>JAGDQO010000651.1:222500-1630000 GCA_018342035.1 Solanum appendiculatum
TAGCAACAAATAGTAATACAAAGTTTAAATAAAAAGTAGAAGATGTAGTAGGATTAATGGGAGACAAAGGAATTAAGGTAATGAAACCTTTAAAAATAGACTCAGAAGAATATGCTGGTTTAGAATGGAATTTAGAGAATTTAAATAAAAAAGAAATTCTAAAACCAAAAGATCATTTAATGTATATAAATAGTAAAGGACAGACTTCTATAAGATTTACTGATTACAGTTATACTGATCAGAAAGAAATAGAGGAAGAAGAAGTAGAAGAAGTTAAAAAAGAATTTATGAATATAGAAATAATAGAAGAAGAATATTATGAAGTAGATAAAGTTATAATTAAGGCCAAAAAATTATATGATAATAATAATAATACAGTTTTTAAATGTAAAGGTTGTAAAAAGAATCAAATAAATTTTGAAGAAGTAGAAGAACATTTTAAAATTTGTAGATTAAGACAAGATAATTATGGTTATAGAAATGAAGAATTATCAGAAATAAGTGAAGCTAGTATAAAAGAATTAATGGAAAGTGCTTCAAGTAGTACAAGTCCTTTTCAAAAGACTAGTACTATGCCACCTATACAAACTAGTACTGGAAATTTACCTAGATATAGAGTATACAGAGTAAATCCAGACATACAAACAGAAAATTTAAAACCAAAAGGAAGAAGACAACCTATAGAAGAACCTATTAGACTTCAAGAAGGAGGTAATAAAGGTAAAATACTTAACATAGCTGCACATGATCCGCAGTTATGGAACTCAGTAATAGATGTTTGGAAAAGTATAGTAGTAGCAGACTATATACAAACAAATCAAGAAAATGATGCAGAAACCATGTATAGATACATGGAAACATTTTTAGGAGAATCTACAAAAGGATTATGGGAAGCATACAAAACCGAATTCCCTGAAGAATTTCAAGGAATGGTAAATATGGGACCAAATCCTTATAATTTTACAAATAAAATACATAGTTTAATAACTGGAGAAGACCCAAACAGTGGATTAATAACACTACAAAGAAATGCTGTTATAAAATTAGAACAGTTAAGTATAAGTAGTTGGTTTAGTATAAAAGAATTTTTAAATGAATATTTTTATTATTGTAGCATAAGTGGAAATGCTTTTGATACAAATTTAGGAAAGAAATTATTTAATAAATTACCAGGAGCTTTAGGTAGAGAAATAGAAGAAAAATGGTATAAAAGAGAAGGAGTAATACAAAATCCAGAAGGAAGATGGTCTATTGGCCAAAGAATACAACATATAATGGCAATTTTACAAGAAAAATGTACAAATATACAAATACAGAAACAATTAAAACAAAATGAGACAAATTTCTGTAAAAGTATATACACCACTCAGAATTATGATAAAGAACCTAATAACAATAAATATAAGAAAAATAAAAATTATAAAAATAAATTTTCAAAAAGAAAATATTATTTAAGAAAATCAAGAGCTAAAAAACCTTACTTAGACAAATATAGACATGTAAGAAAACATGATAACAATAGAAATTATAAAAATAAATTAGAATGTTTTACTTGTGGAAGTCAAGAACATCTAGCTAATACTTGTCCAAAAAGAAATAATAGTAGAACTAGAAATGCTCAATTAATAGAAGATTTTCAAGAAACATTAATAAATGTAGACGAATATATGTCAGACAATGAAAGTATTTTTTCCATAATAAGTATGGAAGTAAATGAAGAAAAGAAAGAATCTTCAGATTCTGAAGAAGATGAATTGATAAATAATATAGGTTTAGAAGAATTAAATTTAGAAGATTTAGACAACCATAATATGGTAAATATATCTTTTACTTGTGATCATGATTTTGAACAAGGAAAAGGATTGGATAGTAACCAATGTTATATATGTCATTGGTATCCGGGAAGAAATATAAGAGCCAAATGTAAAAAATGTTATATAGAAGGATGTATACCTTGTATAGAAAAATCTATTATTAAGAAAAATGAAGAAATAAAAATTAATAAACCAATAGAAATTGGAAAAATTAATAAGACTATTAATTTAGAAGAAGAAATAAGAAAATTAGAAAAGAGAGTAGAAATTCTTGAACATAAGATATATAAATTAGATAAAGGAAAAGAAAAAATGTATGAAGAAAAAGAAAATTTAGAATTAGAAGAAGAATTATTAAATACTGAATCAAGTATTTTAATCTGTAATGAAGACAAAAAGATAAGCACTATAAAAATTCTAGCAAGAATAAGAATTGAAGACTATGAAGTAGAGACTTTAGCATTAGTAGATTCAGGTTGTACAAGAAGTATAATAAATAAGAAAATTATACCACAAAATCTAATTAAAGAATTACAAAATCCTCAAATAGCTATGCAAATGGATGGATCATATAATACATACAAACATTATATAAATAAAGCTACAATAAGTTTTATTAATACTTGTACAGATTTTTACAAACCAACATATAAATTAGAAAAAATTTGTGTAAGAGATTTAAATATACAAGTAGACTTTGTATTAGGATTAGACTTTTTATTACATAATAATGGAAGTTGTTTGCTAACTAGGGATGGAGTAATTTTTTCCAAGCAAGTAACTGAAACATCAGTAGTAACTACACCTGTAGAAAATAAATACAGATACATTAAAAATAAAAAAGATATTAAAGAAGATTGTAATTGTAATAATAAACAAGAAAAATGTGAGTGTAAAATAAATGAAGAGTTAAAATTAATAACCATAGAAGAAAATGAAAAAGAATATTCTTTAATAGAAATAAATACAGAATTATATGATTTTAAGAAAGGTATACAAAAAATAGGAATAATAAAAGATCAAAAAGATTTAGAAAGAATAATACATATTCTAGATGAATTAGAAATTATAGGAGAAAAACCTCTAAAACATTGGGAGGCAAATAAAATAAAATGTAAATTAGACATTATAAATCCAGAATACATTGTAAAAACAGCCTCTATAGAATCAACAAATGAAGATTTGTTAGAATTTGAGACTCAAATAAAAGAATTAATGAATTTAGGAGTAATAAGAAGATCTAAATCTAAACATAGATCTGCAGCCTTTATGGTTAGAAATCATAATGAAATAATTAGAGGTAAGGCAAGAATGGTAATAAATTATAAAAGACTAAATGATAATACTAGAATGGACGGTTATAAATTACCAGATAAGACAGAATTAATTAATAGAATACAAGGAAGAAAAATATTCAGTAAATTTGATTGTAAATCTGGATATTGGCAAATAAAAATGGAGGAAGAAAGTATAGAATGGACAGCTTTTACTTGTCCAGAAGGTCATTTTGAATGGTTAGTAATGCCATTTGGTTTAAAGACTGCTCCTCCAATATTCCAAAGAAAAATGGATAATATATTTAGAGAATATAAAAATTTTATAATTGTATATGTAGATGATATTTTAGTATTTAGTAAAGATTTAAGAGAACATTTAGGTCATTTACAAACAACTTTTAAGTTATTTGTAGAAAATGGAATAATAATTAGCAAAAAGAAAATGGAAATATGTAAGACTCATATAAAGTTTTTAGGAGTAATAATAGGGGAAGGAAAAATAACCTTACAACCTCATATAGCTAAAAAAATATTAGATATGCCAGATAAATTAGACAAGACAAAAGAATTACAAAAATTTTTAGGAATATTAAATTATGCTAGAAATTTTATAAAAGATTTAGGAAAAGTGGCTGGACCATTATATTCAAAAACAGGTTCTAAAGGCCAGAAAAATTTTAATGCAGAAGACATAAAATTAGTAAAACAATTAAAAGAAATGATTAAAGAAATTCCAGACCTTGTTCTACCTTTAGAAAGTGATTATTTAATAATAGAAACAGATGGGAGCTTAGAAGGATGGGGAGCTGTACTAAAAGCTAGACCAAATAAATATAGTAATAAGAATGAAGAAAAGATTTGTGCATACCAAAGTGGAAAATACAAAGAAAAAGGAAATATTAGTAGTATAGATGTGTATATATATATATATGTGCGCGTGCACGTGTGTGTAATATATATGTAGTGATTAATATTGTATAATTAGTGGACATACATGTATCAATATTGTATAAATGGTGTTGAAACGTTTATCAATACTGTATAAATAGTGTATACATGTGGATCAATATTTTATAAATAATGTATAAACATGTATTGATATTGAAGAAACGATATATAAACGTGTATTTTTAGTTATCAATATTATATAAACAATTATATAATCCAAATGAAAAAACTAAACCGGGTCACCAAGATTTTCATCTGTTTAGTGGAGTCTTTCAATCCCAACTAATTTAAAATCTCCTCCAAACAAACAGTCTCAAATTTTAAATATGAGCTCCTCTCGATATTTCAAATATTTTGATATGTTATTCACTTAAAAGGAATCACGTTTACGGCATGTCAAATTTAAAAGAAACAACACGAAAAAGAAGACGAAGAATAAAAGGGAGAAAGAGAAGAAACTTGGTAGAAGACTAAACGAAAGTACTGCAAAAACTCAACTAAAAACTTAACTCTACCGTTAAAAAAATGAAGATGAAGAAACAGATGAAGATGAAGAAGAGTGAAAAAAAGTGAAGAAGATGAACGAAGAAGAAGAGGAGGAAATGAAGTTACCAATTATTTGGTACTAATTAGGGAATTTTACACAAATCACATAGTGTTAAGAGCTAATTACATTTTATCCCTATTCTTTTTTAAATTACAAAAATCCTTTAATATGGGTGGAATTCGGTTACATCCCAAAACGTCCTGATACATCGCATCTCAGTTTCGTATACATCGCTCAACGTCCCAATACATCGCATCTCAGTTTCAGATACAGTACTCAATGTCCTAATACATCACAAACGTCCCAATACATCACGTAAAGTGATGTATCTGACTGATTCATTGCGTAAAGTGATGTATCCGACTGATACATCACGTAAAGTGATGTATCCGACCGATACATAACGTAAAGTGATGTATTTAAGAATAGGAGAGTAGGGATTTTTGTAATTTTTTCAAATGGTAGAAAATTTTAGAGAATATGATAAAATAAGTTGTGTATTTAGATATTTTTTCCTAATTAATATGGCCATTGGCCAAAGTTTCGGTAAATATTTTGGGTGAGTAGCTATCTACTGTAATTATTCCAATAATATATTTGGGTCGGGGCACTTGAGGCCCAACTTACATGTCTTTCATTTGAGTCAGTCTCATATAACAGGGAAAGTAATAAATTTGGGCCGAGGCACCAGATAAAGTGAAGCCCAACATAATTAGGCCCAATTACTAGATTAATCGAACAGAGAAAAGAAAACGGGCCCAACAACATGTATAATAAAAGAAAAACTACATAATTAGACATACTTAACTACCATATATACATATTTTACCTATAGTTTAAGAATATTACTCATAATACCTCTTTTTAATAATTATACCGGGAAAATGGTCTAAAACCCCCCCAACCTATACCCGAAATCCCAACTACACACTCCAACTTCACGGGTGTCCTATTACCCCCCTGAACATTTTAAAAGTATAATATATACCCCCTTAAAAACGCACACCCAGATTTATATAAAAAAGCGAATTGCACGCGCCCTGCCACGTAATATTAACTTTTTTTTAAAAAAAAAATTCTTTATTCTGCAATTATTTTATATAAAAATATTATTATTCCTTTTCTTTATTTTATTTCCCTTTATATTTTTTTCTATTCTTTTTCAGCCCATTTCTTCTTTTCTTTTTTTTCCTTTTCTTTGGCTAAAATTTTTCTGCCATTGAAATGGAAATTTCAAGTTCCATTTGTAATAAAATTTTTTACAATACCAACATAATTTTTATTTTTAATCTCTTTTATAAATATATGTATTTCCTACATATATTAGAACTTTATTTTTAATCTCTTTTATAAATATATGTATTTCCTTTTCTTTGGCTAAAATTTTTCTGCCATTGAAATGGAAATTTCATCCATACAAAGCTTATTCAAGTTTTCATTTGCCATTTTTGACGAATTTAGAGAAAATTCAAAGAACCTAAATAAGAAATTAGAGCAGATTACAAACCCTAACTTCAAGATTTAAAGTTGAAATGAACATAAACAACTAAACCCTAGCTAAGCCCAAAAGAAAATCGTCAAAATATTGATGAAGAAATGAGGATTAATGGTGGGGAAGAAGGAACAATGGTTTATTTAATTTGGGGAAGATGACCATTCCAAATTTATTCATTTTTCTAACGTTTTTTCCTCTTCTCACGCGCCTAGAGGATGTGTTCTCACCTCCTATGACAGCTCAGCACTGGGGTGTGTAGTAAATAGAGAAATAAAATGTTCAGGGGGGTAATAGGACAACCGTGAAGTTGGAGTGTGTAGTTGGGATTTCGAGTATAGGTTGGGGGGGGCTTTAGACCATTTTCTCTAATTATACCATATATTTTAAAGTTAAATCAGATACACAAATCCCTTAAATATGATATTAAATAATTATCTTAAAATTTAAACTCCTTAATTAAAGGTACATTAACAATTCAACCTCTCTCAATCTTCTCTGCCAACAATATCTCTCTCCCCACCCCCCACGTCTTCCACCATTTTTTCTCTCTTCCTTCATCCTCTCAACACATAATTTCTTTAGAATATCTATAAAAACGATTTTTGTTTCATTAGCAAATATATTTCTCGCTCATCACCCTCCCCTAATCTTCTCCGCCAACATTGTCTCTCCCTCCCTCCCCACGTTAAAATTGTACGTTCTTAACATGCCATTAAGTTAAAGTAGTCACCCATGCTGCAAACCATACTGCTTGTAATTTATCTTCCTTCTTTCTTTCCTCCATTTTTATTACCATCGCCATTTCTATTTTCTTGTTTAATTTTGGAGTGGGATGTGCCAAATTCAGTGTTAAAATCTCGTTATGTCTTTAGAATAACTATCAAAAACGATTCGGTTCATCAACAATATATTTAGAGGTTTGTTACTATTCAACCATCATTCTTGTCATGTATGGGGTGAGTGTAAAGCTGTTTTTCTGGCTCTTTGTACCCTAGATCAGGATCTAGGGCTTGAGTACTGGAGATTGTATTGTTATTTTTGACTCAATTTTCTATTATTTTTTCTATGAAGAGTGAGAAGAAGAGTATGGAAAAGCTTTGTTATGAGATGGTAGGTCGTGTGTTTCATTCAGTTTATCTGAGATGATTTTGTTATGTATCTAGACAGAATATTCCATGTATCTTGTTTATTTATTAAGTGTATATGTATTTTCTATTAAATATATTTGAGTTGTTTTCTGTCATGTATCTAAGCATGTTATTCTATGTATATGAGATCTTTTTGTCGTGATCTAGTTTTTTTTCTTTAGTGTATCTGAGACGGTTCTGTCATGTATCTGGTCATACTTCAACGAGATCGTTGTAGATCACATTTTTACGAAATTACAGCAATCACAAATTTATTGCTGGTGCAGTTAGCGATAATGAAGACCCACCAAAGCCAAAACCCACATTTATTGATTTAAATTCCATTGAAAAGATTAATATTGAATAATTGGATACATACTTCAGATACATAAACAAGTTTCAAAAACGTGTATCTTCGATATGCTACATGTAACTGGTACATAATTAATACATCTAAGTCAATAAGTATGTATCAGATACACGTATATAGCAGATACACCTAATGAAATGCATCTAATGAAATTGGATGCATGAATAAGATACATACTTCAAATACATTAGTAAAAGGCACGTATCCTGATCAAGATAATTAATGATTTTGATTTATGTAAGATTTTCAAATGAAGGTTTGTATCTAGTTCAAAAACAACAATATACTTTTAACAGATTATTCAACAAAGTAACAACCAACTAGAGTGCGAGAAACACGTTGTTCTCTAAACATGAAAATTTGAAAAAAAAATCTCGAAATTTAGAGAAACAAATTTGAATTTCTGAAAAGAAAAGTTTTTCACTTTTTTGTTACTCAAAAATAAATGGAAGAAATTAAACTATTTTTGAATTTTTTAGAAGTTGTTAGACTAGATATACTCAAAATCTGTAAAAAGGAGTGATTTCCTCCTTAAATTAAGCATTTTAGTTACAATCCTTAATTAAACATGTATCCTACTTTGTCAATTTCTCTGATACATGTATCCAACCAACGAAATGTGGTAAAGGAAGTAATATTCGAAACTACCGTGAATACTTGTAATTAGAACCTAAACTAGTGGGATTTATGTTGAATAAAACATATTTAATCAAAATATTAAATAACTTGTGATCGCTACAGGAAAGCTCTAAACGGTGAAAAGATCGGAAAATGAAGAAAATGACCTGGAGGGTCATTATAACATCCATTACTAAAAGGTCTTTCGTCCGCGAAAGTAGAAGGATAGACGCAACCTAATGGAACAAAAAGATGAGGATACTGAGTCCGCATGCTCCACCAAATCCTCAGACAACCTCTCGAATCGAACAATGCCATCACAAAACTCAGGCTAAGAGAAAAAACCTCAAATTCACTTCAAAACTCCAAAAACCCTTCCAAATCCATTTTGGTCTGCAACTCTCACCCAACTAAACTGAACTTTCCTGAAAGCACTAGATTCTTCTAATTAGACCAGCACCACACCAAAACAACAAAATTGAGCAAACACAGGACCATGACAGATTCAACCCAACTCCCAAATCGAAAAACTAACCTTATGCTCCACATCTAACATCTTCTAACCACCAAGAGCATTTTGTCGGTCCTTTGTAATCCTGAACATCTCCAACACCAATTGAAACCTTCCTACAAGCCCACACAACATCAACCTTAGAAGAACAACATGCTTCTCTCGAACATTGAGGAATGACAACTACCCAAACAAAGAACTCAGCCCAGGGTAAAACCCAAAAATCCATTTCTAACCCTCAAAACCAACAAACCCATCTGAAACACAACCTTCTAAATCTAACCACGTTAATCCAAAGGAAGACCATCTTGTGAATGACAAGGTAACACTGAGCCTTCTACAGCGACCTACTCCAACAAAGGAACATCTAAAACACCGACACCACAAGCCCATAAACTGCTCTGCCACCGCAAATCTGAGAGAAACACCCCATCTTAAGGGAAACCAAGCTGGCAGGCGGCATATCAACATAGTTAACTGGCTGGTAGTGGCCCAAGGGTACCAACCTTATCATGAACCACACAAGCTGCCAGTCAGGACAAAAGCAAACCATGCATACTAAACTAGAGCCAACTCCAAAATCCCACAAATTACCACGACCCCATCCTGAAGATGAATCTTCTTAGCAAGTTTCCATTTCCCAACAGGGCTAAGGCCTGAAATCACCAATGAACACCACTTTTCCAACTCTAAATCATGCACTGGCCTCGAGGGATATCAACACAACAACAAAGAACCAACACAACAACTAGTCCAGGCACAACAAGGGATCATACCTCCACCTTCCAGCTAGCCATAACTAACCTCCAAGACCAAAAGAAGCAGACAAATCCAAAAGACCGAACGAGCGAATACACAACTCTGAGAACTAGCATTCTCCCAACTACTACTCAAAAGGGACAACTAACAACTAAGCCAACTAGGCCCTACAACATACAAAATGCAAATCGGGCAAAGCTGATCTAGCCACCTATCAAACAAGGATTGGCATCGCAGAAAAAGCACACAACAAGGGTGGCAAAAAGGGAAGCCAGCAATCCCAAGGCCACAACCACAAAAGGACTATCAAGGCAAAGGCACGAGGAGTTACTCAACCACTACTCCCAAACCGAGAAACACAGCCTAGTCGATCCACTACTAAAATAAATCAACTACAGGGGACAAACACATACACAATCCTCAAATCAAACTGCCACAACAAGCCAGTGATAGGTTATAAGCCAAATAAACCCAAATGGGCATGAAAACCCCAAATCACAAAAAATAAGAACCAACAGGATAAACCACAAAATCCCATCCAAAGAAGGGATACCTGAAACCTCAGCCTCTGACCAGCCTACAAAAGCATAAGGCGGACCGCGTCTGACCTCAACCTGAACACCTGACGTAGTAATGGCAACACCCAAGGCACCACCTCTAACTGAAGGAGTCAATAACCCATAAGACTGATCTAGATGAATACCTATCATCATGGTCCCATGCTGGGGACAAGCCATAGGCTGATGAACAAGCTCCCCATAGGTACAACTAAGTCTGACCACCCTAGCCTAGGGACTATCAAATGTTTGCAATACTTGGAAAAGCAACTCCCACCCGGAGCATTCTCTAGATCAGTGTTCCAACTTTCCACAATCATAGAAACCTTTATAGTGCAAAGCCCAGTGCAGAGAATGTGGTGATCTACCTTGTCTACCTCTACCAGACTCAAAACCACCTCTAGCAAACTGCATTGGGGCCTTGCGACAATCTCTAACATAGTGGCCTATCTCGCCACACCCACAACAACCATTACCTAGAGCAACTGCTTGCCAAGACCCAACTGGAGTAATATGAGACCTAACACCCGAAGGTCTAGACTGACCAACATAAGAAGTCTAGCCTAAACTCAGCCTGCAGTTAGAACCATGACCTACCTCAGGCCCCCCTGGAACTTGAGATGCTACCTCCATAGGCCTAATAAGTCGCAAAAGAAAGGTGTCCCTCTTTGAATTGATACTCACCTCAAAGTGGAATTTTGTCACCGTTGTACTGATGGAAAAGCCTCTCACCACCATTACTGTAAGTCTCAAGGAATGCCTACTCCACAACCCTCACAGGACTCATAACAAGGGGAAAGGTAGACCATGCCGATATTAGATGCTCCGATACTAACTGGAGTGGCAAAGACAACCCTCCGATCAATCCTTAACTCAACTCCTGATCTTAAAGAAACAATGCCGGGTTATGCCAAGCCCACTCTAGAAATCCCAACACATAGTTAGAAATGGAAGACGAACCCTGCTAGAGACTAGTCAACCTAACTCTGTTATGAGGAGCACCCGCTGCACCAAGAACTTCACCTACCTGAGGTGTACCCTCGGAGGAGTTCGGACCTCCTAACACTGAATACTGAGAAACCGAGGCAGCCATAGACCCTACCAAATCTTAGGCTTTCCCTTGACCCTCTAAATATCAAGGAATGCCTCTAATTTCAAGGTCCATGCCCGACTGAGGCCTTCTAGCCCGATCACATGATGAAACTCTAATGGAATGTGCTGATGCTCCACCCACGTCCATCGAATTATTCATGCTATACACCAAAAAAGAGAGTAGATTCAAAAGAAGCAGTTTTAGAGGTACTCAAAGTGAAAACACACGATAAGAGTAAAAAATAGAATTTCCAAAGAATGCCCTATAGCCTCCCAAAGATAGGATGCAGACATCTCCGCACCGATCCGCAAGACTCTACTAGGCATTTGCTCTTATACCAACGATGTCGCTCACCCTAGAGCTCTGATACCAAACTGTCACAACCCAATTTCTCAGATCATGATGGCACCTACTAAATCCCACCAGTAAATAAGCCTAACCCTTAGCCCGGAGCCATAAGCAACGAGCTACCAAGAGAAAGCCAACAATAAAAAGCAAAAAGCTTATATCAAACAAAGAAAATATAATCAACAGAAAACAATATAGGAACCATCCCAAGATCTGGCATCAGTTAGTAGCTGATCATCTAATAAAAAATAGGAGTACAAGGCTTTCACAATTACAAGACAAGTACATGCTATCTCTGAGTACAATACAAAGACTAAGCCTAGCCAAAATAGATGGAAATCGGTAGCTCCAAACGCTACGAGCTCACCTTAATCTCCGAAATCCCAAGCCACTTCGCACGATTCCAAATAAACGATGATAACTCAACTGCAATCTGTAGAGGGCAGAAGTATAGTATGAGTACCAAAAATGGTACTAAGTAGGCAACGTCCGACTGAGCTCAAAAGATAACGCAAGCATAAACAACAAGTAATAAGGAAAGTATAGCACAAGTAACTAAACAAGAGATACTAAAGTAGATAGGAAATAAAGAATAGAAATAAGAAACAAGAGGTAAGAAGCTGAGTCAAGAACGCACCTGGATTGCAAGCCAACAACCTAATCGCAAGTAACTAAGATACCAAGTCAACTACCTAGTGTCAGGAGGACCACAACTATAATTCTAAAGTCAAAACCTACTAGGTTACAATAAAACAATAGAGAATAGAATATGTCAAGCAATAACCTAATCGAACCCCTATAAGCCCGAAAGGTACAACCATCAAACATATCCCAACCGGCTCCCATAAACCGAAGGGTACAAACAACAAACAAGTATACTAGTGATATGCAATGCATATGAATGTAGGGTGAGCAGCAGAACCATCAGTAACCATCCAAACCTCTAACTAGAGGTAACAACCTCGAACTGTAAAGCATCAGCCTTAAAATGGGAATAACGATCTCGAACAATCAACATCAGCCTCGGACTGGAAATAATGGCCTCGAACTATAAGCATCAGCCTCAATTCAAAAGTAACAGCCTCAAATCGTGAGCATCGGCCTCGAACCAGAAGTAACAGCCTCGAACCGTGAGTAACTAATAATGGGGCAGCCTACCCAGTCAGTAAACTCCAAGGGGTGCCAATACGACCAAAAGCATGCATGAAAGGGCGTCGATGCGCCGATTAGTCAAGTAAAAATTGAGCATATCCCAGATGTCTCTAATATCTCAAGTACAAAAGGAGCACGCCCCTGACGCCTTGTAATCTCAAAAATCAGTAAGTCAAGTGATTCAGGTGGTACAAATCCCATTAAAACCAGTTTAGAATAAAAACCGAGTAAAATAGTATCTCATCATAAACGATAAATATGCCAACGCATGGGCCGGGAGTGTACCACAAAATCTGTGAGAATGAGCAAATAATGCAATGCATGCCATCACCAACATTCAAACAAGGCACTCAAAATCAAATAATTATACAGCCAATGAAACCACACTACCAAAGCAGAGAGTACTAACCTGGGATCCAACTGGTCCTCACATACTCGGGCCCAACAATATAATCATATGCTCAATAAGGATACACCATGCCCACCGCTAATCAACAAGCAAATGGATAAAGAAGAGATTTCAAATCAATAAAGGGGGAGCAAACTCAAGGGACGACTCCCTACCCCAATCAAACTGCTCCAGTTCCAAACTGAGCACAGGTAGGACCAAACCACGTCTATGACGAGCCACAAAGGTCAAAAGCATCATCGCAAGGAGAACGACCCAAAATAAGCCCTAAAGAGAGCAAATCATAACTACGAGGTGGTAAAACACAATCTAAAGCATCTAATGTCGAGCCAAGTCTAAGGCCACCCTGAATCAATCTTAACAAGGATAAGCAAGATCATCTACAGCACAAGCGAAGTCACAACCTAAACTAAGGATCCCAACACACACAAAAGTCTAAGGCTCCTACGGAATCAAGAAAGAATGGAATAACAAGAGGAAAGCTAAATATCCAGCAAATACCATCCAAAATTACATGAAATATATACTAGGAATTATCTAAGAAGCTCAATCAAGAAAGTAGACTGAAGCCTACCTCAAAGCCGAATGTGAGCGCTCCAAATCCACAACACACAAGCTATCCTCATTCGAAATGCCTCCGAACACTGCCAAACTAACAAATTATCAATCAAAATATCATTATGGACGTTTTGACATTAAAATTGCAACAATTGGAAATGGACCCAAAATGGAGTCAAAACGGAAATATGGGACCCGCACCTGGAATTCAAAAATTGATTCTTTCAAAAGGTTCTAAAAAGCCCAAGGAACTTGTGCCTCAAAAACGGGCACAATCTGAGCTCGAAAATGGGCTAAAACAGTCCATGCAACAAAACACAAGAAAAACACCATTAAAGGACTTGGACAGCCCCTTCCGGGCATAAATTATCTCAATACGCTGACTTCCACGCTTCCCCGATCAGTCCCACACGTAGCCACACTAATTTCAGATGAAACGCAACTTGACTCACCCAAAACGGAGCTTCCTAGCTCGAGATATCAAAGTTTTAAAATGAGGGTTGAAGCTGATATTTCGCTACTTAAATAGCAGCGATTCTGGTCGCTAAAAGCTATAACTGGTCGCTAAAAGATTGAATTCTGGTCGCTAAAGGTCTGCACCAGCAACTCCAGATTTTGGTATTTTTCAAAGTCTCCGAACGGACCCTTGGAATTCGTTCAGGACTCGATAAAAATAAACCAGATATGCTACCCCACAAAATTTGACATTCCGGACTCAATGGAACCATCGAAACTTCCATCCGAGGTTATTTTGATGAAAAGTGGGTCCCACACCGAAGTTCTATTTTAAGCTTAAAACCACAAGAAGACTCAAAATGAGACCGAAAGCCTAGGGAACCACACAAAAGGTCATTCTAGTCCAAACTCGACATTTCGGAGCTAACCGCACTGACGGAATTCTCATTTGAGCACGTTTATCAAGAATATTGATCAAAGTCAACCCTTGGCTTAAGCTTCAAAGTTAAAATGCCTAACGGCACAAACTCAGAAGTCTCGGGGCCCGAACCAACCATGCCCCTAGCCTAAAATGGCCCTTACGGAGCTGATGAAACAGTCAGAATTGCATTATGAGGCCGTCTTCCTGAACTTTTGACTGAAGTCAACAGTTCAAGTTTCAAAGGCTCCAAAATACGAAAACTTGTACAAAATCCAAACGAATGACCCGGCGACCGAACTGTCAGTTCCAGCAAGTCAAAAATGACTTGTGATTGCTACAGAAAAGCTCTAAACACTTAAAAGATCAAAAAATGAAGAAAATAACCTGGAGGGTCATTACATTGACAATATTAATGTATAATATGAATATGAAAAAAAATAAAACGAATCTGATCGTGTGAGGAAATGCTGGATGGCATTCTTCTATTATATAATAAAGGAGAATAGTTTGCAGTGTTATTGAAAAACCACTTGGTAATTTTAGGACAAAGTTAATATAATTTGTAAATGCATTTGAATTTAATAATATTAGACTTTTAGGACGAAAAAAAATCAATTAACTTAAATTGTTACTGATAAGCAAATTGAGGTAATTTCTTGCCTTTTGATGTACTAATTTACTAAGTAACTAATTTAGCATTCTATCAGAAAAGTTGAGATGAAGAAAACTGATACGAACATATGGGTAAAATTTGATAGGTCATGATCTGAAGGAAAATATTTTACTTATAAATTCAAAAGTTCTTGAATCTTACTTCAAGTTCTATCTATTATGTTTCTCTGTGTCTTTCTGTATCTTTTTGTATTTTAAAAACTATCTAGTTACATCCCTATTTATAGAAGTAAAAACCAAATTAAACTAAGAGTAGGAAACTATAAAACTAACAAATCCTAATTAAACATTAATAAGTAAATACCATAAATAACAAATCCTAAATAATTTAGGATTCCTACTCCAACTTTGAATTATTATTTCCAACACGATCCAATCCACCTGAGTTTACTTTTAGATTAAAATGGCTTGAGTTACTCAAGATGGCTTGAAAAATCGGGTCATAAGTCAAACTTTTCAAAAATGACCAGACTTATCCCTCATTTGTTATTTGCTTTTTGAGAAAAAAAATATTGTTACCTTAAGTTCATCTCATTTACATCTCAATATCAAATTTTGATTTTTTTTTCTGTATTGCAAGTTGACCCATCGGATTACACTATTTTGACCCAATAATTTGATGGGTCATAACATGTTAAAGTTGTTGGATCAAGTCAACAAACAAGTCATAATCAAACAACTATTTAAATGTTTGCTAATAATTCATCCTTTAAAAATCAGACAGCTTGATAGCTTGCATAATAAAAAAATGCATTTGCTTGATAAATTAAAATAGAGTTAATGTTTCATGTTAACACTTGCAGACTGGTAAATATCTACTAAGGAACAATAAGATTGAGGTAAACTTAAAGGATGACAATGGAAACACAACACTAGACATTTTAGCACAAAGCCAGAGAGACGTGAATGATCTTCAAATTGGAGACAGTCTCCGTGAAGCTGGAGGTTTAAGAGCCAAGGACATGATTTCATCATCCAACATCCAAAATGTTGCCGAATTTCCTAATTCTCAAGTTGCTTTAGCCCAGAAGCATGACATGTCAGATGATTGCTTTACAGGAAACGTGATACAATAATGGTGATGGCATCACTTATCGCAACTATGACATTTCAAGCAGGAATGAACCCTCCAGGAGGTGTTTGGCAAAACAATAAGGAAGTGTATTCTCAAGTAAACTCCTTACAAATTCCACACAAAGCAGGGGAAACAGTAATGGGATATAGTCATCCCAAATCGTATTGATACTTTATCTTGTCAAGACTACAACCTTTGTGGATTCTCTTAGCACAATACTGCTGCTTATTAGTGGATTTCCCTTTAGGAAAAAAACTTTTTATGTGGAATTTGATGATTATTATGTTGTTGACAGTCACCGCAATAGAACTCACTTATGGCATATCAATATACATCGTCACACCTAAGAAGGATAGAGAACAACTTGGTCAAGTTATTGAAGTTGTTGTTACAGTGTGGAACTCTATAATGACATTAATTTTGCTTGAAAACACAATTCGTTTGACCTATAAATGGATGATGAGAAAGAACCAACATTAAAAATGCACATAATATTTTGGAATAATATCTGTTTGTGTGTCAAAGTAGCATTATATTATTGAGTGTGAAAGTGTTGAAATATATACAAAATTTTAAAAAATCATGATATATCAAAATTCATATTTAGAATGTTTTGTTTTGATCGTTCTCATTTGCTTATTATTTTCTTAATTAACTTACATTTGAATCAATGTGCAAATTGTATCTTTTAAATGCACATAATTTGCACGTCTTTAGTAAATTTTATAAAATTCACATGATTTGCACATATGCAAATCCTATATGACTGCATGATAAAGTGGGCAATTAAGAGCCCAAAACGTCATAAAGTTCAATATGCAAATATGGTGATAAAAGTTATCACAAGAAGGAGCAAATGTGGTGATAAAGGTATACACAAGAAGGAAGAACTTGCATTAGTTTTCCCTCTTGATAGTCAACGTGACCTATGTCACACACGTCATGATTAGCACATTCCTACTTAAAAATTTGTCAGATAGAAAATGTGCTAACCAGAATAGATGCCTCAGGATGTCTCATCACAAAAAATCTCTATGTAGAAAAACCAGTGGTTGTAGGGGTCTATCTTGTTGTCTCTCCACGAAAAGTGTTCGCGAAGGTCTTTTTGAGATGACCTCTCTCATCTATAATTGTTTGTCATCCCTTATCAACATTGTATTCCTTCCTAGTGTACGCATATATTTCCACCAGCAGATTCAGAGTTGCATGAGTTTTCCCTCTTGATAGTCAACATGGCCTATGTCACACATGTCATGATTAGCACATTCCTACTTAAAAAATTGTCAGATAGAAAATGTGCTAACCAAAACAGATGCCTCATCACAAAAAATCTCTATGTAGAAAGGCCCAGTGGTTGTAGGGGTCTATCTTGTTGTCTCTCCACGAAAAATGTTCGCGAAGGTCTTTTTGAGATGACCTCTCTCATCTCTAATTATTTGTCATCCCTTATCACCATTGTATTCCTTCCTAGTGTACACTTATATTTCCACCAACAGATTCAGTCTCCAATTGATTATTATTCTTCACACATAAATGCAGAATGTTTTCATTGCGATCAGTCGTCTGCAGAGCTGCAAGATAGCTCGCTTGAACGAGTTCCTTAATAGCCTCAACTCCATATTTGATTACTGCAAATGTAAAGAATTTATACGTTCGCAATCACGAGCCAGACACATTTCAGGATTCACTACCAACAACCCCTTAAAAATTTCTACGTAATCTTTGATTGAAGCAAAATGAAGAGCAGATGATCTTCGAAAATCCAACTCAGCAGCAAGCAGGAGATTTCGAGAATGAATGAATTTCACAAACTCAATGTGTCCCCGCATTGAGGCTGTGTAAAAGAGTTTCATTGAAACAAGTTAAGGTACTCTGAAGAATCAAAACATCTTGTTGAAGTAGTTCTTGTAAAGTAATTACATCTCCTTCAACTGCAGCTTCATAGAGTTTCTTCTCAATTTCCATCTCCTTTTATTTCCCTCTTATTTTCTTTCTTCTAATCACCTACAACCTTGCAAATGAGGTTATTTATTTAATAGTAGAGATATAGTTTTGCAGCTATAACCTTTGTGACTTTTCTTAGTACAATACTGCTGCTAATAAGTGGATTGCTCTTCTGGAAAAAAAGCTTTTTATGTGGGATTTGATGATTGTTATGTGGTTGACAATCACTTCAGTAGCACTCACTTATGACATATAAATATACATCGTCACACCTAAGAAGAATAGAGAACAACTTAGTCAAGTTATTGAAGTTACTGTTACAGTGTGGAGCTCTGCATGGCATTACTTTTGCTCGAAAATACAATTCATTTGGCCAATAAATGGATGATGAGAAAGAAGCTACATTGAAAATGCACATAATATTTTGAAATATTATCTGCTTGTGTGTAAAAGTATCATTATATTATTAAGTGTGAAAGTTTTGAAATATCTACAAAATTTTAAAAAATCATGATATATAAAAATTTGTATTTAGAATGTTTTTTTTTATTGTTCTCATTTGCTTATTATTTTCTTGATTAACTGAAATTTAATTCATTGTGCAAATTGAATCTTCAAAAATGCACATAATTTGCACGTCTTTAGCAGATTTTAAAAAATGCATATGATTTGCACATATACAAACCCTATATGACTACACAATAAAGTGGGCATGTAGTTGCTCTTAGCCTAAAAAAGACACGGTGCATGCACCAATTGTTTCTATATAGTATCTATACTAGAGACCTAAACTGTAATAATTATGGCGACATATTGGGGACTGATAAACTCCAGTGGACCACCATACACTGATGCAATCATGGTGATGCAAATGCTCACAAGGGAGAATGCAGAAAGAATCTCCATCAACATAATCCTCAGAACATATGACATGCTCTCCACCGTCATGGTCAGAAAATGCCATCATCAGAAATGTATCAATAATCACATCTGAGTCAAGTGACTGTCTAACTTTTATAGGAGCAATCGAGTTGCTACAGGAGCATCTTGTGCTGCTACAAGAGCATCTTGTGCTGCTACAAGAGCATGCTGAGCCGCTACATGAGCATCCTGAGCTACTACTGGAGCATCCTGCATCTCCATATCAGCATCAACAGCAATAACAACAGGAGCATTTGGAATCACTCGTCGTCGATGATAACCCATATAAATACAAATGATAATAACAACAAATAAAATCACAAAACTGTCGACAATAAGGTACAACGTCCTAGTCGACAATTTTAGCTCTTCCCAGCTCACGTCATCTCGAACCTGATATGTAGCAAGTTGTGGAAAATCCAAAATCATTCACACCTGCTTGTGTATCACAGTAACATTATATTATTAAGTGTGAAAGTTTTGAAATATATAAAATATTTTAAAAAATCATGATATATCAAAATTCATATTTAGAATGTTTATTTTTGATCGTTCTCATTTGCTTTTTATTTTCTTAATTAACTGTCATTTCAGTGTGCAAATCATATCTTTAAAAATGCACATAATTTGCACGTCTTTAGTAGATTTTAAAAAATGCGCATGATTTTCACATATACAAATCCAATATGACTACACGATAAAGTGGGAATCAAAAATTTATTTGGGAATTAACATGTAGTTGTTGTTAGCCTAAAAAAGACATGGTGCTTGCACCAATTGTTTCTATATAATAACTATACTAGAGACCTAAACTGTAATAATCATGGAGACATATAGGGAACTAAATAACTCCAGTGGACCACCATCCACTGATGCAATCACAGTGATGCACATGCTCATAAGGGAGAATGCGGAGAGAATCTCCATCACCATAATCCTCAAAACATATGACACACTATCCACTGTCGTGGTGAGAAAATACAATCATCGAAAATGTATCAATGATCGCATCTGAGTCAACTAGCTGTCTAATTTCTATAGGAGCAACCCGAGCTGTTACAAGAGCATCCAGTGCCGCTACAGGAGTACCCTGAGCCGCTACATGAGCATCCTGACCTACTACTGGAGCATCCTGCATCTCTATATTAGCAGCAACAATAGGGGAATTTTGCATCCCCCATCATGATGATAACTCAAATACATACAAATGATAATAACAACAAATAAAATCACAAAACTACTGACAATAAGGTACAATGTCCTAGTCAGCAGTTTTGGCTCTGCCCAGCTCACGTCATCTCGAACCTGATCTATAGCAAGCTGTGAAAAACCCAAAATAGTTCACACCTGCTTGTGTGTCAAAGTAGCATTATATTTTTAAGTGTGAAAGTTTTGAAATATATAAATTTTTTAAAAAAAATCATGATATATAAAAATTCATATTTAGAATGTTGTTTTTGAATGTTCTCATTTGCTTATTATTTTCTTATTTTACTGACATTTAAATAAGTGCGCAAATCCTATCTTTAAAATGCACATAATTTGCACGTCTTTAGTAAATTTTAAAAAATGCACATGATTTGCACATATACAACTCTATATGACTGCACGATAAAGTGGGAATCAACAATTTACTAAGGGAATCAACATGTAGTTATTGTTAGCTTAAAAAAGACAGGCTGCGTGCATCAATTGTTTCTATGTAGTATCTATACTAGATATCTAAACTGTAATAATCATGGCGACATATTGGGCACTGAATAACTCTTGTGGACCACCATCGACTGATGCAATCATGGTGATGCACATACTCAGAAGGGAGAATGCAGAGAGAATCTCCATCAACATAGTCCTCAAAACATATGACACACTCTCCACCATCGTGGTTAGAAAATACATACATTGAAAATGTATCAATGATCGTAGCTGAGTGAACTACCTGTCTAACTTCTATAGGATTAACTCGAGCTGCTATATGTCACGCCCCGAGCCTACACCCTGGACGTGGCCAGTACCCGAGAATCATTTTTGATCCCCAAGCGAACCCTTGGCCTGGTTACATGACTTACATGATTCTAATCAATACGTGGAAGCTTAAAATAGATGAACATTTAGACATTAAAGAAAGTCTTAAAATACTGTCTTGCAAATATTTAACAGAAGTCATAAATTAAATAACTATGCTGAGAAAAACAAGGGAAACATCTAAATCTGTCTGTCTAATGAAGCCTCTAATAATGTAAGACAGATGTCGGGACAAGACCCATGACAACTTAACAAAAGTGGAAAATAAGTGTGAAGCCCTCCGGAAAGTAAGGAGGCTCACCAAAGCTAGCTGGAGTGCAAATGGTATCAACGAAGCACCTGCTGATGACCCTGAACACCTGTATCTGCATAATAATAAGATGCAGGTCTAATGACATCAGTACATGGAATGTACGAGTATGCAATATGGCTGAAGTGAACTAAATAACTGAACTGGATGACTGCAATAGATTTAACATGAACTCAACTGAATGTAAAGAATTAAAGGAATGAAATCATTTATCTTTACAAAATACTTACTCATCTCTGAACTCAACATAAGAAGTGTTATGTGAAAATATACTTTAACTTTATTGAGAGATTCTCTAACCGAAAACCATCACTGTGAGCTAAGTGATGATACAACGTCTTGTCCACACTGCCAGAACAATCCTATATCGTGCCAGGATATAGAACACCTGAACTAAGTGGATCCACTAAGCTCTAAGGATTCATCTAAAATGTATGATCCTGAACCCATGCTGGCAAGACATGGTTTATGGGGCTGTGAGTTGTCTGAACTCTCTCCCATATCGGTGCTCAATACTACTCCCAATGATATATATATATATACTGCTGCTGCTCAAATGTATAAAAACATTACTTTTTCTCTGGTTTGAGGTAATTGCTCAAACTATTTCTTAAAAGAGGTAACTGCTCTGGAGTATCTTAGTACTCATAACACAATTAGAAAGCAAAGTTTCTCTTTTCTCAATTTAAAACTGTTATTTTAGGGAATTACTTAGTTCCCTATACTTTTCTTGAAACTCATCTTTTACTCTTTCTCAGAATCAATTTTTAAAGACAAAACATTTGTTCTAACATGATTCTTAAAATTCTCTTTACTTTCTCAATAATAGCTCTTGACTTTTCTCTTAAACAAACTTTAGTTTTGAAAATGCATTAAGACATATGAGTAAGATAATGCAAGAGTTTTCAATGATAAATGGAGCCTATATGATCTAATATAGAGTGGGAAAGCATAGCCACAACTTAAAGGAACACACCCGAATGAACAGAGAAGAAATGGGCCCTGGCGACCCCTGGCGTACTGCTGGCGTGGGGCGCCAGGCCCCAAACTACTGAAGAAAGTTTGGGGCGTATTGCTGGCGTGGGGTGCCAGGCCCCAAACTACTGAAGGCTAGCTCTGGCGCCTTTATGGCGTGCCACGCCACACCCTTGCCCAAAATTTTGACATTTTTTCTTGCTCAATTCCGGGTCCTAACTTATCTAGAATCGATTGATTTCTTCCAAACTCTCTTTGATTCACAAACCCAACACAAAATGATTAAAATCCCACTCAAATTCTATCAAGAACCACCACTCATTCGTAAAACCCTCACCTCAAGAACTCAAAACCTATAAAGAATGAACCTTAAAACTCAAGAATCCTTCAAGAATATTTACATAAACGATTATATAGGCGAATTCACGAAAGAATTTCATGTTTGGCTTGAGGACGAACAAGTCCTTCACTATGGAAAGCCTCACATACCTGTAAAGAACTATTGTTCTTGGTGAAATTCCTCAACCCTTGAATTAACGCTTGAAAACCCTCTTTTCCTCTTCTTGAAACTTCGCCCTAAAATTCAAAGTGTTTAAGAATATGAAAAATAACTTAGCGTCTGATTAGACCCTTAAATTGGGTGAGTAAAAACGTGGGTAGGCCTATAGGGGTATCGAAAAGACCAAAATACCCTTTCCTTAAATGTATGAAAAACCTTAACTAGAGAGGCTTTACTGAAATGGCCATAACTTTTCACTCCAAGCTCAAAATTTAGCAAACCTCATGGCGTTGGAAAGAGGAATCAAGGGCCTTCGATTTGATACCTCATGGGCCACCTAACTCTTTATATGCTAAATGATATGGTCATTTGAAGTTGACCAAAAATTGAAAACTGATCGAAGTCTGAGGTGGTACACTACAAGAGCATCCCGTGTCGCTACAGGAGCACCTTGATCAGCTACATGAGCATCCTGAGCTACTAATGGAGCATCCTGCATCTCTATATAAGTAGCAACAATAATAGGAGCATCTGCCATCCCTAGTGGTTGATGATAACCCATATAAATACAAATGATAATAACAACAAATAAAATCACAAAACTGCTGACAATAAGCCACAACATCCTAGTCAATAGTTTTGGTTTTGCCTAGCTCACGTCATCTCGAACCTGGTCTGTAGCAAGCTGTGCAAAATCAAAATCATTCGCACCTGGTTGTGAGTCAAAGTAGCATTATATTATTAAGTATGAAAGTTTTGAAATATATAAAAATGTTAAAAAAATCATGATATATCAAAATTCATATTTAGAATGTTTAATTTTGACCGTTCTCATTTTCTTATTAACTTTGTTAATTTACTGACATTTAAATCAGTGTGCAAATCATATCCTTAAAAATTGCACATAATTTGCACGTCTTTAGTAAGTTTTAAAAAATGCACATGATTTGTACATATACAAAACCTTCATGACTGCACAATAAAGTGGGAATCAATAATTTACTTTAGAATCAACATATAGTTGTAGTTAACCTAAACAAGACATGGTGCATGCACCAATTGTTTCTATATAGTATCTATACTAAGACCTAAACTGTAATAATCATGGCGACATATCGGACATTGAATAACTCTTGTAGACCACCATCCACTGCTACAATCATGGTGATGCACATGCTCACATGGGAGAATGAAGAGAGAATCTCCATCAACATAATCCTCAGAACATATGACACTCTCCACCGTCATGGTCAGAAAATATAATCATCAGAAATGTATCAATTATCGCATCTGAGTCAACTAGCTGTCTAAATTTTAATGGAGCAACTCGAGCTGCTACATAAGTATCCTGAGCTACTACTAAAGCATCCTGCATCTTTATATCAATAGCAGCAGCAACAGGAGCATCTGGCAACCCTCGTCGTTGATGATAACTCATATAAATACAAATGATAATAAAAGCAAATAAAATAAAAAAACTTCTAACAATAAGGTACAACGTTCTAGTCAGCAGTTTTGGCTTTGCCCAGTTCACATTATCTCGAACCTGGTCTGTAGCAAGCTGCACAAAATCCAAAATCATTCACACCTGCTTGTGTGTCAAAGTAGCATTATATTATTAAGTATGAAAATTTTGAAATATATAAAAAAATTTAAAAAATCATGATGTATCAAAATTCATATTTAGAATGTTTTGTTTTGATCATTCTTAATTGCTCATTATTTTCTTAATTAATTGACATTTAAATCAATGTGCAAATCGTATCTTTAAAAATGCACATAATTTGCACGTATTTAGTAAATTTAAAAAAATGCACATGATTTGCACATATACAAATCCTATATGACTGGACGATGAAGTGAGAATCAACATGTAGTTGTTGATAGCCTAAAAAAGACATGGTGCATGCACTAATTATTTCTATATAGTATCTATACTAGAAACCTAAACTATAATAATCATGGCTACATATCGGGCACTGAATAACTCTAGTAAATAACCATCCACTGATGCAATCATGGTGATGCACATGCTCGCAAGGGAGAATTTAGAGAGAATCTCCATAAACATAATCCCGAGAACATATGACACACTCTCCATCGTCGTGGGCAAAAAATACAATTATCAGAAATGTATCAATGATTACATCTGAGTCAACTGACTGTCCAAATTTTATATGAGCAACCCGAGTTGCTATTAGAGCATCATGTGCCACTATAGGAGCACCCCAAGCTGCTACATGAGCATCCTGAGCTACTACTAGAGCATCATGTGCCACTATAGGAGCACCCCGAGCTGCTACATGAGCATCCTGAGCTACTACTAGAGCATCCTGTATCTCTATATCAGCAGCAGAAGCAACAGGAGCATCTGGCATCCCTCGTCGCTGAAGATAACCCATATAAAAACAAATGATAATAACAACAAATAAAATCACAAAACTATTGATAATAAGGTACAACGTCCTAGTAGGTAACTTTTGCTCGTTCCATGTCACGTCATCTGACACCTGATCTGTAGCAAGCTGCGCAAAACCCAAAATCATTCACATTTGCCTGTGTATCAAAGTAGCATTATATTATTAAGTGTGAAGTTTTAAAATATATAATTTTTTTTAAAATCATGGTATATCAAAATTCATATTTAGAATGTTTTATTTTGCTCGTTCTCATTTGCTTATTGTTTTCTTAATTAAAAGACAATTAAATTAGTGTGCAAATCGTATCTTTAAAAATTCACATAATTTACATGTCTTTAGTAAATTTTAAAAAATGCACATGATTTACACATATAAAATCCAAAATGATTGCATGATAAAGTGGGAATCAACAATTTACTTTGGGAATCAACATGTAGTTGTTGTTAGCCTAAAAAAGACACGGTGCATGCACCAATTGTTTCTATATAGTATCTATACTAGAGACCTAAACTGTAATAATCATGGCAACATATCGGGCACAAAATAATTCTAGTGGACCTCCATTGACTGATGCAATCATGGTGACGCATATGCTCACAAGGGAGAATGCAGAGAGAATCTCCATCAACATAATCCTTAGACCATATGACACACTCCACCATCGTAGTCAGAAAATACAAACATCGAAAATGTATCAATGATCGCAACTGAGTCATCTGGCTATTTAACTTCTATAGGAGCAACCCAAGATGTTACAAGAGCATCCTGTGCCGCTTCAGGAGCGTCCTGAGCAGCTACATGAGCATTTTGAGCTACTACCGGAGCATCCTGCATCTCTATATCAGCAGTAAGAGCAACAAGAATGTCTGGCATCCCTCGTTGTCGATGATAACCCATATAAATACAAATGATCTTAACAACAAATAAAATCACAAAACTGGTGACAATAAGGTACAATGTCCTAGTTGATAGTTTTGGCTCCGCCCAGTTACGTCATCTCGAACCTTATCTGTAGCAAGCTAAATCCAAAATCATTCACACCTGCTTGTGTGTAAAAGTAGCATTATATTATTAAGCGTGAATGTTTTGAAATATATAAAATTTAAAAAAAAATCATGATATATCAAAATTCATATTTAGAACCTTTTTTTTATTGTTCTCATTTGCTTATTAACTTTCTTGATTAAACATTTAAATCAGTGTACAAATCATATCTTTAAAAATACACTTAATTTACACGTCTTTAGTAAATTTTAAAAAAATGCACATGATTTGCATATATACAATATACAAATCCTATATGACTGCACAATAAAATGAGAATCAAGAATTTACTTTAGAATCAACATATAGTTATTGTTAGCCTAAAAAAGATATGGTGCATGCACCAATTGTTTCTATATTGTATCTATACTAGAGACCTAAAGTGTAATAATCATGGCAACATATCGGGCACTGATTAAATATAGTGGACCACTATCCACTGATACAATTATTGTGATGCACATGCTCACATGGGAGAATGTAGAGAGAATCTCTATCAACATAATCCTCAGAACATATGATACACTCTCCACCGTCGTGGTCAGAAAATATAATCATAAAAAATGTATCAATTATCGCATTTGAGTCAATTGGCTGTCTAACTTGTATAGGAGCAACCCTAGCTGCTACAAGAGAATCCTGTGCCGCTACAAGAGAAACCTGAGCTGCTACATGAGTATTCTGAGCTGCCACTGGAGCATCCATCATCTCTATATCCATAGCAGCAACAACAAGAGCATCTGGCAACCCTCGTCGTCGATGATAACACATATAAATACAAATGATAATAACATCAAATAAAATTACAAAACTGCTAACAATAAGGTACAATGTCCTAGTCAACAATTTTAGCTCTGCCCAGCTCACGTCATCTCGAACCTGATATGTAGCAAGCCGTGCAAAATCCAAAATCATTCACACCTGCTTGTGTGTCCAATATCATTCACGCCTTCTTGTGTGTCAAAGTAGCATTATATTATTAGGTGTGAATATATTGAAATATATAATTTTTAAAAAAAAATCATGATATATCAAAATTCATATTTAGAATGTTTTGTTTTGATCGTTCTCAATTGCTTCTAATTTTGTTAATTAATTGACATTTAAATCAATGTGCAAATCGTATCTTTAAAATGCATATAATTTGCACGTATTTAGTAAATTTTAAAAAATGCACATGATTTGCACATATACAAATCCTATATAAATGCACGATGAAGTGGGAATCAACAATTTACTTTGGAAATCAACATGTAGTTGTTGTTAGACTAAAAAAGACATGGTGCATGCACCAATTGTTTCTACATAATATCTACACTAGAGACCTAAACTGTAATAATAATGGCGACATATCGGGCACTGAATAACACCAGTGGACCACCATCCACTGATGCAATCATGGTGATGCACAAGGGAGAATGCAGAGAGAATCTCCATCAACATAATCCTCAGAACATATGACACACTCTTCACCATCGTGGTCAAAAAAGACAATCATCATAAATGTATCAATGATCACATCTGAGACAACTGACTGTCTAGTTTCTATAGGAGCAACTCGAGCTGCTATAAGAGCATCATATGCCACTATAGGAGCACCCCGAGCCACTACATGAGCATCCTGAGTAACTACTAGATCATCCTGCATCTTTATATCAGCTGCAGCAATAGGAGCATCTAGCATCCTTCGTCGCTGAAGATAACCCATATAAATAAAAATGATAATAACAACAAATAAAATCACAAAACTATTGACAATAAGGTACAACGTCCTAGTCGGTAATTTTGGCTAGCTCGTTCCAGGTCACATCATCTCTAACCTGGTCTGTAGAAAGCTACGCAAAACCCAAAATCATTCACACCTGCTTGTGTGTCAAAGTAGCGTTATATTATTAAGTGTAAAAGTTTTAAAATATATAATTTAAAAAAAAAATCACAGTATATATAAAAATTCATATTTATAATGTTTTAGTTTGCTCATTCTCATTTGCTTATTATTTTTTTAATTAAAACACATTTAAATCAGTGTGCAAATTGTATCTTTAAAAATGCACATAATTTACATGTCTTTAGTAATTTTTAAAAAATGCACCTAATTTACACATATAAAATCCTATACGACTGCACGATAAAGTGGGAATCAACAATTTACTTTGGGAATCAACATGTAGTTGTTGTTAGCTTAAAAAAGACATGGTGCATGCACCAATTGTTTCTATATAGTATCTATACTAGAGACCTAAACTGTAATAATCATGGTGACATATCAGACACTAAATAACTCTAGTGGACCACTATCGACAGATGCAATCGTGGTGACGCACATGCTCACAAGGGAGAATGCAGAGAGAATCTCCATCAGCATAATCCTTAGAACATATGACACACTCTATCGTAGTGGTCAGAAAATATATGCATAAAAAATGTATCAATGTTCGTATATGAGTCAACTGGCTGTCTAACTTCTATAGGAGCAACCCAAGCTGCTACAAGAGCATCCTGTGCTGCTTCAGGAGCACCCTGAGCCGCTACATGAGCATCCTGAGCTACTACTAGAGCATCCGGCATCTCTATATCAGCAGAACTGGTGACAACAAGGTACAATGTCCTAGTTGATAGTTTTGGCTTTGCCCAGATCACGTCATCTTGAACTTGATCTGTAGCAAGCCGTGCAAAATTCAAAATTATTCACACCTGCTTGTATGTCAAAGTAGCATTATATTATTAAGTGTGAAAGTTTTGAAATATATAAAAAATTTTAAAAAATCACGATATATTGAAATTCATATTTAGAATGTTTATTTTTGATTGTTCTCATTTGCTTATTAACTTTCTTAATTAAATATTTAAATTAGTGTGCAAATCATATCTTTTAAAAATGCACATAATTTACACGCCTTTACTAAATTTTAAACAATGCACATGATTTGCACATATACAAATCCTATATGACTGCACAATAAAATGGGAATCAACAATTTACTTTCGAATCAACATATAGTTGTTGTTAGCCTAAAAATGATATGGTGCATGCACCAATTATTTCTATATAGTATCTATACTAGAGACCTAAAGTGTAATAGTCATGGCAACATATCGGGCACTAAATAACTCTAGTGGACCACCATCCACTGATACAATCATTGTGATGCACATGCTCACATGGGAAATTCAGAGACAATCTCCATCAACATAATCCTCATAACATATGACATACTCTCCACCGTCGTGGTTAGAAATATAATCATCCGAAATGTATCAATTATCGCATCTGAATCAATTGACTATCTAACTTGTATAGGAGCAACTCCAGCTCCTATAAGAGAATCTTCTGCCGCTACAAGAGCACCCTGAGCTGCTACATGAGTATCTTGAGCTGCTACTGGAGCATCCTGCATCTCTATATCAATAACAGCAGCAACAAAAGCATCTGACAACCCTCGTCGTTGATGATAACCCATATAATTATAAATTATAATAACATCAAATAAAATTACAAAACTGCTAACAATAAGGTACAACGTCCTAGTTGGTAGTGTTGAATCTACCCAGCTCACGTCATCTCGAACCTGATCTGTAGCAAGCTGCGCAAAATCCAAAATCATTCATACCTGCTTGTGTGTCGAAGTAACATTATATAATTAAGTGTGAAAGTTTTGAAATATATAAAAAAATTAAAAAAATCATGATATATCAAAATTCAAATTTAGAATGTTTTATTTTGATCATTCTCAATTGTTTATTATTTTCTTAATGATTTGACACTTAAATCAATGTGCAAATCGTATCTTTAAAAATGCACATAATTTGCACGTATTTAGTAAATTTAAAAAAATACACATGATTTGCACATATAAAAATCCTATATGACTACACGATGAACTGAGAATCAACACTTTACTTTTGGAATCAACATATAGTTGTTGTTAGCCTAAAAAAGATATGGTGCATGCACAAATTGTTTCTATATAGTATCTATACTAGAGACCTAAACTGTAACAATCATGGAGACATATCGGGCACTGAATAACACCAGTGGACCACCATTCACTGATGCAATCATGGTGATGCACAAGGGAGAATGCAGAGAGAATCTTTATCAACATAATCCTCAGAACATATGACACACTCTTCACTGTCGTGGTAAAAAAAAGACAATCATCAGAAATGTATCAATGATCACATCTGACTCAACTGGCTGCTTAGTTTCTATAGGAGCAACCTGAGCTGGTTTAAGAGCATCATGTGCCGCTATAGGAGCACCCCGAGCCGCTACATGAGCATCCTGCATCTGTATATCATCAACAATAGCAACATGAGCATCTGGCATCCCTCGTCGCTGAAGATAACCCATATAAATACAAATGATAATAACAACAAATAAAATTACAAAACTATTGACAATAAGGTACAATGTCCTAGTTGGTAATTTTGGGTCATCCCAGGTCACTTCATCTCAAACCTGATCTGTAGCAAGCTGCGCAAAACCCAAATCATTCACACCTGCTTGTGTGTCAAAGTAGCATTATATTATTAAGTGTGAAAGTTTTAAAATATATAAAAATTTTAAAAAATTATGGAATATCAAAATTCATATCTAGAATGTTTAACTATTTTGATCGTTTTCATTTGCTTATTATTTTTTAATTAATAGACATTTAAATCAGTGTGCAAATTGTATCTTTAAAAATGCACATAATTTACATGTCTTTTGTAAATTTTAAAAATGCACACGATTAGCACATATACAAATCTTATATGACTGCACGATAAAGTGAGAATCAACAATTTACTTTGGGAATCAACATGAATTTGTTGTTAGCTAAAAAGACATGGTACATGTACCAATTATTTCTATATAGTATCTATACTAGAGACTTAAACTGTAATAATCATGACAACATAACGGGCACTGAATAACTCCAGTGGACCACCATCCGCTGATGCAATCATGGTAGTGCACATGCTTACAAGGGAGAACGCGGAGAGAATCTCCATCAGCATAATCTTCTGAACATATGACACACTCTCCACCATCGTGGTCAGAAAATACAATCATCGAAAATGTATCAATGATTGCATTTGAGTCAACTGGCTGTCTAACTTCTATAGGAGCAACCCGAGATATTACAAGAGCATCTTGTGCTGCTACAGGAGCACCCTGAGCCGCTACATGAGTATCCTAAGCTAATATTGGAGCATCCTGTATCTCCATATCAGCAACAGCAGCATCAGGAACATTTGGCATCCCTCGTCTTCGATGATAACCCATATAAATAAAAATGATAATAACAACAAATAAAATCACAAAAGTGCTAATAATAAGGTACAATGTCCTAGTCGGTAGTTTTGGCTTTGCCCAACTCACGTCATCTCAAAATTGATCTGTAGCAAGCTGTGAAAAATTCAAAATCATTCACACCTGCTTGTGTGTCAAAGTAGCGTTATATTAATAAGTGTGAAAGTTTTGGAATATATTAAATTTAAAAAAAAATCATGATATATAAAATTCATATTTAGAATGTTTTGTTTTGATCGTTCTCATTTGATTATTATTTTATTTATTAACTGACATTTAAATCAGTGTGCAAATCGTATCTTGAAAAATGTTCATAATATGCACGTCTTTAGTAAATTTTTAAAAATGCACATGATTTGCACATATACAAATCCTATATGACTGCACGATAAAGTGGGAATTAACAATTTACTTTGAGAATCAACATGTAGTTGTTGTTAGTCTAAAAAAGACATGGTGCATGCATCAATTTTATAATATGGTCCCAAAATAGAATTGACTTAATTACACTGATTAGTAAAGAAAAAAAAGGGGCTATATCAACAATGGTGTAATTTGATCATCCTAAAATTATTTGGACATGAAATTCTCTTAAATTGAATGTGTACAATCATATTGAAAGCAATAATTAGTGAAGCACGATATAACTTATTTGATTTATGTCCCTATGACAGCCTGTGTATGTGCAAAAGCAAATTAGACAATATTCAGCCGTTCGTTTAACTTTACGCTTGCTAAAGTTCTTTAGATTATATAATTGCCTTATTAAAATATGCCCTGATGTGGAAAAGATAGTAATTATCACTCGGATCTATTAACCAAATCTATGTCTATTTTTGTATGTTGGTGCTGATTATGATTGTGAATCGGTACTAACTTAATTTCTTCTAGTTTCCATTTTATTTGATCAGTTTTGAGTAATAAATAAATGACTTAAGTATGCCTTGTTGATGTCTTGAGCTTAACAATTTCACTTACTCATGACTAATGGTCCCGGTATTATAGCAGCATTTGAAGTCTTGTTGCGCCTTAATATTACGAGTCAAACTACTTGTTTTATTAAGATTTGGTAATCAAAGTTAGTCCACGAGAAAACATAATGCAACAGTAAAATTTTAAAACCTTCTAATACGAATAAGTAAAGCTCAAAATATTAAATTATCTTTACTATTACATAGAAAAGATTTATACATGACCGTCCCAAAAGTGACCTGATCCAAAAGCAATATATATTACAACAGATATAAACAAAGACTAGAAAAAAGGGTTTCCATATAGTATCTATACTAGAGACCTAAACTGTAATAATCACGGCTACATATCGGGCACCATATTTGCCTAACTCGGATGATAAAGAACACTCATATCATAACCTTTTAACAATTCAAGCCACATCCTTTGGAGAAGATTCAAATTATTTTGCTTAAACCCATACTGCAAACTCTTATGATCGGTGAACACATCCACATGAACACCATAAAGATAATGTCTCTAAATCTTCAAGGCAAACACCACCGTCGCCAACTCCAAATCGTGAGTTGGGTAATTCTTCTATTTAATCTTTAGTTGCCTCAAAGCATAAGCAATCACCTTAGCATTTTTCATAAAAACATAACTAAGACCAATCCTTGAAGCATTGCAATACATAACAAAACAATTGGATCCTTCTGGCAAAGTCAAAACTGTAGCTGAAGTAAATTGATTCTTCAACTCTTGAAAACTTTTCTCGAGTCAGAGTCATGAAAGGCAAAAAAATAGAGGAAAGTCCTTCCACAAACCTTCTATAGTAATCGGCCAACCCAAGAAACTCCAAATATCTTAAGGGGAAAAATATCTAGGCAGTTCTTAATTGCCTCAGTCTTCATAGGATCAACCTGAATATCTTCACCAAATACAATATGACTAAGGAATACAACGGACCTCAGCCAAAACTCACACTTGCTAAACTTAGTAAACAACTGACGATCCTTGAGAGCTAGCAAGACAATCCTTAGATGATCGACATGATCACCCTCACTCTGTGAGTAAATCAATATATCATCAATAAATATGATAACAAACATATCAAGGTATTTCTTGAATACTCTATTCATTAGGTCCATGAAAGCTGCGGGGGCATTTGTCAATCCAAATAACATCATTAAGAACTAATAGTGACTATATCGAGTTTGAAAAGTTATCTTCAGAATGTCACTTTATCTCACTTTCAGCTGATGATACCCCAATCTAAGATCAATCTTTGAAAAGTAGCTAGCATCTTGAAATTGATCAAATAAGTCATTAATTCTAGGGATGGGACACTTATTCTTTATCGTGACCTTGTTCAATTGCTGATAATAAATACAAATATGAAGGAACCATCTTTCTTTCGAACAAAAAAACTGGAGCACCTTACGGTGAAATACTTGGCCTAACGAAATACTTATCAATAGGTACTTTAAATGATCCTTTAACTCCTTAAGTTTTGTTGGAGCCATTATGTAAGGAGGAATAGAGATAGGATGCGTATCTGGAAGAAGGTCAATTTTAAAGTCTATTTCCCTTTCATGAGGAAAACTAGGAAGATCACCAGGAAACACTTTCGAGAACTCATTAACAACTGGAACTGACTCAAGAGTAGGGGCTTTAGAATCCGTATCCCTAACCCCTACAAGATGATAGATGTAACCTTTAGAAATCATTTTCCTAGCCTTAAGGCACGAGATAAAACGACCTATAGGCTCTGAATTTCCACCCTTCCATTCTAAGATAGGTTTACTCAGAACATGGAATTTGACAACTCAGGTTCTACAATCAATAGAAGCATAACAAGCATGCAACCAATCCATACCAAGAATGAAATTAAAGTCTATCATGTCTAACTCTACAAGATCAACTGGTGATTTTCTAGGAAATTGGGACTGGGAAATTTCTATAGACCCATTTAGAAACAATAGAATCACTCACAAGAATAGAGATTGATAAAGGTTCTAAAAGGGTTTCAGGACTTCCATAAAACTTCATAGCCACATAAGGGGTCACATAAGACAATGTAGCCCATGAACTAAGCAATGCATAAACATCAAACTGAAAGATCCGCAACCTACCAGTGACCACATATGGGGAACCCTCCTAATCACGACGAATCTGAAGAGTAGAAAACCTATTCTAATGCTGACCACAAGAACCAGAAGAAGCACCCTGCTAAGTCAGGTGACCTAAAAAAGCACTAGGCTGGGCTGACGAAGAGTATCTCCACCCTTGCTAGCTTGTGAATGACAATCTCTCAATCTATCTGCCACCTTACCACAACCAAAACATGCACCAAAACTGGCTAAGCAATCTCTCAGATGATTCTTCCCACATCTTCTACATACAGGAAAAGTCTTACCATTAGGAGCATTCCCTTGTGGTTTAGGGTTAGATACCCTATCCTTATTGAATTTCAAGGTCAAAGCACTAGATGAAGTCGGAGCAGAGAACTTTTGCCAAAACTGAGAACAACCACTTCCATCAAACCTCGAGTGAGAGAAATCATCACTATTTGTTTTTTCCCTCTTAGTCTCTCTAGCACTCTCTTTGAGTTTCTCTTCCTCAATTTGTTTAGCGTGAACCATCAACCTTGAGATATCCATCTCCTTGATCAACATGGCGGTTCTACACTCTTTGAACACCATTTTGGAAATATGGAAAATGGACTTACTCGTTCGTGCTCTAGAATTGGCAACCATTGTCGGAGCATACTAAGACAATTGAGTGAACTTTAAATATTATTCCTCCACACTCAAATTACCTTGCCTTAGGTTTATGAACTCTTGAACTTTAGCCTCCCTCATCTCAAGGGGAAACAACCAATAGAGAAACACCCCTCTGAACTTGTCTTAATAAAAGGGACCTGTATCAATAGCCCTCTCCTCCTTCCATTGAGTAAACCACCCTTGAGCAACCCCTTTCAATTGGTAAGCGGCTAAGTCCGCCTGCTCAATTAGAGTCATTCCCATGATGTCCATAATTTTTTTGATCCCCTCAACAAACTCTTATGGATCCTCATCCATTTTCAGACCATGTAATTTTTGAAGGATCATCTACGTGATATCTCTAAGCCTTTTCACCATCGTACCCACCTTTGGGTTCATGAGAGATACAACCTCTAGGTTAGTTTGAGTCGGCATGGCTTGGGCCAAAACTTGGAAAATAGTCCTAAATTCAACATGTGACACTTGCTCGGCTAAAGGATTTACCGGAGCTTGAGGAACTTTAGGTTCTACATTCAAATTCCTTCTCACTGGAGCTCTTCTTGGAGGCATGTTCTGAAAACACATAGAAATATAGTTAGAAGGAAGACTTCATAGAGTTCAACTCTATCGCACGACTTTAGAATAATAGAAAAAGTAAAGTTTCTTAAACATCTCGTAGCTTCCTATTCATAAATGTGGCGTTCTTCACACTCATGAATAATACTCTACTAAACGTGGCTTTTCAGACACCTAGGACTCTTTTAAAAACCTGATACTCTAAATACCAAATTTGTCACGACCCAAGGCTACCCCCTATATGTGTTATATCGAATATAATTTTTAAAGACTCTAAACAAGACACTTGGCATAGCATGACACTAAGATAATTAACATAACTGAAATAAAGAGATAAGTGGAATATAATTCTCAATAGAGAATCTCAACATAAGGACAATCTGAGTATAAACAATGTAAATGCGAGAATACTATGTCTGAAAACAAGCTTCTACTAATAGGTGTAGCTAGGATAAGCCCTAGCTTACAAAATAGTCTAAAAACTAAAATGGCATAAAGCAAGAAATCATCAAAGGTCTATCCTTGAACCATGAGGACTCACCAAATCCTTAATAAGTGAGATGCGTTAGAACCTATGTTATAAGACAATATAGGCATAGGAGATGTATGTGGTCAGTACTTGGAATGTACTGAGTGTGAGGAAAGATGCATGAGTATAACATGAGCACGATAAATCCAAAAACATGATAATGCATGACCAAGTAAAACATATCGAAATCTGAGAAACTCAGTTCATAAAATATAAAATAAGGTCAATGCAATATTATGAAAGTCATATCATAAGTAGAATTCATAACATATGTATAAAAAATAAGTTGCTTATAAATCATATTCTTTAGTAGGAGATACTGTTAACCGACATAAACCATGTGATCTAAAACATGGAGTTCAGTGTACTTCTCCCACACTGAAAAGAGAGTGTCTTACTTGCCAAGGTAAGGAACATGTTCTTAAGCTTAGGTGGATTACTAGTTAATGTCCATTCAGGACAATCCTATGGGGGCACGTAGTTCAAGGAACTGGGTAATTGCCACTAGTCAAACTTGGTGCTAAGTAAACTCCCAACGAAAAAATGCATAGTCATATCATATTCATAATCTTAGTCCTTGAAATGGTAAGCATCTAGTAATACCAATTCATTCATGAAGACTTCTAATCATAAGAATAACTCCTTTAAAATATCATGATTTCATAACATAATTGATTCATAAGAGATACTTAATCGAAAGCATCTAAATCATGATAATCTTTTCATAATGAGAATACTTCAATTGGAAGAAACCTAATTTTATAAAATCATATTGACACTTTATTCGAAAGTATTCTAGAATCATAATCTCTTCAATTCATAATACATGCATATCATCAAAGCGTGATACATAATCAAAATACTCATATAACATGGTTTCATGTAAAAATCATTGGAAACATGTAATTGTGATAAAGTTATGCATAATAAGATCAATAATGAAGAATAAACTCAATTACAATGGAACTCACACATAAATCATGAAACCTTAGAATTTGGGTAAGATTCATAAAAGATAATTTGAGGTTTCTTTGGGAGTCAATGGGTGAAGATGAACAATTGATGAATTCCCTACATACCTTGATGAACCCTAACTTTGAACTTGTAAGTGGAAACTTTAAGCTTGAAGAAACACTAAATCACCTTGAAGGAGCCTTAAAGAAGAAAACTTGAGAGCTTTGGAAGTTTGAGAGAGAATGGGGAGGCTTTTGGCTTTAGGAATATGCTACAGAACTTAGAAATAGTCTAGAAACGACGTAGTTTAGATAATAAAAGAGTAGGAAAAGACCCAATTACCCTAAAAAAGAACTGTTGGAGCTCATCTACGGACCCCATGTATGATCCGTACAAAGGACCATGGACTGTACTGGTCCTTCATAAAATGAGTTATTGAAAATCAACTTTCTGTTGATGAACCATGAATCGACTTCTATGAATTGTAAACCAATCCATGACCCATCAAACTTCCTTGTACAATGTGCCTTAACTTTATGTCTGGACCTCAGGCTTGGGGACACAGATGGCCAAGTACGGATCGTATTTATTTCTACGGGCCATACTATCAGCCATGCACCAACTGTTTGAAAGTCCTAAGTTTTTGAAGGCTAACTACGACTACCAAACCACGAGTCATTGTTCTATGTACGAGCTGTACAACTCACCTGTGTAACCCAAGTACCAAAATATTTCTTAATCTAGAACTCCATTCACGAACACCATACACGACCCGTAAACACTTCCATGAGCTGTCCTATTGGCCCGTACTAACCCTTCTGAGACTTGACATTTCAATTTCTCAACCATCAACAATGAGTGGTGTCTACGGATAGTGGAACTATGTACGGTCCATACTTCGGCCCATGCACCAGTTGCACCAACAAGTTTTCTACACTTTTCCTCTCCAAATCAACTTTTCTACTTCTGAAGTGTTACACCTGGGTACCCAACTCCTCTTGAAAGGTCCTCCAGAAGCTACAGATGAGCTGAGAACCCTTATCAGATATAATAGACACGAGCACCACATGGAGACGAATGATCTCCCGAATATAAACACGAGTTAGCCTCTTCACGCTTAAAGAAGACTGAATGGGAAGGAAGTATGCCTACTTTGTCAATCGATCCATGATGAACCCAATGTTATCAACACATGTAGAAGTGTGAGGAAACCCTATAATGAAGTCCCTAGTGATTTACTCCCATTTCCACTCTGGAATGGGCAATCTCTCAAATTCACCACCAGGCCTCAAATGATCAGCCCTTACCTCCTAGCACATAAGCAATGGAACACATAGTCTGCCATATCTCTTCTCATTCCACTCCACCAGTAATGCTACCTTAAATCACGATACATCTTCGTTGTGCCCAGATGAATACAATATCTAGATTCATGTGCCTGTTACACCCAAACACACATGCAAGTGTACGCAGTAGTGCAAGTAAAAAGTAGCTTTTTTAAGAGCTGGATATCAAACCCATAGGGACTTCTGAACAGTGAATATTCAATTTCGCTAATGGCTATAATATAATGCAAGCGTGTATAGAGAGTTTGATGATTATTTTTAGATTAAAAATTTCGCAAAGGAAAACTAAACTATCTAATTAAGATTCAATTTCAAGAAAAGTTTAAAAAATGACTTAGGAAATTCCAAGGCCGCAACTTGCTGAGAATTCATGCTGAGTGCCCTCTTCTATGGACTTTGATTGGTGATTAAATAACTGGTTTACAAGGTTAAATGTATGATTATGGTCTCCTAACATCTAATCACCTATCATGATTGACAGTCTAACTATATCATTAAGTGGGGATAGATTGAACCAATCGAGGAGCATTAGGTTTTCGTCTTATTTCATAACCAAGAAAGGTTGCTAGGCATATCCCTATCCTAGATATAAATCAACCCTAATTTATGCACTAGAGAGGATCATGCCCCATTTATTCCACATTCTATCTTTCTATTGCTCTCCCGAGTTCAAGTCAGACAATAAATATATCTTAATGGTGATCAAGGATTAACATAGTGAATTTAAGAACAAAAGAACAATTTATAGTGATAACCAATTTCAATCCATAGATTCAATACCACACACTCATTCATAACCACAACCCTAGAATCAAAGGTAGAAAAAGAATAATCAAAATAATAAAACCCGAGTCTATTTATAGCTTGTACAAAATTAGTAGAATCTAGGATGGCAGGTCTGCGACACGGAGATGTTATGGACCTGCCTATTTCTTTAGCAAAGTCCTCTTCGTGACACGGAGAGGATACAAAGTCCACTAGTTCGCCATTCTCCTGAGCCAAATACTAATTCCCAGCTCCGCGACACGGTCTCAATACGAGCAGGGTATTTTCTTAGTCGATCCTCCTTAATTCCTTTGTGACATGTTCTTAAGCTTTTGTGCATCCATTTCAGATCCACTTTAGTTCCTGCCATTTTGTACCTCTTTCTCATGCTTTCCAACCTATAAACAACTAATCATATTGGTTAATTGAGATGCATAAACATGACTCTCATACTATTAACACAATGAGAATTTTCCCTCAAACTTAGCTAAAGTATGGGTTTCATTTGGCTTTTAGGCATATAAATATGCCCAATATCATCACCCCACACTTAGAGCTTTGTTCATCCTCGAACAATTCCACGTATTTACCCTTGACTCAGACTCAACACGAATAACATTTGTGCTTTAGCTATATACTCACATGGACTTTATCAATTCACACACAAACATGTTAATATTCAAATTCAACACTAGAAAATACATTGAAACCTCATGACCTTAAGCATAGACTCAACAATTTTTAGCAACTCGAACACATGTGTCACGACCCAAGCCTAGGGCCTAGATGTGACCGGCGAATGGGGAACCCGAAGGAACCCCAAACAAGCCTCATAGCGTATCATTACACATCCTTGGTCGCGGAAGCAATTAAATGACCATAAGCGATAAGCATAATCAAGGGGAAATCGGGACTAAGGGAGCAAGAAAAAAAAAGAAATGATACATAAATACCATAGATGAGTCAAGCTCAAGCATAATACACAACTTGTCCAACACCACCTCTAAACATGAGTACTTAGCGGGGGCCAAGACAAACTACCGGGCTCACCCTCATAGTCAAAACATAACTAGAAAGGAAAAGTTTTATACATAGCAAAAGATCATGAGCAACGTCCCCGAAATGGAGGACTCACCAATAACCACTATAGAAAATCGTACTAGCCACGCGGAGGAGGATGTCAAGCGGTGCTCCGGTCCCTACATGGTGACATCATGTAGGCATAGAGTATGCGTTAGTACATTTGAATGTACTAAGTATATGGGATGCAATGCAATGCTACATTAGATGGACATCATAGGAAAAATGCGTAATCATACCCAATAGATAGCATATTAATGAAATGATATGTATAATGATGCTTACATAAAAATCATATTTAGTGGGACGTAGTACATGTGTGGCGAGTGACCATCAATATAGTATTTCCAAGGCCTACCACCCCCTTGGAGAGGCGAAAGAGGTACAAACCCCTCAATATGGTTACACGGGCCTACCACCCCCCGAGCTAGGGACCAAAGTACAAACCCCTCGATATGGTTATACGGGCCTACTACCCCCCGTACTAGGCAACCAAGGTACCAACCCCTCGATACGGTTATACGGGCCTACTACCCCCCGTACTAGGCAACCAAGGTACCAGCCCCTCGATACAGTTATACGGGCCTACTACCCCCCGTACTAGGCTTGGTCGACTCACAACACTTATATAGAGAAAATCATATACATGTGTCCATTTCATCATCATTTCAGTAATTACATAACCATCCGACTCATAGGACGTACCTTGGACCTTCCCTTTCCTAAGAATTCTATAAATGGGCATTTTATCAAACACAAGGTGGGCAATTGTTCATGTAAATGAAATCATGTATTTCAAGAATACTAAGTCCAACCAATCCAAAATCCATATAAATCAGCCCACCAACAACATACATATATATATCAACCTTCATAATTTGATCATGGAAGCATGTAAACCATAAACATCACATAATAATTCCATTTCATGATAATATGCAAAATGGACCATAATAGGGTGTGTAGTAGTAATTCCATAATTCAAGAGTTCATAAATAATCATAAGGACCTATAAAACTTGAAGTAGAAATAGAGGATAAATGGTTGGACTTGTGGAAAGGAAGGTTTCCACAATCAAACCCACATACCTCAACTTTGGAGAATCCTTGATGAAGAATGGAATGGAGAATCGAAGCTTGAGATTGAGTCTTGAATCCGGAATTAGAGCTTGAGATGTTTGAATTTGGTTGAAGATCTTGGTGGAATTTTTGGAGAGGGCTTAGAGAGTGTTTTTGGAGTTAATAAAAATGACTAAGTATGGGACATATCCCCTTTTTATAAAAAAAAAACGTCTCCAACCCGCCTAAAAAAATAGCTCACTGGAAATTGCAAATCTGCAGAGACAGGTTTTACGAAAATGGTCATAACTCCCTCATCCTAACTCGGACTAAGGTGAAACCAAGTGCGTTGGAAAGCTAACTCAAAGAGCTTTAATTTGATAGGTTGCAGCCCTTCCATTTCCTTGTGTGCTAAGAGATATGCCCCTTTAAAGTTGACCCTCCAAATCGCAATTTTTGCGATTTTCGAATTTTGATACGGTTGCTCTAAAATTCGGGTTAGACCCATTTCCCACTCAATTTGACCCCACAAATAAGAATATGAAGTCGAATTTCTGAAATCATGCACGGATTTTGAGATATATGGAAATTACAATTATAGGTGTTTCCGAAGCACATTTTCGGGCATTTTTGGGGTCGTTTCAACATGGCTTCATTCAACATTGCTTAGTCATCACCTATCCTTCATCAAACAAGTGCCGTCACACCAGCAAATGTTCCACACACTCAATTCAAAAAATTGAATAGCATTTAAGGACTTTACATTTAAGAACAACTCTCACACCCACAAAGAGACTTCACATATATGCACCAAGAACCATAGGCTTTCCCATTATGTACAACTCCATTAATTTAGCATGCTCGAATAGAATCAACTAGGACTTTAATGGGTTATAATGTAGGCTAGGGCATAGGTAGGAAAATTATCCAATAGTGACTTACACTTCTCTAAGCACTTTGCACTTTAAGACTTCATCATCCATTATTTTCTTTTATTCATTTCTAGCCCTCTCTTCTACAACTAAGTCATAAGCAATTCTCATCATCTCAAGAACGCTTCACTCATCATTTATTATTTTTTTCATTCATTTTTTGTGTCACACTCTTTTAACGAGGGCTTTCTCATCACCTTGTAGCTATTACTGATTTACCTTTCATCCTCAATGAACATATTTTCAGCTTATACCCTTTAATAGTCTATGTTACAGTGCTTACGGAAGAAGGGTGCAATAACTAGGGATGTAACAAAATGGTTAAGGTTAAAATGTTGCTTCCAAAAATAGGCTACAGGCTCAAAAAAGGCTAACCAGTGATATAGTATCTAAAAGGGCTAAAATTTACAAGACAAATTAAAGAAAGCCTATTATCATCTTCTAAACAAAGCAATGCTCTTATTTCGCGTCAATAATATGTCGGGCAAGTTCTAGACTAGGATGCATAACATAGACTAAAAAAATTCTTACCACACATGACACATGCTCAACTCAGGTGAGATTTCCAATAATAAACACATTTGGCTCATGCGCGAGTTCAATTTATGCTTAATTTGCTTTTTAGAATAACATACAAGAACCCAAGGGTTTCTAAATATATTTCCTTCCATGCTTTTATTCATTGTCCCATATTCAGTTATGCGGCCTTAGCACAAATACTATGACTTAATGGACATGTTGACAAAAATTACCCTTAAGATGGTCGTCATCCATCCATCATAAGGAAACATGAATCAACTATGATGATAGACTCAATCCTCCTAAGAATTTTTTTTTTATATGGTTCAAAGGGACTCTCCTTGGTCAAAGAACTGAAAACAAACTCCAACGAACCCAAAGTAAAAATATTAACAACAACAAAACAAACTATTATGTGCACATGAGAATAACGTACACCCCACCCCACACATAAAGCATAGCATTGTCCCCAATACTTCAAAAATAGTACAAAGATCAAAGCAAAGGTAAGGTGAAAAACTTCACTGATCAATCCTCCATTGGTTCATCACCTTCAGCATGCTCAATGGCCAGAAGTGGGTCCAGATCCTCCTCATCGAAGTCAAAATCCATGTCGGATCCAGTGTGGGGCCTTTCTCATTGGTGGGCATATCATTATCAAATGGCTTAAAGAAATCCGGCCTTAAACCCAGAACTGCTCTAGCATGGTCATTTAGTGGAATTTTTTTCACCTTATCCAACTGCTCCTGTGTGTACACTTGACATCCATTCCTATGCCACATCATTTCCAACCCATACATGTGGTCTATGATCATATAATCTCACCTATGTCACTCCGTAGTCGTAAGGGTAGGGCCATGTGTAGTGTCAGGCCCCTTTGTTTTTGTTACATCTACGAGAAAAGGGAGAAGTGGGACCATGTAATCCAAGTTCTCTTGAGGCATCCTAGTAGCCCTGCATATACGGGTTATTAATCCTCCAAAAGTGTATCTGCTCCCCTGGTGTGCTCTTGCCTTTCTCATGGTGAATTTTAGCACGACCCCAAGATTAATGTCAATATTGGTCATCAGGGCATAGACAAGGCACACGCTGTCTCGAGTGATATCAATGTAATGTAGCCATGAGATCAAGTAGCTCATCATAATTTTCAACCAAACATATGCTTCTCGATTAATCTTGGTATAGGGCAGGGATTAGTTGAAGGTGCTTGTTGATGTGTTGAGTCCATCTAGAAGTCAGCTTGTAATGACCTTTGGGGTCATTTCTATGTGTTATGCATGCTTTTCCTATTTTCCCCTTCTCGTAGCTTTTTTATAGCTTTTGTGTGGTGCGAGGTTCGATGGCACGCTTCTTGAGGTGTTCAGTTGAGTTTGGTGCAATTTTTTTTGAGTTTTAAAAGCTTAAAGCTTGAAAGAGTTGACTTTAGTGAACATCCAGAGATTTTGGGATTGGATCAGAATTTCGTCAGTTCCATGAGATTTGGAAGGGTTATTTTAGTCTAGTGTGATGATCAGTTTAGGTTTTGAGACTTCCATTAGGCATTTTAGCTTCGAAATTTAGCCAAAAGCTTGAATTCATTCAACTTTCTCGGTAAACATGCTCGAAATCAAATTTCATCAGTGCAGGTAGCTCCGGAATATTGAGGTGGGTCTAAAATGACCTTCGGTTTGGTCCCCGATAATATCGGGATGAGTTTTTTGTTTGTATTTCTTTGTTAGGTGTTGACTTGGGTCAGCATCTTGATGAGACGACCTCGAATGTCTATTTTCTCAATTCCATTGAGTCCGGAATGTCATTTCTAAGTGGTTTGTACTTTTGATTTGCATCCTTTGGACTCTGAATGAATTCTGAAGGCTTGTTTAAAGTTTTTTGACACTTTGCCTTTTTGCTGAAAATTTGATGTCTAGTGCGACGGTTTTTGGAAACCCTTGATCACCTTAGCGATGTTGGCTTAAGTTACCAAGGGGCCGCTTAAGTGAAGAGCATCTGTGGAGACGGGGTCACTTAAGAGACCAGCCCTTGGATTTTGCGAAGGCCGCTTAAGCGAGCCAGGCTCGCTTAAGCAAGGAGCGCCTCTTAGGCGGGGTTCGCTTTTGCGAAGCCTATGTTGGCTTAAGCAATGTTTACTTTTGCGAACATTTGTCCACTTTTGCAAAGATCACTGGGATTAAAATCCCTTTCTCCACTTTTTCCCAAAGGAGACCCAAATTAACAAGAGCTTGGCTTGGGGCATTTTGGAGCATTTCTTGATCATTTTCAACCATTCTAAGGTGATTCTCTTGCTTTCTTCTTCCTCTATGCTTTTACAACTTTAGTTTCATAATTCATATTTATTTTTGACCTCAAATTCCTTAGTTTCTAAGCTTTAAAGTTTGGTAATTTTGCCATTTGAGGTCCGAATTGAGTCTTGTTTCACCCATTTTCTGGGCATGTAATACTCACTCCTAATAGAACATAATGATGGTTTTTTTTTTTTTTTTTAAATTCTGTAACATTGATTTGAGGGTTGATTTTCAACCCAATTCCAGTCTGAAATTCATGTTAGTGATATGGGTATCATTGGATCTATATTTACTTACTCTTTGTGTTCTTGATAGCTTGGCAGTAATCTAAGGCCCTCCGGGAGGGAATAACGTTCAAGTTTTAGTTCGTGTGTGGTTTTTGGCCTTGAGGTAGGTTATGGCTTCCATTTACTTAGACTTGGCTTAGTTAGATTAATTATATTTGGGTAGTAATGCATGATTTAGGTTTAACCCTTAGGTTTTGTTGAGGTTTATTGATCCTTGGATAGTTTTGGCCATAGGTTGGGTTGTTTAACTTATGTTTTAGTCGGAGAAGCCTTAGTTTAGGTGATCCTTTAGTTTGCTTGAATAGTATCCTTAGACCTTGTTTCTAGGTGGTGTGAAACTTAGGATTGTATCATTTTTGATTGTTTTGGTTGGTTTGGCTGAATGTGAATCCTTGAGTTGTGATTGTGGTTGTTCATTATATTGTTGGGCCTGAGGCCGTAAGCTTGGATTGGCAGGAGTTCTAGGTTAGTACTCTCATGGTGTGATGGGTATTCTTTCCGGTTATGTGTGTATGAACTTGATTGTGATGATGCCTTGGAGGGTTAGTACTTTTTGGGATGATTTTTGATGGAAATGATTTAGTTTTGGGAAAAGAAATTGACCTTAATGAGTTGGAAATCTTTGAAACCTGTTTAGGCTTAAAAGTGGTAAAAAGTCCCCTTTTACTTGATTTATCACACCTTTCGGTTGTTTTTACTCTGATGAGCTTTATGTACCATTCCAAGCGGCCCATTGGGTTAGGCCCAGGCTACAATCTATCATTTGGATTTACGTTGTTGATAAGTTTGAAGTATCATCCCAAGTGGTCTATTGATACGTATATTCGGGTTATTGGTAAGCTCGATGTGCCATCCCAGGTGACCCATGGATGCATCTATCCGGGTTATTGGCATTTGGTTAAACTTGAGGTATCATTCCAGGCGGCTCGATGTTTCTTCCGGGCTTATAATTTTATCCTTACTTGGTATTTTACATTGTATCATTGCATGATTTTGCCTTTGAGTGTGTTGATTGTTTGGTGTTTGTTCGTGTAACTTGTGACTAAATCTTGAAATTTTCTATATGTTCTCTATCATATGGTTAGTGTGTTTTAGTTTTACCCTTGACTTGCTAGTATCATCGTGCTTCTTATATATAATTTATCTTTCTGAGATCAGTCGGCCTATGATGCTTACTGAGTACCCCATGTTTTGGTACTCATACTACACTTTTGAATCTTTTTCTGATGCAGCACCCAGTTCGAGCCACCCTTAGTGAGCATTGGATCTCTCTTGGTAGTCACAGACTCGGATTTGTGGTGAGCTATCGGCTTTCAAAGACTTGATGCTGTCCTTCATTTACACTGACTCTCGTTTTGTATTTTGGATTAGTTAGTTCTCTCTCTCTCCCTCTACATATATATATATGACTTTCTGTTTGTAGTAGCTCCTGTATAGGAGATGTCAGGTATGAGGGATTGGTATCTTGTGTTAGTTTTTCTTTTGGTCACTTTTGGGCCTATTATATTTATTTTGTATCGTACTACATATATATATGATATGGCATTTTCTCCTTATATGTTATTCTGGTCTTCTACTTATTATTACTGTTTTCATATAGATTGCGTCTTCCACATCTTGATATTTGGGTTTAGGCTTGTCTATTAGGTGGGTTTTAATGGACGCCATCATGGCCCGATTTCAGGTCGTGACATGACCTCATGCCACACAAAGTATGTCAAATGGCTTGGTCGGGTAGGCGAATATTCAAGCCTGTTAGCACAAGAGGGTCAGTGTCAGGCGTTCCTAAGAGGCCATTCAATACCAATGGTGTGAGGATGACATTGACGTCCCTCACATGGACAATGTGTGATCTCGCCTCAGATGCCCAATTGGCATAGAACTCCTAGACTAGGTGCAAGTTGCACTCGATTGGTTCGTCAAAGATGAAATCCATGTGGAGCTCTCGAATCCGCTACATGATCTGGGGGAATTCTCTAGCCAAGCTGTCGCACTCAATGCACACATCTGAGAAGTACTTTGCCTCTTGTGCTTTTTCCACCATTTTTTTCCTTCTTTGACAACCGCCTTCAAACTGAAGTGGTGGGCTTGTCCACGGAGGAACATCGTTGCGGGAGAAATGTTGCCACCAACTCTAACCCGTTTGCGGTGGCTTGAAGACACCACCTTCTTTCCCGATCTCTGAGTTCCTGACATTGTTACCTGCCAACAATTAAGCATTTCATCAGCCCACAACAATACTTGCAACACTCAAGAGTCGGGGGCGATCAAGAGACCACCCCACACTTATTCATTTAACACGCAATCATTTTAACACGAAGGTACTCAGAATTCCCTTAGATGCTTTTATGCTAGTCATATACAATCCAAAGTGGCATATGACCTACACATCTACCCAACATATTGATTCTACTCAAGAATTTGAAACAACAAGACCTTCCGACCACCTCCACATTTCTTTCAAACTACGCACACCAAGTTGACATTCAAGGAATCATGCTAAGTCACTCATAATGGTGTTATTGTGTTACTCAAGACTTCACACACCTCAACTAAGAAAACCCACAGTCATCACACGGGAAAATCACTAAAGACATCAATTCACAATCCTAAAAAAATAGGATATGTGAGTATACATTCAAGGGTACCATGTGATAGGTTCAAGAACTTAATCACTTTCCCCAAGAACATAGATGCACCGAACACAAGCAATTTCATGCACAAATTCGAAATAAGCACAATCCACCTATTGATCACTACACAACTTTGTCCAAAGAGGGAAAAAATAGTTAGAGACATACCTGGAGTGATGAAGAAGAGGATGTTGAGCAAGATTTGATGTTAGAAACACCTCCACATTACAGATTTGAAGCAAGACGTTTGTTGGGGTTGAGGGAGAGGGAAATTTGTCAAGCACGAAGGCGAGAAAATGGGAGATTTGTGTATTTTGGGGGATTAAAAGAGGGAATGGGTTGGGCACGTCCAAGGTAAAATGGCTTAAAACCCATCTTTTAATGAAATTTTAAAAAAGTTACCTAGGTCCGCTACACAGCGCTGTCGCGGACTCTTCTGTCTTTGTGAAGGAAATAATTTCCAGTGAAAAACAAAAAATTTCTCCCCAGGTCCGTGACACGGCCCCAATACGGACTTCCCTATTTCATCGGGGAATTAATTCCTTTCGAAACAAAATGCCCCCACAGGTCCGCGAAACGATCCCAATGCAAACTTTTCTATTTTTGCCAAAATAATTGTTGTTCGCTCCTCCTTTTTTTAAAAGTTCAAGTAGGTGTGTCCTGATTTCTTCAATTATAAGTCTACATCACTCCATTATCCCTGCATCTCAGAAACACACAAGAATTAGAAAGAATATGGATTGCCTCCCATCCAGTGTCTTAGTTTTTATCGTGGCTAGACACTTATTTGTGTTTTCATTATCATTTTTTATATAGCTCCTAACTTTTACAATCAACTGAAAATATAAACCAGGTCATAAAAATTCAAAATGAAGAAAATAAAACAAAATACCTAACTAATGCACAAGGTCATGAGTTGCCTCCCGTCTAGTGTCTGGTTTAACATCGCGACTCAACCTCGCTCGTGGATTACTCATCAGTTAACCCGAAGTAATGTTTGACATGCTGCCCATTCACCAAAAATGTGGAGCTCTTGTCTTTGTTCCTTAGCTCCACCGCACCATGTTTTGTCATCCTCACCACTTTGAATAGTCCACTCCACTTCGACTTCAGTTTTCCTGAGAACAACTTTTGTTGAGAGTTGAATAGTAGGACTTGCTGGCCCGACTCAAAAGTGCGAGGGATGATGTGCTTGTCATGCCACTTCTTCATCTTCTCCTTATAAAGCTTGGCATTTTCATAAGAGTGGAGTGTAAACTCCTTATGTTCATGTAGTTGTCTTAACCTCTTCTTACTGGCCAACTCGGGGTCAAGATCCAGCTTCTTGATCGTCTAATATGCTTGATGTTCTAACTCCGCCGAAAGATGGCACGCCTTGCCAAACACCATGTGACAAGGAGAAGTCCTATTTGTGTCTTGTAGGCCATTTTGTATGCCCGCGGTGCATCATTAAGCTTCTCAACCTAATCTTTTCACTTCGCATTCACGGTATTTTGCAGTATCTACTTTACCTCTCGATTTGATACCGCTACTTGGATGCTATTTTGTGGGTGGTATATTGTATCCACCTTGCAATAAATCCCATAATTAGCCAATAGATTTCTCACTAAATGGTTTAGGAAGTTCTTCCCGCCATCACTGATTATTGATCTTGGAGTCTCAAACTTGGTGAATATGTGCTTTCTTATGAACTAGATGACAACCTTTGCATCATTGGTGGGAAGAGCTAGAACCTCAACCCACTTAGATACATAATCCACCGCCACAAGTATGTATTTCTTTCCCTTGGATGGTGGGAATGGACCCATGAAGTGGATACCCCACACATCAAGTATTTCTACCTCAAGAATATTATTTAGCGGCATCTCGTGTATCCTCGAAATAGCACCTAACCTTTTACATTGGTCAAACTCCTTCACATAGCGTACAACATCTTTGAATAGTGTAGGCCAAAAGAAACTGGACTGAAGCACCTTATGAGTCGTGCACTCACCTCCATGATGACCCCAGTATGGTGACGAGTGGCAACTCTCCATCACCTACTTGACCTCATTTTCTATAATGCATCTTCTTACTATTCTATCTTGCCCTTCCTTGAACAAGAATGGCTCATCCCAGATGTAGAAGCTCTCATCATGGATCAATTTATTCCTTTGATGAGTGGTCGCTCCTGGTAGGAACATTCCACTTACCAATAAATTTACTATATTTGCATACAATGGCACTTGAGTGATGTAAAAGGCCAAAAACGGCTCATCCGAGAATTCCTCACAAATCTTCCCTTCATTTTGCACATGTGATGAATCTTAAAACCTTGATAAGTGCTCAGAAAATTGGTTTTTCGTGCTTTTTCTATCTTTGATTTCTATATCAAATTCCTGAAGTAGCAGAATCTACCTGTAGCACCTCGGACTCAAAAAAGAAGGAAACCAAAATTTTGGGTTGCAGGTAGTACATACGGTTCCCACCTACAGTTGGTAGAAGATCCTACGGGACGTAGATGGGAACCGTAGGAAGGGGAGGGGGAAATAAATTCTTCAAAACAAGTTCCAGGATCCTTTGTACGGTTTACCAGGACGGCCGTCACCTTATGTATGAGTCGTAGGTAGGTCTCGTAGGTCATTCCCAAGCTTAGTGAAATTTTTAGGCCTAAAGTTGGGTTATATGGTGGCCATGTATGGATCGTAGGTTGACCTACCAACCGTACATGGGTCCGGTTGATTGGTTGGCCCAGATCAAAAGTTTCTGAATCTACCAACGGTCGACCAGGATGGTCCGTAGGTCCAAACCATTGGTGGGGGTCCGACAATTAAATTTAAGGGGATTTTGGGTCTTTTCCTAATTGTTTTAACTCAACACAATGTTGCTTTACCTTCTACCCTAAGCCCTATATAAAGGTTTTAAATCCCCAATTTACCCTCTTCAACTCATTCTCCTAAATTCCCTAAACTTGATTGTCACGACCCAGGGTAGCCCCGAGATGTAACATGGCGTACAAGACCCCGATACGCCTCACACAAGCCCTTAGCATACATAACATACAAGATAATAGAGGAAAGAATTAAAAAGAGCATTATATAACAAAACAACGAAAGTCTACAACTTATGTCTCAAGCCATCTAACATAAGAGAATAGAAACGAAGGTTTGGGACGCAGCCCAGTACAATATCCAAAAGCATAACGTAAAGCATGAAAAAGTAATAAGCTTAGGTCCTCGGACATAGGAGGCCTCACCAAGTCTTCACTATCACTGGAACTGACTAGCCACAAGTGGAATGAGAAGAACCGCCAAGTCCTACATCAATAGAATCAATGTAGGCAAAAGTATGCGTTAGTACAATCAAGTACCAAGTATGATAACAATGCATAAAAGGGCATATAAACCATGCTAGAATGACATATAATCATGACATGTAATGGCCAAACTAAAACATGATAGAACATAAGAAACATGAAGCATAAAACATGGCCAAGACAAGCTATTCATCTTTCATTTACTCTACTTTAAAACATCATCCTGAGAACACTTGTTCATTAACTTGTGGGGAAATAGCCTTAACCGACATATAAGACCATGTGAGCTATCAGCATGGAATCCGGTGTCTGCCCTACACCGAAAATGGGTGTCCTACTTGCCAACGTAAGACCATGAACTGCTTAGATTGTGTCTATCATAGACCATCACCCTATGGTGGCACATAGGTTATGGGACATGGGTAATCGCCACTTGTCCACTCGGTACTAAGCATATTTCCCACGGAATCATCATAGTTCATTTTATCTTAGGTAGACATGGGTAATCGCCTCTTGTCTACATTAGGGAACATGGGTAATCGCCTCTTGTCCCTTCATAGAATAGTTCATTTATCATGGATTCAAGCTTAGTTGAGCAAACCTTTCAACAAGTTATGAATCATTACGTGTAAGAAAACCTTTCACACTCATAGGTTGAGCATTACATGAGAAACCCTTTCACAACTCAACAAAATGCACTAACATATCATAAACTTCATAAAACATGCATGAGTTCACAAGCTTTATATTTACATAGCTCATCATGCTCTTAACTCATAAATCATGCGTTCATAAGCTTCTCCTCAAACATGCAATTCAATGCAAGAAAACACTTAGAAAGCCATAGATCAAGGCAATTTTAATCATAATTGAGGGAACCCACATAATAGAGGAAAATCATTGATTTTGATTCAACATGCATCTTTTCATAAAATATCCTCTTTTCATCATTCATAGTCTTACATGGAATTCATAGCTTGATAATCATAATCCTTAACTCACTTCACAAAGAGTTCATGCAATTCATCTTTTTCTCAATCAACCCACAATCATAAGCATAATCATAAATTGGGGGATACTTAGCATAAGCTCATGGGATTCATCAAGTTGCATGTAAACCATGCTAAACCGTGCACTAGCTTACTTTACCACGCTAGATCGTGCACTATCAACCATAACATCAACAATGGAAAGCATAACGAAGAACCCATAAGAATTTGTAAAACCCTAACTCTCTTAGGCAAGACTATGCCTTGAAAACCTTAAGGAAAAGAGGACCCATTGGAGGAAAGACTCCAAATGCTAAATACTATCATACCTCAATGCCAATGCCTTGAAATAAAAAGGGGATTGATGACCTTGATGAGAACCCTAGCTCTCTTCTTCTCCTTCTTGTTCTTCTAGAGAGAGAAATATTTTGGGAGATGGGAGTTGGAAAATGAAGGGGTTAGGGCTTAGAAAAATATAAATAGGGCCAAGGTTAAGGGGCAAAATCATCTAGTATAAGGAATAAACATTTAGGGAAAAAGTCCAAAAAGCCCTTAAATAAACTGTTGGGGCCAATCGACGGACAGGACCTACGGTCCGTACATCCACTGACAGACCGTCCTTCTCATTCGTCAATCGATTCAGAAAGTTCGTTTTGGACTGAAAATTTGGCTAAGTCTGGAAGGCATCTACAGAACCCATCTACGGCCCATCAACTGAACTACGAACCGTCCTGCTATTCTGTAGGTCAAGGTTCAGAAACTCAAAATTTATAAAGCTGGTAGGGCCATTGACAGTTACCATCTACGGCCCGTCACTCCACCTACGGTCCGTAGATGGCCTCCGTCGTCACTGGCACTAGAAAAATTTTAAGACTGCATTTTCTTTCTTTTCAAAAACTGGGGTGCTACATTGACCAAATTCATCCTCCAAAATTATCTCAAGTCTAAGGAAGAAGAAGAGGAGCTAGGGTTCCGTTTAAGTCTCCAATCCTCCATTCGTTTTTGGGCTTCTAGCATCAAGGTATGTGTGTATTCACCCATGGAGTCCTTTCCTCCATGGGGTCCCCAAAGATTTCAACTTTTCAAATTCGATTTCCAATGGATCAAATTAGGGTTTAAATTCAATGAATGTGGGTTTCTTCAAATTATGATTGATTATGATTAGTTAAGTATCCAAATGCATGAATTGATGTTAATCTATGATATTTAGTTGAAATTGCATTGATCCATGCCTAAATTATGTTTCAACTATGATCTTATGATGAACCCATGACTTATGAGTTATAAATTTATGAAGATATGCATGTTTTCATTAAGCTATTATAAACGATTAAATGATGCTGTGAAAGGAAAGTATTGATACTATGGTGAAAGGATTTCTCACTTACTATATGGTCATGATTGTGAAAGGGGTTTCTCACAAATGAATTCACATGGGTAGAAGGGTTTCTCATCTATGTCGAATTATGTTTAAGGAGCTATTCTATGTTTTGATCTTCAAAAGTATGGATTGGTATTGATCATTGCCTTTACCTATGTTAAATTAATAATTGAATTTTATCTACTCCGTTGGGATTTGGACTTAGCACCGAGAGGGTTTTGAGGTGGAGACTCAAATAGGGTAGTCTCTAGTAGCAACCTCTAGTCTCAAACTATGTACCCTCGTAGGATTGTCTTAAATGACCTAGCTAGTGGATCCAATTTACCAAATGATGCTATATACTGATTCTACCTTGGAAAGTAATTTCCCCTTCTTTCGGTATGAGGGATATATCAAATTCCATGATATAGCTCTCGTGGTCGTATTCTTGGTTAAAGCTAATATTCCACAAAATGATTATGTTTTCTTCAAAGCTTTTCTTATGTTCTTTATACTAATGTATTTGACTATGTCTTATGAACTTCATTTCATTTCTTCTCTATATAAAGCTTTTAAATGTCTCATTATGATCATGCCTATTCGATTTAAGTCATTTTTACTATCATGTTCATGTTTATGCATATTTCCTCATACTAAGTAAATTCCATGTACTAATACATACTTGTGCCTACATTATTTAATAAATGTAGGGTCCGACGTTCCTATCTCGCACACTCGTGGCTAGATATCTATTGGGTTCCTCAAGCTATTGGTGAGTCCTCATGTTTTGAGGATCGAGACATCTTATAGTTCTATGTCATTTCTTTTCGCACTTTGTATGTGATGTATGGGTTACGTCTCAATCACTTTCCTTATGATGTATTAGATGACTTTGAGACTTATGTTAGACTTCCACTTTTGTCAAATTCTTTGTATAAAATGCTTTCTTTTGAAATCCTTAAATTCTATTATCTTGTATGATGTATGGTAAGTGGCTTGTGTGAGGCCTCTCGGGATCCTATACGCCATGTTACGCCTAGGGTATACTTTGGGTCGTGACAAACTTGGTATTCAGAGCACAAGGTTTAGAAAGGTCCAAGGATGTCTCATAAGCCACATCGAGTAGAGTCTTGTTCATGAGTGTGAAGCGCGCCACACTTATGAATAAGAGGCTATAAGATGTTTTGAAAATTCCACTTCTTTCATCATTCTAAAGTCTTGCGATAGAGTTTAACTCTATATGTCTCTCTCCTAAACCTTATCTGATGCTTTTCAGGATATGGCCCCTCGAAGATCATGCATTAGAAGGAATGCGGGGTGAGAATGTGGAACGAGAAGCTCCTCATGCTCCTTAAGAAGCTCCCAAGTTCCGGTCGACCCTTTGGCCGAACAAGTGACTAATGCAAAGTTTAAGGCTCAAGCCAATAGGGAGGCTGTGGTCACCATGAACCCAAATGTGGGTACGGTAGGAACTAGAGTGAGAGACTTCACAAGAATGAATCCTCCGAAGTTTCATGGTTTGAAGGTTGCAGAAGATCCTCAAGAGTTCATCGATGAGGTATACAAGGTTTTGATGATCATGGGTGTGAAGCCAGTGGCAAAGGTAGAATTGGCCGCTTATCAACTTAAGAGTGTTGCTCAAGTTTGGTTCAACCAATGGAAGGAAGATAGGGCGATTGATGCGGGTCCTTTTGATTGGATAAAGTTTAAGGTTGCTTTCCTTGATAGGTTCTTTCCCCTTGAGATGAGGGAGGCAAAGGTGCTTGAATTCATTAACCTTCGTCAAGAAAATATGAGTGTGTAGGAGTATGCTTTGAAATTCAAACAATTGTCTAGATATGCTCCTACTATGGTTGCTGATCCTAGGGCAAGGATGAGTAAGTTTGTTTCTGGTGTGTCTGAAATGATGGTTAAAGAATGTCGTACTTCCATGCTCATTAAGGAAATTGATATTTCTAGCCTAATGATACATGCTCAACAAATCGAAGAGGAGAAACTTAAGGAGAAGTCTAGGGAGGCAAAGAGGGCTAAGACCGGTGATAGTGACTTTTCACACTCAAGGTCCAATGGACATGGTCGTTCTAAGTTTCGACAAAGGTTTTCTGGTAAAAGTTCCTCCAATGCTCCGGCTCCTAAGTTCTACAAGGAGAGGGTGTCTAATCCCAAGCCTCAAGGAGGAAATAGTGGTGGAAATGGATATTCGGTTCCCACATGCCAAAAGTGTGGCAAGAGTCATCCGAAAATGCTTGATGGGTACAAATAATTGCTTTGGTTGTGGAAAGAGTGGTCACCGCTTGAGGGATTGTCCACTTAGATTTGACAAGGGAAAAGATGGTAGGCAAGCACCACCTAGTGGTTCGAGTTCAAGTGCTCCTAAGAAAAACTGATTCTATGCACTCCAAACTCGACATGATCAAGAGGGTTCTCCCGATATTGTTATCAGTATGTTGACAGTTTTTCATTTTGATGTATATGCTTTGCTTGATCCCGATGCTACCTTGTCTTTTTTGACGCTCTATGTGGCTATGAGGTTTAATGTTCTTTCGGATGCGTTTATAGACCCTTTTTCTGTCTCTACACCTATTGGTGACTCTATTGTGGCTAAGAGAGTCTCTAGAAGTTGTCCCATCTCCTTATCCCATAGATTCACTCATGGTTATCTTATAGAGCTTGATATGGTAGACTTCTATGCTATTCTTAGTATGGATTGGCTCCATTCTTGTTATGCTTCTATTAATTGTAGAACCCGAATGGTCACGTTTCAATTTTCAAATGAGCCCATCCTAGAGTGGAAAGGGGGAAACTCTATGCCTAAGGGTCAATTTATTTCTTGTCTTAAAGCTAGAAAGATGATTTCTAAGGGTTGCATATACCATCTTCTTCGGGTTAGGGATATGGATTGTGAAACCCTTATCTTTGAGTCGGTCCTCATTGTTAATGAGTTTTCAAAATTGTTTCTCGATGATCTACCTGGTGTTTCTCACGAAAGGGAAATAGACTTCGGCATTGACCTTCTCCAAGATATGCACATATCTCCATTCCTCCTTACCGAATGGCTCATGCAGAACTTAAGGAATTAAATGAGTAATTGAAAGATTTGTTGGATAAGGGTTTAATCCGACTGAGTATCTCTCCATGGGATGCTCCAGTTTTGTTTGTTGGGAAGAAAGATGGTTCACTTCGTATGTGTATTGACTATCGTCAATTGAACAAGGTTTCTATTAAGAATAAGTATCCTCTTCCAAGGATAGATGATTTGTTTGATCAACTCCAAGGAGCGAGTTACTTCTCTAAGATTGACTTCCGGTTGGGTTATCATCAATTGAGGATGAAGGAAGATGACATTTCGAAGATGGCTTTCCAAACTCGGTATGGTCACTATGAGTTTTTGGTAATGTCGTTTGTCTTGACTAATGCTCCGACCACATTTATGGAATTGATGAATAGAGTGTTTGGAATATACCGTGACATGTTTGTGATTGTGTTTATCAATGATATCTTGATTTTCTCAAAGAGTGAGGATGAGCATACCAATCATTTGAGGATTGTATTGCAAGTCCTCAAAAGACCAACAACTCTTTGCAAAGTTTAGTAAATGTGAGTTTTGGATGCGATACGTGGCTTTTCTTGGTCACATTATTTTCGGTAAAGGTATTGAGATGGATCCTAAGAAGATGGATGTGGTCAAGAGTTGGCCTAGACCTCTATCCCCTTCGGATATTCAAAGTTTCTTGGGTTTGGCTGGTTATTATAGAAGGTTTGTGGAAGGATTTTCTTAGATTGCCTCTCCATTGACGGTATTTACCTAAAATAAAGTTAAGTTTGTATGGTCTGAAGCGTGTGAAAAGAGTTTCCAAGAATTGAAAGATAGACTTACCTCTGCTCCGGTATTAACTTTATCGAAAGGATCCAAAGGGCTTGTGGTTTGTTGTGATGCTTCAAGGGTTGGACTAGGATGTGTTCTTATGAAAAATGGGAAGGTTATTGCTTATGCTTCATGACAACTTAAAATCCATGAAAAGAACTATCCTACCCATAATTTTGAACTAGCGGCGGTTGTATTTGCTTTGAAGATTTGGAGGCATTACCTATATGGTGTTTATGTTGACGTCTTTACCGACCATAAAAGTTTGTAATATGTGTTCAAGCAAAAGGATCTAAATCATCGCCAAAGGAGGTGGCTTGAGTTGTTAAAGGATTACGACATGAGTGTCCTCTATCACCCTGGTAAGGCAAATGTGGTGGCGGATGCTCTTATTCGGCTATCCATGGGTAGTGTTGCTCATGTTGAGGATGATAAGAAGGAGTTGTTTAGAGATGTTCATAGATTGTCACGATTGGGTGTTCGATTTGTTGATTCTAATAAAGGAGGTGTTATTGTTCATAATGGTTTAGAATCGTCGTTTGTGTCGGATGTGAAAGCCAAGCAAGATCTTGATCCAATTTTCGTTGATTTGAAGGAAGCGGTGCTTAAAACGTCCGTTGAGGCTTTCTACCAAGGGGGATATGGTGTGCTTCGATATCAAGGTCATTTGTGTGTTCCCAATGTTGATAATTTGAGGGAGCAAATTTTATTGGAAGCCCATAGTTCTCGATATTCCATTCACCCGGGAGCCACCAAGATGTATCGTGACGTGCGGGAGGTCTATTGGTGGAATGGGATGAAGAAGGATATTGCGAAATTTGTGGCTAAGTGTCCTAATTGTTAACAAGTGAAAGTTGAGCATCAAAAGCCAGGAGGTTTGTCCCAAGACATTAACATTCCTACTTGGAAGTGGGAAGATTTGAATATGGATTTTACTGTTGGTTTACCCTGCACCCGGTAGCAACATGACTCAATTTGGGTTATTGTGGATCGTATGACAAAGTTGGCCTATTTCATTCTCGTCAAGGTTTCTTATTCGACGGAAGACTATGCTAAGTTGTACCTGAGAGAGATGGTTAGGTTACATGGAGTTCCCCTATCAATTATCTCTGATCGTGGTACTCAATTCACTTCTCAGTTTTGGAAGTCTTTCCAAAAGGGCCTTGGTACTCGTGTCAAGCTTAGTACGGTCTTTTATTCTCAAACCGATGGACAAGCGGAGCATACTATCCAAATTTTGAAAGATATGTTGAGAGCTTGTGTGATTGACTTTAAGGGTAATTGGGATGATCATTTGCTTTTGATTAAGTTTGGTTATAATAATAGCTATCATTCAAGTATTGGTATGACTCCATTTGAGGCTCTTTATGGTAGGAGGTATAGATCTCCGATAGGTTGGTTTGAAGTTGGTGATGTTGCTTTGATAGGTCCCGAGTTGGTACATGAGGCTATTGAGAAAGTTCGGCATATTAGAGAAAGGTTGAAAACGGCTCAAAGTCGACAAAAGTCCTATGACGATGTTACATCATCCACGAATCGTAGACTGAAGTACGATCTATACTTTGCCTCGTACAAGCTTGCATCAACAAATTTTTGCAACTTTTCTTTCCAACTCAACATTTCTACTTCGAGGTGTTACAATCCTGCGTATTGATACAGAGATATCTGTATCCTATCTTAGGGAGGCTACAAAATATCTTTGGGAAGATTCTTTCTTATGGTTTGTTATCATGCATTGGATTGTCTTATTCGGTTTCTAGAATCTCACTTGTTTCACTTTTTCGCAGTATAGATTTTTGATTAAAATGTTTATCGTCTTAAATTTCATAAATTAATCATACAAGAAATTTTTGTTGGTATTTTGTTTAAATAAAATTAATAATAAATATTTTAAATGAAGAGGTGTCTTCTAAATAAAAAGGGTTGTCCTTTCATTCTTTGGTTGCCACTAATTCTGTTTAAAGTCAACTTCTCTGATTTTTATTTTTAGAAAGATTTTCTTACTAACAACATTCTCCAAAAAGATCAAGTTTAAATTCTTATTTTTCCATAGAATTTCTCCACTATTTTATTAGTGTAGAAATTCATAAACTTGTAATCTCACAAAAGAGAAAGGGAAAGTATCATGTGCTTTTAATTATAGAGGATCTATCTATAACTGATTCATATTACAGAAGAAAGAAAGAGATGATAGGAACCCTAAAATGAAGTCTTTTGACTTCAGAATCATTGATAGCTAGACAAAAAACAAATAAATCCTTGACCCACAAGGAAGATTTAGGTCGGGATGAAATTTTTATAAATAAAGAAATACAAATTGAGAATTTGACTCGCAAAAAAGGGGTCATGATCGTGCACCTAGTAATTAATCATATTCAACATAACAAAAGAATGAAGGGTGGAAATCAATCATCCCTTGTCCGATGAATCAATATGGGAAAATTCTTATACAAGCCAAAATAAACCGTCAACTCGACCTTCAACTATTAGCATGGTTCTCTCATAAAAGGGAAGTAGGCCAATTTGTCCTAGAAAAGAGCCTTTCGAGGCTTAACACAAGTCAGTTCATTTGAAAAAGAGCTTATTGGTGATAGAAACATATTATTTCAATGAAATGCAAGCAAAAAGTTTAACCATAAGTCTTATAAAATATATCAAAGTCATAAATAATGTTAAAATTGGAGTGAAAAGATTTACTGAAATATAATCAATCATACATCAAAATATTTAACTTGTACATTAGTAGATAATCTCCTTCTTGAGGTGAATGTATATATATAGGAGTGGACATGGCCAATATTATGGTACTACATTCATCTAAATCCAATAATACTTTCTACGGATAACATAAAAGTAATGTATAGAAATTCACTAAAATTGCAATAAAAAGTAAATATGAATCCATAAGAGTTAACATTTGTAAACTAAATATCATAAGCCTCACAATATTGATAGTGTGACCCAAGCAGGCGGGCAAATAGGATTTAGTGACAAGCCACAATAGTATATGATTAGGATTAATTTATGTAAACTTCGAGGAGTCAATGGAAACTGATCTAGTACAGCCCAAGAAAATTGTTGAATATTCTCCAAAGGTTCTATTGCGCTTGAATTCATCTTTGCTTATATCTAATTCATATACGTTAATTTGAATGTTTTATAACCACCATTTGGAAGAGGTATATAATTGGCAAATCGTCTAATTAGTAATGGTGCACCAAATACCTTGACTAGGTAGAACCTAACTAATGGTGGATAAAACATCACACTTATGTCATACTCAAGCATGTGTGGTTCTACAATTGATGTAATTGATATAACAATATGTTGTGCAATGTCGTCAAAACCCAAAATTTGGCCGGAGGAACACATAACATAAAGTGTACCCTTATAATATTTCATATTAGAAGATCTATCAATAAGCCTCTAATGTTAATTTGAGTCAAACTGAGGTCTCTAGGTTGCCAAAAAATAAAAAATTACTATAGTCAAAAAAGGAAACCACCAATACATAATTTGATGTAAGAGAAGGATTGGCGGATAAGATAACTTTAATAATGGACTGCAATTTCTGTCCTTTAATAAAATCAATATCATCTAAAACTAATAAGGCTTTTTGTGAAGAAAGTTGAATTTGTGTACGGGTGAAAGGATGCAACAAGTTCAACTCCCCGGTACTATTTTGGGTGTAAAGCCATCCCTCCTATGGAAAGCACTCTCGTCCTCTAGCTTCTGGGAGAATATGCGTGAAACTTTCTTCGTGGAAAAAGAGTAAAACTCTCGATAATCATCATCTAATTTGTCAGCCTGCATAAGCAACATAACTTGGAGTGAAAACACATCAAAATTATCCATTATGGCAGCAGTTCACCACGTGGTACAAACAACACCAAAACCGCTATAATCTTTGAACACTTTAACGTGCTTCGCAATTAGAAAAAGGAGCTCGTAAGGTAATTCTGCCCAGTTCTCCACAGCTGAAGAAAAAAAGGAAGGAGGATATAACAAATGAAAAAGGAAGGAGGATGTAACAAATGAGACTTCTATTGAGAAGGGAAAAGAACAAACTAATGTTTGGTACATGACGAAGGCAGTGATAATTTTTAATTATTTTAACAAGTTACAAAATATTCCATGTCAAATCCTAAGGAAGATAAAAATACTAGGTTATTATTTCCATCAATCCTAGCCTTGGAGGACATAGTTACTTGGTACATATTGCTGGTGGAAGATGGCACATATTCCGTAGAATTAATCGAGGTGTGTGATATCTTGTTCGGCAACACGATCATTAAAAAACACGCACTTAATAATATACCTGATGTTGGAGGATTACACCTAGATCTAATAGACTAGGATCTTACATCAAGAATCAACGTCTTCTTAAATCAATTTCTATTTTTTATAATTAGAATAATAGAAAAAATAATTTAAAAAAATTGTAAAAGAAGTAAGATATTATTACAAACTCACAAATTATTTATGTGACTTTAACACCTTGTTTGGATGGTTGTTACTATATTGTATTGTTAGTTTAAATACAATGTTTGTTTTGATTGCTACTATATTGTTAAATCCAACATTAGATAACGACAAAAAGTCTCATTTTATGCCACGACCAATTTTTTGTGATCACGTTGTTACCTTAATTTTTCTTTACCTTATTATTTAATAATCTTATTACCTTTTTATAGTAACTATATTTTGTATCTTACGTTTCTTGGTGGTTTATCTTTAAGCTATTGACGTGTGACATTATGTAACTATGAAGAACAATACAATCTAACCAAACTTTGTATTCACTAAAATAATAGAGGTTGTAAACTTTGGGGTTAGTAAAGTCGACAGGAGCCGACTTTACCACGTGTCAGCTTGATGGATTAGCCAGGAAGTGGTAGCGTTCGTATATGGAGTGTAGACCAGCTAGGTTACCTCTCATATCTTATATTGAGTTTTCAATGGCTTTCTTGACTAGATTATACCAAGGAGCATTAGAGATCGACTCCTGGATCTGTTTGCTAGGTTGGAGTTGGGCGCCATGACTGTGTCAGAGTACGAGGTCAGATTTCACGAGCTCTCTAGGCATGCTACCATGATTCTACCTATAGAGCAAAAGAGAATTCATTGCTTCATCTATGGTTTAAGACTATAGCTGCGGATCAAGACTAAGTCTATGGATTTAGTGGGCAGATCATTCTTGTATGTCATTGATCAAGCCCGTAGTATGGAGGAGCTCCATTGCGAGGCCAAAGGGGGCAGCAATAAGAGGGCTCATCACTAGGGTACCTATTGGTGGTTTCCATTTTAGGGACAGGGACTCTTATGATAGACCTCGCTAGAGCTACCAACATTAGGGTCAGTATAGTTGACATGTTTAGGTGGTACATAAGACCTCAAAGGGTGAGCAATATAGGTAAGGTGGTTATAGTCTAAGTCAAAGTTTGAGAGGCTCACATTCAAGGTTCTTCGGGCTGTGGTGGCCAATCTTTTCAGAGTCATGTTTCTTAGGGTTGTTATGATTGTGGTGAGCTTGACCTTTATTCTAGGGAGTTTCCCAGCGAGGGATGGTTGTGCCTACTCCACAGATAGCTTAACCAATTTTAGTAGAAGCACCTCTTGCTTGAGGCAGTGCCCAGGGTCAGGATCGCTGTGGTGGTCACCAAGAGGCTCAAGGAGGACCACAGGGAGGTAGGTCAGGAGATAGATTAGATGCCTAGTTCAGAGGTGAACAAGGTCACCTTTATGTAGCTACAACAAGGGTAGATGTTGAGGCATCAGATGCTATCATCACATGTACATTTCTTATATGCTATCAACCCACATCTACTTTATTTGATCTAGGTTTTACATTTTCTTATGTGTCTATTTATTATGCTTCTCGGTTGCATTTGTATTGTGAGACTCTATCAGGGCCGTTGCGCATTTTGACCCCTGTGGATTATTCTTTAGTAGTGGATTAGGTGAATAGATCACATTTGGTGACTATCGAAGGGTGTGACACTCAGGATGACCTTATTGGTGTTGGATATTCTTGAATTCAATGTTACTCTAGCATGTACTAGTTATCCCTCGACTGTGATGTCTTAGATTGCTTTTCTATGACCGTTACCTTAGCCATGCCTTGTATCCCTCAAGTGGTATGGTAGGACTCTTTTAGTCACATACCTACTGGGTTATTTCTTGTGTTCGGGTGTAGAGGTTGATATCTAGCGAGTGCTTAGCCTATTTTGCTTATGGATGGGATGTTAGCAGGGAGGGTCTTGTAGTGGATTTGATCCTTATTATGCATGATTTTGTGGATTTCTTTTCTACCAATCTACCTAGCCTTCTCCTGGCGAGTGATATTGGTTTTGCTATTGACCTTGAGCTGGGCACTCATCCTATCTCTATTCTGCCTTATTGTATGGCCCCGACAGAGCTTAAAAATCTCAGTGTTTAGCTTCTGGTTCTCTTGGGTAAAAGATTGATTCAACCGATTATTTCACCTTGGGTGGCCCAATTTTGTTTGTGAAGAAGTAGGATGGGTCTATACTTATGTGTATCAAGTACAGGTAGTTGAATAAGGTGATGGTCAAGAATATGTACCCTATTCCTCGTATCAATAACCTATTTTATCAATTTCAAGGTGCCGTGGTATTTTCTAAGATTAATTTGAAATCTGGTTACCATTAGCTAAGGATTGGGGCGGTGGACATGTATAAGACAACTCTTAGGACTCATTACCACCATTATGATTTCCTAGTGATATCTTTTGGGTTGACCAATGCCCCAACGACATTCATGTACTTGACGACGCCTATGTTCAGGTTGTATATATATTCTTTCACTATTGTGTTCATTAATGACATTCTTGTATACTTGGGTAGCAGGTAGGAGCACGAGCAACATTTAAGGACTGTGCTTCAGACTTTGAGAGATCAATAGCTTTATGCCAAGTTCTCAAAGTGTGAGTTCTAGCTTTAGTCTATAGCATTCATGGGGCATGTGCTGTCCAAGGATGGAATTATGGTTGATCCGATAAAGATTAAGGCTATTCGTGATTGGGATAGGCCCACCACAATAATTAAGATTTGGAGCTTCATTGGGTTAGTGGACTTCTAGAGACAGTTTGTCAAGGGCTTCTCATCAATTGCTACACCTTTGACTCTGTTAACTCATCTTGATGTTCCTTTTGAGTGGTCAGTGTTAGTCGAGCTTTTTGAAGCTCAAGGAGTTGCTGACTACTGCTTATGTTCTAACTCTTCTAGTTGAGGGTGGGGCTTCACAATGTATTGTGATGCTTCTGGAGTTGGTTTGAGGTGTGTATTGATGCAGTAGGACAATGTGATTGCTTATGTATTGAGGCGCTTAAGGTGCACGAGTGCAACTACCCCACTATTGACTTGGAGTTGGCAGTGATAGTATTCTCACTTAAGATTTGGAGGCATTACATATATGGGGGTCCGATGTGAGATTTATATTGACCACAGGAGTTTGCAGTACATTATGACCCATAAATACCTTAATTTGAGAAAACGTAGGTTGATGGATCTTCTAAAGGACTATGACCTCTCCATTCTATACCATCTAGGCAAGATAAATGTGGAAGCGGATGCCTTAGGTCAGAAGGCAGTAAGTATGGGTAGTGTAGCCTTCCTCTCTGCTTCGTAGTGACTTTTGGCTTTAGACATCAAATCTCTGGCCAACAAGATGATTTTCCTTGATATTTTGGATTCTAGGTGAGTTCTAGCATATGTTAGGGTTCAGTCATCTCTATTGGAGAGGATTCATAGTCGGCAGTTTGATGATCATGCCTTGATAGCTATTCAAGATTAGATTTTACGAGGTGACATCGGGAAGACCACCTTAGATGTGGATGGTTTCATGAGATTTTGTGGTATTATTTGCATTCTTAGGGTTGGGAACTTGGTATAGTTTATTCTTCGCGAGGCCTGATGTTGGGCATATTTGTATGCCTAAAAGCCCAATGAAACACATACTTTAGCTAAGTTTGAGGGCAAATTCCCATTGTGTTAATAGTATTAGAGTCATGTTTATGCATCTCAATTAACCAATGTGGTCAGTTGTTGATAGGTTGGAAAGCATGAGAAAGAGGCACAAAATGGAAGGAACTGAAGTGGATGTGAAACGGATGCGCAAAAGCTTATGAACAAGTCGTAAGGAGATAATGAGGATCGACTAAGAAAATACCCAACTCTGTGTTAAGGCTGTGTCGCGCAGATGGGAATTAATATTTGGCTCAGGAGAATGGTGAACCATTGAACTCTGTATCCTCTCCGTGTCGCGGAGAGGACTTTGCTAACGAAATAGGCAAGTCCATAACAGCTCTGTGTCGTGGACCTACCAGCGTAGATTCTGCTGATTTTGTACAAGCTATAAATTGACTTGGGTTTTATTATTTTAATTATTCTTTTTCTGGTTTTTGGCGAACATGGCTTGGACAACTACCTATTTCAATTTTAGGGGCCATTCCTAGTCTTTTCATCAATTGATCTCTCATGATTATTGAACATTCAAAGATTGAGAATCAAAGTATGAGTAGCTAATCCCTTTTATTCTAGGTTGTTGCTACAAATGAATGTGTAATATTGAATCTATGGATTGAAATTGGTTATCACTATAAATTGCTCTTTTTTTCTTAAGTCACTATGTTAATGCTTGATCATCATTAAGATATATATATATATATATATATATATATATATATATATATATATATATTTATTGTCTGACTTAAACTCTGGAGAGGAATAGAAAGATAAAACGTGGAATAAAAGGGGCATGATCTTCTCTAGTGCATAAATTAGGGTTGATTTGTATATAGGATAGGGATATACCTAGCTACCTTGCTTGGTTACAAAATAAGACAAAAGCCTAATGCTCCTCCGTTGATTCAGTCTATCCCCACTCAATTATGTAGTTAGACTGCCGATTGTGGTATGTGATTAAAGGTTGGGAGACCAAAATCATACATTTAACCTTGTAAATCAGTGATTTCATAACCAATAAAAGTCCATAGAAGAAGGTACTAAGAATGAACTATTAGCAAGCTGCAGCCCTAGAATTGCCTAAGTCATTGTTCAAACTCCACTTCAAATTGAATAGTAGTTAGATAGTTTAGTTTTCCTTTGCAAAATTGTTAATCTAGAAATAATCATCAAACTCTCTTGACACACTTGCGTTAATTATAGCCATTAGTGGACTTGAAATTCACTAATCATTAGTCTATGTGGGTTCGATATCCGACTCTTATAATGAGCTACTTTATTGCTTGCACCACTGCATAGACTTGCATGTGTGTTTGAGCGCAACAAGTTCTTGGTGCCGCTGTTGGGAACTTTACAATTAGGAGATATTTGATTTTTCTAGTCTAAAAGTTCATTGCAAAGTGTTGACGACTTGATCTTAGATGTTCCTTATTGCAGGTTATTCTGGACATCAAGCGGGTGTCGCGCTCCATTTTTTCGCAAAATGGGTTGATGCAGCGACCTAACAACTCTTTTGGGTTTATTTTGAAAGATGAAGATGTCACGACCCAAGGTACCCCCTAGACGTGACATGGCGTACAAGACCACGAGAGGGCTCATACAAGCCACTTAGGATACATACATACAAGATCATAGAGAATAAAGAGTTCAACGGATAATGTCATATCAAAGCTTTAAAGCAAAATAGTGAAAGTCTACATCTCATGTCTCAAAGTCAATCTAACATAAGAAAGAGTAATAAAGTTTGGGACGTAACTCAATACAATGCCAAACTGAAAGAACATAACAGAAATAACAACTAGGCTATGTCCTCGAATGGATGAGGACTCACCAAGTCTTCAACAATCTTCTACTAAGTTCTAGCCATGAATAGATGGAGAATCGCCGGTCCCTACATTAAACGAGTCAATGTAGACAAGAGTATGCGTTAGTACTATCAAGTACCAAGTATGATAGAAATGCACAAAATCCTTTAAAATATGCTAAAATGGAACATTTTCATAACACGCAATGACCAAGCTTAAAACATGATAAGGGTTAAGAAGCATAAAACATAAACCATGGTCAAAGCAAGCTAACCATCTTTACTTTGCTTGAAGATCATCAAAAAAAAAACTTTAGTTCATTGTTGCGGGAAGTAGCCTTAACCGACATGTAAGACCATGTGAGCTATCAACATGGAATCCGGTGTCTACCCTACACCGAAAGAGGGTTGTCCTACTTGCAAAGGTAAGACCATAACTTTTTAGCTTACGTGGATCCACTAGCTAGTGTCTATCAAAGACCATAAATTTTTAGCTTAAAAATTTTACTAAGTCTGGAGAAGACCTACTAGACCTATCTACGACTCGTACACTGGACGATGGGCCATCCTGGCAGGCCGTCGTTGGGGTTCTGAATCTAGTCATTTTGAAAACTTGGGCTTGCCACCTACGGGTCGTAAGTCAACCTACGATCCGTAGGTGGCTTCCGTCATTACTGGCACCAACCCAGAAAATAAAAAAATTTCCACCCTTTCGAGTCGTGGGTATTACATTATCTCCCCCTTGGGAACATTCGTCCTCGAATGAGAATCAAGACATCATAAGGAGGGTAAGAAACAAGAACTAACAACCCAACCTAGAATGCAATCACATAAATGCACATATCCGAGGAGGAAAACATCAACTCCAAGGTAAAGCATGTTCAACACATCATTTCATGAATACTTTGTGCAACTCATACTCAATGCACATAATCATAAAGAAATCAATCAAGTCAACTCATTTTCTCAAAATTTAGACTCATCATGAACATGCATAAATGAGGAATCATGGAAATAACTAAGACACATGAAACTAAAGAATGAACCATGAGGAACTAGATACCTCAAGCTAGAGTAGGATCGGAGGAAAAGAGATGAGGATATCGGGACATCATATCGGCCTCGGCCTCCCATGTAGCACCATCAACAAATTGATTCCTCCAAAGAACTTTCACGGAAGCAACTTCTTTATTTCTTAACTTCCGAACTTGCCGGTATAAAATCTCAACCGGGACTTCTTCATAGGAAAGGCTATCCTTTATGCCAAGGTTCTCCAATGGCACTATAAACGTCGGATCACCAACACATTTCTTCAGCAATGAGACATGGAAAATCGGATGCACCGATGCAAAATCATTAGGAAAATCAAGTTCATTAGCAACCTTACCAACACGTCTCAAGATTTGATATGGGCCTATATAACGGGGACTAAGCTTCCCTTTCTTCCCGAATCTCATTACACCCTTTATGGGTGAAATTTTCAAGTAAACCCAATCATCAACATCAAATTCTAAATCTCTCCTTCTAACATCGACATAGGACTTTTGTCGACTTTGAGCCGTTTTCAGCCTCTCTATAATAAGTCAAACTTTCTCCATAGTCTCATGCACCAATTCGGGACCTATCAAAGCGACTTCACTAACTTCGAACCAACCTATATGAGATCTACACCTCTTTCCATAGAGAGCCTCAAACGGAGCCATGCCAATACTATAATGGTAGCTATTATTATAAGCAAACTCAATCAAAGGCAAATGATCATCCCAATTACCCTTAAAATCAATTACATTAGCTCTCAACATATCTTCCAAAGTTTGGATAGTACGCTCTGCTTGCCCATCGTTTTGAGGATGAAAGGACGTACTAAGCTTAACACAAGTACCAAGACCCTTTTGGAAAGATTTCCAAAATTGAGAAGTGAATTGGGCACCACGATCAGAGATAATGGATAAATGCACCCCATGCAACCCAACCATCTCTCTCAAGTAAAAATTAGCGTAATCCTCCACCGAATAAGAAACTTTGACGGGAATGAAATGGGCTGATTTCGTCATACGATCCACAATAACCCAAATCGAATCATATTGTCGCCGGGTGCGTGGTAAACCAACAATAAAGTCCATATTCACATCTTCCCACTTCCAATTAGGAATACTAATATCTTGAGTCAAACCTCCAGGCTTTTGGTGCTCAACTTTCACTTGTTGACAATTAGGACATTTAGCCACAAACTCCGCAATATCCTTCTTCATCCCATTCCACCAATAGACCTCCCGCAAATCATGGTACATCATGGTAGCTCTCGAGTGAATGGAATATTAAGAACTATGGGCTTCTGATAAAATTTGTCCTCTTAAGTCATCTACATCGGGAATGCACAAACGACCCTAATATCGAAGCACACCATCTCCCCCTTGGGAGAAATCCTCGACGGACGTTTTGAGCACCACTTCCTTCAACTCAACCATATTAGGATCAAGATCTTGTTTAGCCTTCACATCATGCACATAGGACGATTCAGAACCATCATGAACCATAACACCACCTTTAGTGGAATCAACTAACTGAACACCTAATCGGGCCAACCTATGAACATCGCGAACCAACTCTTTCTTACCATCCTCAATATGAGCAACACTACCCGTAGATAACCGACTAAGAGCATCCGCCACCACATTAGCCTTGCCGGGATGATAGAGGACACTCATTTCATAATCTTTTAACAACTCAAGTCACCTCCTTTGGCGAATATTTAGATCTTTTTGTTTGAACACATATTGCAAACTCTTATAGTCGGTGAAGATATCAACATGTACACCATACAAATAATGCCTCCAAAATTTTAAAGAAAACACAACAGCCGCTAATTCTAAATCATGAATAGAATAGTTCTTTTCATTTATCTTGAGTTGCCTTGAAGCATAAGTAATGACTTTTCCATTTTGCATAAGAACACAGCCTAGCCCAATTCTCGAGGCATCACAATAAACCACAAAACCATCGGACCTTTCTGGCAAAGTCAATATCGGAGCCGAGGTAAGTCTATCTTTCAATTCTTGAAAACTCTTCTCACATGCTTTGGTCAAAGTGAACTTAACCTTGTTTTGAGTCAAAGCTGTCAATGGGGAAGCAATCGAAGAAAACCCTTCAACAAACCTCCTATAATAACCGGTCAAACCTAAGAAACTACAAATATCCGAAGGTGATAGACGTCTAAGCCAATTTCTAACCACATCTGTCTTCTTAGGATCGACCTCAATAACCTTATCGGAGACAATGTGACCAAGAAAAGCCACGGACTTTAGCAAAAACTCACATTTACTAAACTTTGCAAAGAGTTGTTGGTCCTTGAGGACTTGCAATACAATCCTCAAATGATCGGCATGCTCACCTTCACTCCTTGAGTAAATCAAAATATCGTCTATGAACACAATCACAAAGATGTCAAGATATTATCTAAACACCCTATTCATCAAGTCCATAAATGCGGCCGGAGCATTTGTCAACCCGAAAGACATCACTAGGAATTCATAATGGCCATATCTAGTCCGAAAAGCCATTTTTGGAATATCATCTTCTTTCACCCTCAATTGGTGATAACCCGAACGAAGGTCGATCTTAGAGATGTAACTAGCCCCTTGAAGTTGATCAAACAAGTCATCTATCCTTGGAAGAGGATACTTATTCTTAATGGTAACCTTGTTCAGTTTGCGGTAGTCAATGCACATACGAAGTGAAGCATCTTTCTTCCTTACAAACAAGACCAAAGCACCCCATGTTGCAATACTTGGTCGGATGAAACCCTTATCCAACAAGTCTTTCAATTGCTCTTTTAGTTCCTTAAGTTCCGCCGGAGCCATTCTTTATGGAGGAATAGAGATAGATTGCGTATCCGGGAGAAGGTCAATACCTAAGTCTATTTCCCTTTCGAAAGGAATACCGGGTAAATCATTGGGAAACACTTTTGGAAACTCATTAACAACGGGGACTGACTCAAAAGTAGGGGTTTCGGGATCCACATCCCTCATCCTAACAAGATGGTATATGCAATCTTTAGAGATCATCTTTCTAGCTTTAAGACATGACACAAATTGACCTTTAGGCCTAGAGTTTCCCCCCTTCCATTCTAGGAAAGGCTCATTTGGGAATTGAAACTTGACCATTCGGGTCCTAAAATCAATAGAAGCATAACAAGAATGCAACCAATCCATCCCAAGAATGACATCAAAATCTAACATATCTAGCTCTACGAGATCAACATGAGTGACTCTTAGAGATAAAAAGATGGGGCAATTTCTATAGACTCTCTTAGCCACAATAGATTCACCAATCGGAGTAGAGACATGAAAAGGATCTAACAACACGTCCGGAATAACATCAAACCTCATAGCCATATATGGCGTCAGAAAAGACAAGGTAGCATCGGGATCAAGCAATGCATAAACATCAAAATGAAAGACTTTCAACATACCGGTAATCACATTGAGAGAGTCCTCTTGCTCATGGCTAGCTTGAAGTGCATATAACCGGTTTTTCTTTTGATTTCCACTAGAACTCGACGGATTTTGAGGTTGAGTTCATCGACTGTTATCCCCTTTATTTTTAGCCACTAAGGGACAATCCCTTATCTTTTGATCAATCTTGCCACAACCAAAGCATGCATTAGAACCAGCTAGACATTTACCCTCATGCTTCTTCTCACACTTAGCACACACAGTCGATGAAAATCCACCACCATTTCCTCCTAGAGGTTTAGGGTTGGAAACCCTATCCTTGTTGGGCTTAGGAGGAGCATTGGACGAACCTTGAGCGGAGAACCTTTGTCAAAATCTAGAACGACCATGTCCATCGTACTGTGAATGTGAAAAATTACCATCACTGGTCTTAGCCCTCTTTGCCTCTCTAGACCTTTCCTTAGCTTTTCGTATTTTATTTGTTGAGCATGAACCATAAGATGAGAAATATGCATATCATGTATAAGCATAGCGGTACGAAATTCCTTGACCACCATTTCGGACACTCCCGAAACAAACTAACTCATTCTCGCCCTAGGATCGGCAACCATAGAAGGAGCATATCGAGACAATTGTGTGAACTTCAAAGCATACTCTTTCACACTCATGCTTCCTTGACGAAGGTTGATAAATTCAAGCACCCTTGCCTCCCTCATTTCAATGGGAAAGAACCTATCAAGAAAATCAACCTCGAATTTCTCCCAATCAAGAGGACCCGCATCATCCGCCCTCTCACTCTTCGACTAGTTGAACCAAACTTGAGCAACACACCTAAGTTTATAGGCCACCAACTATGCCTTTTCCTCCGGCGTCACACCCATGATCATTAACACCTTGTACACTTCATCGATGAACTCTTGAGGATCTTCCTCCATCTTAGAACCATGAAATTCCGAAGGGTTCATCTTTGTGAAGTCCCTCACCCTAGATGCCGCCGTACCCACATTTGGGTTCATGGGAGCCACAACCTCTCTATTGGTTTGAGCCGTCACGGCTAGGGCCAACACTTGAAAATTAGCCCTAAAATCCGCATTAGACACTTGTTCGGCCAAAGGATTGATCGGAACTTGGGGAGCTTGAGGAGGAGCTTCTTTTTCCACATTCTCTCCCGCATTCCTTCTAGCATAAGCTCTTCGAGTAGCCATATCCTGAAATGCATAGGATATGGATTAGGAGAGAGACATATAGAGTTAAACTCCACGGCACGACTTAAGAGTAATGAAAGAAGTGAAGTTTCTTAAACGTCTTATAGCCTCTCATTCATAAATGTGGCGCGCTTCACACTCGTGAACAAGACTCTACTCGACGTGGCTTATGAGACATCGTATGATCTTTCTAAAACCTGGCTTTGATACCAAGTTTGTCACGACCCAAGGTACCCCCTAGACGTGACATGGTGTACAAGACCCTGAGAGGACTCATACAAGCCACTTAGCATACATACATACATACAAGATCATAGAGAATTAAGAGTTCAACGGATAATGTCATATCAACGCTTTAAAGCAAAATAACGAAAGTCTACATCTCATGTCTCAAAGCCAATCTAACATAAGAAGAGTAATAAAATTTGGGACATAACCCAATACAATGCCAAACTAAAAGAACATAATAGAAATAACAACTAGGCTATGTCCTCAAATGGATGAGGACTCACCAAGTCTTCAACAATCTTCCACTAAGTTCTAGCCACGAATAGATGGAGAATCACCGGTCCCTACATTAAGCAAGTCAATGTAGGCAAGAGTACGAATTAGTACAATCAAGTACCAAGTGTGATAGCAATTTACAAAATCCTTTAAAATATGCTATAACGGAACATTTTCATGACATGCAATGACCAAGCTTAAAACATGATAAGGGTTAAGAAGAATAAAACATAATCCATGGTCAAAGCAAGCTAACCATCTTTACTTTGCTTGAAGATCATCAAAAAAAACACTTTAGTTCACTGTTGTGGGAAGTAGCCTAAACCGACATGTAAGACCATGTGAGCTATCAACATGGAATTTGTTGTCTATCCTACACCAAAAGAGGGTTGTCCTACTTGCCAAGGTAAGACCATAACTTTTTAGCTTATGTGGATCCACTAGCTAGTGTCTATCAAAGACCATCGTCCTATGGTGGCATATAGTTTATGGGACATGGGTAATCGCCACTTGTCCACTCGGTGCTAAGCATAATTCCCATGGATTAGACATAGTTCAATTATCATAAGTAGACATGGGTGATCGCCTCTTGTCTATGTTAGGGAACATGGGTGATCGCCTCTTGTCCTTTCATTAGAATAGCTCCTTAGGAACATGGGTAATCGCCGCTTGTTTGTTTCAAATTCGTAGTGTGAGTATCACGTGAGAAACCCTTTCACAACTCAACCATAAGTCAACATATCATAAACTTTGATGCTTCAATCTCAAAGCACCCTTAATTTATCATTAGCTTCATAAGAGACATACATGATTTCATAAATTTCATCTTTACTTAATTCATCATGCTTATAACTTACAATTCATAGAGCCTACATGGGTTCATAAGAATTCATCTTAAATCATGCAATTCAATGCAAACTCATGCTTAGAAAGCCATAAACAAGGCCAATTTGATCATAATTGAAGGAACCCACATGATAGAGGAAAATCATAGATTTTAATTGAACATGCTTAATTTCATAAAGCCATCCTTTGGTCATTCGTAATATCATCATGAAATTCATAGCTTAAGAATCATAGTTCATACATAGGTTCACATAGACTTCATGAATTCATATCTTCACAATTCAACCCAACAACACATTCATAATTTCGAAATTGGGGAAGGCATGGGTTCATGGGGATTCATCTAAATTCATGAAATTCAACTTAATTTATACTTCGAAGTTCATAAATCAATCAATTAAATCAACATTACAAAGAACCCATGACATTGAAGAAAATCCCTAATTCAATTGAGAACTTCTAACTTGAAAATTGGAGAATTTAGGGATTCCATGGAGGAAAGGGCTCCATGGATGAACACTATCATACCTTGGGGTCTTAATTCCTTGAGAAATTGATGAAGAAAAGCTTGATTCCTTGAACCCTATCTTGCCCTCTTCTTCTTCTTCTAACTTCTAGAGAGAGAAATATTTGAGAGAGGAGAATTTGGGAAAATCTTGCAAAGTGATTGGAAAGGGTAGTTTTTAGGATTAGAAGGGCTTATAGTGTTAGGAGGTGAAGGGAACAGACTTAAATAAGTAAACAAGTCATTGGGTAAAAAGACAAAAAGATCCCTTTAAAAATAACCGTCAGGCCCTATTTATTATTGGACCTACGGTCCGTAAGTCAACCTACGGACCGTCTTGTTCCTCCGTAGATAGATTCAGAGAGTTTTCCAACTTGGACCCTGCAATGACGGGTCCCATGTACAGCTCGTGGGTCAACCGACAGACCGTACATGGCAACCGTAGATCTGAATTTAGGGCTTAAGAATTTTACTAAGTATGGAGAAGACCTATGAGACCCATCTACGACTCGTACACTGGACGACGGGCCGTCCTGGCAAGCCGTCGTTGGGGTTCTGAAACTAGTCATTTTGAAAACTTGGGCTTGCCACCTACGGTTCCCACCTACGGGCTGTAAGTTGATCTACGATCCGTAGGTGGCTTCCGTCATTACCGGCACCAACCCAGAAAATCAAAAAATTTCCACCCTTTCGAGTCTGGGGTATTACAGAAGAGACGCCACCTAACGAATTAAAGGCGCGTTAGGGCACCTATCTAACCTAACTAATTATATCTAAATAAGGTCAAACTTACCAGAGATCGGGTAAGTGTTCAAATTACCTCAAGGGAAATGTGTTAAGCACACCTCGAGGTCCACAAAAGGTGGGTCCCGACCGTATCTCATATTTTATGTGGGAGTTACAATTAAGCAAATAAGGTCTAATTATTTATTAATCTATTAGTTAAACTAAGTGATAAAAATAAATGAACATAAAAAATAATTAAAGAGATAAGCAAGGAGACAGAAAATACACGACTAGATATAAGGGAAAAGAACATTTTTTAATTAATTAACTACCCAAAATAAATACACATAATAAAAAAAAAAAGGAAAAGCAAAAACTTAAGTGAAATTGCTCAGCACTCAGCTTACTCGGGATGCCAAGACAAATCAATAGTTTGTCGACATTTTGCTCGAGTCACCCTCCATCATTTCCAAAGGGCCTAAATACCCCTAAACTCCCTTTTTCTAAGGTTCATTTATTATTTTAAAAGCCTAAAGCGATCTAAAGAAAATATAAAACTAGCGTCCTAAAAGGTGCCTATCGCCCCAACTTAAAGTCCAAGAGGCATTGGACTAACTAAATGGTAGGTTTTAGACTTTGAATAAAGTATACGTTACCTAGTTAGACCCTCTAAGCGCCAATCAAAACAAATAGGACGACATTTAGCACGTAAAATCTCAAATTGGCCTCTAAGTTTTATTATTTAGCATGCTTACAAACACAAATAAAGTGAAAGGATCATGCGAAGGTGTGTGCCCACAAACATACAAACATGCATTATAACAACAATCTAGTTATATTAGGCGAGCAAAATTATTACAAGGCAAAGGTCGATAATTTAATATTTAATCTAAACAGATCAGGTTTTAAATTACAGCATGCAGGAAAGGTTTATTAAATGACTTTAGATGACATAGAGAATTATCCCGGTGCAGATTATTTTGAGCAGGCTTTAATCCAGAGTAGATTAGTATTTTTTTAAAAAGATTTGATTTCAAATCTTTTTTAACCCATTAGCATGCTAAATAAAATTATTTAATTTATTTTAAAAGGCAGAGAGTAATTAGGGTGCATAAATGATTACACAGGCAGAGAATATATATATTTTTTAAAAAAAAGCCAAATCTCTATTGTAATAGATTATTATCTACACTATGCTGAATTATTAGACAAGCAGAAGAGTCAATTGGTGAGCATGCTGAAAATAAGTTAATTAGGCCCTGGTACTCCATCTAAATCCCAAAGGCATATGAATATGATTAAATAGTTTAGCAAATGGCATTTGCTTGTTAAATCCTGTAAGCATGATTTCTAGGTGATAATGAAAATTCTGTAGTTATTAACACACTTATCAAATCTGATTAATTAAACCAATTAATATGCTCAAATATTTATTGAACCTATATGCAGATTTCTACACCACCAATATCGATATTTACTGAATCCTATTGGCATTATTTCTATTCAAACTAGCATGCTGAAACATTCATTGAATAATATGCTAGAATTAATTAAATATGTGCAAATATTTAATCAGAGGTTGACATGATATTTATTCAATTTTAACATGACAATTTATTTAATTCTTATAGGCAGGATATGTATTGAGCAAACAAACACTCTGATGACAACCAAATTATTGAACATCTATATTTATTTTGTTTATTACAAAGAACTGATAAACATTATCTTATTGTTATTAACATAATAAAGAAAGTGGTCATACAAATTCTTTAAATATATTATAATGGGCAATTAAAATATTTAAAACATGATAAACTTTAAACTATTATTAAACAAGACTAAATATGTGATTAATATCGATAAAAACTGATTTTACTTTTGTTAGATCTTATAATGAAACCGACGAATATGCAAAAATAAATAAATGCATTCCTATAGACATGCTTTCTAACACATGTAGGTTGCGATAAAATAACAGCTAGCATGTATATCCCCTCCCACTAGGCGATCCCTTAATTTATTATATATGGAGAGAGTTTAGAGTTTATACAACAATATACAAAACCGAAATAAAATAAAAAACTTAAAAAAAAGGCAAACATCAAAATAGATTAAAATAAAAGCTCCATCCCGATATCACTTCCCATAGCGACTCGTCAAAATCTTGAACTTTTAATTCAAAACCTATTAAACCAAAGATGATACAAGCAAATATATAACATGTAGAAGCGGGCTCGCATAACAAGACTAATCAACCCGTACAAAATAGTTTCACAAGACACACATCAAAGTTCAAACAATCATCGCAGACAAAGAAAAGGAAGAAGAGAATTGACCTGGTCGCTCCCCTATAATTTATTTGACCAACTAATTATTCTAAAGCAAGAAATAAAATTATTTCTAGCAGAGATTACAAACCAATCAAGAAGAAAGTTCATCAGCAAAGAAGACAAGTTTGACCCAAATAATTGACCCGAACGCATCAAAGCCAAGCAGAGAAGCACCTTACTTTAAGTTTTTAGAAGTTCTTTTTATGTTTTTGAGAGTAGAGAGTATTGTATTCATGAAAATGTTCAGCCATGAACCTTGAATGAGAAAAGGAGCCTTAATTTATAGTAAATAAGAGGGCACAACATTAAAGGAAAGAATCAATTCAAAATTAATTATGAAAAGTTCATTTCCTTACTAGGAAGAGTAAAAATTAAAATCAGCCGAAGATTCTTTTACCTTGATTGGTTAAGGGTTTTACCCAAAAAATAAACAAACAACATCTATCTAATAAGGTCAAGAAAATCAAATGAACATAAGTCACTAATGCTATGTAAAATCAGGTAAGGAATGAATAACGGTTAATGAAAATAATTATACAGCTTGAAATCCTATTTTTGCATTCATATATACTAAATTTACTATAACTGGGCAAATAATACACTTAACAAGTATTAACCATAGCAATGAAAAAGGGAAAAAATTGAGGGCAGCCGTTAAATCCATGTTGGTTATTCGGGCGTACAATTAGCATTTGCATATTCAGTAAATGAGCGACTAATCACGTTAATTAAGGAAAAAATATAACCAATGAATCAAATTCGATTAAATCCTCTTCAAGAATTACTACAAGGGAAGAAAAAAACCATGAGAGGACCTATTGATTTTAAGGGAAGTAAATATTTAGAAATCAATCGATTAAGATTGGGCATCATATCAAAATAACAATTTCACAGTAAAAAACCTTACAGGCCTACTAACACCTAAAATATGAGAAAGTTGATTACAATCAAGCAAGCATAGATATACGTTAAGGATCTAAATATAATATCAAATTAAGCACATGATAACATTTTAACCAGGCAGAAGTTCAGAAAATCGCAAAGAACTCATGCTTTCAGTGATTCTTGAATTCCAATAGAGCAAGCCTACAATAGTATCATAAATTTCATAGAGATTAAGAAATTTGTTAAGAGGATATTTTAAATTAAACAAGAACGAACCTGTATAGATCTGTTTTCCAAACAATAAAAATCTCAAAGACTTAAGTTGACTTCTTGTTCCAGGTGTGCTTGATGTTGTTATCCGTCTATTTCATCGGAATGGTGGTGCTCTATTTGTTGTTGCCACCGGAGGAGAGAAAAGAGAAGCAGGGGCAGCTGGTCGAAGCTGTTGCCCATGTCCGGAGTTCACCGGTCTCCGTCGATTGCTGGACAGCGGCAATCACCGCTCGGAGAGATGAGAGGGAGAAAGGGGAAGATGAAAGAGTTCGGGGGGGAGAGGGAGCAGCGATGGGCTTGGGGTTTTCTGGTGGTTCATGACGGGAGGACGGAACAAAGGACGGAGAGGGCGAGGAGAAAGAAGGGAGAAGGGACGGAGGTGGCACCGACGGCTGGTCGCTGCCTTCGCGTAGCTGTTCGCCGGAGGCCGAAGCAGCGAAGTATGGGGGTGTTCAGCACTATTCTCTTGGGGGATAGAGGAAAAATGAAAATCTTTAGGGTTTGGGGTCAATGGGATTAAAATAGGAAAGAATGGAGATATGATCTTGATCGTTGATTCGAGATGAGATGGACGCTCACGATTGAATCTTAAATATGATGGAGGGTCATGATTGAATCAGGTGGGCTTTTAGATTGGAATCAAATTTGGTCTAATCTGGCTACAATTGAAATCCACAAGTGCTACAATTGACATAAAATTGAATAGGAAACGTTAGAATTGAAATAAATTGGATAGAAAATGTTATAATTTAAATGATTTACAGGAAAATTAAGTGAGTTGCTATTTAATTAATAATGCATTACACATAAATTTATAAATTTTATATAAAATAAGCACACTTAAATATTTTAAACCTTAAAGCGATGAGTAAAATAATTATGTAAAAATTTGTCAACCAATAAAATTAATAAAAATAATAATTTGATAAGAATAATAATTACAATTAATTTTGTAAAATATAAATATTAAAATATCTAATTATTTACTTATAATTTTGAAATCGTAATAAGAGAAAAATATTTTGCAATACATATTTAATCAAATAGTAATTCGGAAAGGGTTATGGGTCGGTCAAAATTGGGTGTCAACAGTTGGAAGGTGACAGAGAACTTGTTGAGCCATTGCCCGAGCCCCGATGATTTCTTCATTACCAAAGAAGGCAGGTCATTCTGACTTACCCTGTTCCTCAAGTTGATGTTGAACTAGAAGCACATGTACATATTGTTGCTAGGATAGTCCGTGATGTGGCAATCTCACTCACAACTAATGTTACATCAAGTATTCTGAAGCCTCCCATTGGGGGTAGCTTTGAGTTAAAGCAAAACATGATGTAGCTCTTGAACACTAATGGATAGTTCACAGGTCTTCCTCAGGAGGATCCGCCAGTGCACATTCAGAACTTCCTTGAAATCAGTGACACTTACACTCCAACTGGAGTGTCCCCTGATTATGTAAGGTTCACCTTGTTTCCCTTCTCTCTATTAGGAGAAGCAAGGAGGTGGTTGAAATCAGAGGTCATGGGATGATCTTGCTCGTAAGTTCGTAATATGGTTCTTCCCATCTAAGAAAACAACCAAGCTAAAAAGGGTGATACTAAGTTTCAAACAAAGAGTAGGAGAGAATTTATATTAGGCTTTGGATAGATTCAAGTCCTTACTGATAATCTCCCCACATCATGAGCACGCGAATGAAGTCTTGGTCCACACTTTTATTAAGGGCTTGGAACCAAATACTAAGATTTTGTTAGATTCAACTGCAGGAGGACAACCTCCAAAGAAGATATATGCTAAACTATTTTCCTTGCTAAATCAAATTTCATAGGGAAATCCTAAGTGGAATGGAGGAGGCACCCGACATGTGGTGCAGAAGACTGCTGGGGGTACTAGAGGTGGATGCAGTGACAACTTTAACTGCACAAATTGCTGTAATGTAGAATATGATGACCACCCACTTCAATAACATGTCATTGGGACAATAGCCAACTCATGTAAGTGCAGTGCAACATCCTCATGTATGGTGTGAGGTATGTAAAAGTGCCGACCACACTACCGAATATCATGGAGTAGATCAAGATTCGGTAAACTTTGTAGGAAATACGCAAAGGGCTAGAGGTAACCAGAATTATGGAAACACATACAATCCTTGTTTGAGGATCCACCCAAACTTCTCATGGGGAGGAAACCAAAATTTGATGCAAGGGCAGAACCAATACATACTGCAAGGTAATGGGAACAATTATCAACATCAAGGTCAAGGCAATAATCAAGGTGGCCAGCAAGGAAGCACGAGCACTAAGGAGATGTTGAAGAAAATCATGGTAGAAAAGGCTCGAGCGAGTGCAAATATGGATAAAATGGTTGCAGATATGAGAACAACCAGTTAGCTACTCAAAATTTGGAAAAGTAGTTCGGGCAGTTTGGTAGTGCCCAAAATTCACGTCCTAAAGGAGCCTTGTCAGGTAACATTGATCCAAATCTGAGGCAAGTAAATGTTGTAGGTACTCGTAGTAGTTTGCAGTTGGAAGAGATAGCTACAAAGAAGAGAAACAGTGAGTTAGTGAGTGGGGATAAGAAAAGTAGTGCGATTGGGCAGAATTTGCATGAAGAAAGGGCACCACCTAAAGTGAAACAAACTCCTCCCTTCCCCCAAAAATTTTAAAAGAAGAACGAAGATGAATGCTTTGGTAAGTTTCTCTCACTCCTGAAATAAGTTCACCTTAATCTGCCTCTAGTTATTATTTTTCAGGGAATACCGAAGTATATGAAGGAGGTTGTAGCAAAAAAGAGGAGGTTGACAGAGTACCAAATAGTGGCACTTTTTGAAGAGTGCAGTTCTAGGAATCGGAAAGGTTGCCTACTAAGCTAAAACACCAATGATTTTCATGATTCAGATCACTTTAGGGCAGAGCATTCTTTCCAGGGGGTTATGCGATCTAGGTTCCAGAATTAATATCATGCCGACATCTCTATAAATAAAATTGGGGCTGGTAGCCCTAAGCCTACCACCATTATCTTACAACTGGCAAATCGATTAGTGGCAAGACCGGAGGGAGTTATGGAAGATGTGTTGATCCAAGTAGGGTCATTGATATTACCTGTTGACTTTGTTGTAATGAATTTTGAACCAGATCCTGAAGTGCCATTCATCCTTGGGAGACCCTTTTTGGCCACTAGACGTGTTTTGATAGATGTAGCCATAGGTCAGTTCACAATGAGGGCGCATGATAAAGATGAGGTGTTTCATGTGTATCGAGCATTGAAGTTTCCGCCTCTATATAAAGAGTTGTGGGACATTATAGTCAAAGATCTTGTTGCGGAGGCTCATTACATTGCATCTAGAGACTGTCATGACCTAAAGTACCCCCTAGACGTGACATGGAGTACAAGACCCTGAAAAGGCCCCATACAAGTCACTTAGCATACATCATACAAGATAATAGTAGTTAAGAGTTCAAATGACAATTTATATCATCTAAGAGTTGACAAAAGTAGGGGAAGTCTAACATAGTCTCAAAGCCATCTAATATATCAACATAATGAAATTGGGACGTAACCCATACAATTTCTAGAGTAAAATGACATAAAGCTATAAATGTGGCATTGTCCTCGAAGTATGAGGACTCACCAAGTCTTCTTAATCACAAGTATCACGATCTAGCCACGAATGGAGGGAGAAGAGTCACCACGCCCTACATTAATGAAACAATGTAGGCAAGAGTATGCGTTAGTACATAGAATGTACCAAGTATGATAACTATGCATAGAGGTTATAAAATCATGCTAAAAAGGAGATATACGTAAGAGACAATGACAAAGCTAAATCGTAAAATAACATGACAAAAAAACATGAGTTAAAAACCATGGTCAATGGAAGGAAATCATCTTAAAACAACACATACTTGAAAATACGTTTTTAGAAAATAACCTTAGTTCATTATGTGGGAATTGAGCCTTAACCGACATAGACCATGTGAGCTATAACATGGAATCCGGTGTCTACCCCACACTGAAAAGAGGTGTCCTTACTTGCCAAGGTAAGAACCATAACTTCTAGCTTAAGCAGATCCACAAGCTAATGTCTATCTAAGACAATCATCCAATGGCGGCACATAGTTTATGGGATAAGGAGATTGCAACTAGAAACCCAGCCTCTACTACGGGAGAGCTTCCATCTTCATATCCTCTCGGTGCTAAGCATAAATCCCATGGATTAATCATAATTCTTAACTTGTCTTATCATCCATGGAAGGCACTCAAGTAGCCAATCCAAGCTAAAGTTCATTAGAATAGTTCCTTAATCTTGATTCAAAGTTTAGTTGAGAAAACCTTTCAACCCTTATGAATCCTTTATGTGAGAAAATCCTTTCACAACAACAACAACAACATTGATGCTTCAATCTCAAAGCAACCTTAAATCATTTATCTCAATTTCATAAAGAACATGCAATTTTCATAATTTCATCTTTCATAGTTCAAAGCCTCATCATAAGATCAAAGTCTAGAAAACATGGGTTCCATATAGGTTCATGAGGATTCAACTTCAAAACATGAAATTAACTCAATTCATGCATAAAAAGACTTAATTCAATCAATTAAATCATAATTTGAGGAACCCATAAGATAGAAGAAAACCCTAACTTCAATTGGAGAATTGTAACTTGTAAATTGGGGAATTTATAAACCCTATGGAGGAAAGGACTCCATAGGTGAAAGCCATCATACCTTGATGTCAAAAGGCTACAATCAATGGTGAATTAGGAGACTTGAATGGAAACTCTAGATCTTCTTCTTCTTCTTCAAGCTTTAGAGAGATAAATATTGAGAGGATGAACTTTGATCAACTTTGAGAGTTTAGAAGAAAGAGTTCAATTAGGTAAATTTGGGGGTTAAAATGTTTATATAGGGTTTAGGAAGGGAGATAAAACGACATAGTATTGGTTTATAATAATTCGGAAAAGAAACAAAAGCCCCTCTTAAAAATAACTATCGGACCACGGTCCGTAGGTCCAACTACGGACCATCTTGGCCAACCTAGGTCAGGTTCAAAGACTGATTAAATTGGACCTTCAATCGACGAATCCTATGTACGGTCTGTTGGTCCACTTACAGACTATACATACCAATTGTAAGTCCTAACTTTGACCCTTAAAATTTTACTAAGTCTTAAACTCACCTACGAGACCTATCTACGACTCGTAGAAGTAGTGACAGACCATTCTGTTGAACCGCCAAAAGATTACTGGGACTTGACTCTTAGAAAATATTTTCCCACCATCTATAGTTGCCACCTACGGTCCGTAGGTTCTCCTACTAACCGTAGGTGGGAGTGGTAGGTACAACCTGCAACCCACATAATTTTATTTTCCTTCTTTTCCGTGTCTGAGGTGTTACAATATCTCCCCCTTGGGAACATTCATCCTCGAATGGATCTCAAGACATCATAAGAAGGGTAGGAACTAAATCTAACAACCCAACATGAATGCAATCACATAAATGCACATATCCGAGGAGGAAACATCAACTCCAAGCTAAAGCATGTTCAAAGCATCATCTCATAAGGTCCATATGTAACTCATACTCCAATGCACATAAACATGAAATCAATCAAGTTAACTCATTTTTTTTCAAAAATTAAGCTTTTCATGAATATGCATAAATAAAGAATCATGGGAATATCTTAGACACATGAGACCAAAAGAGTGAACCATGAGAAATTAAATACCTCAAGCTAGAGTAGAGACGGAGGGAAAGAGATGAGGATACCGGTATATCATATCGGCCTTGGCCTTCCAAGTAGCACCCTCAACTAACTAATTTCTCCCAAGAACCTTCACAGAAGTAACTTTTTTATTTCTCAACTTCCGAACTTGTCGGTCCAAAATTTCAACCAGGGTCTCTTCATAAGAAAGACTCTCTTTTACACCAAGACTCTCCAATGGCACTATAGATGCTGGATAGCCAACACATTTCTTCAATAAGGAGACATGGAAAACTGGATTAATCGATGCTAATTCATTAGGCAAGTCAAGTTCATAAGCAACCTTACCAATTCACCTCAAAATTTGATATGGGCCCACATAATGGGGACTAAGTTTCCCTTTCTTTCCAAACCTCGTTACACCCTTCATGAGTGAGATTTTTAAGTAAATCCAATCATTAACATCAAATTCTAGATCTCTTCTCCTAACATCGACATAGGACTTTTGTCAACTTTGGGCCATTTTCAACCTCTCTAATAAGACGAACATTCTCCATAGCCTCATGTATCAATTCGGGACCTATCAACGTGACTTCGCCAACTTCAAACAACCCTATAGGAGATCTACACCTCCTACCATAAAGAACCTCAAATGGAGCCATACATACTAGAATGATAACTATTTTTAAAAGCAAACTCAATCAAAGGAAAATGATCATCCCAATTACCCTTGAAGTCAATCACACAAGCTCTCAACATATCTTCCAAAGTCTAGATAGTACGCTCCGCTTGCCCATCGGTTTGAGGATGAAAGGCCGTGCTAAGCTTAACAAGGGTACCAAGGCCTTTCTGGAAAGATTTCCAAAATTGAGAAGTGATTTGAGTACCACGATTGGATATAATAGATAGGGGCACTCCATGCAACCTAACCATTTTCCTTAGGTACAACTTAGCATAATCTTCTGCTGAAAAAGAAACCTTGACGGGAATGAAATGAGCCGATTTTGTCATACGATCCACAATAACCCAAATCGAGTTATCTTTTATCCGGGTGCGTGGTAAACCAACAATGAAGTCCATATTCAAATCTTCCCACTTCCAAGTAGGAATACTAATATCTTGGGACAAATCTCTTGCCTTTTGGTGCTCAACTTTCACTTGTTGACAATTAGGACACTTAGCCACAAATTTCGCTATGTCCTTCTTCATCCCATTCCACCAATAGACCTCCCACTAGTCACGATACATCTTGGTGGCTCCCGGGTGAAAGGAATATCGAGAACTATGGGCTTCCGATAAAATTTACTCCCTCAAACTATCAACATTGGGAACACACAAACAACCTTCATATCGAAGTACACCATCTTCCCATTGGGAGAAAGCCTCAACGGAATTTTTAAGCACCACTTCCTTGAACTCCATCAAGATTGGATCAAGACCCTGCTTTGCTTTCACATCCAACACAAAGGATGATTCTGAACCATTATGGACAACAACACCACCTTCATTAGAATGAATCAACTGAACACCCAATCGGGCCAATCTATGAACATCTCTAACCAACTCCTTCTTATTATCCTCTATATGAGAAACACTACCCATGGATAACCGATTAAGGGCATCCGCCACCACATTTGCCTTCCCTGGGTGATAGAGGACACTTATGTCGTAGTCCTTTAGCAACTCAAGCCACCTCTTTTGGCAAAGATTCAGATCCTTTTACTTGAACACATATTGCAAACTCTTGTGGTCTATGAATACATCAACATGAACACTATACAAGTAATGCCTCTAAATCTTTAGATCGAATACAACCGCCGCTAGTTCTAAGTCATGGGTAGGATAGTTCTTTTCATGAATCTGAAGTTGTCGTGAAGCATAAGCAATAACTTTCCCATTTTGCATAAGAACACATCCTAGTCCAACCCTTGAAGCATCATAATAAACCGCAAACCCATCAGACCCTTCCGATAAAATCAATATCGGAGCGGAGGTAAGTATATCTTTCAATTCTCGAAAACTTTTCTCACATGCTTCAGACCATACAAACTTAAATTTCTTTTGGGTCAAAGCCATCAATAGAAAGGAAATTGAACAAAACCCTTCAACGAACCTTCTATAGTAACTAGCCAAACCCAAGAAACTTTGAATATCTGAAAGGGATAGAGGTCTAGGCCAACTCTTAACCACATTCGTTTTCATAGGATCTACCTCAATACCCTTACCAGAAACAATGTGACAAACAAAAGCCACAGATCTCAACCAAAATCCACATTCACTGAACTTTGCAAAGAGTTGTTGGTCCTTGAGGACTTGCAACACAATCCTCAAATGATTGGTATGCTCATCTTTACTCCTTGAGTAAATCAAAATATCGTCGATGAACACAATCACAAACATATCTAGGTATTGTCTAAACACCCTATTCATGAAATCCATAAATGCAGCCGAAGCATTTGTTAAACCAAACGACATTACTAAGAATTCATAATGACCATATCTAGTTTGAAAAACCATCTTCGAAATGTCATCTTCCTTCACCCTCGATTGGTGATAGCTCGATCGAAGGTCAATCTTAGAGAAGTAGCTTGCTCCTTGAAGTTGATCAAACAAATCATCTATTCTCGGAACAGGATACTTATTCTTAATGGTAACTTTATTCAATTCCCAATAGTCAATAAACATACAAAGTGAGCCATCTTTCTTCTGAACAAACAAAACTGGAGCACTCCATGGAGAGATACTTGGTCGGATGAAGCCCTTACCCAACAAATCTTCCAATTTCTCCTTCAATTCCTTAAGTTTTGCAAGAGCCATTTGGTAAAGAGGAATAGAGATAGGTTGCATATCCGGGAGAAGGTTGATACCGAAGTCTATTTTCCTTTCGGGAGGAACACTGTGTAAATCATCGGGAAACACTTCCAGAAACTCATTAACCACGGGGACCGACTCGAAGGTAGGGGTTTCAGAATCCATATCCCTAACGCGAACAAGATGATATATGCAACCCTTAAAAATTATCTTTCTAACTTTAAGACAAGAAACAAACCAACTCTTAAGCATATAATTCCCTCTTTCCACTCTAGAATGGGTTCATTTGGAAATTAGAACTTGACCACTAGGTTTCTACAATCAATAGAAGCCTAACATGAATGCAGCCAATCCATCCCAAGAATAACATCGAAATCTAACATATCAAGCTCTACAAGATCAACATGAGTGACTCAATGCCCTTTATGGACCAAATGCTTGATAGATCGGCGGGGCGTGGATGGTATTGCTTTCTTGATGGTTATTACGGTTACAGTCAAATATCCATAGCCCCGGAGGATCAAGACAAAACTACTTTCACCTGTTCCTATGGAACATTCACATTTAAATGAATGCCTTTTTGGTTCTGTAATGCACCGGCAACATTCTAAAGGTGTATGCTATCTATTTTTGCTGATATGGTTGAAGACTCGATGGAGGTAAATATGGATGATTTTTCCAGAGTTGGGGACTCGTTTGAAGAATACCTTGAACACTTGGGGCGAGTCTTACAAAGATGTGTCGAAACAAACCTTGTGCTTAATTGGGAAAAATGTCACTTCATGGTGAAAGAAGGGATTGTTTTGGGGCACAAGATTTCAGGGAAAGGTACACAAGTGTATCAAGCAAATATTGATGTTATTGCCTAATTACCACCCCCTATCTCAGTTAAGGGTGTCCGAAGCTTCCTAGGGCGTGTGGGTTTCTACCAGCGGTTTATAAAAGATTTCTCCAAGATAGCTCATCCTCTTTGCAAGCTCCTTGAGAATGACAGTGTTTTTATGTTTGATGAAGCCTGTATGATTGCTTTTGAGTGTCCAAAGGAGAAACTTGTGTCCGCTCCTGTTATTGTTGCCCCAGATTGGGGTAGCCCCTTCTAGTTAATGTGTGATGCTAGTGGCATCGCCATGGGTGCTGTACTTGGTCAACGTAGAGGCAAGTTATTCCACCTGATATACTATGCAAGCAAAACCTTAAATGTGGCTCAAAGGAACTACATTGTTACCGAACAAGAGTTGTTGGCTGTAGTGTATGCTTTTGAGAAATTCTGAGCTTATTTATTAGGAACCAAGGTAGTGGTGCACACTAAACATGTAGCTATAAGCTATTTAATGGCAAAAAAGGATGCCAAACCAAGGTTGATTCGAAAGGTGTTGTTATTGCAAGAATTCAATTTTGATGTCAAAGACCGAAAAGGATGATAAAATTAGGTGGCTGATCATCTATCGAGACTCGAAACAAAATGTTGTTGTGTCAGGTGACAAGGATATTGAAGATGTTTTTCCTGATGAGATGGTCATGATGGTCTCTAAGGGTTCCATTCCTTGGTATGCTGGTTTCACAAATTATGCCGTGTGTGGGATTATTCCTGATAGGCTGACGTTCTATCAACGCAAGAGGTTTCTTTTTTATGCAAAAAAGTACTTTTGGGATGAACCTTATCTATTTCGAGAATGTTCTGATCACATAAATATGAGGTGTGTACCGGAAGTAGAAGTCGATGCTATTCTTGGAGCATGTCATGCATCTTCGGTTGGTGGACATTATAGGGGGTACGTACAGCCGCCAAGGTGTTGCAAAGCAGCTATTATTGGCCAACGTTGTATCAAGATGCAAATTCCTTTGTCCGCCGGTGTAATCAATGTCAAAATCAAAGAGGAGTGTCACAACTCCCACTCCTGCAGTTGAGCCGTCAGGTACGCATGTTCCGGATGCTCCTGCCACTTCTTCCCCTGCACCAGGCTCCTCTTATTCCACTGCTCCAGTTTCAGCCCCTGGCACCTGGCCTTTGACTAAGGCCATGGTTATCAAGATGGGACATCTTGCGCACTCAACAAATGTTAGATCTTCTCAGGTTGAGGCAGCGGTCCCGGGCATGATTGAGAGGGCTTTAGTTGCCGCCCTTGACCCTATCCGCACGGAGCTGGCTGATCAACGCTGACTTATTAGATCTCATGGAGAGATTTTGTCCTCCCTCACCGCTAGAGTCGAGGCATGTGAGTAGCGTGAGTGTAGCTCCACAGAGTTGACAGCCATCCGCACTAATATCACTTGTTTGAGGAGAGATGTGGATGAACTGAAGTCCACAAACATTACAATGCTTTGGGGTAGTGTGGATGTGCCCGAGGGTATGAGTGCCGATGATCCTCCGCCTGCTACCACTGGTGTTACTCCGACTGCTGATGATGATGGTGCATCTGATGCACCTGAGACGGATGAGGAGGACTTTGTTATGCTGGATAGAGAGGTGTATGCTAACCTCGAGGACCTGGAGGGGGATTTGGTTCGGGCTGCCACTACTGTATCTCTCCGGGAGACTTCGATGATTGGGTTGAGTGGGACCCACCAGCCTGAGAAGAGTGCACTGGGTACTGATGCCCAGGCTGAGGAAACACCCCCGCATAGCGGGACATGGGGGCTTTCTATTGCACTTCCTTTATTTTTCATTTGTATGTTTATTTTGTTATTTAGCATTGAGGAGACTACTTTGTCTTTTTGGTGGGGTGGTGTTTGTTATTTTGGATGTTACTTTAGTTGTTTTGCCATTGATTGTTATTTTTTGATATTTCTTTAATTGAATGAAATGGTTTTGAGTTCTAGCAATATCTCTCTTTGCTTATCATTGTCGATTTTGTGCTAAATGTATGATTGTAGTTCACTTGTACTTTTGAGTGTTGATTGTGTTCAATATCGATGACTTGAATAGTTCTCTTGATTGAACAATATGTTGGTGTGCGTCCAATAAGGAAAATTGGAGTTGCATAATCTTGTGTAAACCCTTAGCCTCTCGTTGTGACTAGCGACTTGTTGATGGTGAGTCCTGCAATGACCGTTGCACCTAAGCTTGACTCGTACAGTTGTGATCCGCAATTGTGTTTGAATGCCATGTGTGGTGAGCTTTACTTGAAAAGTGTGTATGATGATGCCTAGAACTTGCCCTGGTAGTCCGTGTGACTAAGCATTGATGAGTGTGGGAAATGATCTTAGGCATGAAATATTTTTTGAGGGTGAACCTAATTGCTAAACCTTTGCGGACTACCTTGTGAGGGTGTGAACCCAGCTTGGCACTATTTAAGCCTATCCTTCTCCTCAATCGAACCATAAATACAAGAACCTTAGCATTTTGTGTGAAAATGCCATGTCTCTCCTACCTATAGCCTTCATGAAGTATTGGTCAATTGAAAAGCCAACTTAGGCCAAAAGCCTAAGTTGGGGGTGTGGTGAGAATGAAGAGGGAAACTGAGCTAGAGGTTTGTAATCTTGATCTTTTGAAAGGCTGATTGTGAAAAAAATGGAACCCCTTTATATAAAAAAAAAGAGAAAAGAAAAAGTTGAAAAGAAAAGAAAGAAAAAGATTTGAATAAAATAGTGCCATTGTGCATGGAGGTGAAAATAAAAAAAAGAGGGGATGTTCATAGAAATGATCTGTGTTCTACAAAATGACAAAGGATCAGTTGTGAAATTGAAATGTTTGAGAGAAAGGGAAGAAGAAGTGAAATGGAAACCATTCTTCATGAAAGTAGAACCACTAAACCAAAAATGACCATACCTTGAACCCCAGCCCCGTTACAAGCCTCTAAAGTCTATTGTGATCTTACATGAACCTTGGGATGGTTGGATGGAAAACTTGAGCAAGCCTATGGGCAAAGTTGTGCAAACTCTTTCTCTTTCGAGAGTGTGAGTGTTGTATTGATTCCGAAATATCAATTTTCAATTGAACTTGGGAAAGAGAGTAGAATCCTTTTTTATGTAAGGGCATTCAAATATCTTTGTGGGCATGAGTTTGCGTTTTAAGTAAGCACTTGTGAGCATAGACATTAACTGATGATGGCTAGTAAGAATTTGATGCTTTTGGTGTGCATTTGATCCTTGTATCTTATATTAATCCTTATGTGCACTTTTATGTGAGTTCTTAAGCAGCACTACTTTTAGACATTCCTATTGAGTTCATTGATCTCTTGTTTACTTGAGGACAAGAAAAAATTTAAGTTGGGGTGCTGATGAGTCGGTAGCTTTGACTCATTTATAGCTTCGATTGTGCCAAATTAGTGTCCTTAATGCCCATTTTGCACCTGTAACTAATGATAAATTGTTTGTGTGTAGCATGAAGGACTTCGAATGAGGCAAGGACAATATAATGCAAAAAGAAGCCGAAAAGTTGCAAAAATTGAAGGAACAAGAAGGCTGAGGTTCACCAAAGGCAACTCGGCAACGCGCCAAGTGAACAAAGCCTCGCCTAAAGTTCCAGCAAACCAAGAGAAAATCTAGGTCAAGTCGGTGAGATGATGGACCAGATGGCGAGTTGTCGATCAAAACGGCGAGCCCGATGCACATCGCCTAAATTTCCAAAATGAAAGAAGCATTGAAGTCAAGAATTAAAGGGTGAGATCAAGAAACTCGGTGCATCGTCGAGTGGAAGGGCGAGCCCGACTTACGCTACCGTATGACCCTAAAATTCAAATCATGTGGAGTTTTTGGTAAAGTCTAAAAAGAAATTTTTGAATTGAATTGGGGTATCAAGTGAGAGGGAGAAGAACTAGAACTCAAACTTAGAAAGTACATTGCACTTTGAGGGATTTGGTGAACTATTCTTGTGATTCCTTGGGAATCAAACTTTAGGTTAAATTTTAGTTGATTGTATTTGTTGTTTGAAGACTTGGGAAATCAATGGCTAATGTTTTTTATAACTATCTCTTCATCGTTACTATGATTGGCTAAAACCCCATTGCCTTAGGGGTGTGATTATGTGTTCAAATGCATAATTAGCTTATGGGTCTTATGGATTGCTGAATTAAATGTTGAAATAGAATGGGTTCAGTTGATAATTAATGTTTTTATCTTATGAATTGAAGTTGCAAATTCAGTTCTAGTTTATATCTCTTTGTATGCTTGTTGAAGATGCAATTGAGTGGAATTATTGACTGATAATTGTATGAGTTTTTTCTTGTACTACTCAGCTTGTTAAAGTGGGTTTATTAAAGTATATGATTGTGTTCAATTTGTATGGCCCGTTGGGGTTTGACAAATCCCAATTGAAAGCATGGTAGTTAGTTGCAAAATAGCTACCATAGTCGTAATCTTGCCTACCCATTATGTTTCAGCATTCTAAAGAAATTTGTAATGACCCATTTAGTGAAATTGGTATTTGAACACTCACACATCCCTAAGGTCCCAAACTTTTCATTGGTTAAATCCCTGTTTAACTCGTATTAGTTGAAATCAATCATTTAAAACTCTTTTATGTTGATAATTGAAACTGTGACGATTTACTTTATATGCATCGATTCATTCGCTTACATCTACAAAAAGCTAGATCACTTTAGTACTTCATATTTGAATTCTATACTCTGTTCTATTCCTCGTGGGATCGAGCCCAACTCCTTGTTGGGTTTATATTGTTAACGACTGCCTACATATTGAATTGTGATAGGTGTAGTTGAGCGCTATCACCCAACACATCAAAACAAACACACTCTCATCAAACGTACAATTCAAGACATCGATATTTATCACAATGGATTCTCAATTGTTCACAATGAGTGCACAAACTATCAATCATACAAAATCATCACCACCATTCCGACTTCAAGGCAATAGAGATAGAGAATAGAGACTCATCAACAAAATTTGAAACCAAACCACAATACTATATATGTATACAACTAACAAAAATAAACAAAAGTAAAATCAAATACAACCCAAATATAATAAACAAAACAAAGTGTCAAAATATAATGAAAAGGACTAGGCACTAGAAAGTGCCCTCACCCCTACCAAAAAGATAAAAGCAGTGTCCTCAATGCAGAAAAACATAAGTATAGGAATGGAAGGATAAGATGAAATTCCCCCTATCAGGTTATGCCCGAGGAGAACGCTGGCTACGTGGCTCGATAGTGGCTTCATCAACTTGGCCATCAATGCCCAGAGCATTCGGAGGAGGAATAGGGTCTGATAGTAGGGTCCCACTTGAACCAATGGGGGAGGTATCCTAAAGGGAATGCACCATAGTAGCATGCAAGATCGAATCCTGTAACTCCTATAGCTCTGTAATAGCTGCCTCACTCTGCTTCTCCTCTCTCACAAACTCATCCTCATCTATCTCCTGAGTAGAATCCTTATCCACCACTTTCTCATGTACACTCTCCATCATACCAACTCCCAGAACACTAGAAGTTACAGATGCTGGAATTTTAGGAAGGGGTACCTCACCCCAAAGCATAGAAATATCTCTAGATTTTAGCTGATCCACATCTTCTTCAACCCTACCACATCATCTTTCAAGGTTCTCAAGTTTGGCGACTCAATTTCTACTTTTTCATGCTCCTCAACCTGAGTGTTGAGGGTTTGTAGCCTTAGCCCATAATCATCAAAAGAGTATGCTGATCTGCCAACTCAGCCATCAAAGGTGAAAGGGCAACATTAATAGATGTGGTAATCAATGAGGGACCTCCCTTTCAAGACGCAAGGATCTAACATCCACCAAATAGGCAAGGTTTCCCATTCAGTACACTGAGGCTTGTGTAAGAGGTGGCCTGGATGTAGAAGGAGGTATAACAGATGTAGAGGTAGAAGGAAAGGCAATACCTGAGGGCTCCTTAGAATGAGCCAGATGCACACTGTCAAGTGTCAAGGTTGTTGGGTCGACTACTGAGGTGGTGTCAGCAGGTGGCGACTTCCTCCTAGCCGCGTCATCCCTCAAGTAGTCAGTCTCAATCATCTGGATGTCACGGAGGAAGCTGGAGTAATCCTCATATACGTTTCCTTCATAAAAGGCACTCCCACTAACTCACAAAGCTTGTTGATCAAGATTGGGAAAGGTAGGGAGGTCTAATATTGCTTTACTCTCATGCGCATTTTCTCCTTGATAATGTTCCCCATGTCTATATTCTCCCTTTCAATAATGCATCCCAATAGAACAACTTTAGGCTATCGGAGGATTGATTCATTCTATGATGGCATCAAGGTGTGGCTAATGAAGCCGAACCAATACCTCGCGACCATATTTAGATCCTTTTCTCAATATTCACCCCATCCACAATCCACGGGGGAGTAGCATCAGAAAGCAATATTGCCATCCAGCCTAGAAAATCATTAAGAGGGTTTTTCATCCTCTACTTTTAAAAAGAAGTATCAGTGTTCCCACCATTCAACATATCATTTATATTACCAGCCCCACATTAGACCATTTTCCCTCTAAATTCAGTCTCCTCAATATGCTTCCACACAACTCCTTTTCTCTTCTTCAGAAGTGCCTTGGCATATTATTCATAGAACTCATGTATCCAAGCGGGGACATAAGGTGTCCGGGCTTGGGTGAATTGTTCGAACTTGTGAAATCTGATAGTATTCCACACCGCCGGGTAGTCACTCATCACCCTATCTGTGGACAACCTCTTTTCCTCTAGGATGGTCCTCAACGTAGCTACCTTCAATATGTTCATAGCCTAGTGAGAAATGATTGGTAACACCTTAGACACCACATTTGCAGCTGGATCTCACATAATTTTGGAGTGGATTGCACTCCTCTTCTTTTGAGTAACTAGGGAAACTTTATCCGAGCCTTGAACTGGTACATGTGTACCCTCAATTCCTACCACTTTATATTCATCATATGTCCAAGAGTAGTCCAAAGGCCCCCAGAAGTAGAGGTAGTAATTTCATCAATCAACTTTTGCTTCCATGTGTCTCAAGAAGCTTGAGCAGCCTTTTTCTTATGTTTTTTTGCTAACACGTCGAGAAGTGCGTGGAGCAGCCTGTCACTAAGCTCTGATATGACTACTCTCTTTTGTTTTTTTGGGGTGGAGAAGGAGAATCGAAAGGAGGTCTCTGGGCCACTGATAGCTTTGATCTACCATATATACATTGCACAACAACTGAAAACAAAGATCGGGTGTAGGATTAGTTGAAAAATAATTGAAATGAAGCTCAACAAAAATTGTCTTGATGCTTGCTAACTAGGTCGACGAGATGTCAAACAGGTTAAGTGAGCTTAGCCAAGCTCACCGAAAGAGACAGTGATCAATTAAAAAAATCAAGCAAAAAAGGTGAGTTAAATACTAGCTCGGCGAGTCGTCAAACCAGTTTGGCGAGCTAAAGGGAGCTCACCAACTTTGACAGAACACAACCCAAAAATTCTCGATAAAAAGGTGACCTGAGACTTACTTTGCGATATGCCTAATCACCTTGGTGAGCGCAATGGAGCTCACTAAACAGGTAAATTTTAGCCCATCACCCACTGTTCAACAATTAAAGCAATTTCAAGAACCGAGTAGTACCCACACATAATTTGCATCAAATAATCACTACTCATCACATCAACAAACCCCCGGGTACTCAAACTTCCCCCAAATTTCAATTATACCCAACAAAATGATGATTTGCCCTTCATAATGATGTGACCCAATCTATCATTGAGAAAATACATGCATATTTGTCGAACTTGGGTTAATCAGACTTCACCTACATGATAAAACAACAAAACTCACAAACATAGTACTATCACTTTCAAGAATAAACTACCCAAACACCATGATGTTCAACACAAGGGAGAAATTTAAGTAAGAATAGCAATGGGTCATCAATGACTTACCACAAGAGTTCAATCATCAAGAGTTATTCGAGAAGCAAAGATTTAACCAGAAAACAAACCTTAGATATAAAAGAAAAGTAGACAATGGGGAGGCAAGGGTTTGGGCACAAACAATCTAGCAATTAGGCACTCTACAAGAGCAAAATCGGTAGTAGAAATGGAAAATATTAGATTAACAATGTGTATTGAAGAGCTTTCAATCATCAAGAGTTATTCGAGAAGCAAAGATTTAACCAGAAAACAAACCTTAGATATAAAAGAAAAGTAGACAATGGGGAGGCAAGGGTTTGGGCACAAACAATCTAGCAATTAGGCACTCTACAAGAGCAAAATCGGTAGTAGAAATGGAAAATATTAGATTGACAATGTGTATTGAAGAGCTTAGAAGAAGAGAACTTAGGGAATTTCAAAATATTAGACAGTGAAAGCACAAAGACTCTTGGTCTTCTAACTGATGGTTGTCTTAGAGAGCTGTGACTAATGTTGTCGAAGCAATTTGGTGACTCGTTGAAGAAGCTCAAGCTTACCAACCCGGCTTCTTCCATTTATAAAACGTGACTTTCAACTCGGCAAGCCCGTATCATCTTTCCCATTCAGATAGGTGACTCGCCAAATGGGATTTAGTCCGCTGAAGTTGACAGGACCTTTCTTTGAATTTTAGAGTTGACAAGGCGAGCAAAGATAAGCTCGCCTAGTCCATTCAGTGACTGGCTAAACAGTTTTTCACCTCGCCAATATCTTTTGAACCTCGAGTAATTTACTTCCACCTGCACACTCAACACGCGTTATTGAAAATAACTCTAAAAACTTTGGTTGCCTCCCAAGAGGTGCTTTATTCAATGTCATGGTCATGATTTCAAATATCATTTTTTTAGGTTAGCAACTGTATCACTTGGTAAACCCCCTCTTTGTCTTGGATTCAGATGAGTTGAAATCTGACCCATCTAAGCTTCAAGTTGCTTGATTGACACTGAGTGAGATGTGACGGCTTGGGTCAAGGTAGAGAAGTCTATTTTCAATTATTTTATCACTTTGTCGGACCTTTCCACCTTATTCAAGATTCTTACCAACATATCTTCAGTCCAAATATTTTTTGGATCCACTTGTTGTTTGATGAGTGCTGAATTTCTACTCATTTGAGGCTCTTTTCTTATGATTTTGTGGCACTCAAGTAGAGAAAGATGCTAATTATTCATTGAATATTGTTGATTTTAGGTATTTGTTGTTGGGAAGAAATATGATGGAAAAGAATAGAAAAAGAGCTAAACCTGCTAGAAATATTGCCTCTGATATTGCACCTGCGAAGAGAGGTTCGCTTAAGCAAATGGTCAACTGAGGTCAACTAACCTCTTTGTGACCGTGCGGGAGTCATTTTTGCGAATAGGCCATAAAAGATGGGGTTCACTTAAGTGATAAGATGTTCGCTTTTGCGACATCTTCTTTTGCAAACTCCCAGCCACTTTAGTGAGGCCCGACTATCTAGATAGGGGCAAAATATGAATTTCATGAATTTTGGACCTAAATTCTCACAGAGGGCTGAGGAAGATTCCATGATTGAATTATTGAACATTGAACCTTATCTTTTACCATAGAGAGGGAGAGAATATTGTAGTGTCCTTATTTTTAGGGTAAAGATTTTGAAGGTAAGTTGCCTCACAATTCATATTTGGGTTTGAAGATTGTGTGTTTAATAGTAAAATTTCTTGTTCCCTTCTTTATTCCTTGTTTTACATTGCTAGAATTGTGGGCATAACTGTGTATATGAAATTGGGGGTTTTTTGCTAGAAATAGACAAAGCTATTTGGGCATTTGATTTGTCATTCTATTGCTTTTGTGATTCCCTGATTCTATGCTTAAATTCATAAAATGGGTTTAATCTATTTACCATGTTTTAATCTATGATTTTAGAGTGGATGCTCGAATCTACTTTACGATTTTGTGAGTTGCTCAAAAGAGAGTTCGTGAAGTTGGTGAATAGATTAATAATCATATTCCAGCTTTGAGTCCTAAGTTTGAGATTGAAATGAGAAGATTTTTGGGTCTATTTTGTTGAATGCTAAACTTGCTCGAGATACGGGCTTAGATTAAGGTGTTGGATTGCTTTGTAATTGAACACGATTGAGACAGAAAGGAGATTTCGTGATATAGCACTTTGAGACTAAAAGGAGATTAGTGTTTATTGATGGTGATCTAACCTATCTATGATTGAGTTAGCATGTGTTGAATTGCAATGGATCATTTGAGTATGGATTGAATTTTAAATTTCTCAATTCCCATATATCCCTTGCTTGATAGTGTCTGTGCCCAAAACCATCGATTTGTAACCAAAATTACTATTAATTTGAAAATCTTGTATATTGTGTGTTTTGGTTCAAAATTGTAACTATTCATTCTCTGTCTCTTCAATTGCAAAAAAATTGTTCCTTGTGGGATTCGACCCTGACTCTGTTGTTAGGTTTTTGTTGCTAATGACTGCTTATTCTCTTACTAATTTTGAGGAAAATTTGAGCGTTATAAAAAAATAGCACTGTTGCCGATGAACAATTAGGCGTATTGGATTGATTTAAGATTTATAGTTTACTTGTTTCTACCAAAATTATGAGTAGTTGTCTTTACTTTCTTTTGCTTTGTTTTAGAGATTTTTGTGATTATAAAATGTTTGGGGTGGTATGCCATATATCAACCCATAGCCTCATGATTAAATGAGTGTGATAAGTCAGTTTAGACTCGAGGTCGTGGAAGAAAAGCTCGATTAGGGTGAGAAGGCCCTACGCCTACTTTCCGAAGAAAAGGAAAAACTTCGTAACACGCACCTATTTCGGTGCCATGAGATGGTCAAATTCGAGTTTGAACTCGTAACTTTTGAGGCCAAAGTGAGAACAAGAATAGAGGTAGATGCTACTCCTTATCTAATGGCTAAAAATAGCGAAGATGTCATGCCCCGAGCGTACACCCTGGATATGGCCGGCACTCAAGAACCATTCCTTGTCCCCAAGTGAACCATTGTCTTGGCTGACTACTCAACGGAAGACTGACTCAAGCATTTAAAGTCTTAAAATAGAAGTAAATCAATTAAACAATAAAATGCTCAACTCATACTGTCTGAAAACAATACTCAATGCAATAATAATAATTTGCAAAACATCTCAAAGGAAAAGAAAGTACTGAGAGACTCCTCAACTCTATCTATATATGAAGCCTCTATAATTCAACATGTATGTCGGGACAAGACCTACGACACCCTAACTGACTAAACTGAAAGGAAAGGGGGAGTCCTCAAGAATGCAAGGAGGCTTACCGAAAGCTAACTGGAGTGCCAAATGATCTCAACGGAGCGCTTGTTGATGATCCTAAACACGTGTATCTACATCATAGAAAGATGCAGGTCGAATGGTATCAATACATTGAATGTACTAGTATGTAATAAAGCTGAATGAATAAATGACTGAACATATAAGGCTGGAAGAATACTCACCTCAAATCAACTCAATTCAAAGCAATAATAAGAGGGGAAAATATTTAAAGCTTCATAAATAAAAGATGCTAATTGAAGGATGTAAATAAGAATACAATAAATTACTCTTTACTCTTATTTGGGAGATTCTATAACGACAACCATCACTATGAGCTATGTGAAGATACAACATCTCGCCCATGGTGCTAAAACTATCCTATACCTTACCGGGGAATAGAACACCTCAACTAATTGGATCCACTAAAGCTATGCTCGAAAGCAATAAGGAGTCGTCTAAAAAGTATGATCCTTTACCCATGTTGGCTACATGGTTTATGAGGAATGTGAGTTGTCTGAACTCATCCCCATATCGGTGTTCAATACTACTCCCAATAAATATATATAATCATGCTCAAGTAGAAAACTCTTTCTCTGTTTTGAGGTAATTACTCAAAAGATCCTCTTTAAGAGGCAATGTATCAATTATCTCCCGAAACTCTTTTAACTCTTTATGAAAATCAAAGTTCTCTTCCTCAATGTTAAAATGATACATTTGGGGATCAATTAATCCCCTCATACTTTACTCAAAATCATTCTTTAAACTCTACTCAAAACTCGTCTTTGCTTTCTAAAACATCAATTTAAGACAGAAGAGTTTGGTTAAAAGATTCTCTATAAAAACTTAATAATAACTCAATAAGAGGGTTCATGCTAGAAAAAAAATAGACATGAACAATCAACTCATGATTCTCAACGCAAGATATAACAACTCAAAATCAGGAATAAAACACATAACTCAACAACGATACTCATCTCAAGAATTATCAAAACTGAGGATATAACCCTAGATTATTCTTTACTGATAGGAATTAGATGTAGGGCGTAAGGACGAACTCAGTCCATCACTATGATAGCCTTACATACTTGGGAAGAACGAAGTTCTTGGTGAAATCGACGAAATTTGAAGAACGTTAGAAAACCCTTGCTTTTCTCCTCTTGAATCCTTGCTCTAAGTCTTTGAAGTGTTAAAGAACGTAAAATAATATTTTAACACTATTTAGACCCTTAATTAGGTGAAAAAGGGTTACGCTTAGAAGGGGTGGAAAAAGACTAAACTACCCCTCTTTAAAAGTTGACAAAAACTATCCATGGGACTATTTACGGTTCGTGGTTTGAGTTACGGACCGTAGATCCCATTCGTGGAATTTATATTGAATTTTAAGGCTTAAAAGTCCATTTACAGGTCCAAACAACCGCCCATAGGATGGATCCATAAGAATTGGATCCTAAAATTCAGACTTTTTGAAGATTTCGACGGTTTGGCAGGTGAGCCGTTGTTCAACCTACGGCCCGTAGATTGGATCCGTCGTTCACAGACTCAGAAAAACTCTGATATGGAAATCTCTGGTAAAATGGCCATAACGTTTTACTCCGAACTTGAAATAAGGCTACTTGGTGGTGTTGGAAAGAGGATTCAAAGACATTCAATTGGATAGGTCATGGGCCACCTAATTCATTATGTGATGGGAGATATGATCGTTTGAAGTTGACCTAAGTAGAATCTTGTGTCAACACTTAATCGATAATCTTTCAACTCAACTTTGTGCTAAGGGGTTCTTGTGACCTTAAGTCGTATCCAAATCAATTCAAACACCAAAGAAATGACCTTTACACATATGAGCAATTTAAGAATCATCCAATACAATTTTACATGTAAATAAAGAATGGTTCGGGCCTTAGATTAGAAATTTTTAGGGTGTTACAAAATAGGAGTTTTGCAACTTGCACCTAGCTAGGTACTATGAGATGATCCCACTCAATTTTGGGATCGCAACTTTAGAAGCTAATACGAAAACAAAAAAGGGGTTGTGGTGGATATAAAACATATCTTGGGCTTTTGCAACCAATCCAAACCAATAACAATTCAAGAAGTCGAAATAAATGAGATGATACTAAAGTTGCAAGAAGAAGCCAAAAAGATCAGGCATGACAACTTTAGTTCATGCAAAATCGAGAGTGTCACTCAATTGAGGGTCAACAATCATGAAAATCAATGCTCAAGTGGCCTAGTGACTCTTTCACACTTGCCCAAGGATCTAAAACGAAAGAATTATGTAAAGTTGGGTAAAAATTTTAAGTTTTCAAAGTGGAGAGATCCTAGTGAAACTCTTGATGCTCTCATACACTTTCCATGCTCTTCGAAGTGAAAATGATCTAAAGTTGGAGAGAAGGTTCATTGCTTCGAAGTGGAAATACAAAGAGTGATGTACCCGGCATCACGCCACGACATTAAATTGGGTGCTGGATGGGAGGTAACCCATCGGTATCCAAATAAGTTTAATTTGAATTTTTGATTTTTAGATTAGATTTGATTTTTATTTTTGACTAATCCATCAGAGTGTTTGGAGTTAATTTGAATAGGCTTGGAGGCAAGGATCTTGAAAGAGAGGAAGTGCGGGGCTGAAACCCGTTCAAAATATGATTTGGGAACTTTTTGGGAGCCTAGGCTAGCCCAATAAGGCTGGGTGAATCACCCAATGGACCCCAAGTCTGCCGAAATGGATAGTGAGCAACCTGTAGAAAATGTCCTCTAAAGTTGCAAAAGCGAGCAGAGGTTTGCTTAAGCGAAGTCCACAAAAGTGGCACCCTCTCACGAAAGCGAACATCACTTAAGTGGAGGGGCACTTGCAAAAATGAACCCCGCCTTATAATGAAAGGTCACAAAAGCGACCAGAACGTCGCTTAAGTGAAGGTAAGGCGTTCAAAAGTCAGATTGCTGAAGCCAAACAGTTAGAAAACCAAAATAAAAGGTTCAAATTCTTGCTCTCTTCCTACTCTATCTCAAATCTACTTCAAAATTCTTGGTATTCATTGTGAAAGCACAATCCGGTATGTCTCTCTCACTCTTACTCTCTTAAAATGGTAAATTTGTTCTTGAATTCTTGTTGCTTTGTTGAAATTTGGGGATGTTATGTTGGTGAAAACTTCTAAAACTTGGGGGGTTAAATTTTTGTATGTGTTGGCCAAATCTTGTTTGTTACTTATTGATTGCTTGTGTGTGGGTTGATTTAGTGTATTTGGGGAAGTCTTGAGTACCCATTTCATGTTCAAAATGATAAAGAAATAAGTTGTCCGCCATGTGTTTGATAAAATGCCCATAAGAACTAAAAGATGATTTTTGAAGTTTTTGTGCCGAAATAATTGAGTATTTAAATTGCTTGTTTGATCATTGTTGGAATTGAACCATTGGAAGTTCATTTTGTGTGAAAAATGTGTAAAATATTTGGTTGTTCATGTTGAGGAGGCTACTGGTCACAAAAGTGACCTCACTGTCACAAAAGCAAACTTCGCTTTAGCAACCCCTCTTCGCTTTTGTGATTTCCACATAAGTGACCTCCTGGTCACTTTTGTGATGTTCTCTTAAGTGGACATGGCCTCGGTTTTGCGATATCAAAGACTATTTCTACCCGTGTTCAAATTTTCTAGTAGGCCCATTTTCATTTCGGATTGATTTCTAACCCTTTTCTTTGACTTGTACCACTAGAATAGCATTGTTTAACACATATTTCTTACACTTTCTGCTATTGTGATATTCAGATATCTATAAGTCAAGAATGGAACAACAAATTGGTTTCGAAGAGGAAGTTGTGGTCGACTATGACTAATATTGATTTGTGTCTCTCCGATCTCAAGAGAGTTACTATTCTGATCTGACCAAGAGGAAATTGCTCCTAGAAAGAGGCATTGCACTTGACAAGGTAGATAGGATGCTTCCAAACTTCTACCAAAGGTTGGAAAACTTTGGATGGATTTGCTTCATTATTGAACCATGCAAGGCAAACTAACAATGGGTGAGCGAATTTTATGCCAACCTTATGGAGACCAACATGTCAACAAGGTTGATCACTATTTAGGGAAAAGTCCTTGATTATGCCATCTATGGGTTGCTAAATCATGACATTGAGACCTTTACGACTAAGGATTGTGAGTCGGATGCTTGTATAGCATCAAAGATATGCCCGATCAAGAATGTCCTATGGCCTATTACAAAGGTCAAAAAGGTTGCTATGGAGACCAACATGTCAACAAGGTTGATCACTATTTAGGGAAAAGTCCTTGATTATGCCATCTATGGGTTGCTAAATCATGACATTGAGACCTTTACGACTAAGGATTGTGAGTCGGATTCTTGTATAGCATCAAAGATATGCCCGATCAAGAATGTCCTATGGCCTATTACAAAGTTCAAAATTCTATGCTCTGATTTGACGGCTGACGCAAGAACATGGATGTACATTGTATGTAGCTGATTTTACCCAAGTGGGAACATTAGCAACATTCCACTGATGCAGGCACAGATCGTCGCTTGTGTACTTGACGAAATTCCTTTGAATGTGGACCAGTTGATTGTGAATGAGTTCCGAGAGTTCAAACTCTATGATAGCCTTTTCCTTGTTGTCCCTTCTTTGATCACCGAGTTGTGCAAACAAGATGAAGTTGAAGTGAACCCGATTGATACTTGGGTGGAACCCAAAAATCAAATCTCTCCTCTTAAAATGCATGGTGAAGGCACGGTGGTAAAAAACAAGAAAAGGAAGATTAATTCAGGAAAGTTCGTGCATGTAGAGGAGGATTCTCCTATACCTCCAGTTTTGGGGCCATTTGAATCTTTGGCTAGTGAGTTGAAAATTGTGAAGAAGATCATGACGAGGCTACCTCAGGGGTCGGGTGAGTTATCTTCTGGGCCTGTATCATATGTGTCACAGCGTGAGTTTGATGCCTACTTAAGAGATCAACGGAAAAAGAAAGCTCAGTTTGACAATTTGGAGAAGGCATACATCGATTTAGCCAAGTCACATGGTGAGTTGAGTATCTCACATAGCAAGATGAAGAAGAGGAAGAAAATTCGAGACAAGTTTTTCACCCAGATGTGGAAAGGAGTCAAGGTACTTTGGAAAGTGTTGAAGGCAAATGAGCCACTCCCTACTTCGAGGCCAGATGAGGATGGAGATGCACCAGCTGTATAGTCTGATGATGAGGGAGCTGATGACAACGAGGCCATTGAGAGTGAGGATGATTGAGGGAACCCAAGGAGCCCTTCGTATTCTCTTTATGATTTTCTTGGTGATGTTTTGGATTGATATTCTGGATTGGTGTTTTTGATTGCCCTTATCGAGGTTTTGTTTAAATTGTGTGGATTGATCATATTTTTTATCTTTTCGCATCTCGTTGGTTAGTTTCTCTTTGTGAAAATAAATTTTCTTGGTGGTGTTCTTCTTGTATGCCTTGGAGCATGGGAAGTCTGAGTAACCGTAGCTAGTGAGATTGGAAGCCTTTGTGAAAACTCAATGAAAAGGCTTGAATTTGCCAAATGATAGATTGGGTGATGTCATTCTTAAGGGCAAATCATCATTATTTTAGTGTTTTTGGCCTTGTTGGTACTTTGATGTGAGGTTGCTACTTATTTGGTACTAATAAACTTAGTCAAGCCTTGTGAATCTTAAATGAGCACCCCTCCTAAAATATTTTTGAAAAGAAAAGTGAATGATTTTGTGACAATGTTTTGACTCTTTTTGAGACTCCAACTTACTAGTTGGTAAATGTGAAAAGTAATTCCTTTGTTCTTGACTAGGAAGTGAAAATGATCCATCTTGAATAGTTTGCATGCCATGTGTGGTGAGTTGTGAAAATAATTCCTTTTGTTCACTTGTGTTAACTAAAACTTGTTCGGTTGGTCTTGAGATGTTGGTCTTAATTGACTTTGGTTGGAGAAATGAACTTAGGCTTTCTTTGTGATTGTTCTTGATGTCCACTTGACCTAAAAATCCCACCTTTGCACTAAATATATCTTTAGTTGTCCTCTTTGAGCCTAATCCTTTTTATTGGAAACCTCATTACAAGCCTTATCCTTTTTGAAAAACTAACCCTCTTTCGAATCCTTCCCTCCTTGAACTCGAAGTTGTGAAAGTTGAGGCTAAAATCCTAAGTTGAGGGTGTTATGGGAAATTCATAGAAGGTAGAGGTGTCAAAAATGAGCCCAACTATATGTAACCCGCCCAACCCGCCCAGAATTTTAAGGGTTGGGATCAAGATAATTTGAAATGGGTCCAATCTCAACTCATTCAAGCCTTAACCCATTTCAAAAGAATCCTCAATTGAGCCCAATTTAATCTCCCATTTCAACCCGTTTTAAGCCTCTTTATTTGCATTGATGTAATATATGTTCCTATATTAAAGGTATAAATTACTATCTATTTTACATCTTTTAGAATTTATCTATCCATTTGTAATTTCTTTTTAAAATTTTCTTGAGTTGAAATTCAAATTGTGGTTATAATATTTAAAAAATAATATATTAAAATTATTGAGATTAAGCGGGTCAAATTGGGCGGGTCAAGACCCAACCAGTTTTTAAGCCCATTTGAACCCAAAGTAAAATTGGGCGGGTCAAGACCCAACCCAATTTCTACTTCAGCCCATTCTAATATCTCCAATTTCAACCCAACCCGCCCATTTGACACCCCTAGTAGAAGGGATGCTTACCACATGAGAGCTTGATAAAAAAAGGAAAAAGATTGAAGAATGGAGGAAAAGGTCTTAAAGAAAGAAAAGCTTTAGAAAAGAAGGAAAGAAAGTGAATAAATGAGACCTCAATCCTCCAAAGATTGAAAATGGTTGCATGTGGGGCATCTAGAATGTGAAAAATTAAATATGATGTGAAATGTGCATTGGGTTGAAAAGTGAAGAAAAGTGGAAAAAGTTGGAAAATGATGAGTTGTTATATAGTGTTTAAGGAGGGTATAGTCACTTGTACCTAAATGATATCATAACCTTCCCTAAGCCTACATTACAATCTTAACAAAGTCCTTTGAGATCTCTAACCTAATTAAATTGAGTCAATGTTGATTGAAAATATGGTCAAGCCTATGGTGTGACATTTGTGTTCATGAGATGTTTTATTGTGAGTGTGAGTGTTTGTGCTTTTTTCCCTTGTATTGTAAATACTTGTGTGTGCATTTGTGGGACACGTTTTTCTTGTGAGGGCATGAAAACTAGGATAGATTGGTGAAGTTGATAGATTTTGAAATTAAGTCAAGGGAAGTTGTTAAATTGACTAGTAGTTGTGAGTCACTTCTTGAGATTTATTGTTGCCACTTGATCATTCTTGAAAATACGTTGAGTTTTGAAATTGTGCTTGAACTTTGGGGAGTTGCTCGAATTAAAAATCACCTGCTTCCTTGCTAATTATTAGTACCAACCAAAGCCATGACCATGAACCCTAGGTGAAATAGAAGTGTGTTGTGCTTAAATTGAGTGCTTCTTGTGGTTTTGATTTTGTTTTTCTTGAGGACAAGCAAAGTTTTTAAGTTGGGGGTGTTGATGAGTGATGAATATCCACTCATTTGAGGCTCTTTTCTTATGATTTTGTGGCACTAGAGTAGAGAAAGAGGCTAATTATTCAGTGAATTGTGTTGATTTTAAGTTTGTTGTTGGGAAAAAACATGATGGAAAAGAGTGGAAAAGGATTTGAGCCTGGAAGAAATATTGCCTCTGTTGTCGCACCTGTGAAGAGAGTTTCGCTTAAGAGAATGGTCAACTGAGGTCAATAGGACACTTTTCCAATTGTGCGAGAGTCTTTTTTGTGAACAGGACACTAAAGGCGAGATTCGCTTAAGCAATAAGATGTTTGCTTTTTCTACATCCGCTTTTGCAAACTCCCAGCCGCTTTAGCGAGGCTTGGTTATCTAGACAAGGGCAGAATTGGAATTTCACAAATTTTTGACCTAAATATTCACAAAGGGCTGAGGAAGATTCCATGATTGAATTATTGAACATTGAACCTTATCTTTTAACTTAGAGAGGAGAGAATATTGTAGTGTCCTTATTTTTGGGTAAAGATTTTGAAGGCAAGTTTCCTCACAATCCATATTTGTGTTTGAATATTGTGTGCTTAATAGTAAAATCTCTTATTCCCTTCTTCATTCCTTGTTTTAAATTGCTAGAATTGCGGGTGTAATTGTACATGTGAAATTAGAGTTTTGTGCTAGAAATAGACAAAGCTATTTTGGTATTTGATTTGTCATTCTATTTTTGTGATTCATTGATTCCATGCTTAAATTCATGAAATGGGTTTAATCTATTTACCATGTTTTAATATATGATTTGAGAGTGCACGCTCGAATCTACTTTAGTACTTTTTAGGTTGCTCGAAAGAGAGTTCGTGAAGTTGGTGAATAGATTAATAATCATATTTCAGCTTTGAGTCTACTTTGTTGAATGATAACTTGCTAGAAATAGGGGTTTACATTAAGGTATTGGATTGCTTTGTTGTCGAACACGATCAAGACCAAAAGGAAATTTCGTGATATAGCACTTTGAGACTGAAATGAGATTCGTGTAGATTGATGATGATCTAGCCTATCTATGATTGAGTTAGAATGAGTTGAATTGCAGTGGATTGTTTGAGTGTGGATTGAATTCCAAATTTCCATATATCCCTTTCTTGATAGTGTTTTTTCCCAAAACCATCGTTTTGTTACCAAAATTGTTCTTAATTTGCAATCCTGTATATTGTGTGTTTAGGTTCAAACTTGTAACTATTTGTTCTTTGTCTCTTCAATTTCCGACAAATTGTTCCTTATGGGATTCAACCCCGACTCTCTTTTTAGGTTTTTATTGCTAACAACTGCTTATTCTCTTACTAGTTTTGAGGGTAATTTGAGCTTTGGCTTGGGACGGTCATGAGGTGGCACATATCTATCTTTTTCTCCTCCACGCTCCCTCCAATTTGTGCCCCTATTACACCAATTTCTTTTACAATTGATAACGCTCAAATTACCCTCAAAACAATTTCAAAGAGTAAGCGGTCATCGTCAATAAAAATACCCAACTAAGAGTTAGGGTCAATCCCACAAGGAACAATTTGTTGGCGGTAAAAAATAAAAAGGATAAATAGCTACAAATTTGAACCTTAGCATGCAATATACAATATTATCAAATCAAGAGCAATTTTGGTAACTAAATAAAGAATTTGGACAAAGAACAAATCAAGCAAGGGATAATTGGGCTTTGGGAAATTCAGAACTCAACACTCATTCAACCATCCATTGCCATCTCAACACATGTAAATCAATCAAAAGTAGGCTAAATTATCATCAATCAACATTTATCTTCTTTCGGTGTCAAAGTGCTTTTTCACGAAATCTACTTCTGGTCTCAATCATGTTCAACAACAATGCAATCCAATACCTTAATCTAAACCCCTATTTCTAGCAAGTTTAGCATTCAACAAAGAAGACCTAAATTATCTCCTTTTGGTCTCAAATTTAGGACTCAAAGCCAAATATAATTATTAATCTAATTCTCCGCTTCATGAATTCTCTTTCGAGAAACCCACAAAGATCGGAAGCTAGATTCAACTTTGCACACTCAAATCATATATTAAAGCATGAAAATTAGATTAAACTCTATTCATGAAAGCATGGAATCATATACAAAAGCATTAGAATGAGAAATCAAGATTCAAATGAATTGTCTATTTCTAGCACAAAACCCCAATCTCAATTAGCAATTACACCCACAATTCTAGCAATTTAAAGCAAGAAAATGAAGAAGGGAACAAAAGATTTACTATTAAGCACACAATCTTCAAACCCAAATGTGATATGTGAGGCAACTTGCCTTCAGATCTTTATCCAAAATAAGAAATCTACAAGTTTTTCTCTACTCTAAGCTAAGAAGATAAACTTTTTCTAAGATTGGAAAGATTGAAAGATGATCTGAACAATGACTGTTGGTGAGTGTAAAAAGGGGTTTTGTGATCAATTTGGTGAAATTCCTAATCTGTCCAGGCACTGGAGTTTTTCCCTTCGTGGTTGCGACAACTAACTCACACGGTCGCGATGAGTTAGATCTAGTGACACTACTCATCGCGACCGCATAAGTTAGACCCACTGACCTCTGCTTCATGCAGTCATGATGAGCAATCTTCTGCCAGTTCAACTTTCTTCCAATTGACCTCTTCTTGCTTCATTTCTACTTGGTTTCTTCAAAATCTTCAAAATCGACTTTCCATTTCATTTTCCTATAAATATGAAGAAAACCACATTAAAAGCACCAATTATAACTTAAAGCAAGCTAAAACTAATAAGAGAAGAGCCTCAAATGTGTGAAATCCATCACTCATCAACGGTCCCTCCAACCGTTATCACGATCCTTGTTCCAACCTTGGTTCCCATCCGACCTTGGATAGCTCAAACAAAGGCCCCCACTTGATTGCTTAAGAACTGGACCTCTTTATCATACATAGCTTCAAATTTGGCATCCTCCGGGCTCAACCCACTACTAGCACCAACTGCATTCAAAGATTTAAATCCAGCCCCATGACATGCTTTTACAAGAAGTCAAGTTGGGTCATCATTTTTGCCATATTTTCATCACGCTCTTAGTTTTTCTCTAGTTTCTCCCTTGTCAAACCCAATTTTAGAGGAGACACTTGATCTTCCCTTGTATGCCATGCACGATAGATTTTAGTCATTTCATCTAGCAATGTTGAACCCACTTCAAAGGGTTGTCGCATAATTTCACCACGAATGAATTGATCAGCTATCCCTTTGTTTATATTGTCAAGGCTCTGGTAGTAGTATTATAGCAACACTTTGTCCGACAACTCATGATTAGGACATTGAACAACTAGCTTTGGAACCTCAACCATGTTTCATGGATTGGTTCACCCTCAATCCGCTTAAAATTTTTAATGCCATCCCGAAGCTTCACCATCCTCGAAGGAGGAAAAAACCTCTCAAAGAATGCCTCAGTTAGCTCTTCCCATAAAGTAATTGAGTCCCTTGGTAATTCAGCCAACCACTTTGTTTCTTGCCCCATTAAAGAGAAGGGAAATAACCTCAACCGAATAGATTCCTAAGTAATGTTCTTAAAGGTAAATGGACCACATACATCAATGAAGTTGTGAATGTGGTCATGGGGATCTTCATGAGCTAGACCCCTGAATTGTCCTTTCATTTGGAGCATAGTTTTGGTTATGTGAAATATAGCTTTACCCACAATTAGGGGTAACCGGATGACTCCCGCACTCCCTAGTGCGTTAAGATTCACATCTTTCAAATACCCAATGTCATCATTCTGCCCATGTTGACTAGCGGCATTGCTCCCAACGATGCTCATATCATCACCTATAAACAACACAACAATAAAACAAATGGTAAAAAGTGTTCTACTACAACTAAATTAGTTTACAAAATTACTTCACGAAAAGAATTCTAAGCACCACTCCCCGCAGGCGGTGCCCTTTTGATAACGCTTAGTTTACTCGTAAAACAATTTAGCGAGTAGGCAATCATTAGCAATACAATTACCTGACGTATTAGGTCGGGGTCAAATCTCACAAGGAATGGTATGTGTAATAATTCAATTAAAAAGGTAAAGTGTGATCTAATATATTGTAGCAAATAGTAATAAGGATGGATAATTCCAAATATCAGTTAGATTGATTTAGTAACCAATTTCGACAAGAACAATTGAATCGGGTGCTTTGCAATTTGAGTAACAATCTAGGAGTGTGCAGGAATGGAAATTTATTTTAAATAGTGGATCGGTGTGATTTTCCATTAACATTGATTACCCATGGATAGGCGGGATTAATCTTAAACACACATTGTATTTTTCAATCACAACATACTCATCATAAGAGCTTCTTTCAAAGCCTCCCATGTCAAATCAACTAAACAATCTATAACCTTAACATGGATTTTCTCTTTCAAGCAAACCCAACATTTAGGAGTGAGACCCTTAATTCCTCTCTCAAGCAAACAAGGATTTCAAACCCAATATGTAAGCAATAAAATAATCATTCACTTCATATCACCTATTTCAATCAAAACATGAAGATCTAAGATAGAACTAAGTTTGCAACCTCTATTCACAAGTTAATACACAACAATTAGTTTAATCCCATGGAAAACCTCTTTTCCTCTAGGATGGTCCTCAACGTAGCTACCTTCAATATGTTCATAGCCTAGTGAGAAATGATTGGTAACACCTTAGACACCACATTTGCAGCTGGATCTCACATAATTTTGGAGTGGATTGCACTCCTCTTCTTTTGAGTAACTAGGGAAACTTTATCCAATCCTTGAACTGGTACATGTGTACCCTCAATTCCTACCACTTTATATTCATCATATGTCCAAGAGTAGTCCAAAGGCCCCCAGAAGTAGAGGTAGTAATTTCATCAATCAACTTTTGCTTCCATGTGTCTCAAGAAGCTTGAGCAGCCTTTTTCTTATGTTTTTTTACTAACACGTCGAGAAGTGCGTGGAGCAGCCTGTCACTAAGCTCTGATATGACTACTCTCTTTTGTTTTTTTGGGGTGGAGAAGGAGAATCGAAAGGAGGTCTCTGGGCCACTGATAGCTTTGATCTACCATATATACATTGCACAACAACTGAAAACAAAGATCGGGTGTAGGATTAGTTGAAAAATAATTGAAATGAAGCTCAACAAAAATTGTCTTGATGCTTGCTAACTAGGTCGACGAGATGTCAAACAGGTTAAGTGAGCTTAGCCAAGCTCACCGAAAGAGACAGTGATCAATTAAAAAAATCAAGAAAAAAAGGTGAGTTAAATACTAGCTCGGCGAGTCGTCAAACCAGTTTAGCAAGCTAAAGGGAGCTCACCAACTTTGACAGAACACAACCCAAAAATTCTCGATAAAAAGGTGACCTGAGACTTACTTTGCGATATGCCTAATCACCTTGGTGAGCGCAATGGAGCTCACTAAACAGGTAAATTTTAGCCCATCACCCACTGTTCAACAATTAAAGCAATTTCAAGAACCGAGTAGTACCCACACATAATTTGCATCAAATAATCACTACTCATCACATCAACAAACCCCCGGGTACTCAAACTTCCCCCAAATTTCAATTATACCCAACAAAATGATGATTTGCCCTTCATAATGATGTGACCCAATCTATCATTGAGAAAATACATGCATATTTGTCGAACTTGGGTTAATCAGACTTCACCTACATGATAAAACAACAAAACTCACAAACATAGTACTATCACTTTCAAGAATAAACTACCCAAACACCATGATGTTCAACACAAGGGAGAAATTTAAGTAAGAATAGCAATGGGTCATCAATGACTTACCACAAGAGTTCAATCATCAAGAGTTATTCGAGAAGCAAAGATTTAACCAGAAAACAAACCTTAGATATAAAAGAAAAGTAGACAATGGGGAGGCAAGGGTTTGGGCACAAACAATCTAGCAATTAGGCACTCTACAAGAGCAAAATCGGTAGTAGAAATGGAAAATATTAGATTAACAATGTGTATTGAAGAGCTTTCAATCATCAAGAGTTATTCGAGAAGCAAAGATTTAACCAGAAAACAAACCTTAGATATAAAAGAAAAGTAGACAATGGGGAGGCAAGGGTTTGGGCACAAACAATCTAGCAATTAGGCACTCTACAAGAGCAAAATCGGTAGTAGAAATGGAAAATATTAGATTGACAATGTGTATTGAAGAGCTTAGAAGAAGAGAACTTAGGGAATTTCAAAATATTAGACAGTGAAAGCACAAAGACTCTTGGTCTTCTAACTGATGGTTGTCTTAGAGAGCTGTGACTAATGTTGTCGAAGCAATTTGGTGACTCGTTGAAGAAGCTCAAGCTTACCAACCCGGCTTCTTCCATTTATAAAACGTGACTTTCAACTCGGCAAGCCCGTATCATCTTTCCCATTCAGATAGGTGACTCGCCAAATGGGATTTAGTCCGCTGAAGTTGACAGGACCTTTCTTTGAATTTTAGAGTTGACAAGGCGAGCAAAGATAAGCTCGCCTAGTCCATTCAGTGACTGGCTAAACAGTTTTTCACCTCGCCAATATCTTTTGAACCTCGAGTAATTTACTTCCACCTGCACACTCAACACGCGTTATTGAAAATAACTCTAAAAACTTTGGTTGCCTCCCAAGAGGTGCTTTATTCAATGTCATGGTCATGATTTCAAATATCATTTTTTTAGGTTAGCAACTGTATCACTTGGTAAACCCCCTCTTTGTCTTGGATTCAGATGAGTTGAAATCTGACCCATCTAAGCTTCAAGTTGCTTGATTGACACTGAGTGAGATGTGACGGCTTGGGTCAAGGTAGAGAAGTCTATTTTCAATTATTTTATCACTTTGTCGGACCTTTCCACCTTATTCAAGATTCTTACCAACATATCTTCAGTCCAAATATTTTTTGGATCCACTTGTTGTTTGATGAGTGCTGAATTTCTACTCATTTGAGGCTCTTTTCTTATGATTTTGTGGCACTCAAGTAGAGAAAGATGCTAATTATTCATTGAATATTGTTGATTTTAGGTATTTGTTGTTGGGAAGAAATATGATGGAAAAGAATAGAAAAAGAGCTAAACCTGCTAGAAATATTGCCTCTGATATTGCACCTGCGAAGAGAGGTTCGCTTAAGCAAATGGTCAACTGAGGTCAACTAACCTCTTTGTGACCGTGCGGGAGTCATTTTTGCGAATAGGCCATAAAAGATGGGGTTCACTTAAGTGATAAGATGTTCGCTTTTGCGACATCTTCTTTTGCAAACTCCCAGCCACTTTAGTGAGGCCCGACTATCTAGATAGGGGCAAAATATGAATTTCATGAATTTTGGACCTAAATTCTCACAGAGGGCTGAGGAAGATTCCATGATTGAATTATTGAACATTGAACCTTATCTTTTACCATAGAGAGGGAGAGAATATTGTAGTGTCCTTATTTTTAGGGTAAAGATTTTGAAGGCAAGTTGCCTCACAATTCATATTTGGGTTTGAAGATTGTGTGTTTAATAGTAAAATCTCTTGTTCCCTTCTTTATTCCTTGTTTTACATTGCTAGAATTGTGGGCATAACTGTGTATATGAAATTGGGGGTTTTTTGCTAGAAATAGACAAAGCTATTTGGGCATTTGATTTGTCATTCTATTGCTTTTGTGATTCCCTGATTCTATGCTTAAATTCATAAAATGGGTTTAATCTATTTACCATGTTTTAATCTATGATTTGAGAGTGGATGCTCGAATCTACTTTACGATTTTGTGAGTTGCTCAAAAGAGAGTTCGTGAAGTTGGTGAATAGATTAATAAATCATATTCCAGCTTTGAGTCCTAAGTTTGAGATTGAAATGAGAAGATTTTTGGGTCTATTTTGTTGAATGCTAAACTTGCTCGAGATACGGGCTTAGATTAAGGTGTTGGATTGCTTTGTAATTGAACATGATTGAGACAGAAAGGAGATTTCATGATATAGCACTTTGAGACTAAAAGGAGATTAGTGTTTATTGATGGTGATCTAACCTATCTATGATTGAGTTAGCATGTGTTGAATTGCAATGGATCATTTGAGTATGGATTGAATTTTAAATTTCTCAATTCCCATATATCCCTTGCTTGATAGTGTCTGTGCCCAAAACCATCGATTTGTAACCAAAATTACTATTAATTTGAAAATCTTGTATATTGTGTGTTTTGGTTCAAAATTGTAACTATTCATTCTCTGTCTCTTCAATTGCAAAAAAACTGTTCCTTGTGGGATTCGACCCTGACTCTGTTGTTAGGTTTTTGTTGCTAATGACTGCTTATTCTCTTACTAATTTTGAGGAAAATTTGAGCGTTATAAAAAAATAGCACTGTTGCCGATGAACAATTAGGCGTATTGGATTGATTTAAGATTTATAGTTTACTTGTTTCTACCAAAATTATGAGTAGTTGTCTTTACTTTCTTTTGCTTTGTTTTAGAGATTTTTGTGATTATAAAATGTTTGGGGTGGTATGCCATATATCAACCCATAGCATCATGATTAAATGAGTGTGATAAGTCACTTTAGACTCGAGGTCGTGGAAGAAAAGCTCGATTAGGGTGAGAAGGCCCTACGCCTACTTTCTGAAGAAAAGGAAAAACTTCGTAACACGCACCTATTTCGGTGCCATGAGATGGTCAAATTCGAGTTTGAACTCGTAACTTTTGAGGCCAAAGTGAGAACAAGAATAGAGGTAGATGCTACTCCTTATCTAATGGCTAAAAATAGTGAAGATGTCATGCCCCGAGCGTACACCCTGGATATGGACGGCACTCAAGAACCATTCCTTGTCCCCAAGTGAACCATTGTCTTGGCTGACTACTTAACGGAAGACTAACTCAAGCATTTAAAGTCTTAAAACAGAAGTAAATCAATTAAACAATAAAATGCTCAACTCATACTGTCTGAAAACAATACTCAATGCAATAATAATAATTTGCAAAACATCTCAAAGGAAAAGAAAGTACTGAGAGACTCCTCAACTCTATCTATATATGAAGCCTCTATAATTCAACATGTATGTCGGGACAAGACCTACGACACCCTAAACTAACTAAACTGAAAGGATAGGGGGAGTCCTCAAGAATGCAAGGAGGCTTACCGAAAGCTAACTGGAGTGCCAAATGATCTCAACAGAGCGCTTGTTGATGATCCTAAACACATGTATCTACATCATAGAAAGATGCAGGTCGAATGGTATCAATACATTGAATGTACTAATATGTAATAAAGCTGAATGAATAAATGACTGAACTGATAAGGCTGGAAGAATACTCACCTCAAATCAACTCAATTCAAAGCAATAATAAGAGAGGAAAATATTTAAAGCTTCATAAATAAAAGATGCTAATTGAAGGATGTAAATAAGAATACAATAAATTACTCTTTACTCTTATTTGGGAGATTCTATAACGACAACCATCACTATGAGCTATGTGAAGATACAACATCTCGCCCATGGTGCTAAAACTATCCTATACCTTACCGGGGAATAGAACACCTCAACTAATTGGATCCACTAAAGCTATGCTCGAAAGCAATAAGGAGTCGTCTAAAAAGTATGATCCTTTACCCATGTTGGCTACATGGTTTATGAGGAATGTGAGTTGTCTGAACTCATCCCCATATCGGTGTTCAATACTACTCCCAATAAATATATATAATCATGCTCAAGTAGAAAACTCTTTCTCTGTTTTGAGGTAATTACTCAAAAGATCCTCTTTAAGAGGCAATGTATCAATTATCTCCCGAAACTCTTTTAAATCTTTATGAAAATCAAAGTTCTCTTCCTCAATGTTAAAATGATACATTTGGGGATCAATTAATCCCCTCATACTTTACTCAAAATCATTCTTTAAACTCTACTCAAAACTCGTCTTTACTTTCTCAAACATCAATTTAAGACAAAAGAGTTTGGTTAAAAGATTCTCAATAAAAACTCAATAAGAACTCAATGATAGGGTTCATGCTGAAAAAAATAGACATGAACAATAAACTCAAGATTCTCAACTCAAGATATAGCAACTCAAAATCAAGAATAAAACTCATAACTCAACAACGATACTAATATGAATAATTATCAAAATTGAGTATGTAACCCTAGATTATTCTTTACTTATCGAAAGTAGATGTAAGGCGTGAGGACGAACTCAGTCCATCACTATGATAGTACATATTTGGGAAGAACTAAGTTCTTGGTCAAATCGACGAAATTCGAAGAACATTAGAAAACCCTAGCTTTTCTCCTCTTGAATCCTTGCACTAAGTCTTTGAAGTGTTAAAGAATGTAAAATAATGTTTTAACACTATTTAGACCATTAATTAGGTGAAAAGGGTTGAGGCTTAGGCTTAGAAGGGGTAGGAAAAGACTAAACTACCCCTCTTTAAAAGCTAACAAAAATTGTCCAAGGCTATCTATGGTTCGTGGTTTGAGTTACGGACCATAAATCCCATCCGTGGAATTTACATTGAATTTTTAAGGCTCAAAAGTCCATTTACGGGTCTAAATGATAGACCGCAGTAGTTCTTACGGCCCGTAGGAGGAATCCATAAGAATTGGACCCCAAAATTCAAACTTTCTACAGTTTTTCGACTTTGATAGGACAAACCATTGTTCAACCTACAGCCCGTAGTTTGGATCCGTCGTTCACATACTCAGAAAATTTTGATATGGCAGTCTCTGGTAAAGTGGCCATACCGTTTTACTCCAAACTTGAAATAAGGCAAACGTGGTGTCTTTCAAAAGAGGACTCAAAGACCTTCAATTTGATAGGCCATGGACCACCTAATTCATTATTTGCTGGGAGATATGATTGTTTGAAGTTCACCTAAGTAGAATCTTAAGTCAAAACTTAATCGACAATGAAGCTTTCAACTCAACTTTGTGCTAGGGGATTCTTCTGGCCTGATGTTGTATCCAAATCCATTCAAACACCAAATAAATGATCTTTACACATATAAGCAATTTAAAAATCACCCGATATGATTTTACATTCAAATAAAGAATGGTTTGGGCCTTAGCTTAGAAATTTTTGAAGTGTTACAATATCTCCCCCTTGGAATCATTTGTCCTATAATAATGGATGAACTGAGCATGAAGAGGGTAGGGAAATGTTTAACTACCCAATGTAGTGCCAAATACACATAAAACTCATGAACTCAAAATAGTGAAGGAGGGACTTCATTGAACGAGTGCTTTAGGAAGAGTTAATACCTTGGACTAGAACTAAATCAGAGGTAAAGAGATGAGGGTATCTAGTCTTTATATCCTCCTTAGCTTCCCATATTGCCTCCTGAACAAAATGATTTCTCCATAAGAGCTTGACTGATATAACCTTTTCGGTTCTCAACTTGCGAACCTGACAATCAAGAATCTGAATGGGAATTTCCTCATAAGATAGGTTGTCCTTGATAACAATATTCTCGATAGGCACAGTAAGTGAAGGATCACCAAAACACTTCTTAAGCATAGAGATGTGAAACATTGGATGGACTGCTGCTAACTCTGACTGTAGCTCCAACTCATAAGCTACATTACCAACTCTCTTGGATATCCTGTAAGGACCAATGTATCGGGGACTAAGATTTCCCTTCTTACCAAATCTCATAACACCCTTCATAGGTGAAACCTTCAAATAGACCCAATCATTAACCTCAAACTCCAAGTCTCTCCTTCTAACATCTGTATAGGATTTCTGACAACTTTGCGCTATTTTCAACCTTTCCTGAATAGTCTTCACCTTCTCCATGGCTTGATAAACCAAGTCTGCCCCTATCAACTCAGTTTCACTAACCTCAAGCCAACCAATAGGAGATCTACATCTTCTCCCATAAAGAGCCTCATAAGGAGCCATGTGGATACTGCAGTGATAACTATTATTATAAGCAAACTCTATGAGAGGCAGGTGGTCATCCCAATTACCTTTGAAATCCATTACACATGCTCTCAACATATCCTCTAGGGTCAGAATTGTGTGGTCTGCTTGTCCATCCGTCTGAGGATGAAAAGCAGTAATAAGGTTTACCTTCGAACCCAAACCTTTCTGAAATGACTTCAAAAATTGAGTGGTGAATTACACACCCCTATCTGAAATGATGGACAAATGGACTCCATGAAGTTGAACTATAGAACGGATGTATAATATGATATAATCTTCTACCTTGACTTGCTGGCAATTTGGACACTTAGAAACAAAATGTATAATACACCTCTTCATACTATTCCACCAATAGACTTCTCTCAAGTCATGGTACATCTTTGTAGAACTGGGATGGATCGAATATCTTGAACTATGAGCTTCTGTCATGATCCTCTCTTGAAGCTCATCCACCTTTGGAACACGCAATCTACCTTGATATCTCAACACACCATCTCCCCCTTATTCAAAAGCCATCACCTTCTTCTTAAGAACATTTGCCTTTAGTTCAAGTAAGAAGGGGTCTTTGGCTTGTTTCTCCTTCACTTTTGACACTAAAGATGATTCAGCCCCATTCATCACAACAACTCCACCTTCACTAGAATCTAACAAGCGGACTCCCAAACGTGCAAGTCTATGAACTTTCTTAGACAATTCTTTTTTGCCTTCCTCAACATGAGCAGTACTCCCCATGGACAACCTGCTTAAAGCATCAGCAACAACGTTAGCCTTACCTGGGTGATAGAGGATGTTCATGTCATAATCCTTGAGCAACTCTAACCACCTCCTTTGTCTGATATTAAGCTCTTTCTAACTGAAAACATAATAGAGACTTTTGTGGTCTGTGAACACGTCCACATGAACACCATAGAGATAGTGATGCCATATTTTGAGAGCAAAAACCACTGCTGCCAACTTGAGATCATGAGTCGGGTAGTTTCTCTCGTGAATCTTAAGTTGCTTGGAGACATAGGCTATAACCTTACCATTCTTCATCAACACACAACCAAGCCCCACTCTAGACACATCATAATAAACGATCAAACCCTCACTTCTGGTAGGGTTATCACTGGAGCAGTAGTTAACTGATTTTTCAATTCCTGAAAGATTTGCTCACAAGCTTCACACCATTGAAACTTAGTTGTTTTTTGAGTCAACTTAGTCAACGGAGATGAAATAGATGAAAACCCCTCGATGAACCTTCTATAGTAACCAACCAACCCCAAGAAACTCCTTATATTAGTTGGGGAGGTGGGTCTAGGCCAATTCTACACTGCCTCAATCTTCTGAGTGTTGACTCAAATTCCTTTGCCAGACACAATGTGGCCTAAGAATGCCACGGATGATTGGCATGATTTTTCTCATTCCTCGAGTAGATCAGAATGTCATCGATGAATACAATAACAAACATATCCAGATACTACTTAAATACTTTATTCATGGGATCCATGAATGTTGCAGGAGCATTAGTCAAACCAAAGGACACAACAAGGAACTCATAATGACCATAACGGTTCCTAAAGTTGGAGCCATTCTATATGGTGGAATAGATATGGGTTGAGTATATGGAAGAATATCTATTCCAAAGTCTATTTCTCTCTCCAGAGGGACTCTAAGAAGATCGTCTAGAAAGACCTCTGGAAACTCACTCACAACTGGAACTGACTGAATAGACAGTGTCTCAACACTAGAGTCATTAACTCGGACTAAGTGATAGATGCACCCCCTTAGAAACTAACTTTTTTGCCTTATTGTATGAAATGAAACGACCCTTAGGCACTGCTGAACTACTCCTCCATTCTAAAACTAGCTTATTAGGAAACTGAAACTTGACTACTAGAGTTCTACAAGCGACTGAGGCATAACAAGCATGAAGCCAGTCCATACCTATAATGACATCAAAATTCACCATATCTAGCTCAACTAAGTCAGCCATGGTGTCTTTGTGATAGACAGAGATGGTACAATCATGATAGACTTTTTCTTCTAGAATAAACTCACCAATAGGTGTGGAAACACTGAAGGGTTTGAGAAGTTGTTCGATGGAAATGCCTAACCTCATAGCTACATAAGGAGTCACAAAAGACAAACCCGCACCTGGATCAAGTAAGGCATAAACATCAATAGAAAATACTTTAAGCATACCAGTGAAAACATCTGGCAAGTTCTCCTGGTCTTGGCGTACAGCCAAAGAATACAGATGGTTTGCTCTTCTGCCTATCCCTTAAGTAGCTCCTCTCAGAGCAGCTCGGTCTGCTGGAGCTGCTGAAGAAGATTGGGCTCTGTTTCCCCCATTACCCTGCCTGTTCTTAGGGCACTCTCTCATAAAATGACCCATCTGAACACACTTGAAGCAGCCAATGGAGCCATCACAACACGCTCTTGGGTGGTTCCTATCGCACTTAGCACATATGGGGGTCCAAGTAGCCCCTTATGCCGCACTACCCTAACACTAAGTAGGTTGAGCTCTAAAATTCTGATTTCGGTGGTCATTCTTGTTCCTTGGTGCAAGTTCACTAGCTGATGATGGAGTAGGTCCAGATGATATCTGCTAAAATGATGAACGATTCCCATTTTTGGTCTTCTACTGGCTAGTTTCACAACTTGTTGTTTTGGCCCTCTTGTTGTGAAACTCTTCTCCATCCTTTAACTTATCTTCCTCAAACTGTTGTACATGAATCATGAGCCTGGCTATGTCCATGTCCCCTATCAACATAGTCACCTTACCTTTCTTACTCGATAAGCGAGATAGCCCGGACACGAATAAACTCATCCTGCTCCTTATATCTGTTACCATCTCCAGAGCATAGCGGGATAGCTGAGTGAACTTTAGGCTTTACTTCTATTCAGATTCAATAACTCTCTCACCTTAGCTTCCCTTAGCTCTCGAGGAAATAAATGCCCCAAGAAAGCATTCTCAAACACAACCCAGCTCAAAAGTTATGCCCCCTCTACCTTTTTCTTCTTCCATTGATCATACTATACCCTAGCAACACATTTGAGCTGATAAAAAGTCAACTCCACATGCTCTGCATCAACAACACGCATGACCTCAAAAACTTTCTAAAGTTCTTCCACAAAGTTCTTCAAATCCTTAGTGACCTTTGACCCTATGAACTCTGGGGATTCATCCTCAAAAAATCACAGATTCTAGATGTAACAGCCACATCCTGATGACCTACTCCTTGTTAACCTGCCTGATTTGTCACAACTTCAGTCAATATCTGAATAGCATTCTTGTACTCCGCATTGGTGACATCACCCTAAGGGGATTGCTCTTCTGGTGCATTGGGAACTTCTTGACCTTGAGGATTAGCATTCCTCCTAACAGGATGTAGAACATCTCTTCATGGAGGCATGATCTGAAAAGACACGCGTACGCATGATTAGAAGAAACTTTTATAGAATTGAAATATATCGCACGAACATGAGTAAGAAGGAAGTGAAAGTTCCTAAATGTCATAGCTTCCTCATTATAGATGTGGTGCGCTTCACACCAATAAGAAAGACTCTACTAGATACGACTTCATAGACACTCTACGACTCTTGAACTCTGTGCTCTGATACCAAGTTTGTCACGCCCCGAGCCCATACCCTGGACGTGACCGACACTCGAGAACCAATGTTAGTCTCAAGCAAGCCCTTGGACTGACAGACTACTTAGCAGAAGATTGATTCAAGCATCTAAAGGCTTAAAATAGAAGTAAATCATAAACTATAAAATGCTCAACTCATACTGTTTGAAAATAATACTCAATGCAATAATAATAATTTGCAAAACATCTCAAAGGAAAATAAAGTACTGAGAAGCTCCTCACTTCTATCTATATATGAAGCCTCTATAGTTAAAAATGGATGTCGAGACAAGACCCACGACACCCTAAACTAACTAAACTGAAAGGGAAAAAGGAGTCCTCCAGCATGCAAGGAGGCTCACCAAAAACTATTTGGAGTGTCAAATGATCCCAATAGAGCGCATGTTGATGATCCTAAACACTTGTATCTGCATCATAGAAAGACGCAGGTCGAATGACATCAGTATAATGAATGCACGAGTATATAATAAAGCTGAATAAATAGATAACTGAACTAATTAGGATGGAAGAATACTCACCTCAACTCAACTCAACACAAAGCACTAATATGAGAGGAAAATATTTAAAGCTTCATAAATAAAAGATGTTAACTCAAGGATGTATATAAGAATACAATAAATTACTCTTTACTCTTATTTGGGAGATTCTCTAACCGACAACCATCACTATGAGCTATGTGATGACACAACATCTCGCCCACGCTACCAAAACTGTCTTATACCTTGCCGGGGTAAAGAACACCTCAACTAAGTGGATCCACTAAAGCTATGCTCGAAAGCAATAAGGAGTCGTCTAAAAAGTAAGATCTTTTACCCATATTGGCTACATTGTTTATGAGGAATGTAAGTTGTCTGAACTCATCCCCATATAGATGCTCAATACTCGTCCCAATAAATATATATACTCATGCTCAAGTACAAATACTCTTTCTCTATTTTGAGGTAACTACTCAAAAGATCCTCTTTAAGAGGCAATGTCTTAATTATCTCTTGAAACTCTTTTAACTCTTTTTGAAAATCAAAGTTCTCTTCCTTAATGTAAAAATGATACATTTGGGAATCAATTAGTCCCCTCATACTTTACTCAAAATCATTCTTTAAACTCTACTCAAAACTCGTCTTTACTTTCTAAAACATCAATTTAAGACAGAAGAGTTTGGTTAAAAGATTCTCAATAAAAACTTAATAATAACTCAATAAGAGGGTTAATGCTAGAAAAAAAATAGACATGAACAATCAACTCATGATTCTCAACGCAAGATATAACAACTCAAAATCAGGAATAAAACACATAACTCAACAACGATACTCATCTCAAGAATTATCAAAACTGAGGATATAACCCTAGATTATTCTTTACTGATAGGAATTAGATGTAGGGCGTAAGGACGAACTCAGTCCATCACTATGATAGCCTTACATACTTGGGAAGAACGAAGTTCTTGGTGAAATCGACGAAATTTGAAGAACGTTAGAAAACCCTTGCTTTTCTCCTCTTGAATCCTTGCCCTAAGTCTTTGAAGTGTTAAAGAACGTAAAATAATATTTTAACACTATTTAGACCCTTAATTAGGTGAAAAAGGGTCGTAGTTTACGCTTAGAAGGGGTGGAAAAAGACTAAACTACCCCTCTTTAAAAGTTGACAAAAACTATCCATGGGACTATTTACGTTTCGTGGTTTGAGTTACGGACCGTAGATCCCATTCGTGGAATTTATATTGAATTTTAAGGCTTAAAAGTCCATTTATAGGTCCAAACAACCGCCCATAGGATGGATCCATAAGAATTGGATCCTAAAATTCAGACTTTTTGAAGTTTTCGACGGTTTGGCAGGACGAGCCGTTGTTCAACCTACGGCCCGTAGATTGGATCCGTCGTTCATAGACTCAGAAAAACTCTGATATGGCAATCTCTGGTAAAATGGCCATAACTTTTTACTCCGAACTTGAAATAAGGCTACTGGGTGGTGTTGGAAAGAGGATTCAAAGACATTCAATTGGATAGGTCATGGGCCACCTAATTCATTATGTGATGGGAGATATGATCGTTTGAAGTTGACCTAAGTAGAATCTTGTGTCAACACTTAATCGATAATCTTTCAACTCAACTTTGTGCTAAGGGGTTCTTGTGACCTTAAGTCGTATCCAAATCAATTCAAACACCAAAAAAATGACCTTTACACATATGAGCAATTTAAGAATCATCCAATACAATTTTACATGTAAATAAAGAATGGTCCGGGCCTTAGATTAGAAATTTTCAGGGTGTTACAAAATAGGAGTTTTGCAACTTGCACCTAGCTAGGTACTATGAGATGATCCCACTCAATTTTGGGATCGCAACTTTAGAAGCTAATACGAAAACAAAAAAGGGGTTGTGGTGGATATAAAACATATCTTGGGCTTTTGCAACCAATCCAAACCAATAACAATTCAAGAAGTCGAAATAAATGAGATGATACTAAAGTTGCAAGAAGAAACCAAAAAGATCATGCATGACAACTTTAGTTCATGCAAAATCGAGAGTGTCACTCAATTGAGGGTCAACAATCATGAAAATCAATGCTCAAGTGGCCTAGTGACTCTTTCACACTTGCCCAAGGATCTAAAACGAAAGAATTATGTAAAGTTGGGTAAAAATTTTAAGTTTTCAAAGTGAAGAGATCCTAGTGAAACTCTAGATGCTCTCATACACTTTCCATGCTCTTCGAAGTGAAAATGATCTAAAGTTGGGGAGAAGGTTCATTGCTTCGAAGTGGAAATACAAAGAGTGATGTACCCGGCATCACGCCACGACATTAAATTGGGTGGTGGATGGGAGGTAACCCATCGGTATCCAAATAAGTTTAATTTGAATTTTTGATGTTTAGATTAGATTTGATTTTTATTTTTGACTAATCCATCAGAGTGTTTGGAGTTAATTTGAATAGGCTTGGAGGCAAGGATCTTGAAAGAGAGGAAGTGCGGGGCTGAAACCCCTTCAAAATATGATTTGGGAACTTTTTGGGAGCCTAGGCTAGCCCAATAAGTCTGGGTGAATCACCCAATGGACCCCCAAGTCCGCCGAAATGGATAGTGAGCAACCTGCAGAAAATGTCCTCTAAAGTTGCAAAAGCGAGCAGAGGTTTGCTTAAGCGAAATCCACAAAAGTGGCACCCTCTCGCAAAAGAGAACATCACTTAAGTGGAGGGGCACTTGCAAAAATGAACCCCGCCTTATAATGAAAGGTCACAAAAGCGACCAGAAGGTCGCTTAAGTGAAGGTAAGGCGTTCAAAAGTCAGATTGCTGAAGCCAAACGGTTAGAAAACCAAAATAAAAGGTTCAAATTCTTGCTCTCTTCCTACGCTATCTCAAATCTACTTCAAAACTCTTGGTATTCATTGTGAAAGCACAATCCGGTATGTCTCTCTCACTCTTACTCTCTTAAAATGGTAAATTTGTTCTTGAATTCTTGTTGCTTTGTTGAAATTTGGGGATGTTATGTTGGTGAAAACTTCTAAAACTTGGGGGGTTAAATTTTTGTATGTGTTGGCCAAATCTTGTTTGTTACTTATTGATTGCTTGTGTGTGGGTTGATTTAGTGTATTTGGGGAAGTCTTGAGTACCCATTTCATGTTCAAAATGATAAAGAAATAAGTTGTACGCCATGTGTTTGATAAAATGCACATAAGAACTAAAAGATGATTTTTGAAGTTTTTGTGCCGAAATAATTGAGTATTTAAATTGCTTGTTTGATCATTGTTGGAATTGAACCATTGGAAGTTCATTTTGTGTGAAAAATGTGTAAAATATTTGGTTGTTCATGTTGAGGAGGCTACTGGTCACAAAAGTGACCTCACTGTCACAAAAGCAAACTTCGCTTTAGCAACCCCTCTTCGCTTTTGTGATTTCCACATAAGTGGCCTCCTGGCCACTTTTGTGATGTTCTCTTAAGCGGACATGGCCTCGGTTTTGCGATATCAAAGACTATTTCTACCCGTGTACAAATTTTCTAGCAGGCCCATTTTCATTTCGGATTGATTTCTAACCCTTTTCTTTGACTTGTACCACTAGAATAGCATTGTTTAACACATATTTCTTACACTTTCTGCTATTGTGATATTCAGATATCTATAAGTCAAGAATGGAACAACAAATTGGTTTCGAAGAGGAAGTTGTGGTCGACTATGACTAATATTGATTTGTGTCTCTCCGATCTCAAGAGAGTTACTATTCTGATCTGACCAAGAGGAAATTGCTCCTAGAAAGAGGCATTGCACTTGACAAGGTAGATAGGATGCTTCCAAACTTCTACCAAAGGTTGGAAAACTTTGGATGGATTTGCTTCGTTATTGAACCATGCAAGGCAAACTAACAATGGGTGAGCGAATTTTATGCCAACCTTATGGAGACCAACATGTCAACAAGGTTGATCACTATTTAGGGAAAAGTCCTTGATTATGGGCCAGAAGCTATAAATGCCATCTATGGGTTGCTAAATCATGACATTGAGACCTTTACGACTAAGGATTGTGAGTCGGATGCTTGTATAGCATCAAAGATATGCCCGATCAAGAATGTCCTATGGCCTATTACAAAGGTCAAAATTCTATGCTCTGATTTGATGGCTGACGCAAGAACGTGGATGTACATTGTATGTAGCTGATTTTACCCAAGTGTGAACATTAGCAACATTCCACTGATGCAGGCACAGATCGTCGCTTGTGTACTTGATGAAATTCCTTTGAATGTGGACCAGTTGATTGTGAATGAGTTCCGAGAGTTCAAACTCTATGATAGCCTTTCCCTTGTTGTCCCTTCTTTGATCACCGAGTTGTGCAAACAAGATGAAGTTGAAGTGAACCCGATTGATACTTGGGTGGAACCCAAAAATCAAATCTCTCCTCTTAAAATGCATGGTGAAGGCACGGTGGTAAAAAACAAGAAAAGGAAGATTAATTCAGGAAAGTTCGTGCATGTAGAGGAGGATTCTCCTATACCTCCAGTTTTGGGGCCATTTGAATCTTTGGCTAGTGAGTTGAAAATTGTGAAGGAGATCATGACGAGGCTGCCTCAGGGGTCGGGTGAGTTATCTTCTGGGCCTGTATCATATGTGTCACAGCGTGAGTTTGATGCCTACTTAAGAGATCAACGGAAGAAGAAAGCTCAGTTTGACAATTTGGAGAAGGCATACATCGGTTTAGCCAAGTCACATGGTGAGTTGAGTATCTCACATAGCAAGATGAAGAAGAGGAAGAAAATTCGAGTCAAGTTTTTCACCCAGATGTGGAAAGGAGTCAAGGTACTTTGGAAAGTGTTGAAGGCAAATGAGCCACTCCCGACTTCGAGGCCAGATGAGGATGGAGATGCACCAGCTGTATAGTCTGATGATGAGGGAGCTGATGACAACGAGGCCATTGAGAGTGAGGATGATTGAGGGAACCCAAGGAGCCCTTCGTATTCTCTTTATGATTTTCTTGGTGATTTTTGGATTGATATTCTGGATTGGTGTTTTTGATTGCCCTTTTCGAGGTTTTGTTTAAATTGTGTGGATTGATCATATTTGTTATCTTTTTGCATCTCGTTGGTTAATTTCTCTTTGTGAAAATAAATTTTCATGGTGGTGTTCTTCTTGTATGCCTTGGAGCATGGGAAGTCTGAGTAACCGTAGCTAGTGAGATTGGAAGCCTTTGTGAAAACTCAATGAAAAGGCTTGAATTTGCCAAATGATAGATTGGGTGATGTCATTCTTAAGGGCAAATCATCATTATTTTAGTGTTTTTGGCCTTGTTGGTACTTTGATGTGAGGTTGCTACTTATTTGGTACTAATAAACTTAGTCAAGCCTTGTGAATCGTAAATGAGCACCCCTCCTAAAATATTTTTGAAAAGAAAAGTGAATGATTTTGTGACAATGTTTTGACTCTTTTTGAGACTCCAACTTACTAGTTGGTAAATGTGAAAAGTAATTCCTTTGTTCTTGACTAGGAAGTGAAAATGATCCATCTTGAATAGTTTGCATGCCATGTGTGGTGAGTTGTGAAAATAATTCCTTTTGTTCACTTGTGTTAACTAAAACTTGTTCGGTTGGTCTTGAGATGTTGGTCTTAATTGACTTTGGTTGGAGAAATGAACTTAGGCTTTCTTTGTGATTGTTCTTGATGTCCACTTGACCTAAAAATCCCACCTTTGCACTAAATATATCTTTAGTTGTCCTCTTTGAGCCTAATCCTTTTTATTGGAAACCTCATTACAAGCCTTATCCTTTTTGAAAAACTAACCCTCTTTTGAATCCTTCCCTCCTTGAACTCGAAGTTGTGAAAGTTGAGGCTAAAATCCTAAGATGAGGGTGTTATGGGAAATTCATAGAAGGTAGAGGTGTCAAAAATGAGCCCAACTATATGTAACCCGCCCAAAATTTTAAGGGTTGGGCTCAAGATAATTTGAAATGGGTCCAATCTCAACTCATTCAAGCCTTAACCCATTTCAAAAGAATCCTCAATTGAGCCCAATTTAATCTCCCATTTCAACCCGTTTTAAGCCTCTTTATTTGCATTGATGTAATATATGTTCCTATATTAAAGGTATAAATTACTATCTATTTTACATCTTTTAGAATTTATCTATCCATTTGTAACTTCTTTTTAAAATTTTCTTGAGTTGAAATTCAAATTGTGGTTATAATATTTAAAAAATAATATATTAAAATTATTGAGATTAAGCGGGTCAAATTGGGCGGGTCAAGACCCAACCAGTTTTTAAGCCCATTTGAACCCAAAGTAAAATTGGGCGGGTCAAGACCCAACCCAATTTCTACTTCAGCCCATTCTAATATCTCCAATTTCAACCCAACCCGCCCATTTGACACCCCTAGTAGAAGGGATGCTTACCACATGAGAGCTTGATAAAAAAAGGAAAAGGATTGAAGAATGGAGGAAAAGGTCTTAAAGAAAGAAAAGCTTTAGAAAAGAAGGAAAGAAAGTGAATAAATGAGACTTCAATCCTCCAAAGATTGAAAATGGTTGCATGTGGGGCATCTAGAATGTGAAAAATTAAATATGATGTGAAATGTGCATTGGGTTGAAAAGTGAAGAAAAGTGGAAAAAGTTGGAAAATGATGAGTTGTTATATAGTGTTTAAGGAGGGTATAGTCACTTGTACCTAAATGATATCATAACCTTCCCTAAGCCTACATTACAATCTTAACAAAGTCCTTTGAGATCTCTAACCTAATTAAATTGAGTCAATGTTGATTGTAAATATGGTCAAGCCTATGGTGTGACATTTGTGTTCATGAGTGTTTTATTGTGAGTGTGAGTGTTTGTGTTTTTTTCCCTTGTATTGTAAATACTTGTGTGTGCATTTGTGGGACACGTTTTTCTTGTGAGGGCATGAAAACTAGGATAGATTGGTGAAGTTGATAGATTTTGAAATTAAGTCAAGGGAAGTTGTTAAATTGACTAGTAGTTGTGAGTCACTTCTTGAGATTTATTGTTACCACTTGATCATTCTTGAAAATACGTTGAGTTTTGAAATTGTGCTTGAACTTTGGGGAGTTGCTCGAATTAAAAATCACCTGCTTCCTTGCTAATTATTAGTACCAACCAAAGCCATGACCATGAACCCTAGGTGAAATAGAAGTGTGTTGTGCTTAAATTGAGTGCTTCTTGTGGTTTTGATTTTGTTTTTCTTGAGGACAAGCAAAGTTTTTAAGTTGGGGGTGTTGATGAGTGATGAATATCCACTCATTTGAGGCTCTTTTCTTATGATTTTATGGCACTAGAGTAGAGAAAGAGGCTAATTATTCAGTGAATTGTGTTGATTTTAAGTTTGTTGCTGGGAAAAAACATGATGGAAAAGAGTGGAAAAGGATTTGAGCCTGGAAGAAATATTGCCTCTGTTGTCGCACCTGTGAAGAGAGTTTCGCTTAAGAGAATGGTCAACTGAGGTCAATAGGACACTTTTCCAATTGTGCGAGAGTTTTTTTTGTGAACAGGACACTAAAGGCGAGATTCGCTTAAGCAATAAGATGTTTGCTTTTTCTACATCCGCTTTTGCAAACTCCCAGCCGCTTTAGCGAGGCTTGGTTATCTAGACAAGGGCAGAATTGGAATTTCACAAATTTTGGACCTAAATATTCACAAAGGGCTGAGGAAGATTCCATGATTGAATTATTGAACATTGAACCTTATCTTTTAACTTAGAGAGGAGAGAGAATATTGTAGTGTCCTTATTTTTGGGTAAAGATTTTGAAGGCAAGTTTCCTCACAATCCATATTTGTGTTTGAATATTGTGTGCTTAATAGTAAAATCTCTTATTCCCTTCTTCATTCCTTGTTTTAAATTGCAAGAATTGCGGGTGTAATTGTACATGTGAAATTAGAGTTTTGTGCTAGAAATAGACAAAGCTATTTTGGTATTTGATTTGTCATTCTATTGCTTTTGTGATTCATTGATTCCATGCTTAAATTCATGAAATGGGTTTAATCTATTTACCATGTTTTAATCTATGATTTGAGAGTGCACGCTCGAATCTACTTTAGTACTTTCTAGGTTGCTCGAAAGAGAGTTCGTGAAGTTGGTGAATAGATTAATAATCATATTTCAGCTTTGAGTCTACTTTGTTGAATGATAACTTGCTAGAAATAGGGGTTTACATTAAGGTATTGGATTGCTTTGTTGTCGAACATGATCGAGACCAAAAGGAAATTTTGTGATATAGCACTTTGAGACTGAAATGAGATTCGTGTAGATTGATGATGATCTAGCCTATCTATGATTGAGTTAGAATGAGTTGAATTGCAGTGGATTGTTTGAGTGTGGATTGAATTCCAAATTTCCATATATCCCTTTCTTGATAGTGTTTTTTCCCAAAACCATCATTTTGTTACCAAAATTGTTCTTAATTTGCAATCCTGTATATTGTGTGTTTAGGTTCAAACTTGTAACTATTCGTTCTTTGTCTCTTCAATTTCCGACAAATTGTTCCTTATGGGATTCAACCCCGACTCTCTTTTTAGGTTTTTATTGCTAACAACTGCTTATTCTCTTACTAGTTTTGAGGGTAATTTGAGCTTTGGCTTGGGACGGTCATGAGGTGGCACATATCTATCTTTTTCTCCTCCACGCTCCCTCCAATTTGTGCCCCTATTACACCAATTTCTTTTACAATTGATAACGCTCAAATTACCCTCAAAACAATTTCAAAGAGTAATCGGTCATCGTCAATAAAAATACCCAACTAAGAGTTAGGGTCAATCCCACAAGGAACAATTTGTTGGCGGTAAAAAATACAAAGGATAAATAGCTACAAATTTGAACCTTAGCATGCAATATACAATATTATCAAATCAAGGGCAATTTTCGTAACTAAACAAAGAATTTGGACAAAAAACAAATCAAGCAAGGGATAATTGGGCTTTGGGAAATTCAGAACTCAACACTCATTCAACCATCCATTGCCATCTCAACACATGTAAATCAATCAAAAGTAGGCTAAATTATCATCAATCAACATTTATCTTCTTTCGGTGTCAAAGTGCTTTTTCACGAAATCTACTTCTGGTCTCAATCATGTTCAACAACAATGCAATCCAATACCTTAATCTAAACCCCTATTTCTAGCAAGTTTAGCATTCAACAAAGAAGACCTAAATTATCTCCTTTTGGTCTCAAATTTAGGATTCAAAGCCAAATATAATTGTTAATCTAATTCTCCGCTTCATGAATTCTCTTTCGAGAAACCTAGAAAGATCGGAAGCTAGATTCAACTTTGCACACTCAAATCATATATTAAAGCATGAAAATTAGATTAAAATCTATTCATGAAAGCATGGAATCATATACAAAAGCATTAGAATGAGAAATCAAGATTCAAATGAATTGTCTATTTCTAGCAAAAAAACCCCAATGTCAATTAGCAATTACACCCACAATTCTAGCAATTTAAAGCAAGAAAATGAAGAAGGGAACAAAAGATTTACTATTAAGCACACAATCTTCAAACCCAAATGTGATATGTGAGGCAACTTGCCTTCAGATCTTTATCCAAAATAAGAAATCTACAAATTTTTCTCTACTCTAAGCTAAGAAGATAAACTTTTTCTAAGATTGGAAAGATTGAAAGATGATCTGAACAATGACTGTTGGTGAGTGTAAAAAGGGGTTTTGTGATCAATTTGGTGAAATTCCTAATCTGTCCAGGCACTGGAGTTTTTCCCTTCGTGGTTGCGACAACTAACTCACACGGTCGCGATGAGTTAGACCTAGTGACACTACCCATCGCGACCGCATGAGTTAGACCCACTGACCTCTGCTTCATGCAGTATGATGAGCAATCTTCTGCCAGTTCAACTTTCTTCCAATTGACCTCTTCTTGCTTCATTTCTACTTGGTTTCTTCAAAATCTTCTAAATCAACTTTCCATTTCATTTTCCTATAAATATGAAGAAAACCACATTAAAAGCACCAATTATAACTTAAAGCAAGCTAAAACTAATAAGAGAAGAGCCTCAAATGTGTGAAATTCATCACTCATCAATGGTCCCTCCAACCGTTGTCACGATCCTTGTTCCAACCTTGGTTCCCATCCGACCTTGGATAGCTCAAACAAAGGCCCCCACTTGATTGCTTAAGAACTGGACCTCTTTATCATACATAGCTTCAAATTTGGCATCCTCCGGGCTCAACCCACTACTAGCACCAACTGCATTCAAAGATTTAAATCCAGCCCCATGACATGCTTTTACAAGAAGTCAAGTTGGGTCATCATTTTTGCCATATTTTCATCACGCTCTTAGTTTTTCTCTAGTTTCTCCCTTGTCAAACCCAATTTTAGAGGAGACACTTGATCTTCCCTTGTATGCCATGCACGATAGATTTTAGTCATTTCATCTAGCAATGTTGAACCCACTTCAAAGGGTTGTCGCATAAGTCCACCACGAATGATTTGATCAGCTATCCCTTTGTTTATATTGTCAAGACTCTGGTAGTAGTATTATAGCATCACTTTGTCTGACAACTCATGATTAGGACATTGAACAACTAGCTTTTGGAACCTCAACCATGTTTCGTGGATTGGTTCACCCTCAATCCGCTTAAAATTTTTAATGCCATCCCGAAGCTTCACCATCCTCGAAGGAGGAAAAAACCTCTCAAAGAATGCCTCAGTTAGCTCTTCCCATAAAGTAATTGAGTCCCTTGGTAATTCAGCCAACCACTTTGTTTCTTGCCCCATTAAAGAGAAGGGAAATAACCTCAACCGAATAGATTCCTAAGTAATGTTCTTAAAGGTAAATGGACCACATACATCAATGAAGTTGTGAATGTGGTCATGGGGATCTTCATGAGCTAGACCCCTGAATTGTCCTTTCATTTGGAGCATAGTTTTGGTTATGTGAAATATAGCTTTACCCACAATTAGGGGTAACCGGATGACTCCCGCACTCCCTAGTGCGTTAAGATTCACATCTTTCAAATACCCAATGTCATCATTCTGCCCATGTTGACTCGCGGCATTGCTCCCAACGATGCTCATATCATCACCTATAAACAACACAACAATAAAACAAATGGTAAAAAGTGTTCTACTACAACTAAATTAGTTTACAAAATTACTTCACTAAAAGAATTCTAAGCACCACTCCCCGCAAGCGGTGCCCTTTTGATAACGCTTAGTTTACTCGTAAAACAATTTAGCGAGTAGGCGATCATTAGCAATACAATTACCTGACGTATTAGGTTGGGGTCAAATCTCACAATTACCTTAACATGGATTTTCTCTTTCAAGCAAACCCAACATTTAGGAGTGAGACCCTTAATTCCTCTCTCAAGAAAACAAGGATTTCAACCCTAATATGTAAGCATTAAAATAATCATTCACTTCATATCACCTATTTCAATCAAAACATGAAGATCTAAGATAGAACTAAGTTTGCAACCTCTATTCACAAGTTAATACACAACAATTAGTTTAAACCCATGGAAAATAATGTAAAATAGGACAACACACTATTCCACCAAATTAATCCATACCCATACCTATTTGCACACCCGTAGCATTGGGGTTATAGACAATCATGATAAAAGTAAAAAACAAATACCAATAACATAATCGACCATCTTGATATGTCTATTACAACTTCAATTTCAAATACCCAGCTCAAATTACTCCAAAAGTGCCACATAAAATTGTTCAACACCCCCAAAACTAAAAATGTTCTATTGTACTAAAATATCATTAAAGTGGAAGATCCTTTTTCTCTCTCTAACTATTTATACTTTCCCTAAAACATGGCAAAAATTTCAGCACGTGGTTAGGTTTGCGAGGTTATTCTGGTTAGCCATCCTAGTCGGCGACTTGCCGACCCGCCGACCTTGGTTCGTCTCACCTTTTCCTTCATCATTTTAGCTCAAGTGCACTATCAATTTTGGTGAACTTGCATGAACTAGCCAATTTTTTTAGGTGAGTCACCGTTTTATCCATCTGCTCGTCAAGTTCTCATGACTTTTTTTAGCTCAACTTCTGGCATTGTTGGTGATCTTGACTGAACACACCGACATAGTTTGGCAAGTCGCCGAAGCAGTTTTTTCTCACCGACCTGCCTTGAGTTTTTAAGTAGAAGACTTTGTCAATATAGGTGAGGTCAGGCATATTTGGCGAGTCGCCTTGTGCCATTAGCGAGCATCAGCTTCACTTTTTCATCATTTTCCATGTTTTGGCCTCTTTTTGCATGATTTTTTCCTTTCCTTGTCCTTAAGCCATCATAGCTGTAAAATTACAATTAAGTATCAGATATGGACATAAAAAGGCATTGAAGACACTATTTTGTGAACTGAAACGGCTCAAATGAGTCAAAATCTCTGACTCATCAGGCATGCTGGTTACTATAGGAGATTCATCAAGGACTTCTCCAAGACTGCTAGACCTATGTGTAGTCTATTAGAGAAGGAGGTGAAGTTTGAGTTTGATGATAGTTGTGTGGGAGCTTTTGAATTGTTGAAAAAGAATCTAATTGAAGCTCCTATCTTGATTGCTCTTACGTGGGAGTTACTGTTTGAACTCATCTATGAAGCTAGTGATATAGTAATGGGTGCAGTGCTGGGCAAAAGAAGAGAGAAGGTGTTACACTCTATGTACTATGCAAGAAATACCCTCGACTTTGCACAAACGAACTACACAGAGACTGAGAAGGAGATGCTTGCTCTAGTAATCACGGTTGACAAGTTCAGATCATATTTGGTAGGTACTAAGGTTATTGTTTATACTGACCATGGTGCTATCAGGTACCTATTCAACAAGAAGGATGGTAAGCCAAGGCTTATTAGGTGGTGTCACGACCCAAAGTATACCCTAGGAGTAACATGGCGTATAGGACCCCGAGAGGCCCCACACAATACACTTAGCATACATCATACAAGATAATAGAATTTAAAGAGTTAAAAAGAAAGCATTTCATACAAAGAGTTTGACAAAAGCAAAAGTCTAACATAAGTCGCAAAGCCATCTAATACATCATAAGGAAAGTGATTGGGACGTAACCCATACATCACATACAAAGTTTGAAAAGAAATGACATAAAACTATAAGATGTCTCGGTCCTCGAAACACGAGGACTCAATAATAGCTTGAGGAACCCAATACATGTCTAGCCACGAGTGTGCGAGGTAGGAACGTCAGACCCTAATTCATTAAATAATGTAGGCACAAGTATGCTAAAGTACATGGAATGTATTAAGTATGAGGCAATACGCATAAACATGAACATGATAGTAAATATAACTTAAATGGAATAGGCATGATCATAATGAGACATTTAAAAGCTTTATAGAGAAGAAATGACATGAAGTTCATAAGACATAGTCAAATACATTAGTATAAAGGACACAAGAAAAGCTTTGAAGAAAACATAATCATTTTGTGGGATATTAGCTTTAACTGGCAATAAGATCATGAGAGCTATATTATGGAATTTGATATATCCCTCATACTGAAAGAAGAGGAAACTACTTGCCAAGGTAGAATCCGTACATATCATCATTTGCTAAAGTGGATCCACTAGCTAGGTCATTTAAGACAATCCTACGAGGGCACATAGTTTGAGACTAGAGTTTGCTACTAGAGACTACCCTATTTGAGTCTCCACCTCAAAGCTCGCTCGGTGCTAAGTCAAAATCCCAACGGAGTAGATAAAAGTCGATAATCAATTTAACATAGGGAAAGGTAGTGATCAATACCAATCCATACTTTTGAAGATCAAAACATAGAATAGCTCCTTAAACATAATTCAACATAGATGAGAAAACCTTTCACCCATATGAATTCATTTGTGAGAAACACCTTTCACAATCATGATCATATAGTAAGTGAAAAATCCTTTCACCATAGCATCAATACTTTCCTTTCAAAGCATCAATTAATCATTTATAATAGCTTCATGAAAACATGCATATCTTCATAAATTTATAACTCATAATTCATGGGTTCATCATAAGATCATAGTTGAAAAACATAATTTAGGCATGGGTCAATGTAATTTCAACTAAATATCATGGATTAACATCAATTCATGCATTAGGATAGTTAATTAATCATAATCAATCATAATTGGAAGAAACTCACATTCATTGAATGGAAAAGGGTGAAATATACCCCTGTACTATTCCAAAAATAATTTAAATATACCATTCGTTATACTTTCGATTCTAATATACCCCTCCAGTTATACTTTCGAGACAAATATACCCCTCTCATTATATTTTTGCTCAAATATACCCTTAATTTTAACGGATGGTTAAATAAAATCATATATATATATATATATATATATATAAAGGTAAAAATTATAGATTACAATTGTATAAGTATAATCAACATATAATATTATAGTCATGAAATTTTAAAAATCATTGAACGTAAGTGTTTATTAATAATAGTATAGTCATGAAATTTAAAAAATAACTTATCGTATTTATTTTCTTAACCAAACTCATCAATACGCAACTGTTTACTAATCCATTTTCCTCGTATGAAATACTCTAATCCATAGATCACAATCTATAATTTTAACTCAGCAATATTTAAGTTAAACAATGAGAGAGACGACCGCATATTGGAAATTGATACATAATAGATCTCACTTTATATAGTTCGAGGTCAAGGAATAATTATGTCATTAAAGAGGAAAAATATCATATTCAAAAGAATGAAGAAAAGAGCCTATTATTTGATCAAAAGTTAGAATGAAGGGTAAATTTATGCCAAAATTTAATAGGAGGGGTATATTTGGCCCTAAAGTATAACGAAAAGGGTATATTTGTACCAAAGTATAACGAAGGGCATATTAAACTATTTCTAATAGTAGAGGGGCATATTTGGCCCTTAGTTGTTCATTGAATTGAAACCCTAATTTGATCCATTAGAAATTGAATTTGGGAAGTTGAAATCTTTGGGGACCCCATGGAGGAAAGGACTCCATTTGTGAATACACACATACCTTGATGCTAGAAGTCCAAAAATAATGGAGGATTGGAGACTTGAATGAAATCCTAGCTCCTCTTCTTATTCCTTAGACTTGAGAGAATTTGGGAGGATAAATTTCGTTAAGTTTAGGGAATTTAGGAGAATGAGTTGAAGTGGGTAAATTGGGAGTTTAAAACCTTTATATAGGGCTTAGGGTATAAGGTAAAACGACATAGTGTTGAGTTAAAACAATTAGGAAAAGATCTAAAAGCCCCTTAAAATTAAATGTCAGACCCCACCAATGGTTGGACCTACAGTCCGTAGGTCCTTCTACGGATTGTCCTGGTCGAACGTTGGTAGATTCAGAAACTTTTGATCTGAGCCAACCAATTAAAGCTAACCAATCAATGGGACCCATGTATGGTTGGTAGGTCAACCTATGATCCGTACATGGCCACCATATAACCCAACATTAGGCCTTAAAATTTCACTAAGTTTGGGAGTGACCTACGAGACCTACCTACTACTCATACTTAGGGTGACAGGCCGTCTTAGTGAACCATACAAAGGATCCTAGGACTTTTTTTGAAGAATTTATTTTCTCCTTCGTACGGTTGCCATCTACGGCCCGTAGGAGCTTCTACCCACCGTAGGTGGGAACTGTAGGTACTGCCTGCAAACCAAAATTTTAGTTTCCTTCTTTTCTGAGTCTGGGGTGTTACAATATCTCCCCCTTGGGGACATTCGTCCTCTAATGGGACTCAAGGCGACATAAGGAGGGTAGGGGAGAGGATCTAACAGTCTAACAATAGTACAACTTCATCAACAACACATAACCAAAGAGAAACATCAACTCCTAGCTTAAACATGTTCAAAACATCATTTCATAAGGTATCCATGCAATTCATACTCAATTTCACATAATCATGAAGAAATCAATCATAGTTAAATCAAAATCTCAAAAGAAAGTTTTCATGAGCATGCATGCATGAGGAAACATGAAAATGGCTAAGACATGAGGATGAATTATGAGGAACTAAATACCTCTAGCTAGAGTAGGATCGGATGGAAAGAGATGGGGGTAATAGGACATCATATCGGCCTCGGCTTCCCAAGTAGCATCCTCAACTCTTTGATTCCTCCATAAGACCTTCACAGATGCAACTTCCTTATTCCTTAACTTCTTAACTTGCCGGTCAAAAATCTCAACCAGAATCTCTTCATAAGAAAGACTCTTTTATACCAAGATTCTCCAATGGTACAATATATGTCGGATCACCAGCACATTTCTTCTATAAGGAGACATGGAAAACCGGATGTACCGATGCTAAGTCATTAAGCAAATCAAGTTCATAAGCAACTTTACCAATTCACCTCAAAATTTGATATGGTCCCACATAACGGGGACTAAGCTTCCCTTTCTTTCCAAACCTCATTATACCTTCATGGGTGAAATTGAAAGACTTGGGATCCATGAGTGAGGTGAACAGCTCGTACTTAAAAGGATGGTCCGTAATTATTGGCCTGTTGTAACACCTCAGAATTTAGAAAAGAAAGAAAATAATTTTTTGGGCTGAAGTTTGTGTCTACGGGTCCGAACTACAGACCGTAGAAGCTTCTAAAGGCCGTAAATGGAAACCCTAGGAAGTAGGAAAATAACTTTCAAAAATCAAGTCCCACTACCCATTGTACGGTTCACCAGGACGACCCGTCATCCCATATACAAACCGTAGACCAGTCCGTCAAAATGGGTCCAATTTCAAAAGTCTCTGGACCTTTCTACGGTTGACCAATATGGTGTAGCTCCAAACCGTAGAAGGAGGGTCAACAGTTATTTTAAAGGGCTTTTGGGTCTTTTCCGAATTTTTTTAAACCAATACTATGTCATTTTATCTACTACCCTAAGCCCTATATAAATCTTTTAAGCCCCAAATTACCAACTTCCAATTCGTTCTCCTAAATTCCCTAAACTTGACCAAATGCATCCTCTCCAAATTCTCTCAAGACTAAGGAAGAAGAAGAAGAGCTAGGGTTCATCCAAGTCTTCAATCATCAATTCTTTTTGGGCTTCTAGCATCAAGGTATGTGTGTATTCACCCATGGAGTCCTTTGCTCCATGGGATCCCCAAAGACTTAAATTTGGCAATTTAAGTTCCAATTGATCAACTTAGGGTTTCAATTCAATAAATGTGGATTTCATCCAATTATGATTGATTGAGTTTTCTAATGCATGATTTGATGTTAATCAATGATATTTAGTTGGAATTTCAATTGCCCATGCCTAAATTATGTTTTCCAACCATGATCCTCTATGAACCTTAGAATCTAAGAGTTATGAAATTATGAAGATATGCTAGTTTTATGAAATGACTATGAATGAATTGATGATGCTTTGAAAGGAAAGTATTAATGTTGTTGTGAAAGGTTTTCTCACATGTTATGATGATCATGATTGTGAAAGGTTGATAATGCTCAACTACACCTATCACAATTCAAGATATAGGTGGTCGGTAGCAATATAAACCCAACGAGGAGTTGGGGTCGATCCCACGAGGAATGGCACAGAGTATAGAATTTAAATACGAAGTACTAAAGTGATCTAGCCTTTTATAGGGGTAAGCAAATGAATCGACGCAGAAAATAAATTGTCATGTTTCAATTATCAACAGAAAAGATTTTTAAATGATTGATTTCAGCAAACATGAGCTAAAGAGAGATTTAACCAATGAAAATTTTGGAACCTTAGGGATGTGTGAGTGTTCAAATACAAATTTCACTAAATGAGTCACTACGAATTGCAGAAAAATGCTAAAACATAATGGGTAGACAAGATTACAACTATGATAGCTATTTCACAACCAACTACTATGCTTTCAACTAGGTTCTACCAAACCCTAACAGGAAATACAATTTGAAACACAATCTAGCACCTTAATCAAACCCACTTTAACAAGCTGAGTAGTACAAGTGAGAATTCATACGATCATCAGTTGATAACTCCACTCAATTGAACCTTCAGCAAGCATACAAAGAGATATAAACTAGAACTGAATTTGCAACTTCAATTTAGAAAATAAAAACAAGAATTATCAACTGAACCCATTCTATTTCAACATTTAATTCAGCAATCCATAAGACTCATAAGCTAATTAGGCATTTGAACACATAAGAACACCCCTAAAGCAATGGGGTTTTAGCCAATCATAGTAATGATGAAGAGATAGTTACCAAAAACATTACCCATTTATTTTCCAAATCTCGAAACAACAAATACGATCAACTAAAATTTACCCAAAGTTCAATTCCCAAGAAATCACACTATTAGTTCCAAATCAATTCAAGTGCAATGTACTTTCTAAGTTTGAGTTCTAGTTCTTCTCTCCTAGCTCTCTCTCTAAATTCAATTCAAAAATTTCTATTTATACTATCCCAAAAAGTCCACACGATTTGAATTTCAGGGTCTCTCCCAGCTCTCTCTCTCTAAATTCAATGCACCGAGTTGCTTGATCTCGCTTTTTAATTCTTGACTTCAGTACTGATTTCATTCAGGAACATTAAGCGAGGTGCATAAGGTTCGCTGTCTTGATCAGTGATTCACCGTCTGGTCCCTCAGCTCGCCAACTTGACTTATATTTACCCTTTGCTTGCTGGAACTTTAGGTGAGGCTGCATTAACTCGGCGACTCGCCGAGTTGCCTTTGGCGAGCTTCACCCTTCTTTTTCTTTCAACTTTTGCCTTCTTTTGGCTTCTTTTTGCATTATATTTCCCTTTCCTCATTCTAGGTTCTTCATGCTGCACACAAACGATTTAACATTAGTTATAGGTGTAAAATGGGCATTCATGACACTAATTTGGCACAATCAAAGCTATAAATGAGTCAAATTGATCTACTCATCAACACCCCTAGCTTAAACTTTTGCTTGTCCTAAAGTAAAACAAGAGATCAATGACTCAATAGGAATGTCTACAAGTAGTGCTGCTTGAGAACGCACATGAAAGTGCACACAAGGATCAATCTAAGATACGAGGAGCAAATGCACACTAAAAGCATCAGATTCTGACTAGCCATCATCAGTTAAAGTCTATGCTCACAAATGCTTACTTAAAATGCAAACTTTTGCCCACAAAGATATTTGAATGCCCTTACATTAAGAAGGATTCCACTCTCTTGCCCAAGTTCAATTGAGAATCGATATTTCGGAATCAATAAAACACACACTCTCAAAAGAGAAAGAGGTTGCACAACTTTGCCCATAGACTTGCCCGAGTTTTCCATCCAACCATCACAAGGTTCATGTAAGATCACCAAGGACTTTAGAGGCTTGTAACGGGGCTGAGGTTCAAGGTATGGTTATGTTTGGTTTAGTGGCTCTACCTTCATGAAGCATGGTTTCCATTTCACTTCTCCTTTTCTCTCAATCATTTCAATTTCACAACTGATCCTTTTTCACTTCGAAGAACATAAATCATTTCTATGAACACCCCCTCTTTTAATATTTTACTTCCATGCACAATGATACTATATTATTTACATCTTTTCCTTTTTAAATTTTATATATATGGGTTTCAATTTTTTTCATAATCAGCCTTTCAAAAGATCAAGATTATAAACCTCTAGCTCAGGTTCCCTCTTCATTCTCACCACACCCCCAACTTAGGCTTTTGGCCTGAGTTGGTTATTCCATTTACCAATGCTTCATGAAGGTTATAGGTATGAGAGACATGGTATTTTCACACAAAAGGCTGAGGTTCTCGTGTTTATGGTTCAACCAAGAAGAAGGATAAGCTCAAATGGTGCCAAGCTGGATTCACACCCTCACAAGGTAATCCACAAAGGTTTACCGATTAGGTTCACCCTCGAAAAATTTTATGCCTAAGATCATCTCCCACACTCATCAATGCTTAGTTACACAGACTACCAGGGAAAGTTCTAGGCATCATCATACACACTTTTCAAGTAAAGCTCACCTCACATGGCATTCAAACACAATTGCGGATCACAACTCTACGAGTCAAGCTTGCGTGCAACGGTCATTGCAAGACTCATTAGCAACAATTCACTAGTCACAAAGAGAGGCTAAGGGTTTACACAAGACTATGCAACTCTAATTTTCCTCATTGGATGCACACCAACATATTGTTCAATAAAAAGCACTATTCAAGTCATCAATATTGAGCACAATCGACACTCAAAAGTACAAGAGAACTGCAATCATACAATTTGCACAAAATCAACAATGATAAGCAAAGAGATATATCGCTAGAATTCAAAACCATTTCATTCAACAATTAATGGCAAAACAACTAAAGTAATATCCAAAATAACAAGCACCACCCCACCAAAAAGACAAAGCAGTGTCCTCAATGCTAAATAAAAAAATAAACAACAAAAAGGAGATAAAAATAGTGCAATGGAAAGTCCCCCTGTCCCGCTTGCTGGGGGTGTGTCCTCAGCCTGGGCATCAGTACCTGGTGCTCTCTCCTCGATCTGGTGGATCCCACTTGACCCAATCATCGAAGTCTCCAGGAGAGACGCAGCAGTGGCAACCTGGACAAAATCACCCTCCAGGTCCTCGAGATCAGCATACACCTCTCGGTCCTTCATCACGAAGTCCTCCTCATCCGTCTTCGGTGCCTCAGACACACTGTCATCATCAGCAGCAACAACATTGGTGGTAGGCGGAGGAACATCGACACTCGTACCCTCAGGCACATCCACGCTACCCCAAAGCATGGTAATATCAGTGGACTCAGCTCGTCCACATCTCTCCTTAACCCTGCGATCTCGATATGGATGGCCGTCAACTCTGTGGAACTGCCCTCACGCCGCTCACATTCCTCGACTCTAGCGGTGAGGGCTGCAAAAATCTCTCCATGAGATGTAATGAGGTGGCGCTGATCAGCTAACTCAGTGCGGATAGGGTCAAGGACAGCAACTAAAGCCCGTTCAATCAAGCCCGGGACTATTGCCTCAACCCGAGAAGCTCTCACATTGGTTGAGTGTGCAAGATGCTCCATCTTGATAATCATAGCATGAGTCAAAGGTCAGGTGCTAGGGGCTAAAGCTAGAGCAGTGGAAGACGTGAGACCTGGTGCAGGGACAGAAGTAGCAGGAGCATCCAGAACAGGCGTACCTGACAGCTCAACTGTAGGAGTGGGAGAACCCGTCTCCATGGCATCAAAATCAACTGCCGATAATGTATCAACTGGGGGTCTCCTGCTCCTCCTCTCTGCCTTGTCCGTCAAATTCTTGGCCTCAATCCTCCGAATGTTGCAAGACGAGGTCGAAGTGACCTCAACATCCGTCTTCCTATCGAATGGCACACCAGCCTACCTGCACAACTTACTAATCAATATCGGGAATGGGAGGGAGGTGTGTTGCTGCTTAGCTCTCAACAACATCTCACACTCAATGATCATGCCCAGATTTAGTAGCTGCATGTCAATGATACACCCCAAAAGAGTTGCCTTTTGATGGCGGAGAATAGACTCATTCTGGGATGGCATGAGAGTGCTACTCAGGAAACCAAACCAATACCGGGCCACAATGTTTAGGTCACTCTTTTTGATGATGGCACCGGTATCTAACCAACGGAGGGAGGCATCACTTATTAACGGTGCCAACCACCCCTTCAAGGTCACCAAACTCCCTTTCAACTTTTCTTCCAAGGAGTGCCTATACCTATAGGTGCAACCCAGAACGTCACTTATCTCTGTCTAGCTACACTTAACCTTCTTACCCCTCACGATGACAAAGTCCACAGGTTTCATAGATTGGGCAAACTTCTTGACCCTTGGGACCAGACCAGAGTAGGCAGCTTATAACTCCCTAACCCATGTAGGTAAGTACAGGTTTCGACGTTGTGTAAAAATTTGAAATTTATGCACCCAAATTGTGTCCCATACCACAGGCTATCTGTCCACCACCCCATCGGTAAACAATGTCTTCTCCTCAAGGACTGTTCATGCACCCACGGCCTTCAATCTATTCATCGACCTCGGAAACTAGGTCAGGGCTGGAATCGGGGCTGTAGCAGTAGGAGCAGGAGCTAAGGCTGCCAGAGGCTCAGGTGTGGAAGAGGAAGTGGTGACCCTAGCCAGTGGGTCATACAGACTCTTAGACCTCAACTCAGCACGGGTCCGCTTGAGAATTTCACAAATCGGAGTCTCGGACTCCTCACCCCCGAACCCTCGAATTCTATAGAAGTGAACTGGATGGAGAGTTCCTCGCTCTCAGAAGAGGACTCCTCTACGATTTGCTTATTGACCTTATCCTTTGAGCGGGCTTTGGGTTGTGTTGGTTGATGTGGATGGTCAACCTTTGAAGCAATCACTACGCCCTTTGCCTTCTTCTTCAGAGGTTTATGAGCGACAACTTTACGGCGAGGTATATCTGTCAAACAACACAAGCGAACACAAAGATCGATCAAATTAGGATAGAAAAGAATCAACCAACCAAAACTGCAGAAAGACTCGCCGAACCACTCGGTGAGCAAGAGGGGGCTCGCCGAATATTATAGAATACACAGGCCAAAAAGTCACCGAGTGGAACGGCGAGCCCGACTTAGCTCGCCGAACCACTTTGAATCAACGCCCTTCCCAAAATTCTTACGATTTTCAGGTAATAGCCCAATGCACAACAATTAAAGTTCAAACATTAACAATTAACCTATACCCATGCCCAATTTCATCACGGGGTACTCTGAGTTCCCCAAATCACATCGAAAACAACAAAATGATGATTTACCCTTAAGAAAGACGTCACCCAATCCATTATTGGGAAAATTTAAGCCATTTTATCAAATTCGGGGCGACTCAGACTTCGCACAACGAATAAACAACAACCCACAAGCAATCAATTCAATAACCCAAATCACAAAGCCCGAATTAATGAAAATTTGGCATCCAATAACGCAAATTAAATCAACAAGGTAATTATTGGCAATCAAGGCAAGCAAGCACACATAAAAAAAAGGTACCCAAGTAAGCGCAATTGATATTGACAATTAATAGCGATCACAAACCGGAAACTTTGAAAACTAACCTCAAGGCCAAAAATGTAATGCACACACGAAGAAAATTGGGGCGGGGACACGTCCAAAGCACTCCTACTAGCAACCAATGGCAACAAAAAGCGAATAAAATGTGCAAGAGTGCGGGTGTGTGAGGATATGAGGAAAAATTCAAAGATGATGAAAAATTTGAATTTGAAAAGATTAAAAACCCTTCAGTTCGCGGCCCAAAGGGCGAGGCTACTAATGACGTCGTTCCACTCGGTGATGCGCCGAGTGGAACCTCCCCTTGCCGAAAGTTGCAGAAAGCCAAGCCATAATTCTAGTCCAGAGGGCGAGCTAGATTGCCGAGTGGAACCTCCCCTTGCCGAAAGTTGTAGAAAGCCAAGCCATAATTCAAGTCCGGAGGGCGAGCTAGATGGGGCTCGCTGATCCGTTCCGCGACGAGTCGAATGGTGTAAAAGCTCGCCTAATTTTCCAGTGTAGCTTGCAACTTCAACCATCAATTTTTGATGAATTTAGGCGATCCTGGGGCAATTTGGCGATGCACCGATTGGACCAACCCCTCACCTAGTTGCATTTTCTCAAAATTTCCTACTCCAACCTACACACTCAACACACGTTATTCAAAATACTAAAAGAAAACTTGGGTTGCCTCCCAAGAAGCACCTTATTTAACATCGTGGCACGACGTTGACATGCATTCAAGCATCGTCCAAGTACACCACAACAATCAATCACACAACGGGAGCTTCTCCAAAATAAAGTTTCAGCCTTTGTCCATTAACTTTAAAGAGAGACCCATTATCACCTTGGACTTCAATAGCTCCATGGTAAAACACACGGACAACCTTAAAAGGGCCAGACCACTTAGACTTGAGCTTTCCCGGAAATAGCCGCAAACGAGAATTGTAGAGTAATACATAATCACCCACCCTAAATTCTCGATGAAGTATTCTTGCACCATGCCACTTTTTTATTTTCTCCTTATATAGAGCAGTACTTTCAAAAGCTCGAAGCCGAAATTCCCCGAAATCATAAAGTTGGTCAACCCGACTTTTGGATGCAACGTCCCAGTTCAAATTTATGGCTTTCAAAGCCCACAAGGCTTTATGTTCAAGTTCCACCAGGAGATGACATGATTTGCCGAACACTAATTAATACGGCGACATACCAATGGTTATTTTAGAAGCAATGCGATAGGCCCACAAAGTATCCTCCAATTTTTGTGACCAATTAGAATGATTTGCATTCACGGTTTTGGCCAAAACTTCTTTAATTTCCTGATTGGATGCTTCAACCTGGCCACTTGTCTGTGGATGGTAAGGGGTGGCAACCTTGTGCTTTACTCCATACTTGCTCAGTAGTGATGTGAACAATCGGTTGCAAAAATGCGAACCTCCATCACTAATAATTGCCCGAGGTGTACAAAACCTTGTAAAAATATATCGCTTAAGAAATGTAATGACACTTCTCCCCTCATTATTGGGTAAAGCGAAAGCTTCCACCCACTTTGACACATAATCAACGGCCACCAAAATGTATTTGTTCCCAAAAGAACTCAGGAAAGGACCCATAAAATCAATTCCCCACACATCAAACAATTCAACCTCAAAGATGGGAGTAAGGGGAAGCTCATGTCTTCGTGACACTCCTCCTTGCTTTTGACATGAACTACACCTGTGGACAAAAGAATTTGCATCCTGATACAGTGTTGGCCTATAATAGCCACTTAGCAACACCTTTGCCGCTGTTTGTACCCCACTGTAGTGGCCACCAACTGGAGATGCATGGCAGGCAACAAGAATAGCGTCGACTTCGACTTCTGGTACACATTTCCAGATTATGTGATCAACACACTCCCGGAACAGATAGGGTTCATCCCAAAAATACCTTTTTACATCAAAAAGAAACCTCTTACGCTGATAGAACGTCAGCCCATCAGGAAGAAGTCCACACACTATGTAATTGGCAAAATCGGCATACCAAGGGGTGGAGTTTTTAGATACCATCATGACCATCTCATCAGGAAAAGCATCATTAATATTCCTGTCACCTGACACAGCGACACTCATTTCAAGTCTTGATAGATGATCAGCCACTTGATTATCGCATCCTTTCCGGTTTTGGACCTTGAAATCAAACTCTTGTAACAATAATACCCACCGAATCAGTCTTGGTTTAGCATCCTTCTTATCCATTAAGCAACGGATGGCCGCATGGTCAGTATGCACCACTACTTTAGTCCCCAATAAGTAAGCTCAGAATTTCTCAAAAGGGTACACTACAGCCAACAACTCTTACTCGGTAACAGTGTAGTTCCTTTGAGCCACATTTAAGGTTTTGCTTGCATAATATATCGGGTGAAATGACTTGCCTCTACGTTGACCAAGTACAGCACCCAAGGCGATGCCACTAGCATCACACATCAATTCGAATGGGCTACCCCAAGCCGGAGCAACAATTACCGGAGCCGACACAAGTTTCTCCTTTAGGCACTCAAAAGCAACCATACAAGCCTCATCAAACATAAAAATGTTTTCATTCTCAAGAAGCTTGCAAAGAGGATGAGCTATCTTAGAGAAATCCTTTATAAACCGCCGATAGAAACCAGCATGCCCTAAGAAGCTTCGGACACCTTTAACTAAGATAGGAGGGGGTAATTTGGCAATAACCTCAATCTTTGCTTGATCCACCTGTATAACTTTCCCTGAAATCTTTTGCCCCAAAACAATCCCTTCTTTCACCATGAAGTGACACTTCTCCCAATTAAGAACAAGGTTTGTTTCTACACATCTCCTTAAGACTCGGCCCAAGTGTTCAAGGCACTCTTCAAATACAGAAAAATCATCCATAAATACTTCCATCGAGTCCTCAACCATATCAGCGAAAATAGACAACATACACCTTTGGAATGTTGCCGGTGCATTATATAACCCAAAAGGCATTCGCTTAAATGCAAATGTTCCATAGGGACAAGTGAATGTAGTTTTCTCTTGATCCTCCGGAGCTATGGATATTTGGTTGTAACCGGAATAACCATCAAGGAAGCAATACCATCCACGCCCTGCCAATCTATCGAGCATTTGATCCATAAATAGTCATTGGAAAATGATTCTTCTTAATTGCGAAATTAAGCTTCCTATAGTCCATGCACACACGCCAATCGGTAACTGGACGCATTGGTACAAGTGCACCTTTCTCATTGGGACACATTGAACCGGGCTTACCCACTTGCTATCTGCAATAGGGTAAACCACACCTGCATCTAACCACTTGATGATTTCCTTCTTAACTACTTCTTGCATTGGAGAGTTTAACCTCCTTTGGTGTTCGACACTCGGCTTACAATCAGCTTCCAACTGAATCTTATGCGTGCAAATACCGAGAGGGATTCCCGTAATATCAGCAATTGTCCATCCGATAGCTTTGAGAAATCTTTTTAACACACTAACCAGTGCTTGAACCTGCCCTTCAAGTAGGTCAGCTGCGATGATTACCGACAAGGTATTGTTCGCCCCAAAAAATATGTATCGAAGATGAGAAGGAAGAGTTTTCAACTCGAGCTTCGGAGGTGCTTCAATGGATGGCTTCGCATGAGGACTTTCTCCATTTTCAGATCAATCTCAAGCTTCAAAGGAATTTTCGAGTGAGAACCTAAACCCGTTAAAGCAGCCACCACTTCATCATAATCTTGAATCTCTTCCCCATCATAGTTCAATAGGACCGCAGCTAAAGATTCACCAATACAAGAGATTTCGCCAATACTACCAACCGCTTCATCAATCACATCAATAACAGACACCACATGAATATCATTGGGTTGTTTCATAGATTTACACACGTTAAAAGTGACTTCCTCCTCATTAACTCAAAATTTCAAATCGCCACTCTCCACATCAACAAAAGCTCTTCTGGTAGCCAATAATGGTCCACCAATAATAATCGGGATCTCGGCATCCATCTCACAATCAAAAATAACAAAATTTGTCAGAAAATTGAACTTGTCAACCCTTACCAAAATATCATGTAGAATACCAATAGGTCACTTAATAGAATGATCCGCCATGAGGAGTCGCATTGTGGTTGACTTAGGCTCGCCTAGCCCAAGTTGCTTGAAAATAGCATAAGGCATCAAGTTGATACTAGCTCCCAAATCACATAACGCTTTGGCAAACTTGAACATCCCAATAGTGCACGGTATTGTGAACGCTCTCAGATCATATTTTTTAGCAACAACATTTGACATGATAGTGCTGCAACTATGGGATACCTCAACCATTTAAAAGTCCATACTTCTCTTCTTCGTGACCAACTCCTTCATAAACTTAGCATACCCCGGCATTTCTAATAATGCGTCTACCAGTGGAAGGTTTATAAAGAGAGACTTAAAAATAGAGAGAAACTTTTGGAATTTTGCATCATCATCTCTCTTCTTCAACCTTTGTGGGAAAGGGGGTTTAATATTAGGCAACGGCTTTGGAGCAACTGATTTAGACGCATCCCCTACCTTTGATGCAATAGTTCCACCGGGTGTCATATCCTTCGTTGAATCGGCATCTTTGTTGTGTACACCGTTGTCTACATCATCATCAGCCTCAACCACATCACTACCCACAACTTTTCCACTTCAAGTCACTACCGCCATACACTGAGCATTCTCATTCTTCAGGTTAGCCAATGTGTCACTAGGAAGGCCACCATTTGGTCTTTGATGCAATTTAGTGGACAATTGAACCATTTGTGATTCCATATGTTTAATAGAAGCAGAGTGAGAGGTCACCGTTTGATTTAGAGAGGAGAAATCAGCCTTCATCTCTTTAAGTACTTTGTCCGAACCTTTCACCTTGTGCAAAATACGAGCAAGCATATCTTCAGTTCTAAAACTCTCAGGATCAGTCTTTGGTTTGGTAACTTTAGGATGATCATGTGGAGGCACATATCGATCTCGCTCACCATCTCTCCAATTGGCACATCGATCACGCCACTCTCGATTATCTCTCCAACCACCACCTTGCTCTTTGTTCCAACCTTGATTCCCGCCCGGCTTTTGATAGCTTGGATGAGAACCCACCATTTGATTCAACACAAATTGAACTCCTTCATTGTACATGGTTTCAAAGGTAGAATCATCTAGACTCATAGAAACTGTGTTAACGGCTTTGGATCCCACACCCTTGACATGCTTTGTTAACAAATCCATCTGAGTCATCATCTTGGCCATATTCGCATCACGTTCATGGTCTTTCTCAATTTGCTCCTTAGTCATTCCGACTACAAGAGGTGATACTTGGTCTTCTCTTGTGTGCCAAGCCCGGTTGATCTTTTTCATATCATCAAGCAATGCTGATGCAATAGGAAATGGTTGTCTCATGATTCCACCTTGAATCAAACGATCGGCAATAGACTTGTTTACCGAATCAAGGCTACGGTAGAAATATTGCAACAACACATTTTCAGGCAACCCATGAGTAGGACATTGTAGAAGAAGCTTTTGGAATCTGAGCCATCTCTCATGGATTGGTTCACCATCAAGTCTCTTGAAGTTATGAATACCATCTCTCAATTTCACCATCTTCAAAAGGGGAAAGAATCGTTCAAGGAATGCTTATGTTAGCTCCGCCCAAGAAGTAATTGAATCTCTTGGTAATTAGGCCAACCACCTTGTTGCCTCCCCATTTAGAGAGAACGGGAACAACCAAAGTTGAATTGACTTTTGAGAGATGTTCTTGAATGTGAAAGGGTTGCACACATCCAAAAAGTTCTGAAGATGTTCACGAAGATCCTCAAGAGCAAGTCCTCCAAATGAGCCTTTGATTTACAATAGCTGAAGCATAGTTCCGGTCACATAAAAGATGGCATTACCCATAGTAGGGGGCAAGCGTATAGTTCTAGCACTTCCCACTTGAGCTACATTGAAGTCATTTAGATTACCAGTGTCATCATTCACATGACGTATCTCATCATTCTGACCAACAACACTATCAGCGTCACTCATGTTGTCACCTGTTGAAAATAAACAACGAAAAGACTAATAAGTAAATTCGACTACAATCAAACAAATTCACTCAAATACGTCGATACAAGAATTCTAAACGCCATTCCCCGGTAGTGGCGCCATTTTTGATAACGCTCAACTACACCTATCACAATTCAAGATGTAGGCGATCGTCAGCAATATAAACCATACGAGGAGTTAGGGTCAATCCCGAGAGGAATGGCACAGAGTATAGAATTCAAATATGAAGTACTAAAGTGATCTAGCCTTTTGTAGGGGTAAGAAAATGAATCGATGCATAAAGTAAATCATCAAGTTTAAATTATCAATAGGAAAGAGTTTTAAATGATTGATTTCAGCAAATACGAGCTAAAGAGAGATTTAACCAATGAAAATTTTGGGACCTTAGGGATGTGTGAGTGTTCAAATACCAATTTCACTAAATGGGTCATTACGAATTGCATAAGAATGTTGAAACATAATGGGTAGGCAAGATTACAACAATGATAGCTATTTCACAACCAACTACCATGCTTTCAATTGGGTTCTACCAAACCCCAACAGGCAATACAATACAAAATAGAATCTAGCACCTTAATCAAACCCACTTTAACAAGCTGAGTAGTACAAGTGAGAACTCATACGATCATCAGTTAATAACTCCACTCAATTGCACCTTCAACAAGCATACAAAGAGATATAAACTAGAACTGAATTTGTAACTTCAATTCATAAAATAAAAACATGAATTATCAACTGAACCCATTATATTTCAATATTTAATTCAGCAATCCGTAAGACCCATAAGCTAATTAGGCATTTGAACACATAATCACACCCCTAAAGCAATGGGGTTTTAGCGAATCATAGTAATGATGAAGAGATAGTTACCAAAAACATTAGCCATTGATTTTCCAAGTCTCCAAACAGCAAATACAATCAGCTAAAATTTACCTAAAGTTCAATTCCCAAGAAATCACACTATTAGTTCCAAATCAATTCAAGTGCAATGTACATTCTAAGTCTGAGTTCTAGTTCTTCTCTCCCAGTTCTCTCTCTAAATTCAATTCAAAATTTTCTATTTATACTATCCCAAAAAGTCCACACGATTTGAATTTCAGGGTCATTCGGCGACGTTAGTCGAGCTCGCCTTTCCACTCGTTGAGCTCACCTTTTCACTCGGCGATGCGCCAAGTTGCTTGATCTCGCCTTTTAATTCTTGACTTCAGTACTGATTTCATTCTGGAACATTAGGCGAGGTGCATCGGGTTCGTCGTCTTGATCGGCGATTCACCGTCTAGTCCCTCAGCTCACCAACTTGACTTATATTTACCTTTTGCTTGCTGGAACTTTAGGCAAAGCTGCATTAACTCAGATAGTCGCCAGTTGCCTTTGGCGAGCCTCAGCCTTCTTTTTCTTTCAACTTTTGCCTTCTTTTGGCTTCTTTTTGCATTATATTGCCCTTTCCTTATTCCAGGTCCTTCATGCTGCACACAAATGATTTAACATTAGTTATAGGTGCAAAATGGGCAGTAATGACACTAATTTGGCACAATCGAAGCTATAAATGAGTCAAATCTACCGACTCATCAAAGGTATTTTTCACAAAAAAATTCACATTGGTGAAAGATTTTCTCATCCATGTTGAATTATATTTAAGGAGTTATTCTATGTTTTGATCTCAAAAGTGTGGATTGGTATTGATCATTGTCTTTCCCTATGTTAAAATGATATTTGACTTTTTATCTATTCCATTGGAATTTAGATGTAGCACCATAAGGGCTTTGAGGTGGAGAATCAAATAGGGTAGTCTCTAGTAGAAACCTCTAGTTTGTAACTATGTGCCTTCGTAGGATTGTCTTAAATGACCTAGATAGTAGATCCACTTTAGCAAATGATGATATGTACGGATGATACCTTGGCAAGAAGGTTCCCGTTCATTCGGTATGAGGGATATATCGGATTCCATAATATAGCTCTGATGGTCTTATTTTCAGTTAAATCTAATATCCCACAAAATGATTATGTCTTCTTCAAGGCTTTTCTTATGTCCTTTATAGTAATGTACTTGACCATATTTTCATGATTTTCATGTCATTTCTTCTATAAAGTTTTCAAATGTTTCGGTATGATCATGCCTACTCATTTTTAAGTCATTCATGTTATCATGCCTATGTCTATGCATATTCCCTCATACTTAGTACATTTCATGTACTAATGCATACTTCTACCTACATTGTTTCACTAATGTAGGGTCAGATGCTCCGAACTCCCATACTTGTGGCTAGTTGATCCTTCACAGGCTTTAAAGATTAGTGAATCCTCATGTTCTAAAGACCGAGACACTTTATTGCTTTATGTCATTTCGTTTCAGACCTTGTATGTGATGTATGGGCTACGTCCCAATCACTTTCCTTATAACGTATTAGATGGCTTTGAGACCTATGTTTTAGACTTCCACTTTGTCAAACTCTTATGGAATATAAAATGTTTTCTTTGAATCCTTTAAATTCTATTATCTTGTATGATGTATGCTAAGTGGCTTGTGCAGGTCCTCTGGGGTCCTATGTCCCATGTTACACCTAGGGTATGCTTCGGGTCGTGACAAACTTGGTATTCAGAGCACAAGGTTGAGAAAGGTCCTAGGATGTCTATTAAACCATGTCAAGTAGAGACTTTTTCATAAGTGTGAAGCGCGCCATACTTATGAATGAAAGGCTATAAGATGTTTAGGAATTCCACTTCTTTCATCATTCCAAAGATGTGCGATAGAGTTTAACTCTATATGTCGCTCTCCTAATCCTTATCTAATGCTTTTTAGGATATGGCCCCTCGAAGAGCTTATGTTAGGAGGAATGAGAATAAGAATGTGGAACACGAAGCTCTTCAAGAGGCTCCACAAGTTTGAGTCGATCCTTTGGCCAAACAAGTGACTAATGTGGAGCTTTGGGATGTTTTTCAAGTGTTGGCCCAAGCTATGACGGCTCAAGCCAATAAGGAGGTTGTGGTCCTCGTGAACCCAAATATGGGTACGGCGGCAACTAGAGTGAGGGACTTCACTAGGATGAATCCTCGAAGTTTCACGGTTCTAAGGTTGAGGAAGATCCTCAAATGTTCATTGATGAGGTGTACAAGATTTTGATGATTATGGGTGTGACATGGGTGGAAAAGGCAGAATTTTCTACTTATCAACTTAAGGGTGTTGCTCAAGTTTGGTTCAACCAATGGAAGGAAGAGAGGGCGGTTGATGCGGGTCCTCTTGATTGGAAAAAGCTTAAGGTTGCTATCCTCGATAGGTTCTTTACCCTTGAGATGAGGGAGGTAAAGGTACTTAAACTCATTAACCTTCGTCAAGGAAATATGAGTGTGAAGGAGTACGCGTTGAAGTTTACTGAATTGGCTAGGTATGCTCCAATTATGGTTGCCAACTCTGGGGCAAGGATGAGTAAGTTTGTTTCGAGTGTGTTCGAATTGGTAGTTAAGGAATGTCGTACCGCCATGCTCAATAAGGAGATGGATATTTCTCGTTTAATGATTCACGCTCAACAAATTGAGGAGGAAAAGCTTAAGAGAAGGTCTAGGGAGACAAAGAGGGCTAAGACCGGTGACGGTGACTTTTCACACTCAAGGTCCGATCAACATGGTTGTTCTAGGTTTCGACAAAGGTTTTCTGATCAAGGTTCCTCTAATGCTCTGACTCCTAAGTTCAACAAAGATAATGCGTTTAAACCTAAACCTCAAGGAGGAAATGGTGGTGGAACTGGATCATTGATGGGCACGGATAATTGTTTCGGTTGTGGCAAGAGTGGTGACCGCTTGAAAGATTTTGCATCTAGAATTGACAAGGGGAAGGATGGTAGGCAAGCTTCGCCTAGTGGATCAGCTTCAAGTGTCCCAAAGAAAAACTGGTTCTATGCACTTCAAACTCTACATGATCAAGAGGGTTCTCCCGATGTTGTTACCGATATTTTGAAAGTCTTTCATCTTGATGTTTATGCTTTGCCTGATCCCAGTGCTACCTTGTCTTTTGTGACGCCATATATGGCTATGAGGTTTGATGTTCTACCGGATGTGTTGATAAACCCTTTTTCTGTCTCTACACCTATTGGTGAATCTATTGTGGCCAAGAGAGTCTATAGAAATTGTCCCTTTTTCCTATCCCATAGATTCACTCATGTCAATCTTGTAGAGCTTGATATGTTAGATTTTGATGTTATTCTTGGTATGGATTGGCTCCATTCTAGTTATGCTTCTGTTGATTGTAGAACCCAAGTGGTCAAGTTTGAATTTCCAAATGAGCCTGTCCTAGAGTGCAAAGGGGGAAATTCTATGCCTAAGGGTCAGTTTGTTTCTTGTCTCAAAGCTAGAAGGATTATTTCTAAAGGTTGCATATATTATCTTGTTCGGGTTAGGGATATGGATTCCAAAACCCCTACTCTTGAGTTGGTCCCCATTGTAAATGAGTTTCTGAAAGTGTTCCCTGATGCTCTACCCGGTGTTCCTCCTGAAAGGGAAATAGACTTTGGTATTGGCCTTCCCCAGATATGCAACCTATCTCTATTCCTCCTTATCGCATGGCTCCAACAGAACTCTAGGAATTGAAAGAGCAATTGAAAGACTTATTGGATAACGGTTTCATCCAACCGAGTATCTCTCCATGAGGTGCTCCAATTTTGTTTGTTCGAAAAAAAGATGGTTTACTTCGCATGTGTATTGACTACCGTCAATTGAACAAGATCGCCATTAAGAATAAGTACTCTCTTCTAAGAATAGATGATTTGTTTGATCAACTCTAAGGAGCGAGTTACTTCTCTAAGATTGACCTCCGGTCGAGTTATCACCAATTGAGGGTGAAAGAAAGTGACATTCTGAAGATGGCCTTTTGAACTCGGTATGATCACTATGAGTTTTTGGTGATGTCATTTGGTTTGACTAATGCTCCAGTCACATTCATGGACTTAATGAATAGAGTGTTTAGATAATACCTTGATATATTTGTGATTGTGTTTATCGATGATATTTTGATCTACTCAAGAAGTGAGGATGAGCACACCGATCATTTGAGGTTTGTGTTGCAAGTCCTCAAGGACCAACAACTCTTTGCAAAGTTTAGTAAATGCGAATTTTGGTTGAGATCTGTGACTTTTCTTGGTCACAGTGTTTCCGGCAAGGGTATTGAGGTAGATCCTAAGAAGAAGGATGTAGTTAAGAGTTGGCCTAGACCTGTATCCCCTTTGGATATTTAAAGTTTCTTGAATTTGGATGGATATTATAGAACATTTGTGAAAGGGTTTTCTTCGATTTCCTCTCCACTGACTGCATCGACCCAAAATAAAGTTAAGTTTGTATGGTTGGAAGTGTGTGAGAAGAGCCTCCAAGAATTGAAAGATAAACTTACCTCCACTCTGGTGTTGACTTACCGGAAGGGTCAGATGGGTTTGTGGTTTATTGTGGTGCTTCAAGGGTTGGATAAGGGTGTGTTCTTATGTGAAATGGGAAGGTTATTGCTTATTCTTCGAGGCAACTTAAGGTCCGCAAAAAGAACTATCTTACCCACGATTTGGAGCTAGCGACTGTTGTTTTTACCTTAAAGAATTGGAGACATTACTTATATGGTGTCCATGTTTATGTCTTTACCGACCACAAGAGTTTGCAATATGTTCAAACAAAAGGACATTAATCTTCGCCAAAGGAGGTGGCTTGAGTTGCTAAAAGATTATGACATAAATGTCCTCTATCACCCCAGCAAGGCGAATGTGGTGGCGGATGCTCTTAGTCAACTATCAATGGGTAGTTGTCAGGACCCAAGTAACCTCCTGGACGTGACATGGCGTACAAGACCCCGAAAGGCCTCATACAAGCCACTTAGCGTACATAATCCAAGATCATAGAATTTAATGAGTTCAAAAGATAATTTCATATCAAAAGAGTTTAAGAAAATAGCGGAAGTCTACATATAGACTCAAAGCCATCTCATACATGAAAAGAAAGAAACATTGGGATGTAACCCATACAATGTCAAAGTAAAGAAACATAAAATAATAACAAGGCAATGTCCTCGTACATATGAGGACTCACCAAGTCTTAAAGCCTCTAAGTACTCACTAGCCACGAGCGGAATGACAAGAATCGCCAAGTCCTACATTATGAGACAATGTAGGTAAAAGTATGTGTTAGTAGATGGAATGTATCAAGTATGAGGGGAATGAAATAAAACATTGAATCATGCTAAAAAGGGACATTTTCATGACATGCAATGACCAAGCTAAACATGAAGTAAAAAGGGATAGAAATCATAAGTCATAAAGAAAGGTCAATGTAAGCTAAACATCATTAGAACTTGTGAAGTACTTTTAAAGTCATTTTAGTTCATTATTGTGGGAAACTACTTTTAACCGGCGTTTAAAGACCATGTGAGCTATCAACATGGAATCTGGCATAATCCCTACACCGAAAGGGCCATCCTACTTGCCAAGGTATGATCCTCAACTGATAGCTTACGTGGATCCACTAGCTAATGTCTATCTACACAATCATCCTATGGTGGCACATAGTTAAGGGATAAGAGATTGCTACTAGAGACTCCGCCTCCTCTAACAGAAGAGCCTCCATCTCAATACCCTCTCGGTGCTAAGTAAATATCCCACGGAATTAGTTATCTTGTATCCATGGAAAGATACGACTAGAGTTACCAATCCAAGATAAAATCATGTTTATAGACATTTCATCTTCCATGGACTTAGTCCAAGCTTACGTCACTAGAACAGCTCCTTAGACCATGCGTGACAGACCTTTCATATTCATCAATTATCAACATGGAGACTTCAACCTCAAAGATTCTTAAAATCATCATCAACTTCATAAAAGACATACATGAATTCATAAACTTCATCTTTTCATAGTTCATCATAAATCATAACTTGAAAACCATATATTTCACATGGGTTCATGAAAATTCATCTTAAAATATGCAATTCAACTCAATTTCATGCTTAGAAAACCATAAACAAAGCAAATTTATCATAATTGAAAGAACCCACATGATAGAAGAAAACCTAGCTTTTTATTGAACAATTCTTACTTAGAAAATTAGGGTTTATAGTCCAATTCATAGATCAATACATGGGTTCACATGGAATTAGTTGAAAAACATGTAATTGAGTCTAAATCATCAAAACAAGATCATAAGTACATAATTGAATCCATACAAATAGAACCCATGAAGAATGAAATCAAAACCTTGTTCAATTTTGGGAAAATTGAACTGGAGAGTTGAAGAAAACCTTGGGGGCTCAATAGGTGAATGGAACCCATTGATGAACTCCCTACATACCTCAATTGAATTCCTAAAAAATGATGAAGACTGGAGGCTTGAACTTGAAGAATCCTAGCTTGACTTCTTCTTCTTCTTCTTGATTCTAGAGAAAGAAATATTTGGGAGAGGTTTGGGAGTAATTGTAAAGTGATTGAGTAGGGTAGAAATTAGGATTATAAGACTTATATAGGGCTTAGGAATAGGAGTACCCGACTTAACTTTGTAAATAAGTCATTGGGTGAAAAGACCAAAAGATCCTTTTTTTTTTAAAATCAACCAATGACCCCACCTACTACTTGACCTACCGTTGGTAGGTCCACCTACTGACCGTAGGTCATGTAGTTGGTCACCAAAACTTTATTTTATTTTAAATTCCTTCCCCTAGGCAGTAGCAGCTATGACTCCTACCCCCACTTGACCTACAGTTGGTAGGTCAACCAACGAATAGTAGGTCACACTGATTTTAAAAAGCTAGAATTTTTGGTTCTTTTCGAATCCGGAATGTTACATTATCTCCCCCATTGGGAACATTCGTCCTCGAATGAGAATCAAGACATCATAAGGAAGGTAGAAACAAGAGTTAACAGCCCAACCAAGAATGAAATCACATAAATTCACATATCCGAGGAGGAAACATCAACTCCAAGCTAAAGCATGTTAAAAACATCATTTCATGAAGACCTTATGCTACCCATACTCAAATGCACATAATCATGAAGAAATCAATCAAGCTAAATCATATCTTCGAAAAATCAAATTTTCATGAGCATGAATACTTGAGGAAACATGAGAATTACTAAGACACAAGAATGCTTAATAGTGAATCATGAGGGGCTAAGGCCTCAAGCTAGACATAAAGGTAGAAGGAATAGAGATAGGGATACTAAGACATCACATCGCCTCCGAACTTTCACATATCACACCATGACAAGGAACCTTCTAAAATAAACATAGGTCTATTCACATATTTCAACCATGAAGCACACCATCTCCCCCTTGGGAGAAAACCTCTCTAGTCCTTTCGAATCCATCTCCCTCAACTCAAGCATAATACCCAAGTCTTAACAACCACAAAACCATTGATACAAGTAAACACTTAGAAGTTTCCACAAGGATTTCAAAGTCGACCTTAAACACACTAACCATACATGGATTCTTATCATAGCCAACAAATCACCCAACATCAAACAATGCATAACCACTATCTAAAAGACCATCACTTACCAATTTCCACATCCGGGGAACCCTTCTGATCTTGTCGAGTTCAAAGTGCATATGACTTACATTGTCGCTGACCAAAATTCTTACCCTTGTCGCCTCTAGAGGGACAATCCCTTATCATGTGACCACTCTTTCAACAACCAAAGCAACCATCTGAACCGGCTAAACACACACCCTTATGTCTTCTTCCACATTCCCGGCACTTGGGCCACATTTGCTCACTGGAATCCTTACCTTGAGAATGATTGCCTTCACCGGATTTTGGATGTGAAGAATCACCATCATCTCTTCTTGCCCTCTTTGAATCCCTAGTCTTCTCCTTAAGTTTCTCCTCTTCTATTTGTTGAGCGTGAATCATTAGACGAGAAATGTTCATTTCCTTGATGAGCATAGCAGTATGACATTTCTTAACCACCAATTCGGATACACCCGAAACGAACTTGCTCATCCTTGCCCTAGAGTCGGCAACTGTAGTAGGAGCATACTTAGACAATTGCGTGAACTTCAAAGCATACTCCTTCACACTCATACCCCCTTGACGAAGATTAATGAACTCAAGTACCTTTTCCTCCCTCATCTCAAGGGAAAACAACCTATCAAGGAAAGCAACCTTAAACTCCTCCCAATCAAGAAGACCCGCATCAACCGTCCTCTCACTTTTCCATTGTTCAAACCACACTTGAGCAACACTCTTAAGTAGATAAGCAGCCAATTCCGCCTTTTCCACCGGCCTCACACCCATGATCATCAACACCTTGTACACCTCATCAAAATACTCTTGAAGATCTTCCTCAACCTTCGAACCATGAAACTCCAGAGGATTCATTTTAGTGAAGTCCCTCACTCTAGATGTCATCGTACCCACATTTGGGTTCACGGGAGCCACAACCTTTCTATTTGCTTGGGCCATCATAGCTTGGGCAAATGCATGAAATGCAGCTCGAAACTCCTCATTAGTCACTTCGTCAGCCAAATGGTTGACCGGCACTTGGGGAACCTTTTCTGTAACATTTGCACAAACTTACCCATTCCTTCTCACGAGATTCCTTCGTGGAGGCATATTCTGAAAAGCATAGATAGAAGTTAGAAGAGGAAGACCTATGAGGTTTAAACACTATCGCACGACTTTAACATAATGAAAGAAGTGGAATTTCCTAAACATCACATAGCCTCTCATTCATAAATGTGGCGCGCTTCACACTCATGAACAAGACTCTACTCGACGTGACTTATGAGACATCCTAGGATCTTTCTAAAACCCTTGGCTTTGAATACTAAGTTTGTCACGACCCAAGGTACCCCCTAGACGTGACATGGCGTACAAGACCCCAAAAGGCCTCATACAAGCCACTTAGCATACATAATCTAAGATCATAGAATTTAAAGAGTTCAAAAGATAATTTCATATCAAAAGAGTTTAAGAAAATAGCGGAAGTCTACATATAGTCTCAAAGCCATCTCATACATGAATAGAAAGAAACGTTGGGACGTAACCCATACAATGTCAAAGTAAAGAAACATAAAATAATAACAAGGCAATGTCCTCAAACATATGAGGACTCACAAAGTCTTCAAGCCTCTAGGAACTCAATAGCCATGAGCGGAATGAGAAAAATCGCCAAGTCCTACATTATGAGACAATGTAGGAAAAAGTATGTGTTAGTACATGGAATGTACCAAGTATGAGGGGAATGCAATAAAATATTGAATCATGCTAAAAAGGGACATTTTCATGACATGCAATGACCAAGCTAAACATGAAGTAAAAAGGGTTAAAAATCATAAGTCATAAACCAAGGTCAATGCAAGCTAAACATCATTAGAACTTGTGAAGTACTTTGAAAGTCATCTTAGTTCATTATTGTGGAAAACTACCTTTAACCGACATTTAAAGACCATGTGAGCTATCAACATGGAATCCGGCATACTCCCTACATCGGAAGGTCCATCCTACTTGCCAAGGTAGGATCCTCAACTTATAGCCTACATGGATCCACTAGCTTATGTCTATCTAGACAAGCATCCTATGGTGGCACATAGTTAAGGGATAAGAGATTGCTACTAGAGACTCCACCTCCTCTAATAGAAGAGCCTCCATCTCAATACCCTCTCGGTGCTAAGTAAATATCCCACGGAATAAGTTATCTTTTTATCCATGTAAAGGTACAACTAGAGTTACCAATCCAAGATAAAAATATGTTCATAGACATTTCATCTTCCATGGACTTAGTCCAAGCTTACGTCACTAGAACAGCTCCTTAGACCATGCGTGACAGACCTTTCATATTCATCAATTATCAACATGGAGACTTCAACCTCAAAGATTCTTAAAATCATCATCAACTTCATAAAAGACATACATGAATTCATAAACTTCATCTTTTCATAGTTCATCATAAATCATAACTTGAAAACCATATATTTCACATGGGTTCATGAAAATTCATCTTAAAATATGCAATTCAACTCAATTTCATGCTTAGAAAACCATAAACAAAGCAAATTTATCATAATTGAAAGAACCCACATGATAGAAGAAAACCTAGCTTTTTATTGAACAATTCTTACTTAGAAAATTAGGGTTTATAGTCCAATTCATAGATCAATACATGGGTTCACATGGAATTAGTTGAAAAACATGTAATTGAGTCTAAATCATCAAAACAAGATCATAAGTACATAATTGAATCCATACAAATAGAACCCATGAAGAATGAAATCAAAACCTTGTTCAATTTTGGGAAAATTGAACTGGAGAGTTGAAGAAAACCTTGGGGGCTCAATAGGTGAATGGAACCCATTGATGAACTCCCTACATACCTCAATTGAATTCCTAAAAAATAATGAAGAATGGAGGCTTGAACTTGAAGAACCCTAGCTTGACTTCTTCTTCTTCTTCTTGATTCTAGAGAAAGAAATATTTGGGAGAGGTTTGGGAGTAATTGTAAAGTGATTGAGTAGGGTAGAAATTAGGATTATAAAACTTATATAGGGCTTAGGAATAGGAGGTACCCGACCTAACTTTGTAAATAAGTCATTGGGTGAAAAGACCAAAAGATCCTTTTTTTTTTAAATCAACCAATAACCTTACCTACTACTTGACCTACCGTTGGTAGGTCCACCTACTGACCGTAGTTCATGTAGTAGGTCATACAAATTTTTATTTTTTTCAAATTCCTTCCCCTAGGCAGTAGCACCTACGACTCTCACCCCCACTTGACCTACGGTTGATAGGTCAACCAACGAATAGTAGGTCAAGTAGTAGGTCACACTGATTTTTAAAAGTTGGAATTTTTGTTCTTTTCGAATCCGGGGTGTTACAGTAGTGTTGCTCATGTTGAGAATGATAAGAAGGAGTTGGCTTGTGATGTTCATAGATTGGCCCGATTAGGTGTTCGGTTGGTTGATTCTACTAAAGGTGGTGTTATGGTTCATAATGGTTCTGAATTGTCATTTGTGTCAAATGTGAAAGCCAAGCAAGGTCTAGATCCAATTTTGATTGAGTTGAAGGAAGCGGTGCTTAAAAAGTCCGTTGAGGCTTTCTTCCAAGGGGGAGATCATATGCTTCACTATCAAGGCTGTTTGTGTGTTCCCAATGTTGATGATTTGAGGGAGCAGATGTTGTCGGAAGCCCATAGTTCTCGATATTTCATTCACCCGGAAGCCACCAAGATGTACCGTGACTTGCAGGAGGTCTATTGGTGGAATGGGATGAAGAAGGATATTGTTGAATTTGTGGCTAAGTGTCCTAATTATCAATGAGTGAAAGTTTAGCATCAAAAGTTGGGAGGCTTGTCCCAAGATATTAGTATTCCTACTTGGAACTGGAAAGATTTGAACATGGACTTCATTGTTAGTTTACCTTGCACTTGGTGATAATATGACTCGATTTGTGTTTTTATAGATCGTATGACGAAGTCAACTCATTTCATCCCCATCAAGGTTTCATATACGGTGGAGGAATATGCAAAGTTGTATCTAAGGGAGATGTTTAGGTTGCACGGAGTGCCCCTATCCATTATCTCGGATCGTGGTACCCAATTCACTTCTCAGTTTTGGAAATCTTTTCATAAGGGTCTTTTTACTCGTGTCAAGCTTAGTATGGCCTTTCATCCTCAAATCGATGGGCAAGGGGAGCGCGCTATCCAAAATTTGGAAGACATGTTGAGAGCTTGTGTGATTGACTTCAAGGGTAATTGGGATGATCACTTGGCTTTGATGGGTTTTCTTATAATAATAGCTATCATTCAAGCATTGGTATGGCTACATTTGAGGCTCTTTATGGTAAAAGGTGTAGATCTTCCTTAGGTTGGTTTGAAGTAGGAGAGATTGCTTTGATAGGTCCTGAATTGGTACATGAGGCTATGGAGAAAGTCCATGGAGAAAGTTTGGCTTATTAGAGAAAGGTTGAAAACGCTCAAAGTCGACAAAAGTCCTATGCCGATGTTAGAAGGAGGAACCTTGAGTTTGATGGAGATGATTAGATCTACTTGAAAATTTCACCCATGAAGGGTGTAATGAGGTTTGGTAAGACAGGAAAGCTTAGTCCCCGTTATGTTGGACCTTATCAAGTATTGAGGCGTATTGGTAAGGTTGCTTATGAACTTGATTTGCCTAACGACTTAGCATCGGTACATCCGGTTTTCCATGTCACTTTGCTGAAGAAATATGTTGGTGATCCGACATCTATTCTACCTTCGGAGAGTCTTGGTATAAAGGAGAATCTTTCTTAAGAAGAAGTTTCGATTGAGATTTTGGACCGGCAAGTTAAGAAATTGAGGAATAAGGAAATTGCATCCATAAACGTCTTATGGAGGAATCAAAGAGTTGAGGGTGCTATTTGGGAGGCCGAGGCTGATATGATGTCTCTTTATCCCCATCTCTTTCCCTCCGATCCTATTCTAGCTAGAGGTATTTAGTCCTCGTGGTTCATCCTTTTGGTTTCATGTGTTCTAGTTATTCTCATGTTCCCTTATGCATGCATGCTCATGAAAACTTGATTTTGAGATTTGATTTAGCTTCATTGATTGCTTCATTATTATGTGCATCGAGTATGAATTGCATGTAAGCCTTATGAAATGATGTTTTGAACATGTTTTAGCTTGTATTTGGTGTTCCTCCTTGGGTTATGTGTTCTTGATAAAGTTGCATTCTTGTTGGGCTGTTAGATCTTCTTTCCATGCCCTTCTTATGTAGCCTTGAGTCTCATTCAAGGATGAATGTTCCCAAGGGGGAGATATTGTAACACCTCGGAATTTGGAAAAGGAAGAAAATAAATTTTTGGGATGAAGTCTATGTCTCCGGGTCCCAACTACGGACCGTAGAAGCTTTTACGGGTCGTAGATGGAAACCGTAGGAAGAGGGAAAATAACTTTCAAAAATCAAGTCCTAGTACCCTTTGTACAGTTCACCAGGATGACCCGTCATCCCATATATGAATCGTAGACCAGTCTGTCAAAAAGGGTCCAATTTCAAAAGTCTTTGGACCTTTCTACGGTTGATCAGTAGGTCCATAGAAAGACCTACAGATCATAGGTCCAAACCGTAGAGGGAGGGTGGGCAGTTATTTTAAGGGGCTTTTGGGTCTTTTACTAATTGTTTTAAACCAATACTATGTTGTTTTGTCTACTACCCTAAGCCTTATATAAAGCTTTTAAGCCCTAAGTTACCCACTTCCAATTTATTCTCCTAAATTCCCTAAACTTGACCAAATTCAACCTCTCCAAATTCTCTCAAGACTACGGAAAAAGAAGAAGAGCAAGGGTTCATCCAAGTCTCCAATCCTCAATTCTTTTTGGGCTTCTAGCATCAAGGTATGTGTGTATTCACCCATAGAGTCCTTTTCTCCATGGGGTCCCCAAAGATTTCAATTTCCGAATTCAAGTTCCAATTGATCAACTTAGGGTTTCAATTCAATAAATGTAGGTTTCAATTGATTATGATTGATTAAGTTTTCTAATGCATGATTTGATGTTAAGCTATGATATTTAGTTGGAATTGCAATTACCCATGCCTAAATTATGTTTTTCAACCATGATCCTCTATGAACCCATGAATCTAAGAGTTATAAAATTATGAAGATATGCAAGTTTTATGAAATGACTATGAATGAATTGATGATGCTTTGAAAGGAAAGTATTAATGTTGTTGTGAAAGGTTTTCTCACATGTTATGATGATCATGATTGTGAAAGGTATTTCTCACAAAAAAATTCACATTAGTGAAAGGTTTTCTCATCCATATTGAATATGTTTAAGGAGTCATTCAATTTTTTTATTTCAAAAGTGTGGATTGTTATTGATCATTGTCTTTTCTTATGTTAAAATAATATTTGACTTTTTATCTATTCTGTTGGGATTTAGACTTAGCACTGAGAGGGCTTTGAGGTGGAGGCTCAAATAGGATAGTCTCTAGTAGCAACCTCTAGTCCCTAACTTTATGCCCCCGTAGGATTGTCTTAAATGACCTAGCTAGTGGATCCACTTTAGCAAATGATAAAATGTACGAATCCTACCTTGGCAAGTAGGTTCCCCTTCTTTCGTTATGAGAGATATACCGGATCCCATAATATAGCTCTCATAGTCTTATTGTCGGTTAAAGCTACTATCCAAAAATTGATTATTTCTTCTTCAAAGCTTTTCTCATGTCCTTTATGTTATTGTAATTGACTATGTTTTCATGATTTTCATGTCATTTCTTCTATAAAGTTTTCAAATATTTCAATATGATCATGCCTACTCATTTTTAAGTCATTCATGCTACCATGCTTATGTCTTTGCATATTGCCTCATACTTAGTACATTCCATGTACTAATGCATATATACTTGTGCCTACATTGTTTCACTAATGTAGGGTCCGACACTCCTAACTCCCATACTCGTGGCTTGTTGATTCTTCACAGGCTTTGAATATTAGTAAGTCCTCATGTTCCGAGGACTGAGACACCTTTTTGCTTTATGTCATTTCGTTTCAGACCTTATATGTGATGTATGGGTTACATCCCAATCACTTTCCTTATGATGTATTAGATGGCTTTGAGACCTATGTTTTAGACGTCCGCTTTGTCTAACTCTTGTGGACTATGAAATGTTTTCTTTGAATCCTTTAAATTCTATTATCTTATATGATGTAAGCTGAGTGGCTTGTGTAGGGTCTCTCGGGGTCCTATGCGCCATGTTACACCTAAGGTATGCTTTGGGTCATGACACCTGTGGTTGATCTTCAGAAGTTGGACTTTCAGTCATTTGATGTACGAGTAGCCAGTACAGCCTGTAAAAGGAACCACGTATTGTACATGGCCAGTCATGATTGAGGTCCTAGACTTGGGAAGAATTTCTAGACTTGGACTCTACGAAAAGGTTCACGGGTCATATAAGTTTCTAAGGTTCGTAGTTGAGGATTAGTGGTTTGTAATATAAGAAAATGGGTTTCCAGTAAGAGTTTGATTAATGACCAGTACGATCCGTAGATGGATGTACAGACCGTACATGGGCTCGTAGGTGAGCCCCAACAGTTAGTTTTCTTAGGGTTAAGTGGGTATTTTCCTACTCTTTACATTTCTAGTGTATTCCTAAGCCCTATAATTGTTTTTACACTTTAAATTCTCCTCATTTACTCTCATTCTTTCAAAACACCAAAAGTTCTCAAGTCTTCTTCTCCAAGAATTCTCTCAAGGTTATTTACGGTTCTTCAAGCTTCAAGTCTCCTCTTCAAAGTTCAAAGTTAGAGTTCATCAAGGTATATCGGGAATTCATCAATAGGTTCCTCTTCACCTAATGACTCCCAAAGAAACCTCTAGTTCTACTTTATGTTTCTCACCCAAATAAAAGAGTTTCATGATTTATGAATGGGTTCAATTGATTTAAGGTTTTTTATCATGATTGATCCGATTATGCATGATTTGATCATAAATACATGTTTTCAATGATTTTCACATGAATCCATGCTATATAAGTACTTTATGATTAGGAATTAAGCTTTGATGATCTACATGCGTTATTAATTGAGGAATTTATAAATCAAAGACGCTTTTAGATAAAGTATCAATATGTTTTTTGTAAAAGGTTGCTTCTGATTGAAGTATTCTCGTTATGAAAAGATGATCATGATTTAAATGCTTTAGATAAGTGTCCTTATGAATATGATATGTAATCATGATTTTAAAAAAAGCTATTCAATGATATGAAGTTTATGATTAATTTGGTATTACTAGATTCTTACCATTTCAAGTATTATGAAATGATTATGCATGTTTCTGTTGGGAGTTTACTTAGAACCTAATGGACTTTGGTATGGAGGCTCACCCATTAGTAAAGGCGGAGTTCTTTAGTAGTAATCCCCTTGTCATATAACTATGTGCCCCCATAGGACTTGTCCCAATTGGACATTAGCTAGGGATCCACCAAAGCTTAAGAACATGGTCCTTACCTTGGAAAGTAAGGAACTCTCAATGTTTTCTGATTTCCTTAAATAGCTTATGCTTTATACATCTGTCATGACTTCTACTTATGATATAATTTTAGAATATTGCATTGACCTTTTTTATGATTTATGATCTCAGTTAATCATATTTTGATATGTTTTACTTCATCATGCATTATCATGTTTTAAGACTTATCATGCTCATATTATACTCATGCATCTTTCCTCGTACTCAGTACATTCCAAGTACTGATAGCATACATCTCTTATGCCTATAATGTTTCATAATATAGGTTCTAATGCTCCTCCATCCGGCATGGCTAGTATTGGATTGATCATCTTTGCTCAGTTTTTGGTGAGTCCTCATGGTTCAAGGGCACGCCACCTTATGATATATTTTATATCATTTCAGTTTTCAGACTATTTTCGTGAGTTAGGGCTTGTCCTAGGCACACCTATTAGTAGAGGCTTATGTTAGACTTAGTATGATTCCACATTTTCAATCTTTGTACTTTGATTTGGTATCATTTGAGATGTTATGTAGAGGTTTATATTCATCTTATCTATTTATTTTAATTATGTTGTTTATCTTAGAGTCATGTTATATCGACTGGCTTGTTTAGAGTATCTCAGTATTCTATTCACTATGTCATGTCTAAGGGAAAGTCTTGAATCGTGACAAACTTGGTATTCAGAGCATCAGGTTGTAAAGAGTCCTAGGTATCTGTCAAGCCTCATTTAGTAGAGTCTTATTCATGAGTGTGAAGCGTGTCACATTTATGAATAGGAAGCTACGAGACGTTTAATAAATTTCACTTGTTTCCTTACTCCAAAGTCATGTGATAGAGTTGAAATCTATGAAGTCTTCCTTCTAACTCTTGTTCCATGTATTTTCAGAAAACTTCTCCAAGAAGTTCTCCATTGAGAAGGAACATGAATGTGGAACCCAAAATTCCTCAAACTCTGGTTGATCCTTTGGTCGAGAAAGTGTCTCATGCAGAATTTAGGGTTGCTTTCCAAGTGTTGGCCCAAGATATGACCGAACAAGCTAATAGAGAGGTTGTAGCTCCCGCGAACCCAAATATGTGTATGGCAGTGATAAAGGTTAGAGACTTCACAAAGATGAATCCTCCAAAATTCCATGGTCAGAAAGTGGATGAGGATCCACAAGAGTTTGTTTAGGGGATTCAAAAGATCGTGGACATTATGAGAGAGACTCCGGTGGGAAAGGCATACTTGGCCGCTTATTAATTAAAAGGGGTTTCTCAAGTGTGGTTTGCTTAATGAAAGCAGAAGAGGGATATTGATATGGGTCCTTTGGATTGGACAAGTTCAAGAGAGAATTTCTTGATCGGTTCTTTTCCCTTGATATGAGGGAGGATTAATAAACATAAGTCAAGGTACATGAGTGTGAAGTAATACTCTTTGAAGTTCACTCAATTGTCCAAGTATTCTCTGGTAATGGTTGTCGATTCTAGATCTCGTATGAGCAAGTTTGTTTCAGGTATTTTTGAAATGGTGGTCAAAGAGTGTAGAACCTCCATGTTGATCAAGGAGATGGATATCTCAAGGTTGATGACTCATACTTAACAAATCGGGGAGGAAAAGCTTAAAGAGAGTACTAGAGAGACAAATAGGGCAAGAACATATAGCAGTGATTTCTCTCACTCAAGGTCCATTAGAAGTGGTCGTTCTCAGTTTCGACAGAAGTTCTCTGGTCTGATTTCATCTAGTGCTTCGACTCAGCAATTCATCAAGGATAGGGTGTATAACCTTAAGCCTCAAGGAGGTAGTTCTAGTGGATCTAATTTCCTCACTTGCCAAAAGTGTGGCAAGAGTCATCTAGGGAGATGCTTAGCCGGTACCGATGGTTGTTATGATTGTGGTAATGTTGGTCACAAATTGAGGGATTGCCCTTCACTTGTTGGCAAGGGTAAAGATAGTCTTCAAAATAATCTCAATGCTTACAAGTCGCCCGACTCAGCAGGGCGCTTCTTTTGCTTTTGGTAGTCAGTGTCTGAATAGATTCTATGCTCCTCAGACTCGTCATGATCAGGAGGGTTCTCTAGATGTGGTCATTGGTATGTTACGAGTCTTTTAGTTTGATGTTTATGCATTGCTTGATCCATGTGTAACATTGTCTTTTGTGACTCATTATATGGCTATGAAGTTTGATATCAGTCTTGAAATCCTTTCAGAACTTTTCTTCGTCTCTAATCCTATCGGTGATGCTATTATTGCTAAATGGGTGTATAGAAATTGCTCGCTCTCAACTTTCTAGAAAGTCACCCATGTTGATCTTGTAGAGTTAGACATGATAGACTTCGATGTCATTCTTGGTATGGATTGGCTTCATTCTTATTATGATTTCATTGATTGTAGAACCCGAGTGGTCAAATACCAGGTTCTGAATGAACCTATCTTAGAATAGAAGGGTGGAAATTTAGAGCTTATAGGGTAGTTTATCTCATGCCTTAAAGCTAGGAAAATGATTTCTAAATGTTGCATTTATCTTCTTGTTCTGTTAGGGATATAGATTCCAAAGCCCCTACTCTTGAGTACTGCAGTCCAAGTTGTTAATTGGTTTCTGGAAGTGTTTCCTGATGATCTTCCTAGTGTTCCTCCCGTAAGGGAAATAGACTTTGGAATGGACATTTTTCTAGATACATAGCCTATCTCTATTCTGCCTTACAAAAGGGCTCTGGCTGAACTTAAGGAGTTAAAGGATCAGTTGAAAGACCTATTGGACAAGGGTTTCATTAGACCAAGTATTTCACTATGGGATGCTCTAGTTTTGTTTGTTCGGAAGAAAGATGGTTCTCTTCGTATGTGTATTGATCATCGACAATTGAATAAGGTCACCATAAAGAATAAGTATCCCATCTCTAGGATCGATGACTTGTTTGATCAACTCCAAGGTATTAGTTTCTTCTTAAATATTGACCTTTGATTGGAGTATCATCAGCTAAGGGTAAGGGAAAGTGAAATTCTGAAAATGGCTTACGAACTCGGTAAGGTCACTATGAGTTCTTAGTGATGTCATTTGGGTTGAAAAATGCCCCCGCAATTTTCATGGGCCTAATGAAAATAGTATTAAAGCAATACCTTGATATGTTTTTCATCGTGTATATTGATGATATTTTTATTTACTCATTGAGTGCGGATGAGCATACGGATCATCTAAGGATCGTCTTGAAAGTCCTTAAGGATCGCCAGTTGTTTGCTAAGTTTAAGAGACGTGAGTTTTGATTGAGGTCCATTGCATTCCTTGGGCATATTGTTTCTAGTGAAGGTATTCATATTGATCCTAAGAAGACCGAGGCAGTCAAGAACTATCCTAGACCTCTTTCCACTTTAGATATTTGGAGTTTCGTGGGTTTCTCAGTTATTATAGATGGTTTATGGAAGGATTTTTCTCTATTGCTTCACCTTTGACTATGTTGACTCAGAAAAAGGTGAATTTCAATGGTGAGAAGCTTGTGAAGAAAAGTTTCCAAGAGTTGAAGAATCGACTCACTTCATCCCTAATATTGACTTTACCGAAAGGATCTGATGGTTTTGTGGTGTATTGCGATGCTTCAAGGGTTGGTCTTGGTTGTATTATGATGCAAAATTGTAAGGTAACTGCTTATGCTTTGAGGCAATCAAAGGATCATGAGAAGAATTATCCGACTCATGATTTGAAGTTGGCAGCGGTGGTTTTTCCTTTGAAGATTTGGAGACATTATCTCTATGGTTTTCATTCTCAAGATGATTGTCAAGCTGAGCGTACTATTCAGACTTTGGAGGATATGTTGAGAGCTTATGTGATTGAATTTAAAGGTAATTGGGATGATCGTTTGCCTTTGATTGAGTTTGCTTATAAGAACAGTTATCAGTCGAGTATTCAGATGGCTCCGTTTGAGGCTGTATATGGTAGGAGGTGTAGGACTCCTATTGGTTGGTTTGAAGTTGGTAAGATAGATTTGATAGGGACCGACTTAGTGCATGAGGCTATGGAAAAGGTTTGACTTATTAGAGAGAGGTTAAAAGTGGCTCAAATTTGACAAAAGACTTACGCGGGTGTTAAAAGAAGATAGCTTGAATTCACCGTTGATGATTGGGTTAACTTGAAAATCTATGGAAGGTGTTATGAGATTTTGAACGAAAGGAAAGATCAGTCCCCACTATGTAGGCCCATATCATATTTTGAAGCATTTCGATAAGGTGGCCTATGAGTTAGATTTGCCTTCGGATTTGGCATCGGTGCATTTGGTGTTTCATGTTTCGTTGTTGAAAAAGTGTATTGGTGATCCTACTTCAGTTGTGCCATTGGAGAGTGTTAATTTTAAGGAAAGTTCTGTTATAAAGAGGTTCTGATTGAGATTATAGATCGTCAAGTCTGGAAGTTGAGAAATAAGGAAGTTGTTTCCGTGAAAGTCCTTTGGAGGAATCAGTTAGTTGAGGGTGCTACTTGGGAGGCCGAAGCCGATATGATGTCCAAGTACCCCCATCTCTTTCCCTCCGATTCAGTTTAAGCTTAAGGTATTATTTCCTCATGTTTACTCTTTCAGATTCATGCATTTCAGCTATTCTCATGTCTCCATATGCATGCATGATCATGAAATCAGTTTTATAGTTCATGTTTTAGCTTGGGGTCAGTTACTCCTTGGTTTTATGCATTTTTATGTGTTTTTTGTTAATGTTGGGCTGTTAGATCTCTTTCTCTACTCTCTTTATTCTAGCTTAAATCCCATTCGAGGATGAATGTTCCTAAGAGGGGAGATATTGTAACACCTCGGAAGTAGAAAAGTTGAGCTGGAAAGAAAAGTTGCAGAAAGTTACTGGTACAAGCTTGTACGAGGTCAAGTACGAACCGTACTTAATTCTACGGTCAAGGGATGTTAGTCGTGGATGATGTCCTGAACGTTGGGAAAAATATCAAGTCTTAGATGAGTTTTTAAGGACCAATAGGACGGTTCGTACAAAGTTATGCGGGTCATAGATGAGACTCGTAGGGTGAGTTCCAGACTTGGTGAAATTTAGTGACTTCGGATCCATGAGTGAGTTGTATGGCTCGTACATGAAAGGATGGTCCATAATTATTGCTCGTGGTTGATCTTTAGAAAGTTGGACTTTCAGCCATTTGATGTACAAGTAGCCACTACGGCCCCTAAAAGGAACCACAGACCGTACATTACCGGTCGTGGTTGAGGTCCTGGACTAAGGAAGAATTTCCAGACTTGGACTCTACTAGAGGATTGATGGGTCGTATAAGTTTCTACGATTCGTAGTTGAGGGTTTGTGGTTAGATGTTTGAGAATTCGGTTTCCAGTAAGTGTTTGACAGATGACCAGTACGGTCCATAGATGGATGTACAGACCAAACATGGGCTCGTAGATGAGCCCCGAAAATTATTTTTCTCAGGGTTAAATGGATCGTTTCCTACTCTTTTAATTCCTAAACTACGTTGTTTCTAGACTATTCCTAAGCCCTATAGCTGTTTTTACACTTAAAATTCTCCCCATTCACTCTCATTCTCTCAAAACCCCAAAAGCTCTCAAGTTTTCTTCTCCAAGTATTCTCTCAAGGTGATTTAGGGTTCTCCAAGTTACAAGTCTCCTCTTCCAAATTCTAAGCTAGGTTTCATAAAGGTATGTAGGGAATTCATCAATCTGTTCCTTGATGTGAGGCCATATATGTATATATATATATATATTATTTACCTCATATTTAATATTTTTATTGTTGTTTTTGAGCATAAATTTTATGGATTATTCTTATGTTGTGTATTTTATTTGTAGGATTAAAGTAGTGTGAAGATGAAGAAATTTGGAGCACAAATGAATTATAATTAAGAAATCATATAAAGAAATCAAGAGACAACTTAATGGATTAAATTCAATATAATAATATATTTATGTATATATGGAAAATAGTTGCTGAAAGTTCAAACTGATAATTACATGTGCCACGTGGCAAATGATGAAGACCCTATCAAATTTATGTTGAGGCGGTGGAAGTTTTTTTTCTAGCTAACACGGAAAAGAAATTCTTTTGGGTTTGGATATTCTAATTTGTTTTGGACTCAATTATTTTAGTTAGGGTTTTCTACCACTATAAATAGTCCATAAAAATTATTCTTCCACAACCAAAAAAAACAAATAATAGACAACATTCAATATATAACTTAGGAACTTTGGAAGAGCCGTTGTGGAGGCCAGAGAATTTTGGCTTATTCTTTCTTCTCCTTTATTATTTATTTGGACTCATGATTTTGAAAGATATTTTAACTATTGTTCTTAACTTTTCATGATTAACTCAAACACATTTATTTTAATAAATTTTGATTGTGTTTTTGAGATAATGTGTAGCTAAATTTCATAACTATGGTTGTGAGAACCATGATGAATTATTAAAGTAAGTTAATATAAAAATTGATTCTTGAATGATTTTTATGCATATATTGTTAAACTCTTTGCTTTGATTGCTTTTTAACGGAGGCCTACGTTAGAACCCGCTTTTTTCCTACTTGCTCGACCAAGGAAGTAACCAATGTGAAAAGAGATTAAACAACGGAGATTGGGCGTGACAATCCGCCTTCTAATAGCCTGAACCCTACTTGTGAGGGCTAATCTAGTGTCAAGGGTAAGGGTTAGTAAAGAACACACCCGTAGACCGACCAAGTTGCGTGGTGAAATTCCCTATTTTGATGACCAATCACTTAGGAGATACGTAACTTACCGATCTTGCATTCTAAATATTGAAATAGATCACTATTACAATATTCTTGCTATGTTATGAAATCATGGGGAACACATTCCTAGTTACTTCTAATAATCTAAATACAAATAAATATTTAGTTCCAAGCTATTGTTATTCTTTTTATTTTTTGTTTCAATTTATATCCTCCCTTTTTAAATAACGACTACCGAGTTAAATATTTGCTATTGACAATATTCTTCCATATTCTTGGTGGGATCGACCCCAACTCATAGTTGGATAAATATATTGTATACAACCGTTTATATTTCTTTTTAAGAAGTATATTTGGACGTTATCAAAAATGGTGCCGCTGCCGAGAAATATGGCTTAGAAATTGTATTTAGTATTTATTTTTACTTGTAGTCCTTTTTTTTGTTTTTTTAGTAGTGGTTTTAATTTACTTTTCTTTATTATTATTTTTATTGATTTACTCTTCTTGAGATGTCATATGAAAAGTATGTAGTGATAAATGTTCTTGCAATTCGAGTACTTTTGATATTATGGATTCTTAAAAGTTAATTTTTTCTCAACAAGATAATTTGTATGGGAACATGGATGATTTGTTGATACTCTCCCTAAAACAATAATTAAATGCATGCATGAGTTTGATATGTTTGATTGGGATATTTATAAATTAAATGTTGAGTTGAGGGCAAAGATTAATATGTTTGACACCCAACAAGTTAGTTATACAATGTGTGAAGAAGAGAAAATGCTTACAAGCCAACTTGAAGAGCTAAAATTGGAGGGCCAATTACTTGATCATACTTTTATTGATGTTGTCACTGTTGAGAAGAGTACACTAGAGTTATGTAATGTAGTAGATAATATTATTTTTTTTAAATCTAGTATGTGTAAATATGAGGGTGTAAATAATAATACAATTCATAAGTTAGGGCACATTGGACCATTCCAATTATTTTTCCACATTATGTTTAGATGATGAGATATTAATCGATCCATCTGAGCCAATAGAAGAGTGTATGGAGGAGAAATATTGTGTCTATATTCTTGAATTTATTTTTCCAAAATCATGGAATTACATTCCTTCCTTAGGATCCAAGAAGTGTGAAATGCGATATCCATTGCTTGGGACCTTTATTTTTGTACCACCACCCTTTGAGTGTAATAGAAAAATTGATGCAAAATTAGGGGTGCAATTCATATCTTCAAAGTGGAAGGAAAAATAGTAAAATTGATGGTGTCGTGCCGTGAGTTAAATCAAGCACTTATTGGGAGGCAACCCAATTCGCAGTGTAGCTTCTTAATTTTATTTGGTGTCACTTTTTTTTTGTTTTTGTTTTTGTTTTTGTTTTTATAGATTTAGGGGAAGTCTAAGTACCCAAATTTGAAGCTAAGGAACACATTTTGAGCTTAACTGTGGGGTGCACGCGACCCTTGATGAAAAAAATATGTTGTTAGCAAGGCTCTAGAGGGCCCGATGGAGTATTTCTCATCCTTCTTCTTCTTCTTTTTTCTATAAATTGCTTTGGGGACCAAGTATGATTTTAGGTGTGGAGTGAAAATTCTTTCGATAGTTGCGAGCTTAAGGGTGAATATGTCATAGGATTTTATTTTATAAAAAATAAATACAAAAAGATTTTCTTTATTATTCTTTTTATTGTAGTTCTTAGTGGAATATCTCATCCACCCCTTGGTTTTTCTTATGGCCTCGATTCTTTTCCGAGGGGGTACCCTTTGAACGGAGTAATTTTTTTAAGAGTAATTTTTTTAGAGAGAAAAGAAAAAACTTATTTGAGTTGTTTGATACTATCAATTTAGGCCTGAGTTGAGTAGTACTTTTCTGTGAGTGCTTGAGAATAAAATTTAAAATAAACTTTTAGAGATCTAGGCTCATGGTTGTGACTCTATATATAACTTATTATTATTGTATAGTTTGTTATGACCCTGTCTATCTTAGAAGTGAATTGATCCATATTGATTGAGACTTGTGCTATGTGTGGTGAGGTTATTTGAATATATTCCATGTTTTGCATCTTAGTCTAGAACTTGTCCTGTATATTCTTGAAGTGAAATAAAAAAGTGTTGCTTTGCTTAGAAGATGATAATCGGCTTTCTTTAATTTGTCTTATAAATTTTAGCATTTTCAGATAATATATCACTAGTAACTCCTTTGAGCCTATAGCCTTCTGTTTGGTAGCCTTATATTTATCTTGATCCATTTTTTTCGAATCCCTAATTTTAGCACCCTGCTTCCTTGAGCATTATAACATAAATTGTGATAAAATTATCAAATCTGAAGAAAAGGGATGGTTGGTAAAAGAAAAAAAAGGTGACCAATGATAGTTACTTGTGATGAGAAGACCCTCTTAAAAAGAGTGTGACATGAAAAAAAAATTGCTTGAAAAAAAATGATTGAAGCATTCTTGATATGATGAGAATTACTTGTGAAATTAATTGAAGAGAGGGCTGAAAAAAAGTGATAAAAATAATGGGTGATGAAAAAAAAATGTAAAGTACTTAGGGAAGTTTAAGTCACTATTGTATAGTTTCCTACCAATCCCATGACCCGTTAAAGTCCTATTTGATTCTATTCAAGCATACTTAATTAGTGGAGATGTACATAATGGGCAAGCTTATGGTTCTTTATGCATACATGTGAATTCTTTTGTGTGTGAGAGAGTTGTTCTTTGATGCTTAGTCCTTAATATAAAATTGATTCGTTAAATTGAGTGTGTGGACTATTTCTCCTTGTGAGGGCATTTGTTTCATGATAGATAGGTGATTTTATTAACTTTCTTTAATGGAGTAGGAGAGCAAACCTAATTCGATGAGTAGAATCTATCTTTGAGGTTAGAAGGTTAGAAGTTCGTTGTTTTATTCTATATATTGTATAATGATTGAAAAGAGTACTTGATATTGTGATTTATTTCATGGCTTAATTATTTGTATCAACCAAAGTGGTGACATTCCTAGTTTGATTATTTTTTGAGCTTTAAAGCTAGCCTGAGGACGAGCAAAAGTTTAAGTGTGGGATGTTGATGTGGGGCAAAACATACATATATATATATATATACTTACATTATTTACCTCATACTTAATCTTTTAATCGTGTTTGAGCTTAAATTTTATGGATTATTCTTATGTTGTGTATTTTATTTGTAGGACTAAAGTGGTGTAAAGATGTTGAAATTTGGAACATAAATGAATTAAAATCAAGAAATAATATAAAGAAATCAAGCAAGAAGCTTAATGAATTAAATTCAATATAATAATGTATTTATGTATGTATGGCAAATAGCAGCTGAAAGTTCAAATTGAGAATTGTCTGTGCCACGTGGCAGATGATGAAGACCCTATCAAATTTATGTTGAGGCGGTGGATGTTTTTTTCCAGCAAACACGGAAAAGGAATTTTTTTGGGTTTGGATTTCCTAATTTATTTTGGACTCAATTATTTTAGTTAGATTTTCTACCTCTATAAATAGTCCATAAAAATTATTATTCCACAACCAAGAAAAAAAGAAAAAACATACAATAGACAACATTCAATAAATAACTTAGAACTTGATAGCTTAGGAACTTTGGAAGAGCTGTCGTGGAGGCCGGAGAATTTTGATTTATTCTTTCTTCTCCTTTATTATTTATTTGTATTCATGATTATTGAAAGATATTTTAGCTATTGTTCTTAACTTTTCATGATTAACACAAACACATTTATTTTAATAAATTTTTATTTTATTTTTGAGATAATGTGTAGCTAAATTTCATAACAAGGGTTGTGGAACCATGATGTATTATTAAAGTAAGTAATGTAAAAAATGATTCTTGAATGATTTTTATGCATGTATTGTTAATCTCTTCGCTTTGATTGCTTTTTAAGGAGGCTTACGTTAGAACATGTCTTATTCCTACTTGCCCAACAAAGAAAGTAACGAATGGGAAAAGAGATTAAACAACGGAGATTGGGCATGACAATTCACCTTCTAATAGGCTGAACTCTACTTGTGAGGGCTAATCTAGAGTCAAGGGTAAGGGTTAATAAAGAACACCCCCGTAGACCGACCAAGTTGCGTGGTGAAATTCCCTATTTGGATGACCAATCACTTAGGAGATACTTAACTTACCGATCTTGCATGCTAAAAATTGAAATAGATCACTATTACAATATTCTTGCTATGTTATGAAATCATGAGGAACACATTCCTAGTTACTTCTAATAATCTAAATACAAATAAATATTTAGTTCCAAGCTATTGTTATTCTTTTTATTTTTTATTTCAATTTAAATCCCCCCTTTTTAAATAACGACTACCGAGTTAAATATTCGTTATTGACAATATTCTTCCATATTCTCTTTGGGATCGACCCCAACTCATAGTTGAGTAAATATATGCGTACGACCGTTTATATTTCTTTTTAAGAAGTATATTTGGACGTTATCATTCCTTTCCACCCATTGAGTCCCAATGAAACCTCAACTTATACTTTATGATTCTCATCCGAATTCTAGGGTGTCATGATTTATGAATGAGTTCAATTGATATAAGGCTTTTTCATCGTAATTTATCTTATTATGCATGATTTGATCATAATTACATGTTTTCAATGATTTTCACATGAACCCATGTCATATGAGTACTTTATGATTATGAATTAAACTTGGATGATATGCATGCATTATGAATTGAGGAATTTATGAATCAAGGATGCTTTTAAATAAAGTATCAATATGTTTTCTGTAAAAGATTGCTTTCGATGGAAGTATTCTCATCATGAAAAGATGATCATGATTTAGATGCTTTAGATAAGTGTCTTTATGAATAAGATATGAAATCATGATTTTAAAAAGAGCTATTTTATGATATGAAGTTTATGAATGATTTGGTATTACTAGATTCTTACCATTTCAAGTATTATAATTTTGTTATGATTATGCATGTTTTCATTGGGAGTTTACTTAGCACTGAGTAGACTTTGGGATGGAAGCTCACCCGTTAATAGAGGCAGAGTTCTTTAGTAGTAATTCCCTTGTTCCATAACTACATGTCCCCATAGGACTTGTCCCAATTGATGATTAGCTAGTGCATCCACCAAAGCTTAAGAACATGGTTCTTACCTTGGCAAGTAGGACACTCTCTTTTCAGTGTGAGAGCAGTACACTGAACTCCATGTTATAGCTCACATGGTTTATGTCGATTAACAGTATCTCCCACAACAGTTTATGATTTCCTCAAACATTTTACGTTTTATACATATGTCATAACTTCTACTTATCATATGATTTTAGAACATTGCATTGACCGTAATTATGATTTATGAACTCAGCTTATCAGATTTAGTATGTTTTACTTGGTCATGCATTATCATATTTTCAGACTTATCATGCTCATGTTATACTCATGCACCTTTCCTCATACTCAGTACATTTCGAGTACTGACAACATACATCTCTTGTGCCTATATTGTTGCATAATATAGGTTCTAAAGCTCCTCCATCTGGCCGTGGATAGTATTGGATTGATTAGCTTTGCTCAAGTTTTGTTCAGTTCTCCTGGTTCGAGGGCATGACCACCTTATAAGATCTTTTATGTCATTTCAGTTTTCAGACTATTTTTGTGAGCTAGGGCTTGTCCTAGCCATACCTATTAGTAGAGGTTTATGTCAGATTTAGTATGATTCCGCATTTTCAGTTTTTGTACTCTAATTTGGTATTATTTGAGATTGTAATGTTGAGATTTATATACCGCTTATCATTTTATTTCAATTATATTGTTTATCTTAGAGTCATGCTATGTCAAGTGGCTGGTTTAGAGTTTCTCGGGATTCTATTCATCATTTCACATCTAGAGGGTAGTCTTGGATCGTGACAAGGACTCTACTAGACATTAGATTTGTACCAATGACACTGGTGAATCTGGGGCTCTAATACCAACTTTATCACGACCTGAAAACTTATGTTCTGATGAAAACTACCAAAACCTCCTTCGATAGGTAAGCCAAGCCATATCCTGAAACAACAAGTAACATGCATATTGAGCAAAATTAACAACCAATTGAGAAGATAACATCAATACAAAGGAATATATAACGGAAAGAATGAAATGACATAAACATATATAACAATACAACTAGACAATCATGTTAAACCATCATGTACACCATTTAATATATTAATCGGAAAAGGGTCATATTTACTCTTGTATTCTTAGAAAAAAGGTTATATTTATCCGTAGTCATACTTTCTTGATATATTTGCCCCTACCATCCAACTTTAGGCATATATTTTCCCTTAAACCAATAAGTCTCATATCCCACCTTTTATTCACTGAAAATTTCCTCCTATATTTATACTTAATCCAATATTATACCCACCCATTTAATTAACCCATAAAACCCAATATTACACCCAATTCAATTAAACTGATGCAGCAACTAACTTACAAATGCCAATAAGGCGGCAACAAAGTGTGTCATAGATAACACTATTGAGGAAGAGTGTGCAAAACTTTCACCATAGAAGAAAATTATTACAAGTACGACATCGATAATCGCAGACACTTGGTGAAAGCTTCTCCTCAAACAGAGGTGAAAATTGAGAAATTGTACAATTTGAAGTGATAAAAATCATGATAACCCACTTGAATTTCTCCTCTTGTTTTCACATTTTCTTTCAAGAAAAAGAACATATGTAGCGTTGGTATTTCAATTTCCATGAGAATATGAAAAATACAATACAAAGAAGGCTAAAGAGAAGATTTAAGGGTAAATTTTAGGAGTTGGGTTAAATGGGTAGGTATAATATTAGATTTGGGTATAATAATTAAATAAAGAGAAAACTGTAAGTGAAATATATATATGAGAATATGAAAGATACAATACAAAGAAGGCTAAAGAGAAGATTTAAGGCTAAATTTTAGGAGTTGGGTTAAATGGGTAGGTATAATATTAGATTTGGATATAATAATTAAATAAAGAGAAAACTATAAGTGGAATATATATATATATATATGTGTGTGTGTGCCATATATGTGCCAAGTAGGATAATAAAAGTAAGGATGTAAGACTTAACGGTCCAAGGGCAAATATGTGTCTAAAGTTGGATGGTAGGGGCAAATATAACAAAAAAGTATGACGAATGACAAATATAACCCTTTTGTAAGAGTACAAGGGAAAATATAACCCTTTTCCGCATATTAATTTCTTTATTGAAATTAAGTACATAAAACAATGTTTTAAATTAGTGGTTTATAATTTTTATCAAGTTCGTAACAATTGTTAAATTTGATTAAGACTGATTTTTAGTATGTTTTTTAAATCTGTTTTGAAATGTATCGTTGTAAGGTATATAAATTTCAAGATTGAAGGAATCGTTTATGAAATAAACACCAATTACGACGTCTTAATTAAGACAATAGGTTCTCATATAGGTGTGAACTCATAATATTTGGTTTGAAAGATAAATATGTTGTGAGTGATCGATGTCAATTTATGACCATCCATAATGATATGGGGTACGAGGTTAAATTCAAGAGGTCTAAAGTTACATGTAGTAAATATGGTACCCCAAATCACAAGAAGAATACTTGTATCAAATTTCCACCAGAAAATTAACATGTAGAGTTAAATTTTTTCTATTTAACGTGTTTTTCAGAATCATTATTTTAATTAATTATATTTTTTATTTTAAATATTATTCGTGATTTGTGAATGGTTTAATATGTTCAAAAAATAGTTGTTGTGGTACTGAAAATAATATTATGTGTTTGGATTTTAACTTGATTTATTTATGTCTTCATTTATATACATTTATAACTAGAGTGGTAGACTTTTTTGTGGTGGCTGATGTAATACAAATTAATGTGACTCTTGTTGTACTAATAATGATGATATGACTGGGTTAAATTGATATGTAGAAGCTTGATGGCTGGTAATATTTTTTGCTTCATTTTTATACATTGATTTATATATTTTTACTTATTTTATGGGCATGATAATATTCAATGGACAAGATTAGAGTAGTTCATTCTAGTGCGGATAATTATATGGTATAGTTCATTATAATGTTGGAACTGAAAGGAAATATAGTCAAAAGGTTGATTTTCATTCTGGTATAAAATTACCAATTTATAAATATTTCAAAACATACAGATATAATATGATATATATTGAGGTATTTTATTGGATTAAAATATGGTGTAAATCGCTAACTGATATACTTACTAATAGGATTAATAATGCATTCAACGTTAATTTATATCATATTATGCACAGTATGTTAATAGCATTCTTTATCCAATTAGCAGTCTTTGACTATAACGAGAATCAACATTGTCAGAAAATTACCTCTCATTTTCAACAATAGAATGAATATACACCATATTTTGATAAAATATTAACTTTCAAAATTTCAAAAAGGACTAAAAACCATCAAATAACAATATCAAGTAAGTTTTAACCAACTTTATATCAAAACTTAATTTCAAAATCACATTATCATTCTTTTTTTCATAGTATCATGTGTTGAGGAAGAACAGAGGAATAATCTTTGAAAGTTTTGTCACCACTCTTTCAATGGCAACATTATTGGGAACCTCTTTCTCTTTACCCTTATTTTTTGTCAATTTGTCTGTAACAATGAGAGAGTTGTCATTAACAACTTTCTCCTTATCCTTCCTTTTACACGAACTAATGGTAACACAGTTACGCTTTTCTTTAAATCTGGCAATATCTTCTTTTTCATATTCACTCTCAAGAGATAGAGTGAAAGCATTCAACTCGAAACTTGATCTCAAACATACGACAATGTTGTTAGTATTGTGATTTGATTGCCTAAACATATGACTTTTTCTAGAAGTCGTCTCCATAAAAAAAAATTCATGATCGTACACCAAATTTCTCTAGAATTATAGATGGCTTGAAAAAAAGGAGTAAGAATGGAGAAGAACGACACTATTACCAGAAAAAAGATGGATATTTTTATTACCTAGAAAATAATAATGGTGGGTGAGAGAATAATGATCATATTTGATTGAATAATAAAAGGAATAAAAATGGAGAAGAACGACACTGTTACCAGAAAAAAAATGGATATTTTTATTACCTAGAAAATAATAATGGTGGGTGAGAGAGTAATGATTTGATTTGATTGAATGATAAAAAGAGTAAGAATGGAGAAGAACGACACTGTTACCAGAAAAAAGATGGATATTTTTATTATCTAGAAAATAATAATGGTGGGTGAGAGAGTAATGATCTAATTTGATTGAAACTGTTACTAGAAAAAATATGGATATTTTTATTACCTAGAAAATAATAATGGTGGGTGATTTGATTGAATAATAAAAGGAGTAAGAATGGAGAAGAACGACACTACTACTAGAAAAAAGATGGATATTTTTATTGCCTAAAAAATAATAATAGTGGGTTAGAGAGTAATGATCTGATTTGATTGAATAATAAATCAAGAGAGAGAAAATAAATATTTTTTGTCAAAAATGTATCACATGATGAGCGTGATTGAGGTTCCAAAAGCAAAACCATAAATTAAAATCCTATAAAATTAGCACACTAATTAAAAATAAAAGAAATTAAAATATTCCCATATAAAACATGTATTTAAAATATGGTTATGTTTTGTAGTTTAAAACTTTATTTTGTAAATAAAATAAAGTAGATTTATGTATTGTAATTCAAAGTCTTAAACACAATATTCTTGTAATTTTTTCTTATATTTATTAGTTTCAATTCTGTTGTTTTTCTAAATAACTATCTCAAACATAAGTTTCGCGGAGATGGTGCATGGCTTGCTTGTATTTGATTGCAACTTTATTAACTACTTTCGTTATCTTTTACAATTTTTCACACTGATTCTACTCAATTCATACATAAATAAAAGTAAAATTACTTAAATCCCACAATGTTAAAAGTTAATTAGAGAATATCCCTACTCTTTATCAAATTACAAAAATCCCTTAAAATTAAAGGATTTCGGATTCATCAGCAAACATGCAAATACATGTTGGGGAACAATTAATATTTCACAATAATAATATAACTTATTATTTAGCAAAATAGTAGTTCTGAAAATAAGATAGATATTACTACGATAAAATATAAATAATAATGCATAAAATTAATACTTGAGTCGTGCTGGGCACTGTCCTAAGAAACTATTTCAGCTGTGTGAAATGTTTCCCAGGATTAAACAAGCATTCCCTAATTAACTAGATGATACAAGAATCGGCAAATTAATTAACATCAGCAAGTTATACTCTTATTTTAGAAAACCCAATATAAAAAAGGATTAAATTAGAAAGGCATAGAGAAAGAAGAGAGAACGAGAGGATACAGTAAAGAGGAAACATATATAGAATATATATTGATGAGTAGAAGTTGAAGCCTATTTATAGGCCAAAAGGAAAGTTGTTCTTTTGACAAGTGTTAATGACAAGTGTCTCTAGTCATTCATGCACTTGACACCTACCATCTTCCTTACCATCTTCTCCAAGAAACATAAAGGCTTTTCAAATACATTTTTGTCACGACCCGATTCCTCGAGTCATGATGGAGCCTACCAACCCGCCAGTAGGCAAGCCAAAACCTGTCCCGAAACTTAACACTAATGGGACTGAGGGTGAAAACTAACCTCAACTAAGCGGAAGCATAAATAAAGAAACACCTAAGGGAAAGGCGGAAGCGAAACCAACTATACACAACAACGATACCTCCCAGAATCTTAAAGTCACATGTACAGAGCTACTACAAAATGAGTACAAATCCCAAAAGCGGACCACAAAAACCAGACTGTCTCAAAAGCAAAAGACAAGCCAAATATATAAACAGAAGGAGGCAGGTAATCTCAGGACACCATATGCTCACCCTAGCCTCCGGAACAGACTGGAGCAGGCTCGAACTCAACGCTAAGAACTGATGCTCGGACCTACATCACGAAAACAGACGTAGAGTGTAGCATGAGTACCAATACAACAGGTACCCAGTAGGCATCATAGGCCGACTGAGCAAGAAAGGTAAAAGCAGACTGAAAGGATAGAATCAACAATAACAGAGGTCAATTGAAATAAGCACAAACTAATCGATAGCAAACTAGGAAAAACCTAAACTAAACCTAATTGGGCCCCCCATAAGACCCAGAAGGTACACTCAAACACAGACAAACAAAAACCCGAATGGACCCCCATAAGCCTGTTAGGTACACAGAAAAGCTAAATCTACAAGATCGAATGAAACCCAACTGAGAACCAAAACCACCAACCAACCCAACCGAAACAATCAGCCAACTCTAAACCAGTCAAAAGTCTGACGTCCAAATCGGGCCGCCCATCCCGATGGCAACTCCCGGGGGCCCTACCGTAGCCAACAGAGTGCCAAGGGGCATGACGACTCTCCCAAAGGCCCTAATATCCAATCGCCCAATCAGCTAGCACTCCGGGGGCCCTGTCTCAACCAGACGAGTGCGCAGGGCATGTCAACTCTGAAGAGGACCTCAATAACTCATATCCAATTTCCCAGCTGGCTAACACTCCAGGGGCCCTGCCCTAGCTAGATGAGTAAGCCAGCTAACACTCCGGGGGCCCTGCCCTAGCCAGACGAGTGTGTGGGGCATATCAACTCCGTAAAGGATCTCAAATACCAAATCAATATGGATCGCCGTCCACCACCAACCACGTCACCACATAACCGACCTCAAAACACCTGAAATACCATGACAACACCACGCCTTTGATGACACATCCGTACCACAGAAGCAGGGAGAGAAGCCAGAAGATCGCAATAATACAAAGCCAAAGCTAGGCTCATACTATCACACCCAAGTCTACTATTCTGGTCTACAAGGACCTAGTCCATCCTAATCGACGTTGGATACATACCAGAGTCAAACAGGTGCATGGGTCTAAGGGAAAGCTAACCTAACCTAGACTAAGGCCAGAAACATGCTCCAACAGAAAAAAAAAAAAAAACAACCAACCAGACGGATCACATGAAACAACACAAAAACAATCCCTCCAATAACATGGTACTGCCCCAAACAGCCCAAAAATCAATCCTAAAGCATGGTTTCTGAGAAGAAGAGAAGAAGTACAAGCACGGAGAGAAAGGACTCCCAGACTTCCGCGAACTCGGAACCTTATCCACGAACGCGGAGAGGAGACACTCAGACCTCCGCGAATACGGAGAAGGAAGACTCACACCTCCACGAACATGGAGCTAGGCCCATGAACGTGGAGAAGAAATGGGTCTGCAACATCAGCAGTACACCAGCTGAAACTTGGCTTTCCCAAAACTCCGATGGGATGCTCGGGATTCGTTCGGAACTCCGTGGACGCAAAAGAGATATGCTACACCATCAAATTCAACGTTTCGGACTTAATGGCGTAGTCAGAATTTCCATACGAGGTCATTTTGACTAAAAGTGGGTCCCACTTCCCAATCGCCAATTTAGCCAACTTCAATCAAGGGCCTCGAAATTAGCTCAGAAGCCTCGGGAAGTGCTCTAAGTCTCATTCTAGACCAAGCTTGGCATTCTGAAACTAACCGCACTGACGAAATTCTCATTCAAGTTTGTTTACCAAGAATGTTGACCAAAGTCAAACTTGAGCCAAATTTCAAAGGTTAAAGCGTCAAATGACCCTAAAGTCACACCAAAACCCTCGGGACTTGGACCAATCATGCATCTAGACTAATTTGGCCGTTTCGGAGCTAATGGAACCGTCAGAATCATATTCTGAGGTCGTTTAAATGAGGTTATGACCGAAATCAACTTTTCAAGGTTCAACAGCTCCAAAATAGGGAAACGGGCATAAAACCTAAACGAACGACCAGGCGACCGAACAGTCAGTGCCAGCATCCTGAATCATCCTCACATGCACTAAGGCCTCATAAAACAAGTATGTACCACGCGGCCTAGGCTTTGTAGACTCAAACCAACCAACTGGAGTGCGACAATGCCTACCATATAAAGGCTCAAACTGGGCCATCTGAATGCTAAAGTGGTAGTTGTTGTTGTACACAAACTCTGCCAAAGGCAAGAACTGGTCCCACTGACCACCAAAGTCCATAACACAGGCCCGCAACATATCCTCAAGGACCTAAATAGTACGCTCTGACTGGCCATAGGTCTGCGGGTGTAATGTTGTGCTAAGGTCGACATGGGTGCCTAACTCCTCCTTAAATACCCTTTAAAAATTGGAAGTGAACTGTGAACCCCGGTCTGAAATGATAGAAACAGGCATACCATGAAGACGGACCACCTCCCGAATATAGATATGGGCAAGTCTCTCAACACTGAAGGAAGTACGAACTGGAAGGAAGTATGAACTGGAAGGAAGTACGAACTTGGTCAATCGATCCACGATGACCCAAATGCCGTCAATACCTCTAGAAGTCTGAGGCAAGCCCACAATGAAATCCATGGTGATACGCTCCCACTTTCACTCAGGAATGAGTAATCTCTGCAACTCACCTCCAGGCCTCAAATGCTCGGCCTTCACCTGCTGACAACACAAGCAACGGGACACATAGTCTGAGATGTCCTTCCTCAAACCGCTCCACCAGTAATGCTACCTCAAATCACGATACATCTTAGCGGTGCCCGAATGGATAGAATACCTGGAGCCATGGGCCTCGCTAAGGATCAACTAAATCAAATCCCCTTCTCTCGGAACACACAAACGGCCAGCAAATCTCAAAACCCCATTTGAGTCTAATGTAGTCGGCTCGGTATCACCTACCAATACTCTATCCCAGAGTGCCACCAAAGACTCATCCTCGAACTGACGGCCACAGATCTGATCTAGCAAAGAAGACTGAACCCCCACATAGGCTAACACCCGCCTGGTATCTAAAACATCAATCCTGATCATCTGGTTTGCTAGGTACTGAATGTCCAAAGCCAAGGGTCACTCTGAAATAGAAAGGAAGGCTAGACTACCCATACTTACTGCCTTCCAGCTCAAGGCATCCGCTACCACATTCGCCTTGCCCGGATGATAGAGAATAGAGAGGTCATAGTCCTTCAGGAGCTCAATCCAACGGCGCTGCCTCGAATTAAGATCCCGCTGGGTCATAATGTACTGAAGGCTCCTGTGATCAGTGTATATCTCACAATGAACTCCATATAGGTAATGCCTTCAGATCTTAAGTGCAAAAACTATCACCGTCAACTCCAAATCATGAGTGGGGTAGCTGCACTCATGCAGCTTAAGCTGCCTCGACACATAAGCCATAACCCGGCCATGCTACATCAATACACAACCCAAACCAATGCCGGATGCGTCACAGTATATCATGAAACCCTCACCCTCAATTGGAAGAGTCAATATAGGAGCGGTGGTAAGCAACTCCTTAAGCCTCAGAATGCTCCTCTCACACTCCTCCGACCACACAAAGGGAACATCCTGGTGAGTCATCCAAGTCAAGGGCGCCACTATAGAAGAGAAACCCTCAACAAAATGCCTGTAGTATCCTGCTAATTCGACGAAGCTCTGAAACTCAGTCACAGAGGTGGGCCTAGCCCAATCACGGATAACCTTAATATTCGTCGGATCCACCATAATGCCATCCTTGGACACCACGTGTCCCAAGAATGCTACAGACTCAAGCCAAAACTCGCACTTTGAGAACTTGGCATAAAGCCGATGGTCTCTGAAAGTCTGGAGCACTATCCTCAAATGCTGCTCATGCTCACTATGGCTCCGTGAGTATACCAAGATGTCATAAATGAAGACTATGACATCAAGTCCATGAAAGCGGCAAGGGCATTGGTCAATTCAAAAGACATCACAAGGAACTCATAATGGCCGTAACAAGTCCTAAATGTTGTCTTAGGGATGTCCACTGCTCTAACCCTCAACTGGTGGTAGCCGGATCTCAAGTCAATCTTAGAAAACATAGCGGCACCGTGAAGCTGGTCGAACAGATCATCAATACGAGGCATGGGGTAACGGTTCCTCACCGTCATGTTATTTAGCTACCTGTAATCAATACACATCTGCATAGTACCGTCCTTCTTCTTCAAAAACAGGACTAGGGCACCCCAAGGTGATACGCTAGGCCGAATGAATCCCTTACCTAAGAGATCCTAAAGCTGAACACTGAGCTCCTTGAGCTCTACGGGGGCCATACAATACGGTGGGATGAAAATGGGACAAGTACCCTGTTCTAAATCTATGACAAAGTCAATATCTCACTCTGGGTAGGTCAGGAAGGTTGACAGGAAACACATCAACAAACTCTCGGACTATAGGCACTGAATCCACCGTAGGGCCCTCCATACTAACATATCTAACATAAGACAGATAAGCCAAACATCCGCTATCCATAAGCCTCCGGGCTTGAATACAAGAAATCATCCGAACTGGTGTGCGACTACAAGAACCCTACCACACCACCGGTGGAATACCAGGCATGGCCAAAGTAACGGTCTTGGCATAGCAATCCAAGACCGCTCAGTGAGGGGATAGCCAATCCATGCCCAAAATCAAATCAAAATCCAGCTTACTAAGCATAATAAGATCAGCCCGAGTGTCCTTTCCCTGAATAGTCACCACACAGGATCTACAAACCTGATCCACTACTAAAGAATCATCTACAGGGGTCGACACACGCAACTGTACCACTAAGGGCTCAGGACTTACCCCCAACCGAGGAACACAATAAGCAGAGACATACGAATAGGTAGAACCCGGATCAAATAAAAATGACGCAAACTGATGGCATAAGAGATCCGTACCTATAATCACATCATCTAACGCATCGGCCTCTACTCTGTAGAGGCGCCTAGGGCCTAGGGCCACCGGCGTGAAAGCGGCCAGGGGCCCGCGAATGCGGAGGGAAGACAAACATAGCTCCGCAGACGTGGCCAAGGGTCTTCAAATGCGGAGGGAAGAAATCCACACCTCCGCGAACACGGAAGCATATCCGCGAAAGCGGAGAGAAAGGACTCCCAGACCTCCGCGAACGCGGAACCTTATTCGTGAACGCGGAGAAGAGACACTCATACCTCCGTGAACGCGGAGCATAGACCGCGAATGCGGAGAAGGAAGACTCACACCTCCGCGAACGCGGAGAAGAAATGGGTCTGCAACATCAGCTGTACACCAGCTGAAACTTCGCTTTCCCAAAACTTCGAGGGGTGCTCGGGATTCATTCGGAACCCCGTGCACACAATTGAGATATGCTATCCCTTCAAATTCAACATTCAGGACTCAATGGCGCAGTCTGAATTTCAATACGAGGTCATTTCGACTAAAAGGGGTCCCACTTCCCAATCGCCAATTTAGTCAACTTCAACTAATGGCCTCGGAATTAGCTTGGAAGCCTCAGGAAGCTCTTGAAGGGTCATTCTAGACCAAACTCAGCATTCCGGAACTAACTGCACTGATGGAATTCTCATCCAAGTGCATTTACCAAGAATGTTGACCAAAGTCAAACTTGAGCTAAATTTTAAAGGCTAAAGCACCAAATGGCCCTAAAGTCACACCGGAAGTCTTGAGACTCAGGCCAATCATTTTCCTAGCCTAATTTGGCCGTTCCGGAGCTAATGGAACCGTCAGAATCATATTTTGAGGTGTTTTACATGAGGTTTTGACCGAAATCAACTTTTCAATGTTCAACAGCTCCAAAACAGGAAAACGAGCATAAAACCCAAACGAACTAATAGGCGACCGAAGAGTTAGTGCCAGCAAGTAATAAATGACTTGGGATCGCTATAAGAATGCTCTAAACGACAGAAAGAAGGCATTAACACGAAAATGACCTAGAGGGTAATTGCAATTTCATAATAAGATATATTTATATAAATTCATTTGAAATAATAAAAAAATACTTACAATCCCCCACATATTTCAAAAGAATTTATACAAAGAAAAATATAACTTGCTGGATTTTCATGGACAAAATGCAATAGGTTTGGTATCTTTCGGAATATAAACCAAACTTAGATCGATAAAATTTAATTTACAGAATTACCGGTGAAATATAATATTTCTATGAACCAATAATTCTTATTGTAAATCAGAAACTTTATCAATCACATTCTGACCTCAGTAATTTTTTTGTTCAATGCGGTTTTGCGCCAATAGGCCATGCGCATGCTCGGTATTCATGAGAGCTCTAGAGACAAAGCCAAAGTCTCGTAGGAGCGACCACACTCCACTTCTCATATAGGTGAATTCATCAAGTGTATACTACTTTAAATACACTATCCTTAATTAAGGACTATGAATTCATTAAGAGTTAAAAACTCATCCCTCATTTTCAGTAGCAGTTCAAGCACTCTCAGTTAGTGCGCAGTGTCAATGTTGACTTGTTATTACCCATATGAACCTACTTCGTGGGATCTCCAATCACATAGGTTGGGTTACCATCTCTATTGACAATCACATTGGCCTTAAACCCCATCTCTATTGACGTCTGAAGAATTAATTTTCTTCCCACGGGTTTAGTCAGTGAATCGGTCGAATTCAATTCCGACTTCACATAATCAATTGCAATTATTCCATCTCTCAGCAACTGCTTAACAACATCATGCCTCAATTTCATGTGTCTGCTCTTACAATTATAAGATTTATTCTTCTCAATGGCAATTGCGGCTTGACAATCACAGTGAATAAACATAGGAGGAAATTCATCCTTTATTAAAGGGATATTCGCTAAGAAATTTCTTAGCCACTCAGCCTCAGAACCAGCCAGTTCTAGAGCTACAAACTCTGACTCCATAGTCGATCTAGCAATGATTTTCTGTTTAGGTGATTTCCAGGATATTGCACCACCACCTAAGGTGAACACATATCCACTTGTGGATTTTGTCTCATCTGAATCAGAGATCCAGGTTGCATCACAATACCCTTCTAAAGTTGAAAGAAATTCACTATACATGATACCATAATTCATGGTTCCTCTCAGATATTTCATCAGTCTATTTAATGCAAACCAATTCTCATTATTGGGATTATGAGTATATCTACTAAATCTACACACAACATAGGCAATATCAGGCCTAGTAAAATTCATTAAATGCAATAGACTTACAATAATTTGAGCATATTTAGACTGAGCAATTGGGTCACCATTATTCTTTTTCAATTTAGAGTTAGTATCATAAGGAGTGGCTACTGGTGTCACATCAAAACATTTAAACATTTTAAGAAGTCTTTCCACATAATGTTCTTGTGACAACATTATACCATCTTCACTCCTTATAACTTTAACTCCCAATATCGTATTTACTTCACCCAGATCTTTCATATCAAAACTAGTAGACAAAAATAATTTGATACTTTTCATAATATTTAAACTTATCACAAATATAAGCATGTCATCAACATAAAAGCATATTATCACATAATCATTGTCTACCATTTTAGTATAAACACACTTATCCACTTCAATAGAAGAAAAGTTGTATCTCAGTAAGACTTGATCTAATTTTTCATGCCAATGCTTAGGAGCTTGTTTAAGGCCATACAGAGATTTAACTAATTTATAAGTTTTATTTTCTTGTCCAGAAATAATACATCCCTCAGGTTGAACCATATAAATTTCTTCTTCTAAATCACCATTTAAGAAAGCTGTTTTTACATCCATTTGGTGAATAAAAAGCTTGTGAATTGATGCTAAGGCAATTAAAATTCAAATGGAGGAAATTCTAGTCACTAGTGCAAATGTATCAAAATAATCAATATTTTATTTTTGAGAAAATCCTTTAGCTACTAACCGAGCTTTATTATTTATCTATAGATCCATCAGGATAAAGTTTCTTCTTGAAAATCCATTTACAACCAATAGATTTTGCACCAGGAGGTAAATCAGTCAAAATTCATGTATTATTTGTCATTATAGAATCAATTTCAATTTTGTTTGCCTCTTTCCAAAATTTAGTATCAGACAAAGATATAGCTTCAAAATAATTTAATGGTTCATTATCAACAAGAAAAGTTTGAAAATTGTTTTCACAAGAAAAGTTTGAAAATCATTTTCACAAGAAAAATATTCTTTTCTAGGTCTTTTGCTCCTTCGCAGTTCCTCAATATTAGAGGAATTCTCATTATTTCTTTCAACAGGTGCATGAGAAATTTTATCACACAGTGAAAAAATATGTTCAAAATATTCAGCTTTCTTTGTCTCAATTATAGTATTGCAACCAAGCACATCACTTTTCAAAATAAGAAATCTATATACAACACTATGTTCAGCATATCCAATAAGCATGCAATCGGCAGTTTAAGAACCTATTTTTCTCTTTCTAGGTTCAAGCAAAAGAACTTTAACAAGGCACCCCCACACTTTTAAATATTTCAAATTAGGTTTATAACCTTTCCACAATTCATAAGGAGTTCTGCCAGTTCCTTTATGAGGAATTCTATTATGTTAGTGACATGTAGATAATATAGTTTCACCCCATAAATTATCATAAGAATTAGAACTAATTAACATGGAATTCATCATTTCTTTCAAAGTTCTATTTTTCCTTTCAGCTACTCCATTAGATTCAGGTGAATAAGGTGGGGTTATTTCATGAATAATTCCTTTTTTTTCACATAAAGCATTTAAAGCTACATATTCTCCACCTCAATCAAATCGAATTCTCTTGATTTTTCTACTAAGTTGATTTTCAACCTCAGTTTTATAAGCAGTAAAAGCATCAAATGCTTCATCTTTATTTCTAAGCAAATACAACTTAGTAAATCTAGAAAAATCATCAATAAAAGTCACATAATATATTTTACCACCTCTAGTCATAGTCTGTTTCAAATCACCCAAATCAGTGTGGATCAAAGATAATAATTCAGTCTCAGTATTTATTGAAAAACATGACTTTTTAGTAATTTTAACTTCAGCACATATTTCACATTTGTCAAAATTATTTAAATCTAAATCAGGTATTAAGCCAAGAGATCGCATATTCTTTATATATGAGACATTGACATGTCCTAATCTAGCATGCCATAAAGAAATAGGCTTAACCATATAAGCAGAAGCAGATGGATTATTGTAATCATCACAAATACTAAGCACAAATAAGCCATAGTTACAAAATCCTTTGCCAACAAAAATATTATTTTTAGTCAATATGACCTCATTACCTTCAAAAGAAACATTCATTCCACTTTTTCCTAATAATCCCGCAGAAATCAAATTGATTTGGATATCAGGAACATGCAATACATCACTCAATGCCAAAGTTTTACCAGATGTGAGTTTGTGAAGAACTTTTTCTTTTCCAAGAACTCTAGTTGTCCTTGAGTCACCAAAATAAATAAATTATTCTCCCTTTTCAACTTGGGTGTATGACACAAAATCATTTTTATTTATACAAATGTGTCTTGTAGCACCAGAGTCTATCACCCAATTTCTCACATTGGCCTTATCATTTTTATCTGAAATGACCGCAATAATCATATCATCTGTTTCAGCCAAATTTATTTTTAGCTTAGCGGGATTGTCATTTTTTTTCAATATTTATTTGCATTGAGGTGTATTTTTCATGAAGATTTCATTATTAGCATTGGATATGTAACCATGTTTATTTACATACCTGCAAGTTTCTTTACCATAAACTTCTGGCAGAATGACTTGAACAACAACCATCAGGGTAATACCAACATCAGTATTATCAATAGTTTCAGGACACATGTTATATGTCATAGTTTCTTAGATTGTTGGGGAACAATTAATATTTCACAATAATAATATAGCTTATTATTTAGCAAAATAGTAGTCCTGAAAATAAGATAGATATAACTATGATAAAATATAAATAATAATGCATAAAATTAATACTTGAGTCGTGCTGGGCACTGTCCTAAGATACTATTTCAACGATGTAAAATATTTTCCCAGAATTAAACAAGCCTTCCCTAATTAACTAGAGGATACAGGAATCAGCAAATTAATTAATATCAGCAAGTTATACTCTTATTTTAGAAAAGTCAATATAAAAAAAATAATTAAATTAGAAAGGCACAGAGAAAGAAGAGAGAACGAGAGGATACAGTAAAGAGGAAACATATATAGAATATATATTGATGAGTAGAAGTTGAAGCCTATTTATAGGCCAAAAGGAAAGTTCTTCTTTTGACAAGTGTTAATGACAAGTGTCACTAGTCATTCATGCACTTGACACCTACCATCTTCCTTACCATCTTCTCCAAGAAACATAAAGGCTTTTCAAATACATTTCATAATAAGATATATTTATATAAATTCATTTGAAATAATAAAAAATACTTACAATACATAACTCGCGATACATTACTTTTTCATCATTTACGCTAAAAAGGGAAAAATAATAGAAATCAATTTACAATCCCATAAAACACGTAATCATGTTTTAATCACTGCTAATCAATCCCGCACAATGTGTTGGAAAGAAAAGGAAATCAAAAAGGAAAAATGAACAGAAAGTGAGAAAAAGAGATTAAAAGTTACAGCAAACTTATTCAAATCTAATTCATAATTAAAGCAACAAGATCTGCCTATAAATAGGCTTACCAAAAAACTGAAAATACTAAAATCTAGATCCACTAACCCACTAACTACTTATTGGCTACTAATCTGCCATAATATCTAAACTTGCTAAGATACAGGAAACTAACTAACAAACTCCTAAAGACTTGGTCAAGTACCTTTTGAATCACTTTTCAACACTCTCCCTTGATTCAAAACTGCAGAGTCCAAGTTGACCTCTGAAGAACTCGTGCTTTGCTTGCGGAAGTGACTTCGTGAAGATGTCCGCTGCTTGCTCATTTGTATCACAAGACTTCAAAGTAATTTCTCTAGTAGAAACAAGATTTCGAATAAAGCGATAGCGAATATCTATGTGCTTTGTTCTACTGTGGAATGCTGGCTTCTTCATCATCGCAATAGCAGATCTATTGTCATAAAAAATCTCAGTTACACCAGCTGGTTTCTCATTAAAATCAGCAATAAGTCTCCTTAACCAAACTGCTTGACAAGCTACAGAAGTTATTGCAATATATTCAGCCTCTGAAGTTTATAAGGCCACCACTTCCTGCTTCTTTGAACTCCATGAAACTGCTCCAGATCCAAGATGAAACAAGAAACCAGATGTGCTCTTTCTATCATCAATGTTGCCTGCGTAGTCACTATCATTAAAGCCAGTTAATGTGAAATTTGTTATCTTAGAATACCAAATTCCATGCTCTGTTGTCCCAGTGATATATCTTAGTACTCTCTATGCAGCTCCAAGGTGAAGCTTGCTTGTATTGTGCATAAATCTCGATATGACGCCAACAGAGAAAGCAATATCTGATCTTATATGAGACAAGTAGTCCAAACCACCAGCCAGACTTCTAAAATAAGTCGCATTTTCCATTTCAGAACCATCATCACGACATAACTTCTCATTAATATTCATCGGCGTAGCAGCAACATTGCAATTTACCATATTGAACTATTTTCAAAAGATCTGTTGCATATTTTCTTTGTGAAAGAAATATGCCATCAACTGCTTGTTTCACCTCAAGAGCAAGAAAATAATGCAGTAGGCCCAACTCAGACATCTCAAAATTCTTAATCATGCAATCTTTAAATTCAGTGACGATAGACTCACTCAAACCCATATATATCATATCGTCAACATAAAGACATACAACTAGAAAATCATTCTTGCCTCCTCTTTTTATATAAAGAGTAAGCTCATTGTTGCTCCTTTGAAAGCCACTTTCCTGAAAATAAGAATCAATTTTGAAGTACCATGCCCGCGGCGCTTGTTTTAAGCCATAAAGTGCCTTTTTTAACGTGTAAACCTTATCTTCTTTGCTATTAACTACAAAACCTTCACGTTGTGAGACGTAAACTTTCTCTTCCAAATCACCATTTAAAAAGGTGAATTTAACATCAAATTGGTAGACTGACCAATTTAATTTAGCAGTCAAGGCTAAGAAAGTTCTCACGGTTTCAAAGCGAGCAATAGGAGAAAAAGTTTCTTCGAAGTCAATACCTTGTTGTTGGGAATAACCCTTTGCGACGAGCCTTGCGTTGTTCTTTTGAATGCTGTCATTTGCATGATACTTGGTTCTAAACACTCATTTGAGCCTAATAGCTTTCTTTCCTTCTGGCAAATTTACCAAGTCTCATGTCTAATTCTTTTGAATAGCCAACAACTCCTCTTCCATAGCTTGGCACCATTATCCTCTTTTTCAGCATCTTCAAAGAAAGTAGGATCTGAAACAAGTAAAGCAAAAGTACAAGATGTACTGTTAGCTTATCTAGGATTTTGTTTCCTATCTCTTGTTGATCTTCTTAATGGAGTTGGCTCAGTGGAAGGTTTTTCCAATATTGGAGAAGTTGTTGGTGCAATTGATGAGGTAGCCAATGGACCTGCCAAAAAAGGATCTGCTACATACTCTCGATCAACAATATCATCAGAAGGCAACAATTGAATGTTTGAACTTTCATTTGCAGAATTAAAGTTCCAGCTTGCATTTTCATTAAACACGACATTTCTGTTGACTGTAATTTTGCCACTCACTGGATTATATAGCTTATAAGCCTTGGATTGTGTGTTATATCCAACAAAAATACATTTTTTACACTTTTCATCAAGCTTACGTCGAGCTTGTGAATTTATCAAGGCATAAGCTATACAACCAAAGACATGTAAGTGGCTTACCTTGGGCTTATTACCTCTCCAAGTTTCATATGGTGTTTGATTAAACATTGCCTTAGTGGGAGAAATATTCAGCAAATAGACAGCAATGGCAATAGCTTCAGCCCAAAAATACTTCAGTACACCTCTACCTTCCATCATGCTTCTACTCATCTCGACAACAGTGCGGTTCTTTCGTTCGGCTACACCATTCTGCTATGGTGTATAAGGTGCTGTGAGCTCTCTGTGTATTCCATTTTCCTGACAAAAGGAACTGAATTCTTTTGACATAAACTCACCACCTCTATCTGTCCGAAGAGTTTTGAGTCTACATCCACTTTGCCTCTCAACAAAAAATTTCTTGAAATTGTCAAAAGTTTCAGATTTAAATTTCAAGAAATATATCCAACTCATACGACTATAATCATCAATAAAAAGCAGAAAGTATCGACTTCCCCCTAAGGACTCAACACTCATAGGACCACACAAATCAGCATGTACTAACTCAAGGCAAACAGTAGCTCTTCAAGACTTGCCCACAGGAAAAAACTTTTTACTTTGTTTTCCATAAATACAACTTTCACAAAAATCAAGATTCTCAACTTTTGGCAACCCAAAAACAATTTCTTTTTGGCTCAATAACTTCAATCCATTAACATTTAAATGCCCATAACGCAAATGCCATAGTTTAGTTTCATTATCTCCACTAGCTACCATAGTACACCTCTCAACCATTGAAACTTCTAAAGGAAATATTTTATTGTTAGCCATTGGAACTTTAGCAATGAATTTCCCAGATTTCTTATTTTTAATAGTGCAAACACCATCGTCAAAAGAAATTGAGTATCCGCTAATCATTAATTGTCCAATGCTAAGCAAATTATGAGATAGACTAGGAACAAACATCACATCTTCTAAAATCTTAGCATTACCTTGGCTGGTCATAATGCTAACGGTACCTCTGCCTTCAACCTGAATCTTCTTGTTGTCTCCTAGCCTTACATCTGCATTTTTGGACTCATCGAGCTCCTTGAACAATGATCTTGTTCCAGACATATGATTTGAACAACCACTGTCCAAAAAACAAAAATCGTTAGGAGTTTCTTTCTCACAATAAAAGGCCATGAACAACTTACTGTCATCGTCATTTTCCTCTACAAAGCTTGCTTGGTTATTCTCATCCTTTTGCTTTTGCCAACAATAAGCTTCTTTATGACCTGCCTTTCTGCAGTAGTTGCACAGAAACATCCTAGTTTACTTCTCTTCATTAGATCTTCCTCTATCTCAATTTCTTCCTTGGAGTCTTCCACGGCCTCTTCCTCGAAAACCACCTCTGCCTCTTCCATGATTTGCAAAGCTTTCTAGCTTATTTTTCTGATGAGTAGACTCCCCCTTCACCTGAAATGCCTTTTCTTCATTTTTTTCATGTGACCTTAGGAGCCTATCTTCATGAGCTTGCAAAGAACTCATTAGTTCATCAAAAGTATAGTCAGATAAGTCATGAGATTCCTCAATCGCAACAACAATATGTTCAAACTTTAGAGTAAGGCTCCTTACAACTTTTGCTACAACGGTTTCTTCAGATATATTTTCACCATAAGAATTCATTTGATTAACAAGAGAAGAAACTCTAGACAAATAAGTTTGAACAGATTCATTACTTTTCATAGAAAGAGCTTCAAAGTCACGACGGTAAGTCTGTAATTTTACCATAATCACCTTAGCTGAACCTTGAAATTCCTTCTTCAAAAGCTTCCATGCCAGTGAAGATGTTGTTACTGTTGCAATTCTTGAAACAATTGTGCCATGAACTGCTTGTTGAATCAAGAATAGCGCTTTGGCATCCTTCTTTTTTTTATCTCTTTCAATTTTTCCATCTCTTCGTCAGAGTCTGCTTGATCCACAAAGCCTGCTTCAACCAAATCCAAAACTCCTTGTGATTTGAAAAGAGTTTTCATTTTGATACTCCAAAACTCATACTTTTCACTAGTAAAAATGGGCATCAGTTGTTGGGAAGATGATGAAATACCATTTACTGCCATTTTTCCTCACAATTCACTCAACTTCCACAAAGGAACCTTGCTCTTGATACCAGATTTGTTGGAAAGAAAAAGGAAATCAACAAGGAAAAATAAACAGAAAGTGAGCAAAAGAGATTAAAAGTTACTGCAAACTTATTCAAATTTGATTCATAATGAAAGCAACAAGATCTGCCTATAAATAGGCTTACCAAAAAACTGAAACTACTAAAATCTAGATCCACTAACCCACTAACTACTAATTGGCTACTAATCTGCCATAATATCTAAACTTGCTAAGATACAGGAAACTAACTAATAAACTCCTAAAGATTTGGTCAAGTATCTTTTGAATCACTTTTCAACACAATGTGTAACAACTTCAAAAAATAAATTCAAAATTCAAAATTGCTCAACTAGATCGTCCAACATCTTTTCAACTTTAATTCAAATTTGGAGAAGATACATCATGAATATATCGATTTTGCTAATATATTTAAGAATTTGGGAATCTGAAGTAAGGTATGAACGATATATAAGCGACATAATCTTTGTTGAAGAAAATATTTCATTTGTGAATCAGAAATCAACAATTGCAGTTGAATTGGAGATTGATGAATTGAAGAAAAAATAGACATCAAATACATCGTAGAAGGTAATTCTGATACATGACTAAACACACCTAAGCACATCTAATACAAATATGATACATAATTATATGTATTGTGTCAGCTTTGTATTAGGTGTGTTTAGTTATGTATCCGATACATAACAGTGGGTATTGTATGTATCGGATATTAAAATATAATGAAACTTGGCATAGTTATGTATCAAATACATAGCTATAAATAGGATTCATATTGATTTAGGTTTAAAATAATTAATTTATGTATCAACAATAACATTTGTACAGATACATTATACACAAACAAAGTTATAATGTATCTAATAATTGAAACATAAACATGATACATCAGTAAACACACGATTAACAGCTCTGTAACATCGGAGAAACTATAAGCCAGAACTTCGACAAACATCTTAGTCACCGTACACCCAAGTGCCCATATATCTGCTGGATCGCCGTTGGTGACCATCTCAGGCAACATGTACAATGGGGTACCCCTAAATTCACATCTCAAATCATCATCTTTCTTGATTTCAGTTCTCTTTACCAATTCAAAATCAGTTATTTTCACCTTACCATCTAATATCGCAATGAAAACAAAAAAGATGATGAAAAAATTCTTACCTTTTTTTGAACTTGAAATTGAAGAAGAAAAGTAGAATAACACTGTTGTAATTAAAAAAATCTGAGTTGGAAGAAACCGTTGATACATGGCCCTTAATTTAGGCTTGAATTTAGGATAGTTAAGCGTGAAGTGGGAAGGGGGAGCGTATTGTATCCGAGATTAGGAGAGAGAAAGAAAAAATAGGTGTTTTTGCAATATTTTTAAATGGTAGAGAAATTTAGAAATTATTGTAACATAAAATGTATATTTAGGTCATTTTTCCTAAAATGAAATTTGATGTCACCATATTAGGTTTGTGCTTCTCGGGTGCAGGACGGGCGTTCCCTCATCTAGTATATATATATATATATATAAAGAAAGGGAAGATTACATAATTACACGAATTAAGATAACATAATCTCTAAATATCTATACCATTTGACTTAATTAAAAAAATCCTTTTTTCCTTCTCTCTCTCTTAACATCTGAATACATCACTTCACATCTATCAAATATATTACAACTTTGTTTGTGTACAATGTATCTGGTACAAATGTTATTGTTGATACATAACCTCAATTATTTGAAACCTAAATCAGTTTGAATCTAGTTTATAGTTATGTATCAGTTGCTATGTATCAGACAAATGAGCAATTTATCCGAAAGTTCTAACAAATATGAAATTATTGTAATTTGAAAAACTTTCGAGATAAGATGTAATTAGCGCCTAAATTGTGGGGATTCCAATACTTTATACTAAAAGAAATTGGAAAAATTACTAAATTACACAGCTTTAAGTAAACTATTTTCCATATTTCCCTATATCTTTTTAAAAACTCTAAAATTTCTTATTTTAATAATGTGTCCGTATTAATGTATTAATGTATCCGCGCTTTCACTAATGTATTCGGATTGAGAAATTCCTTATTTTAATAATGTATCTGTATTAATGTATCCGAATTTGGTTAATTTTAAGGGATTAATGTAATTAGAAAAAAAATAGGGATATATAATAATTTCATCTTTACATTATGTGATTTATGTAAGTTATACGAAGAAATTCTCCTACCAATATTACCCAATTGTGCTGATGAATATTCTATATGCCCAAATGATATCTCTTATTTATTGAACAAATGGGTGCCCAATTCAAAAAGGATACAATACTTACTAATTAAGATGAGCCATGTGGTCGTTGAGAAAGATATACAGAAACATGAAACAAGGCAATAGGAAAAACAAGAATGTATCTTCCTCCCCAAAAAGAACCCGACCCGTTAATCTATCCGGACCCGATTCTAGACCTTCGGGTTCACGCCATACGAGGCTATCTCCTCCTCCCTCAGTGTCAGTGCTTGACGGTGAAATCATCACTGAAGAGTTTGGTTTGTTTGAAATTTCCCCCAAGACGAACCCAAGAAGTTTTCCGTATAATGTGAAGCAGCAGTGTTGGGAGAAGGCGGAGAAAGTGAAGGGAAGAGACCCGGACCGATGGCGCCGAGACCCATTGGGGAACACCATCTTTCGGAAGCTTGTGGGCTGTCCTGGTTGTCTATGCCATGACTATGACCATATTATTCCCTATTCTAAGGTACTTTTGTCTTCTTCTTTTTCTTAATCAAGTTTAAGAAGGTTTAATGCATTCTATAATGTGTATAATTATTTAGTCTGTAAGAGCTTGTGGTTAAATTGGAAAAGTTAAAGAAAAAATTACCTAAATACACTGCTTATTTTACCATATTCTCTAAAATTTTCTAGCAAATTTAAGAAAGTTTTGTAATTTGGAAAAGAATAGGGATATGATGTAATTAGCTCTTAACACTATAGGATTTGTGTAAAATTCCCAAAGCTAAAACTAAAAAGTTTCTAAATGTTGAACCTGTTACAAATAGTGTTATATCAAATGAAACTGCCGGAGTATGTTTCATGTGAGCTGTGCAAAGCATTAATTTGTCCATGTTCAAGTCCCAGGTTCCGATAAAGGAAGAGAGTTGAATAAACAAAGAAGCCAAACTGTAACCTTTATAGACTATTTATAGAGCTGAACCATACAAGTTTGGGATTGAGGAGTAGTTATGTTGAGTTTTGATGCTCTTCCCTGATTGGGTTTAACTAGTAGCAGCAGGCTTTGGGTATTTCAAGATACAATGCTGTAAACAACTTTTGATTTCTTTCTGCATACTTGTTTTCATGGTACTGTTTGTTCAAGAAGCTATTTCCTAATTCTTCGTCTTTCTGATTTTTGTGTTTATGAAGAATGGCATTATAGCAGATTTAATCATTTAATGATGAGAGAAAATATGTATTGATAACTTGATGATATGTATGAATACAGGACACACCTATTGGCTATTAATGCAACACATGCATTAGATTTGTATATTATCATAAAATATCCAACTTAAAAACTTACACTTCTAGTGTTCTAACGTTTTGACACTAATACCTAATATTTTAACATGTCTCCTTAAACGCAAGATGGGGAAACCAATCTGAATTTGCTTTTTGGAACAAGAATGTAAGCAGACATCAAAAACTGCACGAATATTGTTTTTCGTGGAAGAGTTTCCAATAAATGTGGTAGAAATTTTTTGATTGTCCAAATTTCACTAGAAAGATGGAGAAGTGGGCTGAACAATGACTTAAATGCAGGCGCAAATAGTGTCTATAAAGATGCGGTATCGCTGGAAAGCCATCTGAAAGTAGCGTTGTTTAAGATTGGTAACACGCACACCTTAGTGATGAAGCTAGGCACGGGGCTGATTGATGCTTCATCTTGCTTAAGTGGCTTCTGGCAAGCACCAAAGTGTTAAGGTGTGTGCTCTATTGCCCATGGACTTGTTTTGCAGAGTAAGTCACTAACAATAAATAGAGCTTGCAAGGATATTTTTAATTGATAGTGATATGTTATGAGTGAATATGCTAGTAATTAGGAATATAAGATTAGAAATCTAGCATAAGAAAACTAGTTAGTAACTTTTAATAAGTGACTAAAACTGCATTTACATCTGAAAACCAAATAAAAAAGTGATATTGAACTTGATTGACATGTCTTTTCAAGGCTCAATTCCAAATCAGTTGGGTCAGCTATCACTGATCCAAAAAATGTTGGATTGGCATCATAAATCCTTTCTTTACATCCTAATATTTTGATAATTTGTCATTGCCAGACTATTTCTGCACTAACCGTCAACCTATTGCAATAATCTTTTGTTCGGGTTTTGGTATCTGCTATTCTTGCAACATGCAGATAGACACAGTTTGATGATATTATTTAACTTCATAATTCTAGCTCTTTTAATTCTTTTAAAATATAATGGTTGCTTCTTGTATTTATATCTAATATCTTTCGTTGTGTATTTTAGTTCTTCTTTTATATAGAACCCCAGTAGATTGTAGAGCTTTCTACACTTTCATCCTTGACAACATTGTCAGAAGGGGACAGGGTATTGTTAGAACGACTAGTGAAAATCAGCATTGCGTGTCCCGAACGACCATAGGCAATGCACTGAGTGTTACGGGTCAAACATTGAAAATAAGCGCCACATCGTAGAAGGGTCACCGGAAATAAACATACTCCCTTTGCAAGGATCACTGAGAGTTGGCGTGGTACCATTTGAATTGGGACTGTAGATTGAAGTGTGCTGCTTGAATGGTAGAATCTACTTGATCCTCTGCCAAAGCCTTAGAGGCTCGGATAAACTTTGAGATAACTATGGAAAGGAAGAGATTTATTAATAACATGATGATTTGGTAAACACCAAACATACTTTTTTGTAGTTTGTGGTTTGTCATGCACCAACGTAAATGATATTCTAACTTTAACATACTAACAAATTAGAGCTTTGAAGAAGTTAGGAGCTTCCACTTGTCCTTTTGTGGAAAAAAAAAGAAAAGAAGAAAATTTAGCGGGACTGGCAAATAAGAACGCCGCTAGATAAGTGAAAGCTATTTGAGTGTCTATCAAGATAGTAGAGGCTTTGATACAATGTGAGAAAATAAGAGAGATATTTTGATTAATGAATGCAAGACACCTATTTCTATGGTTCACATAAGACACGTGATAATTTGGCAATACGAGGAACTATCTAACATAAACTTAATACTTCAAACATTCAGACAATTTTATTAGTAATCCTTAACATTTAACATTTAAAAACTCAAATCTCTATGCCCAAATTTTCATTTTGGAGCTTGTTCCTCGCTCCTGAGGGAGATAATGGAAAAAAATAAAATGTTAATACATGCCACTCATACAAGCCTGAATTGGTCATTTCGTAAAGGGTATGACCCTTGATCTTTAGCTTGTTATAACAGATCTCATTTCATTGGCAGGATGGTTATGATAATCTGTCAAAGAGATCCTTGGTGTGGACTGCTTGATGAGAACTTGATAAACTTTCTTGATAAAATGAACAGTCGAATATCTGTGAAAAAGAAAAAACTGAACAGTTCATTTGGTAATCTTGATTCTTTCGCATGTTCTCTTACCTCATTTAATCAAACTTGTGATTGAAGAAATACTCAAAATTAATTGACACACATAAAAAAAGGAGTATAGTTATCTTTTCTTTCCAATGATTCTGGTCAGTCTTAATTGATTGGGACTTTGTTAAACTTAGTAATAGCAAAGAAGAGGAGGATGAAGAAGTGAAAAAAGACTAGATTATATATGATAAGATTGAGAGACTCAGTACTTCTGATAAAATATAAGTTACAAACATGCTTAATAAAATACAATTTAAACTATTAGTGGCTCCACTTAAGAGCCCGTAGTTGCTTAACATTTTCATTTCTGTTCTTTTTTCCCTTTCCTTTTCTCTTCTTCTTGGGGGATTGAGAGTGTGGCAAGTGCTAAACTTTCTATGAAATTGTTTTATATTTTATAATGCTCTATATGACAAATTCTAACCTTACCGTCGCATCACACCATCAGTTTCAATCAAACTTTTTAAATTTTGTGCATCTTCTTTCATTTCTCTGGGTATGTTAAAAAAATATCATATTTTCTGAAGTTTTCTATTGTTAAGAAATGTCTGCTTCTAGAAAAGATTACCCTCATCTTGATCTTCTGTTTTAACTACCAAATTTCCGAAAGTAGACATTTGATTGAGTTCATCTGTTTTAAATATTTTGCAGGGTGGAGAAAGTACATTAGAGAATTGTCAAGTTTTGCAGGTGAGATTTTCTCTCTTACAGAACATTTTTGTTTGTGCTTGCTGTGGAATATCTTTTTTTGACATAAAATAATTTTGTACTACCTATATCTTGCTGTGCAGTATCTTGAAATTTATTTGCTGCATTATAGTATACTCATGGGTTTCCTGTTATTGTCTGATTTGTTTTCAGTTAATCTGTTTTTAATTCATAGTATGTGCTACTTTAGAAGACATTATTTCATTAATATTTGAAATATATTCTACTTTATCTTTCAAGAATACAAGGAGTGTTAAGACCTATGTTGCACAGACTCTTCACTTTTGATGCCGCACTCGTGTTGGATTCTCCAAAAATACACTACTTTTGGAGAATCCGACATGCACTCGCTGACATTTTTGAAGAGTCTGGGCATAATAGGTTAAGACTACTTAGGGATTATGGTCACTTGTGTATCTTGTGCTTTTATCTCCTTAATCATCTTGATGCTTGGTTATCCATCTTTATCGATGTTCTCTGGACGAGTTATTACTCCCTCCAGACCACGTTACTTGTCGTCCTTATTAAAAATAAATGGTCCAAAATAGTTGTCATTTTAGAAAACCAAGATATAATTGAGTACATTCTTCCCATTTTTCCCTTAGTAATAATTATTTTTGGAAGTAATAAACATTGACTAGTTAACATAGAAAACCCAAGTGAAGAGTTGTACACATACTCCAAAATTGTAATTGCTTAAATTAACTCATCTCCATAATTACTATGACTAATTATCCAACTTTTTATTTATTGAAGAGAGATCAACTTTCCAAATGATTAAAGATAACAAATAAGGGTATGATAGGCAAAACACAGTTCTTAAGGGATGTGCTAACCAAAAATGCGACTAGTAAATTGGACCGGAGGGAGTATCTTTTACTGCTCCATAGTGATTGCTAGAAGTGTAAAATCTGGTCCATTGATCCAATGTTGATCTCAATATCGAAATGGAACTTTGGTGCGTTGCCTTTGCTCCCTCCTCTCCTTCACCCAAAGGGATGGGGGTGGGGGAGCAGAAGAGAAAAGAAAAGGTTATGCTTCTTATGTAGAAAGTTGAGAGAAGAAAATGGGGAATCTGAGTATAAAAGTTAGATAATTGATGGGACGAGTCTCTTCATGCAGGCGACAGTTAATAGATCGAAGGGGAATCGAACTGATATATCAAAAGCTGAACTTATTCAGAGAAGTTCGTATTGTCGGGTTTCAGGTAGATGCAGTCTTGTATTCAAGTATATGCCAGTCTAGTTTAAGATTATCTGTGAATTAACCTTTTAAAACTATAACCAGGTCGTGACATGGATCTTCTTGAACTTTCTGCCTACGGCAATGTCCGTCATGGACAAGATTCTGGAGGATGTAAAATTCAATGAGTCATTTTATGACAATATACTCAGGAATTACATTGTATGCTTCCCGTTAATTAATGACACAAGGCTAAATTGGACTTATGCCAGTTATTCCTGTATCAAATTTCAGTCATATAGTAACTTAAAGTTTCATATACTTGTTTTGACTTGTATGTATTCTCTTTACAGATCAATTAAATCTCTCACTGCTGCCCTTAATTAGTTTTCTCCCATTGCCTTTTTTTTTTCTTCGGAAAAGGGTCAAATATACCCCTGTAGGGCCTGTGCTATTAGAAATAGTTTAAATATACCCCTTGTTATACTTTCGGTACATATATACCCCTCCCGCTATACTTTTAGTTCAAATATACCCCTCTCATCATACTTCGACACAAATTTACCCTTAATTTTGCTAAAAGGACACATGTCGAGCTCAAAATGAAACGACTCACCCCTAATTCTAAATACCCAATATATGTAGAAATCCACCTGTTTAACTGGATCTAACCCATTTTTTTTCATTTTTTTTTCTTTTTTCAATACCCAAACCTTCAAAGGCTTGTTTTTTTTTAATTTCATGTTCTTTTCAAATTTGGCACTGTTTTTTTCATCCGATGCTTTGTTTGTTAGATGGTAACAAAGACGATCCTGAATTTGGAGATTGTCATATAGTTATTCGTATAATTACTTTTTATGAAATTTGAATATGAAAACATTATACACAAATAAAGTTTACACTTCAGAAGTTCTGAAAGAGCTCTACTGGTCTGCTTGCCCATAATACCTGCTACTTTGCTGCCTTTTAATGGCCTGCTTATGGCAAGATCAAATTATGAAGGAATGAAACTAGCTAATGTAAAAAAAACGCCCTTTTTGAAGTTTTGGGTATTGCAAAAAAAGAAGAAGATGAAAATAGAATGGGTTGGATCTAGTTGAACGGGTGGGTTTCTAGAGAAATTGGACATTTAGAATTGGAGGTGCGTTAATTCATTTTGAGCTTGACGTATGTAATTCCATCAAAATTAAGAGTAAATTTGAGTCAAAATATGATTGGGGGATATATTTGAATCGAAAGTATAATGGGAGGGATATATTTGAACCGAAAATATAATGAAGGATATATTTAAACTATTTCTAATAGTACAAGGGTATATTTGACCTTTTTTTTTTTTTTAGTAAATCACTTCATTGCATTACTTAATAACATGTTTCAAATGTCCATAAGACACCATTGCATCAGTTACAACCTAGCTTGGGAAGACACAATCCCAAGAAATCCTATTTAGACATGAAATAAAGAATTTAGCTAGATAATAAGCTAACACATTCCATATTCAAGGAATATATATAATAACCTAACACATTCCATATGCAAGAAATATATATAATCTTGACTTCTTCAAAAGATATAATCAACTGCCAGATATCCTCGCAAATAATATCTATTTCCCAAGATATTGTCATTTTCTTTTTAAAAATTGTACAACATTGTTCGCATATGATAGTATGTGAATCTTTGATCAACCCTTTTATAGTACTCTTTCCATAACTTCCTGAATTGCTGGTGCTCCAACAGTTATGACCTTTCCTACTAATTGAATTGGGATGCCAAAGGCTTGAAGCAAATGACATAGTTATCCATGATCATCATTCTAATGCTTAATTTTTCCTTCTTCCTTTGTAAAAACAACCACCCCATCTTGGGCAATAGTAATAGTTACATCATAAATCTTGTTACGTATAGGAGTCTAAGTTGTAGAAGTTTGTACAATATCATCATATTTATGTAAATCAAATAAGATGCACATGTGACAAATGCATGAATAAAGTAAAAAGTTTTGGAATTGTCTCGCTAACCGTCTCATGGACTCCCCTAGACAACTAGGGACCCCGCCTTAGCTCAACTACAGATGTAATAATCAAAATATTTGAAATTCAGTTTGTGGACTATCGGCGCTTATCAACATATGCAGTATGCATGAAGTGCAATCCCAAAATATTTCACAGGCTCACAATATCAAGTAAAATAGTATCTTTTTCAACAAAAAGCATAGGCGTCTGCATATTTAAAGAAAACTTCTTCTCTTTTACCCATTTTCTCATAAAAAAACACTTTTCCTCCAATTAGTTGAACTTTGACAGTAAAACGAACAAGTTTAAAGTAATAGTCCTTTTTAAGGTACGAGTCTAGCAAAATAATGCATTCCTTTTCAAAAATTCGGATTTCCTGTAGTAAAACAATAACCTGCTCCCTTGGAGCTCAAACCATGTGGAAAACCATTTTTGAAAATATTTGCAGTCTCAAATACATCTTTCCTCATTGCCAGATACAAACACGCCAAATGCATATGTTATGCGTATGATTTCATACAAAACATGATCAAGTCAACCTTAAATTAATCAACACACAAACAACTGGGTAAACATTCGTCACAGTACAATCGTATTAACCTAGGACTCCAGCCAATCCAAGTCCAAGACCTCAGGCCCACAATTACAATAATAAAACGCTAAGGCTAAAATATAACTACAAAGGCACACATTCAACCCAATCAAACTCAACATGCATAGATCTAAGTTTCACGCCACCTAGAAGCATTCTAAAGATTCTATAACGACAACAAAGACTAAGGATCAATCTAAACTAACACTTATTAATTAAACACTAAACTAATAACCCAAAAATGACCTAAAATATAATCTAAGGATCATACAAATCCAAAGCCTTACCCTAAAGCTTTCCTAATGATCAATACTACTCAATATATATACAATCTAACTAAGCCAAGTCTAAAGAGAAGAAATTGTAGCCTACCTTAGGGCCAAAACCATACTCAAACCTCTACTCAGGTGATTTTCCTTTTCGAAGAGCCTTGAAACGCTGCCATGCTATCAAGACAGAAAGTACAAGTCAACACAGAATTAACAATACCCACATCGATGTTATGAAAATAAGACCGAAAATCAGGTTAAAAATTGATCCTCGAACAACGATAACGAATTGGAAAACTAATTCTTCGTTACGTTCCCCTCAACATGAGGATCACATGCCCGAAAGTTGGGCGAAGACGGAATTTAATTCGGACCTCAAATGGTCCGAAAACTAAACTTTAAGGATTCGAAATCAAGAAAAACTAGGTTTAAGAATGAAAAAGAACTACGGAAATGAAGCTAGAATTAGGATTAAAAAGTGAAAAGGAAGAGAATTACATTGTAATCAATGGAATTGGTCAAGAAATGAGAAAAATCACCAAGAATTGAACTCCTTCAATAATGGGTTCTTTTTAAAGAATGAAGGAGAAAGAACAAAATATAACTCCCACAATGGCCGCAAAAGCAGTCGAATGGCCGCCAAAGCGGATATGCCTTAGGTAGCCTCTCCCACTAAAGTGATTCGGGGCTTCTTAAGCACCTACCGCTAAAGCGATTTGGATGCCGCTTAAGCGGTCCGACCCCAGATGGCTTACCACTAAAGCGGCTTGTGTGCCGCTAAAGCAGTCATACCAGTATCTTTGGCATCCGCCAAAACCTAAGGTGAAAACTTCTCTGAGCGGGTCCTTGAGATTCATTCAGAACCCCGTGAATGCAAACGAATTATGTTGCCCTACTAAAAATGACAATCCGTACTCAACGGAATCGATGAAAGATCCAATGGAGGTCGTCTTGATAAAATGTTTATCCAAGTCAACATTTGCACAAAAATAATCAAAAACCAAAAAACACAGAACTCCATAAAATCATCCCGATCACCTTGGGACCGGAACCAAAGGTTGTTCTAGACCAAACTCGACATTTCAGAGCTAATCGAGCTGAAGAAATTCTCATCCGAGGACGTTTATCAAGAATGCTAATCGAAGTCAAACATTTGCCAAACTTTCACAAATATCTCGTCTAACGGCTCAAACTCACGTCGAAGGCCTCGGGACCAGAACCAAACCATGTCTTTAGCTCAAAATGAACCTTCCGGAGCTGATGAAACTGACGAAATACTCATATGACATCAGATTCTCCGGATGTTGAACGAAGTTAACTCTTACCACTTAAAAACTTTCATAGAGGGAAAAACCACACAATGCTCTCCCGACTACCTCGGGGAGCGTGTCACCCATCTTAACATACCATATACACACCACAAAAGCTACGGAAAAAAGTAAAACAGTAAATATCACACAAAAATAAGTAAATGACCACGAGGGTCATTACAACTTCTGCATGGTCAAACTAAATGATCACATCAGGTTCTTGATCATTTGTTTCTGCTTGGTCAAATTGAATGATCATATCCGACTGTGGCTCTTGATTCATGTCTTATTATTGCACATCTTTTTAGGTTTCAATAGATTTAAGCAAACTCATTTTTAATGTATTATTTTAATTAATTATGATAATGTTCTTAGTGACTAGAATCCTCATGGATTGAAAATTTTAGATCACTTTCATTATTGCTTGTTTTTCCAATATTCTGCTTTACCTAAATAGTTCATTATTGCACACAGCAACTCATGGTTGACTTAAATTGTCTCCTCGTGTGATAATTAATAGCCTACACAAAGTTATGACAATAAAATTGGTACTCCCTCCGTCACTATTTATTTATCAAATATTTCCTAATTTGATTTTTGTATTTACTTGTCATTTTTGACAAATCAAGAAAGCACAATTTTTTTTCTTATTATACCCTCAATTTATTAACATTGAGTTAATGTCTTTAAAAATATAGTGAGTAAATACGTTTGGAACCTTATCAATTAATAGAAATAAAATGATAAACTCATTATATCAATCATTATTTTCTTAATAGGTCTGTCATGACAGTATAAAATTTAGGTTATGTTTGTATGATACAACCTCATTTATTCTACAACATTAGTTATTTTCTTATTCTAATATTAAAGGAACTACAAAATAATACTCCAACACTCTTGACCTTATCATTTGTAATATACGTTTTCCATTAAAATTTGTAAAAAGAAACGAGTTTTACGAAATTAAACTAAAATAATAGCACTATTCACACATTTTATAGACAAAAAATGTATAGATAAAAGACGAGAGCTTTTCTTATTCTCTTCCAAGTATACAAGTGTGTGTTAATGTAAAATATTGAAATATTAGACCAGATAATAAAAATACGAACCCTAAAACTTAAAGTTGAATACTTAAAAATTCTTGAGACAATTTTCCCACTATTTTATGTGGTATTCTTAGCCACAAGGCATGGAAACACCCTTTGATGATGTTGAAAAATAAACTATCCATACGCCATAATCCAAGTGCGAGGTATAAAAAGGAAAACTTACCACCTTCAACTACAAATTCTTTATTTAAAATTGAAGTTAAATAATTGATGTAATCGAAAATAAACATTGATTTTTAAATAATGTGCGTCCAAATGTCGTTATAACTGAAACAAGAATTCTAATAATATGCATATGATTGAAATTCACTATTTTGTGATACAAACTTTATAATAATAGCATGAGATAAACGTGTAAGCAAACGCGGAATCACATGTATATGTGGGGTGCACATTAACTCATTAACTTCGGCAAAAATCACGTACATATGTATGTCTATCTTGAGAAACTGGAAGAAACTAAATATAACTAACAGTGACCCCATAGAGAGAATAGAAGGGTACTTGGTACCGCTGGTATAAGCCAAAGCATGCATCCACCCACGTTACCAGGATTCAATCTCAACTAGAATCTCTTTTCATTGTTTTTATTATAAGTTTTGAATTTAAAGAGCTTATTTATAACATTAAAATTGCCAGAGAAAGGATTCAAACTCATGATCATTCAGTAGAACGAACCCACCTTGACCATTGAGCTATTACACAAAAAAAAGCTAAAGTCTACATATTATCTTAAAGGCTTAAACTCATAGTATAACAAAGTAAAGTTTAAGTATTAGCTTAGAGCTCATACTTGATTTATATATTTGTATTTAATATTTTCAGTATTATTTAAGCCATTAGTGACCAATCGAATACGACATTACCTGTTAATTGTCATTGAAAGTTTCGCTAACACCTAAATTAAGATAATATGGGTGCAACTGATACGTCCAAACTTACTCCTCAATTAAGAAGTATAAACGGTCGAAGTCAATTATAAAACTCAACTGGAGTTGAGGTTGATCCCACAGTGAATTTACAGCAGAAACAACCTTAGTGGCGCTTATATTCAGTTGTGGTTAATATTTCCGAAAAGAATAAATTACGAAAAGTAAATATTGGGTTATTTGAATTTAAGTAACCAATTGGTAGTTAATATTATAGTCAACTGTAGCAACAATAGTTCCAAAAATTTAGTATTGATTTAGCGAGACTAGGATTTTGTTCCCCATGACATTAACTTCACTCCCTAATTCTATACAAATAACTATTTGTAATTAATATTATATGTTCCTAGCAAGTTAGATACATCTAAACGTGTTTCAGCCCTATTAGATGATTTCAACCCTTCTCCTCTCGGTCTTAGAGTGCTTTGAAGCTTACCCTTGCTTATTTGTTATGACAGTTATCTTCCTTCGAACTCTAACCTTTCAAACCAAATTAACAGAGTTTCATTCTGACTTTTCCTAATTATTACTTTTCTCTCGAACAAGTAATAAATACAAACAAGTTCTAATATGCGCACTCATTAGAAAACAATTATTGCGAAAATAGAATCAACATATGCAATTAACAATTCGACGTTACTTGTATTTGAATTCGTAGCTACATTTTCGTCATGGTTCCCAGAACCCTAGTTGTGGTGTTTAGGCGCTCATTCTTTCAAGGAAAACAACAGTAGACATTATCGAAAGCATAATGTAATAGACTTACAATAATAGCAAACCACAAGCTTCTTGATTATCAACACTAAAACAAGAACACGAAGTTTTGATCCAAAGTAAACGACCAAGAAATTTGTTCAAAAGTAGAACTAGCATTTCTCCACACTCTAATGTCTCAATGTCAAGAATGATAAAAAGATCCCATTCAAAAATAAACCCTAGATAATTAAAATAGTCTTTTGAAAAGAGTCCTACACGAAGTAGGAGACATACATGCGACACAATTCACGAGCAGGGTAAACGGTCTGTGAAGCTCTTCACGGCTTGTCAAAACACTTTGTGAACCCACACTTAAACAAAAAATTGTCAACTTCATTTGAAACTTCTTCACGAGACACTATACGGCCCGTACAAAGTGCCACGGTCCGTCTGGGGTCTCGTATCATCATACTTGACTTTTCTTTCCTCTAGAAAACTTCCACGAGCATCCTCATGCTCTGTAAAAATCACCACGGCTCGTACAACCTCTCGTCAAGTCTCTCTGAGTTCACTTTTAACTCTTTCTGTCCAACACTTGTTTCCAAAGCATTTTACCTGCACATTAGCAAAAGAAACATCATATCCACAAAAACATGCTCGATTTCTTACACTAATCCTTTGTTTTAGGCATCAGATGTGCTATACGTTCATGGCACATCAACACCCTCAACTTAGAACCATTGCTTGTCCTCAAGCGATAAAAAAAACAACCAACGCTCAAATACATAGGAGAACTATCAAAGATATGCAACAACTATTTCCACAAGGTTTACATCCAAAACGATCTATCTAACATGCAAGGATCAATGGACGACATCCCATTACACATAGTCTATCATGCTTAGACCAGTACCACTTATTAGCTCACATGACAACTTTCAGATGTACACATAGTGCCCTCACAACAAAGAAGTCCCTCACACATGATATTTGGGACTGATGAGTACTCTCACTTTACAAAATAACTTCTAACATTGTACGTGTATAGACCATAAGCTTGCCTTTGTTTTCTATGCCTCAACTGTTAAACAATCAGAATAGGATCACTATAGGATTTTTATTGGCTTGTAGCATTGGCTCGGGTTAGGGAGTGGAACATTTTGGTCTATGAGTGACTAGATTACCTAGGTTCCCCAAAGTTCTTGTTAGCACGCAACTCTTTTTTGAGTGGTTCCAACCTCTTTTTTTTCTTTAGTACCTCCCGGCATACGCACCACTTTTGTTTACACCTTCATTTTTTTATATTCTTATTATTATTATTATTTCTTTTGTAACTACCATTTACTTGAACCATTCAAACTCTACCCATTCAAACATGCATTGTGGTTTCGTGCCTTCGGAGTAACCAAGGATATGACATCTAAGCTATTTCTTTTTATTCAAGTCATGACCACCCTCAACTTAGACTTTTGGCTTGAGTTGTGGCATTGTGCCTTTGGAGAACCAAGGATACGATATCAACAGGGTGACAATAAAATCAGCTTCAAGGCTCAAACAGGGTTCAAGGGTTCATGATTTCATTTTGTAGTTGTTTTTGGTTAAACTGGACTTAATTCAAAAATAGCCTATGATCCTTTCCTATCCAGTTATTCAATTATTTCAGCAAGACTACTTGGGCAAGTTCTAGCTTCTACATACATCGTTAGAGTTCAAACAAACCTCACACTCACTTAGAACATGCTTACAGTTCTAGTGTTTCAGTCAACCAATTTATGTCCTAGCTAGCAATGATCAACACGCAAGTATATGAGATTTCACAAAAAGAACCTAAAAATTAATTTTTCAGATTAAGGATGTATTTCTTATCATTTCACCCAAAACACAAGACTCAACTGCTGCTATCAATTCAAACTACCAACTCCCACATACACAAAATACTAAACTAACTTTTTCACACAAACAAAAAAATTTCAACACAAGAGCCAACCTCTATGCACTAACGACTAACATGGCATGTTGCTCAACCACCCCCTCCCCAACAAAATAGACTTTTCCCTCAAAGTACAAAATACAAGGCCTGTGAGGAGGGGTCATAGCTGCGACGCTCTAGGCATCGGGATTCGGATTTCTGGTAGCATCCTCATTAGATGGTGCCCTCTCTGGTGCATGGATTGTATCGGGACGGCTGCTATCTCGATCTAGCGCCTCACTGAATGCAAAGGCAGAGGGTCCACTACCTGAAGCTCTAGCTCGTATTCCTTCACGTTATTGCCTCTCCAGTGCTTCCTTTTCTCTGGCAGCTTTCTTGGACTCTCTCCTAGCTCTCTTGAGTCTCCTCTTTTCTTCCCGCGACATGTCATCATGAAGATCAGACTCAAGATCCTTGTCCTTACCCGTCTCAGAGCTTGCAAGGTCACCCCAAATGTCCCCAATGGTCTGAGTGGTAGGCGGCACACGCTAAACAGATTCATCATCGAATCTGGTGCAAGTGTGGGAGGCAGGTCAACCGGCTTGGCAGCCAATTTTGCAATATAGGCCTTTAATATTGTCAATTGGGCCTACATACCAATAGCATCCGCAGAGCATAAGGCATCTATGCGACTATTGAAATGTGCCTCTAAGTCATCAATCCAGGCCCTCATCACAGAAACCTCCTGTCGGAGTTCCTCTCACAACTTTTGCTTAGCACTATGAACTTAATTTTGGAAAACCTGAGGGAGCCTCTCAACCACCTGATCAAGTATAGCTCTAGTCTTCCTTTGTTCTGCCACAAATTTCTAAAAAAAAAACTACCGGTATGGAAACAAATGGATTTGCAGAAGATGAAGCTGGTGGTGCTGAAGGTAGATCTCCTGGGGCTGCCAGGGCTGACCTCTCAGGATGCTCCCCATCCACTCCCTCATCTCGGGCCGGCTCAGCTGGTACATATGGCAACACTATGAGCAATGTTGAAGGGTCGGCTCGTGTGCCGCACAGTGGGTTGGCCATATCCCTAATCTTAGAAACTGACGTGAATCTTATTTTTCAGTATAATAGGTATCCAGCTTATACCACCAGATTTGGAAACTATACCCGAATCAAAAATAGCCCTTGACCCAGGAATTGCCCATATGTTGCGTATCACCTCGATGAGCTGCTGTTGGACTACCGGGTCAGATTCTCTTGCTCAGACAAACCTTGCAATAGAGTCATCACTGGCATCGCTATCCTCCTACTGTCCCTTTATTCCTCCTCTGCCTCAATTGTAGGTGGTTCACTAGCGGAAGCTTGAGATGCGCCATCGGACCCCTGCTTACTCTCAGAACTATCTCCTTCCTCATTAGACTGGGAGAGAGTTGGGTTAGGCTGTTCTTCTGCCCTTGCTGTCCGAGATCGAGTTGCTCGGGGCGAGTGTTGGTCGATTTCAGTGTCAACTTGAACACTGGGGCTACTGGGTGCCTCATCACTGGAGCTCTGTTCTAGGGAAGCAGGGGGTGTGATGCAAAGTTGTGGTGCCTTTCGCCTTGGTTTAGCCATCGTACCTGCAAGATCATCAATTAGAATTGAAGTATATTAAATGACTACACTAAGGAGTACTCATACTTCACCTGTGTATTTATATAAAGTGACGCTTTCCCTTAAGAAGGTCGTCATTCAATCCATCATTGGGAAAGTCCACACAGAAAACAAAACGAAAGAAATTTTTTTCTACGACAGTCTATACAGTCGATGGTAAGTATCACGGCCCGTCTTAGCTGTCGTGAAGTGGTGCTGTCCTGGACTAACACCTAAGTGTGGCTCACGAGGGGTTTCACGGCTCGTGAACACTTACACGGTCCGTGAAGCCTCTCGTGGACTTACACTTGGGTGTTTTCTTTGTTGCTTTTTCAGTTTTAAACTACCATACTAACTTACACTTTCCATAGAATCACACAAGAACACAACACCACTCTCTCAACCTCACCATGAGCATGCTTTCATCTAGTTTAAACAAACCCATAACTTAGTACATCCTTGATCAACACCCAACAAGCATTTTTTAAAAATTTCACACCCTCTTATCAACATTCCACTTGACAACATGTTAAATCCTTAAGCATACCATGAATTCATTAGCAAGTTTCAACTTCAAAACCTAATTCGACAACATTAAGTTTCAATAAGAAAAAAATTAGAAACTTACTTTGATTTACACCCAAAATGCACCAAGAGATGAAGAAGAATGCTTGAGTTGAAGATTAAGAGCTTGGAATCTAGACGAATGATTTAGTTTCTTGGATCCCTTGATATAGATGATGGAAAAGGACCATTTAGTTGCCAAGAGATGTTATAAATTCAAAGAAAGAGGGAAAGAACATGTCTCTTAGCGCTTTGGGTCCATTTTAATTAAAAACTAGGGTTTGGGTCGAGTTGGGTCGAGTTGGGTCGGGTTGGGTATAGTGAGACCGACCAACTTTAGATGGGCCGATGGGCCGTGAAGTGCATCGTGAAGAGCATCACGGTCCGTATGAGTGCTCGTGATCCTTACGTGGACACGTGAACTTACCTCCATGTTCATGAGAGGCTAAACGGGTCGTCTAAAATCACACGACCCGTAAACCCTTCCGTGAACATTTTTCCCTTTGGACTGTGAATCCACGGCAAGTATATCTTCACTCCCATGGGCCATATAGTTTCAAACGGCCCATCTACTAGATCGTGAGGACCTCTTCTTTTTCTTCTTTTTGCCTAAATTCCTTCCTGCACACATGCACACATAGTGATCCTATAAATATGAACAATGCCAGAAAAACTACTTCTTACAATTACATCTTGGGTTGCCTTCCAAGTAGCGCACAATTTAACGTCAAGGCGCGATGCAGGTTACTTGATTACTCATACTTCATCAAGTTTGCATTCCTCAACTATCTTCACTTCCTCCGGAACTCCCACATATGCCTTGACTCGCTGGCCATTTGGTTGAACCTCTCACCTTTTTCGTTTCCAAGTTCAATGGCTCTTGATTGAAACACTTGGGTTACTTTGAATGGCCTTGACCATTTGGACCTCAGCTTTCCCGAGAATAGGCGTAGCCTTGAGTTGAACAATAGCACCAAGTCACTAGGATTGAAAGTCCTCCTCTCGATATGCTTGACGTGATACATCTTCATCCTTTACTTGTACAATGCAGATCTCTCATAAACTCATAATCGAAACTCATCCATTTCATTTATCTTCTTAAGTCGCATATTCGCTGCTTCACCCTAGCTTAAGTTTAACTTCTTTAGCGTCCATAGTGCCTTATGTTCCAACTCTACAGGCAAATGACATGCCTTTCCAAACACTAATTGATATGGTGACATACAAATGAGTGTTTTGAAAGCTATTTGATATGCCCATAAAGCATCATCTAACTTCCTTGCCCAATCAGTTCTGTTGGCATTCACCGTCTTTGCCAATATTGACTTAATATCCCTATTTGAGACTTCCACTTGGCCACTTGTTTGCGGATTATAAGGCGTTGCCACTTTGTGCTGTTTCACCCCACATTTGGCCAAAAGATTGCTAAAATTGCAGAAGTGTGAGCCTCCATCACTGATAATTGCCCTCGGTGTGCCAAACCTTGAGAAAATGTTTTTCTTCAGAAATCTTGCAACACTGTTGCCATCATTCTCTGCCAAGGCCACAACTTCAACCCACTTGGAGACATAATCAACTGCCACCAATATATACTTTTGCCCGAAAGAACTCACAAATGGTCCCATGAAATCGATCCCCCAGACATCAAATAATTCAACCTCCAAGATAGGGGTCATGGGCAACTCATGACGACGAGAAATAGCCCCTTGTCTTTGACACATATCACATCCTTTAACTAGGTCGAATGCATCTGGATGAATCATGTGCCTATAGTATCCGCATTGGAACACCTTGTGAGTAGTGCGAGCACCCCCATGATGTCCACCAACTAAAGATGAATGACAGGCTTCCAAAATACTTAGCATTTCTGCTTCAGGCACACATCGCCTGATTATATTATCCACACAAACCCTGTACAAATAAAGTTCATCCCAAAAATACTTACCCACATCATGCAAGAACTTCTTCCTTTGTTTAAAAGTCAAACCCTCAGGCATCAAGTCACTGACAAATTAATTGGCAAAGTCAGCAAACCAAGGAATGAGATCAAGAGTAGTAGCCAATACCTGCTCATCCGGAAATGAGTCATCATGTCTAACTCAACTTCCTTTTTCTTTTCTGCCTCCCGTCTGGACAAGTGATCTGCCTCATCGTTTTCACAACCTCTTCTATCTTTGACTTCGAAGTCAATCTCTTGTAACAATAACACCCATCTTATCAATCCTGGCTTAGCATCTTTATTGGCCATCAAGTACTGCAATGCCGCATGATCAGTGTGTACTACCACTTTATTCCCAGCAAGTATGCTCTAAATTTCTAAAAGGCATACACTACTGCAAGCAGTTCTTGCTCAGTGGCAGTATAGTTCTTTTGTGCTCCATTCAAAGCCTTGCTTGCATAGTAAATCGGGTGAAAGATTTCATTTTTCTTCTGCCCTAGCACAACTCCTAATGCAACATCACTTGCATCACACATCACTTCAAAAGGTTCCGACTAATCTGGACCAATGATTACTGGGGCCGAAATTAATTTAGCCTTCAAGCACTCAAAGGCTTTGGTGCATGCTTCATCAAAAGTGAATTTCATCTCCTTTTCTAATAACTTACATAAAGGATGTGCAATTTTAGAAAAGTCTTTGCTGAAACGTAGATAGAAACCTACATGACCCAAGAAACTACGAACCCCCTTCACAGAGATGGGTGGAGGCAGCTTTTCAATCACTTCAATATTTACTCTATCCACCTCCAAACCTTTCTCGGATACTTTATGGCCTAGAACTATTCCTTCCTTGACCATGAAATGACATTTTTCCCAGTTTAACACTAGGTTTGTCTCTTCACATCTCTGTAGTGCCCTGATAAGATTTAACAAACAATCATCAAAAGTATCACCTACTACAGAAAAGTCATCCATGAATACCTCCAAAGTGTCTTCAACCATGTCCAATAAGATGGACATCATACACCGCTGAAAAGTGGTCGGTGCATTACATAGTCCAAATAGCATGCGTTTGAATGCAAAAGTGCCATAAGGACATGTAAACGTAGTTTTCTCCTAGTCTTCTGGTGCAATTGAGATCTGATTGTACCTAGAGTACCCATCCAAAAAGCAATACCATCCTTTCCCTGCCAACCTATCTAACATCTAATCCGTGAAAGACTTTGGGAAATAGTCTTTCAAGGTCCACTTATTCAACTTTCTGTAATCCATGCACACTCGCCAACTTGTAACTAGCCTTTGTGGAATCAACTCATTCTTCTCATTTGCCACTACATTCATTCCACCCTTCTTGGGCACACACTGCACTGGGCTCACCCAATGGCTATGAGAAATGGGATACACCACTCCTGGATCCAACCATTTAATGATTTCCTTCTTTACCACCTCTTACATTGGTGGATTTAATCTCCTCTAGTGCTCTATACTTGGGCTGCAATCTTCCTCCAGTTGAATTTTGTGCGTGCAAATACCTGGAGGTATCCCGATTATGTCAGCAATGCTCCAACCAATTGCTTTCTTGAACCTCTTCAACACCTTCACCAGTGCTTGCACTTGTTCAATATTAAGATCTGCAGCCATAATAACTGGCAAAGTGTTATTTTCACCTAGGAATACATACCTTAGATGACCAGGCAGCTGCTTCAATGCAAGTACAGCTGGTTCCTCAATAGATGGTTTTGCTGGAGGGTGTAGCATGTTCTTCAAATCCAAATCTAACCTTTTAAAGGAGTATGAATGTGAACCCATGACTTGCAATGCATTTAGAGTCTACACATAATCAACTCGAAAGACTTCATTAAAGTTCACTATTACTGCAGCTAACGTCTCTACAATAAATCTTTCTTCTATAGATGCCTCAGTGTCTATCTCTTCAATATCAATTGTAGACACCACACTCATATCTTGAGGTTGCTTCATCGACTTGCACACTTTGAATTTGACCTCTTCATTATTCAGCCAAAATTTTAGCTCCGCACTTTCTACATCAACTAAAGCTCTGGCAGTGGCCAAAAATGGCCTTCCCAAAATTATGGGAACCTCGAAATCCACTTCGCAATCTAGAATCACAAAATCAGCTAGGAAATGAAACTTTCCACTTTCACCAACACATCACACAAGATGCCTATAGGTGTCTTCACTGATCTATCCACCATCATCAACCTCATAGTAGTGGGCTTTGGAGCCTCCAACCCCGGCTGTTTGTATATGGACAACGGCATGAGATTTATACTTGCTCTCAGATCACATAGAGTTTTTGCAAACTCAAATGCACCAATAGTGCATGGTATAGTGAATGCACCTGGTTCTTCTTTCTTCTGCACCAAAGATCTTGTAGCAATAGCACTACAATGGTAATATTATCTGTTGGTTCAAAACTTGCAGCTCTCTTCTTCGTTACCAAGTCTTTCATGAACTTATCATATCCTGGCATCTGTTCCAGAGCTTCTACTAACAGGATGTTCACTGATAGTTGTCGAAGCATGGAAATAAACTTCAGGAATTTTCCATCGTCAACTTTCTTCTTAAGCCTTTGTGGAAATGGAGGAGGAGGTCTAGGTATTTGCTGTAAAGGTACAGTTACCTCTACTGTATATTCTTTCGCTCCTGATGATTTCTCTACCCTTATAGATATGTCTGAGTCATCCACAACTTCTGCATTTACCTCTATTTCCTCATCTCTTTCTATGCTCTCTTCCTGCTCAATACCTGTAGGTTTAGGCTTTGGAAGTGATTTACCACTTCTTGTAGTGATAGCCATGCAATGCCCATCTTTCTTTAGGTTTTTAATGGTGTCATTAGGTAGTGTTCCATTCTTTCTTTGGTTTAGCGAGGCTGATAATTGCCCCATCTGCTGCTCCAATTGTTTGATAGATGTAGAGTGTGAGTCTACAAGTTGACTCATACTAGAGAAATCAGTTCTCAACTCTCTGGAGGACCTTTGCTAACATGTCTTCCATCCTGAAACTGCTGAAACCATTACCTGTTCTATCTCTGTTTCTTGGAGGTACATATATACCACTACGCTTATTTTTGTATCCCTCTTTGTTTTGCCAGTTGCCTTGCTCCCGGTTCCCTGATCTGTCATACTAGCCATCTCTCTAATAGTTCCTACCTTTATTTCCCGAATTATAACCTTGGTTGCCCGAGTTATAATTCCAAAAATCCCCCTAGTTTTACAAATATTTGGCCTCTTCATCATAGTCAACATCCTGGTCCTCAAACCTGTTAGATGGCCCCACTGCATTCACCTTTTCTTGCCCCATAGTAAGATGTTTTGTTATTAGATCTATTTGGGTTTTCAGGTGGGCCATGTCTTGGTCCCGTTCGTCTTCTCTTTTTCTCTGCTCAGGTGAAAGTTCAAAGGTAAACCCAAGGTCTCCAACCTCTGCATCTCTTGTGTGCCAGGCTTTGTTGTTCTTCGATACTTCATTCATGATGACCATAGTCTCAGGGAATGGTTTACTCATGAACGATCCACCACATATTGCATCCACAACTGGTTTAGTCACGATGATTAATAATCCGTAAAATACCTGCTTCAAGTGCCTATCAGTAAGGCCATGATTTGGGAACTTCTTCAGCTTTTGGCTAAACCTCCACCATGTGTCATGCATTGCTTCACTTGGTAGCTGCTTGTGAGAACCTATCTCATCCTTCATCTGCAACTCTTTTGCCTCTGGGAAGAACCTCTCCATGAAAGCTTCCCTCAGCTCTGCCCAAGTTCTGATTGAATCGTGTGGCAACACAATTAGCCAGTTTGTTACTTCCTCAGTTAGAGACAACAGGAACAACCTCAGCCTCATAACAATTTTGCTGACTCGAGAAATCTTAGCTGACTTGCAAATTGCCACAAAATTCATCAAGTGTTGATTAGCATCCTCACCAGCAGTTCCTCTGAACATTCCCTTTAGGTTCAGCAGTTGGATCATGGTGCTGGTGATAGTAAACTTCATCCCTGGAGGTAGTATTAGTAGTACTATAGCTCCAGTAGCTCCAGCTCCATCTATCTCCATGTCATCTTCTTCAAATGCCATACGCGCCGGTTGGTGGACTCGACCCCTTGGAGCTAGTAGTTGGTGTTGAGGAGGGGCTATATCTTTCACCCCTTCATTCTCCTCAATCACTTTGTTCGGGTCATTAGCATTCTTCTGAGCACCTCTAGCATTGGCCTTAACATCTTGTTTCAGTCTCTGCCTCTAGGCTTCGAGTTCCTGTGCATTCACTATCTTCCTTATAGTTTTACTTAACTCGGGGTCGTAAGGAATTAACGATGCTCCATTACTTCTGGTGTTTGGCATGCACTAGAAAACTCACCTGTAAATGACACAGACAAGAAACAAGAAGTAAAATTAGGAAATACAACTACAACTGAAGTAATAGCTAGTAAAGTATTTCTGAACCAAAATTCCCCGGCAGCGGCAACAAAATTTGTTACGGTCAAACTTACACCTTAATTAAGAAGTATAAACGGTCGAAGTCAATTATAAAACTCAATTGGAGTTGAGGTCGATCCCACAGGGAATTTATAGCAAAAACAACCTTATTGGCGCTTATATTCAGTTGTGGTTAATATTTCCGAAAAGAATAAATTGCGAAAAGTAAATATTGGGTTATTTGAATTTAAGTAGCCAATTGGTAGTTAATATTATAGTCAACTGTAGCAAACAATAGTTCCAAAATTTAGTATTGATTTAGCGAGACTAGGATTGTATTCCCCATGACATTAACTTCACTCCCGAATTCTATACGAATACCTATTTGTTGTTAATCTTATATGTTACCTAGCAAGTTAGATACAACTAACCGCGTTTCAGCCCTATTAGAAGATTTCTATCCTTCTCCTCTCGGTCTTAGAGTGCTTTGAAGCTTACCCTTGCTTATTTGTTATGACGATTATCTTCTCTCGAACTCTAACCTTTCAAACCAAATTAACGGAGTTTGATTCTGACTTTTCCTAATTATTACTTTTCTCTCGAACAAGTAATAAATACAGGTAAGTTCTAGTGTGTACACTCATTAGAAAACAACTATTACGAAAGTAGAATCAACATATGCAATCAATAATTTGACGTTACTCGTATTTGAATTCGTAGCTACATTTTCGTCATGGTTCCCACAACCAATTCCCGCAACCTTAGTTGTGGTGTTTAGCCGCTCATTCTTTCAAGGAAAACAACAGTAGACATTATCGAAAGCATAATGTAATAGACTTACAATAATAGAAAATCGCAAGCTTCTTGATTATCTTCACTAAAACAAGAACACGAAGTTTTGATCCGAAGTAAATGACCAAGAAATGTGTTCAAAAGTAGAACTAGCATTTCTCCACACTCCAAATGTCTCAATGTCAAGAATGATAAAAAGATCCCCTTCAAAAATAAACCCCAAGTAATTAAAATAGTCTTTTGAAAAGAGTCCTCACGAAGTAGGAGACATACAAGTGACACAGTTCACGAGCAGGGTAACGGTTAGTGAAACTCTTCACGGCTCGTCAAAACACATCGTGAACCCACACTTAAACAAAAAATTATCAACTTCATCTGAAAATTCTTCACAAGACACTATATGGCCCGTACAAAGCACCACGGTCCGTCTGGGGTCTCGTATCATCATACTTGACTTTTCTTTCCTCCAGAAAACTTCCATGAGCATCCTCATGCTCCGTACAAATCACCACGGCTCGTACAACCTCTCGTCAAGTCTCTCTCAGCTCACTTTTAACTCTTTCTTTCCAGCACTTGTTTCCAAAGCATTTTACCTGCATATTAGCAAAAGAAACATCATATCCACAAAAACATGCTCGATTTCTTGCAGTAATCCTTTGTTTTCGGCGTTCAGATGTACTATACGTTCATGGCAAATCAACATCCAAAAATCTTCAAATCCTAGGTTTGCCTGAGGCGTGTAAGTTCCAACTCCCTCTCCATTTTCTATTATTCCATTTCTCCAAATTCCTATCTAGATAGATGACACATGTCTTTTTTTTTTAACATTAATGGTTAAGATTTGATTTATTAAAGTTGGGTCCAAATCATGGTTATAATAATAGATATTTCCATATATATTTACTCCAAATTTTGTAGTACTACCAAAGTGTTGTAACATGTCATTTATATTACACATAATAATATATTTTCTTTAGATAAAGAATTAGATTTTCAGAGAAAAAAAAACATTGGCTTATCAAACAAATAAAAACATTTATTACATAGGTTTATGTGGAACAATTGGTCAAATATATGATAATTTCTTCTTCCAAAAGTTAAACGTTTTGTAGAGCATGAAGGTGTAATGCCTCTAGAAGCAAGTGATTAAAAATGGAGTAATTAAATGATTAATTAAGTAGTAGAGTCTTACCCGAAAACACGTATATCATGTGCACAGTGACTAGTACTAATTAATGAGCATTTTGTGTGGATAAAGCTAGCTATAGGCTAAGTTACAAAAAAGAATTGAAAGATGGAAAGAATTATTAGAAGTGACTATTCCACTTGTAATTAGATAATGTACACCACACCATTCATGTCAAAGTTCATGCATCAATCTTAAAATGATTTTAATATTTTTTGTGATTCTTTTTTTCTTGGTTCACACCTAGTGTCTGATACTGATATTGGAGCTCGATTAAATTTAAATTTATGCTGAAAAATCTCACATTAGGGGGTAAAACACTTCCTAACAAAGACGACTCTATACTCAAAGAGACTCAAACCCAAGACCTTTGATTAGAAATAAAGAAATACTTATCACTGCACCACAACCCTTTTCGGTATTTTTGTGTGATTCAAAACCATATTGAAATCATTCATTATATGTTCCACTAAGGCTTGACTTGTATTGATGAGACACATAATTATTACTTGGTCACCTTCCACTACCGCAGTGTGCTCATCCTTGTTCCCCATTTTGACTTAATAAATTTCTTCATCATACCTACCACTTCAACCTAAATTCCATTCTCTCTCTTACCCTTAGTTTATAATATATATATATATATATATATAAGTTTCATATCAATGGTTCACACGCACATTATCTTTTATCAAGTAACTGTATAACATATATTTAGAAAATTATTTATCATTTAGCATAAGATAGTCGGGTAAATTCTTATGATAAACATATTAGTAATTAATTAATATACTAAAAATGATACTCCTTCCGTCTTAATTTATGTGACACATTTTGAATTTCAAGATTCAAACAAGTCTATCTTTGACCATAAATTTTTCATATATCTTTTAACTATTTTAGATTGTCAGTTATTGTGACGTATAGTGCTTTTCACGTAGTTTACAAATATATAAATTTCATTTCAAAAAAATTAAAGATTTAATGCGCAAATTTTCAATTAAACTTAAACTGTTTGATTCTCGAAAAACGAAATGTGTCGGACAGAAAAAGTATAATTTTATTGGTTTTTTTAACAATGGGGTAGTAAAAAAAGGGTTGAAAAAGTCTCTGTATAATTGACTTTAAATAACCAACTTAAACACAAAATCTGCCAAATTTAAAACTAAAAAAAAACTAAAATATCTCAACAAGCTAACAAAAATTTGTGATTTTTTAGTATATATATACATATGGTATATCTTAATTATATGTATCATAAGATAGTAGAGTCACCTTTTTGACTTTGTGATTTGATTGCCGCAAGCAATAGGCACACTCAATCTCAAAGTGCTTTATATTATATATATATATATAGAATGTATAAAATGAGGCACTAACTTCAAAACACTTGATTAATTAGGAAAAGATTTATATGCATCGAGTTATGGCTGCTGCTTTCTTTCTAGCTTTTCTTTGTCTTTCTCAAATTATCTACTTGAATGCCATCCCAGTTACAAGTAAGTCATCATATTTTAACTGTCTTACAAGTTATAACCTTAATTAATAACAAGTAGTTTTATATTATATTTTGATGGTTACGTTGTATATTCTAATTTTCATTGTTAGGATGCAATAGTTTGGTGTACAAAACTCAACAACATGAAAATACGCGAATGGTAACTACTTGTTTATCTTCTTTCTTTCTTTCAAAGAAACATCACTTGTTTCATAATTTCTTGTTTTTATTTTGTCAAATAGATTATGGAGGAGAGTATGAAACTAGGCGATGCCGTCATCAGAAGAATGGATGTTGAGGTCAATGATTATCCAGGTCCTGGCGCGAATAATCGCCACACTCCAGGCCACCCCTAGAGATATGATGGATGTATTTAGAGGCGAATTTTGGATGTCAGTGTATTCAGAATGAATGAATGTAATTTTGTTATATGTATACATACATACTTAGTGGCTTTTGTGCATGTATGTATACATATATAGTTCAAGCCGAGAGTAATGCGCTCACCCATGATCTGCCCTGAGGCTAAATGTGTTGAGTGTTAGTAAATTAGTAGTGATAGATATGTGTGCTTTTTAGATGTTTAGTAGTACTGTGTTATTATGGAAAGCTAATAATTAATGGGGGTTCATCTTTAGTACTTGTATTTATTATGAGAAGTTATTGAAGATTAACTACCTTCATAAGCTTTATCTAGCTGGATCTTCTTTTATATATATATATATATAAAAAAAAAAATTATTATTATTTTTAAAAAAATAATATCCCAAAGATTAATTGGAGTTCATTTCTCCACTTTTTATCTCACAATATTTTAATTTGGCATAATACATAAACATGACCCTTAACTTGGCGTCAGCTGGCAACTATGACCTTTAACTTTGGGTGTGCACAAGTAGGCACTTTAACTTGTATAAAATTGAACAAATAGACACATTCGTCTTACATGGCACCTACATGGCAATTTTGTGTCCTACGTGGCGTCCTACGTGTATTATGCCATGTAGGACATGTGTGTCTATTTGTTCAATTTTATACAAGTTAAAGTGCCTACTTGTACACACCCAAAGTTAAAGGTCATGGTTGCCAGCTGACGCCAAGTTAAGGGTCATGTTTATGTATTATGCCTTTTAATTTTCATTACTTTACCGTATCAATAAAAAACACTATAGGTGTCAAATGAGCGAGTTAAATGAGTTTAGGTGGGTAAAATTGGACTAGGTTAATAAATGAGTTGGTTAATAAGCTTCTTGGGTTGAAATGCAGATTATAACCCAACATGTTCAATTCTTACGATTGATTTTTTTAATGGGTAAAAACATATATTACTATATAAGAAAGAGGGAATAAGCACACAGCTGAGCGTCAAAATGTCTGCTTCAGCTGTGTGCTTCCCTTACATCTGAGCTGCTTGGCCCAATGGTTGAGGCTTTGACATTTCATGCCAAAGTTCCCTAGTTCAAACCTGAGCAGCAACATATATTTATTCCGCTGCCCATTTTGGTATTTTGCTTCTCTGTGTTTTCATTAATTAATTTTTCTAAAGTTTATGATATTATAATTAATTATTATTTTAAAGTTTGAATAAAGGTTGCAATTTAGAGTTTGAATATACTTTTCGTAGATATGATTTCTACCTCTGCTTTCTATAATTAGCAAAATCTTTATTAATTTTTAAATTTTAAAAATTACGTAAAAAAATGTAATAAATCAAAATAATTGACAATTCAAAATTTATTAATTTTTAAATTTTAAAAATTATATAAAAAATTTAATAAATCAAAATAATTGACAATTCAAAATTTATTTGAAAGATAAAAATTATAAATATAAAATTAATGTTATTGGCCAGTTGGTTGGAGCTTCACGCTACATGTCAAAGGTCTCCAGTTCAAACTTGAGTGGCAACATTATTTTATTTCACTGTCCATTTTGCTCCTATGTTGTTACATTAATTAATTTTTTCAAAGTTTATGGCATTTTTATCTATATTTTAATATAATTAATTTAACCATATATTTCGCAAAAAATATTTAGAATCTACGTAAAAAGTGAAAGCACAATATTTAGCAACCTAAAATATTTGAAAAACATATTAAAATGCGATTAACTCTCGAAATTTCACATGTGCCACATAAATTGGGACAACATGAGTAACATATATTCTTTGAAAATTATGTTAAGAGTACTATAAAGCACAATTTAAAGTATTTAAAAATATATTAAAAAATTGATTAATTCTCAAAATTTCACATGTGCCACGTATAAATTGGGACACGGGAAATAACATATATTATTTTAAAATAACAAACTTAAAATATATTAAAAAATTGATGAACTCTCAAAATATCACATGTGCCACATATATTATCTTAAAAGTATGTTTAAAATATTATAAAAATAATTAACAACAAAATCATAAAATTAAAACATATAAAATAATGATATAAAAAATAATTAGTCAAATAAATTAATAAATAATTATACTAAATATATATAACAAAATTATTTTAAAAAATTATAATAAAATATCTATATAAATATTTAGTATAGTAATATTGGGCCCGTGCGCAGCACGGGCTACCCTTTACTAGTATGCTATATAAGAGGCAATATAACAAAAAAACTAACATTAATTTCTACTTTTCAAAATATAACAGTTAAAATCTAAGAAAAAGGTAAAAGAAAAAACTAGAAAAATTCATAATTCCGATTTTTTAAAATGGAAAATGGGCTTATTTTATGGGTGTGTAATTTCAAATTTTCATGGAAAGTTGCTGATTTTATGGGTGGGTAGTTAGATTCTTTTAACAAAATTTTAAGATTTGTCCAGATTTTTTGAATCTTTATACCTTCAATATCTTCCTAATTTTTCTCTCTTTATTCCATTTTCTTCTATACTTCTTTCATTTATATCTTCTAAAACTCAAATAAAATCCTCCATACCTATCAAAAGATTTTATCCTTCACCATTATTTTCTTTTATTGAAGAACCAAATTTTAAACACCAATCTACGTGTTTTTCATGCTTTCGTTCATGATTTTTTGTCACGATCCAAAAATGGACGTGATGACACTTGTCCTTTCCCACCAAGACAAGTTAACATCAACCCAATGAAAACGAAAGAGAAGCGGAAATAAAATAAAGCAAGAACAAGACAAAGGCGAAAAACTTATTCATTCTAAACAACTCCACAAACACTGGTTGTCACGTGTACAAGCCACTAAAGTAAATACAAAATTCGAAATAAAATTACAAGTCTCAAATGTCTTTGTTTCTCAAATAGAACAAAGCATAAAGTAAGGAGCAAGAGAAACCACCGGATGTCAAGCAGTTACCTCTCGAAATCCCTGACAAGCCTCGAAATCCGAAGAGGAGAAGAAGATCACGGAAGTCTGGGTTCGGAACCTACACAAGTGTAGAAGCAAGGAGTGAGTACCACCAACACGGTACCCAGCAAGCAACCTAATAAATTAGGTAACCTAGCTAAGTTGGATACTCCTTTCCATCCCAACCGAATCTCCACAAACTACAACCTGCACATAAATCAACCCAACCATAACAGTTCTACAATAAACATGTCTCAAGGCTCAATATCAACAGTTACAATTCAACAACCGATAAGTATCAAATCATTACTCTCAAGCACAAAGCATTTCAATATCGATAGCAACATGTTCAACTCACATATCAAGTAAACCGAATCAAACACAACCGATAGCATCACTCACATGCATCAAATAAGTCAAAATGCATGCATCAAGTAGATTGATCACCAAGTCAACATTTGTCGGAACTATTTCCTTCGGCACAATGTCACTAGCCGGAACCAATTCCCTTCGACACTCATATTATTAGCCGGAACTATTTTCCTTCGGCTTTTATCACAACACAGTACTTGCCGGTAAAGACCTCGGCATCATAGCACTTGCCGGTAAAGATCTCGACATCATAACACTTGCCGGCAAAGACCTCGACATCATAACACTTGCCGGCAAAGACCTCGGAATCATAACACTTGCCGACAAAGACCTCGGCATCATAACACTTGCCGACAAAGACCTCGGCATCATAACACTTGCTGGCAAAGACCTCGGCATCATAGCACTTGTCGGCAAAGACCTCGGCATAATAAATCATCACATGACTCATCACGGTGTTCATAATCAATGCACACAAGCAATATCACACCACACGGAAGAGACAACAATTCATATCACACTTGTTCACTTTCATGCATTCAAGCAATTCACCAACCAAATCAAATAGGGCCACAACAAAGCAATTCACAATTTAGCATGATCATCAAGAAGCCTTTTCATTTTCCCCCTTTTTTGTTGGTTTACATTAATCAAGTGGAACAAAATAACCCTTCACCTCATTCCGATTACTCCCAACACATAGACAATGAAGAGAAATAAACAATTCAATCAAATTGCAAAGTTAAGAGATCACTTGCCTCAAATCAATCAATTACTCACTCCAAGAGTTGAGTCTTCCCTTTCCGAGTCACTTCCAAAGCCACACAATTTATCATAATCAAGAATTTACAATCATCTACCGAAAATCACAACATCCACACCAATTCTCTTGAAAAGTGGGTCAATCAACACAAACCCCAATTTGAAAAAGAAGGTTTGAATTTGGAAACTCATACTTGAAAACATTACTCAAGGCTTTAGGAACTCATTAGTGAAAATCATTTCGAAAAAGGGATTAAAACCACCTCAAAATCACCATTTTACTAATTTCTTTGGTTCTTGAAGAAACCCCAAAATTCTCTTTTCAAAAGCTTGATTTAAACTCATGAACTCAATAATAATAATGGTAATTGAAGATTTAGACTTAAGAAATGTTACCCAAAAGCTTTTCCTTGAAAATCTGGTCTAAATCGCCACCCCAAAGCTCCCAAAACTCAAAAATGGAAAAATGGGGTTGAAATCCCGATTTTAGGAAAAACATTCTGCCCAGGCACAAAATGCTCATCGTGATCGCGATGACCAAGGCCTCGCGGTCGCGATGAGTTAAATGGGTCAACTCATTAAACTTGACCATCACGATCGCGACAGACTTCCACGCGGTCGCGATGACCATAATCCCACAGTTTCCAATCGCGAAGGTCATCCATGCGATCGCGAAGAACAAATATCACATCACTAGAAACAGCAAACCAGCAAAAACAGCCAAACTCAAAATCATCGAAAGGACCCTTGGAATTTGTTCGGAAACCCATACACACAAAACATATAAGAAATCAGTTATACTCGGCATTCCGGACTCAATGGAACCGTCAAAACACGAATTCGAGGTCTCCTTGACCCGACATCCGTGAAAAATACACGAACTATTTCAATGCCTAAAAAAGGACAAAACAATCTCGGGACCTCACAAAAATCAACCAGGCCACTTCTAGGCCTATAATCATCCCCCGAATCCAACGAAAATCTCGAAATTCCGATCCAAGCTTCCGAACTCGGAATGTTGACCAAAGTCAACCCGAAGGCTAAAATTCCACAATTTCACAACTTAGGACCTCAAATCCTCAAAAAGGCTCGGAATCAGAATCTGACAACTCTCATAGATCAGATTCCACATTTCGAAACTAATGGAATCGACGGAATTCCATTTTGACACTAGAAACTCCAAAAAACTCCGAAAACCATTTTAAGCAACTTAAGCCTTTCCAAAACCAAAACTTAACAAATTCTCAACTTCTAACTCAAAGTTTCGAACCAACTTCCAAAACTCAATCAAGAAACAACTCTGTGGTCGACATTGAGAAGGGCAAAACAATAATTTTCACAAAAACACCAAAAATAACTGACTAGGTCATTACATTTTTTCTTATAATAAATCTTGAAAAGCAATAGGATTTATCTTCTTTTTTTTTAGTAAGATAATTCAACATGGAGGTGGTTGAGATGAAATTTTGAATCAAAATGATAAGCATATAGTGTATGAAATGAGTATACAAATAAGTATAACCTAAATTGAATATTACAATTCATAGATACCAATTTTTTACTCATTCCATACAATAAAACATTTATAACATATAAAATTGGATGAGCACCAGTTTTCTTACCAATTTCCTCGATCATTATACACATTTCATACAAATATGACATAAAATGGTTATACCTACATCAATTGTTAGTTTAATGGATGACCGTATTGAATTTATTACAGAATAGTGTAATATGAATTTTCGAACGAGCGTTTATTCTACATATCTTAGTTGAATGTATTATCTGATTTTTTTTTACCGAATGTGGTACATATTATAGTGCTTTTATGGTACACATTTTATCTATTTGGTATAATATTATTTTATTATAGTATACATTTTGTATAGATTATGGTAAATTATTGGTAGCAATTGTAGTATTTAATATGGTGTAGAATTTATTTTGAATTGGTAATAGTCAATTTTACTCAAACGAATTTGTTATTTATTGTATGAATGAAAAGTGGTATAAAATATGGTACCCAATTGGTTGAATATATATATATTTTTGTTGCTAATAATGAATTACATATTTTGTTTATATTATGATAAACATCTGGTAGTAACAAATAATGTGATATAATTTATTGTTTTTACTATGCCGCTATGGATATTTTATAATGAGAATGTGTTAATAATTTGTATGAAAAAGTGGTGTATATTATGAGACGAACTTGATAACTGTGTTTATTTGATAGTTATAAAAATGGATACAACTTATTGTTCAAATAGTATTTGTATAAAGTTGTTAATTATGCTATGACCTTATAAATCCAAAATGTACCAAAATGTACACTTGTTTTACTCAACATAAATAAATACCAACACATATAAAAATATGATATTTTCATTGTTTATTTAAATCCACATTACAATTGGGTATATATACTATACTAGATCCTTGTAGAATGGAATAGCAGTCTTATGTCTGATAGTATGAACCTTAGTTTAGGTAATTTCACAGCTTTATAGAATTTCTGCCTTCTCTCTCCATCTCTGCGGTTCCGATGCGTTAACAGAGGTTTGTGCTTTCCACGGTAACTTGGTTTTGATATTGAGATCCTCTTCGGAGTCGACACACCCCCCTTGTCACTCTTACTGGCTGGGCTAGGGGTTTATTGGATACTATGGTTACTTTTCGGTTCAAGGCCGTTACTTTCTGGTTCAAGGCCAATGCTTGTGGTTCGTGGCCGTTACCTCTGATTACAGGCCAGCACTTGGTGTTCGAGGCCCGGAGTACACTTATTAGATCAGGACTTGAGGCACTTCATTCTTGTAGTCTTAGCTATTCTATGTACCTGTCGGGTTTATGGGGGTCATTCGGGTTTTATTTTAATTTGCGCACAAGTGTACCTTCTGGGCTTATGGGATCCAGTTAGGTTTGGTTTAGTTGTACTTAGATTTACTTTCGGTATGCTCGTATGTTTTCTTTCATATCTGCTTTGGCCTCTGTTTGTGTCTAGATTCCATCTTTTCATATTGTTTTTACCTTTCTTGCTCAGTCGGCCTTTAATGCCTACTGAGTACCTTTGTTTTGGTACTCATGCTACACTCTGCATCTGTTTCGTTATGCAGGTTATAATACCAGCTCGCAGCGGTGATCGTTCGTGCCATCTTTTGCAATTTTTAGGGATCAGAGATAAGGGTGAGCCCTTGGCGTCCTGGATCAACCTGTCTCCTTCTGTATATATATTTAGCTAGTCTTTTGCCTTTGAGACAGCTTGTTGTGGTCCACTTTTGGGACTTATATTTTTATATTAGACAGCTCTGTACTCGTGACTTCCAAGTTTTGGGAGGGATTCTATTGTATATAGATTTTGATAGCTTCCGCTTATGTTTCTTTTGTTGTTTAAGTTGTTCTCTTGTTTAGTTCTACCCTTGTACTCATTACTTGTCGTTCTGGGTTATGAGTTGGCTAACCTACTGGTGGATTATAGTAGGTGCCATTATGACGCGAGAAATCGAGTTATGACAAAAACTTTTTAAATCATATTTAAAAAACTGAATTTTTTTTTAAATACATTATTTTTGGATAAAAAAAGAACAACTAAAGAATTATGAATGAACCAAGTCACATGTTTGTTATTATGGAGGGATGGAGGGCACCAGCTGGGAAAAATATAGGAAATAAAAATAATTACAAGTAATTAGGAGAATCAAGAAAGGTTACAAGTGGTAGAAATTTAAATAATTGAGACTGCCCAAACAATAGAAAAGTAGTAATTGAAACATTTACACTTTTTTGAATAAAGAATATTAAAGGTAAAGAAGCAATATGTGAAAAATACGTGATAACTAACTAACTAACTATCTTTTTATAGCTAACTATCTAACTAACTAACTAACTAACTATCTAACTAACTAACTAACTAACTAACTAACTAACTAACTGACCTTGGGCGTATTTATATGTCTAGGAGCCAAATAACACCCATGATTTAGCCGAGTTTGAGGACAAATGTGTTAGTATATATAATGTTTGGGTCATGATATTTCATTAGGACTAACGAATATGATTAGTGGTTGCAGGTGGTGAAACAAGAGGGAAAGGGGCATAATCGAGGCAGCATGTGAAGCAAAGAAGGGTTCAAGTAAAAGGGCACAAGGATAGGATACAAAAAGAGCAAAAGAAAGTCAAAGTAAAAGAAAAACCCAGCTCCGTAGCCTTTCCGTGTCACGTAGAGGGAATTAATTATTTGCCTTCGCGATGAGATGGAAACAGAAGACTCCGTATCCTTTCTGCGTCGCAGAGTGGAGGTGTTTGACTAAATTTGAAATTTCAAAGCGGCTCCGCGTCGCCGACCTCTATCCTAATTTTTAGCCGATGTGCACAAATTATAAATAGAGGTAGATTTTATTATTTTATTCATTCTTTTTCTGGTTTTTGGGAACGACAACTTTGGGAGCTATTTCATCAGTTCTTAGGGTTCATTCTTAAACTTTACTTAATTCGATCTCTCTTATGTTTATTGAATATTTCATGATTGAGAATCGTGTTATGAGTAGCTAAATTTTCTAATTCTAGGGCAGTGACTACGAGAAGATTGTATTTTTATTAACTCTAATGGATTGATTTTGGTTATCATATGAATCGCTCTTTTGTTCTTAGTTTAGTATTTTGTGACTGGTCACCATTGAAATAAACTTATTGTCTGAATTAAACTCGGGAGAGGAATAAGAGGATAGAACGTGGGACAAAAGACGGATGATCTTCTCTAAATTTAGGGTTGATTTGTGTCTAGAATAGGGATATACCTAGAAACCTTGTTTGGTTAATAGACAGGATGAAAAATTAATGCCTATCTTCGCTCAACGATGTAGTTAGGCTGCCAATTACGATAGGTGATTAGAGGTCTGGAGATCATGATCATATATTTAACCCTGTAATCAGTGATTCGATAACCAAGTAACATTCATTAGAGAAAGTAATATGCATGAACCCCTGAGAGGCTGCAACATTGGAATTTCCCAAGTCATTGTTTAAACTCCAAGTTGAAATTGAATCGTAGTAGTTTGCTTTCTTATTTAGATAACTAATAATTTAGAACAATACATCACTCTTTTGGAAAACACTGCGTAATTGATAGTTATTGGAAAAATTGAAGATAACTTAATCTTAAGTCTCTGTGGGTACACTATCTGGCTCTTAAAATAGCTACTTTATTACTTGTACGACCATGTACACTTGCGTGTGTGTTTGAGACGCAACAAGTTTTTGGCGCCATTGCTGGGGACCTTTAGAATTAGGAAGTATTTGATTTATCAGATTTCTGAAGCTATTGTTCAAGTGTTGACAACTTGATCTTAGCTATTGATATTGCAGGTGGTGCTTGAACTTCAAACTGGAAGATGAACAGGAACTGGTAGAGCCACTCGCTGAACTGGAAAGATTTGTTCATTACCAAAGAAGGCAAGTACGATTGACTTACCCTGTTCCTCAAGTTGGGAGTGAACCTATAACACCAGTAGTAAGGGTTGAACAAACCGCACCTGTAGTAATAGCAGAGATGAAAGTGCAAGACGTGGCAATCCCATTCACAACCAGCGTTACTTCTTGTATTCAGAAACCAGAAGCTGGTGGTAGGTTTAAATTGAAGCAGAGCATGGTGCTATTGCACACGAATGGACAGTTTACCGGATTATCACTTGAGGACCCAAAAGTGCACATACAGAACTTCCTGGAAATCAGTGATACGTACACTCTAACTGGAGTGAACCCAGATAATGTGAGACTCACACTCTTCCCCTTCTCTCCATTAGGGGAAGAAAAAAGGTGGTTGAAATCTAAGCCAGCGAACTCTATCACGTCGTGGGACGATCTTGCTCAAAAATTTCTGATAAGGTTTTTTCCAATCTGGGAAAATAGCCAAGTTGAGGAGCGAGATACTAAGTTTTCGCCAGAAAGGAGGGGAAAACTTATACCAGGCTTGAGACAGGTTTAAATCTAGTTATTAAGCTGTCCACATCATCATCAAGCTAACGAAGTGTTGGTCCACACCTTCATTGAGGGTTTGAAACCAAACACAAAATTTTACTTGATTCAGCTGCAGGAGGACAAGCTTTGGAGAAGACTTATGTTGAATTGTTCACTCTGCTAAACAGAATCCCATAAGGTAACCCTTAGTGAAATGGAGGAGGAGCTAAACCTGTAGTGCAAAAGACTGTTAGGATGTCAGAAGTAGATGCAGTTACAGCTTTAACTGCACAAATTGTTGTGATGCAAACCATGATGAACACTCATTTCAGAAATCTGTTATTGGGACAACAATAGGCATAGGTAAATGTGGTACAACAACCACAACCATGGTGTGAGATATGTGGAAGTGGTGATCACACTACAGAGATATGTGGAGCAAACCCAGATTCTGTCAACTTTGTAGGAATTGCACAACAAGGAGGGGGTCACCAAAATTATGGTAACACCTACAATCCTAGTTGGTGGAACCATCCTAATGTTTCCTGGGGAGGAAATCAAAATCAGGTACACAGCCAGAATCTGTATAGACCTTAGGGTAATGCTCAAGGTTATCAACAACAAGGTCAACGAGATAATCATAATAACCAGCTAGGAAACATGAGCACTGAGGAGATGCTGAAGAAAATCATGGCTGATCAGGTTAAACCAAGTGCAAACATGGAAAAACTAGCAGCTGATTTTAGAAACAACCAACTGGAATCTCAGAATCTAGAGAAGCAATTTGGGCAATTTCCTAGTGCTCAAAACTCACATCCTCGAGGAAGTTTGTCGGGTAATACTGATCCTAATCCTAGGCAAGTAAATGCAGTTGGTACTCGTAGTGGGTTGCAATCGGAGGAATTAGCCCCAAAGAAGAGGAATAGTGAACCCTTAGTGGGAGAAAAAAGACCAATGAGAGTGGACAGGGTATACATGAGGAAATAATGCAACCAATAGTGAAACCACCTCCGCCATTTCCTCAAAAGTTCAAAAAAAAACAAGGATGAATGATTCGGTAAGTTTCTTTCTCTCTTAAAACAAGTTCAGATTAGTCTGCCTCTTGTTGATGTTTTGCAGGGAATGCCAAGGTATGCCAAATATGTGAAGGAGATCGTAGCAAATAAGATGTGATTAATGGAGTACGAAACTGTGGCACTCACTGAAGAGTGTAGCTCCAAGATTCAAAATAAGTTGCCCACCAAACTTAAAGATCCTGATAGTTTTACTGTTCATATCACCATAGGGCAAAACATTCATGCTCGAGGGTTGTATGATCTAGGAGAAAGTATTAATCTGATGCCAACATCTTTGTATAAGAAATTGGGGTTGGATAGTCCTAAACCAACCACCATTATCTTACAGTTGGCAGATCGTTCGGTAGCTAGGCCGGAAGGTGTTGTGGAGGATCTCTTGGTCCAAGTGGGACCATTGATATCCCCTGTTGATTTTGTTGTGCTAAATTTCGAGCCAAATCTTGAGGTACCTTTCATTCTTGGGAGACCCTTCTTGGGCACTGTGCATTATATGATAGATGTAGCAGCTAGTCAACTAACTACGAGGGCTCATGACAAAGTTGAAGTGTTCGATGTGTACAAGGCGCTGAAATTGCTGGCTGTGTATGAGGAGTTTTCAGCAATAATAGTGATAGATAATGTAGTAGAAGCTCATTACATCGCATCCAGAGATCCATTGGAGCGAGTGTTATGGGCCATGATATTTATGGTGATGCTGAAGCACAAGAACTGGTGTAGTTTTAAGAGTTGTCTAGCTTGGGTATTTCAAGAGAAAACTAGGAACCCTTAAATAGGATTTTAGGACCACCACCTAAGCCATCAATTGAGGAAGCACCCAAGCTCGAATTGAAGACACTACTATCCCATCTGAGGTATGCATTTCTGGGAGACGAGAAAACCTTACCTGTGATTCTGTCTGAAGATTTGTCTGAGTTGCATGTTGAAGAAGCTTTGAAAATTTTGAGAAGGAGGAAGGAAACAATTGGTTGGCAGATGTCCAACATTCATGGGATCAGTCCGGCATTGTGCATGCACAAAATATATATGGAGGAAGGCCACAAGCCTAGTGCACAACATCAGCCCCGACTGAACCAAGTTATGAAAGATGTGGTGAGGAAGGAAGTAATCAAGTGGCTTGATGCAGGGATAGTGTACCCCATATTTGACAGCAAGTGGGTAAGTCTAGTGCAATGTATGCCTAAGAAAGGGGGCATGACTGTGGTTACTGATGATAAGAACGAAATGATCCCCACTAGCACAATTACTAAGTGACATATTTACATGGATTATCGCAATCTGAACAAGACCACCAGAAAAGATTATTACCCAGTCCCCTTTGTTAATCATATGCTATATAGGCTGGCAGGGCAGAAGTATTACTGCTTTTTGGATGGATACTCGGGGTATAACCAGATTGTAATTGCACCAGAGGATCAAGAGAACAAAACCTTCACTTGTCCATATGGAACGTATGCTTTTAAGCGTATGCCCTTTGGAATCTGTAATGCACCAGCAACGTTCCAGAGATGCATGATGGCAATCTTTCACGATATAGTGGAGGATTTTGTGGAAGTGTTCATGGATGACTTCTCTATATTTGATGAGTGCTTTGATTTATGCTTACATAATCTTGATAGGTCCTGGCCCATTGTGAGGAGACAAATCTGGTGCTGAATTGGGAGAAGTGTCATTTCCTAGTTCGAGAAGAAGAACTATGACATCACTATCTTGTATCATCCAGGGAAGGCCAATGTGGTGGCCGATGCTTTGAGTAGGAAGACTTCTTGTATGGGAAGTCTTCCAGCTATTAGTGTTGAGGAGAGACCATTGACTAGAGATGTTCAGAGGTTAGCCAACAGTCTTGACCGATTGCAGATTTCTGAGGATACTGGTGGTTTGATTGCTTACATTGAGGCTCGTTCTTCCTTAGTTGAGCAGATCCGTGGAGCACCAGTTTGATGATGAAAAATTGTGTCTCATTAGAGACAAAGTGTTGAGAGGGGAAGACAGGAATGTTGCCCTTGATTCCGATGGTGTCTTGAGGATTAGAGGAAGGATTTGTGTGCTCAAGATGGGTGAGATGCTTAGATTGATTCTTGAGGAGGCCAATTGTTCTTAATATTCTATTCATCCAGGAGCGACGAAGATGTATCATGACTGAGCCAGCATTATTGGTGGTGTGGCATGAAGAGAGATATTGCCAACTTTGATTCTAAGTGTTTGACTTGCCAACAGGTCAAGTGTGAGCATCAGCGTCTCGGAGGTGTGTCCTAGAGGATGCCTATTCCTACTTGGAAGTGGGAACGGATCATTGTGGATTTTGTTATGGGTTCACCTACCACCGTGGATGGTTATGACTCTATTTGGGTTGTGGTTGATAGGTTGACCAAGTCTACCCACTTCATCCCGGTTCGGATGAAGTATACAACGGAGAAGTTAGCTAAGCTTTATATCAGTCAGATTGTGTGACTTCATGGAGTCACAAAAGACAAACTCATGGCTACATAAGGAGTCACAAAAGACAAACTCGCAACTGGATCAAATAAGGCATAAACATCAAAAGTAAAGACTTTGAGCATACCAGTGAAAACATCTAGTGAGTTCTCCTGATCTTGACAACTAACCATAGGATACAGATGGTTCGTACCTCCGCATGTTCCTGAAGTAGCTCCTCTCTGAAAAGTCCTATCTGCCGGAGCTGCTGAAGAAGATTGGGCTCCGTTGCCCCTATTACCCTTCATGTTCTTAGGGAAATCTCTTATGATATGACCTATCTGACCACACTTGAAACAAGTATTGGATCCATCACGACATTCTCCTAGGTGGTTTCTGCCATACCTAATGCAAGCGGGGGTCCATCTATCTACCCCCTTGTGCCATACTACCCTGAGACCGACTACCCTGGGCTCTGAAATTCTGGGAACTCTGATTCCTATGATCACTCATTTTTCTTGGTGCAGGTGCAGTAGCTGAAGATGGAGCAGGTCCAGATGGCCTCTGCTGAAAAGATGACCGATTCCCGTTTCCGGTCTTCTACTAACCAGTTTCATTAGTTGCTGTATGGGTCCTCTTATTGCGAAATTCCTCTTTGTCCTTCAATTTATCCTCCTCAACCTGCTGCACATGAATCATGATCCTAGCTATGTCCATGTCCCCTATCAACATAGTTGCCTTACCTTCTTTGCTGGATAGGCGAGATAGCCCGAACACGAATAAACTCATCCTACTCCTCATATTCACCACCATCTCCTGTGCATAGCGGGAGAGTTGAATAAACTTGAGGCTATACTCCTGTACACTCATCGCTTCCTCTTTTAGATTCAAGAACTCTCTCACCTTAGCTTCCCTTAGCTCTCAGAGAAAAAAGCGCCCCAAGAAAGCATTCTCAAATACAGCCCAGCACAAAAGTGGTGCCCCCTCTGCCCTATTCTTCTTACACTGATCATACCATATCCTAGCAACACCTTTGAGCTGATATGAGGCTAGCTCTACACGCTCTGTATCCGCAACACTCATGACCTGAAATACTTTCTGAAACTCTTCCACAAAGTTCTCCAGATCCTCAGTGAACTTTGACCCTGTGAACTCTGGGGGATTCATCCTCAAAAACTCACGGATTATGGACGTATCAGCCATGTCCTAACGACCCACTTCTTGTTGAGCAGCTTGACTTGACACAACCTGAGTCAGCATCTGAATAGCATTCCTAAACTCAGCATTGGTGACAACACCCTAAGGGGGTTGCACTTCTGGTGCATTGGGAGCTTCTTTACCTTGAGGATTAGCATTCCTCCTAGCAGGACATCCTCAAACAACTCTTCGTGAAAGCATGGTCTGAAAATACACACATAAGCACGAGTTAGAGGAAACTTTTATAGAATTGAACTCTATCGTACGAACATGAGTAAGAAGAAAGTGAAAAGTTCCTAAACGTTGTAGCTTCCTCATTATAGATGTGGCGCTTCACACTGATAAGGACTCTACTAAACACGGCTTCATAGACACCCTAGGACTCTTGAACTCTGTGCTCTGATACCAATTTTGTCACACCCCGAGCCTACACCCTGGACATGGCCGGTACTCGAGAATCATTTATGATTACAAAGAGAATCATTGGCCTGGCTGACTACTTAGCGGAAAACTCTCTCAAACAACAATAGGCTTAAAATAGAATTTGATCTTAAAATAAAACTCAACTAGAATATTTGAAAGTACTCATTGCAATAATTATATTAGTTTACAAAATATCTTTAAAGGAAAGAAAGTACTGAGAAACTCCTCGACTCTATCTGTCTATGAAGCCTCTAATGTTTAAGATGGGTGTCGGAAAAAGACCCATGACGCCTCAAAACAACAAAACTGAAAGAAAATGTGAAGTCCTCCGGAATGTAAGGAGGCTCACCAAAATTGTCTAGAGTGTAGCGTGATCTCAACGAAGCGCCCGTTGATGTTCCTGAACACCTATATCTGTATCATAAAAAGATGCATGTCGAATGATGTCAGTACATTAAATGTACAAGTATGTAATATAGCCGAAGCGAAACAACAGAAAGCAAGGACAGTAGTTGATAAAATATACTCAAGCTGAATGTAAAGAGATAAAAGAGTTAAATCATTTAAAGCTATACAAAATACTTACTCATCTCTAAACTCAATATAATAAGTGGTATAGGAAAATACACTTTAACTCTATTTGGGAGATTTTCTAACCGACAACCATCACTGTGAGCTACGTGATGATACAACGTCTCATTCACGCTGCCAAAACTATCCTATACTGTGCTAGGGTATAGAACCTCTCAACTAAGTGGATCCACTAAGCAATAAAGATTCATCTAAAAAGTATGATCATGTACCCATGTTGGCAAGATATGATTTATGAGGATTTTGAGTTTTCTAAACTTATCCCTATATTGGTGCTCAATACTACTCCCAATAATATATATATATTCATGCTCAAATGTGTAAAACATACTCTTTCTCTAGTTTGAGATAATTGCTCAAATTATCCTCTTAAAAGAAGTAACTGCTCTGAAATTTCTCTAAACTCATTGCTCATTTAGAAAACAAGGTTTCTCTTTGCTCAATGTAAAAATACTTTCTCTGGGTTGAGATAATTACTCAAAATGTAACTGCTCTATACTCAATCTTTCTTAAAACTCTTTTACTTTTCTCAAAATATTACTCTATTTCTTCATGTAAAAATGAAACATTTGGAAAATATTTACTTCCCTTATACTCTTGCTCAAATCTTGGTTAAAACTATTTCTCAAGCTCCTCTTTACTTTTCTCAAAACTCAGTTTAAACAATTTGTTTTGTTTAAAAGATTCTCAATAAGAACTCAATGAATACTAAGGAAAAGGGTTCACGCTGAAAAATAAACATGAACAATCAACTCAATAATCTCAATATACAATATACGACAATTCAATAATTAGAAATAGGAATTCAATAATCAGCAACTCAAGAACTCAGAACTCAACATCAACTCATCTCAAGAACACTCAAATCTAAGGATAGAACCCTAGATTACTCTTTTACTGATTTGAAAGTAGATGTAGGGCATGAGGGCGAACTAGTCCAACACTACGATAGCCTTACATACCTGAAAGAACGAAGCTCTTGGCGAAATCGACGAAGCTTGAAGAACGTTTGAAACCCTAACTTTTCTCCTCTTGGAACGTTGCTCTAATGACTTGAAGTGTTAATGAATGTAAAAGAACTGATTAACACTTTCTAATACCTTAACTAGGTGAAATCGTCGTGGTTTAGGCTTAGATTAGGGGTTAAAACGATGTAGCTTAGGTACCAAACACATAGGGGAAAGACTAAATGACCCTAACTTAAAAGCTGACGGGTCACCCTAGATGGACCCCGAAACAAACTGTTCAAAGCTTCATTGGCCATTTAGGGTTCCATCCAGGTGATTAAAAATCCCGGCAACCCTGGACGGTTGGGAAACTTGCCCTAAACGGACGGTCCAACTCTATACGGCCCGTATAGGGAGCCGTCCAAGTGGCCCTTTTCAGGGCATCCTTTAACGGCCAACCCACTACCTCTAAACGATCAGTAGTCCCTTTCACGAGCCATTTAGGCTTCAGTGAAGAGTCCATGGTCTGTTTTAGGGCTGTGGACTTGCCCGTTAACCCTCTTTTACCTTTCCCAAGTTCGAGGTGTTACACTCATCTCTCGTAAATCCCTACTAAATATTTCATGAGTTCTATATTCTTAGGATAAAATTTATAGCCCAACCGACTTCCTTTAGCTTCAGCCATATTTTAGTGCTTGATGAATTGAATAAACAATAATATGAATAGAGCTATAGATCGGAAAAAAAAAAAAACTTAACCATAATGATTACTTTGTAATGGAAGATGAACAAGTTAATTACTATGATGGTTTTATAGATTGATCAATCCTAATCACATATTTATTGGGTAAGGCATTTTAGGTAACTTTTTGTTTTTTCTTTCCTTTGGAAGGCTGGAATCCTTTTTTTTTGAATTACTATTACTCTCTCCGTAGTTATTTAGAAGCTTTGGAAGCTTTTTTTTTAGTCCAACAATGTAGCGGCTTAATTCCGCTTAATTACTAAGATTTGAGCTATATGTAATCATCACAAAGGCTATGAATCAGAGTGGAAAAGAACAAGTGTATGATTTTTTTTTTATTTCATAACTTTATTGTTTTTAGTTTAACGATTTATTCATTTTTATATATTTTTCGTTTATATCTAATCACTCTTTTAGATATTCAATTTGACTGAGAATTTAAGCTGAAGTCCATTGATTAAGCTATTTAAAATTTACTTGAAACTTTATTTTAAAAATTGTATATTTTGTAACTTATCTAAAGTTTGGTTCAACTATTTTTTTAATTTTATTTTTATATATACATCACATACTTTCTAGGTTCCTTTATCCGACATTTATTTGAGAGAGAACAAAATCAATCATTCTTGGTGTCATGATGTCTTCAACATTAGATAATTGAATGTTAAATATGAAATGAGTGTTTCTTTGAAATTAAATAGTCGAATATATTTTCGATACCTTGTTACCTCACTAGGATTAGTAAAATAAGGTTTGTTCCCTTTTGTTTATAATTATTTCTATTGTAAATTATTTATTTTAAATAAAAATGTTGCTAGACACTATATCTGATGGTATAAATTCTCCAAAAAAAAAAGTAGTATATTTTTCTTAATGTAATAATCAACAATAGAGTTATGAACAAATTAAAATATTATGTTTTTCTTAAGGTGGATCCTCTCGTAACTAGATATAATAATGGAAATGTAACTCTTTTCTTCTTTTGGGGGAGGGAAGAGGTGTACATGTTTCTTTTTGCATCTTTAAATAAGTTTATGTTTTTGTAGTTTTTTAATTGATATTAAGTCAACCAACCGATATAGTAAGTAAAACATGTCATATTTCATAGTTTTAGAATTTTAAAACTCTGGAATGAAACTCACTCCCCTTTGTTATGATGAGAAATAACCGATTTTTTAAAATCGATTCAACTTTTAAGAGAAAATCAATTTTTTAAAGGAGTTGCCACTTAATTTTTTAAAAGAAATTAAGAAAACTTAGAATTTCAAAAGATTCAAACAAAAGAAATCATTTGAAATACCAAAGGGGGTTCGAGGTTCATATTTACACTTCAAGAAGGGTTTTAAAGCATTTGAAATGTCCGCTAACACGCGGTTATCATACGACTTGAAAAAGAATACTTATTTGACTAACTTGGAAGATATTAAGATACTTAAAAATATTTGAAAAAGAATTTAATTAAAACATTTCAAAGTAGTTTAGAATGTTCAATAAAAATGACTACGTATGACAACTAAGTTAGTAAAACCACTTAAAAGATTTAATTAACATAACAAAAAAGTTCATCGTTAGGGGATTTAATTAAATTAAACCAAACAAACAAAGTTAGAGTTAAACAACAATAAAATAAAGTAAGAAATAAATATCTAAATTTAAAGAGTGCCCAAGGTTGATTATTTTGGGCCCAAAATCAGGTTCTGTTCGCCTGGACTGATTTTTGGGCCTTTCTGCTGCTTTGTTTTGGGCTAAAAGCCCATTTCCATCCCTGTATTAGTTGTATACAGTCATTGTATATATCTGTATATCGCTGTATCTACTGTATATTCAATGTATACTGATGTATACAAGTCCATTTTTTGGCTCCCGAGACCTGTATTCTAGCTTCCCCTTCAACATTTCAACTCCTTTTGACAAGACAGACCCGAAACAACTTAAGGATATGCAAGGAGGAGTCCAAAATGGACTCGGATTGGCGTCACATGTAGCAAAGAAAAAAGAGATAAGGATTAACGCATATACTTGTACAGATGATAAAAATAGAACAGTGCATCATCCATTAAGTCATTTATCATGATTTCACTGCCTAAGGGAGAAAAGAAGCAACAGGAACAGTGAATGGTAGAGCACCAAGAATCAATTATAATTTCGTCCTATACTACCCATTAGACTCGAAATTAAACCACAATTAAGGGATGAAAACAAATTAAACAAACAGAAGCCTTAATTCATGTTATTTTCTTGATTGGAACAAGACCAGAATAAAATTATGAATACCAAATCAGAGGACAGAGGTTAATTCTACTTGAATCTCAAAATAAAGCACAGATTAGATAGGAACAAAAAGCCATAAATTGCTATCCAAACCAAGCTAGAAAAAAAAATAGAGTAACTTTGACAAGTTTAAACCAAAGATAAACATGATCAGATTCTCATACATTTGAGGCTTAAATGAACCATATAGAAAACAAAAGTGAGCTTAAATAAATAAAGAATTACATGTTTGTTTCCTACTGACGAACAGGAAAACAACTAATAGAGGCTAAGATACTAAGTAAATAAGTGTCCTACTGTATGGAACTTGAAACAAGAAGCAAGAAATATACTTATATAGATAAGAGGCATTTAAGCATATACGAATGATGAAGAATTTGCAGGAACGATTAATTACGAAGTGAACAAGATAAGAAATCACGATATAGTCTATTTCTTTATTCAAAAAGAGAGCAGGCAACCTAAACTAAATGTAAAAAACAAAGAAAGATCAGTAGATTATTTCTAAGTTAAGATTGCAGTCAGACACATTTTCAAGCATATGTAAGAGACTGATTTACATTTGAAATAATGTTCGAAGTGGTCAGAAAAAAGATATTTTCCGGTGAAAACAAGAGTCAATTCCCTGAATGGTCACACAAGTTTAAAGAATTGCCTCGAAATATCATTTATGTTTCATTTAGGACCCAAATATCACTATTTCCTTCCAAATATATTTTACACTTCAGAAGCCTCACTCTCTCCTAGTTGGCATGCCATGTCACTGAAGCATTTTTTAAAAAAAAATAATAGACTTATTTAATTCATCAAACTCATTTAACTAAAATAATGATCTTATTATTTAAAAAAAAATATATATTAGTTTATTAAAAAGAACAGCCTCTCCTAGTTGGCATGCCATGTCACTAAAGCCTTTTTTTTAAAAAAATAATAGACTTATTTAATTCATCAAACTCATTTAACTAAAATAATGATCTTATTATTTTTTAAAAATATATATTAGTTTATTAAAAAGAAATTTTCATACTTATAAATTTTTAAAGCTTAAATTTTTTTTTATGACAAAGAAAACTCACAGCCTCTCCTAGTTGGCATGCCATGTCACTGAAGCCTTTTTTTTAAAATCCCCAGAAGGCAAACTCCTTGCTTTCGCTGACAAGAGATTTCGAACTTGAGACCTCCAACATAGAATTCTCAATCCCAAACCACTGGGCCACCACTTGAGACCTCCAACATGGAAGTTCCAAGCCCAAACCACTGGGCCACCCCAAAGGGCATGTCATCAATTTTGAATACTTATAAACACATATATTCAAAAAAAATATTGATATATAAATCACTCATGAATGTCAACTTACATCAATTAATCATATATTATATAATAGATCAATAATATTAAAGGTCAATTAATATTAAAAATAATTAATTGTGTACTTTGAAATCCATACTTACAATATCTTTTTTTGAAAAAAAATAAAAAGTGAATAATATTTATATTAGAAAATAAAATTTTGATCTTTATTTATCAACATATTAATTTCATATAATGTATATTAGTGAATTAAAATATGCAATTCAATTAATTATTACTTATGTTTCATGAATATGGGATGAGATAAGAATATATATATTGATATTTTATTATATGATAAGTTAAAACATAATATAATAGCAATAAAAGAATAAAAATAAAAAATTAAATTAAAAACAAAAGTTGAATAATAAATTTCTCTTTTTTACCAACTTTTTTGTCAACCTTACAATTTATTTGAATACTTTTATGAAAAAGATTGCTTAAAATTGTCAAATAATTTACTTAGGGATTTCAAAAATTCTCACGTAATATTGCACACAGAGTTTTTTTTCATTTAATTTTATTTGGTAGAAAAATATGAAGGAATTAGATTTTTTTTTATAATCTTCATAAATTCTCACATAATTTATATATTTGTTTTGTAGAGGCATACGTTTAATGAATTAAATATGCCTATTATTTTTTAAAATGATGATTTAATGACATGACATATCAACTAGAATAGAAGGAGACTTTTGAGGTATTTAGTATTTATCTGAGAAAAAATAGTAATAATATTATTTACTTTCTATTTTTTCAAAAAAAATATTGTAAACATCAATTTCAAAGTACACAATTAATTCTATTGTAATAGTTAATTGACCTTTAATATCATTGATTCATTATACAATTTATGATTATATGATGTAAGTTAATATTCATGAGTTATTTGTACATCAATATTTTTTGAATATTTGTGTTTATAAGTATTCAAAATTGATGACATTATAGTATGTTTTAAAAACTTATTCTTCATAGCATAAAAAAATAAAAAGTTAATTATGATAAAAGATTCTTAAGTATGAAAATTTCTTCTTAATAAACTAATATATATATATTTTTTAAAATAATAAGATCATTATTTTAGTTAAATGAGTTTGATGAATTAAATAAGTCTATTATTTAGGAGAGAGTTTGGCTTTTGAAGTGTTAATTATATTTGGAGGAAAATACTGATAGTTGAGTGAAATTTTAGTCCTAAATGAAACATAAATGATATTTCAAGACAATTACTTAAACTTGAGTGACCATTTAGGGAATTGACTGTGAAAACAAAGAAACACTTAGTTGCATGCCTTCAAAATTGTAAAGAGAAAAGTTTTTTCACATTCATACTAGATTACATAAAGTAGAGAAAATGGATAAATCAAACGCATAATCCAGTTTCAAAGGAGTGCAAAATTCAATAGACATAAACTGGAGACACAGTACGTTCTAAACTTGGACCAAAATCATATCATATTTTCAAGTCACTCGAGACAGGAACTAGTTTAAGTTCACAGAAAAGAAAAGAGCTAAGATTCAAGTCACTACTTAAACGAGAGATTCGGACTGCGACTAAAGCACTCACAACTAAACAAGACAGGTTTGTTTATGTAAAAAAAAAATCACAAATGGAGCAGGTTCAAGAGACAATAAGCTAAGAAAAATAATAAAGAAAAAAAAAACCAAACAAGAGATAGAGAGATTTTATGGAGAAAAATTACTTCGCCAGATTCACACTACTATGAATTAGTATGTAAGCAGAGTGAGAAGGAAAAATAGAAAATCAATCAACACTTTCCAACTTGAAACAAACGAAAACAGTGCAGGCAATGAGAGAAACAACAATAGCTTAATATACTGGTCGCGTACTGGGCTTGGGATCGCGATGTTCTTCGCTGGGCTCGATAGTTGCTGGGTTAGCGATCGATGTGAGGAAGATGAGGCGTAGGTGTCGTTTTTGGTGTATTGTACGCCTACTGTTGCTGTATCGATGAGAATTGGTGGGCTGAAGGAATTGGGTTGTTGTTGTATTGCAAGGGAATTGGGCTGGGGTTTGGCCCAAAGTTGGTCAACAAATGAGTTTAAGGGTGAGGTAATCAACGGGTTACATTGGAAATTAGGAATGGCTACATGGATTGTAAACTTAGCCAACTTAAGTTAAAAATCTAGCCTAATTGAATTAATCGGTGAATTCGGCTAAAAGTTAAACAAGATGAACTAATATAAATGGAAAAACTACATAAATTGACATAAAACTCAAAATAATTACATTCAAAGTAATTCAAGAAATACACATTCTCTCAAAAAAAATTACAGCACATACCCACATTCATATTTTCGCCTAACTGATACTAAATCAGTATCATATACTGTATTGGTATCATTAAGGTTTCTTGTTCAGAAATTACTCATTAGTCAATCAAACTATCTTGTTCAGAAATTACTCATTAGTCAATGAGATATATATATATATCAATTAAGTGAAATTATCAGCCTTAATGATACCTATACAGTATATGATACTGATTTAGTATCAGTTAAACGAAATTAGTAAGGGAGAGTATATAGTATAATTATTTAGTGGGGTATGAATGTAAATGGGTATATGTTTGTAATTATTTTACTTATATGGGGTATTTGCTTAGTTTTTCCTATAAAAAAAAAAAGAAAAAACAATACCTAAGCAAATACAATTACTCTTGAGGTTGGTAGTTTCTAGTGAAGTTGTTAAATTTTAATACATCCATATTGCTCCATCTATTTTTAAAAGAAATTTCATTTTTTTTTCTATTTCTTGATTTGGAACTAATACTACATATTTTGATCAACACATTGAAGTACTAATACCAAATACTTTATACTATCTCTTAATAATACACAAAACAAAAACAATAACCAAATGGCCTCTAGCTACCTCCATCAATTTAACAAGAATATACAACAAAAACCTTAATTTTACTCGGTTAAGATATATAGAAAAAAGAGTAAAAATTGAGTTATCCACCGTAAAATGATAGCATTTTCAGGTTGTTCTCATTTATTTTTATTAAGATTAAGACGTCTGAATCTGAATGCACATATGAATTATTAAGATCTTGTCTGTTGATTTGAACACTGAATGATTAAGACGATTTGTTTTAAACATCTGAATATATATAATTTATCAATATGTAAACACAATAAGTCCTACGAAACCCCTATACTATGCTATACTATACTCCTTAATTTACACAATAAGTCCTACGGAACCACCCCTATACTATACTATACTCCTTAATTTACATGGATGACTTTGTCACGGGATTCTTTTTCTTCTCATGAATATCTCGCCACTTTTTGATGAGGACCTTTTCTTCCGACTCCAACTTTTTCAAAATATCGAGCAAAGCACTTATTGGATCATCCCGCAGTTTTATTATAATTGAGAAACCTTCTTTTTTGTATCCACCTTCTTCTTTGTATATTTTCTTTATATAGACGAGCCTCACAGCACTGAAATAAATGTCAATATTGATTAGTTGATCATGATATTGTTGTAGTGAGTACATCAACATTTTTGCAGAATCCTCAGTTGTTTTCCGTCGGGTCAAGTTAATGTCAAGTTCAAACATCTTATCTTCCATTGAATTCTTCTTATCCTCTTTCTTCTTCTCGTTTCTAATTCCGTTTCTACCCAAAAGAAGAAATTCAAACTCATCTATCAAATCTTGATTTTCTTTACCAAAGAGTATCATAATTGCATCATAAGCCTCTTTATTATGAAGTTTACCTTGCGTTAATTTCCTAATGGTCTCCAAATATTCCACGATAACTCCCCATTCATCAGCAAAGCGTTTCTACACTTTATTCATAAATACAGTATAAGGCTTCCACACTATCAGGGAGGGACGCTTCTTCTTTGGTGACTGTGGAGGAGAAAGTAATTTTGGTCGTAATTGCGGCGGTAAGAAAATTTTATACCCCGTTAGAAAATCAGGGTGGAATTGGAAAAGAGTATCCAATTCGGAAACGAGAGCGGCAACATTCAACTTGTCAGTTGAATAATCCTTCATCACTCGTATGAATTGGCCGAAAATACGTGGGTGTAACTGCAGGCTACGAATGAAAGATGTTGCGCAGGCGGTGAGACCAGCCATTTCCATTATATGTAAATGAAGAGAGAAATTGATTGTTTGAGATGGGTGAGTGCTAGAGGGAAAATTTCTACTTGTGTTGTGAATCAGTTTGAGAGCGTTGAATGGTATTTATAAATAAAATTATGGGAGTAAGTAACAATCTTACACGGAGTGGGAATGGAAAAAATTGATACTTGTCTTGTCCTAGTAGAAGTATGATTTAAATATGGTAACTAATTCTAAAATTAATTGGAAACAACTATAATTGGTAAATATGGTAAGTAATACTCTTGAGTCTTGACCAAATTCTATTTCACGCGGGAACAATTTACAAATATTACTTAAAATTAAATTTAGTAATGAATTCCATTATAAAGGCTACCTTCCGATTTCATTTGTTTAATTAATCAGATCTTGACGGATTTTATGCTTTAATTTGTTCAACATAAAGTACTGAACGTTGGGACTATCAAATTCTATAATTAGACTCGTGGAGAAGAGGAGTCACGTTGATATATGGATCAAATATGCAGGGATGGATTTAACAATCACAATTCTATTTTTCATTTGGTAACTTTTTGAGTTCTGATCTGGTGAAAGGATTGTATATGTATGCTGCTTCATGGCCATAAGCACCAGATAGACACAACAGCTGTTACATGATCCTACTATTTGAAATTTTCCCATGGATGTGGAAAAGGGAATGTGAATCTCTCTCAATGTGTGCTCATCATCATGACGATCACACAGTTTAACAAAGAAAAGCTGCTCTTTTTGAGGATGGTAAGTCTTAATTATGATGCATGGATTTTCGATGCGTGAGACAGGTGCAGATTGACAAGGCGTGGATTGTGTGTTAACATGTTCCAGGTTTGGCATACAAACCTGAACTGAATGAGAGATGAAAGAAGAAGTCTGAATTGCAGACTATCTATCAGGTTCCTGCTCTCATCTTCCGGCTTCCTTTCTCTTTCGTGATTGGAGTCCATGTAACAAAGTAAGATTACAACTAACAAGGCACAAAAAAACTTTGTTATGAGGCCTCTCAAGACTACAGTAATAGTCAACTAGACATATTTTTGTACTGAAAAAGGTAAGGAACTCAGAGATGAAGAGCACTTTGGCAGGGGAAAAGACTTGCATACAACCATCAATCGTTACAAACAAACGAGGCATGAGAATCCGTCATGATATGGCCTGCACCTTTTCTGAGTACATAAATGACAACTTGCATCAGAATATTCCTCAATTAAATAGCTTGAGGCATTACTGATTGATTGTATTTACAGAGAATAAAGCGGTAGGCGCACTATCTGAATCTAGAAAGTAACTGCTAAGAATAAACTCAGTTTTCAGTTACATTTGGATCAATGGGTAGTAATTTGCTACATTTTACAGGTTCCAGGGAATTACTATCCCTGATCTTTTATACTTTCGAGCTTCTTTAAAATCAAATTTCCAGTTTTCTTCTCTAAAATGCTTTAACCATTCCGAGAAATGTAACTAGCTGCAAGGGATCAAACAAACAAAGGGGAGTCAGTACCATTGACTGATTCTAAGCATACACTTTAAGCATAGGTATCTGATATCTCTTACCGTCATAATTTTTCAAGTAATACAGGGAAAATGCCAGATAATAACAAGATAGAAGAACAATATATATACTCGTGGCAAATGGAGACAAGGACATTGTTTTCCATTTCAAGCTAAGTTAGATATCCAAATGCTTCCTACATGAGCAATTGTTTTACAGGACTCGGGCATACCAGAAAGGCTTATGATCTTCAACATTTTCTTGTCTGTACTACAGGCAATCAAAATCCCACCTTGACAATCTAGCAAGATATCACCATTATTGAGTAGATACATCACTGTAACAGTTCCCGTTTGCAAATTAGTTCTCCAAATGTCACATGACTCGGGCAAATCTCGACTCACAATTGAAGAATCTCTGTTATTGAACTTGTGCACCCAAGACTCTTTCTTGTTATATTCTTCCATGACCCAAATTTCCAAGTTCTCGCCATTAGAGCTGAATAAACATGCTGATAGGCACCCTCTTTGGGAAGCCAGATGATAACTCCAATGTAATAAGTTGACAGTGAAATCAGGCCTTGGTACCTCTTAAAATGTATCATTAGATAGGTCAAAGGCAACGATAAGGCGATCAAGGTGACAGTGAAATCTAGTCACCCTGTGGAGTCTTCCATCGATTAAAACCCCAGGTGAATGATGAAGCTTGTAAGGTAATTCCTTTAAATTTCTCCGAGTATTGCTTTTCAGACTAAACAAGTGAACTTCGGAGAGTGGATAATCATATTTTACAGACTTGTGAAAACACCAAGGTACATAATAGACATGAGGATAGTAGCATATTTTGATCACCTTGTACTCATTAGTAGCAGGATGAAATTCGAAACCATAAACCACTTCATTTACATCAAGCTCATTGCAATTTGGCAGCTTTTTGTGTTCTCTGGTGAAAGGATTGTATATGTATGCTTCTTCATGGTCAGAAACCAGATAGACATAGAAGACCGTTACATGAGTCTACTACTCGAAATTTTCCCATGGATGTCGAAAAGGGAATCTGAATCTCTCTCAATGTGTGTTCATCATCATGACGATTAGATAGTTCAACAAAGAAAAGTTGCTCTTTTTGAGGATGGTAAGTCTTAAAGATGAGGCTTGGGTTAATCTTCGATGCACGAGATAGATGCATATCAACAATGCAGGAATGATGGATCAACATGTTCCAGGTTTGGCATACAAACCTGAACTGAATGAGAGACGAAATAGGAAGCCTTGAAACTATATCAAGTGCTATTTCCTCTGGCAGACGAGCTATCAGATTTCTCGTCTCATCTTCCAGTTTCCTTTCTTTTGCATGATTGGACTTCATGGAACGAAGTAAATTCAGAACTGAGAAGGCACAGAAAAAATTGCCAGAGGAAGCTAGTAAGAAGAATAGAAATGAAGAGCAAATTTTTAGGTAGAAGGTGGAAGATTTGCATATCCCCTTTAATCATCACAAACAGACACGACGATTGATGTTGAAATGGGATTTTAAATTTCATGTTCCCATCATTGGTTACTTGGAAAATGAGTACATACACAACTTGCTTAGAATATGTCACGACCCAAGGTACCCCCTAGACGTGACATGACGTACAAGACCCCAAGAGACCTCATACAAGCCACTTAGCATGCTTCATACAAGATAATAGCAATTTAAGAGCTCAAAGAGAATTCATTATCAAAGAGTTTAAGGAAATAGCGAAAGTCTACATATAGTCTCAAAAGCTATCTAACATATAAAGTGAAAGAACATTGGGACGTAACCCATACAAAGTTTTCAAAAGAAAGTAAATAACATGAAAGTAAATGTGGCTACGTCCTCGAACGTATGAGGACTCACCAAATTCTTCAATGATCTCTACTATCACGGACTAGCCATGAGAAGATAGGGATATGCCGGACCCTACACTTATAAGAAAATGTAGGCAAGAGTATGCGTTAGTACAAATATGTACCAAAGTATGATAACCAAGCATAAAAACACTTAAACATGCTATAAAGGGACATTTTCATAACCATACAATGATAAAGCTAAATTATGAGAAAAGGGTTAGAAATCATAAGTTATAAACCATGATCAATGCAAGCCAAACACCTTTACTTTACTTGAGAAAGTACCTTGAAAGTCACTTTAGTTCATCATTTGTGGGAAGTAGCCTTAACCGACATGTAAGACCATGTGAGCTACCAACACGGAATCCAGTGTCTACCCCACACCGAAAAGAGGTGTCCTACTTGCCAAGGTAAGACAATAAACTTCTAGCTTACGTGGATCCACTAGCTAATGTCTATCTAGACAATCATCCTATGGTGGCACATAGTTATGGGACATGGGTAATCGCCTCTTGTCCACTCAGTGCTAAGCAATTCCCACGGATTAATCATAAATCATTATTTATCTCATCTTTAATAGTCACGGGTAATCGCCTCTTGTCTATTATTAGGGAACATGGGTAGTCGCCTCTTGCCCCTTTTTCATTAGAATAGCTCCTCAAGTTTAGTTGAGAAAACCTTTCAACCCTTTATGAATCCTTTATGTGAAAACAATCCTTTCACATTCATAGTTTGAGTAATATGTGAGAAGCCCTTTCATAACTCAACAACGACTTCAATTATGCTTCAATCTCAAAGCAAGTCTTAAATCAACATAATTTCATAATTGAACATGCATATATTCATAAAACCCATCTTTTGATCATTCATAACTTCATCATGAAACTCATAGCTTAGAAGACATAAATCATGCATGGGTTCATGTATCTTTATCTCAAAATCATTCAATTTCCCCAATCCATCTTTCATAGTTCAAAACATCACATTATGATCATAGTCTAGTAATCATGAAATTCATATGGGTTCATGGGTAATCAACTTAAAACATGCAATTCAATTCAATTTCATGCATAAGAAGCCATAATTAAAGAAATTTGATCATAATTGATAAGAACCCACATGATAGAAGAAAACCCTAAATTCAATTGAGAATTCCTACTTTGAAAATTGAGGAATTTGGGAACCATATGGAGGAAAGGGCTCCATAGGTGAAAGCTATCATACCTCAATGCCAAAAGCTTGAAATCAATGGAGGATTAGGAGACTTGGCTTGAAAACCCTAGCTCTTGCTTCTTCTTCAAGCTTTCTAGAGAGAGAATTATTTGGGAGATGAGAGTTTGAGGAGTGATTAGGAATGGGTAAAATTAAGCTTAAAAAGGTTTATATAGGGTCTAGGTTAAGGGCCAAACCAACTTAGATTAGACATTAAACATTTAGGGAAAAGACCAAAGAGTCCTTCAAAATAACAGTCGGACACCGTCTACAGTTGGACCTACGGTCCGTAAGTCAACATATGGACCGTCCTGTTCCACTGTAGATCGATTCAAAGAGTTTCCCCACTTTGGACCCCCCCCCAACGACGGGTCACCATGTACGGTTCGTGGTTTCACCTACGGTCCGTACATGGCCACCGTAGGTCTGACCTTAGGCCCTGAAGATTCACCAAGTCTGGGTCACACTTACGAGGCCTACCTACGGTCCGTACATGGAATGACGGACCGTAAAGAATTACTAATGCTTGATATAATCAGGGGACATGGGCTAGCCAACCACGGGCCCTACCTACGGACCGTAGGTCACTCCACGGGCCGTAGGTGGCTCCGTTGGTACTGGAACCAGAATTCCAGAAACCTACAAACTTTCTTCTTTTAAGATCCGAGGTGTTACATTATCTCCCTCTTGGGAACATTCGTCCTCGAATGGGAATCAAGACATTATAAGGAAGGTAGGAATTAAACCTAACAGCCCAACATGAATGCAATCACATAAATGCACACATCCGAGGAGGAAACATCAACTCCAACCTAAAGCATGTTCAAAACATCATCTCATAAGGGCTACATGCAGCATACTCTTAGTTGCACATAAACATGAAGAAATCAATCAAGTTAGCTCATTTTCTCAAAATTTAAGCTTTTCATGAACATGTATAATTAAGGAATCATGGAAATATCTAAGACACATGAGACCAAAAGAGGAAACCATGAGGAACTAAATACCTCACGCTAAAGTAGGATCGGAGGGAAAGAGATGAGGATAACGGGACATCATTTCGGCCTCGGTCTCCCAAGTAGCACCCTCAACTAATTGATTCCTCCAAAGAACCTTTACGGAAGCGACTTCTTCATTCCTTAACCTTCGAACTTGCCGGTCTAAAGTCTTAACCGGAACTTCTTCATAGGAAAGGCTATCATTTATACCAAGATTCTCTAATGGCACTATAGATGCCGGATCACCAACACACTTCTTCAACAATGAGACATGGAAAAATGGATGCACCGATGCCAAATCATTAGGCAAATCGAGTTAATAAGCAACCTTACCAACACGTCTCAAAATTTGATATGGGCCTACATAACGAGGACTAAGCTTCCCTTTCTTTTCAAACCTTATCACACCCTTCATGGGTGAAATCTTCAAGTAAACCCAATCATCAACATCAAATTCTAAATCCCTCTTTCTAACATCGGCATAAGACTTTTGTCGACTTTGAGCCATTTTCAACCTTTCTCTAATAAGCCGAACCTTCTCCATAGCCTCATGTACACATTTAGGACCTATCAAAGCAACTTCACCAACTTCAAACCAACCTATAGGAAATCTACACCTCCTACCATAGAGAGCCTCAAATGGAGCCATACCAATACTCGAATGATAGCTATTATTATAGGCAAACTCAATCAAAGGCAAATGATCATCCCAATTACCCTTGAAATCAATCACATAACCTCTCAACATGTCTTCCAAAGTTTGAATAGTTTGTTCCACTAGCCCATCGGTTTGAGGATGAAAAGTCGTGGTAAGCTGAACACGAGTACCAAGACCCTTTTTGAAAGACTTCCAAAATTGAGAAGTAAATTGTGTACCACGATCGGAGAAAATGGATAAAGGCACTCCATGTAACCTAACCATTTCTCTCAAGTACAACTTAGCATAATTCTTCGCCGAATAAGAAACCTTGACGGGAATGAAATGGGCTGATTTCGTCATACGGTCCACAATAACCCAAATCGAATCATATTGCCGTCCGGTGCGTGGTAAACCAACAATAAAGTCCATCTTCAAATCTTCCCACTTCCAAGTAGGAATACTAATATCTTGGGACAAACCTCCTGGCTTTTGATGCTCAACTTTCACTTGTTGACAATTAGGTCACTTAGCCACAAATTATGCAATATCCTCCTTCATCCCATTTCACCAATAGACCTCCCGCAAATCACGGTATATTTTGGTAGCTCCTGGGTGAATGGAATATCGAGAACCATAGGCTTCCGACAAAATTTGTCCTCTTAGGTCATCTACATCGGGAACACATAAACAACCTTGATATCGAAGTACACCATCTTCCCTTGGGAGAAAGTCTCAACGGACTTTTTGAGCACCGCTTCCTTCAGCTCAACCAAATTAGGATCAAAATCTTGCTTAGTTTTCACATCAGACACAAAAGACGATTCTGAACCATTGTAAATCATAACACCACCCTCACTAGAATCAATCAACCGAACACCCAATCGGGCCAATCCATGAACATCACGAACTAACTCCCTCTTACCATCCTCAACATGAGCAACACTACCCATAGACAACCGACTAAGAGCATCCACCACCACATTTGCCTTGCCGGGGTTATAGAGGACACTCATGTCATAGTCTTTTAACAACTCAAGCCACCTCCTTTGTCGAAGATTTAAATCTTTTTAATTGAACACATATTGCAAACTCTTATGGTCAGTAAAAACATCAACATGCACACCATACAAATAATGCCTCCAAATCTTTAAAGCAAACACAACCGCCGCTAAATCTAAGTCATGAGTAGGCTAGTTCTTTTCATGAATCTTCAGTTACCTTGAAGCATAAGCAATGCCTTTTCCATTTTGCATAAGAACATACCCTAACCCAATCCTTGAAGCATCACAATAAACCACAAACCCATCGGACCCTTCTGGTAAAGTTAATATCGGAGCCGAGGTAAGTCTATCTTTTAACTCTTGAAAACTCTTCTCACATGCTACGGACCAAGTGAACTTAGCCTTCTTTTGAGTCAAAGCCGTCAATGGAGAAGCAATCGAAGAAAACCCTTTAACAAACCTCCTATAGTAGCCAACGAAACCCAAGAAACTTCGAATATCTGAAGGTTATATAGGTCTAGGACAATTCCTAACCGCATTCGTCTTCTTAGGATCTACCTCAATACCCTTACCAGAGACAATGTGACCAAGAAAAGCCACAGACCTTAGCCAAAACACACATTTACTAAACTTCGCAAAGAGTTGTTGGTCCTTGAGGACTTGCAATACAATCCTCAAACGGTCAGCATGCTCATCCTCGCTCCTTGAGTAAATCAAAATATCATCTATGTACACAATCACAAGCATATCCAAATATTGTCTAAACACCCTATTAATCAAATCCATAAACGCGGCCGGAGCATTTGTCAACCCAAATGATATCACTAGGAATTCATAATGGCCATATCTAGTTCGAAAAGCCGTCTTTGGAATATCATCTTCTCTCACCCTCAATTGGTGATAACCCGAACGAAGATCAATCTTAGAAAAGTAACTTGCCCCTTGGAGTTGATAAAAAAAGTCATATATCCTTGGGAGAGGATATGTATTCTTGATAGTAACCTTGTTCAATTATCGGTAGTCAATGCACATACGAAGTGAACCATCTTTCTTTCAAACAAACAAAACTGGAGCACCCCATGGAGAGATACTTGGTCGGATGAAACCTTTATCCAACAATTCTTTCAACTGCTCCTTTAACTCCTTAAGTTCTGCCGGAGCCATTCGATAAGGAGGAATAGAGATAGGTTGCGTATAGGGGAGAAGATCAATACCAAAGTCTATTTCCCTTCCAGGAGGAACACCGGGTAGGTCGTCGGGAAACACTTCTGGAAACTCATTAATAACGGGGACCGACTCAAGAGTAGAGATTTTTGAATCCACATCCTTCACCCTAACAAGATGGTATATACACCCCTTAGAAATCATCTTTCTAGCTTTAAGCCATAACACAAATTGACCTTTAGGCATAGAATTTCCCCCCTTCCACTCTCGGATAGGCTCATTTGGGAATTGAAACTTGACCACTTGGGTCCTACAATCAATAGAAGCATAACAAGAGTGCAACCAATCCATCCCAAGAATAACATCAAAACCTAACATATCAAGCTCTACCAAGTCAACATGAATGACTCTATGGGATAAGGAAACGAGGCAATTTCTATGGACTCTCTTAGCCACAATAGATTCACCTATCGGAGTAGAGACACAAAAGGGATCTGACAACACATCCGGAAGAATATCAAACCTCATAGCCACATATGGCATCACAAAAGACAAGGTAGCACCGGGATCAAGCAAAGCATAAACATCAAAATGAAAGACTTTCAACATACCGGTAACCACATTGGGAGAACCCTCTCGCTCATGGCGAGCTTGAAGTGCATAGAATAGATTTTGCTTTGGATTCCCACTTGAACCCGTAGGGTGTTGAGGTTGAGCCCATCGACGATTTTCTCCTTCATTCTTTGCCACTAAGGGACAATCCATTATCTTGTGATCCATCTTACCACAACCAAAGCATGCATTAGAACTGGCTAGACATTTACCCTCATGCTTTTTCCTACACTTGGCATAGGTAGTAGATGAAAAACCACCACCATTCCCTCCTTGAATGTAAGAAATTACCATCACCGGTCTTAGCCCTCTTTGCCTCTCTAGACCTTTCCTTAAGTTTCTTCTCTTCTATTTGTTGAGCATGAACCATGAGACGAGAAATATCCATGTCATTGACAATCATGGCGGTATGACATTCCTTGACCACCATTTCGGACACTCCCGAAACGAACTTACTCATTCTTGCCCTAGGATCAGCAACCATAGTAGGAGCATAACGAGACAATTTGGTGAACTTCAAAGCATACTCCTTCACACTCATGCTCCTTTGATGAAGGTTGATGAACTCAAGCACCCTTACCTCCCTCATTTCAAGGGGAAAGAACCTATCAAGAAAATGAACCTTGAATTTCTCCCAATCAAGAGGACCCGCATCATCTGCCCTCTCACTCTTTCATTGCTCAAATCACAGTTGAGCCACACCCTTAAGTTGATAAGCAGCCAACTCCGTCTTTTCCTCCGGCGTCACACCCATGATAATTAGCACCTTGTACACCTCATCAATGAACTCTTGAGGATCCTCCTCAACCTTAGAACCATGAAATTCTGGAGGGTTCATTCTAGTGAAGTCCCTCACCCTCGATGCCGCCGTACCCATATTTGGGTTCACGGGAGCCACAACCTCTATATTGGCTTGAACCATCATGGCTTGAGCCAACACTTGAAAATCAGCCCTAAACTCCGCATTAGTCACTTGTTCAGTCAAAGGATCGACTAGAACTTGAGGAGCTTGAGGAGGAGCTTCTCATTCCACATTCTCTCCCGCATTCCTTCTAGCGTAAGCTCTTCGGGTAGCCATATCCTGAGACGCATAGGATAGGGATTAAGAGAGAGACATATAGAGTTGCACTCTATCGCACGACTTAAGAGTAATGAAAGAAGTGGAGTTTCCTAAACATCTTATAGCCTCTCATTCATAAATGTGTCGCACTTCACACTCATGAACAAGACTCTACTAGACATGGCTTATGAGATATCCTAGGATCTTTCTAAAACCTTGTGCTATAAATACCAAGTTTGTCACAACCCAAGGTATCCCCTAGACGTGACATGGCGTACAAGACCCTGAGAGGCCTCATACAAGCCACTTAGCTTGCGTCATACAACATAATAGCAATTTAAGAGCTCAAAGAGAATTCATTATCAAAGAGTTTAAGGAAATAGCGGAAGTTTACATATAGTCTCAAAAGCCATCTAACATATCAAGTGAAAGCACATTGGGACGTAACCCATACAAAGTCTTCAAAAGAAAGTAAATAACATGAAAGTAAATATGGCTTAGTCCTCGAATGTATGAGGACTCACCAAATTCTTCAATGATCTCTACTATTACGGACTAGCCATGAGAAGATGGGGATGTGCAGGACCCTACACTTATAATAAAATGTAGGCAACAGTAAGTACCAAGTATGATAACCAAGCATAAAAACACTTAAACATGATATAAAGGGACTTTTTCATAACCATACAATGATCAAGCTAAATCATGAGAAAAGGGTTAGAAATCATAAGTTATAAGCCATGATCAATGCAAGCCAAACACCTTTAATCTACTTGAGAAAATACCTTGAAAGTCACTTTAGTTCATCATTTGTGGGAAGTAGCCTTAACCGACATGTAAGACCATGTGAGCTACCAACACAGAATCCGGTGTCTACCCCACACCGAAAAGAGGTGTCCTACTTGCCAAGGTAAGACCATAAACTTCTACCTTACGTGGATCCACTAGCTAATGTCTATCTAGACAATCATCCTATGGTGACACATAGTTTATGGGACATAGGTAATCACCTCTTGTCCACTCGGTGCTAAGCATAATTCCCATGGATTAATCATAAATCATAATTTATCTTATCTTTATTAGACACGGGTAATCGCCTCTTGTCTATCATTAGGGAACATGGGTAATCGCCTCTTGCCCCTTTTTCATTATAATAGCTCTTTAATTTTGATTCAAGTTTAGTTGAGAAAACCTTTCAACCCTTTATGAATCCTTTATGTGAAAACAATCCTTTCACATTCATAGTTTGAGTAATATGTGAGAAGCCCTTTCACAACTCAACAACAACATCAATTATGCTTCAATCTCAAAGCAAGTCTTAAATCAACATAATTTCATAATTGAACATGCATATATTCATAAAACCCATCTTTTAATCATTCATAACTTCATCATGAAACTCATAGCTTAGAAGACATAAATCATGCATGGGCTCATGTATCTTTATCTCAAAATCATTCAATTTCCCCAATTCATCTTTCATAGTTCAAAACCTCACATTATGATCATAGTCTAGTAATCATGAAATTCATATGGGTTCTTGGGTAATCTACTTAAAACATGCAATTCAATTCAATTTCATGCATAAGAAGAAAACCCTAAATTCAATTGAGAATTCTTACTTTGAAAATTGAGGAATTTGGAAACCCTATGGAGAAAAGGGCTCCATAGGTGAAAGCTATCATACCTCAATGCCAAAATCTTAAAATCAATGGAGGATTAGGAGACTTGGCTTGAAAACCCTAGCTCTTGCTTCTTCTTCAAGATTTCTAGAGAGAGAATTATTTGGGAGATGAGAGTTTGAGGAGTGATTAGGAATGGGTAAAATTAGGCTTAAAAAGGTTTATATAGGGTCTAGGTTAAGGGCCAAACCGACTTAGATTGGACATTAAATATTTAGGGGCCGTTTGGTGTGATGGATAAGAGGAGTTACTTCAGGGATAACTTTTGAGAGACCTTTAATTCGTTGTTTGGTTGCAAAGGTTGGGATAACTTATCCCAGAATTAACAATTTGTCCTGGGATAAGTTATCCCTCACTGGGGGTAGAATAATAATCCTAGGATAACTTATCCTGGGATAAAGTAAGTAAAATAACAAAAATACCCCTCTTGAACTCTCTTTTATATACCACTTTTACATTCATGTATTAACATAATTTTTAACAACATTTATAATAACATTCACAATCTTAATTATTTGTTGTTGTTATGATAATATATTTTCCTATTAAAAAATTACATTTTATTAATACAATTTTTATATATGAATATATTATAAGTTGAATTTATTTGCCTAATTCTTATGTTTATTTATATTTTGATTTCTCTTAAAATGTCCACTCCACTACTAAATTACATATTTTTAATTAAATAGTTTATTACACACTTAAAAATTATATTTTATATATCAACTAAAATGTAGATAACTTTAATAATAAATTTTCTTTTACTTTATAAAACTTAAAATGAAAGATTTGTTTTTAAGCTAAATAAGATGGAAGCTTTGTTTTTAAACTAAATAAGATGAAATTTTTATTTTTAAGCTTAATGAGATGGAAATTTTATTTTTAAAGCTAAAAAGATGAAAGTTTTATTCTTAAATTAAATAAGATGAAAGTTTAATTTTAAAAACACACGGAAAAATCATGAAAATGCACACACAAAAATATTTAAGCTAAAGAAGATGAAAATTTTATTTTTAAGAATGAATAACTAAAGCTTGTAAAGAAAATGTAAAAATAAATAAATAAATAAGGTGGAGGATATTTTTGTAAACAAACAGCTTATTCTTTAAAATTATGCCATGAATATAAGCTTAAATATGATATACCAAACAAGCAATAAAAACTAATCCCAGCATAACTTATCCCAGTATAACTTATCCCATCATAAATAATCCCAGCATAACTTGTATTCAAACCAAATGACCCCTTAGGGAAAAGACCAAAGAGACCTTTAAATTAACTGTCATACCCCATCTACGGTTGGACCTACGGTCCGTAAGTCAACCTACTGACCGTCCGTAAGTATGTAATTAATAATGCATCATAGACACCCACATGATAGGCCATTGCACAAGTAATCTATCTTTTTTCGTTTCGTATTGAAAGCAATACATTCTGTCACGACTCATTATTACCAAAAAAGAAGTATTATAAAGCCTTAAATATCCTAGATATATACAGAGCATCAACTATTAGTGATATCTCTTTATTGATATTAGGATATCTCTTTATTGATCTTCCATATCTTAGTATATCATTAGTGATTTAGTTTCTATTATGATTAGGTGAAGATCACAATCCTTTAGTAGTTGATTCTTTCCTTATTTGTAGTTTGCTCTCTTGTATAAATACACATATGTATTAATAAAATGATACACTTCTCTTCAGCAGTAAAGCTTATATGGTATCAAGAGCCTAAAAGCTTAGCAACATTTTTTTCCCCTGAGAATTTGTGTCTTTCCTGCTGCCACTAACAATGGTTTCAACCAATGCCTCCACTGAGAACACCTCAACCACACCTCCTTCTGTATCTGTACCAAGTTCTCCCACAATTCTCACCATGAATAGCAATGAGTAGTTGATCAATATCAATGTTGTTGATCAGGCACCTCTAAAGCTCAATAATACAAACTACCAATCATGGAGATACCAGTGGGAAACCATCCTCACTGCATATGATTTTCTCCATTTTATTGAACAACCACTATGTTCAACAGCCACACCTTTTCATCAACGACAAGACCACCTCATTCGGAGTGCCATTGTTGCCTCTTTATCTTCTGATATTGTTCCCTTTGTCACTGATGCCAAATCTTCGTATGCTCTCTGGCAAAATCTAACGGCAACCTATGCAAAGCCATCGCGTGCTCGTATCATGAGTCTAAGAGAGTCTCTAAGCAACTTGAAAAAGGGTAACCTCGCTATCACTTCATATCTGCAGAAAATCAAACAGATATGCAGCACTTTAGCCTCTGCTGGCATTCAAATTTCAATGGATGAGCTCTTCCTTAATGCTCTTCATCGTCTTCCAGCCGAATATGACACTATCACTGCAGCTTTACGTGCTCAAGAAACTCTAGTGACATTTGAAGAGCTTCATGAGAAGCTTCTTAATTTTGAGCAGAATCTCATTCGCTTATCTTCCTCTACCACAGTTCCAATTACAACAAATTTTGCTGCTAAACCATTGCTTCACAACAACCGCTCTTGGCCCAATCATGCTTCATGTCCAGGAAACAACTTGAATCCTACGAATAGACCTGCTTCTAACAATTTTGGTGCTCAACTTGCTGGTCAAAACACCAATAGGAACCATCCTCGTGTTACTTGCCAACTTTGTGACAAGCCTGGTCATCACGTGAAGCAGTGCCAAAAATTATTGGCAATTCTCTCTCTAATCAATGGATCTGGATCAGATGGACATACAAAAAATAATGCTCCGTCTCAAACACAACAACCACATGCTAACTATGCAACTCACAACACTAGCAATGATGGAAATTGTCTTGTTGATTTTGGTGCCTCGCATCACGTCACACAGGATCTCCACAATCTGTCACTTCACTCATATTATGATGGCACTGAAGACATGATGCTCGGTGATGGTAAAGAACACAAAATCACCCTTACATGATCTGCTTCTTTACTTTCATCTTCTTGGTCTTTAACTTTATCCAATGTTTTATGTGTGCCTAAGATGAAAAAGAACCTTATTTCTGTTCATCAACTTTGTAATGATAATTATGTCTCTGTCAGGTTCTCACCTTATTCTTTTGTTGTGAAGGATTTTTGCACGGGGGCGCCTCTACTAGCAGGGAAACCTGAAAACGGTGTTTATCCATGGCCTTCATCTCTTCATTTACCAACCTCTCCTCAAGCCCTCACCACCACCACAACCGCAAGTTCTTCCAATTGGCATCGACGTCTCGGTCACCCATCATCTCCCACTCTTCGTCAAGTTTTCAAGTTTTTAGCTATTTCATCTTCTTTAGAAAAATCCTTCTTTTGCAGTTCGTGTAAATGCAGTAAAATGCATAAGTTTCCTTTCTACAACTCTACAATAAAAAGCAATGCTCCTTTGGAATACATTTTTTCGGATGTTTGGGGTCCTTCACCAGAAATTTCAATAGATGGTTTTCAATATTATTTAATATTTGTAGATCATTACACAAAATATATCTGGTTCTTTCTCATAAAATGAAAATCTGATTTATCCATTATATTTCCCAAATTTATGAAAGTTGTAGAAAAGCTCTTTCAAAAGCCCATTATCTCATTTTATTCTGACAATGGTGGCGAATTCATCCATCTTCGGTCCTTCTTTGAAGACAATGGGATTTCTCACCTTCTCACTCCTCCACATACCTCTGAACATAATGCAACCGCCGAAAGTCATCACCGCCATATTATTGAAACAGGAATCACCCTATTACACAATGCGAGTCTCCCTTTAAAATTTTGGTCATATGCTTTTACTACTGCAACCTACTTGATTAATCGCTTACCTACCAGAATTTTAGAGAACCAGTCTCCTTATTTTCGACTGTATGGCAAACTACCGAACAACTCCAAGATTTGGGCCTTTGGTTGTTTGTGTTACCCATGGTTAAGGCCTTATAACCAAAACAAATTGCAACCTCGTTCCAGCCCATGTCTTTTTCTTGGATACTCACAAAATCAAAGTGCTTATCTTTGCTTTGATCCTGTGAAGTCTAGGTTATATGTATCCAGACACGTGGACTTTGTGGAGCATCATTTTCCATACTCATCTATGGAAATTAAGGTCAATCGACTTGAGTCTAACACTATGATAGGCCATTGCACAAGTAATCTATCTTTTTTCGTTTCGTATTGAAAGCAATACATTCTGTCACGACTCATTATTACCAAAAAAGAAGTATTATAAAGCCTTAAATTTCCTAGATATATACAGAGCATCAACTATTAGTGATATCTCTTTATTGATATTAGGATATCTCTTTATTGATATTAGGATATCTCTTTATTGATCTTCCATATCTTAGTATATCATTAGTGATTTAGTTTCTATTATGATTAGGTGAAGATCACAATTCTTTAGTAGTTGATTCTTTCCTTATTTGTAGTTTGCTCTCTTGTATAAATACACATACATATTAATAAAATGATACACTTCTCTACAACAGTAAAGCTTATATCAACAACAACAACCACCAAGTGAGATATATACAGAGCCAAGTATGGAAATACAGTTACTAGTCATACAAATAAAATAGGAACATTGGATCAGGTGGCGATGTCAGAACCCAGCACAACATGATAAGGATGCTTGACAATTCAAGGTGTGAACCATTAAAACCTCTTCGATAAAATATTCCTTCGCCAATAGCATAGATATAATCTAGTATTCCTGAAAAATTTAGCCTAAATCAGACAAAATGTATATCTCTTGAATGGCAGCCAGCAAAGCATCCACAAAAGAGAATATGATAACTAGTCAATAAAATCTAATTCTAACCAAATTAACTAGAACACCTTAAAAGGTAGTCATTATCAGCAAAGAACAACAAGTTAAATTCCCACTAAACTACCATGAAATTATCTCCAACGACCAACAGTTTGACAAGTTCTAATTTCATCTTTAATAGAATTCCAAAGTTGTCTTGTTTAGCATATTGATAGGATGTGAATCCACTTTTTAGGCGTTATACTTAATACACACTTGAATTGATGATTGTGACTACCAAATACAGGGCGTTTTTAAATTATCAGTTGTTTCTCCACATGTATGTTTGAGTACATGAAAAACCAAAATTGTCTAATGCTTTGACACTTTGATGGAGCTTTTAAGACAAATAGGTACATTAATAGTATCAAATCAGCAACTTTGTAAATGAGGGTAAAAGAACTTGATACAAAATTACTATTGTAATTAATGAAACTATCTACAATTCATTAAACGACATAATAACAAAGTATACTCCTTAATCTACATGGATGACTTTGTCACGGGATTCTTTTTCTTCTCATGAATATCTCGCCACTTTTTGATCAGGACCTTTTCTTCCGACTCCAACTTTTTCAAAATTTTGGGCAAAACACTTATTGGATCATCCTGCAGTTTTGTTATAATTGAGGAACCTTCCTTTTGGTATCCGCCTTCTTCTTTGTATATTTTCTTTATGTAGCCCAGACTCACAACACTGAAACAAATGTCAATATTGATTAGTTGATCCTGATGTTGTAGTAGTGAGTACATCAACATTTTTGCAGAATCCTCAGTTGTTTTTCGACGAGTCAAGTTAATGTCAAGTTCAAACATCTTATCTTCCATTGAATTCTTCTTATCCTCTTTCTTCTTCTCGTTTCTAATTCCGTTTCTACCAAAAGAAGAAACTTAAACTAATGAGTAATTTCTGAACAAGAAATCTTAATGATATATATATATATACTGATTTAGTATCAATTAAATGAAATTATAATACAGTATATGATACTGACTTAGTATCAGTTAAGCGAAATTAGTTATGGAGGGTATATAGTGTAATTATTTAGTGGGGTATGAATGTAAAGGGGTATATAGTGTAATTATTTAGTGAGATATTTGATTAGTTTCCCAATATAAATTAATTAATGAGCTCCTTAATTTTAATTATAAACTAATTAATTCAAAATTATAACCATAATTTGAACTAAACTAAACTAACTTAATACAATATTTAAGTAAGAAACAAAATCTTTTGGGATGATTTTCGAATACTCATAAGATATACTAATTATATACAAAATTATATAAAAAACATGTATCATTTAAAACTTATTAAAATGACTAAAACTACTTAAAATAACTTGAAAAGTATTTTGAATTTTATAAAGAAAAAAGACATAAAATGACACCTGAAGTTGTCCTGAAATTTCAAAAAGACACCTAAAGTTTCCGGGCCTCTTATTACCACATTGAACTATTTCAAATCATAATAAATAAACACTATTGACCCATTTTCACAACAGTTGTGTTCTCACATTTGATAGGCGCGTGGAGGAGTAAAAATACACCCCCAAACCAGTGTAAAAATGCCAAGTGGCACTGACAATTTGAATTTTCTTCTTTATTAAAAGACCCACTTCCCATTTTCTCCAAAACCTCCACTAATAGATGTTGAAGAGCTTTCCATCTACAACCAAAAAAAAAATTCTCCATCCTCAATGAAATTTTCATCTAGCTTTACTAGTTTCAATTTCTTCTTTTTTTATTTTATTTAAAAGTTATGAGATCAACTAATTTGTAAATCCTAAAAGTACAATTGCAAACAAATTTCAAAACTAAATCAGTGAAGAAGCATTCAAACTCAAGTCAATCCTAAACTAACACTACATACACATGAATAATAGATAGTATAAGAAGAAAATAACAACAAATCACTATAAAGATGATTTTTTTATTTTATTTAAAAGTTATGAGATCAACTAATTTGTAAATCCTAAAAGTACAATTGCAAACAAATTTCAAAACTAAATCAGTGAAGAAACATTCAAACTCAAGTCAATCCTAAACTAACACTACATACAAATGAATAATAGATAGCATAAGAAGAAAATAACAACAAATCACTATAAAGATGATTTTTTTAAAAATCACTACTATATAAAAAGAACATTTTTTAAATCAAAATTTGCATTCAAATCAAGAAGCAATTAAAATGTGAGCCTTCACTTCTTCGTTTTCACTCCATAATTAAAGAAATTATCACCGCATAATAAATTTATTGTGACTATTGAAATGTTTTAGGGTTTTGATCATCAAAGAGAAAGAGTAGAGTGAAGATCTGAAAGGGGTTTAGAGTTAAATGGAGCGGGTCATGATTAAAATGTGAATGAATCAAGATTTTATCCAATTTTTACTAAATGGGTTGGAAAAATATGTAATTATATTATAATTAGGGTGAGCCTCACGCTCAGGCATTGAGAATGCAGATTGTGCAAAAAGTGTGTATTTATTGTGATTTTGAAATATTTTATGGGGTAATAGGACGCTCGCAAAGTTAAGGTGTCTTTTTCAAAATTTGAGACAACTTCAGGTGTCACTTTATGTTTTTTCTCTTTTATAAAACTAATTATTTCAAATCGTTCGAAATTGAAGAAGCTCGATGATTAATCTATAATGTGGAGGGCCAAAATTGGGTGTCAACAACTGTCCCTCGTTTGACTTGAATTGATGAAATAAATTCGAGAAAAATGAAATTGACGAATCCAATTTTGACCGACCACATCTTCATCCTTTAGGAAAGAAATTTTGGTACGGACTTTAGGAATTATGGCCGAACTCCGGAATCGTATTTCTTACACATCTCAGGCTATATGAGAATTCAGGTCACGTGTAGTTCTACAAGCTTGATTTGACGCTTGATTCTGAAAGAATTCAAAAGCTATTTCGATATCGGATTATGAAGGAACCGAAATGCTCATAAATAAGATTTAAGAGAGAATGTCGGAATACAGTCGAGTTTTCAACATTGAACCCGCCTATATATCCCTCAACTCAAAAATCATGCTGGTTGTAGTTCGACTCTATCAGTTGAAAAAGAAATCTATTATGAAAGACAACCTTTGGTTTTGGAAGAGTGACAAAAGAATCGATATGAAAAAGACGCTTGCAACCTCTTAGCCATGAACGCAGGGCCCTTTACACCCATAAAATAAGAGTTTACACGGACATAATTTCAAAGCTCTTGGTGCATTGTCACTCAGATTGGAAAGTTACCTTCGTTGAGAATTGAAGTTCCCCAAATGCGAAACTGAAACCGATAAACTCAAAGAAATACCTGCATGCCTTCTGATAGGGGTGTGGTTTGATGTGGTGGAAGTCGCTCCTTAGCTCGCGCCCTAAAAATTTGGCAGTCCTCTTCGGACTATGTCTCAGTTTGCTGCTAAGAAAAAGTTACACCTTGTACTGCATCCTTTTTGATGTCATGTACACCTGTGGTTTGATTTGAGAATTCATCCCATTGGATGTTCTCGACAAAGACTGAGATGAACTTGTTAGTAGAAATTGTAATTTAAATAGAGAAGTGGTATGTTTTACTATATTCGGCACATGTTTTTTTAAAATGTTCTGACGTCAGCCTCCGTCGATTTTGATGCAGTAGATGATGAACTGATATGATGCGACATGATAATGACTATCTCGATGATGCAATATATTATTAATGGCGATGCTCCATTTAGAGGATGATGACGTTTATGCTCCATTGATAGGATGATAATGCTTCATTGGTAGGATGTTGCTGCTACATGGTAGAATGATGATGCTCCATCGATAGGATAATGATGCTCCATCGATAGGATGATGATGTTGATGCTCCATTGATAGGATGATGATGCTCCATTGGTAGGATGTAGATGCTTCATCGATAGGATGATGACGTTGATGCTCTATTGATAGGATGATAATGCTCCATTGGTAGAATACTGATGCTACATGGTAGGATGATGATGCTCCAAGGATAGGATGATAATGTGATGCTCTATTGATAGGATGATGATGCTCCATTGGTAGAATGTTTTTGCTACATGGTAGGATGATGATGCTCCATAGATAGGATGATGACGTTGATGCTCCATTGATAGGATGATGATGCTCCATTGGTAGGATGTTGTTGCTTAATGGTAGGATGATGATGCTTCATAGATAGGATGATGACATTGATGCTCCATTGATAAGATGATGATGCTTCATTGATAGGATGAGGTTGCTTCATGGTAGGATGATGATGCTCCATCGATAGGATGATGATGTTGATGCTCGATTGATAAGATGATGATTTTTCATTAGTAAGATAATGATGATCCATTGGTAGGATAATGCCGCTACATTATAGGATATGATGCTCCATCAATAGGATAATGTTGCTTCGTTGGTAAGATAATGCTGCTACATGATAGGATGATGATTCTCTATGGATAGGATGACGATGATGTCCCTCTGGGCAATAATATTGCCTCATCTAACAATACGACATGAATGTCCCTCTGGGTAATGGTATTATATCATTTGATAATATGACATGAATGTCCCTCTGGGTGATAAAGACGATGTCCCTCTAGGTGATGGTATTATCTCATTCAATAATATGACATGAATGTTTGTTTGGGTGATGAAAATGATTTCCCTCTGGGTGATAAAGACAATGTCCCTCTGGGTGATGGTATTATCTCATTCGATAATATGACATGAATGTTTCTCTCGGTAATGAAAATGATGTCCCTCTAGGTGATAAAGATGATATCCCTCTGGGTGATGGTATTATCTCATTTGATAATGTGACATGAATGTCCCTATGGGCAATAAAAACGATGTCCTCTGGGTGATAGCATTATCTCATTTGATAATAGTGTAGAAATGTCCCCCTAGGTGATTCACATAACTACGTCTAATATCAATGTGATTTGTGAATATTCTTCAAACGTCCTTGATGTTGAAAAATGTAATTCGATGTCCATGTAGATGCTTGTATATCTTGAGAGTGATGCTTTCACTTGTCCTATTTTGAACATTTTGTGTTCATTGTGACTCATGCTTTGCTGGGGATTTGAACGAGGTGTTATTGTTCATGTTTGGAACTACTTCAGTGACTTTCTTGAATTCACAAAAAAAATTGTCAATTTTGGGGAGTTCTTTTCCCTTTTGACTTCTCCGTATTCGTTGAACGGAGGAATATGATGATCTTGAGGCATTCTTATAGACCTGCATCAACAGAAAAATTATTAGTTTTTAAAACAAACTGATCTGTGTTGACTTCTTCGATAGCTTGCTCCTCGGCTGGCTATCTTTGATTAATCACTCTGATCTCTCACTTCTTGACAGATATAAGATGAAAGTATACAAAATATTTAACATATTAAAAGCATTTAAGAAAAAATGAATTTCTCAAAAGCAATCTAGGAAAGGTCACTGTCAAATGTCATGTCACGCATAGCTTAAGTGAACGTCCTTGGTTTGAAACTTTGATGTGTCTGATATCTTGTTCTAGAGAATTCAAAAGATCCTTGAAATTTGGGAAATTTTTGGAATTGTTTTCTCGAAAACTGCTATTGTTGTAAAGTTTTGTAGTTGACTCTGAACTCTAGCGGTGTCGGAGATTGCTGAATTTGACTTTGAACTTTAACGATGCTTGAGATCATTTGAAGTTAGCTTTAAACTTCTAATCATGCTGGGAATATTCGAAATGTACCACAAACTTCTGGTAGCACTTGATAAAATTTTTGAGGTCATCCTCAAATATTTCTGTCCCAGTTAGATGTCTCGGCGTATCTCGAACTATTGATATAAGACTTGCAGAATTTTTGAGACCCTCTCAAAAATTCTGTTCCAATTTCCATTATTAAGGGAAATAGAAATCTTATAGGACATGTGACCGAGCCGTTGTGGCGCTTACGTATCCCATTGAGGCAGGAATCAGGTCAAACGTAGTTCTCCCCTCGAGGATTAATAAAAATAAGCAACTTTGATAAAGAAATGACTGAGGCCGACATAGGCCGCCAACGTATCTCATTCTTGAGAATTCAGGTCAAACGTAGTTCATTACAAAATGGATAAAAATTCTAAGCATAAGCGATTACAATCAAATGATACGATTACATAGGAAAAGAAAGAAACTCTGAGTCTTCCAATATTGCAGCTCTTGATAACATCTAAGTCAATTGGCAACTTGTGAGAGACAATGTCTATGCTTTATCATGGTGTGTCATCAAATAAATGTATCGATGTATTGTCTAAGCAAACTGATGAGTCCTCTTTTCTGAGCTTTTTTCAGATGGACGTTAATTTTGGCTTCTTTGACGCATTCATCCTTTTCCAGATTCACAGTTTCTATTTCATCTAGATTCGACTTTTTCTGATTCTCGAACTGTTTCAATTCTTTGGCAAGGTGTTCAGATATTATGATCTCCTTATCATACTCTTTGAACTCATGGTCATCTACCTCATTTTGTTCATTCAGCTTGTGACATGACATGATATCGACAGGTTTAAAAATTATAATTTTATTTTTATTGAAATCAAAACAAAGAAAGTTAGATAGCAAAATTAAAGCAAGTAAAAAAAAAATTTGCGATAGTAGAAGCTTTCATTGGAAATAAGGAAATACAAACTTTGGTCATGACCAAGGGCCATTTTGCCTTTTTCAAAATATTACGAGGGAAATTAAAACATGATTAGTTAAAATGTCATAAAAGGTGGGCCCCGGGCCTCATTCGGACTACCACCAATTTTAGAAATAGCATAAAATTCATCTTTGTCTACCAAGATGAGTGAGGAATCAAGAGCGGAGTGGAAGTCCAATTAAGTACATGCTCCATTTGCTCGGCGTCTCGTATGCCTGGTTTCTCGATCATCTCTTTAAGCACAACATCACCTCCCTTAAAAAGATCCTCAATTCCTTCTCCAAGACCGTCATCATTTGCATATTCCTCTACCAAAAATGACTGATACAAATGAGGCAAATACTTTGGTGGAACATGATTAACCTCCTTCTTGTTCTGTCCCCCTCTTGGTACTAAAGCAAAAGCTTGATGGGGCGTCATGATCTCAAATTTGGAGTTCTCACTCATGCTTAGAGAAGCTACAACTTTCTCAAGGTTGTCCAGGTTGGTTGGGATTATAGCATTACCCACACACCAATCTTCTTCGACCTCAATCATGTTGATAGTAAACCTCCCATGATTCGGTAGGAGATTAGTGTTGACATTGGGAGTGACAGTTTGAAGAGTGACAATCTTTTGATCAATCAAGTCCTGGATTTTATGCTTCAAGTTGATGCAATCCTCAGTGGTATGTCCAAAACCTCTTGAATGGTAAGCACAACTAAGATTCAATTTTAAGAACTTAGAGTACGTATTGATTGGTTTTGGCTCAATTGGCTTAATCAAGCTGGCAGCTTTCAACCTCTTGAATAACTGAGTTCGACTTTTGACTAAAGGAGTGAAAACTCAAGGAGGTCTCTTCTCTAGTTTTGGACGAGGAAGATTGTAATTATTTCGTGGGGGTGGAGGTACTTGACGGTAGTTTGGAGGATTTGGGTGAGTAGGCGCTAGCGTTTGGAAATTTCGATATTGTGAAGTTTGATAATTTAGAAGGGCATTTTGATAATTTGGTAATGGAGCTTGGTAACTTGATTGAACATTTGGGTAATTTGACAGTGGAACTTGGTAATTTGATTGGACATTTGGATAATTTGGTGGTGGAACTTGATAATTTGGTTGGATATAGAAGATGGGGTAAGGATTTTACAGAGCTAAGGGGTAGGTTTCAGATCGTAAAGGCTTTTGAACATTAAGTCCGGCATGTCTTTTTGATTTTGACCTCAATTCAAATGAGATAGAGGAAACATCTTCTCTTTTCCTCCTCAATGGTCTTGAAGATTCAGTTTGGGCAGTTATTCGGATGATTTTTCTGGTCTTGAGGCCGTCTTCTATAGCCTCACTAATTTTGACTATCTCAGTGAACTTCCCTCCTAAAATGAGCAACATCCTATTGTAGTACTCGGGCTCTTGTATGCGCACGAAGACTTCAATAATTTCTTTCTCGGTCATGAGAGGCTTAACCCTTGCTGTATCTTTTCTCCAACGATAGGCATATTCTCAATAACTTTCAGTAGACTTCTGTTTGATTCTCTCCAAAGAGTATCTATCAAGAATGATTTCTACATTGTAAGCAAACCTTTCAATAAAGTCTTTAGCCAAAGCGTTCCAACTTGGCCATTGCTTGATTTATCGAGAAATCAATCATTCCAAAGCTTCTCCTTTCAGACTTCAACTAAAGAGCCACATTAACAAGCATCATCTTTCCCAACTCCCCCAAATTGATCGCAATAAGCCCTCAAATGAGTAAAAGGATTTCAACTCCACTAAAAGTGTCAAATTTTGGTGCTTTAAAACCTTTCGAAAGGTCCAAATGTGGATGAATGCACAAGTCTTCATAGTTCAATCCGTAATGAAACTCCTTCATTGCTTTTATAACTCCCTCTTTGATGGTTTGCTCAGTCTTTCCTTCTATGACCTTCCACATATTCTCCTTGTCCTCATAGTGATCGAATTTGGACTATGTGATAAATGTAGGGTATGATTCTGACGATATTGAAATATGAAAAGTGGTTTTTAGAGGTATGGCTTGAGTAGTAAGTGAGCTTTGAACAATTATGGTAGGAATTTGATGGACGGGAGGAGAACTCTGGAGACTGTTGGTATTTGGATTTTGAGGAGTAGGTAACTTTTGGTGTGAGGAGCTAGCTTGATGTGGGTTAGGGATGGTTTGGACGATGATAGGGGATTTTGGAATCGTAACGGTGGATGAATTGTTTGGAAAATGTTGGGATGTTGAATTCAAAGTAGGAAAATAGAGTGAAGGTCTTCCATTGTTTGGAGTAGGAGTGTTGGCAATGATAGTCAGATTTGTCAAATCTCGGGTCTTATGTATTTCAGCCCTCATTTTAGCAATTTGTTGGAACAAATGTGCAATCCGCTTGTTCTACTCAGCAATGATATGGTCATCCATAATAATTTCGGTCAAATCAGTGTTCTTGGCATTTTCAACCATTTTTCCTTTGCCTTTAGACAAACTTTGGTCAGAGAAAGAATATTTGGGATTTTTAGACCTTGTGAAGTATGGATGTTCTGCCATTTTTTCAAAAAAGATCAGTTTTGAGTACCTGACAAGAAAAATAACTCAAAAGACAAACGTGTTAGTCTGTGTAGATGATAAATAATACAAAATATCACACACATGACCGCAAACACATAAGCGTTCCTTCACTTGAAGATAAACTAGTCGACAGGTATAGGAAAATGATTAAATAGACAGAAATTTATCTATTTGATTTTGGAATTAATGAATCATGAAGGTTGACTTGCGTTGAGACAAGGTCGGTTGTATCTTCAACCGTCATATTTCTGATTTGGATTGATATGTAACTCTAATTTTCTTTGCAAGAGTTGGAAAAGATAAAATTTCTCAAAAATGTGGACCGAACCTTGAAAAGTTGCCTATGTATTCACGAAGGAGAATTCAGGTTCTACGTAGTTCGACTAGCTTGAATCTCTTTCTGATTTGAGATGGTGAATTGACCTTTTCCCGAGATGAGAGAGCAAGGTTTATGATTTGAAAGTGAAGTTTGAGTTTTGTTGGGAAACTAAAGACTCAAGGAGTATTTGGACGCACTTTCGATAGTGACTTGATATTTATGCTTAGGAGGTTCTAGAAAAGTTTCAAAAAGATTAGGCTAGGATATCTTCAAATAAAGCAACATATTCACACAAACAATTATAACATATAACATGTAAGCAGTTATTGCGCGTTCTAACTAGATATGTAACCCTTTCGTCCCAAGGGTAGGCCTAACAATTTGAAAGATGTATAATATTGTTTGAAACACTCCATTGCCCCAAAACTCAATTTTTATACAAGCTTTATGAATAAACTGAATGGGGATACATAATAGGAAAAAGGGGATACAAATAATCAGTCCCACACAGGGGTACAATCCTAAATTATGCCTCCATGGAAGGTCCTTTGTCCTTGCGATTCTTGTCATCTCCAGATGCCAATGCCCTTTGGATAGTAGCTTGTGAAGATCCTTCTTCGACTAAAGAAATCTACTCCCAACCCCAAAGGACAATGGTTTGTCAACGGCGTATATATCCTTCAAATTTAAACACATAAATTTGTTCGTCCCTTTAGGCCGGGGGCCGTTTTGGACTCAAGGTGGTCTTTCTAATGGGCTCAACACGCCTTGGGTGTTGGATTATCTTAGTCAATGCGCTAAAAAGGGATTTGGTTTCGCTCTACACTAGTTGACTAAGAGTGGGTTTTGAAGCGAGACATGGTTACCTGAGTTGGACAAAACTACGGGGTGAATATAATAAATGACATTGGACAACCGCGAACCAACTATTCGTTTATTACTTCCAAAAGCAAGGTGTTCTTTTCTGAAGAGACAGCCGCGGATAACCACGTAAGCATCCTTTTTTCTAATGCATACTATTTGCCATGTGGCAGAGTTCAATGCCATGAGATGCAACAGTTTATAATTCATAATTAAACATATAAAGCAAAAGTATAGAAAGAAAAATTACAATTCCAAATAGTTATTCAAATAAGCAATCAAGTCTAACGGTTAGAACCTAATTAAATCCCCAGCAGAGTCGTCATTTTTGTTTTATTAAGTTATTTTTGTTAGTTTAGAAAGAGTCACCACTTAATATTTAAGAAAAATCAAGAAAACTTAGAAATTTCAAAAGATTCAAACAGAAGAAATCATTTGAAATACCAAAGGGAGTTCGGGGTTCACATTTACACTTCAAGAAGGGCTTTAAAGCATTTGAAGTGTCCGCAAACATGCGGTTATCCGACGATTTAAAATATTTGGCTAAAACTTAAAGAAAGTAGACATGCTTAACTACTTAAGGAAATAATAGTTTTTATACAAATTTGAAAAGAATTTTTGTCTTAAATTAGACTAAGTAAAGGAAACTTCAATTATTTTAGAAATCAAATAAAAAGAGACTAATACGAGAATGACTCATCTTTGGGGAATTCGAATTAAGTTAAACTTTTAAGATTTATCATCAAATAAGCAAGTAACAATTAAACAAATTAATAAATACAATAAAGAGAGAAAAGTATTGAGCCCAAGTCTCGTTTATGTTTGCCTAGGCCAGTACTTGGGCCTAATTTCTAATGTTTTGGGCTTTTGGCCCACTTTGTCCTGTCCTATAACTGCTAAAAATAGATGGGTTTTGGCCCATTTATCCCCAAAAAAGCTGCTGGAATTTTTGGGGCTTTTTGGCCCATTTTCGCTGCTGTATATAGTGTATACAATTACTGTGTATTACTGTATACACTTGTATATCCCTGTATTCTGCTATATACAGCATGTATACAACCCCTTGTTTTGACTCCCGGACACCTGTCAGCCCTGTACATCGATTTCCAATGCTGCTCCTCGCTTCCATTGACTCGGCTGACTCGATAAAAGGTAGAGTTTGGCTTTTGGCCCAACAAGAAGATGCAAGAAGAGGAGATAGAAGTTCATGGCAAACTCGGGGCAGATTTCATGCAGAAAAGGAACATAAACAATAAGTATTAACATCTATTTGTAATGAAAGTAACAAAATAATCATACAAATTTGATTAATATAACTTGACCTTAAAAATTTCCAACAATAGTAAACTAGCATGAGTCCAATTAACATAGTCTAACACAACACTCAATGGATATGAGGATCATGTAAGCTTAGAATTAAATAAACTCAAATTTTTAAGGGATAAAGAAAGAAACAGTAAAGCATTAAAGGAGACAGTAGTCATTAAATTAACAAGTTTCAACAATCAGATCACTAAAACTTCAAGAGGACATGCCATTCCAATTATGAATCTATGCTCAAATGCAACAACAATATTTAAAGACCTTACATATTTCGAACCAAAAGAAAGGGGACTTGGGATGGGAGAAAACTACGATTATAATAACGAGAATTCAAACCAAACATATATGATTGATTCAAAATAGACAAGTAGTGATTACAACTAAATAGGTATACAGTATAAGAGAATCGAGAAGAAATTTAACCATCAAAATGGGTTATCAATACTTGGAACTGAAATGCCAAACAAACATCCAGACATTATGATTAAACAACAATCAGCAAGCTGGGAACCAAAAAAAATAAGAATCTGATCCACTTTTTCACCAAAAGGCCCTGTTGCCTTGAAGGATTTCAGATAATCAAATGCCACAACTCTTTTAACTATCACATGTTTTATCCAGTCACGATCAATTTGAAAACATAAACCAACACACACAACACAAGGGCCTCGAAAACCATGTTAATGAGGCAACAACAACTTAGAGGGAAAAGACTCAATGCATCATGCCTCATTATTGGAGTATTAACGACCCTATGAACTAAAAACTGATAGAGGGAGCTTAAAGAGATAATAACCAGAGGAGAGAAGTAGAGAGAGACTCAAAAAGAGATAAGAACCAGAAAGGGGATAAAATCTGGAAAGGAGACAAAATCTTACACTTCAAGACAGGCTCAACCTAAGTTGCTCGGACTCGGGTGCGGGTATCCGACAGAGGTGCAGATCTCCATGTCGGATCCTTCATGATCTAATTTTTAAGATTCGGGGATATGGATCTAGATACAAATATGGGTGCGGGGACTCGGCAAAAAAAAAAAATCTAGAAATATAGTTATATGTAGGGCTGCATATCGGACGGATCGGGCGGATAATTTTGTTTAACGGTTTGGCCTAACGGATATCAGTTTTTAAATTTACTAATCCGCTAGCCACCTATAAGATATCGGTTGGTTCGATAACGGATTAGCACTTATCGGACGGTTATCGGACGGTGTATCGGTTAACCTCTACCCTTTTTTGTTCCATGAATGCATCTTAAAAAAATGACTTCTTTTCCCTAATATAAATTAAGTTAATTTGTAAAATTCTCCTATATTACAAAAAATATAGATTAATAGTAATGTAATAGTTAATAACAGAAAAGTAAATAGGTTTTCAAGTTTTTGGCTTTACGATCTTAGGACTAATAATATATAATTATATATTATGGAAAAATATTAAATGATGCTAATATACCTAAGTTAAAAGTGTAAGTATGGTAACTCTTAATGGGTTAACGGTTTATCCGATAAGGAAATTGATTAATCCACCCCCACACCAATAAGCCGTTAATTATAAAATTCTAATCCGTTCACCAACCATTTATTCAATAACCCAATATCAATAAGCCAATTTTGCGGTTGGCTTATCGGTTACGGTTCGATTTTGAACACCCCTAGTTATATGCATAAATATGAGACATTATGGAAAACTTACATGTAAGTTTGTAGAGTACTACAGTGTAGAAACAAGCAATTGAAGCTTTTATTCTCAAAAGGGCATGATTCATCCATTTTTCTGCAACTCACACAACAAAGTATTAAAATTTATAAGCTTATCAAAATGACAAATAAAAGTTCAAAAAAAATTAAAAAGAGATAAGTGTCAATATATAAACCAAATGAAACATACCTTTAGAGTTTATACTTTAGTCTTTACTTTTTAGAGCTTAGAAGTTACTCAAGTTAAAATCAAATATACTAACAAAAAGTTAAGAGAGTTATGAGTCCCAAATTTTCTATAATTAGCTATTCAAATTAAGATAGTTAAATGATCACAAAAATTTATACATAAACTCTATGTTCACATGTTTATAGACCAAAAAAGAGTACATAACATTTAACAATGCATATTTAAACTAAGTTATTCTTGAAGCATCTACATGAGTACATTCAATTCAAAGGTCATCATCTTCCACCATTTCTTCCATGTTATCTTCTTCCAAATCTTCAACTTCATTTTCAAAGAAGACTCCTTCAAGTTGAGGTTCGTCAATTGACAATTCAACTAAATCATTGACGCTTTCATCAATATTGAAATGATATCCGCCTAAAATAATACCAAATGAAATTAGAATATTGTGAAAGAAATTTATCATATTAAAAAAAAATACTCAAAAAATATCAAAAAAATTACCTAAATCCCAATATTTACTTGGACCACTTGTGTATTTTTCTTTTCTTCGAGAGAGCAAGCGAAGATTATAATGCACAAAAACTAAATCTTCGGCCCTTGAAGTAGCCAACTTGTTTCTCTTGATGCTATGAATTAATGAAAAAGTGCTCTAATTCCTTTCACAACAAGATGAAGAAGCCGGTTGGGAAAGCAATTTGTAAGCCAAACTTTGTAAAAGTGGAGCATTTACACTATGGTTAGCCCACCAAGATAGAGGCTCTTCATACCCCATAGCATCAATCACATGAGGCTCACTAAAGTGACCATTCCCAATACAAAATGCCCCGTAGTCCAAAGAAGCTTGCTTTAAATCATTTGGATCTTTTAAATATCTTTGAAAGCATTTGATTATATTTAAGGAAATCTCACTATCGTCATTAGGAGCAAGTCTTCTTATCCCATTACTTTCACCTTGAAGCCACGATTCATGGTAGTATTGGGGAACCAAGGAATGTGCCATACAATGTAATGGATTATTACTCTTATTCCATCTAGCCACGAGAATTCCTTGAGTTTTATCAAAAAAAATCCGATTGGCCGTTAATAAGAATCGTCCCCTCATGCTCAAACACAATCATCTTCACCTTTTCAATCATCGTATCCCACATGTCATAAATAAGGTGCAGTTGTGGGAAATCAAGGTCGGCTCTTCTAAGCATAGATACTATGGATTTCGTACACTTTAAAAAATATTCAACTTTATCCCACCATTCATCATCCATCACAAGAGATTTTATTTCACGTGCCCTTGCTTCAAATACTTTATCTCCCTTGTAATTCTTCCATTTGTCATCCATCACCATTTTTTCCCATGACAATTTTACTTTATGAATACAAGAAGTCATAACAATATGAGAAGCAAATCTTGTCTCGGCAACTTTTAACAAAGATAGTTCCGAATGTTTTTGAAAAATGGCATGAGCCATGTCATGATTCACCACAATTTTTTTAAGCTACACTTCACCAATCAATTTTAATATCCATTCACAACTTGTGAAGTGAGGTACTTTTTCGGTAGGTTGACACATGCTATTCAAAGCAAGATTTAGAGGGTGTTTGGATTGACTTAAAAATTGGTCAAACCTACTTTTAAATCAGTTTTTTTACTTCTGAAAGTGTTTGACAAATGTAAAAAATAACTTCAAATAAGTCAAAAATGACTGAAAATAATTTAGGAAGTGTTTGACAAGGTAAAAAATGACTTAAAATAAGTCAAAAATCAAAAGTAGGTCTCCCCCTACTTTTTATTTTTTGATTTAAAAATCATTTAAGTTTGACTTTTTATTTTTGACTTAAAAGCTACCTTTTTAAGCCAATCCAAACGGGCTCTTAAACAATGCACAACACATGGCGTCCAAAATATATGTGGAAAAGTTTGTTCAACAATAGTTCCGGCAAGCTTCATATTTCCGGTATTATCGGTGATAACTTGAACTACATTTTTTGGACCAACATCTTCTATGGCTTTAATGAACAACCTAGCAATATACTCACTATCTTTGACAACTCCACTAGAATTAATTGTCACACCCCTATTTTTTTCAAATTGAATGAAGTTTTGAAAAGAGAGTTTTTTTCCAATTAAAGTGACATTTTGAAAAGGGATTATTTATTTTACGGAGTCGCCACTTGAAATTGAGTTTTGGTGTTCCAAGTCACCTTATTTAAATCCCTAATCAAAAAGTAATTGACTCTTTATTTTGGTCTGCGAAAACAAAAGACCGGATAAGGAATTCTGTTGACCGAGAGGAAGGTATTAGGCATCCCTCGAGTCATGTGGTTCTAGCACAGTCGCTTTATTGACTTTTATATGGCTTGATTTGGATATATTATATTTATAAGCTTAATAATAAAATGTTATTTACCCTCCTTCTTTGATTTATTATAAGCATAATTGAAACTGACTTATTTTATTAGTGTATGTCTATTAATAAAAATATGCATAAGTGCATAAATTTATTCAAAAAAAAAAGAGTAAAATTAAGAGATGAACTTTTACAAATTTGAATCTTGTGAAACGCCCGTATTTTTTTATTTTTTTTATTTTTGCGTGTATTTGTATTTTTGTTGTGTTATTATGGGTAGAATATATATATAGACATCTAGTTGCTAAGAATTAGATTTTGTGTGGGAGTGAGGTTTTCAGTGTTTGAGAAACTTTAGGATTGTTTTTTTTAGTTGGATCTAAAATAGAAGATAAAATTTTATGAAATCTAGGATTATTTTTAGGAAGAAAGTTCTAAAGAAATTAGGACCATTTTTTATTTAAAGAAAATTTTCCCCTCTTTTTTTTCTAGTTATACGTGTTTTCCCTTTTTTTTACTTTTGTTTTATATTTTTTTTTGCACGTCTGTTTCTTTTTTCTTACTTACTTTTTTTCGTTCTATTATTTTCTTTTAAATGTTTCTTTTTTTTCTTACCCTTTTTTTTTTTTTTTTTTTTTTCTTTTTTTTTTTTTTTTTTCACTCTTCTTCTTTTATTTTTATTTCTTTTTTGTTTCTGTTACTCTCTTTTTTTTTACTTACTTTTATTTTGTTACTTACTTTTTTTCATTTTTTTCTTAAATGTTCCGTACGTTTTATTTTTTTCTTCTTCTTTTTTTTTTACTTACATTTTTCTTTTCTGCTTTTTTTTTTCTCTGATTCAATTTTTCCTGACGATTTTCTTCTCCTGTTACTCACGTTTCTACCTCTTTTTCTTATCCTTTTATTTTTATTTTTATTGTTATCTTTCTCTTTTCGACAATGAATTCCTAAAACTCATATCTCCTCTTGCTCTTTTCGTGAGATGCGATCACTAAAACTTTAATTCTATCTGAAAGGTTACAAGATGACCCAATTAATTCTCGCAAACCTAATATTTTATCTCCAAATTACTTCGATTAGTAATCAAATATTTAAGCAATTAAATAACGAGCAATTGATTAACTACATGAGATTATCATCTAGTTATCACAAACAAGATATTCTAATGTCTTCTTAAATTGAGAGAAAAAAAATAACATGAGACTAGCGTAAAAATAAATAGGGAACATTATTCAAGAAAACATTGAGAAATTCATGGGAATACATATCTTCTCATGATTCTACATAAATGGATCAAACATACAGTTTACATAAACTATATTTCTTTTTTTGAAAAAAACAATAAACAGACTATGGTAAAAACGCACATTCAAATTGTTTTTGACTAAAACAATGGAGAGTAATGTACAATCCACCGATTTCCAAAGCTAGCAAGGCTAACTTTAAGATCCGTGAACTCAAAACCGCGAACAAAACCTCGAACTCAAGCTTAATTCTCAAAGAAAGAAAAAATCTTAATTTTGCCCTTTTTTCTGGCGTTAGTCTCTCTGTTTCTCGTTTTCTTCTTCTTCTTTATCTGCCGTTTTTCCTCTCTAGATCTTCCCTTTTTTTTGTTGTTGACTAAATATATACAATATTAGATATGTAAACTTGTTGCGAGGGATAAGGAACGTGAAGGAGTGGAAGATTTTTTGTTGTTGAGGGTTTTAAGGTTGGAAACGTGAAAAGAAACGTGGGGGAATGGGTAGTTTAATTTAGGTTGACTCTTTCTTTTCTTTTTCCCGCTTTTTTCAATTTTTTTTTAAAAATATTATACTATATATAAATATTTAAACTGCCTAATTTTTAGTCAATTAATATATAAAATGTTAAATAATAATAAAAAATTATTATTTTATTTATTTATTTTAAAAAAAACTGATAGTAATAGAAACAATAATAATAAAATTACTACCTTATTTTATTAAATCCCAAAAATAAAATAAATATTTAAATACTAAAAATGTGTAAAATTTTAAGTTCGGTCAAAAATTAGGTGTTCACAGCATGTCCCTCTTTGCTTTGAAACATGAAGAGTTTTTATGCAAAGATTTGAACAGTGTGACTAATTTTGACCTAAACATTTATTCAAAAATGGAAAAATAGGTAAAAGAGAAGAGGTTTGACCGAGCCCTAACTTTGGACAAACTACTTATCCAAAGCTAATGAGAAGGAATCAGGTGTACTTCAAGTATATAGGGGGACAAGAGATTGAGTTGGATAGTCGAGTGAGGTTATGTCGAGGTTCCGGTCCGTAGCTCCTGTTGGTACATCAAAAGGCAAAATACAATAGGATAGAAAGGAAAATACAAGATCCTATCTACTCCACTAGTCCTGAATCTTCGTTTTGAATCTTTGGTTATCACTTCACCCTCCTTTGGTAGGTACATCGATCTCAAACTTTGATCTTGACACTTGAATTTAAGACTTGAAACTTATGATTTGACTTGAGTCGTTGACGCTTTTCTGCATGATATTCTTGATGCTTGTTTTCTTGAGAAGATGATTCCTGATACGCTGAGTTGTTACATGGGTCGAAAGCGACTCTAAATGTCATTGACATCTAGCATTCTTCGTTTCTCTAATCAAAATGAGGACTTTATTCTTGAATTTCAAATATTTTTTGCCCCCAGTTTGCACTAGGAAAATTTTGTGAGTTATTAATAAAGGCTATCAAAGTCTATACTAGGCGTAAAAATAATATTTTTGTACCGAATACAGATATAAATAAAAATGAAAAGAAGATTTGTGCCCAAAATGCAACCAAGGGTTATTGTGCCCTATATGCAACCAGAGGTTATTGTGCCCTGTGAAGACATGAAAATAAAATAGGGGTTATTGTGCCCTATGCAACCAGGGGTTATTGTGCCTTGTGAAGACATGAAAATACAACCAGGAGTTATTGTGCCCTGTGAAGACATGAAAATAAAGTAAGAGTTATCTTGTCCTACATGCAACCAGGGGTTATTGATTATTATTATTATTATTATTATTATTATTATTATTATTATTATTATTATTACAGGATCAAGTTATCGGGCGGTAGTCCGCCATAATAACTTAAATCTAGTGATAGTAGTACCCGTACCAAGAGTATACAATCGAAATATAAAAGACAAATTTTACTTCTCATAATAACTGTATGGTATGAAGCAAAGCTTCTTTTACCCAAGCAAAGGGTCTGTCTAGAATCTAAATACTATTTTGGTAGTTACTATCCAGAATTTCTAACCGGGAATTTAACTGCCTCTTTCTTCTTAACGAGGACTTACTTTCCGCCGGCTCTCTGAACAATAACTAACCTTAACAGTATATAGATCTGACTGTACCACCATTTTGAAACCAAGTTAAAATGATAATAACATTTGTTTAAAATATTTAAATTGAGTCTAGAACATCTTCATAGAAAACTTAGATCTTAGATTACATATTCAACATGGATATGATCTTTGCTTAGCTACTCATAATATAGAAATAACTGTACAGAAATAAAAATTACCTTAAGGCGTTCCACTGCCTTTTCCTTCAACTGTCTGAAGATTTTATAATTTTTTAGAACTTATTACAAGAAAGCTTTACAAGAGAGAATTGAGAGCTTGCCTAAAAAGGACTTACTTCTTCTAAAGAAATAAGCATCTATTTATAAAACAAAAAAAGAAACTATTTCTAAAAAGAAACTATTTCTACTTTTTGTACAGTGACCCGACATATGGGTCCTTTTGCACTGTTTATAGTGCTCCGTTACAGTTTATCTACTGTTTCTCGGGTCCCATCTGGCGGCTTTACTGTTTAGCCTTTCCTCTGATTTCTCTGAGTAGCTTATCTGCTTTTGCTAAAGCATCTTCGGATAATATCTCTTCCGGTTCTAATGGCTGAGCATCAGTGATATCATCATTACTAGTTTCACTTCTCATTGAAGTGTCTGATTTATCAAACTGATTTATTGTTAACCATAAATTTCGTTTAACTTCTTCAAGGTAGTTCTTGATCATTTCTTCCTTATCTCCGTCTTGTACAGAGATTCTTCGAGCAATATGTTTAACTGAATTATCAATTGCAATTTCTTTTAACGGAGTAGAAGAGTATTCTCTAACTTGTTCTTGAATTTGATCAAGTAACTCTTGTCCAAATAATACTTTGGTTTTAGGATCTTTTTTTATCAATTTGTCCCAAAAATTGTTATAAAATACCCTATATAAACAAGGGATTTGTTCGGTATTAAATCCTAATTCCGGTGTCCACTTATGAATCCAAGGAATAGAGAATTCAATGAAAAAATATATCTGGTCAATATTTTCCAGATAACAAATATGATCAGCCTGGTACAAATCCGTCAATTTTGGAGAAATCTTTACCCATTCTCGGTATAACCTTAAGAATTGTTCCGGCAATATTTTCACAGTCGGACCATGGTATGACCACCAATTTAAGAACCAATTAGGAATATCTTGTTCAAATATTTTTGAACATATTTTTATGAACCAAGTATGCTTGTGTCTATCATTGTTATAATATAACACTTTATCAAAAGCTTGAATATAATCCCAATAAGTATAACTTATTTTTGTTTGATTAAGGCTTATCTGCCTTTCTTTCATTGTAGATATACCCCATTCTTCAATGGTGATTATTTGTTTAACAATAATTTTTGAGAAGTTATAAACATTCTCACTCGAATTATACCCTGAAAAATGTTGGAATTCCGCACTTCCAGTTTCCTTTAAAATAGATTCATAATAAGATCGGGTTTTGTATGACTCACCCGGAAAGTATAACCCATTTATCAAATACCTCTGGAATATCTTCCATGGATCATCTTTTCTCAATATTTCAGAATTTTCAACAAGAAATATCATTTCTTGCTTCTGGACCTTTTCATATGATCTGATATCATCATTGTCTTCTTGAGCTATTGAAGCAAAAGTATCTTTTTGCTTTTGTTTTCCTAAGTATGCTTGTAGCTGGGCATACAAAGGATTATCTTCTGGAATATCTTCCAAATGGATCGAACTAGTTGGTTGAGAAATTTTCTCATTAACTAGAGTTTTTCTTCCCATTTGTATAACTGGGGAGTTAGATGAAGCTGATCCATATGAGGATGCTTGTGAATATGATTTTGTTGTTTGAGAGGATGATCTTCCTCTCCCTCGTCCTCTTCCTCTATAAGAGGATTCCATTATGCAAATAAAACATTGCTTATTCTGATAAGTAATCATAAACAGATCTATCATAATCATTTTCATCGACCGTACTATCATCATAGTCATGAATAGAAAAATCAGCTCTTAAAATATTATCAATAATTTTGTCAATAATAACTTCTTTTAAATCTCGCGGTAAATCTACCACTTGCAAGACAGCTAACAAAATGTTATCATTTAAGAACGAATTTATATAAGAGTGATTCATTGAAGAAATTCTCTTGATAAAAAATCAGGTAAGGAATTTTCACTTCCCTTTTTATAAACAATCTCAAAATCAAAAGGTGCCAACTGAGCTTGCCACCTAGCAAATATAAGTTTAGAAGTGTCATGGTTAAAATCTTTATTAAACATAAATTTAACTGCTTGAGCATCAGTTTTTATTAAAAACTTTTGATTATATAAATCATCTTGGAATTTTAAAACACATTTAACTATAGTAAGTATTTCATGCGCCACAGTTGCATATTTCTTTTGAGCATCAGTCCATTTACCTGAATGATAACGAATTAAATATTCCGTCTTATCATGAGGATTAATTTGTTTTTAAATTCCTCCATAACCAATATTAGAGGCATCAGTTTCAATAATTTTCATCCAAGCAGGATTAGCCAGAGTTAAACAAGGCAAATCATTAATTTTTTGTTTGACAAATTTCACTAACTCAGTATGTTTATCACTCCAAGGCTGTTTATAATCTTTTTTAAGCCGATCAAATAAAGGAGCCAAATCTCTCGATAAATTTTTATAAAAAGGAGAGATATAATTCAGACTTCCCAGAAATCTTTGAAGCTGAGTTCTATCAGAAATAATATCAGGAAATTTTGAAGCAAAATTAATAGACCTTTGAATAGGAGTAATTTTTCCCTGACAAATAAGATGGCCTAAAAATCTAACTTCAGTTTGAAACAAACTCATTTTTGGTTTTGATATAACTAAACCATTTTGAATGACAACCTTTTTAAAAATGTCTAAATGCTTTATATGCATATCAACAGTTTTAGAATAAATCAGAATATCATCAATATAAACAATAATGAAATCCATATAAGGATTAAAAATATCATTCATAATTTTTTGAAATTCAGAAGGTGCATTCTTAAGACCAAAAGGCATGACATTCCATTCATACTGCCCAAAAGGTACATTAAAAGCAGTTCTATAAGAATGTTCTTTAAAAATCTGAATTTGCCAATAGCCTGATTTTAAATCAAACTTTGAAAAAATATTAGCATCATAAAGACGAGATAGTAAATCCCTTTTATTAAGGATAGGATAACGAATCCATTTTAAATATTTGTTAAGAGGTTTATAATTTATAACTAAACGAGGCATACCTCTTTCTTTTTCGGCAACATTATTTACATAAAATGTAGTACAAGACCAAGGAGATTTAGAGGGTTTAATCAAACCTTTATGCAACAAATTATCAATTTCATTTTTACAGAATTCAACTAATTCGGCATTCATTTGACAAGGCCTAGATTTAGTAGGAATATTTTCCTCCAAAAAATCTTCTTCATAAGGAAGAGTAACAATATGCTTTTTTCTATCCCAGAAAGCACTTGGATGATCAGCACAAATATCAACAGATAATTGATCAGTTATTAACTTAATTTTTTCTCAAATTTTTACAGACTTAAGAGTCTCAAAAATATTCATACTAAAACATTCATATTGTAAAGAGTTAACATGCTTTTGTTTCATATCAATTAAAGCACTGATTTCTTTAGAAATTGGATTAGTAACAAAAGAATAACTAATTTGTTTATCATTAGTTCCTGCAACAAAACCTTTAGAGTCAATATGAGTAAAAGGATATATTGCATTTATAAACGGAGTTCCAAGAATAATTGGAGGATATAACTGATTTTTAACCAAAAAAAAGAAGTGAGGAATACACACTTTGTTTTGGCAAATACTTACATTACTCAATTTATACTTTATATCTAAAGCATGCCCAGAAGCAGATTTAACAGTATGAGTAGTTTTTTGAAAGTATTTTGAAGGAACAAGTCCTTCTTAGATGCAACTAACATCAGCTCCACTATCAATCATAGCAATATCAGTTATTGAAAACAATTATCAATCAAAATAGTACATTTAACATACCATTTATGAGCAGTAATAACTTGCATCATACCAAGAAAAGAATTACTTTTTTCATTATGGTCAATACCCGAATCATCAATATTATTATCAATATGATCTTTATTAACCACAGTTTTACCCTTTTCAACAGAATTAATTTTTTCTATTTGAGTGATTCTATGATCACAAATCATTTGATTTTGTTTTAAAGATTTAATTTCATCCTTTAAATTTTCAATTTCATACTTTAAATCATCAAATGAAGAGTCACGAATATTAGAAACCTTTTTATTATTAAGTCTATTATTAATTTCATGAATAGAATATGGAGCATGATAATCATCTTTAACTTTTATTTTTTCAAAATTCTTTTCATGAGTAGAAGAAGTAGAAGTATCAGCTAAATCAATAATTTTTTCACGAAGCTTGTTATCAGTAACTTCTTTTAATAAATCAATGATTTTATCAGAGGTGATAGTTTTGACTTTTAAGTCTTGAAATTGAGCCTACAATTTGTAAAAATCATCATTTTCACAAACACAATTATCATCAGGACAAGTATTACACATATTTTCACAAACCTGATCACTTTCGGAGAAGTCTAATAAATCAACTTCTTCATCTGTTTCATTAATAATATCCTTCTATTATTACTAATATCCTTAATAATACTTTTTAAATCATCTAATTTTTTATCTAGAGAACTTATTTGTTCTCCCAAAACTTTTACATATAACCCCAAATAATTATTTTGAGAAATAATTTTATTAATTTCCTTAATAGTTACATCAGCAGTATCAATAAATTTTTGAAAAGCTTCAAAAGTGATACCAGTATTATTAGGCAAAATAAAAGCCGATTGGGGAGGGTAAATAGATTTTATCAAATTCCCAGAGCTATCTTTATAAGATCTTTCCAAAACTTTAATATATAACGGAATATAAATGGTTATAAACCAAGGAACGAAATCCATAATTTTATTGTGCAAAGCGCAGCATTCATAGAATTCTTGAGAAATACTATTCATATCATCATTAGTATAAAAAGTGAAAAACCAATTTTTAAAAGTTTTCCATTTTTCCGAAAAAAATTCTTTTTGAATATACCTGCGAGCCTGTGATCCAGGACTGAAATCAATCTGGTGTGGAATCATCAAAAACTATCTTTGTCTATACCCATCTCAGAGTATGTAGGAACATCTCCTATTTGAGAAGCCGTCAAAATTTCACCCTGCGTATTAACCACTTGAACAATATTTGTTCTAGGATCCACTTTAAAAACCTCAGTTGGTTTTACCTCTTTCTTTTCATCTGAAAGAGTATGCAAAGAAGCAGCCTTATTTCTAGCCCTTGTATAATTTGGCTCAATTGGAGAAATATGACTTACCATTGGTCTTGTCATACCAGAAAATGATTGTCTCGAGAATATTGATGACCTTTCATCAATTTTATTATTATCAAACTGTTTTGAGGTATATCAACCTCTTGTAATCTAGTACTTTTAGTACTAATACTTCCCTGCCCTTGTTCCATACAAGATAGCAAAACAAAAGAAAGATCATACCCATATCAAATATCTTCATCTTTAAACTAAATTTTTATGAAAATACCTAGGCTCTGATACCATATGACATGATCAAGTTTGACCATATCAGGATCAAGTTATCGGGCGGTAGTCCGCCATAATAACTTGAATCTAGAGATAGTAGTACCCGTACCAAGAGTATACAATCGAAATATAAAAACAAATTTTACTTTTCATAATAACTGTATGGTATGAAGCAGAGCTTCTTTTACCCAAGCAAAGGGCATGTCTAGATTCTAAATACTATTTTGGTAGTTACTATCCAGAATTTCTAACCGGGAATTTAATTGCCTCTTTCTTCTTAACGAGGACTTACTTTCCGCCGGCTCTCTGAACAATAACTAACCTGGACAGTATATAGATCTGACTGTACCACCATCTTGAAACCAAGTTAAAATGATAATAACATTTGTTTAAAATATCTAAATTGAGTCTAGAACATCTTCATAAAAAAAACTTAGATCTCAGATTACATATTCAACATGGATATGATCTTTGCTTAGCTACTCATAATATAAAAAGAACTAATAAAAAAAATAAAAAGTAAAGTACTATTATTATTATTATTATTATTATTATTATTATTATTATTATTTATTATTTATTTATTTTTTTTTTTTATTATTATTATTTTTATTATTTTTATTATTTTTATTATTATTTTTTTTATTATTATTATTATTATTATTATTATTTTTTTTTTTATTATTTTTTTTATTTTTTTTATTATTTATTATATAATTTCTTCTGATGTTCACTAGCGTTGATATGAATATGTGCATATTGCAGGAGAGACAAAAATTCAAGAACTTACCTTTGTGGCGTTTGTCTCTCGCAAACTGCTTACAAGATTTTGCTTGTACCTGTTTTGAGACAGAGAATGGTTTGTTAGTTTTTCTAAATGGTGGTTGGTTTGTGACTTCGGATATCTTGTGGAGTTTGACTTTGAATTCGCCCGGCTTGGAAGATTGACTCTATTGGTGATTGCGCAAATAACTTGAAGACACTTTAGATACAATCCTTATTTTCCTTTGAAATACTCCTCATGAATACTTTGATCCACTACCATTTTGTGCATGTTGTGTGACTCATCTTTTCTAAAAGCAACTTTTATGCTTTAGTATTTTTTCTCACGGCACCTTGAAGTAACACTTTTTTTTGGCGTTCTATCCCGATTGATTCACAATCCTTGTTGATATTATGCATGCCCCTAACCTTCAACTGGAAATACCGTAGTCAATTTTGCGGCCTTTATTTTATTTGTTCACTTGACGCGATATTCTGATGGATGAGACTCAAAGAATACCAAACACAAGTACACATGACACAATGAAAGAATTATAAAAGGAAAGTTATATTTTAAGATGAGGGAATAAATAAATGAATATTTTAAAAGGAGTGAAGAAAATCTTATCTGAAAGTACGTGATGACTTTAATGAATCTTGACATGCATTTTGGACTGAACGCTTGATCCATCTAAGTTGTCTAAATCTCACGAAACATGTGGTGCCTCTCAGTCTATAGCCGGACTTCATGTCTTAATTGTGCTCATGTAGGGATGAAATGTCACCGTTCAATCATACAATTGCAACACCGTACTCGATCTTTCCCAAAGATTGATCAAAAAGTCATAATGGGAAAACATATCGAAAAGGACTTTACAATGGGTTACAACCTTTGAACCATTGAATGAGATATGAAAAACAAAATCATGCCTCAGCCTTTTGAGTACCGAAAACATGATTATTGTTTTATTGAGTAATCAGACCGAACCCCAATGAAGGGCTGCCTACGTATCCTTTAGGAATCAGGTTGAATGTAGTTCAATATTTTTTTTTGTTCATTTGTTTTTTGTTTTTTTTTTTTGTTTTTTTTACACCAGACAAGTGGTGTTTGAAATATAGGATGACACACTTTCATCATCTCATCTTGAGAACGCTAATCACGAGGGTGTTAAAACAAGGAGTGTTTTAAACATAGTATCTTTTGATCGAATTTGCATTAACAATTGTGTCTATCGCCTTTTCCTCCATATCTGCCAGTTGCAAGGCTCCTTTTGATAACACTTGCTTGACATCATAATGGCCCTGCCAATTTGGGGCAAACTTTCCCCTACCCTCTTCTTGGTGGGGAAGGACACGTTTCACAACAAGTTCACCAAATTCAAAATTCCTTGGACGTACCTTCTTGTTATAAGCTCGAGCCATCCTCTGCTGATATAATTGACCAAAGCAAATTGCCGTCAACCATTTTTCATCTATCAGCACTAATTGTTCTAACCTTGATTTAATCCATCATGTGTCCTCAATTTCTACTTCAACAATGATTCGAAGAGAAGGGATTTTAACTTCTGCGGGTATGACAGCCTCAGTTCCATAAACCAATAAGTAAGGAGTTGCACCGAGTGATGTACGGATAGTCGTGCGATATCCCATGAGAGCAAAAGGTTGTTTTTCATGCCACTGTCTAGACCCCTGTACCATCCTCTTAAGAATCTTCTTGATGTTCTTATTTGCCGATTCAATAACACCATTTGCTTTGGGTCGATAAGGGGTTGAATGGCGATGGACAATTTTAAATTGCTCGCAAACTTCCTTCATCATGTGGCTGTTGAGATTTGCCACATTGTCTGTAATAATGACCTTTGGTATGCCAAAACGACATATGATGTTGGAATGAACAAAGTCTACCACTGCTTTCTTAGTGACTGATTTGAAAGTAATAGCTTCTACCCATTTGGTGAAGTAGTTAATGGCAACTAGAATAAATCGATGACCGTTAGAAGCTTTGGGCTCAATTGGCCCAATAACGTCCATTCCCCAAGCAACAAAAGGCCACACGGCAGACATAGGGTGCAACTCTAAAGGGGGTGGGTGAATCATGTTGCTATGAATTTGGCACTAATGACACCTGCGAACAAAGCAGAAGCAATCTCGTTCCATGGTCAACCAATAGTACCCTGCTCGAATAATCTTTTTTGCTAGAACATAACCATTCATGTGTGGGCCACATACCCCTGAATGCACCTCATTCATAATTGTTTCTACTTCTTGGATATTCACGCATCGCAATAGATTCAAATTTGGAGTCCTTTTATATAAGATCTCCGCATTTAAGAAGAAACCATTGGCGAGCCACCTAATAGTCCTTATTTGATCTCTATCGACATGTATTGGATACTTTCTCGCTTTCAGAAACCGTTTGATGTCATGATACCATGGCTCGCCATCTGGCTCTGTTTCAATTATATTGCAATAACCATGTTGATCCCTAACTCAAATTTCCAATGGGTCAATATATATATTACCTGGGTATGGAAGCATCGAGGCTAGGGTGGCCAGAGCATCAACCAACTCATTGTGGAACCAAGGAATATATCTGAACTCAATGAACTTGAACCTTTTCCTGAGGTTCTCTAAACATTGTTTGTATGGCATAAGCTTAATGTCTCGAGATTCCCATTCGCCTCGAGCTTGTCAAATAAACAAGTCAGAATCCCCCAAAACCACCAACTCATGCACATCTAGATTTATTGTCATATTTAAACCCATGATGCAAGCTTCGTATTCCATTGTGTTGTTGGTAAAAAAGGATCGAAGTCGCGCTGTGGCAGGATAATGACGCCCAATTGGTGAGATAAGAACTGCTCCAATTCCTACCCCATTTGTGTTGACTGCCCCATCAAAATATAACTTCCAAACATGACCATCATCGGGAACTTCTTCCTCAATAGAGTTGATCTCTTCATTAGGAAAGTATGTTCTTAAGGGCTCGTATTCATCATCCATCGAATTTTCTGCCAAATGATTCGCCAATGCTTGTGCTTTCATAGCGGTGCGAGTGACATACACAATGTCAAATTTCGTAAGCAAAATCTGCCATTTTTCCAACCTACCCGTTGGCATGGGTTTTTGAAAAATATATTTCAAAGGGTCCATTCGGGATATGACGTAGGTCGTGTAGGACAAAAGATAGTGCTTCAATTTTTGGGCGACCCAAGTTAAAGCACAACACGTCTTTTCTAACAAATTGTACTTTGCCTCATAGTTTGTGAACTTCTTGCTCAAATAATAAATGGCTTGGTCTTTTTTTCCCGTGACGTCATGTTGTCCTAGAATGCAACCAAAGGAATTATCCATCACTGAGAGATACAAAAATAAAGGCCTACCAGGTTCTGGTGGGACCAGTACTAGAGGGTTTTCCAGATATTCTTTGATCTTGTCGAAAGCCTCTTGACACTCACTTGTCCATTTGATAGAAGCGTCCTTTTTTAACAAGTTGAATATTGGCTCACACATGGTGGTGAGTTGAGCAATGAACCTATTGATATAGTTCAACCTCCCTAGAAAACTCATAACTTCAGTTTTTGGTTTTTGGAGGGGAATTTTCGAATGGACTTTATCTTTGAAGGTTCCAATTTAATGCCACTTCGGCTAACTATGAAACCCAAAAGTTTGCCTAATGGAACTCCAAATGCGCATTTAGCTGGATTAAGCTTGAGTTTTTACTTTCTCAATCTTTCGAAGAATTTTCTTAGGTCACACTCATGGTCAGCTTGTGTTCTGGATTTAATGATAACATCATCAACATATACCTCGACTTCTTTGTGCATCATGTCATGGAATATCATAGTCATAGCTCTCATGTAGGTTGCTCCCGCATTCTTTAGACCAAATGGCATGACTCTATAACAATAAGCACCCAATGGGTGGTGAAAGCAGTCTTTTCTGCATCTTTTTAATCCATGAGAATTTGGTGATATCCAACATAACAATCCACAAAAGATTGAATTTCATGTTTGGCACAATTATCCACCAGGATGTGAATGTTGGGTAATGGAAAGTTGTCATTTGGACTTGCTTTGTTTAAATCTCTGTAATCAACACAAACTCTGGTCTTTTCGTCTTTCTTTGGCACTGGCATAACATTACCCAACCAGGAGTATATTGGACAACCCTGATCACATTTGCACTCAGTTCCTTCATGATTTCCTCTTTAATTTTATAATTCATGTCTGTCTTAAACTTTCTTTGTTTTTTGCTGGACAGGTGGGAAATCAGGATGTATGGGAAGTTTGTGAACTACCAGATCAATGCTTAAACCCGGCATGTTATTGTAGGACCAAGCAAAGACGTCTTTATATTCAAATAAAACTTGAATTATGTCGTCTCTAATATTTGGATCGACATGAATACTTATCTTTACTTCTCTAACTTCTTCAAGAGTTCCCAGATCAATTGGCTCGGTTTCACTTAAATTAGGTTTAGGTTTATTTTCAAATTGATCCAATCCCTTTTTTATTTCTTCGTAAGCTTCATCTTCATCATATTACTTAGACTTTGGATTCGTTGTTTCGAGATCAGACAACTTTTTAGGATCTTACCGTAAACTCTGCATGCATGTCATATTGTTAAAGTCGATGTTAATGTAACTGAAATGGAAATAAAATGACAAATATTAGGAGAAAGGAGAAAAAATGATTTAATGTTAATGTGAAACTGAAACTTCATTGCATTGAATTGGAAAGGATAGAAGAGTTAACATCAAAGTGAAAAATGTTTGGATTACAACCCTGAGAATAATCCCAATAAATAAAATAAAAACAACAAAATAAACTACCAATACTCCTTTCTTGTAGGGAGAGGAGTGGCTTCCCAGTTGTTGAGCTGGACATTCGGGCCGACGAACTGCACATCCATATGACTAGTGCCTTTACCCATCTGAGTCATGTTTACTTCATAAAACATTTCCTTAAGGCCTTGACACATTTCATCCGCATCATTTTGGATAGACAAATCTAGACTCGGTTCACCTTGAGACATAGTGAAAGATTGAGCAATATGGGGGATTGGCTTCAGCAAATTCCAAACGTTCTTTATACGATCTTTTGCCCATTTCCTATCAGCTTTAGTTGGATTGAAACCCAAACCGAATGTATCTTGACTACCCATTAGATGGATAGGATCTACAATTCCTTGCAAAGACACCCCTAGTCCCTTTCCAGGTTCATAACCACTCTACATCATTTGGGCCACCACCATAACTAAAGCGGAGGATATATGAGGTTGTGGAATAAGCTTTCCTTCCATAAATTGATTGAGTGTTATTATCTTGAAAGCTTGATAATTGAGGGATTCGCAGCCTCTCTTGGCCTCGATGCATGGTATGGAAGGATCTCGATTGATTGGGAGATCATCCTCACCATGGACAATGATTTCTTTTTTGTCATGTTCAAACTTGACCATTTGATGCAGAGTAGATGGCACAATTCTAGCCAAATGAATCCATGGCCTCCCTAAAAGAAAGTTGTTGGAAGTGTCCATGTCTATTACTTGAAAAGTGATCCCAAACTCTACTGGTCCAATCGTAATAGTTAAGTAAATTTCACCAAGTGTGTCTCGTTTTGCACCATCAAATGCTCGTATGCACACGTTGTTAGTACAGATCCTATCAGTGTTGATTTTTAAACTCTGTAGAGTGGAAAGGGGGCATATGTCTACACCTGATCCTCCGTCAACCATGACCGTCTTCACGTAGTGCTCTTCACATTTTACAGTTAAATTTAGAGCCTTGTTATGCCCAGATCCTTCCAAAGCACCTCATCGTCAGTGAAAGTGATCCTGTTTACCTCAAATCTTCGACTTGCCATTTTTTCCAAATGACTCACTGTGATATTTTCTGCGATATGCGCCTCATTCAAGATTCTGGTCAAAACTTCACGATGCTCCTTAGAATGTATAAGAGATGATAGCAACGAGATTTGAGCAGGAGTTTTCCTCAATTGATCAATGACAGAATAATCTTGAGCTTTCATCTTTTTCAGAAACTCTTCAGCCTCTTCCTCAGTGATAGGTTTTTTTTACTGGCAACTGATTTCTTTAGCTTGTTTGTCTCTTCTTAGTTCTTCTGGAGCTTAACACCTTCCGGAACGGGTTAAACCTCTTGTTTCATTTGTTTCTTCAATGATCTCTTTTCTCTTGTGAGTAACAGTTTGGTTGTAGTTCCAGGGAACAACTTTTGTGTTCGTTATCGGAAGTTGTGTTGCGAATCGTATCATAACTGGCTCTTTCACACTTTCTTGGTTCTGATAAGATGTTGATAAATTACCCGGAATGTATAATTTTGGTCGATTCAACGGTACTTCTGTTCTTTTTGTAGATCCAGGAACATACAATACTAGTTTTCTTTAGCACCCAAAATTTGAACTTGCACCGTTTATAATTACAGGTGCCTTCTGTGTGGGTTCTAAAACCATACTCAACTCTTCATTTGAGGGGCTTCTTTCCATCTTTGTGTTACCTGTTTTCTTACATTTTTCATAAAGGCGTATCATCCCAACAACATGCTCCTTATTGTGAGTAGGGAGTGGGTTGTTGGTGACATTTGGTGCTTCCTCGTTACGTATCTCAATCACCTTATCCTCAATTAACTTCTCAATGACTCTCTTGAGAGTCCAACAATTCTCAATGCTATGATCTGGAGTATTAACATGATACTCACATATAACAGTTGGATCGAAGCCTCTTGCATTTGGATTGACAAAATAGGGACTGACAGGTTCAACCAATCTCAATTGTATTAATTTCCGCAATAAACTCATATATGACTCCCCAATTGGGGTAAAATTTTCTCTCCGACTTTGTTCTCTTGCATAATCTGTTCTGGGACGTGGATTATATGATGCCTGAAAATTTTGTTGTTGGGGACGAGAACCTTGTAAGGCAGGTGCCCGCCATTACTGGCATTGAGGAGGTCGGGCATATGCCTGGGTGTTGAGAACTACATATTGAGATGGATAATAATGTTGAGGAGAATCAGACTGTTCTTGTTGACTTTGCACATAAGGGTGGTTCATCCCCCTTTGAACACCTCTCGATCCAGACGCCATCATGGACCCTTCCTCTTTCTTTTTTCGATTTCCAAAACTACCTGACCCACTTTGTATTGCTTGTGTGGTAGCTCTAATGGTTGCCTGACTCACAATTTTACTCAATTTTATGTCGTCCTCCACCATTTCCCCAATCTTAATTGCTTCGGCGAAGGGCTTTCCCATTGCAGCAAGCAAGTAATGAAAGTAGTCAGGCTCTTGAGCCTGGAGGAACACATCAATCAATTCATGATCTTTCATTGGCAGTTTGACTCTAGCTGCCTGCTCTCTCCATTTTATGGCATATTTTCTAAAGCTTTCAGTTGATTTTTTTCTTCATATTAGCGAGGGAATTGCGATCCGGAACGATATCGATATTGTATTGAAATTGCTGGACAAAATCTTGAGCCATGTCATCCCACACACGCCAACGAGAAATATCTTGATCGATGAACCACTCTGAGGCCACACCCGTTAGACTTTCTCTGAAATAAGCCATGAGCAATTCCTCTTTGCCCCCAGCACCTATTAGTTGATTGCAATATCTCTTCAAATGAGCTATAGGATCTCTATGACCATCATATTTCTCAAACTTTGGTGTTTTAAAACCGGCAAGCAAATGGATGTGGGGAAACATGCACAAATCACTGAATGGGATGCCTTTGTGGCCTCCTAATCCCTGCATATCTCTTATACTCTTAATAGTTTTCTCGATTTCGACAGGGGAACTATACTGATGAGTGTGGGAGATAAGAGCTTGGAATTTTAAGAGCCTCTTCAGGAGTGTAGCCCTGATCATGATAAATTTTTGATGGAGGGTCATCGTTGGATTTTGGCACCACTATTGGTTGCGGGGCTGTATTAGTTGATGCAGTTGGCACGAAAAGCAGACTACTCATCATGGGTGTACTCAAAAGGCTTACCGTAGAAGTTCCCACGATGTTGGATGTGTTAGCATATGGGCCAAATCTAGGTGGATAAATTAGATCACTTGTTGACACTTGGATAGGTGGCGGCATATTCGTATTTAGATAGTCACAGATTGAAGATGGTGGAGCTTGTCCATTCATCCAAGCTTCGTAAATTTCTGCCATTTGCTGTCTTAACATTCTTACTTCTTCTACCGACACTGATTCTTGTGAAACCATTTGATTTAGGACTTCATCATCGTCCGACTCTGTTCCATCTTTGCGGGCCATTTCTCTTTCTTCTTTCCTTTTGACCTTGTATTGTATTAATGAGATGCCAGCTTAGCTACAAACCAACCACCTTTAAAAAAAATTCTCTCTCTCTTTCTTATAAACATAAACAAACGTGTTAGAGTTTAGCGCTTTGCAAATGTTAATTACACGTTGTATGTCAGGCACCTAAATATTTCTATAATGAGTTTCAGAAGAATTTTATGTTTCATCCCGACTTTAGATGAATTTATTTTAACGACTCTCTTATTTCTTTTGATTACATATTTTTACTCATTTGATAATCTTGAAAGCATTTTGATCGAACCCTTTGAAGGTTGCCTACGTATCATGTTGAACATGAATCAGATCATTACGTAGTTCATGAAGGGAAAGTGTTTGAGCACAACATTTATTTAACTAGAAGAAAACATCATTCAAATCCAAAATGTTCTTAAAACAAATGACTAAAATAAAAACATAAAAATACTTTAAATTGCAACAGACTCGACGAAATGGAAAAAGAAATAACAGTAATAAAAAGAGGCCCTCTCCAGGAGTTCTGGATCATCAATTTCCTCCTAAGCTCGAATAGACTTTTAACAAAGCATTCGGCAGATGTGGGGCTAGTGCACGTCCCTGTCGACCTAGGCTCTCATCACTCCGATGGAGATAACCACTATAGACATCAATTGAGTTCTTTGTGAGTTTAAGCACTTGTCCTTTGGCTTCCTCCATATTCTCATGACAGTTTCGAAACCAATCTTGAGTATTATTAACCACGTGGTTCAAGTTCTCTTCTTGTGCCTGAAGCTCTTCGATTTGGTTATGAAGTTTGTTGCTTCCAATTGCATACGCAAGTGTACGTGGCCGCAGAAGTAATAAATGGCTCTTTTAGAACCGGGTTGTCATACCCAAGGGACTTATGATTAATGTATATCAATTCAATTAAATCTACAACTTAAAGAAAGTATTAACAATATGGTTTTGAATACTACTACTACGAACAATTTAAATAATAAACTAACTAACAAGGATAACTATAATTTCGGTGTTTTAATCAATTAAGGGACAATTCCAGGGCTGTAGCATGCTTTGGGTTTCATGTATCACATCTCATGCAAAGAATAAATTTTAGTTATCACATTACTGATTTACAGGGTTAATATTATGATCATGATCTCTCGACCTCTAATCGCCTACTCCAACTAGCTGTCTAACTACATCGTTGAGCGGGGATAGGCAGTCCTAATTGGCGAGCATTTATATTTCATCCTGTTTCGTAACCAAGCTAGGTGTTCGTCTGGGCATCACTCCTAAACACGAATCTAATCAAAGTTAGAACAAGCTCTTTACATTCTCTGGTCTATCTACCTCTTCATCTCTTGAGTCCAAGAATAAACAATAGATTTATTTCTATGGTGGCCTAGCATGAAATACTAAAACAAGAATGTAAAAGTAATGTATATGATAACCAATAATCAATTCAAAGCAATTCGATGTTCAACAATAACCCGTAGCTACAGCCCCAGAACAAGGGCGTTTAGCCACACATAATATTCATAAACTCAAAAATAATAAGTTTTATAAAATTCAAACCTAAAGAAGAAGTAGAGAATTGAACCCAAAGATGAATTGTAATCCCTTGCTCTTGTACACCAAAATAATCTATCTCCCCTAAATAATTATTTCTATGGATTATTTATAGATGTAGAAAATCCTGAATAAAATAATTGAGTCCAAAACAAAGTAGGAATCCAAAACCAAAAGGAATTGGATTTCCTTTGTGCCGCCGCCCAACCTTTCCATATATATAAATATTAATATAATATTCAATTTAATCCATTAAGCTGCCTGCTTGATTTTCCTTCTTCAATCTTTCATAATTAATTCATTTTAGCTCCAAACTTCTTCAACTTTGTACCAATTTAATCCTACAAATAAAATACACTATTTAGCACAATCCATAAAATCCATGCTAAAAAAGGACAAATATAAATAATAAATATGAGGCAATTAATGATAAGAAAATATATTTTTGGCCTCAGATCAAAGTTCATCTCGCTCTCCCATCCATTGGTTTCTTTCGCTCGCAACTTCTGCTTGATATGATGTGAAATGCTTTGCTATATCCCTTTCTCACTCCATCGAAGCTTTTAACTGATTCTGCAACCTAGATTGTTTATACATTAATATGGCCTTTTCTTTTTTAAACTCCTCCTCTTGTCACTCCATGGCGCCTGTCACAATTCCCAAATCCTCATGTAATGTTTGAATAGTGGAACAATATTCTCTCTCAACCCGTTGCCGAACCATCCTTAATCTATCTTCAGATTCTGCATCATATTGGGCCAATTCTTCTCTAACATTCTTAAGATCATTAGTTAGGACATCTAGAGTAGCCCTATAATTTCCTTTGACCTCGAGTCGAGCTTGTTTGATTCTAACCTCGACCTCCGTCTCTTGATCTATGGCTCCTTTCCCCGACCATTCTGGCATAACCTTAAGTGGGGGTTGATCATGAAACCATCCCAAGTATGCGTGGTCCACTTCACCCTTGGTGCGATCCTCCACTCTGTTAGAGGGACTTGAGAGTATACATCCTCCCCATATCTTAAGTATTTCTGAGCTTCTAAGAGGGATGTTGGGGCGAAACTCATACCTAAATTCTTGCATATCTTCAACTCGAGGTAAAAACTGACGGCGACCAAATTGTCTCATGACTCTCAGTGGTGCGTAAGGCTGGACGCCTCGAAAACCCATTAAGACGAGGAATGGACGAAAGGAATACATGCATATCAACTTTTCTAATGGAAACCAATGGTAATTCCACACAATCTTTTCAGCAGTCAGATCCTCGAGGTATTTCTTCCAAGCTTCAATACCTTCTAGGAAATCTTGAGTTTTAATCCTTTCTTCGTGGCCCCCAATGTAATCATCCCACTCCACTTTGAAGTCTACTGCATAGGGGTGATAACAAACGTGCTCCATCATCCACATCTGTAGCAAAATATTACATCCCTCAAAATAATCTTCTCCGTTCTTGCACCTGGTCAAGGCACGATAAATGTTTGCCAGAACCATTGGTACGAGGGTAATGTTGGGCTTCTTCTTAAGATCTGGAATAACTACGGCCAAATTTAGGCCGATCTTTCCTCCCCTTTTTGGGAACACCATAATGCCAAGAAAGCCACTACAAAAGCTTCATAATTGTGCTCTTCCCAGGTCCGGTGGCACTTACCATCGAGGAGCTGATTACCATACACCTCAAATCCATCTCGTTGGCCATACCTTTTGTAAAGAAAGCCTAGATGAACCCAACCGTTATTAAGACAACCCATCTCTGTTTTATTCATGTACAATATTTCCAGGAATCTTCCAACGTCAATATGCTTAGGTATTATAGGTTCTCCTTTGTGAAGGTCCTTGCCTTTACCAATAAATGCTCCTATTACTTCTAGAGTTGGGATGAGTTCAAACGCAGCAAAATGGAAGACATTATTCAATGGGTCCCGAAAAGAGACAAAAGCTTCTATCACATCCTTTCGAGGCTCAACATACAGAAGACTTCGTAGAAATCCCAAACGTTTAAACACAACCCTTTTTCCATAATTTCCCATATCATCATACTATTTTCGCAGATATAACGGAGCCTTATCTAGCACCATGACCTGGGGTGACGGGTCATCTCTGGGTCTTTTGTCGCATCTCTTCGTTGAACTCATATTGTCCGTATATAATGATGAAAATTTAGAATTTGTTGGGATTCATTTGCTTCGCAAAATTTAATACCTTGAATATTAAGATTTCTTTTGTTCTTGAAAAATAAATGAAAAGCAAGGAAAAACTGGACCTAGACTCTAAGACAATTTATATTATTATTATTATTAGTATTTTAAACATAAAAATAAGAATTAAAATATAATAGATACGATACAAATTGTTAGGGTCATTTCTAAAATTTCTTAAAGTGGAGGCAAGGTTCGTATGATGCTTGAACTAGAGCCGTTAGTGACGATTAATTTACCCAAACGAAAATAACAGATTAGAGGGAAAATGTTCAAACTGCCTTGATAAAAAGAAATGACACAAAAATCATGAAATTTAGGTAATTAACCAAAATCCTTTTTGTTTTAAATCCCTTAAAAAAGTAATGCTTTTTCTTTTATTATCATTTTCCTTCTTTTTTTTATATAAATTATATGAAGATTAAAAACTCTTGTAACACCATCTTTTAGAATAAAAAAAAGCTCTTTTTTTTTAAATAGGTCCATATGACTTTTTTATATAATTAATTAATTCATCTTAAAAGCCGGTCAACATTTGGTACAATCTTTCTGTAATGCAACAAGTAACACGGAAAAATGCGCATAATGGTCTCAAAAGAGGGTACATGTCCTGGGCTGACCCGACCCTAGTTTCGAGCCCCATTAAGTCAAATGTTCATGATGCAAATAAAGCGTATCCTATCAGGGAAAATCATTATGTGGCGCTTGTTCAACTAGGTTTTAAAGTCCCTATGGAGTTGGTGTTTAGACTGACTGTAAAACGAGTGGACAACTCGAGACGAGAAAGGACAGTTTACCGGTAGCAAGGCTTTCCGGCCTCACTGTTGATCCTTCCCATCCTACAATATGTGTGACTACAATATCCTTCCCAGGAGCAAAATTGCATCTCTGGTATCTCAAAGAAACGTTCGGGAGCGTACATCGCGTCTACAAATATAATGTATCTTTCAGAAGATTTAGAGGGGTGCGCGAGAAAAGACAATTTATATGACGGTTCACATAATATCAAAGCGGTAAATCAGCGAGCAAATAGCACATTAGGTCAACAAATACAATATCCAAAAAAAATAAAACTAAATAAATAATAAAGTCATATACAAATCAATATTTACAAGTTCAAATTCTGGTTATCCCCAGCGGAGTCGTCATCTGTCACACCCCTATTTTTTTTCAAATTGAATGAAGTTTTGAAAAGAGAGTTTTTCCAATTAAAGTAACATTTTGAAAAGGGATTATTTATTTTACAGAGTCGCCACTTGGTATTGAATTTTGGTGTTCCAAGTCACCTTATTTAAATTCCTAATCAAAAGAAAAAATTGACTCTTTATTTTGGTCTGCAAAAACAAAAGACCGAGTAAGAAATTCTGTTGACCGAGAGAAGGTATTAGGCATCCCTCGAGTCCTGTGATTCTAGCACAGTCGCTTTATTGACTTTTATATGGCTTGAGTTGGATATATTATATTTATAAGCTTAATAATAAAATGTTATTTACCCTCATTCTTTGATTTATTAAAAGCATAATTGAAATTAACTTATTTTATTAATGAATGTCTATTAATAAAAATATGTATAAGTGCATAAATTTATTCAACAAAAAAAAAGAGTAAAATTAAGAGATGAACTTTTACAAATTTGAATCTTGAAACGCCCGTATTTTCTTCTTTTTTTTTGCGTGTATTTGTATTTTTGTTGTGTTATTATGGGTAGAATATATATATAGACACCTAGTTGCTAAGAATTAGATTTTTTGTGGGAGTGAGATTTTCAGTGTTTGAGTAACTTTAGGATTATTTTTTTAGTTGGATCTAAAATAGAAGATAAAATTTTATGAAATCTAGGATTATTTTTAGGAAGAAAGTACTAAAGAAATTTGGACCAATTTTATTTAAAGAAATTTTCCCCTATTTTTTTTTCTAGTTATACGTGTTTTCCCTTTTTTTACTTTTGTTTTATATTATTTTTTTGCACGTTCTTTTTCTTTTTTCTTACTTACTTTTTTTCGTTCTTTTATTTTCTTTTAACTGTTTCTTTTTTTTTCTTACCCTTATTTTTTTTTTTTTCACTTTTCTTCTTTTATTTTTATTATTTTTTTTCGTTTCTGTTACTCTTTTTTTTTACTTACTTTTTTTTTGTTCTGTTCCTCTCTCTTTTTAATTTTTTTTTTAAACGTTCCGTACGTTTTATTTTTTTTCTTCTTTTCATCTTCTTTTTTTTTACTTATATTTTTTCTTTTCTGCTTTTTTTTTTCTCTGATTCAATTTTTCCTGACGATTTTCTTCTCCTGTTACTCACGTTTCTACCTCTTTTTCTTATCCTTTATTATTATTATTATTGTTATCTTTCTTCTTTCGACAATAAATTCCTAAAACTCATATCTCTTCTTGCTCTTTTCATGAGATGCGATCACTAAAAATGTAATTCTATCTGAAATGTTACAAGATGATTCGATTAATTCTCGCAAATCTAATATTTTATCTCCTAATTACTTCGATTAGTAATCAAATATTTAAGCAATTAAATAATGAGCAATCGAGTAACTACATGAGATTATCATCTAGTTATCACAAACAAGATATGCTAATGTCTTCTTAAATTGAGAGAAAAAAAATAACATGAGACTAGCGTAAAAATAAACAAGGAACATTATTCAAGAAAACATTGAGAAATTCATGGAAATACATATCTTCTCATGATTCTACATTAAAGGATCAAACATACAGTTTACATAAACTATATTTAAAAAAAAAAAAACAATAAACAGACTATGGCAAAAACGCACCTTCAAATTGTTTTTGACTAAAACAATGGAGAGTAATGTACAATCCACAGATTTCCAAAGCTAGCAAGGCTAACTTTAAGATCCACGAACTCGAAACCGCGAGCACAACCTCAAACTCAAGCTTAATTCTCAAAGAAAGAAAAAATCTTAATTTTGCCTTCTTTTTTTCTGGCGTAACTCTCTCTGTTTCTCGTTTTTTTCTTCTTCTTTTTTCTGCCGTTTTTCCTCTCAAAATCTTCCCTTTTTTTTGTTGTTGACTGAATATATATAATATTAGATATGTAAATTTGTTGCGAGGGATAAGGAACGTGAAGGTGTGGAAGATTTTTTGTTGTTGAGGGTTTTAAGGTTGGAAACGTGAAAAGAAACGTGAGGGAATGGGTAGTTTAATTTAGGTTGACTCTTTCTTTTCTTTTTCCCCCTTTTTTCAATTTTTTTTAAAAAATATTATACTATATATAAATATTTAAACTGCCTAATTTTTAGTCAATTAATATATGAAATGTTAAATAATAATAAAAATTATTATTTTATTTATTTATTTTAAATAAAACTGATAGTAATAGAAACAATAATAATAAAATTACTACCTTATTTTATTTAATCCCAAATATAACAATAAATATTTAAATACTAAAAATGTGTAAAATTTTAAGTTCGGTAAAAAATTAGGTGTTCACATTAATCGATTTTAAGAATATTGGTCCACCACTCGATGCTCTCATTATATTTATTAATGGTCGCCTCTTAATATCTAGAGATGGCAATGGGGCGGGGTGGGTTTAAGGCTATGCGGGGCGGGTTTAAGGTTGTGCGGGGCTGGTTGAAGTGAGTTTTTTTTTAGATTAATGCGGGGCGAGGCGGGTTGCGGGTATATGTGATTTTATGCGGGTTCAAACTTAATTTTAACTTTTTACATATTATAAGAGTGATAGAACATTATTTATTAAGATCATTTCTTTAAAACTACCAAAATATTCAAGATAATAAATGAAAATGGTTCAATAAAAAATAATACAATTTTTTACATGTTTCCAATTGACCTCTAAAAAATAAAATTTTAAGTTATTATCTATTAAATTAATACAACTTAATGAAAAAATGAATTTATTTTTATGAATTTTATTTTTAGTATCAAACTTAACTCGAAAAAAGAAAATATAAAAAGAATTATAAGGTGCGGGTTTATGCGGGGCGGGGCGGGACGGGTTGAAAATGAAAAAAATTGTTATGCGGGGCGGATAAAAAAATTTGCGGATTAAGCTCAACCCGCACCGCCCCATTGCCATCCCTATTAATATTGGACCATCCATCCGAACAAATCGATAATCTTTTTATTTTCCATGTATCTCTAATTGGTTGTAGTTTTCTATCTATATTGGCCTTTTCTTGGGCCAAAAGAGTAGTTCTTAACCTATTATACGTTGGTGGAACATAACCGGGTATATGATTTGCCGCCAAAAATTTCAAATATTTTTTTAAGTATGGAGAAGTTGCAAGGTTAAATAATAAACCTGATGCGTAAAACATTCGAGCCGTCAACTTGTCGACTGTTTTTCTATTAGCAATTCCAAAAGATTTCTCCAATGCTCCACCGGCTGAACCTTTTCGCTTTTTCGGTTGTGATAAATTCGAGCCTTCCGGTAGAGATACATAATTTACCTTTTTTCTTGTTTCTAATTGTGCCACTGATTTTTTCTTTTCAGCTTCTTCATTCTCCATCTTCAATGCTTCACATACCTCATGACTAATTTCTTTACATGCTGCAACTCCTTGACCGGAAAGCTTTAGGAGATGTGCTTTCACTTTAGAATATGAACCCGTAACTCTTTTATTGCAAAAGTTATATGACCATACTCTATTCCCACCACCATTAGGAGCAACCATTAGAACCTTAACATGATTTCATAATGGTTTATCATCAAAATCAGATCCAACACTTTTTGTTGGTCTCAAAATACTCTTCCCTTTTTGTTTTTTAGCCATTATTGATGCTATGGAAGAACAAAGAGCGTTTGATTATTTTTTTGTCTATGGAGGAAGACACAAGTTAAGAAAACTTTTCTTTGTCTTTTAATAAATTTTAGTTTTGTAGAAAAAGTGGGTAAGGAAAAGATTGAATTTCGACCATTTTTACAAAAATAAAAAATAATAGTAGTATAGCATGCTACATCTGTAGCATCAAAAGTGCCTTTTGACGTTTTTTGGGCTTGAAATGGTACTAGCTCATTAATTGCTATAGTACTTTTAGGGGCCATTTTAATTTAAAACTATTTTTTTGTATTAATAAAAATATTTTCTATATTTCAATTTATGTGATACAATATTAATTTTGAGAGTCAAATAATTTAATTTTGATCGTAAATTCAGGCATGAAACTCAAACTTTAAAAATCATATGTCCTTAGCCTTTATTTAATTTCATATGATGATGTATATATATATATCTTGTCATCAGTTAAATTAGTTAGAACAAAGTCGATCGTTAATTTTAATTAAATATATAATTACATACGAAGTTTTTGAATAGTTCGTTACTCATATTGATAGCAAGAATCAAACAATCTAACAAGATGTGATCCCTAACAAAGTCAAATCATTATTTCTAATCTAAATAAAATTACATTTAGAGTATTTTGGTTGTTTAAAACTTTCACTGACAAGAAGAACCAAACGATATAACAAGATGTGATCTCTAATATGGTATCTTGTTATCAATTAAAAAAGTGTAATAAAGTCAATTGTTACTTCTAATCTAATTTATACTTACGTTTCAAGGATTTTGATAGTTCAGAACTTACACTAACAAGAAGAGTCAAACGATATAACAAGATGTGGTCCTTAATATGATATCTAATTATCAATAAAGTTAATCAAATAAAGTCAAATTCTTACTATCTAATATAAAATTACATTTCAAATATTTTGATAGTTCAAAACTTATTCTGACAAGAACCATTAAACGATCTAATAAAATGTGATTCCTAATATGATAGTGTGTATATTTTATTCTCGATTAAATTAGTCAAATAAAGTCAATCGTTATGTCTAATCTAATATATAATGGAATTTCAAGTATTTTGATTGCTCAAATTTTATACTAACTAGAAGAATAAGACGATCTAACAAGATGTGATCCATAATATGCTACCTTGCTATCAGTTAAATTTGTCAAAAAAACATTTTATTATTACTTATAATCTAACATAAAATTACATTTCAAGTATTTTGATAGTTTAGATTTTATACCGATAAGAAGAATCAAACAACCTAATATAAAAATGTGTATATCTTGTTAATTTAAAAATAAGTAGGTTCTTAAAAATATTAATTAAACTAAAAGATAAAAATTGGCATTTACAATTATTCTTAATTAATTATCATTTAATTACTATTGCAATATTTATAATTTTAAAATCAACATAATTTTGATAATTAAATCTTTCCTTATTTGAACTACATAATACTCATAATTTAGATGTACTTTTGATTTTTAATTATTCCTTATTTTGAAGAAAGTATGAATTCCTAATATTTAGATACTTAAAATTTATTAAGAATTTACCTTATATAAATCAAATAATTAGCTTAAATATTTTTTTTTTCATTGACGTAAACATTCAAATAGGAATGTGAAACGTGACATTCAAATTATTCTCAAACGATGATATTGAGTTCTCTTAAAAAATAGTTCTAGGAGGATCAACTATGTTTATAGATTTTTATGACTTTTAAAAGATGAATTATTTTATTTAAACACAATTTATTTTAATTATAGCTTTAAAGAAATACTAGATTAGATGTATCACAGTATAATATTTGGATCAATGTAAATCAATAACGGGCCTCCAAAGCATATATATTAAATAATTATAATGTTTATCCTCATTTATAAATTTTAATTAACTTTAATTTATAATAATGTTTATCCTTATTTATAAATTTTAATTAACTTTAATTTATAATTATAATGTTTATCCTCATTTATAAACTTTAATTAACTTAATTTATAACTATAATGTTTATCCTTATTTATAAATTTTAATTAACTTTAATTTATAATTATAATATTTATCCTCATTTATAAAAAAGTAGTACTATAAATTACAATAATTAATAAAGTTCTAACTCGTTTACTTTTAATTATCATTTAATATGTTATGTAATTAAAAATTATAAAAAAGTAGTACTATAAATTACAATAATTAATAATCTAAAATATTAATTCTCGAAATTTTACCTATGCCATAGGACAGATAAATGACATATATTATTTGAAAATTACGTAAAAGATACTATAAATCACAATAATTAATAACTTAAAATACTTTTAAAAACATATTAAAATTTGGTTGACTCTCAAAATTTCACATATGTCACATAAATTGAAAGACGAAGAGTAACAAGTATTATTGAAAAGTTACGTTAAATCTACTATAAATCACAATAATTAACAATTTAAAACATTTTTAAATCATACAAAAATTTAGTTGATTCTCTTAATTTTATTTGTGTCACATAAATTGAGACAAAAAATAACAAATATTGAGTCCGTGTTTGCACCTTGCACGGAACATGACAGCTAAAGACTAATTTTCAATATATATATATATATGAAATATGGCAGTCCCAAACAAATTTTCAATATCTGTGTTTTTCTCCAGTAAAATACAGCTCAGTACTCACGAGTCACGACACAAAGTCTAGTAGTCCACCACAGCATCATCGATTCTTGGCTTCTCTGTTCCAAAATAGAAATCGTAAACCTGCAACAACCACATAAACAAGAAGATTTACCAAGAAAAAAGCTTCAAAGGAGACAAAAGGATTAGTATAAATTACTATATAGCAGCAGAATTGAAGGTATTTTGTTTCCAATCTACTCAAATCTTTACTTTGAGTTATCAAAATTATAATTTTTCTCTAAAGTATTGGTCAACACACGCGATCTCGTTTGACCGGATCCGACACAGATCCCACACCCTTACCCGTGTCAGTGTCGTGTCGACACAGGTACGGCACCGAAATTGCCGAGTCCGAGCAACTTAGGGCTCAACAATCATTCAAGTAAAAGATTCAAAATGAGCAATAACAAAGACAGTAAATGAACTCAAAAATCTTGACGTCTTGATTCATTCATCCAACTTGAGGTGAAAGAAGGAAGAATATGACGTCGAACATTGAGCATTAATGCAGATTCATAGTAAACAAGAACAAACTAAGGCTTATAAAGCATTTCGAAAACTGATCATAACAATGCTATGAAAGCTAAAACAACAAGAGTAGTAGCAGTCGGAAACCAGACTCCCAACATCCATACATACATATTCAAGTCATACTCAAGAATGAGAGATTAATAACTCAACAAAAGCAAGAAATGTATCTGTTACTGGAAACTAATAAGAGAAGGAACAAACGAGCAAAATACAACTATACTTAGAGTAAAAAACATCAAATGAGCAAAGGAGATATTAAGCCTAATCAGCTACACCAAACAGTAAATTAGAGTTGAATTGGAAGGAAAACTAGTAAAACCTAAGAAATATACCATTCTCAAAGCAGCGAAACTGAAACGACGAGCTGACAATGAAGCTTGTTGGGATATACTATTAACCATATGGTTGAGTTTTAGTATTGATTTTAATCCTTTGTAAATACATTGCATTTTATGTTAATTATTGTAATAAAGTCTTTATTTAAATAGATCGTTGTGTTTATATGTGTGTCATTACTTATATAGTAGACAATTTTTGCGTATGGAGTTGTTTAACTCATACGCGGAAGATTAAAATTGTCAGTCCTTATGAGTTATAAATTAAATGTTCACAATCAAAGACGAAGTTGGACAAACATCTTGATGATTATAGCACAAGATTAAATATAATTTGATCTTAATTATGGGAATGGTAAAATTCCAACTTCTTGTGTTAGTACATTTTGTATGTATTGAACGAACCAAATTGAGATATTTGTTTAGGTTCTGAATTTTAATAAATGATATCTCTAGTCCATTACATGTGCTTATACTCTTAATCTTGATATAGTTATTATGATCTGTATAGTTTGTTTTATTATTTTAATCTATTAAAAGGTGAGACTCTATGATGAGTCAAAATATTCATGATGAATTGGATAATGACAAATTACATTCGTGAAATAATAATTAGTTGATAGAACCATATCTCGAATATGAATAAGAAGACACCCCTTTATGGTTGCTTATAAGTTGTCACGTGAAAACCCTGCAGATGGATTTTATATATATATATATATATATATATATATATATATCTGTCACGTGAATTAATTTAAGCATTGAGATAAAGGATTAAATTAATCAATGGATTAAATTTTTCAGAAGTTTGATTTAATTGATTGGTGTCGGTAATTCTAACACGGGGAGTTAAATAAGTTTTAATGGTAAAATTTGAAATTAAATATAGGAGTACAGTTACAGATTTTTAGTTGTACAATCTGTGATTTATTATGATATGGTTAATTCATGCTTTTATGAATTAAATATTATAATTGGAAGCCTCTGCTAATAAATTTTACGGTCCCTACTAAGCCTGATTAATTGATCGAGTTCAAAAAAGAAAAGGACTGTTAGTATTTTTTTTAGTTTAGGAATAAATTATTTTTGACTTTTATTGGTTTAAAAGAGGAAAAAACTTTTTATTTCCTTCAAAGAAGAAAGAGGAAAATACTGCATTTCTTTGTTTCCTTAGAAGATGAACGAATCAAATATTGTTGTAAATGGTGTTTAATGGCTATTAATGACTATTGATGGGGTTCAATGGATGCTGAATACCCTTGGTGTTTAATGACTATCTAAATACTTTTAATGATATTTAATGGTTGTTGATGACTATTGATTATGGTTGTTGGATACACTTAACAATATCTAAATACCCTTAATGGTATTTAGTGGCTGTTAATGGCTATTAATTATGACCAGAAATGTTTCATCTTTCAAACCTTTCCCCTTTGCTGAAAAGTATAAATAGGGGTGGTGGTTCTCAAGGAATGATTATGCTTTTTCTAAAAATATTTTTGCCCACAGAAGACTTGATTGAGAGAGTTATTCAGAAATTAGTAGAAGACTGCAATTCTGGAGTCCCTGTTCCTGAAAGAGTTTTGTGGTAGCTTCAAAAGGTTAGAGTTTCACAATTAATTCAATTTACGTTATCGTGCTATTATGTATGTTCGTGATCTTGTATAATGCTTCCGCTGTGCATATTCTAACAAAGCTTTCATATTACGATTATGAATCCAAAAAACTTCGGTGAACAGTAAGCCAGAAAGAAAACCAAAGTTCAGATTCCGAGTCAACTTTGACGAACTAGAAACGTAAGATTGTGGCACTGTTGTGTACTGTTGGTACGAATTGTGTACTGTAGAGGCGAAAAGACGACGCATATGGCGTGTGTGTACGCGTATGTATCGCCGCATCTGTGCCGTGTGTAGCCATAGCTTCATCGTTTGTCTGCTGGGTATTGGAATTGACGCCGTGAATCCGTGTACCTTGTTGTGAATTGGGAATTTTTGACGCCGTTGGAATATTCTGTGTATTGTTGCCGTTTGTGAACGTTGCTGGTGGAGTTGGAGTTGACGTTGTGAGCCTGTTGCTCTTTGGTGTGTTCACGCCGTATGTGAGCGTTGGAATGTTGCTGGCTTATGAGACTGGGCTGGGCTGGGCTAGAGAAATTGGAATTGACTGGGTTACTAATGGTATTGGAATGGGTTGCAGGAAATTGGAGAAAATTGGAATTGAGGTGTGGGTTTGCTAATGGGTTTGGAGAGAATTGGATGGGCTGGGCACCTGCAATTTGGGCATAAGAGGTCCAAAATTGTCTTCCCTTATAAAGAACTCAACGTTAAGGTAAGGAAGGAGTGGCTAAAAATTGTAATTAAGGAAAGGGCCAAAAGATTGCAAACTTAGCCAACTTAAGCTAGAAACTTAGCCAACTTAAGCTAGAAACTTAGCCAAATTGAGTTAATTGGTTAGATCGGCTAGACTTTAAGTAGGACAAATTAATATAATTAATTAATGAGCTTCTTAATTTCAATGAAGTAAAATAATTAACTTAATTATAAACTAATTGATTCGAAAAATATAATTATAATTAAACTAAACTAATTAACAAAATATTTAATTTTAAAAAATATTTTTGAGACAATTTTCAAATATTTATAAAATGTACTAATTATATAAATAATATAGAAATATATGCATCACTTAAAAAATTATAAAAATGACAAAATTACTTAAAATAATTTTAAAAATATTTTAAATTTTATAAAACTAATTATTTTAAATCGTTTGAAATTAAAGAAACTTGATGATTAATTTATATTGTGGAGGATCGAAATTGGGTGTCAACACCCTTCTTCCCACAACTGCGTTTCCTCCCTTTTGGGTATCATATTCAGTCTTAAATTTCTAACGTCTCATAAATGATTCAAATTACCTAGGACCTACAAATTAAACTGTAACGATTCATTCTGTCGTTATTGAAATATTTAATGTCATGGCGTACAATTTTTTTTCCTTTTTATAAAAAAATTCTCAATATAAAATTACACTTATCTTATGCCTCAGATGCGTAGAGTTGCTTGGAAGAGTCTTACATTGCAGGCTAAAGTTCATCCTAGATTCAAATTCATCCTATGGTTAGATGTACAAAAGAGACTGGCCACATTGGAGAGACTACTCAAGTTTGGAATCCAAGTACCACCTGATTGTATCTTCTGTAGACAGTAGACAGGTCTTGGAAACATTTGATCACTTATTTTTTGAATGCGGTAAGACTAATCTTCTATGGACCAGGCTGTGTACTTGGTTAGGGTTTCAAAGGCCTATTCTAGATTGAAATTCTGAGGTGCAACAGACTTCAATCTTGCCGATGATTCGATTTCAACTTGAAATAATTCATTTCCACCTGAATTAATAAGCCAATTTAAGTGGAGTGAGCTATCTTGTAATACATCATTGCATATACTTTATCCTCTTGATGTCTAGTTCCTGTTACACCCCAAAAATTTCTAAGTTAAGACCTGAACTATTCTTTATTTACATATAAGGACATATCGGGTGATTCTTAAATTGCTTATATGTGTAAAGGTCAATTATTTAGTGTGGAAATGAATTTAGAGATGAATTAAAGTCACAAGAATCCCCTATCACAAAGTTGAGTTGAAAGTTCCTTACCAATTAGGTTTTGATGTAAGATTATACTTGGGTCAACTTCAAACGATCATATCTCTTAGAATATAAAAGAGATATGTAGCCCATAACCTATCAAATCAAAGGTATTTGAATCTTTGCTCCAACGCCACCAATTTTGCATCAATCCGAATTCTAAGTAAATAGTTATGATCATTTTAGTAACCTGATACAGTGCAATGACGAATTAGCCGATGGGAAAACATTAAAAAAGGCCATTTTTATCTTTTTACCTCTAATAAAACCCTAAATGAATTTCTTGAACTAATATAAAGCCCAAAACAATCAGGGTTTCATCTCTTAATCCCCCATTTTCTTCTCTCTCAAACCCTGAGACAAAACCCTAAGGAAAAATCAAAGCATTGGAAGTTCAATCTTTTTCAAGGCAAGTCCTCAAATAATTTCCTTCTTTCCAACTCAAATTCCATCATACAATCATGAATCATTAATGAAAATCATAATTCTTGGCCATAGAGTTTTCAAGAAACTAATTCAAGAATCTCAAAAAAGGTTTTCTTGACTGTTCTTCTTCAAGCTAGGGTTTCAAGTCTTCCAATCAAGTTCTTCTTCAAGCTAGGGTTTCAAGTCTTCCAATCAAGTTCTTCTTCAAGCTAGGGTTTCAAGTCTTCCAATCAAGTTCTTCTTTAATATTCTTCAACAACTTTGTTCTTCTAGGTATGTAAGGCTATCATAGTATTGGAGTAGTTCGTCCTCACGCCCTACATCTTCTTTTAAATTAGTAATAGAGTAAATTTACGGTTCTATCCTTAGATTTGAGAATTCTTGAGATGAGTTTGTTGCTGAGTTCTGAGTTCTATTCCTAATGGTTGAGTTGCTATATTGTTATTAAGATTCTTGAGTTGATTCATTCATGTCTATATTTCAGCATGAACTCTATTATTTGAGAATTCTTGAGATGAGTAGTATCTTTGAGTTCTGAGTTCTTAAGTCCTGAGTATTGAGTTTTTCTATATTGTTATTGAGATTCTTGAGTTGATTTGTTCATGTCTATATTTTAGCATGAATCCTATTTTGAGTTATAATTTTTGAGAATCTTTTAAAGAAAACATTTTTTTCTTAAACTGATTTCCTGAGAAAGCAAAGATGAGTTTTGAGAAAGAGTTTTAACCAAGATTTGAGCAAGAGTATTTTAAAGTATCTTTTAAGAAGAGTTTAAGGGAACACAAATGGTTCCAAAAGTAATATTTTTACATTGAGATGAGAACTATGATTCATGATTAGTATGACAGTCGAGTATGCCATTAATGTGTAAGCAGTATGACATCTAGATATGCCATCAATGTTTATACAGTATGACTTTCCGAGTCATCAATGATCAGATCACAATAAATATTTGTTTTAAACCATTTTTTTCTAAGAAAGTAAAGCAGAGTTTGAGTAGAATTTAAAGAGAATTTTGAGTTAAGTTTAAGGGAATTGAGTAGTCCCAAATGTAACATTTTGTTACATTGAGAAAAGAGAAACTTTGATTTCTAAACGAGTTTATGAGTTCAGAGATATTTCAGAGCAGTTACCTCTTTTAAGAGGATAGTTTGAGTAATTATCTCAAACCAGAGAAAGAGTATGTTTATACATTTAAGCATGAGTATATATATTACTAGGAGTAGTATTGAGCACCGATATGGGGATGAGTTCAGACAACTCAAAATCATCATAAACCATGTCATGCCAACATGGGTACAAGATCATACTCTTTAGATGAATCTTTATTGCTTAGTGGATCCACTTAGTTGAGAGGTTCTATACCTCGGCATGGTATATGACAGTTCTGGCAGCGTGGATGAGATGTTGTATCATCACATAGCTCATAATGATGGTTGTCGATTAGAGAATCTCCCAATAGAGTTAAAGTGTTTTTTAATATATCACTTATTATGTTGAGTTCAGAGATGAGTAAGTATCTATAAAGCTTTAAATGATTTAACTCTTTTATTTTGCTTCGGCTATATTACATACTTGTACATTCAATGTACTGATGTCATTAGACCTGCATCTTGTTATATTGCAGATACAGGTGTTCAGGATCATCAACAGGCGCTTCGTTGAGATCTCTCTACACTTCAGCTAGGTTTTGGTGAGCCTCCTTGCATTCCGAAGGACTTCACATTTACTTTCTAGTTAGTAGTTTTGAGATGTCATGGGTCTTGTCCTGACATCCTCCCTTATTAGTAGAGGCTTCATAGATAGATAGAGTCGAGGTGTCACTCAATATTTACTTTCTTTTGAGTTTTATTAGAAACTATAAATATTGCTATTGAGTATTTTCTAGACTTTATGAGATGAGTATTTGAGTTTAACGAATTTAATTCTATTTTGAGCCTATCATTGCTTGAGTAAGTCTTTCGCTAAGTAGTCAGCCAAGTCAAGGGTTCGCTTGGGGACCAGCAATGGTTTACGAGTACCGGCAACGTCCAGGGTGTAGGCTCGGGGTGTGACAAACTTAGTATCAGAGCACAGAGTTCAAGTGTCCTAGGGTGTCTATGAAGCCGTGTCGGTAGGATCTTATTTATGGTTGTGAGGCCCACACTTCTATAAATTAGGGACTACAGACATTTAAGAAAAGTTTCCCTTATTTCAAACTCTAACTCACGCAATAGAACTGTGTCATAAGAAACTTATTCAAATTCGTACGTTTCTCAGATCCATTCGACTACCCCCATACTCAAGGTGGTTGAAATAGTAAAACCCAGATCCTTAACGATGAGTTACTCTCAACAAAAGTCTTGAGAAGGTCATGAGACTACAGAGGGGCTTGAGAGAAGTTCGTGAGTGAGCTTAAGTGTTTAAATTTGAAAGAATGCACTCTAATTCATATAAATCATGCATTCGATCTATAAGCGGGATATACTCTCAGATTCTCTTCTTTAAAATCTTATTTCAGATGATACCCTTTAAGAGGGGAGCGTGTTTTAGAATGATTGGGTAGTATTTCCATCTGAAAGCTAGTGTAATTTGAGATATTATGAGCCACTAGTAGTAAAAGTGCCCAAAGTAAGAAGTATGCATTTAGAGATGTAGTAATTTAAAAATGGGGATAGTTATTGAGTAGAGTATGTAAGTTGTAGCCATGTACTTAGTAAGTCATAACTGCTAAGTTTTTCTCTTATGTGTAAGCAAAGGAGTAGTAATCTTGTGTGATTTTCATGATAGAAGGTAGAGTATGAGTTACTAGTATGGATGAGTTAGAGTATACTTTAACCATAAGGAAGTTTATGTCAATGTGTCATCGTGTTAGTGAAGACCAAGTATAGGTGTTGTATAGGAGAGCAGCGTATTCATGAGGTGATAGATCTAAGATAGGCTTATGATTTTGAAGGGAGAGCACCATGGTATTCAGAGGGTTATAGAACTAATTAGGCAATGATGTAAAGTAAGTGGGTAAATAGTACCTAGGTTGTGAAAAGAAATGTAAAGGTAATTTGTAAGTATATAGATTAGAGATAAGGATTGACCTACTTGTCAATATGGAATAGACTGATGTAAGCATTATTTATTACCCTTAAGAGTTTGGTCGAAGGGACTATATATAGCCAATGATGAGCCTTTCAAATATAGTTCAAGTTTCCTCAAGTTAGGTTGATATGAACTTATAAGGACGGTATAGTGGGCTAAGAAGGAGAAGTCAGACTATTAAGAGTTAGATTAAGCGGCTTTATAAGCCAATGCGGGTAACAGTTATAGAAAGTATTTTATAAAAGCCAGAAGAAGTTACGAGGAGTATCTTAGAAAGAAGTCCAAGAAGGAATCTTAATACCTGCGCATGGAGAGTTCAATAGACATGAGATTAGCATTGTCCCAAGTATTAGAGTAAAGCGAATGTAGACTAGTTTAGAGAAAATGGAATAGATCTATAGCCTTAGAGTATTAGCTTCATACCCAAGGGAGAGATGATAAGGTGAGGGACCAAGTCAAGTGTTAAGAATCATATAATGATGTGTTTAGATAGAGTTAGGGTGTTATATCAATCCATTCATACTATAGCGTATTCCTCAAAGTTTAGTCATTACAACATCCTGTTGACGTTTCTAATATCATAATTGTGTTCATGATCTATGCTCATACACTTCAGACAGATTCACATCTATGCTCAATTCCCAGAATGAGGGGAAAAACCTTTAGCCCATTGATCTCAATCTAACTCCATAAAGTTATGGATATCAACCTCATGATATGAACCTATTCATATAAGCACTCGTGTCTCATAGTATGCTCAGTCTTGAGAATTCATGTCTTACTCTCAATGGCTAGCAACATAATGTTATGTCATGCATATTCTTATATCAGATATCTCGAATGAATTGTGCTTATGATCTTTCACCCTAAGCTCTTTCAGTGGTCCTTTTCAGTTTTGATAGTGATGTTGTTGATAGTAGTTAAGTAATGATAGGAGGAGAGGGTTGAAGTTTCTTATTATGGTAGTGATGGTGTTTTTATTCCATCTAAGGTTATAATGTGGAGGGGGAATAAGATGGAGTTTTACTATGAGTAATAGTTAAATGAGAGCAATTAGTCGATTCATGGTAGTAATGTGTGAAATTTTAGTTGGTAGAGATGATGAGAGAATGAGAAATTCTTAGAAGGATTGGTTAGTAGGAGTTCATGGAGTGGTTATAGTACTAGGCTTGAATATGGTTTTATTAACATGTGGACAAATGCATGATGCATTGGGTGTTTCTTTATTTGGTCTCGAGGTTGGTTGAATGCGGTTATAAGGAGAAGTATTCTTGGGATGAGATTCCCTTTAGAGGTATAGAACCTAAATTTTGTGGTTTAGATTAGTATAACCATCTCATGTTTAGAACCTTGTGATTTAGAGATTAGGCTTGAACACTGTAAGAGCAAGCAATTTGACTTAGACATTTGCAAAAGTAGTCATCTACTCTAGTGGGAGCTATGAGTTGTAGCTAATGAAGTGTAGTAATCAGAAAGGAGAGCATAGTTGAGAAATGTTGCTAAGCTTCAAAGCTACTAGTCATACCACTAAAGGCATAGTAGTCATATTCTTGCTTCGTGCCCGGATACCTTGTTTCATGTCATGGCCTGTAATCTTGAAATCTTATGTGAGTTTCATGCCAAGCATGCTCAAGTCCAGTTTCAAATCTCTCAATATGAATCTGTTCTGCCTATATTAGTAGACAAGTTCAGAAGTCAAAAGATAGTAAGAGTAACTACTTTCATTGCTGGTAGGTGGCACGAACGATCACTACTAGTAGCTGGTACTGGGATCCGCATCACGAAATAGATGAAGAGTGTAGCATGACAACCAAAATAAAGGTACTCAGTAGGCATCATAGGCCAAGTGAGAAAGAAGGTAAAGACAATATGAAAACATAGAATCTAGACACAAACAAAGGTCGAAGCAGAATTTAAAGAAAGCACACGAGTGTACCAAAAATAAAACTAAGTACAACTAAACTAAACCTAATTGGACCCCATAAGCCCTGAAAATACACTTGTGTGCAAGTTTAAGTAAAACTTGAGCGGACTCCCATAAGCTCGATAGGTACACAAAATAGCTAAATCTACAAGAGAGAAGTACTGCAAGTCCAGATCTAATAACTGCAAGTCAGGCCTCAAACCTAAGAAACGGCCTCGAACCGTAAGTACCCAATAATAGGGCACCTATCCAACTAGTAAACTCCCAGGGGTGTCAGCCGCCGAGCTAGCAAGACTAACCCGGGAATATCAGTATAACAAATAAAGCCACCTATCCAGCCAATAAACTTCCAAGGGCGTCAGACGACCAACTAGGAAGAGTAAGCCCAGGGGCGTGTCGATTTTGAAGAGGATCTCAACACAAACAACCAACAGATCAATAGTATCACAGTGGAATGACCTCCACTCACAAGAAACCAAACAAGGCTCCAAACCTGAACCACTCCAATTCCAAGTCACACAGTGAAGCACGAAACCTCCAAAATCGTAACGGGGCCACAGAAATAGGGAGAGTGAAATAGAAGATCGATGAAGCTTTGACAATGCCTAAACTAAGGCTCATACTATCAAACTCAAGTCTGCTACTCCGATCTAAAGGGAGCTAGTCCATCCTAATCGACATTGGAGAAGAAATAAGGCCTATAGGCCACAAGAATCGCAAGTCTAAGGCAAGCACTTGCCTAATCCTAGACAAAGGCCAATCAAGCTCAAATAATTCATATCAACAATATACATGTCAATTCACAAGATAGAAATAAACACATAACCCCGACTAACATGGTACTATACTTGAAAATAATATCAATCAAGCATAAACATGGTATCTAAGAAAGGAAATCAAAATAACTAGGTACCCGCCCCCAATTCACTCTACTCAACAAGAATTTACACATTCAGGATCAATCTAAGAGAAGGAAAGTTGTAGCCTACCTTTAGGCCGACCACGCGCGCTCCAAATCATTATGCTGGAGCTTTTCCCTTTCGAATAGCCTTAGAACGCAGCCACACTATCAAAAATAGGATCACAACATCAATAACTCTAGAGATTCCATGTAGGAATAGACTAGAGTGGGAAGGTGAGTACAAATCTAAGCCAATAAATATCATATCTTTTATTCAAGCTAGAAGGTTATTAGGGAGAGGTTGTTTAGTCTACTTGGCTCATCTTCGGGATGTTAGTGCGAAGTCCCCTTCTCTGGAGTGAGTCCCAGCAGTTTTAGAATTTCATGAGGTATTTCTTACGGATCTGGCTGGTATGCCTCCGAATAGGGATCATATTGATTTCTGCATAGATTTGGATCTAGACACTCGTCCAATATTTATTCCTCCATATTGTATGACTCTGGTAGAGTGTAGAGAACTCAAGACTCAGCTTTAAGAACTTCTAGATAAGGGATTTGTTTATCTCAGTGCATCACCTTGGGGTGCTCCAGTCTTCTTTGTGAAAAAGAAGGATGGTAGTATGACGAAGTGTATAGACTACATGAAGTTGAATAAGGTTACTATCCAGAATAAGTATCTTTTACCTCACATAAATGATTTATTTGATCAGTTGCATCTTCACTTTCTGCAATCGTAACCACTTGTCGTTCTGATTACTTCATCCATAAACCTTTTTTTATTTCAAAATAGCGATACTCTCTAAAAACGTAAAGGTGAAGCTTCCATTCTAGAAGCAGTAGCTTCCCGCCTCTCTCGAGGTGAGAAGTTCCCTTCCTTTTTCTAAAATGCCTGAGGGGTCTGCTCAGCAAACGTACAAAGTGGACTGCAGTTTGGCTGACCCTCTTCTCCTCATTTGGGTTGGGTTGACCCAGAAGTACAGTAAGAAGGAACGGAATTCAAAATTAAAGTTGACTTAAGGTCGGGGTACCATCAGTTGAAGATTAGGCTTGAGGATGTTCCTAAGACGACATTAAGGACTCGATATGGACATTATGAGTTCTTGGTGATGTTGTTTGGGTTTATCAATGTGCTGGCAACTTTCATGAGTTTGATAAATGGTATCTTCAAGCCATTTCGAAATTCTTTATTATTGTGTTTATAGATGATATTTTGATCTACTCCAAGAGTAAAGAGGAACATGCATAACACCTTTGCATTGTTTTGGGTATCCTAGGAAAACAGAAACTATATGCCAAGTTTTTGAAGTGTGAATTATTGTTCTTTGGTTGCTTTCTTAAGGCATGTGGTCTTCGAAAAAAGTGTGATGGTGGACCTCCACAAGATTGAGGCAATTAAGAGTTGGGTCTGGTCTAACTCTGTGACTGAGGTTAGAAACTTTGTGGGCCTTTCTAGCTATTACCACATATTTGTTAAGAATTTTGCTTCCACTGCTACTCATTTGACTAGACTAACTCGGAAGGAGGTACCCTTTGTATGGTATGAAAGGTGTGAGGAGATATTCCAAAATCTCAAAACACTCCTGACTATAGCTCCTATCCTAGCATTTCCAGTTGAATGTAAGGATATCATTGTGTTTTGTGATACTTCCCCTTCAGGTTTTAGTGCGGTGTTCATGCAGGATAAGAATGTGATAGCCTATGCTTCAAGGAAATCGTATCTCCATGAGAAGAAATACCCAACACATGATTTGGAGTTGGCAGCAGTAGATTTTGCATTCAATATCTAGCGACATTATATCTATGGTGTCAAGTGTCAAGTGGTCACTGATCATCACAACCTGCGACATGTGTTCACATAGAAAGATTTGAATCGTAGATAGAGAAGGTTGATGGAGTTTTTGAAGGATTATTATGTGACCATCCAGTACCATCCTGGTATCTCCAATATGGAGGTAGACACATTGAGTCGAAAAGCGGTCAACATAGGTAGTTTGGCCTATTTGGGGGTGTCTAAACGACCATTGGCTAGAGAGATTCAGACTCTAGCATATGATTTTATGCACTAGGGAATTTCAAAAAAGGGTGGAGTGTTGGCCATAATTGAAATCAAACCCACATTCCTAGAGGAAATCAAAACCAAGCAATTTCAGGATGAGCAATCGAAAAAACTCTGAAGAAGGGTGGTGTCTGGTGAGGCCCCAAACGCAATGCTTGATGTTGGTGGGTTTCTATATTTTAGAGGGTGGATTTGTGTTCCTTTTTTTGACAACTTGATTCAAAGTGTGTTGCTAGAAGATCATGGCTCATAGTACTCTATTCATCCGGGCGTAACCAAAATATACCGGGACCTAAGGTAACTTTATTGGTAGCCTGTGATAAAGAGGGACATAGCTGAATATGTGTCCAAGTGTCAAAATTTTTAAGAGGTGAAATACGAGCACTAGAGGCCTGAAGGATTGCCTCAAAGGATGTCCATTCTAGAATCGAAGTGGGAAGGATAGCCATTGATTTCATGGTGGGTCGTCCTAAGACTTTGGGAAAGTATGACTCCATTGGGTCATTGTAGACAAGTTGACTAAATCAATCCACTTTATTACAGTCAGAGTGGATTACGATTCTCAGCAGTTAGCCAAGATTTAGGTCAAAGAGATAGTAATATTGCATGGGGTTCCATTTTCCATTATACCAAGGTACCTAGTTACTTCCAAGTTCTAGCGCAAATTGAAAATGTTGGGAACCCAACTCACATTTAGCATGAGTTTTTATCCTAAAAAAGATAGTCAGTCGGAGAGGACGATTCAAGTGCTGGAAGACATGTTGAGATCATGTGTGATTTACATTAGGGTCCATTGGGATCGTTTCTTACCATTGTGTAAATTCTCTTATAACAACAACTACCACGTTAGTATTGACATAGCACCATTTGCAGAACTTTACAAGAGGGGATGTAGATCATCCATAGGGTGGTTTGAGGTGGGAGTTGTGAAACCATTAGGTGTGGACTTGAAGAGGGAAGCTTAGAAAAATGTGAAAGGTATCCAAACCAAGTTCTTGTAGCCCAGAGCAAACAAAAGGAGTATGCAAATAGCAAGCTAAGGGACATGGCATTTCAGGTTGGTGATAAGGTTCTATTGAAAGTGTTACCAATGAAAGGTGTAATTAGGTTTGTCAAGAAGGGTAAGCTTATCCCTCAGTATATCGGTCTATTTAAGGTTCTTGAAAGTGTGGGATCGGTAGCATACAAACTAGCATTGCCACCCAGTTTTTCCAGCGTCTATCCAATTTTCCATGTATCCATGCTGAAGAGATACCATGGGGGTGGGGAGTACATCATCAAATGGGATTTAGTCTTGCTAAATAAGGACCTTCTATACGAGGAGGATCCGATTGCTATTCTTGATAGGGATGTTCGAAAATTGAGGACAAAGGAAATCAAATTGGTAAAGGTTATGTGGAAGCATCATCTGATTGAAGATGCAACTTGAGAAATTGAGAGGGACATGCACGAAAAGTACCCTCACATGTTTGAGGATTTAGGTACTACTTTCTTCTTGACTTAGCATGTTGTTTTATTGTTTGATCATTCGGGGACTAACGATGGGTAAATCGGTATCTCTTATAACGACCCTCCATGTCATCATGGGTAAGCTAGTCATAAAAGAAATTGGGCAAGAAAACTTTTGGAGTAGTGAGTTGAATATTTCAGGCTAGGCTAGGCTTGGATGAAATCTGAGTAAGATGAGGTCTAGGGTAATCAGGAGGGGAAGAATAGGGTGAAACGTCTAAGTAGACTTTGTGTTTCTTGTTTCTAAGACGTTGTGTAGTCTGTAGAAATTTTCAGAAGTGAATTTGGGTAAGTAGAACTCCCAATATCAAATTTGGCATGAATAGGTTGGTTTTGAACGTCAAGATTTGAAGGTGTGTTGCGAAATGAGAAATTTTGGGAGGATTTTTGAGGTTCTATCCATGCAAGCCACTATAGCAGGTGACATGCTGCTATAACAGTGGAATTAATTCATGCTATAGTGGGAGATCCCACTACGGTGCCGCCATTATAGCGGGACTGGATTGCTATGGTGGGGTAAGTCACTAATAATGCAAAAAATACCTCAATCCATTATCATTCAAGAACATTTTGGGGAAGTGTAGAGGCGCCCCAGGGAGGTTTTCATTTGTTTTACATCAAAATCATTTGTAAAGGTATGTAAACTACTCCCCAAGTTTGGTAATTTTATTATTAGGCCTTAGGATCCATGGTGGTGACTGTAGGGAAGGGGTTGGTTGACTTAATTGGTGATAAAAACTTGGTTTGAGAGGAAATATCATGAAACTGGTCTGGAGTTTAGGATTAGGATTTTATCCGGATATATTTAGGCCTTTTAGGTCTTATTTTGTGTTATATTCATTGTTTATAGACAAAAAAACAAGCTAGGCTTCATAACAAGGAGAAGACTCAGGTTCAGTAGAGCTTTCTGGTTTGATTCGAGGTAGGTGATGATTGAATTATTTTCCATTTACGTCATATGTGCATGTTAAATTTTTCTCTAGTAATACTTGTACAATATGTGGTTTGGGAATTAGAAAGGGATGAAATTGAAATCATATCTTATTGTCAATATCATGCAATGAACTTGTCCTATTTGTTTGTGTTTTACAAATCTAGTTGTACTCATTGTGATTTTGATTGTGTGATGTGTTCTCGGTTGGCTCGAGTACCATGTCTGATACATATTATCGGTTGGCTCGAGTACCACACCTGGTACATGATATCTCTTGGTTGGCTCAGGTACCACACGCATGGTACATATATTGGTTGGCTCGTCTACCACATTTGATATGGGATATCTATTGGTTAGATTAGGTACTATGTTGGGTACATGTTTCATATCGATTGGCTCGGGTACCATGCCTGTTACGTGTGACTCTTTAGTATGTTGGTTCTATGAGTGAACCGAGTTTGTTTATTGTAATATTGTTGAGCAAATTTTTTGTGATTATTCCATTAGGATGAGGACTATGATTCATATTGATGTTACTGACTATGGCTATATTTGTATATTGTCTTGTTTTACTGAGTTACAATTTCCTGTTCATATTTTGTATATTGGGAGTTAACCGATGATTCTACTAGTACACTGTTGATTTTTTGTGCTGATACTATATTTTCTCTTTCTTTGTTAAGTACAGGGCATATTTCGACGGCTACTACGCGACCTTAGTTCTGAGTCCCACACTTTTCTTAATCCAAGGGTGGGCTGCTTCTGCTATGGTTCATCTTTTCCCTCTATTCCATTTGTCGGACTTAGACTTTTTTGTTTTGGGGTTGCATCCCCGTATTCTAGACTATGTAGATGTTTTGGTACACGACTTTCAATTTCTAGGGGGAGTACTTCCGCATGTTTTTGTTAAGATGAATGGATAATTTTAATTAATGAGAAAACTATTCCTTTTACGACCAGTGTAGTAGTTTGTGTATTAGTTTTTGATTGGTTCTCCTACCGAGGGTTTAGTGTGGGCACCTCTCACGGCAGTTTTGGTCATGTTAATTATCTACTTTCTTTTTTAGTCTGTTTAAAAAAAGAATGATCTCCTCTTTTTTGGCAACACTTTAATCTCAGTTTTTCACGTGACAAGTTTAAAGCTACAAGATTAAAGGACATTTTGGTACATTTGACATATCTTTAATTTAGGACCACAATATTATTTTTTTATTTTCTTAAACTCGGTGCCAATTTAAAGTAGATCATTCTTTTTAAAATGGAGGGAATAATTTAATACATGAGTGGAGGAGCCACTTAGAGCTATGTAGGAAGAAACCAACAACATACAATTATAGAAAGACATAATTAAGTAATAAAAAATGGCAAAATTACGCGTATTGACATACATTACTAGTGTATTATTTAGTATAGCTATAGTTTCATATAATTATTACTCGCGGCTACAGTTTAATGAAATTTTTTATGAAGAATAACAGGTATTTGTATATATTAATTTGTATCTATTTTTGTATTTGTGTACGTATTAATAATTTTGTTATTATACTGTACATATATATACGTATTTGTATATAGACAAACTTCCATTTCTGGTGTTTGGTTCTAAATATTTTTTTATTTTGGGTTGTATATTTTTTTCGGTATACCCACAATACTTTATACGAATCAATTGTATAATTTTAACACTTATATACAATTACTTATTTATCTATATTAATAGTTTGTATACAATACAAATAATTGTATATAATATATGTTATTTGTATAAACTCAATTCATATAATTTATTTTTAAAAAGGGCGAAATATACCAACGAAAATTAGCATAGCAAATGAAACTATAGCTATGGAGCGTAATTAAGCAAACTCTAGTTAAGGATCGTTATTAAGTTTCATCTCTTAGCTATTTATGAAATTTCATCAAAAAAATCTGGCCACCACAAAAGAGAGGTGGTGTGCGAAGAAATCAACAACACAATGAAATAAACGTTACAAGCATGTGTATTTATATAAAATAAGAATTAAGTGATTTGAAGTTGGGGTCAAATCAATAACAACAAATATTTTCATAAGAAGAGACTAAACTTTCATAGAATTAAAAACGAAGAGAGGTAATTGAATTTCTGGGACTCAAAACATTGTCAAGACTGCTATTAATCATTCTGAGAAGCTCTTCAATCATCGCAAAATGATGTTAACCCTAGAATACAATCATGTGAAGATGATAATATGGTTAAATGTCCTCTAGAATGAGAGATTATAGATATTATTTTTGATATGAGCACAAACACTGTTGTTGGACCTCATGATATTATTATTGATGATGAATTTTTGGCTAGATTGCTTAACAACCTCATTCAAGGAGAGCATTTCATTAATTTTTCTATGTCTAAAAGGATAGGTGCTTTTTTCTAACTGCCATTGGCACTAGGTCAAGAAGAATAACAAGATCAGAAGATCCACTATTTTTATTGAGAAGGAATATCCTTTGAATACCTTAGATGTCCTACTTATTTAGTCCAAAAGAAGATGGATTATTTTGAGAAGCTGCTGTCTAAAATCATTAAGAGATCCAGTGTGTGGCAAAGAAAAATATTATTCTATGGAGGAAAGATTATTCTTATAAAAAAATTATTCATCAATATATTCCAATTTACACCATGTCTCTGTACTCACTCCTCCAAAGAGCACTATTAAGTTGATTGAAAATCATTTTGCCAGATTCTTTTGGAGATCAACGACTGATAGCGATAAATACCATTGGAGCTTCTACAGAAATTTATGTTTTCCTAAAATGAATTGGGGGTTAGTGATACGTCCAAATTAGACCTCGCAATGAAGTATAAAACAGTCATTGATCAAATATATAACTCAACTAGCTTGCGGTTGATCCTACATTGAATATGTCTTAAAACTAGATCAATGAGGTTATTTAAGTCTTCAGTCTGATTATTTGCAAAGGGGGCTGGGAATAACAATCAATGGTTTATAAAATATCAGTTTAGGTCAAGTATGAGAATGGACTGGGATTGTGTTCCCCATGATTGCATAACTCAGTAAGTATGTCGTATTAGTGATCTATCCTGATGTTAGCATGAAAAATGGTAAGATAAGTACATCTAAACGTTGTCAAACACTAATTAGATGCATGCCACTCTAAATCCTTTCAGGTCTTTCAGTGTTTGAATTCTAACCCTTACCGTTATCTTGGATTAACTTTACTTTTCACACCTCATGTTATTAGACGAGTGTTAGTAGTCCTGAATCTCTGTACGTTGTTAATCTCTTTTCCTTTTCTAGTCTTCTCTTGTGAAGCAATTTTAAGAATTAAGGCGAGTTATAATGTGTGCATTCATTACAAAGCAATCATGACAAAGAGAAAAATAATACATGCATGAACACTGTTTAAGGATCACTTTTTTAGGTTAACTTACTTCGTTAATTTACCATGGTTCCCAAAACCCTAGTGATAGCATCCACGTTGGCATACTTCCATTACAATTGATGGACTTCAATGGAAAATTAAGAAAATATTTATCACAAAAGAAATGTCCAAATTCAAGCTCAAAAGGAAGAAGATTGGGCTACATGAAGCCCAATAGGGAGTCCAAAATGCTAAATGTTCATAGTCAAAGATTCCTACTTTAAAAGTTTCTTTTTAAAAAAACATTTCCTAGTTTAAAAGCTTCCTAGTTTAAAAGTTTCATAATTTAAAGTTTTCTAGTTATTATTTTCATAAAAGTAGGAGTTGAATCTCATTCTATTTGTGATAGGTTTTCCCTAAATATAGAGGTGAATTTTGTTATTTTAATAAGACATGATTAATATTATTTGAGAGATTTCTCTTCTTTACACATTTTTGTGTGGTGACAATGAATTTATTTTACAACCTTATAAGAAATATTATTTAAGAGGTGATAACACTCAACTACATACCATACAAATCAATGTATATGCGGTCGCTAGCAATATATAACTCAAAGTATGATATCAGGGTCGAATCCCACAAGGAACAATGTAAAGGCGATTCAAGAAATAAAGAATTGCAAGCTACTAATTTGAATCCGAACAAATGATACAAGTATTTTTTGAGGGGGTTTTCGGTAACATTTAAAGATACGAGATAGAGGATAGCAAGGACAAAGGTCTTCTCGAGCTAGGATACCAAGGAGATTTGGGAATGGGAAGTCAATCAATATCTATATGATCCATTGCATATCAATTGTATATAATCTCAATTAATCATGGGTAAAATCAAATATGCCTTGAAATCTCAATTATCCACCTATTTCCTTCGATGATAGGCAAATATTTCTCAACTAGTTCTTTTGAACCTAGCTAAGTGGCAACAAAGATGATCCAATTATAGGCATTTCAAGGATTTCACTATTTCAAGCTCTAATTCAATAAATGAATTAATTACACCTAAAATTAGCACCAATCAATCTTTCTCAATCTCAATTGACTATTGCAAGCTATATCAAAGTAAAAGGGCAAGTCTTAGGAGTGATGAAATCCTTTGGAAAGCATTTAAAGCATTAGATTAACTAGATAATCAAAGACCCATTTTATATATGAGAAAATATTCAATTAACTACAAAAGCACAGGATAAAAATTAACAACCCATCAATTGTTTATCACTAACCCAAAATCCAAATCACCTATTAACAACTACACCTAGAAATAAGCATTACAAATCACAGTGTTGAAGAAAGGTGAAAAATAACTACAATCAAAGCATGCAATCTTCACTCTAATGGTGTTATTTGTGGAAGTTTGCTCTCAAAACTATGTCCAAAATCTCAATTTTGGAATCATATCAAAGATAATCTTCAAAATGAGCTAAGTTCTTAGCTTTGCCCATGAATAGCGCAACGACTTTCACTAAAGTGGTCAATTAACCACTTAAGCGACTGTTGACTCTGATTAACTGATCGCGTGGCCGCTAAAGCGATTGCTGACTCGTCTGTTCCTCTCACTAAAGCGGTTGAAGTTGCCACTAAAGCTGTTGTTGACTCTTTTGAACCTATCGCTAAAGCGATCAATGTGGCCGCTAAAGCGACAGTTGAGTGTTGTTGACCCATTGCTTATGCAATAAAAGTGGCCGCTTAAACGGTTGTCGACCCTTTGCTTAAGTGGTCCTTGGGTCGCTTTTCTGACATCAGAGAGTTATTTTTCCTCTTCTTCAGTTCCTTTTTTCAACTCTTTCTCCTCAATTCTTTGGCTTTTCATCAAAACTTTTTGTAAGCAATAAATAGCTAAAACAAACATCATTCAAAGGATAATTAGCCTCAATCTCTACATTAACGACAAAAAATCATAAGAAAAGAGATAAATGAGTCCAAAATTCCTGACTCATCAATATCCCCAACTTAAAGACTTTGCTTGTCCTCAAGCAAAATGAATTCAAAATCATAAGAGGCAATCAATTAGAGCACATCACACTTTCACTTCATATTCTTCAACTCTGAGTGATGACTATGACTTTGGTTGGTACTAACAATTAGTAAACAAGCATGTTATTTTCTATCCAAGCAACTCCCTCGATTTCAAGCACTTTCAAAAACACAATGGATTTTCAAGAATAATCAAGTAACATCACTAATTCTCAAGAAGTGACTCAAAACTACTAGTCAATCAAATAAACTTCCTTTGACTCAATTTCAGAATCTATCAACTTCACCGATCCATCTTAATTTGCAAGCCATCACAAGATAAAATGTCCCAAAATAGTCACAAAGTATTTACAAAACAAGGGACAATTACTCACTCACACTCACACTCACAAAGAACCAAACCATAGGCTTGCCCTTATTTTCAATCAACCTAGACTCAAATCAATCGGTCGTAGATCATGAAGGACTTTTCTCAAGCTTGTAATATAGGCTTAAGGAAGGTTAGGATATCATTTGGGTAACAGTGACTACACCCTCCTTGAACTCTACATACACTATTCACTTGCCTTGTTACCATTTTTTCATCATTTTTTGAGGTACACTCTTCTTTCCACTTCATATTAGATACCCCACATGTAACAATTTCACATTTGTGGAGGAATTCTCACTTCTTCTTATTTTCAACTTTTCTTTCTTTTTTTAGAATGCACAATATTTAGCACAAATTCCTCATTTTCTTGACCCATTCTTTCATTGCTCAATTCTCATGCCACCACACGGTTAACATCTCCTCCATACATTCTGATCACTCCCAACTTAGGCTTTTAGCCTCACTTTCCAACTTCCACAGAGTTAAAAGAGGGATTTATTCAAAAGAGGATTCATTTTCTCAAAAAGGGTAAGACTTGTAATGTGATTGCCAAAGAAATGATATTAAGCTCAAAGGGGTTAACTTGGGATAGATTTAGAGCAAGGGCAGGCTTTTTAGGTCAAGTGAACTTCTAAAACATCACAAAGAAGGCCTAAGGTCATCTCTCCAACAAAAAGAAATTAAGAACAATATTTAAAGACTAACTAGACAAGTTCTAGATATCACAAGCAAACATAAGAATTTATTCAACAACCTCACCACACGGCATGTAAACTATTCTAGATGAATCAATTTCACTTCCTAGTCAAGATCAAAGGAGTCATTTTTCACATTCTCACCACCTAATGAGTAAGGAATCACAAAAAGAGTCAAAGCATTGTCATAACATCATTCAACTCCAAATATTGCTTTTTACAAAAAAATATTAGGAGGGGTATACTCAATTCAACTGTCCCGACCTAAAGTACACCCTAGACATGACATGGTGTATAGGACCCCAAAAGGCCCCACATAAGCCACTTAGCATACATTATAAAGGCAATGGAAACAAAAGAGTTTAAAATTAACATTCATATAAAAGAGTTTGATAAAAGCGAAAGTCTAAGCATAAGTCTCAAAGCCATCTAATACATCATCAGAAAAGTGATTGGGACATAGCCCATACATCACATACAAAAGTCTGAAATAGAAATGAGATAAAGAAATAAAAGGGTCTCGATCCTCGGAACATGAGGACTCACCAATCTTCAAAGTCAATGGAATCTCTTAGCCGCGAGAATGTGAGGTAGGAACGTCGAACCCTACATTCATGAGATAATGTAGGCAAAAGTATGCGTTAGTACATGGGATGTACTAAGTATGAGGCAGTATACATAAACATGGACATAATAATAAAATGACTTAAATCAAATAGACATGATCATAATGAAACATTTAAAAACTTTATAGTGAAGAAATGACATGAAGATCATAAGACATAGTGAAATACCTTAGTATAAAGGATATAAGAAAACTTTAAAGAAAACATAATCATTTTGTTGGATATTAGCTTTAATCGACAATAAGACTATGAGAGCTATATCATGGAATCCGATATATCCCTCATACCAAAAGAAGGGAAAACTACTTGCCAAGGTAGAATCAGTACATATCATCATTTGCTAAAGTGGATCCACTAGCTAGGTCATTTAAGACAATCTTAGGTTGCACGTAGTTTGAGACTAGAGATTGCTACTAGAGACTACCCTATTGGAGCCTCCACCTCAAAGCCCTTTCGGTGCTAAGTCTAAATTCCAACGGAATAGATAAAAGTCAAATAGCAATTTAACATTGGGAAAGGCAATGGTCAATACCAATGCACACATTTCAAGATCAAAACATATAATAGCTCTTTAAACACAATTCAGCATGGATGAGAAAACCTTTCATCAATGTGAATCTATTGTGAGAAATACATTTCACAATCATGAGCATCATAGTAAGTGAGTAATCCTTTCACAATAGCATTGATACTTTCCTTTCACAGCATCCCCAAATAATTTATAATCATTTCATAAAAACATACATATTTTCATAATTTCATAGTTCAATATTCATGGGTTCATCATAGGATCAAAGTTGAAAATCATAATTTAGTCATGGGTCAATGCAATTTCAAATAAATATCATAGATTAACATCAATTCATGCATTAGAATACTTAATTAATCAAAATAATTCATAATTGGAATAAACCCACATTCATGCATTGAAACCGTAATTTGATCCATTAGAAATTGAGTTGGGAAGTTGAAATCTTTGGGGACCCCATGGAGGAAAGGACGCCATGGGTGAATACACACATACCTTGTTTCTAGAAGCCCAAAAATAATGGAGGATTGGACACTTGAATGGAACCCTAGCCTTCTTCTATTTCCTTGGGCTTGAGAGGTTTTGGGAAGATGATCTTGGACGATCTTTAGGGATTGAGTTGAAATGGGTAAATTGGGGTTTTAAAATATTTATATAGGGCTTAGGGTAGAAGACAAAGCGAAATAGTATTGGATTAAAATAATTAGAAAAAGACCCAAAAGCCCCTTTAAAATAACTGCCGAACTCGACCTACGGTCTATAGATCCTTCTACGGACCGTCCTGGTCAATCGTAGAAAGATTTAGAAACTATTTTTTGGACCTTCAATCAACGGAATCCATACGACTCGTAGGTCTTCCTACGATTCGTACATACCAACCATAGAAACCCACTTTAACCCTTAAAATTTCACCAAGTCTGAGACTCACCTACGAGACCCATCTACGACTCGTACAATGGTTGACGACCCATCCTAGCGAACCGTAAAAAGGGGTTCTGAGACTTGATTTTTGAAAATTATCTTCCCACTTCCTATGTTTGCCATCTATGGTCCGTAGGTGGGAACTGTAGACATAGCCTACAGCCCAAAATTTTATTTTCCTTCCTTTTCCATGTCCGAGGTGTTACAATATCTCCCCTTTGGGAACATTCATCCTCGAATGAAACTCAAGGCAACACAAGGAGGGTAGGGAGGAGATCTAACATCCCAACAAGAATACAACATCATCAACAACACATAATCAAAGAGAAACATCATCTCCTAGGCTTAAACATCCTCAAAACATCATTTCATAAGGTATCCATGCAATTCATACTCAAATGCACATAATCATGAAGAAATCAATCATAGCTAAACCAAAATCTCAAAAGCAATTTTTCATGAGCATGCATACATGAGAAAACATGAAAATGACTAGGGCATCTGGATGAACTATGATGAACTAAATTCCTCTAGCTAGAGTAGGATCGGAGGGAAGAGATGGGGGTAACGGCACATCATATCGGTCTCGGCCTCCCAAGTAGCACCCTTAACTCTTTGATTCCTCCATAAGACCATCACGGATGCAGCTTCCTTATTCCTTAACTTCTTAACTTGCCAGTTCAAGATCTCTATCGGAACCTCTTCATAAGAAAGACTCTCTTTTACACCAAGACTCTCCAATGGTACTATAAATGTCGGATTGCTAACACATTTCTTCAACAAAGAGACATAGAGAACTAGATGAATCGATGCCAAATCATTAGGCAATCAAGTTCATAAGCAATCTTACCAATTCACCTCAAAATCTAATATGAGCCCACATAACGGGGACTAAGCTTCCCCTTCTTTCCAAACCTCATTACACCCTTCATGGGTGAAATTTTCAAGTAAACCCAATCATTAAAATCAAATTCTAGATCTCTTTTTCTAACATCGACATAGGACTTTTGTCGACTTTGAGTCATTTTCAACCTTTCTCTAATAAACCAAACTTTCTCCATAGCCTCATGTACCAACTCAGGACCTATCAAAGTAATCTCACCAACTTCAAATCAACCTATAGGAGATCTACACCTCCTACCATAAAGAGTCTCAAATGGAGCCATACCAATACTTGAATGCTAACTATTATTATAAGTAAACTCAATCAAAGGTAAATGATCATCCCAATTACCCTTGAAGTCAATTACACAAGCTCTCAATATATCTTCTAAAGTTTGGATAGTACGCTTCGTTTGTCCATTGGTTTGAGGATGTAAGGCCGTACTAAGCTTAACACGAGTACCAAGGCCTTTTTGGAAAGATTTCTAAAACTGAGAAGTGAATTGGATACCACGATCAGATATAATGGATAGGGGCACTCCATGCAATCTAACCATCTCCTTTGATGAAGATTTAGATCCTTTTGCTTGAACACATATTGTAAACTTTTGTGCTCGGTAAAGACATCAACATGAACACAATATAAGTATTGCCTCCAAATCTTTAAAGCAAATACAACTGCCGCTAGTTCTAAATCATGGGTAGGATAGTTCTTTTCATGAGTTTTAAGTTTCCGTGAAGCATAAGCAATAACTTTCCTATTTTGTATAAGAACACATCCTAGTCCAACCCTTGAAGCATCTCAATAAACCACAAACCCATCGAATCCTTCCGGTAAAGTCAACATTGGAGTGGAGGTGAGTCTATATTTCAATTTTTGGAAACACTTTTCACACGCTTTAGACCATACAAACTTAACTTTCTTTTGGGTCAATGCTTTCAATGGAGAGGCAATCAAATTAAACCCTTCCACAAATCTTCCATAATAACCAGACAAACGAAAGAAACTTCAAATATCCGAAGGGGATAGAGGTCTAGGCCAACTCTTAGCCATATCCATCTTCTTAGGATCTACCTCAATACCCTTACCAAAAATAATGTTACCAAGAAAAGCCACGGATCTTAATCAGAACTCACATTTACTAAACTTTACAAAGAGTTGTTGGTCCTTGAGGACTTGCAACACAATCCTCAAATGATTGGTGTGCTCATCTTCACTCCTTGAGTAAATCAAATTATCATCAATGAACACAATCACAAACATATCTAGGTATTGTCTAAACACCCTATTCATCAAATTCATAAATGCGGCCAGAGCATTAGTCAAGCCAAATGACATTACTAAGCATTCGTAATGACCATACCGAGTTTGAAGCACCATCTTTGGAATGTCATCTTCCTTCACCCTCAATTGGTGATAACGACCGGAGGTCAATCTTAGAGAAGTAACTCGCTCCTTGTAGTTGATCAAATAAATCATCTATCCTTGGAAGAAGATACATATTCTTAATGGTAACCTTATTCAATTGACGATAGACAATACACATACGAAGTGAACCATCTTTCTTCCGAACAAACAAAATGGGGGCAACCTATGGAGAGATGCTCGGACGGATGAAACCCTTATCCAACAAATCTTTCGGTAAGGAGGAATAGAAATAGGTTGCGTATCTGGGAGAAGGTCAATACCGAAGTATATTTCCCTTTCGGGAGAAACACCGAGCAAATCATTGAGAAACACTTTCAGAAACTCATTAAAAATGGGGACCGACTCAAAGATAGGGGTTTCGAAATCCATATCCCTAACCTGAACAAGATGGTATATGCAACCCTTAGAAATCATCTTTCTAGCTTTAAGACAAGAAACAAACTTATTATTAGGCATAGAATCTCCCCCTTTCCACTCTAGAACAAGTTCATTTAGAAATTGAAACTTGACCACTCGGGTCCTACCATCAATAAAAGTATAACACGAATGCAACTAATTCATACCAAGAATAACATTGAAATCTAATATATCAAGCTCTACGAGGTCTACATGAGTGACTCTATGGGATAAGGAGACGGGAAAACTTCTATAGACACTCTTAGCCACAATAGATTCACCAATATGAGTAGAGACAAAAAAAGATCTATCAACACATCCGGAAGAACATCAAACTACATAGCCACATATGGCGTTAGAAAAGATAAGGTAGCACTGGGATCAAGCAAAGCATAAACATCAAGATTAAAGAATTTTAACAAAGTGGTAACCACATCGGGAGAACCCTCTTGATCATGTTGAGTTTGGAGTGCATAGAAATGGTTTTCTTTAGGAGCATTTGAACCCAAACCACTAGGTGGAGCTTGCCCACCATATTTTACCTTGTCAAGTCTAAGTGGACATTCCCTCAAGCGGTGACCACTCTTGCCACAAACAAAGCAATTATCCTTACCCATCAAGTATTTTCCCCAATGACTCTTACCACACTTTTGGCATGTGGGAACCGAAAATTGATTTCCACCACCATTTCCTTCTTGAGGCTTAGGGTTAGACACCCTTTCCTTGTTGAATTTAGGAGCTGGAGCATTGGAGGAACCTTGACCCGAAAACCTTTGTCGGAACTTAGAACGACCATGTCCATCCGACCTTGAGTGTTAAAAGTTGTCATCACCAGTCATAGCCCTCTTTGCATGCCTAGACTTCTCATTTAGTTTCTCCTTTTCGATATGTTGAGCATGAACCATTAAGCGAGAAATATCCATATCACTGATAAGCATGACGGTATGACATTCCGTAACCACCATTTATGATACTCCCGAAACAAACTTGCTCATCCTTGCCCTAGGATCGGCAACCATAGTAGGATCATATCTAGACAATTGTGTGAATTTCAAAGAATACTCCTTCACACTCATATTTCCTTGACGAAGGTTAATGAAGTCAAGCACCTTTGCCTCCCTCATCTCAAGGGGAAAGAATTTATCAAGGAAAGCAACCTTAAACTTCCCAATCAAGAGGGCCCGCATCAACTGCCCTCTATTCTTTCCATTGGTTGAACCAAACTTGAGGAACACCTTTAAGTTGATAAGTGGCCAATTCCGCCTTTTCCACCGGCATCACACCCATAATAATCAAAACCTTGTATACCTCATCGATGAATTCTTGAGGATCTTCCTCAACCTTGGAACCATGAAACTCTAGAGGATTCATCCTAGTGAAGTCCCTCACTCTAGTTGCTGCGGTACCCACATTTGGGTTCACGGAGGTCACTGCCTCCCTATTGTCTTGAGCCATCATGGCTTGAGCCAACACTTGAAAAACAGCCCTAAATCCGCATTAGTCACTTGCTCGGCTAAAGGGTTGACCAAAACTTGAGGAGCTTCTCGTTCCACATTCTCTTCCGCATTCCTTCTAACGTATGCTCTTCGAGAGGCCATACCTTGAAAAGCATCGGATAGGGATTAGGAGAGAGACACATAGAGTTAAACTCTATCGCACTACTTTAGAGTGATGAAAGAAATGGAATTTCCTAAACAAATTATAGCCTCTCATTTATAAATGTGGTGCGCTTCACACTCATGAACAAGACTCTCCTCAACGTGGCTTATGAGAAATCCTAGGACTTTTCTAAAACCTTGTGCTCTGAATACCAAGTTTGTCACGGCCTAAAGTACACCCTAGACGTGACATGGCATATAGGACCCCAAAAGGATCCACATGAGCCACTTAGCACACATAATACAAGGCAATAGAAACAAAAGAGTTTAAAAATAACATTCATATAAAAGAGTTTGATAAAAGCGGAAATCTACGCATAACTCTCAAAGCCATCTAATAGATCATAAGGAAAGTAATTGGGACATAACCCATACATCACATACAAAAGTCTGAAATGGAAATGACATAAAGAAATAAAAGAGTCTCGGTCCTCGAAACATGAGGACTCACCAATCTTCAAAGTCAATAGAATCACTTAGCCGCAAGAATGCGAGGTAGGAATGTCGGACCCTACATTCATGAGATCATGTAGGCAAAAGTATGTGTTAGTACATGAGATGTACTAAGTATGAGGCAGTATGCATAAACATGGATATAATAATAAAATGACTTAAATCGAATAGACATGATCATAATGAAACATTTAAAAGCTTTATAGTGAAAAAATGACATGAAGATCATAAGACATAGTCAAATACCTTAGTATAAAGGATATAAGAAAACTTTAAAGAAAACATAATCATTTTGTGGGATATTAGCTTTAACCGACAATAAGACCATGAGAGCTATATCATGGAATTCGGTATATCCCTTATACCGAAAGAAGCGGAAACTACTTTCCAATATATAATCCGTACATATCATCATTTGCTAAAGTGGATCATATCATCCGTACATATAATCCGTACACCACGGCCGTAGGTCCCTCTCGGTACTAAGTTTAAATTTCAACGGAATAGATAAAAGTCAAATGGAAATTTAACATAGGGAAAGGCAATGGTCAATACCAATGCACACATTTCAAGATCAAAATATAGAATAGCTGTAACACCTTAGATTTGAAAGAAGAGAAGTTAAAGGTTCTGATGCCAGCGACGACGGAGGCCACCTACAGAACATAGAAGGGCTGACGGACTGTAGGTGGGAACCGTAGTTGGCCTACTAAATCTATTTAAAATGTCAAGCCTCTGAACCTTTTTTACGATTTAGTAGGACGGTCCGTCATTGCTTCCATGGACCGTAAGAGTGTCTCGAAGATGGGACCTACGACCGTGGTGTACGGTCCGTAGAAGGACCCACGATCCGTAGGTAGGGTCCCGTCGTTGGGGGTATAAAGTTAGAGGTCTCTGAACCAAACGACGGTCGACCATTACGGTCCGTTGAACGACCTGCGGACCGTAGGTCGGGCCGTCGGTAAGAGTTCAACAGTTATTTTAAAGGGCTTTTTGTTCTTTTCTTCTAAATGTTTAATGCCTAATTTATGTTGGTTCCCTACAGTTCTTAACACTATATAAATCCTTTTAAGTCTAAAATCTACTTTTTCCAAATCATTCCCAAAACTCTCCTCTCCCAAATAATTCTCTCTCTAGAAAAGCTTGAAGAAGAAGAAGAAGAAGTGAAGTTAGGGTTTCAAGAATCAAGCTTCCATTCCTCAAATTGCTTAAGGGATTTGAACCTCAAGGTATGATAATCTTCATCTATGGAGTCCTTTCCTCCATAGAGTCCCTAAAATTCTCTAATTTAAAAGTTAGAAATTCTCCATTGGGGTTAGAGTTTTCTTCTATGCGATGGGTTCTTTTCAATGTTGATTTAATTGATTGTTTTATGAAATATGAAGCATAAATTGAGTTGAATTTCATGAACTAAGATGAATCCCCATGAACCCATGTGATTTTTTCTAATTTCGAAATTAGGATTTGTTGATAGGTTGAATTATGAAGAGATGAATTTTATGAAATCCATATGAACCCATGCATGATTTATGTTTCCTAAAGCTATGATTTCATGTTGAATTATGAATGATCAAAAGATGAGTTTTATGAAAGTATGCATGTTCAATTATGAGATTTATGATGATTTATTATTTGCTTTGAGATTGAAGCATGAATGATGTTGTTGTTGAGTTGTGAAAGGGTTTCTCACATATTACTCAAACCATGAATGTGAAAGGATTTTTCTCACATAAAGGATTCTTAACATGTTGAAAGGTTTTCTCAACTATAGTTGAATCAAAGATTAAGGAGCTATTCTAAGGATAGACAAGAGGCGATTACCCATGTCTACTAATAATGATGATAAAGTATGAATTATAATTAAATGACTATTCTGTGGGATTTAAGCTTAGCACCGAGTGGATATCGAGATGGAAGCTCTCCCGTTTGTAGAGGCCGGGTTTCTAGTAGCAATCTCCTTATCCTTGAACTATGTGCCACCATAGGATGATTGTCTTAGAAAGACATTAGCTAGTGGATCCACGTAAGCTAGAAGTTTAAGGGTCCTACCTTGGCAAGTAGGATGGCCCTATCGGTGTAGGGAGGACACAGGATTACATGTTGATAGCTCACATGGTCTTACATGTCGGTTAAGGCTACTTCCCACAATAATGAACTAAAGTGACTTTTAAGGTATTTCTCAAGTAATGTAAAGATGTTTAGCTTGCATTGATCATGATTTATAACTTATGATTTCTAACCCTTTTTTTATGTTTTAGCTTGGTGTTTGCATGTTATGAAAATGTCCCATTTTGCATGTTCAAATGATATTTTTATGCATGGTTGTCATACTTGGTACATTTTTATACTAACGCATACTCTTGCCTACATTTTTTTATAAGTGTAGGATCCGGCTCATCCCCATTTTCTCGTGGTTAGTTCGTGATATAAGAGACTTTGAAGAATTTGGTAAGTCCTCATATGTTCGAGGACGTAGCCACATTTACTTTCATGTCATTTACTTTCGTTGAAACTTTGTATGGGTTACGTCCCAACGTTTCATTCTAGTTTTAGATGGCTTTTGAGACTATATGTAGACTTCCGCTATTTCCTTAAACTCTTTTGTTATGGAATTGTTTTCTTTAAACTCTATGATCTTGTATTATGTATGCTAAGTGGCTTGTATGAGGCCTCTCGGGGTCTTATACGTCATGTCACGTCTAGTGGGGTACTTTGGGTCGTGAAAAATTTGATATTCAGAGCACAAGATTTTAGAAAGGTCCTAGGAAGTCTCATAAGCCACGTCGAGCAGAGTCTTATTCATGGGTGTGAAGCGCGCCACACTTATGAATGAGAGGCTACAAGATGATTAGGAAATTCCACTTCTTTCATCGTTCTAAAGTCGTGCGATAGAGTTTAACTCTATAGGCCTCTCTCCTAACCCCTATCCTATGCATTTCAGGATATGGCCACTCGAAGAGCTTATGCTAAGAGAAATGTGAGAGAGAATGTGGAAAAAGAAGCTCCTCCTCAAGCTCCTCAAGTTTCGGTCGACCCTTTGGCCGAATAAGTTACTAATGCAGAGTATAGGGCTGCTTTTCAAGTGTTGGCTCAAGCCAATATGGAGGTTGTAGCTCCCATGAACCCAAATGTGGGTACGGAGGCATCTAGAGTGAGGGACTTCAAGAAGATGAATCCTCCGAAGTTTCATGGCTCTAAAGTTGAGAAAGATCCTCAAGAGTTTATTGATGAGGTGTACAAGGTGTTAATGATTATGGGCGTGACGCCAGAGGAAAAGGTGGAGTTGGCCGCTTATCAACTTAAGGGTGTGGCTCAAGTTTGGTATGAGCAATGGAAGAGTGAGAGGGAGATTGATGTGGGTCCTCTTGATTGAGAGAAGTTTAAGGTTGCTTTCCTTGATAGGTTCTTTCCCCTTGAGATGAGGGAGGAGAGGGTGCTTGAGTTCATCAATCTTCGTCAAGGAAGCATGAGTGTGAAGGAGTATGCTTTGAAGTTCGTACAATTGTCTCAATATGGTCCTACTATGGTTTTCGATCCTAGGGCAAGGATGAGCAAGTTCTTGTCGGGAGTGTCCGAATTGGCAGTCAAAGAATGTCATACCGCTATGCTTATCCATGATATAGACGTTTCTCGCCTAATGGTTCAGGCCCAACAAATAGAAGAGGAGAAACTTAAGGAAAGATCTAGGGAGGCAAAGAGGGCCAAGACCGGCTATGGTAATTTCTCACACTCAAGGTCTGACGAACATGGTCGTTCTAAGTTCCGACCAAAGTTCTCTGGTCAAGGTTCCTCTAATGCTCCTCCTAAGTTAAACAAAGATAGGGTGCCTAACCCTAAGCCTCAAGGAGGAAATGGTGGTGGATTCTCTTCGGCTACTTGTGCTAGGTGTGGGAAGAAGCATGAGGGCAAGTGCTTAGCCAGTACGGAGGGTTGCTTCAGTTATGGTAAGAGAGGCCATAAGATAAGGGATTTTCCATCTCTCACGGCTAAGGGAAGAGAAGGTAAGCAAGCTCCACCTAGTGGTTCGGGTTCAAATGCTCCCAAGCAAAACCGATTCTATGCACTTCAGACTTGCCATGAGCAAGAGGGTTCTCCCGATGTGGTTATCGGTATGTTGAAAGTTTTTCATCTTGATGTTTATGCTTTGCTTGATCCCGGTGCTATATTGTCTTTTGTGACGCCATATGTGGCTATGAGGTTTGATGTTCTTCCGGATGTGTTGTTAGATCCTTATTATATCTCTACTCTTGTTGGTGATTCTATTGTGGCTAAGAGAGTCTATAGAAATTGTCCCATATCTTTATCCCGTAGAGTCACTCATGTTGATCTTGTAGAGCTTGATATGCTAGATTTTGATGTTATCCTCAGGATGGATTGGTTGCATTCTTATGCTTCTATTGATTGTAGGATCCAAGTGGTTAAGTTTCAATTTCCAAATGAGCCTATCCTAGAGTGGAAAGGGGGAAATTCTATGCCTAAGAGTCAGTTTGTTTCTTGTCTTAAAGCTAGAAAGATGATTTCTAAGGGTTGCATATACCATCTTGTTAGGGTGAGGGATGTGGATTCTGAAACCCCTACTTTTGAGTCGGTCCCCGTTGTCAATGAGTTTCCGGAAGTGTTTCTGGATGATCTACTCGGTGTTCCTCCCGAAATGAAAATAGACTTCGGTATTGACCTTCTCCCCGATACGCAACCTATCTCTATTCCTCCTTATCAAATGGCTCCGGCAGAACTTAAGGAATTAAAGGAACAATTGAAAGATTTGTTGGATAAGGATTTCATCTGACCGAGTATCTCTCCATGGGGTGCTCCTGTTTTGTTTGTTCGAAAGAAGGATGGTTCACTACAAATGTGCATTGATTATCGACAATTGAATAAGGTTGCTATTAAGAATAAGTATCCCCTTCCAAGGATAGATGACTTGTTTGATCAACTCCAAGGGGCGAGTTACTTTTCTAAGATCGACCTTCGTTCGGGTTATCACTAATTGAGGGTGAAGGAGGATGACATTCCAAAAATGGCTTTTTGGACTAGACACGGACACTATGAGTTCTTAGTGATGTCGTTTGGGTTGAAATATGCTCTGGCCGCGTTTATGGACTTGATGAATAGGGTGTTTAGACAATACCTTGATATGTTCGTGATTGTGTTCATTGATGATATCTTGATTTATTCAAGCAGTGAGGATGAGCATGCCAATCATTTGAGGATTGTGTTGCAAGTCCTCAAGGACCAACAACTCTTTGCAAAGTTTAGTAAATGTGAGTTTTGATTGAGATCCGTGGCTTTTCTTGGTCACTTTGTTTCCGGCAAAGGTATTGAGGTAGATCCTAAGAAGACGGATGTGGTTAAGAGTTGGCCTAGACCTCTGTCACCTTAGGATATTCGAAGCTTTTTGGGTTTGGCTGGTTATTGTAGGAGGTTTGTTGAAGGGTTTTCTTCGATTGCTTCTCCATTGACAGCTTTGACTCAAAAGAAGGTTAAGTTCATATGGTCCGAAGCGTGTGAAAAGAGTTTTCAAGAATTAAAAGATAGACTTACCTCGGCTCTTGTGTTAACCTTACCAGAAGGGTCTGATGGGTTTATGGTTTATTGTGACGCTTCAAGGATTGGACTAGGGTGTGTTCTTATGCAAAATGAAAAATTCATTGCTTATGCTTCAAGGCAACTCAAGATTCACGAAAAGAACTATCCTACCCATGACTTAGAGTTAGCGGCGATTGTGTTTGCTTTAAAGATTTGGAGGCATTATTTGTATGGTGTGCATGTTGATATCTTTACCGACCATAAGAGTTTGCAATATGTGTTCAAACAAAAAGATCTAAATCTTCGCCAAAGAAGGTGGCTTGAATTGTTAAAGGACTATGACATGAGTGTCCTCTATCACCCCGGCAAGGCAAACGTGGTGGCGGATGCTCTTAGTCGGATGTCTATAGGTAGTGTAGCTCATGTCGAGGATGGTAAGAAAGAATTGTTTCGTGATGATCATAGATTGGCCCGATTGGGTGTTCGGATGATTGATTCTAGTGAGGGTGGTGTTATGATTCACAATGGTTCAGAATCATCTTTTGTGTCCAATATAAAGGCTAAGCAAGATCTTGATCCTAATTTGGTTGAGTTGAAGGAAGCGGTGCTTAAGAAGTTCATTGAGGCCTTCTCCTAAGGGAGAGATGGAGTTCTTCGATATCAAGGTCGTTTGTATGTTCCCAATGTAGATGACTTGAAAGGGAAAATCTTATCAGAAGCCCATGGTTCTCGATATTCCATTTACCCGGGAGCCACCAAGATTTATCGTGATTTGCGGGAGGTCTATTGGTGGAATGGGATGAAGAAGGATATTACAGAATTCGTGGCTAGGTGCCCTAATTATCAACAAGTGAAAGTTGTGCATCAAAAGCCGTGGGTTTGTCCCAAGATATTAGTATTCATACTTGAAAGTGGGAAGATTTAATTATGGACTTCATTGTTGGTTTACCACGCAACCGGCGACAACATGACTCGATTTGGGTTGTTGTGGATCGTATGATGAAATCGGCTCATTTCATTTTCATCAAGGTTTCCTATTCGGCGGAGGAATTTGCTAAATTGTACTTGAAGGAAATGGTTAGGTTGCATGGAGTGACTCTATCCATCATCTCCGATCGTTGTATCTAATTCACCTCTCAGTTTTGGAAATCTTTCCAAAAGGGGCTTGGTACTCATGTTAAGCTTAGTATAGCCTTTCAGCCTCAAACCGATGGGCAAGCGGAACATACTATCCAAACCTTGGAAGACATGTTGAGAGCTTGTGTGATTGATTTCAAGGGTAACTAGGATGATCACTTGCCTTTGATTGAGTTTGCTTACAATAATAGCTACCATTCTAGTATTGGTATGGCTCCGTTTGAAGCCCTCTATGGTAGGAGGTGTAGATCTCTTATAGGTTGGTTTAAGTTGGTGAAGTTGCTTTGATAGGTCCCGAGTTGGTACATGAGGCTATGGAGAAAGTTCGGCTTATTAGAGAGAGGTTGAAAATGGCTCAAAGTCGACAAAAGTCATATGCTGATGTTAGAAGGAGAGATCTAGAATTTGATGTTGATGATTGGGTTTACTTGAAAATTTCACCCGTGAAGGGTGTAATGAGATTCGGAAAGAAATGGAAGCTTAGTCCCCGTTATGTAGGCCCATATCAAATTTTAAGACGTGTTGGTAAGCTTACTTATGAACTTGACTTGCCTAATGATTTGGCCTCGGTGCATTCGGTTTTCCACGTCTCCTTGTGGAAGAAATGTGTTGGTGATCCGACATCTATAGTGCCATTGGAGAGTCTTGGCATAAAGGATAGCCTTTCCTATGAAGAATTTTCGGTTGAGATTTTAGACCGGCAAGTCTAAAAATTAAGGAATAAAGAAGTTGCTTCCGTAAAGGTTCTTTGGAGGAATCAATTAGTTGAGGGTGCTACTTGGGAGGCCGACGTCGATATGATGTCCCATTATCCTCATTTCTTTCCCTCCGATCCTACTCTAGCTTGAGATATTTAGTTCCTCATGGTTCATTCCTTTGGTTTCACGTGTCTTAGTTATTCCCATGATTCCTTGATTATGCATGTTCATGAAGAGTCTAAATTTTGAGAAAATACGCTAGCTTGATTGATTTCTCTATGATTAAGTGCATTTGAGTATGAGTTGCATAAAAAATTTATGAATGATACTTTGAACATGCTTTAGCTTGGAGTTGATGCTCCCTCCTCTCTATGTGCATTTATGTGATTGCATTCTTGTTGGACTGTTAGGTTTAGTTCCTACCCTTCTTATGATGTCTTGAGTTCCATTCGAGGACGAATGTTCCCAAGGGGGAGATAATGTAACACCTCAGATTTGAAAGAAGAGAAGTTGCAGGTTCTGGTGCGAGTGACGACGGAGGCCACCTACGGACCGTAGATGGACAGACGGACCGTAGGTACGAACCGTAGTTGGCCTACTTAATGTCTTTAAAATGTCAAGCCTTAGAACTCTTTTTACGATTTAGCAGGATGGTCCGTCATTGCTTCCACAGACCGTAGGAGTGTCTCGTAGTGGGCCTCAGACTTAGAGAAATTTTAGGGTCGAATGTTGGGACATACGGCCGTGGTGTATGGTCCTTAGAACGACCCACGATCCGTAGGTAGGGTCCTATCATTGGGGGTCTGAAGTTGGAGGTCTCTGAACCAAATGATGGTAGACCAATACGGTCCGTGGAAGGACCTACGGACCGTAGGTCAAGCCGTCGGTAAGGGTTCGACAGTTCTTTTAAAGGGCTTTTTGGTCTTTTCCCCTAAATATTTAATGCCTAATTTAAGCCGATTCCCTACAGTTCTTAACACTATATAAACCCTTTTAAGTCTAAAATCTACTTTTTCCAAATCATTCCCAAAACTCTCATATCCCAAATAATTTTCTCTCTAGAAAAGCTTGAAGAAGAAGAAGATGTGAAGTTAGGGTTTCAAGAATCAAGCTTCCATTCCTCAAATTGCTTAAGGGCTTTGAACCTCAATGTATGATAATCTTCATCTATGGAGTCCTTTCCTCCATAGAGTCCCTAAAATTCTCTAATTTACAAGTTAGAAATTCTCCATTGGGGTTAGAGTTTTCTTCTATGCCATGGGTTCTTTTCAATGTTGATTTAATTGATTGTTTTATGAAATATGAAGCATAAATTGAGTTGAATTTCATGAATTAAGATGAATCCCCATGAACCCATGTGATTTTCCCCAATTTCGAAATTAGGATTTGTTGATAGGTTGAATTATGAAGAGATGAATTTAATGAAATTCATATGAACCCATGCATGATTTATGTTTCCTAAAGCTATGATTTCATGTTGAATTATGAATTATCAAAAGATGGGTTTTATAAAAATATGCATGTTCAATTATGAGATTTATGATGATTTATGATTTGCTTTGAGATTGAAGCATGAATGATGTTGTTGTTGAGTTGTGAAAGGGTTTGTCACATGTTACTCAAACCATGAATGTGAAAGGATTTTTCTCACATAAAGGATTCATAACATGTTGAAAGATTTTCTTAACTAAAGTTTAATTAAAGATTATGGAGCTATTCTAAGGATAGACAAGAGGCGATTACCCATGTCTATTAATGATGATGATAAAGTATGAATTATAATTAAATGACTATTCCGTGGTATTTAAGCTTAGCACCGAGTGGATACCGAGATGGAGGCTCTCCCTATGTAGAGGCCGGGTTTCTAGTAGCAATCTCCTTATCCTTGAACTATGTGCCACCATAGGATGATTGTCTTAGAAAGACATTAGGTAGTGGATCCACGTAAGATAAAAGTTTAAGGGCCTACCTTGGCAAGTAGGATGGCCCTATCAGTGTAGGGAGGACACCGGATTCCATGTTGATAGCTCACATGGTCTTACATGTCGGTTAAGGCTACTTCCCACAATAATGAACTAATGTGACTTTTAAGGTATTTCTCAAGTAATGTAAAGATTTTTAGCTTGCATTGATCATGATTTATAACTTATGATTTCTAACCCTTTTTTTATGTTTTAGCTTGGTGTTTGCATGTTATGAAAATGTCCCTTTTTGCATGTTCAAATGATGTTTTTATGCGTGGTTGTCATACTTGGTACATTTTTGTACTAAACGCATACTCTTGCCTACATTTTTTTATAAGTGTAGGATCCGGCTCATCCCCATCTTCTCATGGCTAGTTTGTGAAATAAGAGACTTTGAAGAATTTGGTGAGTCCTCTTATGTTCGAGGACGTATCCCATTTCCTTTCATGTCATTTACTTTTGTTGAAACTTTGTATGGGTTACGTCCCAACGTTTCATTCTATGAGTTTTAGATGGCTTTTGAGACTATATGTAGACTTCCGCTATTTCCTTAAACTCTTTTGTTATGGAATTGTTTTCTTTAAACTCTATGATCTTGTATTATGTATGCAAAGTGGCTTGTATGAGGCCTCTCGGGGTCTTGTACGCCATGTCATGTCTAGGGGGGGTACTTTGGGTCGTGACAGTAGCTCCTTAAACATAATGCAACATGGATGAGAAAACCTTTCATCAATGTGAATCTATTGTGAGAAATACCTTTCAAATCATGATCATCATAGTAAGTAAGAAATCCTTTCACACTATCATTCATACTTTCCTTTCAAAGCATCCCCAAATCATTTATAATCATTTCATAAAACATGCATATCTTCATAATTTCATAGTTCATATATTCATGGATTCATCATAGAATCAAAGTTTAAAATCATAATTTAGGCATGGGTCAAGGCAATTTAAACTAAATATCATAGATTAATATCAATTCATGCTTTAGAATACTAATTAATCAAAATAATTCATAATTGGAAGAAACCCATATTCATGCATTGAAACCCTAATTTGATCCATTAGAAATTGAGTTGGAAAGTTAAAATCTTTGGGGACTCCATGGGTGAATACACACATACCTTGTTGCTAGAAGCCTAAAAAGAATGGAGGATTGGAGAATGATAACGCTCAACTATACTCTTATGATACTAAGCGTAGGCAATTGATAACAAGTATAAACCCAACAGAGAGTTGGGGTTGATCCCACGAGGAGCGGTACAGAAGAGAATTCAATTGTGAAGTAAGAGAGTGTTCTAATCTTTTGTAGAATCTAAATACGCAAAACGCAACATAAAATAAATCATCAAATTTTAATTATCAATATTAAGAGTGCTTAGTAAACAATTTCTAACAAAGATGATTAATACGGGGTTTTAATCAATAGAGAGTGGGACCTTAAGAGTGTGTGAGCAATCGGATACTAATTTCGCCTAATGGGTGATGACTAATTGCTTTAAGTTGTTGAATCTCAATGGGTAGGATGGGTTATAACGATAATAGCCATTTATCAATCAACTATCATGTATCAAGTGAGTTCTATCGAACCTCAACAAGCTTTCAATACAAAAGAACCCAATTCCTTAATTTAACCCACTTTATCAAGCTGGGTTGTAGAGACACATGTCAATACAATCATCAATCATATATTCCACTCTACACTTCTTTCACAAGCAAGCAATAGAGATCTAAAGCTAGAACTAAATTTGTAACTTCAGTTCATAAATGAAAACATGAATAAATAACTTAACCCATTTCAAAACAACATTAAATATAGCAATTAGAGACACCCATAAGCTAATCTATGTATCCGATTACATATTCACACCCATAAGGACAAGGGTTTTAGCCAATCATAGCAAAAAGTAAAAGATAGTTACCAAAGAGGTTTTCCATCCAAAATGGCAAAGTCTTCAATACTCAAATGCTAAAAATTAAGATTAAACCTTCAAAACCCAAAGTCTAAGATCAAAACCCTCTCTAGAACGTTATAGAGCTCAAAAGTATAAATGTTTTCTTCAATCTGGTTCAGCCTTCGTACCATTCTCGATCTTCAAACTTCAAATTATACGTGCGCAAAAATTTCCTCACATTTCAGCACATGGACCCATTCGGCGAAATAAGTCAGGATCGCCGACTGACTCGGCGATCCACCCATTTTCTCCTTCTCTCCCTTTTTGAGTCAATTTCAGCATCAATTTGTTCTGTTAATTTGGGCGATCTAAGTCAAGTTCGCCATTCCGTTCGGTGATACGCCAAAATGCTCCTTTTGTTTCCCGAGTTGGTTTGGTTCACGGGCTACTTCTCTTGAACTTTAGGCGAGGTACATGCTCACTCGGCAAGTCGTCGAGTGGCTTTTGCGAGCTTCAACCTTTCTTTTCTTCAGATTTTCCAACGTTTTCACTTCTTTTCGCACAATAATGTCCTTGCCTTATTCTTAACCCTCCATGGCTGCACATAAATGATTTAACATCAGTTTTGAGCATAAAATAGGCATTGAGGACACTAAATCATTAAATATCAAGCCATAAATGAGTCAAAACCCCCGACTCATCAACACCCCCAACTTAAACTTTTACTTTTCCTCAAGTAAAACATGAGATCAATCAGGCCAACAGGGATGTCTACAAACAGTGCTCCTTGAGAATCAACATGAGAATGCACACAAGGTTTTAATTTAAACATGCAATGTTCAAATGTGAATCCGAAGTTTCAAACTCTGACTAGCCATCATCAATTAGAGTTCAAGCTCACAAGTGCTCACTTCAAACGCAAATTCATGCCCACCAAAAGCATTCGAATGCCCTCACATCAAGAATGATTCCATGCTCTCACAAAGACAATCAAAGACCATCCTTAAGGAATCGAAAGAAACGCTCACACTCCCAAATGAGAAAAACATGCATGATTTTACCCATAGGCTTGCCCCTATTTTCCAACTAACATACACAAGGCTTATGTAGGATCAAAAAGGTCTTTCAACGCTTGTAATGAGGTTGTGGTTCAGGGTATGATCATTTTGGCTTAGTGACTCTACCTTCATGAAGCATGGCTCAAATTTCACTTCCTTTCCTTTTCTTTCATTCTTTTCAAATTAACAACTCATCCTTGGTCTATTCATAGCACACAAAGATTTTTGGTATCCCTCCCTTTATTTCAACAACAATGCACAATGGGCATAATTTATTCACATCTTTTCTTTCTTTTCTCTATTTTTTTTATATGGAGGGGTTTCATATTTTTCACACATTTCTTTACAAGGATAGAGCTCACGAACTTCTTGCTCAATTTTGATAACGCTCAACTACAATGGCGCCATTTTTGATAATGCTCAACTACACTCTTATGATTCGAAGTGTAGGCGGTCGCTAACAAGTATAAACCCAACGGAGAGTTGGGGTCGATCCCACGAGGAGCGGTACAGAAGAGAATTCAATTGTGAAGTAAGAGAGTGTTCTAATCTTTTGTAGAATCTAAATACACAAAACGCAACATAAAATAAATCATCAAATTTTAATTATCAATATTAAGAGTGCTTAGTAACCAATTTCTAACAAAGATGATTAATACGAGGTTTTAATCAATAGATAGTGGGACCTTAAGAGTGTGTGAGCAATCAGATACTAATTTTGCCTAATGGGTGATGACTAATTGCTTTAAGTTGTTGAATCTCAATGGGTAGGATGGGTTATAACGATAATAGCCATTTATCAATCAACTATCATGTATCAAGTGAGTTCTATCGAACCTCAACAAGCTTTCAATACAAAAGAACCCAACTCCTTAATTTAACCCACTTTATCAAGCTGGGTTGTAGAGACACACGTCACTACAATCATCAATCATATATTCCACTCTACATTTCTTTCACAAGCAAGCAATAGAGATCTAAAGCTAGAACTAAATTTGCAACTTCAGTTCATAAATGAAAACATGAATAAACAACTTAACCCATTTCAAAACAACATTAAATATAGCAATTAGAGACACCCATAAGCTAATCTATGTATCCGATTACATATTCACACCCATAAGGACAAGGGTTTTAGCCAATCATAGCAAAAAGTAAAAGATAGTTACCAAAGAGGTTTTCCATCCAAAATGGCAAAGTCTTCAATACTCAAATGCTAAAAATTAAGATTAAACCTTCAAAACCCAAAGTCTAAGATCAAAACCCTCTCCAGAACGTTATAGAGCTCAAAAGTATAAATGTTTTCTTCAATCTGGCTCAGCCTTCGTACCCTTCTCTCTCTTCAAACTTCAATTTATACGTTCCCAAAAATTTCCTCACATTTCAGCACGTGGGCCCATTTGAAGAAATAAGTCGAGATCACTGACTAACTCGGTGATCCACCGATTTTCCCCTTCTCGCCTTTTTTGAGTCGATTTCAACATTAATTTATTATGTTAAATTGGGTGATCTAAGTCAAGTTCGCCGTTCCATTCGGCGATACGCGTAAATGCTCCTTTTGTTTGCCGAGTTGGTTTGGTTCATGGGCTACTTCCTCGGAACTTTAGGTGAGCTAGATGCTCACTCGGCGAGTCGCCGAGTGGCTTTTGCGAGCTTCAGCTTTTCTTTTCTTCAGTTTTTTAACTTTTTTGCTTCTTTTCACACAATAATGTCCTTGCCTTGTTCTTAACTCTCCGTGGATGCACATAAACGATTTAACATCAGTTTTGAGCATAAAATAGGCATTGAGGACACTGAATCATTAAATATCAAGCCATAAATGAGTCAAAACTCCCAACTCATCAGAGACTTGAATGGAACGAGGATGAACTTGGTTGATCTTTAGAGATTTAGGAGAATGAGTTGAAATGGGTAAATTGGGGGTTTAAAACATTTTTATAGGGCTTAGGGTAGAAGACAAAACGACATAGTATTGAATTAAAACAATTAGAAAAAGACCCAAAAGCCTCTTTAAAAGAACTGGCGGACTCGACCTACGGTCCATAGGTCCTTCTACGGACCGTCGTGGTCAACCTAGAAAGATTCAGAAACTATTATTTGGACCTTCAATTGACGGAACCCATGTATGGCTCGTAGGTCTTCCTACGGTCTGTACATACTAATCGTAGAAACCTATTTAACCCTCAAAATTTTACCAAGTCTAAGACTCACCTACGACACCCATCTACGACTCGTACAAAGGTTGACCGGCCGTCCTGGCGAACCATAAAAAGGGGTTCTGAGACTTGATTTTAGAAAATTATCTTTCCACTTCCTACGGTTGCCGTCTACGGCCCGTAGAAGATTCTATGGTCCGAAGGTGGGAACCATAGACACAACCTGCAGCCAAAATTTTATTTTCCTTCCTTTTCCAAGTCCGAGGTGTTACATCAACTATTCACAATGCCCAACTAACTATATTAGTAACAAACAAGCCACAACCTCACATTATAACTCCAACAAGGGCGACTATGCCACGGCTACTCAGACATTACCATGGACAACAATAATCGGCTACTCAAACTTCACCGTGGGTAACAACAACTGACTACTCAGACTTCACCCTGGACAACCCCAATTCAAAATAGCTACTGCTACTCAGACTTTCCCTGCTTAATGATCGCAACGGTTACTCAAACTTCATTGTGCACACAAGATGCTAACACTCAGCAATGACTATTTTCCCTTAAGAAAGTCATCACTCTATCTATCATTGGGCACCGCCACTCAATAACACTATACAAAGAGGAAAAAACATAAAAAGAACTACAAGAAACTAATGCAATAAGGATAAACAAAGAAAAATTACTAATCCAACAAAATCAAATCTAACCTAAAATGGAACATCCATAATCAACATATCAAGCCCAGAAAGGGCACCAATGTATCAACATAAAACATCTAAAACAACTCCGAAAACAACAACATAATTCAAAAACAACAGTACTACCAACATACACACAAATAAACACCCCAACATAAAGACGTTGTTTGTCCTCAAGAACCACAAAATCAAAACAAAAGAGGGGTATTGAGCTCCCTGAAGCTACATCACTCATTGCCATCACTCTCGGTGTCATCACTATCATCAATGTCATCATCCTCAGACAACTGTGATGATATATCATTACTCTCATTCGATCTCGATGAGGGAAGTGGATCATTAGCCTTAAGTACCTTCCACAAACCTTTCACACCCTTTCACATCATGCTGAAAAATGTATCTCTTTTCTTCACTCTCTTTTTTATTTTGTCGTGGGAGTGACTGAACTTGCCATGTGACTGGGCTAGATTAGTGTATGCCTTCTCCAACCTCGAGAGATGTGCTTTTTTGCTTCCTTTGATCCTCCAAAAACTTATCAAACTCCTTTTGTGGGACAAAAGAATTAGGTCCCTCAAATGTCTCACCTGTCCTTGAGGAAGTTTAGTCACCAAATTAGACGGGTTTGATTTAAGATCCAAATCGATCAACACTTTGTCATTATCTAATGCTTTGAAACATTCGACAAGCGATGTCAAACTTGACAAAGGAGAGCCAGAAGCAGCATCTGAAGGGGAGTTTGAGGCTTGAAAAAAAATTCCTAATCATATTGACTCTTTCTTAAAACTTCTAAAAAACACAAAACACAAAGTATATTAATAAGATGTTAGTCATGTCTTTAAAAATATTATCTTGTATTTGTTGTAAAAATTTAATGTATTAGTATGAAGATTTGAGTAATGTAATTTAAAGTTCTAAAATAATTTAGTAAAAGATGAATAATTCTTTTATATATAAATTTTGAACAACTTCACTATAATCTTCAATATTGTTCTACGTGAAATTAACATTATTAAATTCACCATTAATATTGTGGGGCCTAAAACAAAGTTTTACTAGCTAGTTTCACCCTTGAACCACCCCTGCCTTGAAAAGTAAATTTTTTTGAAAGCAAACAACAATTATTTTAATATAATCAATTATCAATATGTAGGATAGCCCTAGAATTAAAGATTAAAAATTAATTTTTTAATAGATTGCTACATAGTATAAAGGCAAACACATAAGAAAAAAAAGGAAAGGGAGATGCAAGAGCACACAGTACATATCGAAGGACAGTGGTCAAAACTCCAATAATGGGCAGTAGCAATGAGATCAACAATAAAAGTTATAACCCTAATTTTTTTGAAAACAAATTTTGCGGTTAAAGCTTTTTTGAGTGTATGAGAAGAAACCAATATTCAGATGTTGTTCTAAAGTATGACCCTATAGTTATTTTTTCTATTACCGATTTTCTGATTTTTAAAAGTAAAATATACCTATCGGAAAAGTTTTAAAGCACCAAAAAGATGTTGGAAAAACGCGGACTGACACAAAAATATATATGATCAAAATAATGGAAATAAAATGGAAAAATAATGACACGAAGAATTTTACGTTGAAACCCTTCTAAATAAGGGAAAAACCACGGGCCAAGAGGAGCAACTGATATTACTATTGCAATGAATTTTTACATTGTGTAGTCACGAGTACAACACTCAAAGTGACTACTACACACTCAAAAGGAAGAACACTCTTTTGATTTACCACCTTACTAAAAAATCGCTCACACTATATTTTTCTTCACATACTATTTTCTCGTATAGTCTATGGTATACCTCACTTTGCTCTCAAAATGATTTTTCTCTCTATCTTGGTGTGTTTAACAAATGACCAAAAGCTCCCTATTTATAGGAAGAGAAAACCATGCCTATGTCACTAATGACATCGGCAAATGTAACAAATTTCAACAAAGGTTGCAAATCTTACCAATTTGCCAACCACCAAATCTATAAACTTTTTAACTTTTGCTATAACTATTCCTTTTTAGCAATTGCTTGTAGCAATTGAATATCTTTGTTGTAGAAGCAAAAATTGACTAATAAAACATGGGATGGACCTCACAAATCTCACCATGGTCATCAAGCCGAACAACATCATGCACACTTGTGTGAGGAACTTCATCAAGATGAACTATGCCATCAAAACTTGAAGATTCTAGCTTCTCCGCTTTGTCAATATCTTCAATGGTTTGATTCTCCATAAAAACAAAATCAAGGCTTCTCACAAGTTTCTTCTCAATTAGATCATATAGCCTGTAACCAAACTCATCAAGGCCATATCCAATGAAAATGCACTGCCTTGTCTTGGCATCTAACTTTGACCTCTCATCTTTTGGCACATGTACAAATGCTTTGCAACCAAATACCCTCAAATGGTCATAGGAAACATCCTTTCCATACCAAACTCTATTTGGAACATCACTTTGCAAAGCAATAGTAGGAGACAGATTAATAACATGTGCAGCGGTCAATAACGCCTCACCCCAAAATGAGTTCGGCAACTTTGCTTTAGAAAGCAAACATCTAACTCTTTCCATCAAGATTTTGTTCATTCTCTCAGCCAAACCATTAAGCTGAGGAGTCTTAGGAGGAGTCTTCTGGTGTCTAATACCTTGATGCTAGCAGTATTCGTCAAGCGGTCCATAATATTCACCACCGTTGTCAATACGAATACATTTCAGTTTCTTTACAGTTTCTCTTTCAATTGAAGCCTGAAACTGCTTAAAGACACCAACACTTGAACTTTAGTCTTCAAGACATAGACCCAAAGTTTTCTCTAGCAATCATCAATAAAGGTGACAAAGTAGAGTACATCACCCAATGTCCTTGTCCTCATTGGACCGCATAAATCAGAGTGCACCAGCTCAAGCAACTCTGTCTTCCTTGAAGGAGGGTTAGACTTAAAGGAAACTCTATTTTGTTTTCCAGCTAAGTAGTGCTCACACTTTTCTAATTTAGCACTTTGGAAATTTGACAATAATTTCTTCTTGGCTAGAACATTAAGTCCTTTCTCACTGATGTGGCTAAGCCTCTTGTGCCATAACGTTGAAGAGCTATCGCTCTCAACTGCATTCACCATATTAATACAAGTAGAAGCTGTAGTCCAGTATAGACCACGACGTTTGTTACCACGAGCCACAACCAAGGAACCCTTAATGAGTTCCACTTTCCATCACCATTGGTACTAACATATCCTTCATCATCCAAAACACCAACAAAAATTAGGTGCAGACGAACATCAGGTGCATGTTTTACATTGTTCAAAACTAGTTTAGTTCCAACACTAGTTTCCAAACAAATTGTACCAATACCAACCACCTTTGATACAGCCTCATTACCCATACTCAAGGTTCCAAAATCACCAGGAGTATAGGAAGAGAAAAAAATCCTTTCTTGATGTCACGTGAGATGCGGCACCAGTGTCCACAACCCAGCTTGACTCATCACAAGCAATATTTATCAGATCCGCATCAAAGACGGTAACAAGATCTTCGGTGGTGACTGTGGCTAGGCAATTTTCGTTGCCATCTTCTTTATTTTCCTCTTTGTCTTTGTTCTCCCTCTTCAACTTCCGGCAAAACTTCTTTGTGTGCCCTTTCATGCCACAATGATAGCACTCAATATCCTTAAGTCTGCCTCTGAACTTGCTCTTGTTATGTTCTCTATTTTGAGAACCACGAGTTTTGTTTCTCCCCCTAGAGCTAGTTATTAGGACATCCGACGAAGAAGAACCTTGAGATTTTATTCTCATCTCTTCGTTCAAGACACTACTCTTGGCAGAATCCATAGAGATCACACCATCCAGAGCAGAATTTGATAATGAAGTTCTAAATGTTTCCCAAGAGTCTGGTAGGGAACCAAGTAGAAGCAAGCCTTGAATTTCTTCATTAAATTTGATGCTCATAGCAGATAACTGGTTCATGATCCCCTAAAAATTATTCAGATGATCTTTCATCGGAGAACCAACATGATACTTTAAACTCAGCATTTGCTTTATTAAGAACATTTTGTTATTGCCAGTCTTCCGAGTATACAAACTTTCAAGATGCTCCCATAGGGTTCTAGCATGTGTCTCACTAGAAATATGGTTCAACACATTATCGTCAACCCATTGCCTTATTAATCCACAAACCTGTCTGTGCAACAGATTTCACTCTTCATCTGTTTTATTTTCAGGCTTTATAGTGGTAAAGACTGGTTAATAAAAATTCTTAACATAAAGCAAATCTTCCATTTTCCCCTTCAAAATGGCATAATTTACACCATTCAAAGTAACCATTCTACTTGTGTTGGCTTCCATCGTTTTCCCCAAGAAATATAGCTATTACAAACCAAAGTAAATTTTTTCTGATGTGGAAGTTCAGACTATGCTGCAACCACAGAACATACTCAGATAAAACCTTGGCTCTGATACCAGTTTGTTGGGAAAACACGGACTGACACAAAAATATATGATCAAAATAATAGAAATAAAATGGAAAAACAATGACACCGAGAATTTTACGTGGAAACCCTTCTAAATAAGGGAAAAACCACGGGCCAAGAGGAGCAACTGATATTACTATTGCAGTGAATTTTTACATTGTGTAGTCACGAGTACAACACTCAAAGTGACTACTACACACTCAAAAGGAATAACACTCTTTTGATTTACCACCTTACTAAAAAATCACTCACACTCTATTTTTTTTCACAGACTATTTTCTTGTATAGTCTATGGTATACCTCACTTTGCTCTCAAAATGATTTTTTTCCCTATCTTGGTGTGTTTAACAAATGACCAAAAGCTCCCTATTTATAGGAAGAGAAAACCATGCCTATGTCACTAATGACATCGGCAAATGTAACAAATTTCAACAAAGGTTGCAAATCTTACCAATTTGCCAACCACCAAATCTATAAACTTTTTAAATTTTGCTATAACTATTCCTTTTTAACAATTGCTTGTAGCAATTGAATATCTTTGTTGTAGAAGCAAAAATTGACTAATAAAACATGAGATGGACCTCACAAAAGAGTAGGGATTTTTCTTTTTTAATTTTAGGTTAGAGCATATTAATTGTTAATGATGTCAATTAAATATGGGCACGGTAGGGACCACGAAATTAATTACGGAGACTTCCTATTATGGAAATAATTCCAAATCATTAATTTGAATTATTCTTACCATAATAAATTACAAATCATTCCACTAGAAATTCGTAAATGCGCTCCTCTATTTATATTTCAAAATTCCCCATTAAATACTTATGTAATTCCCCATGTTAAGATTACATATACTAATCAATAAATTAAATTACTGATGAATTTAATTCAAAGATTAATTTCCTTTAGAGCACTGCTGAACTTATTTCATGTGTTGGATTCATAAGTCCACTTGCAAGGTTTGACACGATGAAAACTTATAAGCTTCTTAAAAAGGCATATCATCAATCTCTATATAAAGACATGGGTTCCGCCAACTAACTTATTATTTCACCAATATATATTATTATCATCCAATCTACCAGGCATATTGATCCATCTCAGAATCTCACATTTTAATAAATCATAACGATAACTAACATATACAAATCATAATAGTTATATCAGGATTAAGAATATAAATACATTTAACAGTTTAGAGAATATGCTTTTGTCAGTCAGTCTAAAGCAACTATCTCTACTCAGTCCCGTTTAATACATACAAAATGCACTAGCACAAGAAGTTGGAACTATACCATTCTCATAAGGCTTAACCAATCTGTGGCCCCCTAAAGTTGGCACAAACTTTCACTTAGACACTTTAACTAAGCTTTGTTCATTTTAGACACCTTATGTCGCGTTTCGATGTGTCATTTTGACACTTTTCGCTGACTAAGCATGGTACGTGTGCTACACAAATTTTAAGCGCGTCAGGGACTTTTTTTTGTAAGTATTTTCTTCTCCTTCTTCTTCCTTGCTCTTTCTCCCTTCCATCTTCTCCACCTTCTACCATCCTCCATCACCACACAACTTTTTAAAAAAAATTCTACAATACTTTACTGGGTTACACTCTTTGATTCTTCCATCTTATTTGAAAAACGAATTTGCATCTTGATTCATATTAAAAAACAAAATCGATTTCAAGGGAACAAAAAAAGAAATCAACTACTTTCAAATGGAAAATTTGATTTACATTCTTACCTTCTCCATTGAAATTACAAAATTAAATTGATTTCAAGGGGAAAAAAAATAAAGAACAACCTCCAATGAAAAAAAAAAATCTCTTTTACATATCCTTCATTGTAAATCCCAATCGTAGTAGCAGAAAAAATCAACTTCTTTCAAATATATCGAAAAACTTTTCGATTTGATATGATTTACTTTGTGAACTAACCTCTGTTATTGCCTTCTTGATGGAGAAGAACATATGAAAAGGGGAAGAAGGCACAAGAAGAAGAAGAAAATAGGTGGAGGGCATGGGGTTTGGGATCTGGAAGAAAAAAAAGAAACTAAAACTGAGTTTTTAAAAAATAAAATAAAATTTCCATGTGTCACATATCGATTCGTTTATTTTTCCACATAAGAGGCGTCTGGATCTACGCAATTAAAGGTCGTTTTGAAAATTTTAAAAAGTGTCAAAATGACACAATGAGGCAAACATGAGGTGTTTAAAATGAACAAAGCCTAGTTAGAGTGTCTAAGTGAAAGTTGGTGCCAACTTTAGGGGGTCACCGATGGGTTAAGCCTTCTCATAATCAAGATAAACTATATATAATCTTGTGCTACAATCGTACCAATGACATGTCCAATTTCTATCTTAGATTGTGAACAAAAAACTTTATACTTATAAAAACAAATGATTTAATCCTCTGTGTATAAGCTAAAACTCTATACACTAAATCATCTACTATATAAGTAAACATGCGTCATAAACGAATATATGATCTATTAAAACTTTTATTAAAACTGAATAAATAATTATTCTATAATAAATACTATATCTAAACATATGGTTAATAGTATATATCCCAACAATCTCCCACTTAGACTTTTAACCATCACGATTGTTATAATGTACTATATCTAAATACATGGTTAATAGTATATACCCTAACAATCTCCCACTAAGATATTTAATCTTGAATATTGTTAGAATACTATTTCTAAACACATGATTAATAGTATATACCCTAAAAATATCCCACTTAGACTGTTAACAATGCATTTACAACGTTCGCAAATAATCCTTTTATATTTCTTATCAAAAGAATCTTACCAAGTTGTTTTCTCATGCAATTTCGCCTAGTAGTGCTTCGTCGTAACAAATCGATTATGTACTAGATCTTGAGAGATATTATCATGAAACCCTCCAAGAGTGTACTTCTTTTCAGGAGTTTTATCATTAAAGTCCTCTCAAGCATACAAAACAAATCAATTTTCGTTATGATTCTCCCACTACGACTAAGTACTACTACAATAGTCACACTTTCATGTTCTTGAGTCTTAATATTTTCCTCAAAACCTTTCGGTATTGAAATATTAACAACTTTTTCATTAGTGTTCTTTAATTTGCCCAACATCACTCTCACTACTTGAGGTGGTAGTTTTCTTATGTCTAGTAACGTTTCTCCCACTACCTAAATGGAATGGAACGTCAATTTTGACATACCTGTTAGATGTTCTTGAGCGTCTGAATTTTCAACCGACTCATTTGTTATTTCTTTGTTCAGTTCCTGTAAAAAACTAGTTTACTTCTAGGAACATGGTTTACTAAATGATTCTTTTCTAGAAATCTGACAGTTGTGTTAACAATTGCCTTATTTTCTTTAGGATGGTAAAATAAACCATTTTTTTCATTCTTTAGAATATCCAATTAACACACACTTTCCATTCTTAATTCCAATTTGCTTATTCTCCATCTCAGCACATGTGCTGGACAATCCTATATCTGAACATGTCACAGATTAGACTTACGTCAAATCCAACTAGTTCTATAGTCGTCCGAGGTATTAATCTGCAAGGAATTAGATTTTGAATGTGATATGTAGTTCTTAGAATATATCCCAAAAAGAAACCAAATAACTACGAGTAAGTCAATCATTAATCTTATCTTCGTAAGAGTCTTTTTCTTTTCTCTTTTTACACCAATCTATTATAGAGTGTCTGGTGTAGACAATTGAAATGCAATTATTCTATAAGTGACTCATCAACTCTACATAGAGGTATATGTCACTACAATCATATTGTAGTGACTTTATATATTTTTCATGATGTTATTTTATTTGTCATAAATATTTTGAGTTTATCAAGACATTCAGACTTACAAAATGTCAAAAAATATATATTCAAATCATGAGTAACCTTCTGTAAAATTTCAGAATACTCAAAGTCACCTCTTGCCTGAGTGTTTATTTACCACACAAATCATAATAGATTAACTCTAACTTATCACTACCTCTATTTCCTTTTAATAGGAAAGGTCTCTTAGTCATTTTTCCTTCTAAACAGGACTCACATGTTGGTAGTGACTTCACGTTCAATGAATCGTTATGTCCATCTTTTAACCAACCTCGAAATTCTATTCAGAATTAATGACATAGACGCTAGTGTACAGATAAGTTTCATTCAATTTGAAAGATATTTTCTCTTATAAGATAGATTAATATTATTCAATTCATGAGACAGAGAAAAATCAATGCATCAATATACCATAAGAGATAACATATTTATCAAACTCAATAAAAGAAGAGTTACAAGAAAAATACATTTAGTATCCATCTCTTATTTAGCTAGAAGCTGAAAATAATTTCTTCTAACATAAGGTACATGTACAATGCATTTTTTGAATTAATATCTTATCTCTATCGAAAGAAATTCTTGAGTAGTACTAAGTGGGTCTGCAAAGTCTATTGAGAATTTGAGATATATTATATATTAAATAGATCATAATATGTCGAATAATCCTAAATAACAAAATTCAGGGCTCATTTATACATATATATCCATGCATCTCGAATAGCCAATCGATGGGATTGGAGAACTACTCATGCAATATACGTGTACAATGACCGATTATTCACTCCATAAACTTATACAAACCTAACTCAGATGGAGAATCTACTGTTAGTTTAAGTCAAGTGCAAATCACTCTAGTTACATTGATCCAATAATATATTACTCAGTTTAGGATAGTTAATACAGATTATCAAAACTAGCGATTAAATACATAGTGACTTGTATTAATTTCATCCGATATGGAGGAAGGTCTAAGCCAACACATGAAACTAATACTTCACTACTATTTAATCTTGGCAATCAAGGGAGGCATCCCTATAACCAAATATGACCAAAAACTCATATAACGATCCAAAAAAAAATATTTCTTACTAGGTCGTTCTTATGAATCTACCAAATTTTAGATCAATCAGAGTCCTTTTTTTCGAATTTCAAAACTATGATCAATTTGGTTGAAAATGTTATTTGGCCAAAATAGAATTTAAGATTTTTTCCGTTTAATAATTCTTATCATATATCATCATTTGTGAAATAGATACACGAATCAAGAACAAAGAACAAAAACCAAAAATTATTTACATTATCTAAGCATTATTTTCCAAAAATCGGCATATTTATGTATACATTGAACATTAAAATTCAAAACACATCTCATGGATATTCATGTATCTTGAACGATAAATTTTGATCAAAAATAACTACTCATGCAACATACATATGTGATGTCAGATATTCACTCCAACAAATTTAAAACAAAAGCTAACTCAGATGGAGAGTATATGTTAATTTATGCCAAGTGAATATCATTATCCCTAGATCCATTGATCCAATCTTATATTACTCAGATAGGGAGAGTCAATACAAATTATCAAAACTAGAAATCAGATTAAATCTAGTGACTTGTATTAATTTCATCCGATATGGAGGAAGGTCTAAAGCCAACACATGAACTTAAACTTCACTAAAATTTAGTCATCCATAGAGAGCAAACTCTATCACCACTATATCGTAGTCGAGTAATTTTTCACTTAAATTAATTTTCAAGACACAAAAAAAATACCAGAAACATCATCTAAACGACCTCAAATTGTCAAATCACTACATAGCAATGAGTTTTTTTATTTGTTCTTTCTGATGAACCTACCGAATTTCAAATCAATTAGAGTTTAAAAATAATATTTATCTCCAAAGCTATGATCAAATTCAAATTCAAACGATTTAAGGAAAAATAATCAGATCTATATCCTTATCATATATCAATTCATGTTAAATCATCACGTGTAATCATGTACCACATTTAACATAAATTAAATCGATATAAAGGATTATTTTCATACTAAGTCACATTTTAATTCGAAAGAACAACTTAAAAAACCATTTTAACGACCACAAAAACCATAACCGCATAGCAATGAGTATTTCGTGCTAGACCGTTTTCAATGAACTTACCAAATTTTCTATCAATTGGAGTCAAAAAAACTTTATTTCCACAGCTATGACCAAATTCAAATTCAAGTGATTTAAGCATCTTTAGAATTAAAACAATATGACCTACATTCTTATCACATATCAATTCATATTAAATCACCATGTGTAATCATGTTCCAAATTTAACATAAACATAACTGACATAAAGAATAATCTTATCACATTCAAATCAAAATTTAATCTGATAAACTACCTAAAATTCATCTAAACGATTTTAAATGAAATCATCAAATTTCAAGATTTTAAACTATGACCAAATTTGAAAAATAATTGTTTTAGGCATAGTTAAAGATTAAAATAACTTGATTCAAATTTCATTCTCTTTTTAATAAATATTTCATGAGCATAAGGTATATTGTGTGTCTTTCCTTTAACTAAAACACAACTAATAAACCTCCTTACATCTAATTGTCATTTCTATAAATACATATGAGAATTCAAGATATTACGTTTCTACCTTTCAGATCGGTGAAAACCTTTAATACATCTTCTCATGAATTAATTAAGTGTTACTAGTATCTAAAGGTAAATCTCCATTCAAGTAAATAAATATTCACCACTAGTATTCACTTAGGACAATTTATACATAATACATTAAGAATATTCTAATGACTCAAATAAATAGATCACTTTCGTAAATCCTATTTATTAATCATAATTCTCAATTCATATGTTGACATAATTTCACATGTATAAAACTTTAAGAATTTTTTTTTATAACTCTAAATAAATAAATCACATTTGTGTTGACTATTTATTAATAAAAAAAACTACTCTTAATTTATACAATATTATTCAGAGATAAATAATACTCGTAGAGGCAATATTCGACAAGTACTCAATTTTAAAAGTATCTATCCAATTCCAATAACAAAAGGAATAACTATCCTTCTTGAACAAGGAATTCTGTCAAAAGAAAAATATCATTGGCCAAGCAAATTCAAGTGAATATCCACTTTCAATTTATTTATTTTTTAGCCAAAATACCAAAAAAAAAATGGTCCACTACCGTGAGAATCCAACCACCAACTTTCAAAAAAAAAATTCATGATTAAACTTAATAACAAAAAATTACAAAAGATGGTTCAGGTCATTCACAGTGTATTTTTTTTGGGTAAGTTACATAAATCACATAGTGTAAAGATGAAATTACTATATATCCCTACTTTTTTTCTAATTACAATAATCTCTCAAAATTATCCCAATCTGGATACATTAATGAAAGAGCGGATACATTAATACAAGCACGGATACATTATTAAAACAAAAATTAACTCAATCCGGATACATTAATGAAAGCGCAGATACATTAATACAAGCACGGATACATTAATACAGATACATTATTAAAATAAAAATTAACCCAATCCGGATACATTAATGAAAGCGCGGATACATTAATACAAGCACTGATACATTAATACATTAATACGGATACATTATTAAAATAAGGGATTTTAGTTATTTTTAAAAGATACAGGGACAAATGGAAAATAATATAGTAAAGGTGTGTACTTTAGTAATTTTTCCATTTTTTTTTCTTTTCCGTAGCCGACACAAAATATATAGCATATTTATGTTCATAATTATACAACATATATACAAATATATATTTTAGTGTATCTATTTAGATGCAAGCGTGGCTCTTGATGCCAATTGTTGGAAAACTATATGCACAGCGGAAGCATACCAGAATCATACTACTTACATGAATAATAGACAACACATACGTTTATGCTATAACACATAAAATCATGCTAGAGCACATAAACTTTCTAAAATTTAATTCAAGAATTACCTCTTGAAGTGTAAACAGATACCTTCAAGTGAATCCACAAGCTAGTCCACGAGCTAGAACCTTCAAGCGAATCCAGAAGCTAGTCCAAAAACTGGACGATAGTTCTGCCGTCTTCCACAGTGATCCCAAGTTCACTACCGAACTCTCTCAATACTTGGGTCGGCAAGTATTGTATAGAAAACTTCTTATTTTTCAAGGGTTAGAAGAATTCCTATTTATAGAGATTTCTTCCTAGTCCAAGAAGGAGAAGAAAAAGACATGTACTTCTCCCTTTACTTAGAATACAGAAAGACGCATACTTCTCCCTTTCCTTAGAATAGAAAAAGACATGTACTTCTCCCTTTCCTTAAAATAGAGAAAGACATATACTTCTCCCTTTTTCCCTTAGAATAGAATTCAGAATTCTAGTTAAATATGGGCACGGTAGGGACCACGGAATTAATTACTGAGGCTTCCTATTATGGAAATAATTCCAAATAATTAATTTGAATTATTCTTACCATAGTAAATTACAAATCATTCCACTAAAAATTTGTAATTGCACTCCTCTATTTATATTTCGAAATTCCCCATTAAATACTTATGTAATTCCCCATGTTAAGATTACAGATACTAATCAATAAATTAAATTACTGACGAATTTAATTCAAAGATTAATTTCCTTTAGAGCACTGCTTAACTTATTTCATGTGTCGGATTCATAAATCCACTTGCAAGGTTTGACACGATGAAAACTTATAAGCTTCTTAAAAACGCATATCATCAATCTCTATAACAAGACATGGGTTCCGCCAACTAACTTATTATTTCACCAATATATATTATTATCATCCAATCTACCAAGCATATTGATCCATCTCAGAATCTCACCTTTTAATAAATCAAAACGATAATTAACATATACAGATCATAATAGTTATATCATGATTAAGAATATAAATACATTTAACAGTTTAGAGAATATGCTTTTGTCAGTCAGTCTAAAGCAACTATCTCTACTCGGTCCCGTTCAATACATACAAAATGCACTAGCACAAGAAGTTGGAACTATACCATTCTCATAATCAAGATAAACAATATATAATCTTCTGCTACAATCGTACCGATGGCATATCCAATTTCCATCTTAGATTGTGAACAAAAAACGTTATACTTATAAGAATCGATGATTTAATCCTCTGTGTATAAGCTAAAACTCTATACACTAAATTATCTATTATATAAGTAAACAGACATCATAAACGAATTTATGATCTATGAAAACTTTTATTAAAACTGAAAAATAATTATTCTATAATAAATAATATATCTAAACATATGGTTAATAGTATATATCCCAACAAGTAGGGGTGACAATTCGGTGGGTTGGTACAAATTTGGGCGGGCCAAAATGAGTCAAGATGAAAAACGGGTCAATACACAACCTAACTCAAATTTGTTTGGGTCAAAATGGGTCAGTTAATGGATCATAACCCATCTCACTCAATTTTTACTAAGCTATAACTGTTTTAGTTTCTCTTTTATAAATTTTTAATACCGAATAAAATTATTTTTTTCTTTATTATGACTATCTATAACATATCAAACTAAAAAAAAAATTAAAATATTTTGACAAGATTTCTAGAAAAGTAATTGGCTACATATCAATCAATGTTTAATTGATTGAAATGGATTGAATTAAGAGATGCACGGGTCAATAACCAATCCAAACTTAAACAGGTTGAACAGATTGAGAGAGTTAGATTTGACTTTGCCATCCCCTAAAATTTCAGAAAAAGATAATGTAAGTTAGTGAATTTCTCCCTCAATGTAAAAGAGTACAACAGTTTTGAAAAAAAATTCTTGTCTTATGTCTTAAATATATCATAATATTTGTGTAAGAGGAATTTTAGTAATCTCAGTTGTTTGAATACATCAACTTTCACCATGATGAGGATTCAATTTCACACCTTGTAATCTCATTCTCATTTCTCTTTTTCCTACTTCGAATTTGAAAATAATAATAATATTTGTGTAATTATAATTAAGAGTTTTGACAATTATAGTCTTAAACATAACATTTATGAGCCCATAAAAACTTGTCATTGAAACCATAAAAACTTGTCATTGAAAATAAAATGGAATGTTTAAGGAAAATTACATCCAAATTTAGAGGAGTTCATCATGAAATGAATTGTAATAAGAAAACAGTATGAAAAGAATTCCAATGAAATGAGTTAAAGAATAGAATATATAGAGTGAAGGGTGAAACATAATACACTTAAAAGTATTTCGTTGTTTTGAGTTTTATAAATGAGCTATTACGTATGAGAGTTTTCTATTTGAACTATCACCAACTATTTATCGAAACATATCCTATACTATATGAATTATTCACTTTTCCTACCTAAATTTTATCAGGTAGAAAATTCATACATTTAACAATTGAAGTGTATTTTGATAAATAGCTAATGATAATTCAGGTAGAAAATTCAGATACCGAATAATTTAGATATAATACTCAAAAGATCAAAATGCTTTATTTATGTTTTTGACCATTAACTTGAATACAACATTTGTCACTCAGTGTTGTCTAGTTTTCATCTGGGCTTTGTGCTAGTTGTTGAAGAAGAATTATAAAGGCCTCTCCATCAATGGAAGCTAGTTTCAGAGAGAGATCATCCACCTTTTTATGCAACACTCTGATGTAATTGCATGTCTCCTCCAATATCTTTGACATTGCTACCTATATTGCCATAAAAAAAAAAAAATCAAAAAATGCAAATTTCCAAAATCTACAAAAATATGGCTTTTGGATCAAAATATAGTTATTGAGTTCTTTTATAATTTTAAAATTTATCTCAAACTTTTATCTTTTATATATATATGAAAAACTCATCTATTTTTTATTCCAACTAAGTCAATCTACTCTTTCATTCATTAAGCACACTCATGATTTTGAAATGTACGCTCACAATGAAGTGTTTGTTCGTAGCATGTGGAAGATTATATTAAAAAATATCTAGTTACTATTATAGTTACTATTATCGTTGTTATTAATTTTTTTTGGGACCTATTGATCTTCCTAACTAATTGTTATTTAATGAATTGTAGTAATTGATAATCCTGTTAATAGTAGTTTTTACTAAAATATCGTATTACAATTTTTGCATAGTATATATTATCTAGTTCATTATAAAATTAATAATTTTGTTTTAAATTTATTGGTACTTTTTTATATAGTTTTTAGAACTTACTTATGGATGTAAATCATGTTTCATATTATTTTTTTAAAAAAAAAGTGATATATATTTTTAAAAACTGTGCTCAAACGCATGTTAAAACTCCAATTCAAACTTCTAGTTTCTGAAAAAATAGTTAAAGTTTTATGATCAAATAAAAGCTTACTCTTTTGTCCCAAACTATATAAAGATATTTCTGAAATGAGCACAAAATTTAAGATAACATATTGATCTTTAACACTTGTGACTAATATATATGTGAAGACATTTGTCTAAATATAATATTATAATCTCATTGCTCCAAATAAAGATTGTTTTACATTGCGAAATCAATGGGAAATTGTGGTGTTATAGAATATGATTTTTCCGCTCATTTTTTTATCGAACCAGTTCATTGGGTAATTTACGAAGGGTGAAACATATTCTTATTGAAATAGAGGGAAACTTCCTAATTTTTTTTTATGAAAACATTACTATTTTTTATTTTCTCATCAATTCGATTAAAATATTTATGTAGATAGCCAAAATAAACATTTTTAAGTGAAAAATTTCCGAGGAAAAATAGCTTGTGATTTATTTTTTTATGTAATGTCCAAACTCGAATTATCATTTGTTGGTATGAGAAAGTTCATTTGAAAACGTACCGTGGAGGTGCACCTTGAAGAGGAATTTGGCAACAAAGCTTCTAGTTTCAAGACAAGATCACTAATCTCATCTTGAGTAAGTTTTAAAGGGGATCTTCTTCTCCCAGTAGACATAGTTTTTGCCAACCTCTTGTACCAATTTCTACACAAATATTAGCCAAATGTGGGAGTTGATGGATGCATGAAGTATGTATGATCAGTTGCTTTATAAGGAAATATAGGGTATGTTTTGGACTTTTTTTAAAAAAATTGAATCATTTCTTGATATGTACGTGTTATTCTTGCGCAGGACCATGCTAATTTTCTTTTGTATCATTTCAATTTTATTGTAGGTCCCTGAATGTACAAGTATATTTTGGACACCTTTTTTTTAATCTTTTTAAAAAACTTGGACCATTTCTCGATTTGTGCTTGTTATCCTTATGTAGAGACCATGTTAATTTTCTCTGTATCGTTCAAATTTTGTCATATGTTCCCAAAAGGATGAGTATGTTTTGAACACTTTTTTTTTCTTTCTGTTTTTATTATTTTGGACCATTTCTCAATTTGCGCATGTTATCTTTGTACGAGGCTATTCCAATTTTTCTGTATCATTCCAATCTTATTAAATGTCCGAAGCAGAGGCGGATCCACACCTAGGGGTGGCAATTGGGCGGGTTGGGTCAAACTTGGACGGGTAATAATGGGTTAAGACAACAATCGGGTCAAGACCCAATCCAACCCAAATTTGCTTGGGTCAAAATGGGTGAGGTAATGGGTTACATTACGGGTCAAGACCCAACCCGACCCAATTTTTACTAAACTTAATTGTTTTATTTGTTCTTTTAAATTATTTTAGTATCTAATAAAATAATTTTTTTTCTTTATTATGGTCATATACAACATGCCAAATTAAAAAAAAGGTTTTTTAAAAATATTTTGATAGGATTTTTCATGAGCAAATTTGGGTTACACATCAACCCAATTTTTAATGGGTTCAAATGGGTTGATCTAATGAATAGGCGGGTCAATAACCCTCCCAATCTTAAACGGGTTGAACGGGTTGAGTTTGATTTTACCACCCGTACCCACAACTTTAGGAGGGGTGCACGTGCATCTGCTAACTTCAGAAAAAACCATATGTATATATATAAGCTCCCAGACAAAGCTGAATTAATAAATAGTTACCCAGGGTGTGGTTAGAGACGATAACTGTTAAAAGTTAAGCTGCAAAGAAGAGATGAATAGAGGTTAAAAAAAAAATTAATTTTTGGGAGAAGTTACTAAAACCTAAAAGTTTAAAATTATTTTCATGTTAAAGGAACAAAGAAAGAGAGAGTACTGAGTATGATTTACAACTTATTTGATTAAAAACCCTTTGTTGAAAACCTATACAATCGAAATAATAAGAAATATTATATTATATATCAAAATATTATATCGAAATATTATTATATTTATATATCAAAATATTATATAATCAGAAATATAATATTTTATATCGAAATATTATTATATTTGGTATCAGAGCCAAAGATTCAAGTTTGGACCACTAGACTAAAGTTATGTGAGACATCATATATATTATAGATATATAAGTCTGCATAATTTACTAGCATATACTGAATTAAAAGAAATAAGAAAATTAAGAGAACTTAGGAAAGAATTTAAAAAGATATATAAAAATATAGAAGAAAACTTTGATAAAAGTGACCCAAAAGTAATACAAGTAAGAAGTTTTGCAAGTTGGGAATTACATAATATAAATTACGACATAGGAGTAAGAACAAGAATTAGTAAGCATTATTTGAAAAAAATAAAATATTACCCATTAGGATAAATAAAAGAATTTATATGAAAATGCATCCTTTAAGTAAATTTATATCATTCAATAATTGAAATTTTCATAGAGAATTACAAGATATAAAAGAGACAAGACTTAAAATTAAAAAATTAAAAGAATTAATAAAAATAGTAGAAGAATTATTAGTACAGGATATAAGAAAACAGTTTGTAGAAAGAATTATTACTACTGACGAAGTTGTAGAAAGAATAATATCAAGATTAAATTGGGAAATACTAGATTTAGAAAGAAGAATTGAAAATACTAGATCTAGAATAGAATTTCAAAAGCAAAGACCTATTTGGATTCCATTAGGATAAATGAGCAAAGATAAAATACAAAAATTAAGAAAAAGAATTAATTCACTATATCCAGAATACATAAAATTAAATAAAAGCAAAGAAGATACCAAAAGACTAAATAAAATTATAAAAAGAATATCAAAACTAGAAGCAAAATATATCAGAGAATTAAGAATAAAATACAATAGCTAAATTAAGAGAATTCGAATATTTAGACTTAAAAATAACACCAAAAAAGAAATATAGAAGACTAAAAGACGAATCGTTAATAAGGTGTAACTTTAATATCGGAGAACATTTGTTACATAGTCAAGATCAACATTTAAATAGTATTACAGACTTAATTATAAATCTAGGAGAAACAGTACAAATAGATCAAGAAAAAATAATAAAGACTTTAGAAAATTTCAAAGATCTGCAAACAAAATAGAACAAATTATTAGAAAAAATAGAAAATAATTTAGAATACTTAAAAGTACAACAAGCAGACATAGATAGAAAAATACAGAGTCAATATAATAAAGAAATAAAAAATAATCAAATAGAAGTTTTGGATACAAATAAATATAATTTTAAAAAAGAATTAAAAGAATTAAAAGAAGAAATAAGTCTAATAAAAACTATAGTACTTTCATGAACAATCCATTATACATAGAAATACTAAAGAAAACAGAAGAAATACAGCCAAACCCTGAAGGACTGTCAAATCATCAGCCTCAAGGTAAAACAGATGGTACTACAATAAAACAAAATAATACAATAATTTTATTACTACTAGAATTAAATAATAAATTAGAAAAACTCCTTAAAGAAAAAATAATAGAACAGAAACAGATAGTACAAGAGAAGAATATAGACGAACTAATAGAACAACTAAAAAGAATAGAAATTACTCCTAAAGAAGATAGATTAATAAATATAAAAAGAAAACCATGGAAATTTTTCCGTTTAAAAGAAGAACAGACAGAGCAAGATCAAGTTTCTCTCAAGACAGTTTGAGGGGAGGAATATTGGCAAAAATTTTAGACTCTTCAAAGAATAAACAAAGTACTAGCCAACAGCTAGAAGAAGTAATAGATGTAGACAAAGATGTTCAGATTTTTCAACAAAATAAGTTAAAATTACTAAATCCAAAAATATTATACAACACAGGATTCTTCACAGGACAAACACAATTATACAAGCATTATAGAGAAGAACAAATGTGTGTGATAGGGAAAGACAGTAATAGTTTAAGCTTAATAAGTTCAGAATCTTTAAAACAAATAAAGAACTCAAACATGAACTTGATGCATATGGGATTAATAGTAATAGGACTAAAAGGTTTAACTAGAAAGAATTTAGGAACTAAGGTATTAATCACAATATACGATGATAGATGGACGGAATTAAAAAAATCAATAATAGGATTAACAGAAGTAGATATGACAAATAATGGAGGATTATTTTATTGTAGTCCAGACTTCATGCTAAGTTCTAATGATTTTGTAAATCATATAAAGATAGGTATACAAACTAAAGGATATGAAGAAATGATAGGAGGAAATAATTTATTAATATGTATAGGATTTATAGGAAAGATTGCAACAAACAGCAACACAAAAATTAAGTTAAAAGTGGAAGACGTAGTAGGATTAATGGGAGACAAAGGTATAAAAGTAATGAAACCATTAAAAATAGATTCAGAAGAATATGCGGGATTAGAATGGAATTTGGAAAATTTAAGTAAAAAAGAAATATTAAAACCAAAAGACCATCTAATGTACACTAATAGTAAAGGACAGACTTCAATAAGATTCACAGATTATAGTTATACAGACCAAAAAGAAATGGACGAAGAAGAATCAGATAACCAAGAACAAATGAATATCGAGGTAATAGAAGAGGAAGATTTTGAGGTAGAAGAATCTATAAGAAAGGCAGAGCAAATACATACTAAAAATAAGAATACAGTTTTTAGATGTAAAGGATGTAAAAAATCAAAGATAAAATTTGAAAATGTAGAAGAACATTTTAAAACTTGTAGATTAAGACAAGACAATTATGGATACAGAAAACAAAAAGATGAGGAAGAAGAATCGGTAATAAGCGAAACTAGTTTAAGTATAAAAGAATTAATGGAAAGTGCCTCGAGTAGTTCGAGCCCATTTCAAAAAACTAGTTCAATGATACAAGTACAGACAAACACTGGTAATTTACCAAGATACAGGGTATATAGAGTAAATTCAGAAGTACAGACTGAAAATTTAAAATCGAATGGAAAAAGACAACCTATAGAGGAACCTATTAGACTCCAAGAGGGAGGAAATAAAGGAAAAATACTTAATATAGCAACACATGATCCTCAATTATGGAATTCAGTAATAGATTTATGGAAAGGAATAGTAGTAGCAGATTACATACAGACTAATCAAGATAATGATGCAGAAACCATGTATAGATATATGGAGACATTTTTAGGAGAATCCACAAAAGGATTATGGGAAGCATATAAAACAGAATTCCCTGAGGAATTTCAAGGAATGGTAAACATGGGACCAAATCCTTATAATTTCACAAATAAAATACATAGTTTAATAACAGGAGAAGACCCAAATAGTGGTTTAATAATATTACAAAGAAATGCGTTAATAAAATTAGAACAATTAAGTATAGGTAATTGGTTCAGTATAAAAGAATTTTTAAACGAATATTTTTATTATTGTAGCATAAGTGGAAATGCTTTTGATACAAATCTAGGAAAAAAGTTATTTAATAAACTACCAGGAGCATTGGGAAGAGAAATAGAAGAAAAATGGTATAAAAGAGAAGGAGTAATACAAAATCCAGAAGGAAGATGGTCAATAGGACAAAGAATACAACATATTATGTCAATATTACAAGAAAATGTACAAATATACAAATACAGAAACAATTAAAACAAAATGAAACTAATTTTTGTAAGAGTATATATACAACACAAAATTATGATACAGAACATATACGAAAAAGATATAAGAAAAATAAGAAGAATTATAAAAATGGTTATCCAAGAAGAAAGTATTATTGAAGGAAATCAATGGCAAGAAAACCATATTTAGACAAATATAGACATGTAAGGAAATATAATACAAATAGAAACTATAAAAATAAATTGGAATGTTTCACTTGTGGAAGCCAAGAACATCTGGCAAACACTTGTCCTAAAAGAAACAATAGTAGAACAAGAAATGAGCAATTAATAGAAGATTTCCAAGAAACATTAATTAATGTAGATGAATACATGTCAGATAACGAAAGTATATACTCAATAATAAGTATGGAAGTAAATGAAGAACAAAAGAAAGAATCTTCAGACTCTGAAGAAGAAGAGTTTATAAATAAAATAGGATTAGATCAATTAAATTTGAAAGATATAGAAAATCAAGACATGGTAAATATATCCTTAACTTGCGAACATGAATTCGAGCAAGGTTAAGGATTAGATAGTAAACAATGTTATATATGTCATTGGTATCCTGGAAAAAATAGAAGAGCAAAATGTAAAAAATGCTATATAGAAGGATGCTTACCATGTATAGAGAAGACAACAATAAAAATAGAGAAAACTACCCTAAACAACAAACCTTTAGAGATTGGTAAAATAAACAAAACCATAGATTTAGAAGAAGAAATAAGAAAGCTAAGAAAAAAGAGTAGAAATTCTAGAAAAAAGATTAGAAAAGGTAGAAAAAGGAAAAGAAAAAGTAGAAGAAGAACTAGAACAAGAACAATTGGAATCAGAAGAAGAATTGATAAATACTGTGTCAAGTAGTTTAATATGTAATGAAGACAAAAAGATAAGCACTATAAAAATCTTAGCAAGAATAAGAATTCAAGACTATGAAGTAGAAACTTTAGTTTTGGTAGATTCGGGATGTACAAAAAGCATAATAAACAAGAAAATTATACCACCAAATTTAATTAGAGAATTACCAACTCCACAAATATCCATGCAAATGGATGGATCTTATAATACATATAAACATTATGTGAATAAAGCAACCATAAGTTTTATAAATACTTGTACAGACTTTTACAAACCAACATATAAACTAGAAAAAATTTGGGTACGAGAGTTAAATATAAAAGTAGATTTTGTATTAGGATTAGATTTTTTACTACATAATAATGGAAGCTGCTTATTAACTAGAGATGGAGTAATTTTATCAAAACATATTACCCAGACAGCAGTAGTGACCATACCTGTAGAAAATAAGTTTAGATATATTAAATCAAAAGAACAACAAGTAAAAGATAAATGTAATAAAGAAGATTGTAAATGTGATACATGTGAAAAATTAAATGAAGAATTAGAAATAATAGCAATTGAAGAAAATGAAAAAGAATATACATTGATAGAAATAAATACAGAGTTATATGATTTTAGGAAAGGTATACAAAAAATAGGAATAATAAAAGATCAAAAGGATTTAGAAAAAATAATACAAATTCTAGATGAACTAGAAATTATAGGGGAAAAACCCCTAAAACATTGGGAGAATAATAAAATACAATGTAAGTTAGACATAATAAACCCAGAATATATAGTTAGAACAACTTCAATAGAATCAACTAATCAAGATCTAATAGATTTTGAAATACAGATAAAAGAACTAATTGAACTAGGAGTAATAAAAAGATCTAAATCCAAACATAGATCAGCAACTTTTATAGTCAGAAATCATAACGAAATTATAAGAGGAAAAGCTAGAATGGTAATTAATTATAAAAGATTAAACAATAACACAAGAATGGATGGATATAAGCTCCCAGACAAAGCTGAATTAATAAATAGAATACAAGGAAGAAAGTGTTTTAGCAAATTTGATTGTAAATCAGGATATTGGCAAATAAAAATGGCAGAAGAAAGCATAGAATTGACTGCTTTTACCTGTCCAGAAGGGCATTTTGAATGGTTGGTAATGCCATTAGGATTAAAGACTGTTCCACCAATATTCCAAAGAAATATGGATAATATATTCAGAGAATACAAGAATTTTGTCATAGTATATGTAGATGATATTTTAGTATTCAGTAAAAATACAAGAGAACACTTAGGGCACCTTCAAAAGATTTTTAAATTATTTGTAGAAAATGGAATAATTATTAGTAAGAAAAAAATGGAATTGTGTAAAACCCACATTAATTTTCTAGGGGTAACAATAGGTGAAGGAAAAATAAAATTACAACCTCATATAGCTACAAAAATCTTAGAAATGCCAAATAAAATAGACAAAACAAAAGAATTACAAAAGTTCTTAGGAATTTTAAATTATGCGAGACATTTTATAAAAGATTTAGGAAAAGTAGCAGAACCTTTATATTCAAAAACAGGATCAAAAGGTCAGAAATCATTCAATATAGAGGATATAAAATTGGTAAGGAAACTAAAAGAAATGGTAAAAGCCATCCCAGATTTAGCTTTACCATTAGAATCAGACTATTTAATTATAGAAACAGATGAAAGTCTAGAAGGATGGGGTGCGGTCCTTCAGGCTAGAGAAAATAAATATAAAGATAAAAAAGAAGAAAGAATTTGTGCATATCAAAGCGGAAAATATAGAGAGAAAGGAAATCTATCAAGTATAGATGCAGAGATTTTAGCTATAATATATAGATTAGACAGTTTTAGATTATATATTTTAAATAAACCAGAGATATTGATAAGAACAAACTGCGAAGCAATTGTAAGATTCCACCAAAAAATAAATGAAAAGAAAAGCAGCAAAAGAAGATGGTTGAATTTTCTAGATGTAACTTCGGTATACAATATAAAACTAGAACATATATCAGGAAAAGACAACAACTTGGCTGATCAATTGAGTAGAATTATAAAGAAATGAACTAAACTAACCATTATATTATAGTATGAATGCAGGGAAAGGCAAAGATAAGATAGGAGAATCTTCAGACAAATACAAAGACTTATACTTGAAGAGTTTACTGCAAAATACCCAATATAAGCCTCAAGCTATGTTGGAAAAACAAAATTTAGAAAGATTACATTTTGGGCCAGAAAGTATGTTAAACTATCCAATATGTAACATGACTTTCAAACTCAAGCCAGAGACCAGGGTGAACAAACCTCAGAAATGTTTGATAGACAATCTATGGATAGCTTACAACAAGCATCCTAAAGACAATAGTTATTTCATTTCCACTTTGAACGCTCTAAGTTATTACTTTACTGATAAAAATCAAGACAAGAAATTTAAGTTTTATGCAGTAATCAGGGGACAAAGACCAGGAGTATTCCAGACCTGGATAGAAGTTGTAGATGCTATAAAAAATTTTCCTACCCCTTTATTCAAAGGCTTCAATGACTTAACTGAAGCTCTTGACTATGCTAGAGGAGAATTAGGTCCCAATTTCTATATTACTCCATCCATCAGACAACAAAATACCAATATTCCTCAATACCGTATACAAAAAGACACAGACAAAATCATTTTTTGTGATCATTGTTCAACTATGACGAAGCGTTTAAACGTTTGAACCAGGAAAATGAAAGACTCAAAACAGAGAAAGAAAAGTTATTAGAGAAAATCCATACCCTCCAAGAAAAAGAAAAGACTCTTTATTTTGAATTATACCAATTGAGTAAAAATCAGAGTTCTCCATCTCCGATAAAAATGGATAAGATGGGTGTACATTCCCCAACGAATGTAAAAAAATCCACTGTATCAGATAGAGATACAGCTAGTCCAGTTCAAACGGTAACTGGTAAAGACATACCAAATCCGTTTATGGCTAACACTTTGCCCAAAAGTGTAAGGATACTCCCTGCGAGTTTCCAGACAGGTGAATCATCTTCAAAACCAATGATTCAGACAAAAAACAGAGGAACCAGTCTAAGAAAAACAAGACAAAAAAAGATAGAAAATATGATAGAAATTGCAGTTAAAAAGGTTTTAAAGGAAAATACAAAAGAAGTTATACTAGAACATCCAAGACAAGAATCTGAAAGTTCCGAAAGTTCTGGGTATAATCCGGCTATGGAACAATTTGCCCAAGATCCCAATGAAGATGATGATTCGGGCATGAGTTTTTATTCAGTTGCACTACATAATCTAGATACGTAAGCAATGAGGTCAGACAGCATTCAGAAAGCATTTAAAGACGTAAGGGATGAGGTCAGACAGCACCAAAGGAAACGACAAATTGATAATGAAAAGCATGTGACGATGGGGCCCACAGCGCACCCGGCAAATTTTCTTTTACAATTTGAAATCCGTAGTTTGAAGTCCCTCAAAAATTGTCTATAAATACTTCATTCTAAAGATAGAGAAGTAGAGAGGAGAAGAACGAGAGAAAAAACAAGAGAGAGTAAAGTAAGCAATAGAGAGTTTTTAAGTTTTTAATTTTTCAAGTGAGTTTTCAAGATATTAAAAAAAAAAAAAAGAGTGTTAGAGTAAGGGAAAGTTTGTAAAGTTACTTTTAGTAGTTGTTCAGTTCACCGGGGACTCCCGAAAGGGAAATCACTTTCTACCTAAGACATGTAAGTAATTTATGCTTAAAGGTTTATGTAACATATCTCCCTGCATGTATAAATATGTTTGATTAAGAAAATATGTTTGTGCAGTTTATTTTTATTTTAACTATTTAATCTCTAAGTAAATGGTTATCTGAACAGTTTTTAACGGTATTAATGGACTAACCTGTAAAGTTCTAGGGCTTGTTGAATGTCCGCCAAGGCCATGATGTGCTAAAGGACATAGTTACCCAGGGTGTGGTTAGAGACGATAACTGTTAAAAGTTAAGCTGCAAAGAAGAGATGAACAGAGGTTAAAAAAATAAATAAATAAATAAATTTTTGGGAGAAGTTACTAAAACCTAAAAGTTTAAAATTATTTTCATGTTAAAGGAACAAAGAAAGAGAGAGTACTGAGTAGGATTTACAACTTATTTGATTAAAAACTCTTTGCTGAAAACCTATACAATCGAAATAATCAGAAATATTATATTATATATCAAAATATTATATCAAAATATTATTATATTTATATATCAAAATATTATATAATCAGAAATATAATATTTTATATCGAAATATTATTATATTGGTATCTATCATATATATATATATATATATATATATATATATTATTTTTTTTTGAGAAACTGACAGAAATTAGGATGTAATTAACAATGCACCCATGAGGAGCACAAAAATACTCTTCTGCTGCTGGTACAAGCTGGAGGAACCACCCATGAAACTAGGGTTCGAATCCAGTTTATTTTAAGTTTAGCTTAGAGCTCATATTTAAGCTAAGATAGTATTGGTGCACCCAAAGTCTTCAAATCCTAGATCCCCTCTAATTCGAAGGGGCCAATATGTATTGGACACAATCAAGAGTAAGAGACAAAATAATAAAAAGGTCCCCCTCCCCTCCACCCGACCCCCACACCTTTTAGGAATGAAAAAGAAAAAAGTTATTATATTAGTTATGTATTCATACCTAGAGCTAATTAAAGAACTACTACTAGAGAGGTCCCATTTGCTTCAATCCTTAACCAATTATATGTCGGATGCAGGACACATCAACATCTAAAAAACATACCAGGGAAAATAATTGTTTTCGTCCTTGTGTTATAGTTTTATTATGATTTTAGTCCCTGTGATATTTAACTTCCCCCATTTAATCTTTAATTAAGCAAAGAGAATGATTTTAATCCTTTTACTAATGGCAGTTACAAATATAAACAGACATGTCACTACTGTTAAGGGTAATTACGGTATTTTAATATTATTATTATTAAATAATTAATATTAATAGATTGGTTCCATAATTGTCCTTCCCAATAGTGACAAAGCTGTTTATATTTGTAACTATTGTTAATAAAAGGATTAAAATAATTTTCTTTGCTTAATTAAAGGTTAAATAGGGGAAGTCCAATATCACAGGGACTAAAATCACAATAAAGTCAAAATATTGTGAAAATTTTATAATTGACATCTATAGCACTAATAATTATAAGTTATGACATCATTCTTTATCTTTCAAATTATAACAATAAACAATTACAGGTTATAACAATTTACTAAATTAAAAAAGGATTTAAAAAAAATAGAAAAAATCAATTAGTTTGAAAAATAAATAAATTAAAAACGGAATTTTAAGTAACAAATAATTTGAAAATATTAATGATAATTAATAGGAGGCATAAAAATAGGAGAGGCATAACAAAATGAATATTTTGTTTTCCTTGTTTAGCTTAAGACAGTTATTGTCATTTTCTCTCACTTATTAATTTTCATTCAAACAGATTTCTTTTCAAAAAATTTCGTCAGTTTCTTTCTCTTCTCAATATTCTCTCTTGTTAGTCGTCACTCTCGTCTAATTCGAATTTATTTTTATTCAATAATAGTCATTTTCTTGTAATAAACGATTTCTTATTAGTATTAATAAAACATGGTGGTAGATGGGATCCTTCAGGTTAGTGTTTTTTCTGAATTTTTTTTGTATTGACTATATAAATAATACTATGTAAATGTTTTCTATTCAGTGAAAATGTAATGAATTTGTGAATGAATAGTTTCTAATTATATACCAACAAAACATTAAAAAACAATTATGAAACAGTGATACTTGAAAAAAAATATAATTTCATATTTTTAATGTATACTGAGTATATATAGATTTTGTATAATAGTTTTAATTATGGCGTTTTTTTTTATGTATATTGTTAATTTTTGGTATGAACATTAAATTTGTTCATTCTTTGTATGAACCATTTTTCATTTTTTGGTATATTTCTAATTTAAAAAATTACATAAAATTTATTTGAAATTGGTATACTAGTTATATCAGACATGTATGAAAATTGATAATGTTTTTTGTACGATTCTGATATGTTTGAACTTTTTTTTTGACATTATATTAGTTTGAATTTAGGCATAATAATGGAATAAATTTGATATACTATTTAATTAATAAATGACAATTACTAGTTAGAAATTGTATAATTTTGATATTCTTTTGGCATGAATATGGTATGAATAAGTAATGACTTTTGGCATGAAATAGATATAGAAAGTGTGCATGATATGAAATTTGTATACTGATATAACATATGTATTTGTACTTTTGTATATTGTAAAACCGACACAATGATTTATGATGGAAAGGGAAAATATGTTGATTTTCAGATGGAGGGAATTATATATGATGATGGCGCAATTAGTGAGAGTGAAGTAACTGGAACTGTTGCTAGCAAATTTGATGTACCTCGCATAGCAAAAGAACATGCTTCAGATACTACCAATTATACTACACCAAGACCACAGAAATCAAATTTGAAATAGTTGATTGCTGCTTAGACTTTTAATTATTACATTTTTTAAAATTTTCGGATGATGTATATTTGTTTTTGCTATAGTTTTTACAACAATATAATATGCACTGTTTTACATTGTCAGATTTATTCTTTCCAGATTTATACCAGGTTGATACCAACATCATTCATTTTTATTTCTAATCTTTGTCTTAAATTTTCAAGTTGGATACCAAGTGTATACAAATTGAATATCAGCATTAGCCAGATTTATATTGTATTTTTAGTTTTGAAAAGCACCTCATAAACATAGTATACAACAATTGTATACATTGTTACACTTAAGTTTTTCAAATGGATATCAATTGGATACAACATTAACTAGTTTTAGGTTGGCTAATTTTGTTGAAATCTCAAATACAACTTATTTTTTCTATTTTTCTAGTGGGATACCAAATGTATATCAATTGGATACAACAATAACTAGTTTTAGGTTGGCTAATTTGGTGCAAATATCAATTACATCTTGTTGTTTCTATTTTTCCAATGGGATATCAGTTGGAAACCAAATGGACATCAATTGAAAATTACATTAAATAATTTTAGGTTGGCTTATTTTGTATCCAATTGATCTCCAAATTGAAAATTAAGATAGGCACTAAATTGGTATCCAATTTATATACACTTGGTATCCAACTTGAAAATTTAAGATAAAGACTAAAAATAAAAAATGTATGAAGTTGTTATCCATCTGGTATAAATCTGGGAAGAATAAATCTGACAATGTAAAACAGTGCATATTATATATTATTGTCAAAAAATGTAGCAAAAATAAATATACCTCATAAACATAGTATACAACAATTGTTCACAATGTTACACTTAAGTTTTTCAAATGGATATCAATTGGATACAACATTAACTAGTTTTAGATTGACTAATTTTGTTGAAATCTCAATTACATCTTATTTTTTCTATTTTTCAGTGGGATACCAAATGAATATCAATTGAAAATTACATTAACTAGTTTTAAATTGCCTAATTTATTTGAAATCTCAATTACATGTTTTTTAATTTTCTAGTAGGATATCGTTCGATTCCAAGTACATACCAATTGGATACAACATTAATTAGTTTTAGGTTAACCAATTCAAATATCAATTGCATGTTTTTTAAATCAGTGAGACTTCAATTGCATACCAAATGGATACCATTTTCAAAATTCATACCAAAATAATCAATATATAAATGATATAAAATTGGTATAAACTATTTTTTACAATGATTAATTCAAAATCAAAATTCATAGTAAAATCATACAATGGGTTCATTTATTTTTGAAATAAAAATTATTACCAAAATCATACGGTAGGTCCATTTATTTTAATATCAAAATTCATACAAAAATCATACAATAAATTCATTTATTTTTAAAGTCATAATTCATACCAAATTCATACAATTTAACAGATATATAATTTTGGAAAATAGAAAACATATAATTTAAATCATTATTCATACAAGATTTCATATAATTCAAATTATTTATTAATGGTATGAAATAAGCTTTTTGAATGTACCTTTTTTTAAACAACAATTCATACAAAAAAATAAAATCCATTACAAATGAATTAAACAATCAGACAAATGAACATATATATATATATATATATATATATAGTATCATATTCAACATCAATATAAAAAAAAAAAATCAAAAGCCTTTAGCAAAGAAAATAAAATTAAAACGCTTATTTCTCATATAATAAAAAAAATCAAAATAAAAACAAGTTTCAAATAAAATACGTAATTATAAACAACAAATTTCAGAATTAAATATACTTATTTCACCACAAAAAAGTATTTTAGATATAGAAAAACACACCAAAAACGAGTTCAAAATTTCAGTAAAACGATTTTTTCTCAAAAAATCAAGTTCCAGATTAAAAATAAAATAAAAAATGAAATCAAAATTTCAAATTATAGAATTCTTATTTCTAAAAAAAATTAGATTAAAAAAATAAAAACAACATCAAAATTAAAAATTTTAAAAATCAAGAAAAGCAAAAAAGATGAGATTAAAGAGAGAGAAAATTACTTGTTGAAACCTACGGTGGTAAATTTAAAATATTTGAATAGCAATTAATATTTATTTTGGGAATAATAAAATAATCAAAATATGAATCAACTAATTGAGAGAAAATCAAGGGAAAGATTTATCTTGTCAATTATAAATTACTATGTTTATGGAAAAGATTTTTATTAATTAGAATGGTGAAAAAGAAAAAAGAAAAAGGTAAAAGAGAAATTGTAGGTGGAAAGAGGAACGCGAGGGTGGGGAGTGTGGATTGGCATGTGATAAGTTAAAAAATCCCTTAAAATATGTAATAGATAATTACAAATTGATTCTCTCTCATTAATATTATTTTTCTCACCTATTAATTATATAACATTATATAATACATAATTAGTTAATACTATATAATTAATTAGTTAATAAACTGTAATTAATTAATTTAGAAATTAAAAATAATTTGTTAATACTTGTAAATAAAATGTTATAAGTGGTAATATAAAAAAAGTAGATCTAAAAGTTATAATATTAACCCTTATATAGATGTGTGGGGTGATTTTTATTTAAATATTTGATATAAAATTATGATTTGAAATCATGACTTGATATTGTATATTCTAACAATAACAAGATGTCTAGTATATATTTCCACAAGATGGGAAACTGCATGTTATAACACAAGCTTAAATAGCCCATTCATTGTAGAGGGGTATAAGTATCATTTCTCCAAAAGTAGTTTAGGATTGAACTTTACGATCAATAAAAAAAATATGGAAGAAAATAATACAACTTCTATATCCAATATTAATATATAGTATAAGTTACATAAATCACATAGTGTAAAGATGAAATTACTATCTATCCCTATTTTTTTTCTAATTACAACAATCCCTTAAAATTAACACAATCCGGATACATTAATGAAAACCCAGATACATTAATACAGATACATTATTAAAATAAGGGATTTCTCAATCCGGATACATTAGTGAAAGCGCGGATACATTAATACAGATACATTATTAAAATAAGGGATTTTCCAATCCGGATACATTAGTGAAAGCGCGGATACATTAATACATGAACACATTAATACGGATACATTATTAAAATAAGAGATTTTAGAAATTTTTAAAAGATATAGGGAAATATGAAAAATAGTTTATTAAAGCTGTGTAATGTTAGTAAATTTTCCTAATATATAAGCGAGGATGTTTCAAGTGCCAAAGCAGGTAAGCATGTCAACATGCCTACTTCGGCACTTAAAAGGGTAGTTTGGTAATTTTCTTGTGGCTTCTCTGTTTTAATTTGTTTATCTTATTTTTAGTCTTTTATATTTTTAAGATTACATAAAATAACTATAAATTACGATAATTAAAAACTTCAAATATTTAAAAGAGATGTGGAACGTTTGGTTGAGTCTTGAAATACTATCGGTGCCACATAAATTGAGACATAAGAAGTAACATGTATTATTTTGAATCGACTTTAAAAAATTATAAATCTCTATAATTAACAACTTGAAAAATTTCAAAATAAACAAAAAATTTAGTTGACTCTGAAATTTAATTTGTGCTACATACAATGGGACAAAGGGGGTAACATATATTATTTTAAAAAATACATAAAAATTTAATAAATTATACTCCACTTACCTGAACTTGTGAGTCAATGCACACTTAATAAGAAAAATATTCAAGGACATAATTTAAACTATACTTTCCACTATTGTACTTTATGAAATCATAAATATAACTTTGTATGTAGTGCAATTCATCTCTGAGAAAATATCACTTCATTAAAGGAAAGGAAAAATATTGAAAAATTTTCATACATCCATCTTGAACTTTGAACTGTAATGACCCTCCAAATAGTTTGAGCTTTTTTCCGATCATTTTAGGATTCATAACTTTTTTGTAGCGTACCCAAGTCATTTATCACTTGTTGAGACTGAGAGTTCGGTCACTTGAGTGTTCATTGGTGTATTGTGCAAGTTTTCGTGTTTTGGAGCCGTTGAAACTTGAACGGTTGACTTCGGTCAAAAGTTCAGAAAGACAGCCTCAGAATGCAAATCTGATGGTTCCGCTAGCTTCAGAATGTCGAGTTTGGTCTAGAAAGATCTTTTGAGCAAATTTTGAAGCTTTTAGACTCATCAAGCTACCTTGTAGATTTTGGCCTAAAATATAGTTTGGATGTGGGATCCACTATTTGTCGAGACGATCTGGGTTGGAAGTTTCAACATCTCCGTTAAGTCTGAAATGCTGAATTTTGTGGGGTAGCATATCTTGTTTGCGCTCACGGGGTTCCTAACGAATCCCGAGCACCATATCAGAGCTTTTTCAACTCTTAAAGTTCAGCTGATGCTTCACCAGCTGGTGCAACACCTATTCCTCTTCATGTTTGCATGCCTACTTTCACGTTCGTGGAGGCCTTTGGTCGCCTTCACATTCACGACGTTGATACCGCGAAGGCTTGCAACCTTGTGCATTGCGTTCGCGTGATGGTCTTCGCGATAACAAAGAGGAGTCGCCTCGACCATCCACGTTCACGGAAGGACCTCCGCATTCACGATGAAGGATCGAGGTCAACCAGGCCCAATTGGCCACCGTGATCGCAGCCATGGAGCCTGCGTTCGGGGAAGACTCTTAACTGGTCTTTTAGTTAAGTCCAACCCATTTTAATCTTATTTTGTCATTTTTAAAACTTGATTGTGGGAGCTAGGGAGCTCAAAATTGGGTAATTTCAGTTGCGTTTGTTTGGGTTTTTGCGTGGCTACTATTGTAGTGATCGGGGAAGTATGGGGAGCTTCGAGATGAGGTAATTTTTTATTGCCTAACTCCTTAATTGGTGCTTTTTGTTTCAATTGTTGCATGGACAATTTTCATGTTGTTTCCGAGCTTGAATTGTGTCCCATATTGGGACACAAGTTCAGTAAGCTATTTAGGACCTTTCGACGGAGTCAATTTCAGAATTTCTGGTGCGGGTCCCACATTTTCATTTTGACTCAATTTTTGGTCTGTTCTAATTACGATTTTGGTGTCTAAACGTCTGTGTTGATGTTGTGATCAATATTATGATAGCATGGCGGTGATGAAAGGTGATTCAAAGAACGAGAGCTCTGTTCCAGCAGTTTTGGAGTGCGCGTGATCGACTTTGAGGTAGGCTATGTTTTATTATCTTTTAGATTGTACTTCAAGAGATAATGTTTAGCATAAATTGTGTGTGGGTTAGGATTGTATGTAACAGGTTTATGTTTTCCTTTCTTATTCTTATTTTCTTATTTCTCGTAAGAGCCTTAGACTAGATAGTATCATGAAATCCTTAGTTTAGGTTGGTAATCTCTTGCTTATGCCTTAGTTTAGTGTTGCTATCTCCTTTAGAGTTGGTGTTTAAAGTTTTAGAATAGTTTGTTATCTGTATGCCTTAGGATGAGGTTTTGTTGATCCTTAGTTATTATAGGTTCTATGGTGAGAATTTCTATGGTTTGGTACCTTCCACTAGTGCGGGGACCATGGGGTTGCTTTAGTATTGTGAGAAATCATTATGTTTACACTTGTAAATATGATGTTATCCCTCACTCATGGTTAGACTTTGGATCCTTCAATGCTTATTATCACCGTAGAATGGAGTTAGTTGTGCTTTGTACCCTTGGGTGGTATCTTCAAGTAGATGTGGAGATTCTTGAGTTACTCTTTCGAATGTTTGATTCTTCTTAATTCCCTTCGTTTCCTTAATAGAATTTTTCTTCTTATGTTATCGTTGTCGAGTTGGTTGGAATATTTTTGGGCCCGAGGCCTCGATCGAGGAACAGCTGGATTCTAGGTTAGATTTTGTGCTCTATGAGAAAGGTGATTGTGGTTTTATACCTTATGTGGTTTGGATGTTATTGTGTGGATATTGGTGATGGAATGCATTGCATTGGATTCTCATACTCACATGCTTTGTAGTACGATCCCGGTGCATGCATTGGTTCTTAGCATCAACTTTGAGAAAGCAGGGTTTTTGCCCGTTTACTTTTTAAACTGAATCTTTTATGGGAGTCGTACTACCTCTACTACTTTATAAATGGACTTTGAGATACAAATTCATCAAGGATGCATTCGCTATTTACTTGACCGTTCGGAGAGCCACCGACCCTTTCTATACTGATTTGATTATATTTTATCTCCGATCACCATGACAGAGTGGATCCAAGAGGACCGATTATGTAATTCCTAAATCAGGACTAGACAGGTATATACAAATGTTCCAGAGTCCCTATGCATTCCTCTTTTTGTGTGATCCACTGAGCAGGAAGAGGGAGGCACATGGGTCCTACCTAGCTGTCGGGGGCAGGAGGTAGGTGTATATACCTTGGTACATGGCACTTGACACTGATGGTACTGTTGATTTTTTGCATAACTCGCATTCATATGCATTGCCTATAACAAATATAATTGGTTGTTGTTTGTACATGTCTTATGGGGATCGTACGAGTTTAGTTTGTTGTTGTGTACCTTTTGGGCATACAGGGGCTCGGTAAGGTTATTGTTTGATTGCTTATGTACTTTTGGCAGTATGAGGGTTGTCCTTTGTTTGATATGGTAGATTCTGGCCTTGTTCCTCTCTATTTGACATTTTTATGCAAAGTTTGGTTTGGAGTTGCCCTTTTTGGCTTTTATGAGATATATGTGTTTATTTTGGTTCGTATGTTTTTGGCTAGTTACTTTCCTTGGTAGAGTTTTTTTGCGATTAGGTTTTCTGGACTGGCGCCTCCAGGTTTGTCCCCTTGCCTCTTTTACCTGTTCCTTTTATCCTCTTTTCCATGTATATATTGTCTTCTCTTACGAGTTCACTTTCTTTCTTTAGCTACGTGTAATATATGCTCCTTTCTTACATGTCATTTATGCTTGCTTTATCTTTGGAGATCAATCGGCCTATGCCTACTAAGTGCCACTTGTTGGTACTCATACTAAAATTCTGCACCATGCAAATCATGGTACGAGTTCTCGTTGCTGATTTGGATCTTGTGCAGAGCATCTCTTGGGATTTGGAGACTGGGGTGAACTCCCGACGTTTGGAGTAGCCTATGACCCTTTGTTTTGACGAGGACTAGTCTTTATTTTGTTTTTGGAGATAATTCTGTATATTTGTGTTGTTATTGTACTCCTATTTTGATTAGTTGCTCCAATACCGACTGATACTAGGTCTTGGAGTTTATTTTCTATATTTATTTGATTCTCTCTCCTTCCTCCATTCTTGATAATTGTTGTTTATCTTCCGTATTTCTTCCTTCCACGTGATAGTCCGTTTCTTCTAGTTCCAGGCTATGAGTTTGGCTAACCTACTGGTGGGACGTAGTAGGTGCCATAATGAACTCAAATTTTAGGTCGTGCCATGAATAATGAACCCCCCCCCCCTAAAGCTCACTTAATATGGAATAGAGGGAGTAATAATTAGAAATTTAAAATATCTAAAAATCATATTAAACTTGATTGAATCTTCAAATTCTATCTTTGTCCCATAAATTAAGACAAAAAGTAACATATATTAGACCTCATACTAGCACGGGCTCCTATATATATAATAGGAGAGGCAAAAAGTGTTGCACATCACCACCAAAAAATTTCTCAATTTTTCAGTTTTAAAAATTCAAATTTTAAAATAAATTTAATTGCATATTAGTTACTTTTTGAATTAAATTTTACAGTTATCTTTTAAGAAAAAAACAATTTTCGACTTTTCAATTTGAATATCCATAAATGTGACAATAAAAATAAATAATTGTCGTGATAAAAAGAATAACCATATTTCAAGATTTCTATAAAATTACCGTGATAAAAAGAATAACCATATTTCAAGATTTCTATACTTATAACATTCCATTTTAATTTATTTTTTTAAAAAAAACTTCTAATATGTAAACTAACCACCTCCCCAAACCCTTACCCACGTTCCCCATTTTTTCATAGAGGTGAGATATAGATAAAGCAAAACAAAAAAATTATTCAAAAATTATATCTATATTAAAACACACAAATCTTGAACATTTTCTTAAAATTAAAATCAAACATAAACGTTCAAAATGAACCAGGAGAATACACAAATCAGTTTAGCCTATTTCTGTGGAACTATGTTTCCTCAAAATACTCTTGAAGATAATTACAAATAATATTACTAAAATTTAGGAATTTAAATTTATTTATATAATTTAAAACACACATTCTTTGAACCCAACTCATTTGCACTATTAACTACTAATTGACTGCTACATTAAAGGAGGGGAACTTTTCTATTTAAAAAAACTAGACGTATTCCATACAAAATATATTTGTTGAGGTATAATGTTAATGTCGGAATGTAAGTTGTGTTATTGTATAATTTTACTTGCATTGGTAGTTTTGCTTCACTTATGACTATTTTGAAGAATGTTTTGATATTTTTTTGGCTTTGTCATGTATAAATTTGTAATGAACTTCATGGTCATTTGCTTTTTATTGTGTGCATTTTACTATTTTGTCCATTTCCGTGGCTTCTATGTAGTGTTTGTGTAATGCTGAGATGGGTGGCACGCTTCGCGAGATGGTCGAGAGAGTTCTGAATGAGTTTTTTCCATTTTAGAAGCTCTTAAGTTAAAATAATTGACTTTGGTCAACATCTAGAGAACTTGGTGTCGTATGTGATTTTCATCAAATCCATATTACCTTCAGGTCATCTCTGTGTTTATGCCTAATGTTCATCGTTTAGAGCTTTCCTGTAGCGATCCCAAGTCATTTATGACTTGCTGGGACTGACAGTTCGGTCACTTGGTCATTCGTTTAGTTTTTGTGCAAGTTTCCATAATTTGGAGCTTTTGAAACTTGAACGGTTGACTCAGTCAAAAGTTTAGGAAGACAACCTCAGAATGCAATTCTAACGGTTTCATAAGCTTCAGAAGGGCCATTTTAGGCTAGGGGCATGGTTAGTTAGGGCCCCGATATAACACCCCAAAAATTTCTAAGTTAAGACTCGAACCATTCTTCATTTGTGTATAGGGTCGTACCGAGTGATTCTTAATTGATCTTAGGTGTTAAGGTCAATTCTTTAGTGTGGGAATGATTTGGATATGACTTAAGGTCACAAGAACCCCCTAGCACAAAGTTGAGTTGAAAGCTTCATTTTCGATTAAGTTTTGACATAAGATTATACTTAGGTCAACTTCAAACAATCATATCTCCCAGCATATAATGACTTAGGTAGCCCATAAACTATCAAAGTGAAGGTCTTTAAGTCCTCTTTCCAACACCACTAAGTTTGGTTTTTTTTGAGTTCAGAGTAAAATGTTATGACCATTTTACTAGAGACTGTCATGTCAAAGTCTTCTGAGTCTGTGAAAGACGGATCTAACCTACGGGCCGTCGGTTGAACGATGAACCGTCCTGTCAAGTCGTCGGTAAAGTACTAGGAGTCAAATTTTGAGACCCATTCCTACGGATCCATTCTATGAGTCATAAGAATTACTATGGGCTGTCATTTGGACCCATAAATGGACTTTTGAGCCTTAAAAATTCAATATATATTCCACGGATGGGATCTACGGTCCATAGATCAAACCACGAACTGTAGGTAACCCTTGAATAATTTTTGTTGGCTTTTAAAGAGGGGTAGTTCAGTCTTTTTCCACCCCTTCTAAGCCTAACCCACGATGCTTTTACACCTAATTAAGGTTCTAAACAATATCAGTCTACCCCATTACTTTGATTAATGCTTCCAAGACTTAGAGCAAGGATTCAAGAGGATAAAAGCTAGGTTTTCTAACGTTCTTCAAATTTCATCAATTTCACCAAGAACTTTGTTCTTCCCAGGTATGTAAGGCAATCATAGTGATGGACTGAGTTCATCCTCACGCCCTACATCTACTTCCTATTAGTAAAAAAAACTAATCTAGGGTTCTATCCTTAGTTTCGAGTATTCGTGAGATGAGTTTGTTGTTAAATTTTGAGTTGATATTTCTAATTTTTGAGTTGATATATATTATGCATTGAGATTCTTCAGTTGATTGTTCATGTCTATTTTTCAGCATGAACCCTATTATTTGAGTATTCATTGAGAATCTTTTTAACCAAAAAATTATCTTAAATTGATTTTCTTAGAAAGTAAAGAGGAGTTTTGAGGAAAATTTTAAGAGGCATTTTAAGTAATGTTTAAGGGAACTATTGATTCCCAAATTTATCATTTTTACATTGAGAAAAGAAATTTTTTGATTTCTAAACGAGTAATAAGTTTAAAGTTATTTCAGAATAGTTACCTCTTTTAAGAGGATATATTGAGCAATTACCTCAAATTGAGAAAGAGTATGTTTTATATATTTGAGTATGAGTATATATTTGTTGGGAGTAAAATTGAGCACCGATATGGGGATGAGTTCAGACAACTCACATTCCTTATAAACTATGTAGCCATCATGGGTAAAGGTTCATACTTTTTAGGTGATTCCTTGTTGTTTTTTAGCTGAGCTTTAGTGGATCCACTTAGTTGAGGTGTTCTATACCCCGGAAAGGTATAGGACAGTTCTGGAACCATGGGCAAGACGTTGTATCATCACATAGCTCATAGTGATGGCTTTCGGTTAGAGAATCTCCCAAATAAGAGTAAAGAGTAATTTATTGTATTTTTATATACATCCTTGAGTTAGCATCTTTTATTTATGAAGCTTTAAATATTTCATCTCTTATTATTTCTTTGTATTAAGTTGAGTTGAGGTGAGTATTCTTCCAGCCTTATCAGTTCAGTTATTTATTCATTCAGTTTTATTACATACTCGTACATTCAATGTATTGATGTCACTCGACCTGCATCTTTTATGAGGCAAATACAGGTGTTCAGGATTGTCAACATACACTTTGTTAAGATCACTTTGCAATCCAGTTAGCTTTTGGGGAGCCTCCTTACATTTTGGAGGACTCCACTTTTATTTTCAGTTTAGTCATTTTAGGGTGTCATGGGTCTTGTCCCGATATCCATGTTGAACAATAAAGGCTTTCTAGATAGATAGAGTTGAGGAGTCTCTCAGTATTTACTTTTTCTGGAGATGTTTTTGCAGACTATTATACTTATGTCGTTGAGTATTTTATAGATAGTTTGAGTTGAATATTTACCTTTAGTTTAAATGTTTTAAATTTTATTTTAAGCCTATTATCGATTGAGTAAGTCTTCGGCAAAGTAGTCAGCAAAGCCAAGGATTCACTTGGGGACCAACAATGGTTCTCGAGTGCAGGCCACGTCCAGGGTGTAGGCTTAGGGCATGACAAACTTGGTATCAAATCACAGAGTTCAAGTTTCCTCAGGTGTCTATGAAGCCGTGTCAGTAGGATCTTATTTGTGATTGTGAGGGCTCCACTTCTATAAATGAGGGACTACACACATTTTAAAAAAGTTTCTCTTCTTTCATACTCTAAATCGTGCAATAGAAATGTGTCATAAGGAACTTATTCAAACTCTTGCATTTCTTAGATCCATTTGACTACCCCTCATTCTCAAGGTAGTTGAAAAGCCAAGCCCAGATTCTTATCTATGAGTTACTCTCAGTAAAAGTCTTGAGAAAGTCATGAGATTACAAAGGAGCTGGAGAGAAGCCCATGAGTGAGCTTAAGTGTTTAGATTCGAAGGAATGCACTCTTATTCATATGAATCGTGTGTTCGAGCTAAAAGCGAGATGTACTCCAAAACTCTCTTCTCTAAAACCTTGTTTCAGGTGAGACCTTTAAGATGAGAGTATATTTCAGAATGCTGGGGTAGTATTTCCACTCGGAAGCTAGTGTGATTTGAGATATTATGAGCCAGTAGTAGTGGAAGTGCCCAGAGTTAGAAGAATGCATCCAGAGGTATAGTAATCTAAGAAAGGGAGATAGTGATGAGGCAAATTATATTGTTGCATTTATGCACCAGTAAGTTATTAATAAGGAGATTTTCCTTATGGGTAGACTAAGAAGTGATGAGTTTGTGTAGATTTCATGATAGAAAGTAGAGTAAGAGTTACTAGTATGGATGAGTTAGAGTAGAGTTTAATCAGAAGGGAGTTTATGTCAATATCATTTTTTTAGTGAAGGCCAAGTATATGTGTTGAATAAAAGAGTAGATTATTCATAAGGTGATAGACCTAAGCTAGACTTATGATTTTTGAAATGAGAACCCCATGGTATTCAGAGGATTATAGAACTAATTAGGTAATAATGTATAGTAAGTGGGTAAATAGTACTTAAGTTGTGAAAAGGAATGTGATAATAATCTATAAGTAGGTAGACTATGGATAAGGATTGACCTACTTTTCATGAGATCTTAGTGTGTGAGTGTTTCTTAAGTTTTTCTAGTAGTTGTAAGTTAGTATAGTAAGCGAGCAATTATATTGATATCCGTATTTAGTAATATACACTAAGCTTGAATTTGAGATGAGTGTCATGATCAAAAGGATAGCAACATGAGGGTGATGATGTTAGTTCGAGATCTGATCTAGTAGGTTTGACATAAGTTAGGTTTGAAATTAAGGTGTTACTTTTTGATAAATGTGAGTGGTACAAGTGTGGGATTGTGACTTTTAGATTAGAGAAATAAAGTATGGCTAAGTCATTAGATTAAAAAGAACACTACGAGGTGTACCAAGATCGTATATAGTCAGACAATGTTCTAATTAAGTTTATGATTTTTTTTGTGCCTAGATAGTATATTTGAGCTATCAATGTGGGGTAGACTGATGTAAGCATTAATTATTACCCTTAAGAGTTTGGTCGAAGGGATCATATATAGCCAATAATGCGCCTCTTAAATATAGTTCAAGTTTCCTCCAGCTAGCTAGATATGAAATTAAAAGGACGGTATTAGTGAGCTAAGAAAAAGAAGTCAGACTATTAAGAGTTAGACTAAGTGTCTTTATAGGTAAATGCGGGTAGCGGTTATAGAAAATCTTCTATAGAAGCCGGAAGAAGTTAAGAGTAGTATCTCATAAAGAAGTCTTAGAAGGAATCATGGTACTTGCACATGGAGAGTTCAGTAACCACGAGATTTGTATTTTCTGAGTATTAGAGTAACATGAATATAGACTAGTTTAAAGAAGATGCAATAGATCCATACCCTTAGAGTATCAGCTTCAAACATAAGGGGGGAGATGATAAGATGAGAAACCAAGTCAGGTGTTGAGAATCAGAGAGTAATGTGTTCGGAAAGAGTTAAAGTAATATATCGATCCATTCATACTCTAGCATATTCCTCAAAGACAATCGTTACAACATCATGTTGATGTCTCTAATATCATAATTGTGTTCATGAATTATGCTCATACACTTAAGAAAGATTCACATCTATACTTAGTTCCCAAAATGAGGGGCAAAGACTTTAGCCCATTGATCTCAATCTTACTCCATAAATTTATGGATATCAGCCTCATGATATGAACATATTCAGTTAAGCACTCATGTCTCATATATAGTATGCTCAGTATCGCAAATTCATGATTTGATCTCAATGGCTAGCAACATAATGTTATGTCATGCATATTCTTATATCAGAATTCTTGAATGAATCGTGCATATGATCTTTCGCCCTTAAGCTCTTTCAGTGATCTTTTTAGTTAAGAGAGTGATGTTGATGATAGAAGGAGAAGGTTGATGTTTCTTATGTTGGTAGCAATAGTGTGCTTATTCCATCTAAGGTTATAAAAGTGGAGGAAGGATGACTAAAGTTTTACTATGAGTAATACTTAGGCGAGAGTAGTTAGTTAGTTCCTGATAGTAATGCGTGAAATTTCAATTGATAGGGATGACGAGAGGAGGAGGAATTCTTAGAAGGATTGGTTAGTAGGTGACCATGGATTGGCTATAGTACTAGGCTTGAATGTGGTGTTGTTACATGTGGATGAATGCATGATGCATTAGATGCTTCTTGATTAGGACTTGAAGTTTTGTTGAATGTAGTGGTAAGGAGTAGTATTCATGAAATGAGATTTCCTATAGAGGCATAAAGCCTGAATCTTGTGCTTTAGATTAATATAAACATCTCATGTTTAGCATCTTGAGATTTAGAGATTAGGCTTGAGCACAGTAAGAGGAAACAATTTAACTTAGACCTTAGTAAGAGAAGTTATGGACCCTTGTAGGAGCTATGAGCTGTAGCAAATGAAGTGTAGTGATCAGAAAGGAGAACATAGTTGAGAAGTGTTGCTAAGCTTAAAAGCTACCAATCATATCACTGAAGGCATAGTAGTCATATTCTTACTTTGTGTCTAAATACCCTTATTTCATGTCATGGTATGTAATCTTGAAAGCTTAGGTGAGCTTCATACCAAGCGTGCTCGACTCCAGTTTCAAAGCTCTCAGTATGAATCACTTCTGACTATGTTGGTAGACAAGTTTAGAAGTCAAAAATATAGTAAGAGTAATTCCTTTTCCTTCCATTCTCAGTCTGACCGTCATTCTAGGATGAATGATCCCAAGGGGAGATATTGTAACAATCCAAAAAATTCTAAATTAGGACTCGAACCATTTTTCATTTGTGTATAAGGTCATACCGAGTGATTCTTAATTATTTTTAGGTGTTTAGATCAATTCTTTAGTGTGGGAATGATTTGGATATGACTTAAGGTCACAAGAACCCTCTAGCATAAAGTTGAGTTGAAAGCTTCATTTTTTAATTAAGTTTTGACATAAGATTCTACTTAGGTCAACTTCAAACAATCATATCTCTCAGCATATAATGAATTAGGTAGCCCATGACTATCAAATTAAAGGTCTTTGGGTCTTTTTTCCAACGCCACGAAGTTTGCTTTTTTCGAGTTCAAAGTAAAGAGTTGTGGCCATTTTACCAGAGACTGCCATATAAGAGTTTTCTGAATTTGTGAATGACGGATCCAACTTACAGGCCGTCGGTTGAACGATGAATCGTCCTGTCAAGTCATCAGTAAAGTATTGGGAGTCAAATTTTTGGACCCAACTCGTACGGATCCATTCTACGGACCGTAAGAACTACTATGGGCCGTCATTTGGACCCGTAAATGGACTTTTGAGCCTTAAATATTAAATATATATTCCATGGATGGGATCTACGGTCCGTAGATCAAACCACGAACCGTAGATAGTCTCGTGGACAATTTTTGTCAGCTTTTAAAGAGGGGTAGTTTAGTCTTTTCCCATCCCTTCTAAGCCTGAACCACGATGTTTTTACATATAATTAAGGTTCTAAACAGTATCCTTCGACCCCATTACTTTGATTAATACTTTCAAGACTTAGAGCAAGGATTCAAGAGGAGAAAAGCTAGGGTTTTCTAACGTTCTTTGAATTTCGTCAATTTCGCCAAGAACTTTGTTCTTTCCTGGTATGTAAGGCTATCATAGTGATGGACTGAGTTCGTCCTCACGCTCTATATCTACTTTCCATTAGTAAAAAAAGTAATCTAGGTTCTATCCTTAGTTTTGAGTATTCGTGGGATGAGTTTGTTGTTGAATTCATAGTTGCTATTCCTAATTTTTGACTTGCTATATATTATGCATTGAGATTATTGAGTTGATTGTTCAAGTTTATTTTTCAGCATGAACCCTATTATTTGAGTATTTATTGAGTTATTGTTGAGAATCTTTTTAACTGAACAATTATCTTAAATTGATTTTCTGAGAAAGTAAAGAGGAGTTTTGAGGAATGTTTAAAGAGATATCTTGAGAAAAGTTTAAGGGAACTATTGATTCCCAAATTTATCATTTTACATTGAGAAAAGAGAAATTTTGATTTCTAAACGAGTAATGAGTTTAGAGTTATTTCATAGCAGGTACCTCTTTTAAGAGGATATTTGAGCAATTACCTTAAATTAAGAAAGAGTATGTTTTATACTTTTGAGCATGAGTATATATTTATTGGGAGTAGTATTGAGCATCGATATGGGGATGAGTTCAGACAACTCACATTCCTCATAAACCATGTAGTTAGCATGGATAAATGATCATACTTTTTAGATGATTCCTTATTGATTTCCACTTAGTTAAGGGGTTCTATACCCCGGCAAGGTATAGGACAGTTCTGGCAGCGTGGACGAGACGTTGTATCATCACATAGCTCATAGTGATGATCGTGGGTTAGAGAATCTCCCAAATAAGAGTAAAGAGTAATTTATTATATTTTTGTATACATCCTTGAGTTAGCATATTTTATTTATGAATCTTTAAATATTTCATCTCTTATTATTGCTTTGTATTGAGTTGAGTTGAGGTGAGTATTCTTTCAGCCTTATCCATTAAGTTATTTATTCATTCAACTTTATTACATACTCGTACATTCAATGTACTTATGTCATTCGACCTGCATCTTTTATGATGCAGATGTAGGTGTTCAGGATCATCAACATGCGCTTCATTGAGATCACTTTGCACTATAGTTAGCTTTTGGGGAGCCTCCTTGCATTCTAGAGGACTCCACTTTTATTTTCAGTTTAGTCATTTTAGGGTGTCGTGGGTCTTGTCCCGACATCCGTGTTGAACAATAAAGGCTTCATGGATAGATAGAGTTGAGGAATCTCTCAGTATTTACTTTTCCTTGAGATGTTTTTGTAAACTATTATACTTATATCGTTGAGTATTTCACAGATAGTTTGAGTTGAGTATTTACCTTGAGTTTAAATATTTCAAATTTTATTTTAAGCCTATTGTCGCTTGAGTAAGTCTTCCATTAAGTAGTTAGTCAGGCCAAGGGTTCGCTTGGGGACCAGCAATGGTTCTCGAGTATCGGCCATGTCCAGGGTGTTGGCTCGGGGCATGACACCCGATACCTCTAGTGTGAGCTTGTGCTATTAGGTGTTTTAACTTTGAAGCTTAAGCCAAGGGTTGACTTTGGTCAATATTCTTGCTAAACGTGCTCGGATGAGAATTCCATCAGCGCGCTTAGCTTCGAAATGTCGAGTTTGGTCTAGAACGACTTTTCGTGCAGTTCCCTAGGCTTCCGATCTCATTTTGAGCCCTTTTGTGGGTTTTTAGCATAAAACAGAACTTGGTGTGGGACCCACTTTTCATCAAAACGACCTCGAATGGAAGTTTTGATGGTTCCTTTATGAGGAGAAAACACGATATTGTGAAATCATATTGATCATCGGTATACCATCAATATTAATTGTGTTAAAACTTGTAATAATCTTGCAGATTCATAAACTAAGGCCTTGGCAAGATATTAGGTCTGAAGAGGGGGATGAAATTGAAGCTCATAAATTCCTAAGTCATGTATGAAGAAACCCAACATGGGACTAGAGATCCTATAACCATGTTTAATGGGAAGGACGAATCATATGATGACCTGTTGTGAAATACACTAATATTAATTTTATTCAATCCCTACGATGTGAGTGCATTTATCCTATAATGATTTGTGGATGTTGAGTCTTTGAACTCTTAATGAAAGTTTGTATCTCATATGAGTGGGGTGTTAAATTATAGGAGCACCCTTGACTGATTTCACCTATATGAGTGTGACAGCAGGCCGCGTTTTATGAGAATGAGCTTGTTATAAAAAATACTCATGAAAATCGGGATAGCACAAGGCCGTAATGTGCTAGCTAAAAAGCTTATATCAATACCTTGATTGTTGTGTGCAAGTAGTGATACTTTATTTCCCTTAAGTAGTCATAGTACAAGTCTGAGACCAATATTGACTCTGGAGTAAAAGTTATTGTTTTACTAAGTGAACGTTCAATGCAGAGCACACCTTCATTATGCACAATAGTCTACCTTCAACTAAATTGTGAAACACTCTGTTATTTAAATATTGAAATGAGAGGGAGAATGTTGGTTTTTATGCATTTTAATATGAAAATTAAAATATTAAGTGCATATGTTAGTGGGTATAAATTGACAAGAATGTGGTTATTATTTTGGTGTAACTCTTGTAACCGCTATTGTCATGATCTACCACTAATTTCACTCATTATTCTACCCCATTATACCTTGTAACTTATGTAACCTTTGGGATATTCATTTACCCGATTTACTACCCCATAATCTTCCTATTCATTGCAAGGAAGAATTCCTCACCTATAAATAGTGGTCTTACTTTGTATTGTGAAGAAGAGAAATGATGTAAGAAGAATGTTAAATGTAAAGAATATTGTAGTGGATAGTAGTGAAAAAAAAAGTTGAGACAAAAAAAAAAATCTAAGTTTTCAACTATATTCACTATATAAAAGAGAGTATCTATATGTTGAAGAAAGATGTTCTTTTTGTGGAGTTTTGAACTCTTCAACTAATTCGGAGTTGCTTGAGTTATACAACATTGTTGGGTTGTTGTATCCAGGAGGGGACAAGTCAAGAGTGATACTGCTGGATCGGTGTAGATTATGCCGCAGTAGGCTTGAATCTCCTTAAAGAGAGCGAGATATTCGCACCTCAGCCTAAATATATATTTTATTTATTTTTGTTATTTTGTTTTCAACTATAATTTATTGTATTTGTGGTATATTACAGCAACATGGAATATGAGCATGAAGAGACCATTGAGACACTTCGTTGCGGACATGACTATCACGCAAGCTGTATCAAACAGTGGTTGCTGAGGAAAAAGGATTGTCCTATATGCCAAGCTTCAGCTTTGCTCTTCACATGAAGAAAGATTTTTAATATAGAATTGCATAGTGCTTAGAGATTATTTCACTATAAGATTTTTGTATTAATCTGATGTATTTTATGAACTTATATGCTCGATCAATTAGAACTTCTCAGTTTTCTTCTTGAAAGTAATATTTATTTTTCTATAGGTAAATTTGTTATATAGATTATTTTTTTAAAAATATAATAATTTCTAAGAAGGAAAAAAGAATAAAGATTGATGATGTAAAGGATAAAATAGGTATTTTAAAAAATGAATTGGCATATTAGGGGAAGAGTGTCTATTGTTGAAATTTGAGAAGAGAGTTTAATTTTTAAAGAAAAATTGGGTGAAAATGAATTTGACCCATTAAGAAAATTGAAGACTCGTGAATAATAGAATATAAATTCTTAAAACTCGAATCGAAGTATCGAATTCTCTTCCCCTACATCTAAAGGAAATATTGTAAGCGAGGCATTAGGGAAAATCCTTAGTTATAAAAAGAAAGACTTTTATGTTTGATATATAAATAAAAAAATATTTGAGTATAATTTTTAAAAAATATTTTGAAAGTTGGAGGTGCAGTGTGTAAAATGGTGGAGATGAGACAATTAATATGAAATGTCACTTGTGGAGTGTGTAGAAGGGTAAAGAGGAGACTATAAATATTTTTAAAGTTTTTATATATTCAAATAATATCAATTGTAACTAAGTTAATCTTGTAGACAGTAAAATTCGCGTCGAGAAAACAATAATCAAGAATGGAAAATTATCGCAACAATCGTTTTATTGATTTCAAAGTGCGAGTGTTACAATCTCTATGAATCCTCTGAATTCGCCTTTTCATATATAAATTCAAGGGCACTTGAGCTTGATCTTGAATTTGACTTGAACTTGATCTTGGATTCAAGGGCTTTAAAGCTTATTCTTGAATCTTCGATGAACTTGAACTTGAACTTTATCTTGATCTTGACTTTTATTTGGATTCAAGGGCTTCGAGCTTGTTCTTGAATCCGATGGTCTTGATCTTGATCGTTCTTGAACTTGAATGCTTGAATTCTTAAGCTTGTAGCTTATAGAGAAATTTATGGCGTTTGTACCACGGGTTTTCTCTAGCTTCTTGCTTAGAATTTTCCAGTTCCTTTTCTGAGTTATGAGGACCCCTATTTATAGTTTTAGAATGGGGGAGTTGCGATTGGAATAGGATTCCCTTCGGCCAATCAGATTTAAGAGACATGGCATATGGGCTTTATGGGGCGGGCTTGTAGAATTTGACACATGTCATGATCCTATTGGCTCCTTCGTTTGACTTGGCGTGCCACATCATTGGACATGTGGCACCAAAATGGGCCTTTAGGATGAGATGACATTGGGCTTAGCAAATTGGGCTCATCTATTGTAGCCCAAATCAATTAATTTGGACTTTAATTAAATCCATATTTATTGGATTTAAATAATTAATTAACCCAATTATATTAATCCATAATTTATTTGGACTAATATATTCATGAATTTAATATACAAATCCATAATTTATTTGGACTAATATATTCATGAATTTAATATACAAATCCATAGTTTATTGGAATTTATTTGTATTTAATAAATTTTAAATTATTACAAATGCCCCTTGCTTCAAGTCTTGTCGAGATATTTTATCTTTTAAAGACTAGGCTTGAAGCATTAACGGATTATTAAATTGAGTTTGAATCAAATAATAATAAAAAAATGATCCATGCAATTTATTAATTTGAAATTTTGCCCATTGCTTGAAAAAATCCAATCAATATAAAAGTGTATATACACACATACTGCCAAGTGCCAAGACTTCCAACATATTCATATACTAGATACGTGAGCCCGTGCCAGCACAGGCCCAATATATATTACTAATTTATCGTAATTTATGTGACACAGATGAAATTTGAAGAGTTTCTCAATATGTTACTATATATTTTCTAAAAAAATTAAGTTGTTAATTATTGTGACTTATAAAATTCACATAATTTTTAAATAATATGCTATTCTCTCTGTCCTAATTTATGTGGCATGAATAAAATTTGAAGAGTCTTATTTGTGGTACTTTTAATTTGTTAAATTCAATGACTTATGCTCTTTTCTACTAATAATATTATTGATCTAGCATTAACATTAAAAATAAAAAGTGATTTAGAGATAAAAAGATGGAGAAATAAAATAATTAAACGGATTACTTATTAAGTAGTACCTATTTGGTATGTTTTTTTATACTAAAAATTTACTTATGTAAATAAGGTTTTCTTAAATAATAATAATAATAATAATAATAATGATGATGATAATAATATATTAACTATATAAAACAAAATATTTTCAATGACATTTAAAAATTAAAAATATATTTATATAAAATAGAAGATGAAATAACTAAAATATGAAATAACTAAAATATGAATCGAAATATATTTACATAATACGAAATACTCCTTTTTAATTAACACTAAATTAGATAAATGATGAAACATACATTTTAATTAATGAGAACACATTAAAAAGGGAGATGATTGAATTGGCCCCACCAAAAAAGCTACAAATGAGTAAATTGACTAATTAAAAATAGAAATAAAAAAATGGCGTTGTCTAAGTTCAATCCCACGACCCTGCTACTGTAACCATTGAGCCAAGCAGCTTTAGATGAGGAGAAGCACATAGCTGAAGCACATATGTTGACGACCAGCTGTGTGCTAATGGTGCTCGTGCCAACACTGTTGGGCCTAATATATGTCATTATTTTTGTCTTAATTTATGTGATATAAATGGAATTTGAAGAATCAATTAATTATTTTTATTTGTTTTTTAAAAAGATATTTAACGCTTTGCGTCATTTTTAAATAGTGTATGTTACTCCCGTTTCAATTCACGTGAATACTCATAGATATTTTTAGTTTATAGTAAATTTTAGAACTTTTGACGTAATTTTCAAATAATATATGACACTTCTTCTGTTTCAATATAAATGGTACATATGAAATTAGAGAACAAAACAAAATATTTTCAATTGCTAATTATTGTGATTTAAAATATCTTTTACGTAATTTTTAATAATATATATTATTCCATCTATTCATATTCAAGTGACACTGATAAAATTTTAAGAGTCAATTAAATCTTTTATAAAAAATTAGTTTTTCTTTAGTTATACCTCTAATATATTTTGTAGCAAAAATATAAGAAATGGAGCATGAAATAAACAAAGTGAAAAAAATTAGTAAAGAAGAAGTCACGACTCACGAGGCACAAATAAGAGAATGTAAATGAAAATTGATGAAGTCTTATATAATGGAATGAAAATTGTAAAAATATGTAATTGAGAGATAAAAGGGCCCCACATAGCCTGCTTTTTCACTGCAGTAAACCAAAAAGTAAGGTATTAATTGGCTTTTATGACCTGCAAAAAGAAAGTGCAGTGGTAAAGAAGTTAGGTACAATGTTGTTTCAGCAAAGTATTATGGAAATGTCAATATTGCCCTGGCTAGGGAAGCAGGCATGTTGACAAACAGTGAGGAAGTTTTAATATATGGGCCCACATTTTACTTTTCCTTATCCTCTTAGGATAGAACTACCGCCCCCTTTTCTTTTTCTTCTTAATGGTCTGCAATTCAACTACCTATTCTATTCCTATTAGAATACTGACATCTTAATTCACTCCCTTGTTTGAAGGGAACATCACTTTTTTCCAATTCTACAAATAGGGGCGTTCTCCTACTTATTTTTCAACAAAAATTTAGAGCCCAATTTTCAAGCGTCTGTAACGAGGTAAAAAACTAATTATTATTATTTTTTCATATTTTCTTTTTTGTCTTTTTTATAGGCCAATGGAAGCAATATTTGTTGTAGTTTATGAAGGTTATACAATAGAGAGCTTTATCACACAAAAATTTGATCTTGAGATATGAAGGGATGTATTAAACGTTCCCACCTTAAGATGAACATAAGCAATATTTGTATTTTGCGAAGGCTACACAATGGAGAGCTTTATCACACAGTAATTTGATCTTGAGGCGTGAAAGGATGTGTTGAACATCCCCGCCTTGAGATCAACATAAGCAATATTTGTATTTTGCAGAGACTACACGATGGAGAGCTTTATCATGCAATAATTTGATCTTGCGGTGTGAAAGGATGTGTTGAACCCCACCTTGAGATCAACATACTTGAGGCTTTACAAGATCCCGAATACTTAAGTATAAGGTGTGAAGAGATGTGTTTAATGTCCCCGCCTTGAAGATCACTAACTTGAGGCTTTACAAGATCCCGAATACTTGAGCATAAGGTGTGAAGGGATGTGTTTAACGTCCCCGCCTTGAAGATCACTAACTTGAGGCTTTACAAGATTCTGAATAATTGAGCATAAGGTGTGAAGGGATGTGTTTAACGTCCCCGCCTTGAAGACCACTAACTTGAGGCTTTACAAGATCTCGAATACTTGAGCATAAGGTGTGAAGGGATGTGTTTAACGTCCCCGCCTTGAAGATCACTAACTTGAGGCTTTACAAGATCATGAATACTTAAGCATATGGTGTGAAACGACAAACTTTTTCCACCTTAAGGCATGAAAATTTAAAGATCCTTTTAAGGATAAATTCGTGGAAAGGCTAGCTTAAGGTGCGAGGGGACAAATCTCGTCCACCTTAAGGTATGGAAATTCAACAACTTGCATATTTGGAGGATTTAAAGACTTCAACTTGTATATTTGGAGGATTTGAATACTTCAACTTATATACTTGGAGGATTTGAAGACTTCAACTTGCATACTTGGAGGATTTGAAGACTTCAACTTGTATACTTGGAGGATTTGAATACTTCAACTTGCATACTTGGAGGATTTGAACACTTCAACTTGTATACTTGGAGGATTTGAACACTTCAACTTGTATACTTGGAGGATTTGAAGACTTCAACTTGCATACTTAGCTGAATTTAAAAACTTCAAGCTCACTGTTAAAGAAACTAATAGTTTATAAGGGTTTGCCCCCCCATTGACCCATTAATACTTCGGGCAAGTCAGAAGTTAATACTTATAGACTTAACTTTCATGTGGCATATCAAATGGGAACATATGATTCTTTTACACTCATGCAACTAAACTTAAAATATGGTTCTAAGCACCTACATACCCCAATGAAGAGGATCAAGTCACAACGTAGTTCTGGGAGAGTAGCTTTTTTTGTTTTTTTTTTTTCGGTGTGCCCTACACAGTTTATACTCTTGCGAGCCAGGAGTGACATGTAGTTTAGGCTTGTACCTTAAGGAGAATCATCTTACTTCAAGGGTAGTACCTCTTAAAGAATTTTTCATTAATAGGACCGATCTTTACACCATCTGCATCAACAAGCTTGTAAGCACCATTTGAATATGCTTCTTGTACGACATATGGTCCATCCCACTTTGAGGTAAATTTGCCCCCAGACTTATGCGAAGTAATGATGGGTCTTCTTACTACGAGGACTTGATCTCCAACTTGAAAGCACCTTAAGCAGACTTTCTTATTAAAAGCACGAGATAGACGAGCTTGATAACATTCAAGATTTTGTTGAGCTTCTAGTCTCTTTTCATCGAGTGCTTCTAACTCTGCAAGACGTAGTCGAGCATTTTCTTCTTCAGTAAGCCCTTCTTGAATAGCAAGTCTTAAGGAAGGTATTTGCTGCTCAAGTGGCAGGACTGCTTCAACTCCAAAAGCAAGTGAATATGGTGTTGCTTGAGTTGGTGTGTGGTATATCGTCCTATATGCCCACAAAGCTTCTTCCATTCTTTCATGCCAATCCCGTTTGGACTTGGAGACAACTTTCTTCAGCAGGTTGCATAAAGTCTTATTGAATGCTTTAGCAAGACCATTTGCGGCAGCATGATACATAGAAGATTTACGTTGCTTGAAGCCGAATAGATCACAAATCTTGTTCATTAACTTGTTATCAAATGGCTTGCCATTATCCGTTATTATGTAGCGAGAGATGCCAAAGCGATAGATGATATTCACTCGAATGAAATTTGTAACATTCTCTTTCTTCATTTCTTTAAGAGCAGCAGCTTCGGCCCATTTTGAGAAGTAATCTGTTGCAGCTAAGATGTATAATTGACCACCAAAAGATTTTGGTAGTGGTCCAACAACATCCAATCCCCAAGCATCGAATGGCCAAGATGCGATAGTTGGGTGTAATACCTTGGGCGGCTGATGTATGAAATTTGCATGAAATTAGCAAGCCTTGCACTTTCGAGCATAGTCTAAGCAATCTTTCACCATGGTTGGCCAATAATACCCCATTCTCTTTATGTGAAAGTGGAGCTTTGGTCCAGATTGATGTGACCCACAACTCCTGAGTGTGCTTCTTACAGAACTTGGATTGCTTCTTCCTCTCTCAAACATCGCAAGAGTACTCCCTCGAATGATCTTCTATATAATGTGTCCTTGTAGTAAAGGAAGCGAGGTGCACGACGACGAATGTCAGTTCTTCTCCTTGGATTTTCTAGAAGTATCCCATAACACAAATAGTCAGTAATAGGTTGTCGTCAATCTTCTCTCGCAGCTTCAGAAACAGTGACGAGATGCTCAAGCTCATCTTCATCCTCATTTGGCGGTGGTACTACCCATTTTTGGAAAATAGTAACTTGTGTCTGATCAGGAAGAGTTAGCACTGAAGCTAAAGAAGCTAGAGCATCAGCTTTCTTATTCTCCTTTCTAGGCACATGTTGGAGGGTTACATCTCCAAGCCATCCTATCAACTTTTGAGCATAATCATGAAGGTAAAGTTGAATGGCAGAATCTCTCCTTGCGAAGTGACGAACACCACGCCAGTGCCAGCTCCGCCACGATGTGCAGCCACATCAAAGTACATTTTCCAAGGAGATTGAATTTCGATAGCCATCTTATCTTCATCAGGAAGCTCATCAGTTAACTCCCAATTGCCTTGTATTGGATGGTCTGCCAAGAAATCCGCTAATGCTTGTCCCTTCACAGCTTTTTGAGGGATGTACACGATTTCAAATTGTTGGAATTGGAGGTACCATCTTGCTAGTCGGTCACTAAGGACATGTTTCGACATAACAAACTTGATGGGATTTGCTCTAGAAATAAGGCGAACAACATGAGCTTGAAAATAATGCTTCATCTTTTGAATCGAGAAGACTAGTGCCAAGCACAACTTTTCGATTGGCGAATAGTTCGGCTCATTTGGTGTCATTGTTCTGCTCAAGTAGTAAAGAGAGTTTTCTTTGCCTTCACTATTCTCTTGTGTTAACAGGGCTCCTACAGACCTTTCTTATGCCGCAATGTATAGTATCAATGGCTTTCCAAGTATAGAGGCTGCTAGAACGGGAGGTTTTGCCAGATAGGATTTGATACTTTTGAAGGCATCGCTACATGTTTGGTCCCAATTAAAAGGAGCACCTTTCTTCATGAGATAACCGAATGGTTGACATCTCCCTGCTAAATTTGAGATGAACCTCCTCAAGTAGGCTAGCTTTCCTTGAAGACTTTTTAATTCATGAATATCTTGAGGCTCGGGCATCTTCAAAATTGCATCAACTTTTGCTTGATCAATTTCAATCCCTCGATGTCTGACAATGAAGCCTAGGAACTTGCCAGAAGTAACTCCAAAGGCACATTTTAAGGGATTCATCGTTAGTTGATATTTTCGGAGCAACTCAAACACTATTCTTAAGTCTTTCAAATGGTCACTCCTCTTTCTCGACTTCACCACCAAGTCATCAACATAGCATTCGACATTTTTATGGAGCAAGTCATCAAATATGTTTTGCATAGCCCTTTGATATGTGGCACCAGCATTCTTTAAACCAAAAGGCATTACCTTGTAGCAATAATTACCTTTAGGAGTGCGAAATGCGGTGAGTTCTTCATCCTTTGGCGCCATGAGAATTTGAATATAGCCAGAAGAACCATCCATGAACGACATCGCCTCATAATCGGCGGTGGCATCAATCATCACCTCCGGGATAGGAAGAGGGAACTCATCTTTAGGGCATGCATTATTGAGATCCCTAAAGTCAACACAAACTCGAATTTGGCCATTCTTCTTCCTTACAGGAGCAATACTTGAAATCCATGTAGGGTATTTGACTTCACGAATAAAGCATGCCTCAATTAGTTTGTTAACTTCTTTTTCTATTAATGGAACCAAGTCTGGTCTATAGCGTCTTTGAGCCTGCTTAACAGGACGAGCACCATTCTTGACTGCCAATTGATGGACTGCTACTTTAGGATTCAAGCCAGGCATTTCTTTATAACTCTAAGCAAAGACATCCCTATATTCTCTGAGTATATTCATATAAGTGATTTCTTCCTCAACTTCTAGAAAGGCACTCAAGGAAGTTGGCCTTGGGTCTTCATCAGTGCCAAGGTTAACTTTCTTTAAGGGATCTATTGTGGTCTTCACTCCTTCTTCAAGTTCTGGTGGATCATCTCCAGCATCTTTCTCTTCTAGAGGATCATTGTCATTGACAGATATGTGATAATACCAGGCAATATCGTCCAACTCTTCATCAATCTTTATTTGAGGCAAGGCATCATGCTCATTCTAGATTGTAACATGATATGAGGAGCCTACACTTTCTTCATCTTCCTCGCGCTCCTTGGTGTAAACCACAGTGTGAGTCTTTGCCTTTAGTTCCTTTTTACAAGAAACCAAAATTTCCACTTGCCGCCTCATTCTAGAAGGAATCAAACTTTTGAAATCCTTTTGAATCATAGGTTAAGCAAGCGTTGTCACTCTTAGATAACTTCTCTGATGCTTGTTATTTTTCCTCTTCAATGGGCCTAACCTTTCAAATACAGAAGTTCTTGCAGTTGATTCTCCAAGACGATCAAAGACGGAAGGCTTTTTGTTGGAAGAAGTGACATCATCTTCTACAGTTATATGGTTATTGCTTGCCCTTCTTATGGAAATGCGAATTGGCGGCGGTTGGCTATAGCCTAAGCCTTTGCGTGCTTGTCTGGTTGTATCTTCCGATGGAAGTTTCCCTAACTTTGATGGTTCATTAGGGTTGTATCCAGCCTTTACAAATAACTTGGAAGCATTGGGATCAAAGCCTTCTCTTGTGAGTTTTGTAAGGAGTGCAACATCTTGCACTTGATTTTGAGCGATTAACTTTTCTGATAGCTTCGAAGATAAGTTTATTGCATTAATCTGTCTGATAGGAAAAGTTAATCCTCTTAGTGCATTCTCTTGATGGTTAGATGGTTGATCTTCCTCTTTCTTCACCTTTGGAACATAGAGAAGCACAGAACTCAACTTCTTCTTCGAAGACATGTTCTTTCCTTTATTCAGAATAGGACAAGGTTCTTTAGTGTCAACTTTGACCTTTCCGACAGCCACATAAACTCTTTTGCCGGTGATTTTATCAGACTTGATTGATTTGACGTCATCCAATTTTGCCCCCTTGACAACGTAACTCTTCAAATAGAATTTTGCATCGGTGAAGTGTGTCTCAACTTCCGTGAAAGGATTATCATCTGCAACTATCTTTCTTTCAATTCCGCCTTCAAGGTACTTCACACATTAATAGTAGGAAGATGAGACAATTTTATTCTCATGTACCCAAGGCCTGCCAAGCAATATGTCGTATGAAGTCTTTGCATCGATCACATGCATCCATGTTCTTGATCGCAAATCTTCCATGTGGATTTCTAATTTAATAGAGCCTATGGACCTCTGTCCCCCTTGATTGAATCCTTGTATCAACAAACGACTTTCACTGAGTTCTTCAGTCGTGATGCGGAGTTCCTTCAATATGTAGATAGACAGAATGTTGACTCCAGATCCTTCATCTATTAAGATTCTGTTTATCTTCTTCTCTAGAACGTGACCCACCATATACAAAGGACGATTGTGTAGTGTTTCACCAAATAGAAGATCATTATCTGTAAATATGACTTTTTGATCACATGCATGTGCTTCTTGGGAAGAAGGTTCAATAGGTTTTTCAAAAGACGAAGGAGACATCATTGATGAGATTTTCCTCGTTGCTACTTCTTAGTCACTAGGAGACATTTTTGGTAAGGATTCACTCGTTGTTCCTTCTTTGTCAGTAGGAGACACCTTCATTGTTTCTTCTTTATCAGCATTGAAACATGACTCCTCGACATTGTCTTGAGTAGACTTTGTGCGAAACCAACTTGGTAAGAATTCCTCTAGAATCATAGAACGTCGGGGTTTTTGGTAGTGATGTACTTCTACCTTTGCCCTATTTGGGCGCTTGATTGATTTCTGCTTCTCCAGTTTCCTTACCATCTTTCTCCTAGTTGGTTGCTCGGATGATTCTTTTCATAAGCTTGACTTGTTGCGTCTTCGGCTAGTCACAAGAATCCAGCCTTCATCACCATTTATATCAACTTGAGGTTCGTCTTGCTCTAATGACTCATCTTCATGCTTTTCAGAGATACATATTTGGACCTGATCGAGCGAGCCGAATGTGATAGAGATTTGGTTAGAACTAGCTTTTTCATCATCAAGGACAATCTTCTTTTCTCTAGCCAATCGCATAGCTCTATCTTTGAAGACAAAACATTTTTCAAGAGGGTGACTTACAAGTGTATGATACTTGCAATAATTTGGGTCATCAGTTTTTCCAGCTTCATCAGGTCGCTTCATCTCTCGAAACTCAATGAGCTTTAACTCAAGCAACTCATCAAAAATATCATAAATGTCAGAATACAAGAAGAGGTATTCCTTTTCTTGCCTTTCCCTTAGGATCGACTTTTGGTTTGAACGTGCTTGGAAAGTCGTTTTCTCACTTTGCTTCTTACTTTCCTTCGTAGTAAACTTCACAGGCGACACATTGACATTCATAGATTCTTTGTCGTCATTCTTGGGCACAAATTTGCTCCATCTCTTGGGTTCCTGCTTCTCTCTTCCTTTGCGAGGATCATGGATAATTGCCATATCTTTTCCAATAGAGGAAATGCTCAACTCTATATCATGAGCACGAGTGGCTAGATCTTCAAAGGATTTTGGCTTTATACCTTGTAAGATGTAAAGAAGCTCCCAGTGCATTCCTTGGATGCACATTTCTATTGTAGAGGCTTCGCTAAGCCTATCTTTACAATTTAAGCTCGCATTTCTCCATCGATTTATGAAATCTATAATCGGCTCATCCTTCCTTTGGTGAGTATTCGTGAGTTCTACCATGCTCACTGTACGTCTTGTGCTATAGAAGCGATTGAGAAACTCGTGCTCTAGTTTCTCCCAAATATCGATAGAATTGGGCTCGAGATCCGTATACCAATCAAAGGCATTTCCCTTTAGAGAGTAGATGAACTGCTTGACAAGATGGTCTCCATAGGTTCCATTATTATTGCATGTCTCCACAAAGTGCAAGACATGTTGCTTTGGATTTCCTTTACCCTTAAATTGTTGAAATTTGGGGGGTTGATAGCCGACAAGCATTTTGAAGCTATCAATTCTTGCAGTGTATGGCTTGGCATACATATGAGAGGACTTGGCGGAGACTTCATACTTATCTTTGATTGTGCCTTCAATGAACTCCTTCAAGCGATCGAGTGGGATCATTTCTTCAGAAGAAACTGGCATTTCCTTGACAAGCGGTGCTCCCTTCGTAGGATTTTTGATCTCTTGAACTTCAACATCCTTTTCAGGCGCATGACTGGCTTCTCCATCTAAAAGGCCTTCCATCCTATCCATCAATTTTTCAATTCGAGACTCTTGATGTTGTACATGCTTGGTTAATCCATCAACCAGCTTTATCAGATTTGCAAGTTGTTCCTCAGTGGAAGAAGCATCAGTTACCATTGCTTGCATGATCATTGGGGATGTAGGAGAGTAGCATGGATTGTCGCGCAAGTTGATCTTCAATGGACTCATATTACGTGATGTACGCGGAGATGATTCACTGGTTGAATCATAATTTCCCATTGTGGAAGAGTTCTTGGAACCAGATTGCTCAAGTAGAGCTAAGGTCTTCTTGATCTTCTCAGCAACGCTGCTTCCTCCTTCTAAAGCATTTGTGGAGGACCTTGATCCTTATGGAGTCGAAGACCCAAAAACAGGAGTTTATGTGGACGACACTTGAAGTGTTTGTTGTCCTAGCGTAGCAGCCTTGCTCCTTGTAACAGCGCCAAAACTTTCGAAGGTAACGCCAAGGATTCCTTCGACTTCCGTAGAGAACTTGGAGTAAGTGGTTTTGAGGCAGTTGATTGAGAGTTGATTTTCTTGGAAGTCATCTCGATATTCTTTGATGCTTGAAAAGTTGAGATGAGAGGTAGAGATGGTCCCACTAGGCGTGCCAGAATTTGTAGACAGTAAAATTCGCGTCGAGAAAACAATAATCAAGAATGGAAAATTATCGCAACAATCGTTTTGTTGATTTCAAAGTGCGAGTGTTTCAATCTCTATGATTCCTCTGAATTCGCCTTTCAGATATAAATTTAAGGGCACTTGAGCTTGATCTTGAATTTGACTTGAACTTGATCTTGGATTCAAGGGCTTTAAAGCTTATTCTTGAATCTTCGATGAACTTGAACTTGAACTTTATCTTGATCTTGACTTTTATTTGGATTCAAGGGCTTCGAGCTTGTTCTAGAATCAGATGGTCTTGATCTTGATCGTTCTTGAACTTGAATGCTTGAATTCTTAAGCTTGTAGCTTATAGAGAAATTTATGGCGTTTGTACCACGGGTTTTCTCTAGCTTCTTGCTTAGAATTTTCCAGTTCCTTTTCTGAGTTATGAGGACCCCTATTTATAGTTTTAGAATGGTGGAGTTGCGATTGGAATAGGATTCCCTTCGGCCAATCAGATTTAAGTGACATGGCATATGGGCTTTATGGAGCGGGCTTGTAGAATTTGACACATGTCATGATCCTATTGGCTCCTTCGTTTGACTTGGCGTGCCACATCATTTGACATGTGGCACCAAAATGGGCCTTTAGGAGGAGATGACATTGGGCTTAGCAAATTGGGCTCATCTATTGTAGCCCAAATCAATTAATTTGGACTTTAATTAAATCCATATTTATTGGATTTAAATAATTAATTAACTCAATTATATTAATCCATAATTTATTTGGACTAATATATTCATAAATGTAATATAATCCGAATCATTTTATAAATTTATATTTAATAAATTTTAAATGATTACAAATATTTACTCTTTTTTTTTTCTCTCATAATTTGGCGCTCAAATAACATTTTAAGAAATATTAGCTAAACACAAGGTGCTTTTATATATAATACTATAAAAATATTTTTCAAATGATTTTTGTTAAACACAATAAACTATTGATATATGCAAGTATTTTTCTAAACTAATTTGTTAAAAATACTTTTTTCAGAATAAATATGTTTTGAAAGTTTAACCAAACATATCCTAAATCAGCATTTTATGATAAACTTGTTCAATAATTATCATTTTTCATATGAAGTACATATTTATCAATGAACTGGAATAATTTTAATTTCTATTGAAATAATATAACTTATTTAAATAAATACATGAGAAAATTACTCTACATATGCATTTAAAACTCTACAAGTAATAAATGTACTCTTTAATATTTACTAAAATAAAATATTGATTACAAGTCATAACAAATTAAAATATTTTTTATTTATTGGTCTTTTCTTAACCGTATTTAGACCTAATGTATGAAAAACAAATATTACTAATTAACTACAATCTAGGAATTGAAGAGTAGGTCTTTCAATTTTTATAAAGGAAAACAATTCTTATATTCTTTCCTCCATTATTCTCCCAAGAAATTCCTTTTTGAATCCCATCTCTCCTATTATTATTTTTTTACTTCTAAACAAAATCTTTGTGCAATTGTGGATTTTACAATTCTATTTCGTTTGGATTTATCTGATGCACATCTTTCCATTTTTGATTTAGTTTTTTTTTGGCGGGGGGAGTTCTTCATAGTTGATTTCTCTGTGAAAATATGAGTAGAATATCTTCATTTAACTGATTATAGCAGGTACCCCAAACCTAAGCTTCCGGATAGACCCATGAAAGCAATTCCACTTACGTCGAACAATTTAACCTAAAGAATCGAGATAAGGAGTAATTCATGACGACGAGAGATGCCCCCATTTTTTGGCATTGATCACACGATTTAACAAGTTCATGAGCATCTTGATACGGGGAAGCCCAATACAATCCATTTTGCAGTACCTTAGAGGTTGTTCTCATACCACTATGATGATCCCTCACCGGTGACAAGTTACAAGCCTCAAGAATCGGTCCCATTTCAACCTTCGAGACACACCTCCGAATTAAATTGTCAGCATACATCCAAAAAGATACATGTCATTCGAATAGAACTTACGTACATCATGGAGAAACTTCTTTTTTTATTATGAAAATTTAGGTCATCTGACATAACATCACAAACAAGAAAATTAGCAAAGTCAGCATACCAAAGAATCAAATAATGCAAGGCTGCTAACACATGCTCATCCGAAAAGGACTCATCAATATCAAGCTCACCAATCAGTCTTGCATTATCCTTAAGCCAAGAAAGATAACCGGCCACCTGATTTTCACAACCTTTCATATTCTTCACCTCAAAATCAAAATCATGAAAAAGTAACATCCAACGAATCAACCTAGGTTTAGCCTCATTCATAGCCATAAAATAACGAATGGCTTCATGGTTCATGTGTACTACCATTTAGTACCCAAACAAGTATGGACGGAATTTTTTAAAAGCATATACAATAACCAATAATTAATTCTTACTTGGTGATTGTATAATTCTTTTGCGTATCATTGAGAGTTTTACTCGAGTAGTGCACTGAGTGAAATATTTTGTCACGCCTTTGACCCAACACAACCCCAAAGAAACCCTACTTTCATCTCACATAAGTTTAAATGATTTGGTCCAGTGTAGCGCAATGATAATATGGGTTGTAGTCAGTTTCTCCTTCAAACATTCAAACGCCTTCATGCAAGACTCATGGAACTAGAATTTGACGTCCTTCTCCTATATCTTACATAAAGGATAAGTGATCTTGGAAATTTTTTTAATAAACCTCCTATAAAAACTTATGTGACCCAAAAAAAACTATGAACCCCTTTTACCGACAAAGGTGGTGGCAACTTAAAAATGATTTTTATTTTCGCTTGATCTACTTGGATATCTTTTGCCAAAATCCTATGCCCCAACACAACTCCTTCTTTTACCATGAAATGATATTTTTCTCAATTAAGCACTCAATTGGTCTCCTCACACCTTTTTAGCACTTCAACCAAGTGAGTCTAACATGCATCAAATGAATCACCAATAATGGAGAAATTATCCATGAGTATTTCCATGGATTCTTTCACCATATTTGAAAATATTGACATAATAAATGTTGAAAGGTGGCAGGGTTACGAAGACCAAAGGGCATTCGTTTAAAAACAAACATACTATATGGACAAGTGAAGGTTGTTTTTTCTTGATCCTTCGGGGCAATGGATATTTGATTGTATCCAGAGTGTCCATAAGGAAACAATAGTAAGCACGACCATCCAATCGATCAAGTATTTGATCCATGAAAGGTAGGGCAAAATGAACTCGATTAGTCCATGAATTGAGCTTTCGATAGTCTATGTATACCCTCTAACCGGTGAGATGTCTTGTAGCAATCAACTCCTTTTTATCATTTGGGACAATCATAATTCCCCTTTCTTTTGTACAAATTGCACCACACTCACCCAAGCACTCTCTGCAATCGGGTATACCACACCGACATCCAATCATTTGAACGTGGTGTTACTGAGTGCATTTGGCTGCTATATGTGAGATCAGTGCAGCAACAAAAGAATATGGAAGTTCTCGAGGCAGAAAAGGACTCTTTGCTCAATTCTAATAAAGCTACGAAGAAGGCGATGTGGGATTGGAAGCAGCAGCTTTTAGCCGAAGCTGCTTTACCCAACCCCCTTAATCCACTCTCTATGGAGAAGTCCAAACCACCACATCTTCTTCTGGTATGGCTTTTCTCTTTTTTTCTTTCTCTATCTGCTGGAATGCTTTTGCTGGAATTATAGCATTTGGGCTTTCTGGGAATTGCACAAATTAGCTGTGCTGCCAATGATTTTGTGGTTTGAATTTGGATATCAATGATTGAATGGTTCTTCTGTATTTGCTCTATGAGAAATGGTCACTGATTAGATGAATAGCGGCAGAAAGAAACTTAAAATGGTAGGGTTTGGTCTTTTATTAGGGTTTTGGGGTTTTACCTCCCATAATTTTGAGGGATTGAGCTTAGGTTGGTTACTGGAAATAAGAACTTGATGGGGTTTCCAACTAAAACTCTAAATTTCAATTAGAGATTTAAAATTGATGTTAATGGTGTTCTCTTGACTAAAAATTGTTGAACACTATAATGACGATGTTGGATGGCTCATCCAATCTTCTTTATTTTGACGTTAGGTTAATAATGATCATGAAAAGTAAATTCAAATGAATGAACACCAAATTGATTGTCACATTGGTAGATATTTATTTTATTGCATAACAACGTATTTAACAGTACAGTAGTGAGAGCTAAAATAAACATTAATAGTACATGAATACAAGAAAATCACACAACTCGAAATAGTAGTTAGATCCACTTAGGTTTACCATTTAATTAAGGAATTGTGAATGAATACTTGCTTGTTTCAAATCTTGTTCTTGTACCAATAAACACCCTTATCCTTTTCTTTCTCCACAAAGATGCACTCATTTATATCCCTCCACATTGCCTTTAAAATTGGAGTATCATCAAATTTATAGTATTCTCCTTACAATGGTTTGATAGCTTTTGTTGCCTCGACTGCGTGGTGATGTGATATGTATGGGAATATATGATGCAAAACATGGGTATCTGTACCATTGTGGAAGACCTTATTTAAGAAACCATAGTCTCTATCTACTGTAGCTAGAGCTCCCCTTAGGAAATCCCACTCAGATGAATCATAATGTGGCAATGAGGAGTGAGTGTGGTGCAAAAGAGTGATAAACACTACAAGGCCATTCACAATAAGGAGGGGTACCCCATAGATGCAAAAAATCCAAGCTAGCCCTTTTGTCATAGTAGCGCGATACAACAAATAAGTTGTTGCAATCACACCTGCATCTGAAATGTAGAATTGTAGCCTCTCACGATCAGTATATATTGGGCTATAAGGATAATAGTGACTTGCAAAACAGTCATATTTTTTTCCTGAGACATTGAAGAGCAAGTACAAAGGCCAGGCAAAAGTGAGGGTGAAGGCAAGTATGAGTACTCTTCCTACAGGAATTTTCAATTATTTGTAGTACCATCTTAGTTTTGATTTAAGTCTTGGTTTGTAAACTTCATCATTCTCTATGGAAGCAGTGTTGGAGTGGTGACGACGATGACTATGTTTCCATGCAAAGTATGGTGTTAAAAGTGCAGAGTGGAGGATAAGACCAACAGTGTCATCCACCCATTGGTAATCACTGAAGCCATGGTGGCCACATTCATGGGCCAGGATCCATATTCCTTCCCCAACACAACCTTGAGCAATCCAGTAAGTAGCCCATGCTACATAACTATATGGGGCTGGAAGGAGGTGAAAGTAAGTGTTGGCAATGTAATAAAAGATGGACACAAGTATGAGATCCTGAATAAGATACGAGAACAACTTAATAAGAGATCGCTCAAAGCAATGGGGAGGGATCGCCCTCTTTATGTCACCAATTGTAAAAGGCGGCTTTGAAGATGGAACTCTTTGAAAAACATTTTTCTTTTCTTCTATTTTACTGCTCATATTACCACCACCTCCCATTTTTCCTCAATCTGCAATAATTAAGTTAATCTATTTTAGATATAATATAACACAATCATTGTTTAAACTAAAAAGAAGTTAAATATTCTATAATTATAAGTGCAGACCATAATATAGAAGAAATACCTCAATATATTCAAAAGTAGAGAAAAAAGAGTCTTTTGAGTTTTACTTTCTCAGATAGTGAACATAGTTTGTGTATATATATAATGCATATATGTGGGGGACCCAACATCCAACCTATTCTGACCAAGATTATTAGATTTCAGTTTAACTTAATTTGTGTGGCTCTCTCTTTATCGGGACAAAATAATATCTTATACCAGTTTACAAATTGAACGAATTAAAATGATATTTTTCAAATATTATATATTAAAAGAGTTACAAAACCAAATATTCTATTTATTAGATATCCTATGAAATAATGTTTTATATTGAAAAAACAAACGTCCATTAGGGGTCATTTGGTAGCTGGTTAGAGTTATGCATGTATTAGTAATGTAGAAATTAGTTATGAGGAAATCTATGTACAATTGATGTAAGTATTAGTTATGCAAGGATTAAGTATTCATGTCTTTTCTTTTTATCATGTTATTCTAGTATATGCATAAAAAATGTATTGGGGTTATGAAAAGAATCCAGAGCGCCCTCTACTTTTAATAGGCCATGAACTAGATCAGAATCATTCTCAACGAATCCATACATTTCTAGGGGAGATGTTGTTCAACTGCATCTATCCCAATGTTGTCTACCATTTCTAATTGGTCAGGAGCTCTTTCACCAAGTTATTCATGTATTAGTTATTCCATCTTTTATCCTGCATAAACAATACATAGATTTCCTCATAATTTATATATGTACTAGTTATGTGGGTTTCTAAATTATAAACTAAACACCATAATAATATTATATATGAATAACTTAAATTTTTTGAAAAAAATACATTAATTTTTCTAGGGTGATTTAATGTATTTTAAAACCCCGTAGGCTGCTCCAAGCTTAGGAACAATGGTGGGAAGGGATTCAAGCGCAAACGGGGTCAAAATTCATGGATTTCATGTCTATTTCCGTCAGGATTTGTCCTCACAGAGTCAGAAGTTCGTGTTGAAATTTATTCAGTGGTTGCTTGGCGTCCAAGTAGGCTCGGCTTAACTGAGTAGTTAGACCTGTTTTTGAATGCATAATATGTGTAGATTGATGGGAGATTTCATGCTTAGGCCTTCGGGCACGAAGTCTAGATGAAATTGTTGTCCCCGACGATCTTAGTAATTTTTTTAATTATAATTGTAAGCAAATAAATAGTAACATTTATTTTATGAAAAAAATTCTCAATTTTTTTTATACTTTTATTATTGAAAAAAGTCATGATTTTATGTATCAAAAAGACTTCACAATACACTTAAAATTGAGACACGATATAGCTTCATGTGAGGAGTTAATAAAAAGAATTGTAGTTCACTCATTTGTAGACGAACAACCTTTAATATTGTTTTGGATATTGTTTTGAATTTGAGGTTAACTGACTGGTGACAGAGTTAAATATGTTAGTCATAAAAAGGATCCTTTTTAATGTTTAGGGTTTAAAAAGTGTATGTTTTGATGCCTCACTCTAATGTCATAGTCAAAAGTTCCAATAATAGTGTAATTAGAAAATCATTAGAAGTGTGTGGGGTGGGTGGGGCTGAGGTGGGGTGGGAGCTAACACTACTACAAATAAATATTTTTTCCACTGCGAATTCGTAGAAAATTTTATGTAATAGAATATGAATTCTTTTTATTTATTTTTCAATTTCATCAAATTAACTCGCTAAAATAACGTATAGTGGGAAACAGATTATAGTGGAAAACTTCCTAATTTTCCGTGGAGAAATATTATTATTATTTTTTCTCACCGATTCAATTAAAATATCTATTTCACATATGAGCACACAACCCGCTAAGGACTGAATTAGTTTTTCAACTCAATTCATGAATTGAGTTATTAAACTCACATTGAATGTCATGGTCTGGTCAACTTTATTGGTAGTCAAGTCCACAAAACTAACAAGTGAGAGGGTTATATTATTTAAGAAAGTAACAGATTTAGATCTTTAACCAAATTATTATCCTTATATAGACTATAGTCAACAAAAGTGGATGCTTGGCGGCTGCATGGGGAAGAGCATAGATAGACAATCTCAATTATAAGTTTAGTTAAGCTATAATCAATTTTTAAAATTTTTAAGTTTAATCATTTAAGAATTAAATTATATTCGAATTTAGTCGAGTTTTAATGTAGATATCGAACATTGGGTGTGAAATAAATTAAAAAAGAAGAAGTTATATTTATGATAGAAGCAATTTTAAAAAATCTCGTATGAAATTGAAAATTTTATATGAAGTTTGATAGTTGGGGTTCAATATGGATATTGAAAGGGAAACCAAAAAGAAGTTATATCTGTGAGTGAAGCAATTTTAACAATTTGCATATGAAGTTGCAAATTTTATATGAAGTTTGGTGAATTGCTTGTCAAATAAATTTAAGATATTTTTATCTAACTTTAAACATATGCGACAAAATATCCATGTCATAAATTCCAACTTAGAATAGTAGTACCACACTTCATATATGTGTATCTGAAGTTTGAAATATCAATATCTAATATTTTATAAGATATATTTGAAACTAAAAGTAATTTCTATATGAAAAGGCTTCACCAAGTCAATATATGGGGTTAATAAAATCGAATTTGAGTTTTGACAGTTCCTAAGGTTCGAAACATGATTTATGACTTAGTTGGATGGTTGAGACGGATCCTGAGGGGCTCAGGAGTGTTTAGGCTCTTTCTTGGGTTACTAGTTAAATTTAGGGACAATTTCCAAAATGTCAATATTTTAGAATTTAATAAGACCCCTTAGCCACATTTTCAATATTTATTAAAAATTTCAATATTTTAGTTTGTTATGTATCTGATTCACGTTTTTCTTTATTTGTTTTAATTGAAAGAATGCAATTATTTAATAACATAAAGGAGAAATTTAGGGGAGAGAATATTTTTAAAAAGGAAATATCACTTAAAATTCTCATCAGTTACAAATTCAAAAATAAACGACAGGGAACCCATCCCACTTGTTCATTAAATTTCTAATATCGATTTTTAAATTTTCATTGATAATACTCGATCTCTGTTGAAGTGAATTTGATTAAATTTACATTTTTTTCTGTTTGGGAAGAAGATTTTGAAAACGGGTATAATTTCGTTGACAAAGAACTTTGGAAAAGGAATTCCCAACTAGAACTTCAATATAATCGGTGAAATAAAAAAATCGATCAGGTATTCGTTAACTGCTGAATCATTAATTTGTTTGGAAGTTTTGGCATGAAAGTTTTTTAATTTTCCTGGGTAAATATAAATTTTTTTGGATGACGAGATAGAGTTTTACTGATGCACAAGTGAATACGGATTCAGATTTGGGTTTGGTGAACAAAAAATCAGAAAAAAGAAACATCGCAAACGAAGAAGAAGAAAGAGAGAGTCAGAGAAGAAGGTTGCAAAAATTGTATTCATATCATAATTGTATTCATATTAATTTTTGTTTTTCAATTATTTTTATTTTACTCAGCAGTTGTATTTGGGAAAATGCACAAGTAACCCCGTAGACTATGATCGAAATCCCAAAGACACACCTAAATTTAACTAGGGTCCTATTACCCCCCCTAAACTCATTTTTTGTCGTATTTTTGTGCACCTTTTGTGCTGACGTAGCACCTTCAACCACACCAACTTGGTTGTGTTTGTACACACGCGTCTGCCACCTGTGTAAATATTTTATTTTTTTTATTTTTTATTTTTTTATGTTTTTTGTTTTTTTTTTGTTTTTTTATTTCTTCTTTTATTTTTTTAAGTTTTTTTAAAAAAATATTCTTATTTTCTTTATCGTGTATTTAAGTTAAGTTAAGTTAATACACTTTTTTTTTGCCTTGTATCTAAATTTTTTTTTTTACATTCATTCATTGAAAACTCTTTTATTATTCTATTGATTTTATTTACTCTTATTTTTTTTCCTTTTGATTTGATTTCAAATGTCTTGTATTTAAAATAAATTAATTTTGAACGGATATCAAAATAAGTGAAGAAAATCAAATAAAAAATAAAAAAATTAAAACGTTAATTATTTTTAACGTTTAAAAACATAATAACATAAAAAAAGTTTAAACTTTTTTTTTTTTTAAAGAAATACACATAATTTTTTTAAAATAATTAAAAGTGAAAAGATAAGAAATTAATGAAAGAAAAAAATATAAAAAGTTTAAAGTGAGAAAGAAAAATAAATATTTTACAAAGAAAGAAATGAAAATAATTAAATATATATAAGTTTAAATATCAATAATTATGTGTACTAACTAATCATAAAATTACCAATTAAAAAAGGACATGTGTCCAATTTGTTCACCCATCACATGTTTTCAAGAGAGTGTGCACACTCTATGTGCCACGTCAGCGTTTATGGTGTATTTATTCCCTTTTAAATTAGTTTAGGGGGGTAGTAGGACCCTAGTTAAGTTTAGGTGTGTCTCTGAGATTTCAGTCATAGTCTAGGGGGGTACTTGTGCATTTTCCCTTTGTATTTTTACTAAGAACATTGTATTTCTCTTTTGGTTTGTAGTAATTCCAAAAGGTATGCTAAATGGATTTGTATTTCTTAAGCATCTATGTATCCTATTTCTTTCACAGACAATTTATATTTTTTTTAGAATATTGTATCCTTTCTCAACAGATTGTATTATTTTCAAAATACATGTATGCTATATTTTTCCATAATCTTGTATCCTTTCTTAAATCATATTCATATGTAATGATTAAATTATATTGGGATATAATCAGTAATATTTTTGTAATACAAATTAAAGAAATATATATTTGGCAGTCATGTAATACAATTCACTAGGATACAATTTTTAGTTTTCACTATGAAAGTAAAATACCAATTTTAATTTGAATGGTAAAGTGATCACATAAAATACAAAAGTAGTTGGTATACAATTATGATGAAAACATAATAAAAAAAAGAAATACAAACTTGTTGTCATTGAAATTGAGATAGAAATACAATTTTTAGTTTTCACTATAAAAGTAAAATACCAATTTTAATTTGAATAGTAAAGTGAACCCATAAAATAGAAAAGTTGTTGGTATACAATTATGATGAAAACATAATAAAAAAGAAATACATACTTGTTGTCATTGAAATTGAGATTGAAATACAAAGTGAGATTGAAATACAAAATGAGCACACTAAATACTCACTTAAATTGAAATACACTAATAATAAAAAGGAATACAATATGAAAAATGATAGAGAAAAATGATTTCTTAGATTTAAACAATCTGTATAAAAGGTTGAAAATCTTTTGAATGAATTTTGAGATTTCTTAGAACAATGGATAAATTCCGATTTAAGCAAGGCAAGGTTTAAGTTACTTGGGGAGAGGGAATAAGGGGAAAAATCATTTGAGAGAGAAAGGATAGAATGTGGGTAAAATATTAAGAGAGAGAAAAGTGGGTAATGAGTTTTTTTTTCTTTGCACCAGTAATGGGGTCAAAAAGTGAGCCCAATTTGAGAAAAAAAGGAAGTTAAATAAATTATATTAAGATACATTATATTTGCTAAAATATTGACATTTTAAATAATTATTTTAAAGTGTAGATGTTTTTAATAATTATGTTAGGGATTTCGACTTGTTTGCTAATTTTCCCTTAAATTTTTGGATTTGAGTTTACCACGACCAACATTGGGTCAAGACAATAGTCACGATCCAGACCATTGTGAGTGGCACCCACACTAACCTTCTGGTGGGAGAACCAACTATCAATCCAAAACTTAAACCAACACACCATTTCTAAAACCAAGTCATGATATAAAATAGGTAGGAAAACAGTTTGTAAACAACTAAAGGATTGAGTCTCCATAAACTCAATCAATAGTCAAAACATTGCGGAAATAAAATCCCTAGAAACTGAAAGTTGTGAAATCAAAACTCTATTTAGTCAATAATAGGGATGCAACTCCGAAAACATGAAATCATAATTTAATGTCTTTTCCCGAAAAGATGGACATAGAGATATAGAGGAACCCATGGCATTTTGGAGGAGTAGCTCACCCTTAGATTCGAAGTCAAGCGTCTCTTAACTAAGATCTCATATTAGCCGCTAGAAGATGTCATGTACTCAACAAAAAAGAACATGTACAGTATCAGTACACAATCACAGTGTACTGGTAGAATCACGCCGCCAGTTCCAAACCATGAATGTAAACAGACAACTACAACTTTGTAAACACAACCAACACATAAAACCAACGATTATGAAATAACCCGGACTACCAGTCCTTACCTAGAATGAACATACACATGAAACATGTCTCGCAAGATCACAATTACAAGAACCCAGTCCTCTCATGGAACCAAAAATTACACACATCTGGCCCTCTCAAGGAACCACAATCAAACACACCCGGTCCTCTTAGGGAACTCAAACACAAATTGTTAGGGTACCGACGCGGTACCCGAGCTAACCAGTGTTGGTATTTATACCAGGCGTGGTACCCGAGCCAACCAGTAATCACAAACAAAAAAGTATTTTCTAAATCTTCTATATCTATACTATATAGATATAAATAATATCATAGATATAGGTGGATAAATATTTTTCTGATGAAGTATTAGTAAGACCCCATCACTATTATTAATTTTTTCTAATATTATAATATTAATTAATAAATATATATAATAAATAATATTTTATATAAATAATAATAAATAAGACGAACAAACAAAAAAAATTATTCTACATCTTCATGTGACTTAATAGGAGAGAAAGATTCAACTTCTGAGGAATGATTAAAACTTTTTCTCTTTCAAAATTTTGAATAAATTTTGAAAGTTCCCCTCTCGACATCATTATTCCAAGAAAATTTGATAGTTAAAAATAACTTTGATCATCTTAAGAAAAAAGATGAGTCTTTTTTTTTTCATCTGATTGATAAAATCCAAAGAATAGGGAGGATTGCGTATCTATCAATTCGATCAAATAGACTGAACAATTGTCACTGTTTATAGATATTGAAATGAACGTCTTTCCATCATTGATTAACTCCTATCTATCCCATTCTATGGGACTGATGCAACATAAATCAAAAGAAAGGGATGTCCTAGTCTTACATGCACAATCACAATCACAATGAACAATTACACTTGAAAGAACAAGTAAAGTAAAAGGTTCATTGCATGAGATTATCAGCATGATGTCATTTCATATCTTTCCCTATGTTTTCCCCAACATGCATTGCACAAGTGGTACTATAAAGCAGTAGACATGCATACATTAATAAATTGGAAAAAATACAACCATCATCTACCTCGAATCAAGCCTCTTTGAAACTCTAAAGAACCTGAGATTTCCCCTTGTTCAATGCACTGGCTTGTTCTTGGTCTAAAATTATAAATGCATACAACAATCAATCAAAACTGACCTAATTATATCTTGATTATAATCAAATACTAATCTCAGGCCAACTCATGATCATTCTACCCAACTCAAGGCTTTTCCCACCATTAAATCAAGTCAAAATCCTCCCCAAGAGTAATATCCTAGACTTTAAGGCTTAAGAATCAAATTACAAGATAGGGGAGTAATAAACTTACCTTTACTGACAAATTTGGTGAAAATTTGAGTAGGAACTTTCCTAAGTCGCCCCTCTCAAACCCAAGAACAATTATGTAGAAAATAAGAGGTTTTGAGACTTATTTTTTTGCATAAAATCCAAACTTACCCCGCTATAGCGATTGTCAGCCCGCTATAGCGCCTGCACACTCCCGCTTTAGCGGCCTGTCGCTCGCTATAGCATATTACACGAACTTCAGAGATTCGGAAACCCTTGAAAATCCATTTTTTAGAATATGCCTTCTTCCATTGACGTCCTGAAATATCTCCTTCACGCCAAGTTCGATTCTGAGAGTTTTACTCACCCGAATTTGATTTCGTAAAACCCTACAAGTTAATTTCTTAATGTCTTGGCTACTAGAAAATATAAACCAAGACTAGACATATCATCCCACCCATTCCTGGATGGCCCTAGATCTCACCTTGCTCCAATTCCGTCTGAGACTGACCGGCCTAACCTAGAATTTTTAAGTCACTATTCGAAAATAATTTTGGCCCGATTTCTTTCCAATTGGTCTAGTCATAACGACCGGAATGAATCGTTACAACGACCTCATCTTAGTGTTTTGAGCATATCATTAAGTTTGTGTTGCGTTTTATAATTGATTGGATGTTTTGTTTGTGTCAGGAGGTTTCAGACATGAGTTTCAAACACTCGAGTTGCATTCTAGTAGAATTTAAAGTTATATTTTATCTCGATCAAATAGTTTACTAAACAAGCTTGGATTTAGGATTTGAAAGTTTCATCAGGTTTGTATAATAAATTGAGTAATGCTTGAAATTCGCCAATCAAATGCTAGAATTTTGGATCATGACAATTTTACTTGATAAAATCTCTATCAGATTTAAGTTTTTAGTGTACATAATGTTGGATAGGGAGATGGTGGTTTAAAGTTAATAGACATGAAAACATCCAAATCTATGTTGGATAGGCAGATGGTGGTTATAGTGGTTAGAGTTGAACATTTAATAATTTGGAAGATGAATTTGAATCTTTTCAAAAACTACTTTTTTCTAAATAAAAGATTAAAAAAAGAAGGTGAAATTGGATGGTGTTGATTATCTGGAAAAAATGAATCTCGCATAATTTGGGCACTTAAACTTGTATAAAGTTAAATAACTAGACACTTATGTCTTACATGACATCCTATATGACAATCCTCATCCTATGTTGCGTCTTATGTGTATTATGTCACGTAGGACGCGTGTGTCTACTTGTTCAATTTTATATTAGTTTAAGTTTCTGTTTGTGCACATCCAAGATTGGTGGGTATAACCAGAAGTAAGTACTTATTCATACTTAAACCAGTGGTCTCGGGTTCGAACCCCCTGGATACAGAGTCGCCTTTGTTAGGGAGATTTTTACCCCTAATGTGGGACTTTCCGACGCAAATCCAAATTTACATTAGGGGTCTCTTCCTTGTATGGAACCTCAAATTTCGTTAAACTTCGAACTTATTCAACTGCTGCAAATCACACATGACATTTTTTAAGAGAAGAAGAGTAGAAAACTTAAAAAATTATAGTGTAAAAATGTGAAGAAACCCCACTATTTATAGCTAACAAATGGTAGTATGAATAGGTACTAATTGTGCCTTATCAGAAAAGTCACAACGATTTGGAAAAGTCGATGTTCATCAGAAAAGTCACAACCCTTCGAAAATGTCACAACTCATCGAAAAGGTCACAGCCCTTAGAAAAAGTCACAACACTTTAGAACCGTCACAACTCATCGGAGAAGTCACGACTCTTCGAAAAATTCACAACTCATTGGAAAAGTCACAACTCATCAGAAAAGTCACAACCCTTCAATGTTAAAATGTGTCTACTTTTAATATAATATAATTAAATAAATAAACTAAATTGAGTGTTTTTAGTTGGGGGTATTATAGTAATTTAACATTCAAGTTTGGGAGTTCATGCTTTTTAATTAGATAGTATAGATAGATAGTTATAGATATAGATATAGATTTATATATTAGTTTGTAAAAATATTTATTTCTCTCCTCACTTTAAACTTTATTTCTTTTCTTTCATTAATTTCTTATTTTTTTCACTTTTAATTATTTTTTAAAAATTACATATATTTTTAAATGTTTGTAATGAGCCTCCAGGTCATTTTTGAGTTGATGCCTTCATTCCCTCGATTAGAGTATTTCTATAGCGACCCCAAGTCATTTATGACTTGCTGGCACTGACGGTTCGGTCTCCTGGTCGTTCGTTTGGGTTTCATGCCTGTTTTCCTGTTTTGGAGCTTTTGAAACTTGAAAAGTTGATTTCGGTCATACCCTTAGGTAAACGACCTCAGAACGGGATTTTGACGGTTCCATCAGCTCTGAAGCGGCCAAATTAGGCTAGTAGCATGGCTGGCCCGAGTCCCGAGGCTTCCGGTGTGACTTTGGGGCCATTTGGCGCTTTAGCCTTTGAAATTTGGCATAAGTTTGACTTTGGTCAACATTCTTGGTAAACGAGCTCGGATGAGAATTTCATCAATGCGGTCATTTCCAAAATGCCGAGTTTGGTCTAGAACGACCTTTCGTGCGCTTCTCGGGGCTTCCAGTCTAATTCTGAGGCCCTTTGCAGAAGTTGGCTAAAATGGCGCTTGGGTGTGGGATCCATTTTTTGTCGGAATGACCTCACATGGAAATTTCGACTGCGCCATTGAGTCTGGAATGTCGAATTTGGTGGGGTAGCATATCTTGTTTGCGTACACGGGGTTCCGAACGAATCCCGAGCACCCCGTCGGAGGATTGGAAAATGCCAAACTCAGCTGGTGCAGTAGCTGATGTTGCAGACCCATTTCCTTTCTGCGTTCGCAGGCCAGGTAGTTGCGATCGCTGAGCTTAGCTTCTTTCTTCTCCTCGTTCGTGGAGGTCTGGGTTTCTCTTCTCCGCGTTCGCGGAGGTCTAGAACTTTCACCTCCGCATTCGTGGGCCTGTAGCCGCTTTCGCGCAGGTCATCCATGCCTTGTCCTTTATTTAAAGGATTAGAAACGACCAGCTTTAGTTTAATATTTCAAATTGTGATTTCTCTTTCGTTTTAGTCGGATTTTGGTGATTCGAAGTCTAGTGTCTTCGGGACTGTTGTGGCTTCGTGGGTGACTGATCGGAGGGTGTCGGAAACTCTCCATTGAGGTATAATTGCGTTGTTTTTGGGCTGTCCGAGTTCTTCTTTTGTTGTGAATTTTTGCATGCTTGTTGTTTGGGCTGTTCCGAGCCCCGAATGTGTTCCGTTTTGAAATACAAGTTCGGGGGAGGGTTTTGGACCTCTTTACAAAGTCAATTCCGGGATTGCCAGAGCGAGTCCCATATTTTTTAATTTTGATTCCTAAATTGGTCTGTCTTTGATTTTGATGAATTTAGTGTCTAAATGACCGTACTGAGGTTGTGATTCTATTTTTGATAGTGTGGCAACTTTCTGAGGCCATTCGGAAGGGAAAAACTCCGGCAGAGTGATTTGGAGAGCGCACGGTCGGCCTTCTGGTAGGTTACGGCTTCCCCTCTTTTTAGATTGAGCTTGGATGTGTAAATTCATGTTGATTAGTGTGAATCGGGGGCGGGTACCTAGTATTTCTTCTCTTTTTCTTAGAAACCATGATTTAGGGTTGATTTTCATTGTTTCGAGGGTAGTACCATGCTGATAGGGGGGCTGCTTACGTGTTGTGGCATGATGTTGTTGTGTTCGGTTGATTTCTTGTGTTTGGAGCATGTTTTGGCCTTAGTCTAGGATTAGACTAGTGTTTCCATAGACCCATGCACCTTGTGACTATGGTATGTTTCCGACATCGTTTCAGATGGAGCAGGTCCTTGTAGACCGGAGTAGCAGACTTGGGTCTGATAGTATGAGCCTTAGCTCAGGCTTTTGTATTGCTTGTTAGCCCTTATGTTTACTCTCCCCATTTCTGTGGCTTCGGTGTGTTACCGGAGGTGGTGTGTTTTCCTGGGTTTGGGGTGCTTCTAGGTTGTTACTGTTGTGATATTGTCGGGAGTGGACGACGATCCACGATGACTTGGATACTGAGATCCTCTTCGAAGTTGATACTCCCCTGGGCCCTCTTTCTAGCTAGCTGGCTGACGCCCTGGGAGTGGCTGGCTGGCTGGGTGGCCTGGATTTGAGATATTTGATATCCTCTTCGGAGTTGACACGCCCCCGGGTCCTCTTGCTAGCTTGGCGGCTGACGCCCTTGGGAGTGACTGGCTGGCTGGGCGGCTTGGATATTCAGGGTGCTTTGAGATCCTCTTCGGAGTTGACACGCCCCCGGGCACTCTTGCTAGTTGGGCGATTGACGTCCCTTTGAGTTATTGGCTGGCTAGGCGACTTGGATATTTGAGTTCTTCTACTGGGTTGGTATCACTCTTGCTGGTTGGGCTGGGAGTTGACCGGTTGTTCGTTTCGGATCTGGTTTTCCCTTCGGTCTTGTAGACTTAGCCTTTCTGTGTACCTGTCGGGCTTATGGGGTCTGTTCAGGTTTTTATTTAACTTGTGCACGAGTGTACCTTCTGGGCTTATGGGGGTCCAGTTAGGTTAAGTTTAGTTGTACTTAGATTTATTCTCGGTGCGCTCATGTGCTTCTTTCTTATCCGCTTGACCTATGTTCTTGTTTAGATTCTATCTTTTCTGTTTGTTTTTACCTTTCTTGCTCAGTCAGCCTATGATGCCTACTGGGTACCTGTTGTTTTAGTACTCATGCTACACTCTGCATCTGTTTTCATGATGCAGGTCTGAGCACCAGCTACCAGCGTTGATTTTGAGCCTGCTGCAGTCATATTCGGAGATGAGGGTAAGCACACAACGTTCGGGGGGTTACCCGTCTCCTTCTGTATATATATATCGACTTATCTTTTGCTTTTTGAGACAGTCTTGTTTTTGTGGTCCACTTTCGGGACTTGTACTCATTTTGTAGTAACTCTATACATGTGAATTCCAGGTACTGGGAGGGATCTTTCATTTGTATATAGTTTTGGCTTACTTCCGCTTTGCTTCTGTGTTTCTGTTATTTATGCTTTCTTTTAGTTGGGGTTTGGTTTTCTGCCCTCAGTCCCATTGCTGGTAAGTTCTGGGATATGGGTTGGCTTGCCTACTGGTGGGTTTGGTAGGTGCCATCATAACTCGAGAAATCAGGCCGTGACAGTATTTCTTTAAAAAATATATTATTTTAAAAAAGTGTCCATTAATTTTAATGTTTTATTTGACTTCCTTTACTTATTTTGATATTCGTCGTAGATTAACTTATTTTAAATACAAGACATTTGGATTAAATTTAAAATCAAATCAAAAGGAAAGACAAAGAAATTAAAAAGAATAAATAAAATTAGTGAGAAAAAAAAGAAGAGAAAAACCAATGAATAAAGGTAAAAAATTACATTTCTTTGAGAGTTTTAATACAAGCAAAAATCCGATCTTTGAGTGACGCTATTTATGTGGAAAAGACCCCGATTTCTCAAAAATCTGATTTTCGTACTTAACGACCATACTTATTGTGGAAGATGCCACCCTAGGCCAAGTTTTAAGGGGCTATTAGAGCGCGTATGTAACAGCCCAACCCGCTAGTGATATTGTCTGCTCTAGGCCTAGGCTCGTATGACTTTAAAACGTGTCACTAGTGTGTAAGACCTGCTTATTTATATACCCAACATCTCTCCTATGTTTTGCCGATGTAGGACTTCTTATCTTCAGTTGGGTGTCACATACACTCTCTCTTATGGACTCAGCGTCCTAGTTGAGGTTTGCCCCACTGCATGAGATTTACTTAGACAAATCTCTGACGTTTGCACCGCCTTACCGGAATTTGCCTAAACTCAGTAGAACTCTGGCGCACATTGACAAGGCTGACACAAGAGTGACTGTGATACCATTTATAATGGTCCAACCCGCTAGTGATACTGTTCGCTCTGAGTCTAGGCTCGTGCGACTTTAAAACGTGTCATAACTGTGTAAGGCACTCTTACTTATATATCCAATATCTCTCTAGTATTTTACTGATGCAAGACTTCTTATCTTAAGCTGGGGTGTCATAGTGTGTTATGCCATGCTCCAAGTCATGCCCTTTTCCATGCTTGGCTTATGAATTCATGGCTTCACCACAGATGATATCAACTTCTTGCCCCTCGTAACTATTACGATGGTGGCAGGGAGTGCTTTTTTGGTGGAGTTGTCGGGGAATACGGATTTGATGGCTAAGAGGATTGATTTCAGGCAGCTTGTTATTGTGTATGTGGATGCTAGTGTTCATGAAATTAATGTGAATATAGTGATGCACCCTCTTAGACGTCTCACTTGTAATCAATGCTTTCTTTCTTCTCATCCTCAAATCAGAGATAAAGTTGAGAGTCAATAGTGAATGGTGCTAGAGGAGAGTATGTTAAGACGTGTTCAAGTCAAACTATCACTTTCTCCACTATTGAAAGGAAAATGTCGGGTCGTCCAGTGCACTTGACCAGTGTGATCGATCCAATAAGCCAAAACATCTCGACCAACCAACCATTGAGAATGAAACAGAGATTGAATTCTTCTCTCTTCTCTTTCAACCCTGGCTCTTGCCTTGGCTTTGCCAGCAAATCTACCTTATTAAGGCCCACATGCAAACCGAACATGCAAATCAATATAGTAGAAAATAGGCATTGAAAATAGCTTTTGCTTGCTCAAGAAGAAAAACACAAAATTGTACTTCTTCAAGTTTGAATATGAATTTGGTTATACATTATGTATGGAATAGAATATCTTTGATGGTATATTCTCTATTTCTTTATTTATGAATAACTAAATCTCTTGTTAGGGGTGTGTGTGCATGAAGTGGGTGTAAACTTGACTGAGTATTGATTAAATAGTTCTTAATTAAGTTATTATACATGGATCTAATGTTGTGTTCAAGGTTTAATCTAAAAATCAGTGGTTGCAAATATTGGTTTGAACTCTCTTGACTTGAGAAAGCAAAGTAAGGTTGAGTAAGACTTCATTAGTGAGGACTTGAGAAATTGGTCACTGAATTAGCGGTAGAGATAATCTAATCTGATTGATTTCACATCGTACAACTTTGTTTTAATTAATTTGAAACATATTCAAACATGTTGCCCGTTACAATTTATCTGTCATGCTTCATACAATATCATACAACATCATTCAACTTTTATACTGTTAGGACCAAAAATATTTAGGTGTCATGTGTAAGCTAGTAAGCAAATCTCGAAAGACCACGAGTACGAAGACAAATGAGAAATATATCAAAAGACACAAAGACTTAAAGTGGTTTGATCAATTGGCCTACATCCACAAAGGTGATGAGCAATCCACTATATTTAAATATGAGAGTACAAAATATAGAGAGCAATAAGCTCACACAATTCCATTGGAATACAAAGAGGTCCACACAAGTGATAACGTATCACTTGTGTCCCACATATACAACATCTGAACCTTCATTGCGAGTTATGGTTGGTTTATCTATCAAGCTTTAACTTCCCTTTTTAATAAAACTTTGCCTGCATTGATCTTGGAGTGCAAAAAGTTACAAGTTGAGTTTGGCATCCCAAACTATATACAAGATCACTGAGAAAAGGCTATTATATTTGTATTACTCCTATCCAAGAAGTCCCTAATGGCCGAGAATTCTAAGAAGGTTCGTAAGTAACATTGCTGTCCTTTACCTCTTTGATTCTAAGGGATGGAAAACGCCATTTGTCCATTTTAGTGAGCCCTTTAATAGCTGCTGGCAGATCAGAGAAGGAGTTGAATATTTGAATTCCATTACTTCCATGGCTTAGGGAGGGTAACTTATCGGCAGTTTTGTCAGCTAGCTTTCCCTGTAGCAATGAGTGATTGTAAATTCATTCTCTTCAACTAGTTTCTGAATGTCTTGTATGAGTCTTGAAATCATCCATGGGGGCTTCCCATACTTTGTTTATGCAATTTGTAAGGAGTAGAGAATCAGTTTCTCCCCAAACTGTTCTATCAAGTTTTAACTTAGACAAGTAGAAGACACAATATTTTCTTAAATATTGTTACTCTAAATGGGGATTGATAAATGAAGATATAAAGTTGTTTTGAACAAAATCACAATGTCGACTTTAGATTTAACTCGAGAGAAATGAAATTGATAGTAACTGAAATCAAGACGATTTTAAAGAGAGAAACATATATAAATTATATATGTATTATGTTAATAGTATACTTAAATAATATGATTGTAACTGAAATTTGATTCTCCTTTCATTGCTGAGATTTCATAGGGAAAAGATGTTTCTTATTCTTCCATAGCTTTTATTGTAGACAAATATGTATGTAAGTAATAATTGTAAGCAAAATATTTTATTTCAAAAGATTATTTTGAAAGGTCAAAATTTAATTAAGAAAAATATTTACTTGGAGAGGTGGTAATTGAATGTGGAAGGTGGCACATATTTTCATCTCTTGAAGACAAGTGTCTTGACACTTGTCTTGTTCTAATTGTTGCCATTTCTCTATAAATAGGCCTCAACTTTTATCAACGATAGGATCGTCTTATGTACATGTTTTACTGACTCTTTCTCCCACTCCCTCATAGCCCCTCTCTTTCCGTTTATTTATTTTTTTAATTTATGCATATATTTTATGTTGGTTTAAATAACTTGTTATTTTAATTAATTTGCTGATTCCTGTATCCTCTATTTAAATAGGGAAGACTTGTTTAATTCTGGGGAAACATTTCACACCGCTGAAATAGTTTCTTAGGACAGTGCCCAGCATGACTCAAGTATTAATTTTCTGCACTATTATTTATATATCATTGCAGTAATATTCATCTTATATTTAGGACTACTATTTTACTAAATAATAAGTTGTATTATTATTTGTGATATTTAGTTTTCCCCCAAAAATCTAAGAAATTAAGGCAAATAATATATGTCCTGAAACTATTGATGATATTGATGTTGGTGCTATCCTAACTGTTACGGTCCAAGTCATTATGCCGGAGGATTACGGTAAAAAATAATTTACAGGTATGAAAATAGACATGATTACAAATACAATGCTAATAATAAAATCTTTATGAAAAATACACCTCAATGCAAAAGAATATTGAAAAGAAATGACAATCTCGCTAAGCGAAAAATAAATTTGGCTGAAACAGATGATATGATTATTGCGGTCATTTCAGATCAAAATGTTGAGGCCAATGTGAGAAATTGGGTGATAGACTTTGGTGCTACAAGGCACACCCAAGTTGAGAAAGGAGAAAAAATTGTTTATTTTGGTGACCCCAAGGACAAGCTAAAGTTCTTGAAAAAGGAAAAGTTCTTCTCAAACTCACATCTGGTAAAACTTTGACATTGAGTGATGTATTGCATGTTCCTGATATCTAAATTAATTTGATTTTTGTGGAATTATTAGGAAAAAGTGGAATGAAGGTTTCTTTTGAAGATAATGAGGTCATATTGACTAAAAATAATATTTTTGTTGGAAAATGATTTTGTAACTATGGCTTATTTGTGATGATTACAATAATTCATCTGCTTCTGCTTATATGGTTGAGCCTATCTCTTTATGACATGCTAGATTAGGACATGTTGATCTGTCATATATAAAGAATATGCGATCTCTTGGTTTAATACCTGATTTAGCTTCAAATTGTTTTGATAAATGTGAAATATGTGTTGAAGCTAAAATTACTAAAAAGTCATTTTTTTAGTAAATAGAGAGTCTGAATTATTATCTTTGATTCACACTGATTTGGGTGATTTAAAACAGACTATGATTAGAGGTGGTAAAAGATATTATGTGATTTTTATTGATGATTTTTCTAGATTTACTAAGTTGTATTTGCTTAGTAATTAAGATGATGCATTTAATGCTTTTATTGCTTATAAGTCTGAGGTTGAAAATCAATTTAGTAGGAAAATCAAGAGAATAATATCTTATAGAGGTGCAGAATATATAGCTTTAAATGCTTCATGTGAAAAAGAAGGAATTATTAATGAAATAACTCCGTCTTATTCACCTGAGTCTAATGGAGTAGCTGAAAGGAAAAATAGAACTTTAAAAGAAGTGATGAATTCCATGTTAATTAGTTCTAATGCTTGTTTACATCCCTACCTTATTCAAATAAGGCGAAACGTCATGGTAACTCTAAAAAATAATCAATTAATTAAAATTTAAAAGAATTTAAAAAATAAAAGAAATTTAAGGATTCGCCACCTAATTTTAGGAAAAAACTAGGAAACCAATTAATTAACTAACAAAAATAAGTCTACGAAACCAATAAATTCTAGGTAAGGGTTCAAGTTATTCCGAAGGGAAGGTGTTAGACATCCTTCAAAATACAGCCGTCAATATGGGCTAGTCCCGTTGGACCGGCCTGGGCTAACCTGTGATTTGATAGGGCTGGGTTAAGATTTTTGAAGCCCATTTAAGAAAAGGTCTTTTTAGCTCGGCCTGAATAAGCCTGCTGATTTATGGGGCTTGAGAAATATGAGTAGGGCCGGCCCGTGGGCCAAATAAAAATAAAAATAAAATAGAGTATTAAAAATAACAAGAGTCCAAACTCAAAATCTATTTAAAGTTTTCAATATTAAAATTTAAATACAAATTATGTTTATAAAATATGTACTACATAAAATAAAAATTCTCTAAAATTTCTAGGGAATCACTACGTAGGTTGTAGCCTATGGAATATTGTCTTATTTATTGTGTTTTATTGGAAACAATTAGGTTAATATTTTTATTTAGCTATTTATACTTTTACTTGAAATCGAACTTAATAAATATTATAAAGATAATTTTATTTGTGCATTAGATTAACAAGTAGACACACTAACCCCATGTAATATTGTTTTGTCAATATTTATGATAATATTTTTAAATTATAATTTGATTTAAAAATATACTTTTTTAAAAAGTGGGATGGCCTGGCACAGCCCGTAGCCCACGTACTTGTGGGTTGGGCTCACCATTTTTCGGCCCACAAAAAAAGTGGGTCAGTGGCCTGTCAAATCTCAAAGTCTGTATGGGTTAGCCTGAATGGGGTGGGCCAGCCCATATTGACAGCTCTACTTCAAAATCCACAACTATGAGTCCCGACTGAATTCATTTTTTCAAATTGAAGAGAAGATAAAAATAATATACAAGTATAATGAATATGAAATATAAACAAATAATAAAGTAAAGAAATAATATAAGAAACGGCCTAAATTTTTGCCTAACGTCAATAATATGTACAATAATAAAATAAAAATATTGTTTGAATTTCATTGGAATAGCTTCAATGGGAAGCGACTCCGAGGTACCTGTAAACACACTTAGAATAAGTGTTAGTAATGAGTTAATATGAATCAAAATAAATAAAATAAATAATAACGTAAAATAAAACCAGTCTTATATACATGGGAGGCCTTGAAAATGGACAGTAATTTCTTAATCGGCCAATATTAACAAATAATGTATATAAACTTAAGCTAAATTTCCGCTTTTTACAATGGGGAGGCCTCAAAAATCAACGGAGAGATTTTTTATTGGCCAATACAATTTACTCCCTCCGTTCCCTTTTATATCACATTATCCTTTGACATTACATAGTCAATTGTGATAATTCCACTAGAGAGTAGTTCTCTAACGATATTATGTCTCCATGCCCTACTAATAGCAACTTAACTCTCACAGTGTATGCATACTGGTGCTAAAGTTTTGGGCCAAAAAAGAATATCTTTCAAGAAATTCCGGAGTCATTCAACTTCTTCACCAGCCTTATTTAGAGTGATAAACTCAAATTTCATAGTAGAGCGAGCGATACATTTTTGTTTGGAAGATTTTCAAGAGACTGCTCCTCCACCAAGAGTAAGTACATATCCACTCGTGGATTTTACTTCATTTGACCTGGTGATTCAATTTGCAACACTATATTCTTCCAATACTGTTGAATTTAGTTATAATGCAAAACATAGTTTTTTAAGTATGTTTTAAATACTCTAAAACTCTTTTCATTGTCATCCAATAAGTTTGATTGAGATTACTCGTGAACCGACTCAATTTACTAATAGCACATGCTATATCTGATCGCGTACACTTCATGATATATATCATACTTCTCAATACTCTAACTCTATCATAATTCAATTGTGAGTCACTTTCTCCTTCTTTCTTTTGAAGTACACAGCTCACATTTATTGGAGTCTTGACAACATTGAAATCCAAATACTTAAACATGTCTAGTACCTTTTTAATCACATTAGCAACTTCAATGTCTTTCATATCGAAGTTACTTTCTAGCATATGCTTAGTAGCATTTATGTCAAAAATGTCTCTTTTGATGATCAACATGTCATCAACATAAAAACAAACAATGACCTTGTGATTTGGAGTGTCTTCAATGTAAACACATTTATCACATTCATTAATCTTGAATCCATTTGCCAACATGGTTTAGTAAGATTTCTCATGTCATTGTTTGGGTGTTTGTTTTTAGTCCATAAAGTGGCATACCAAGTTTACACACTTTCTTTTCTTTACCAGGAACCACAAAGCCCTCGGGTTGTTACATGTAAATTTCTTCCTCCAATTCTCCATTTCAGAAAGTTGTTTTAACATCCATTTGACAAATTAGAAGGCCATATACCACAACTAGCGCTATTAACATCTGAATTGATATAATCCTAGTTAGTGACTATTATGTGTCAAAATAATCAATGCCTTATTATTGTCTAAAGCCTATGACAACAAGTCTTGCTTTGTATTTGTCAATAGTTCCATCAACTTTCTTTTCCTTTTGTAGATCCACTTTGAACCCAAACATCTATTTCCTGAAGGAAGATCAATCAACTCCCAAGTATGATTGCTCAAGATTGGGACTCATTTTCAAGAAGAAATGTTACAAAATCAAATCCAAAGGAAGTAGATGTCCTTTGACATTTACTACGCCTCTGAATCTCTCTATTAAGTACATTCTCCTTTGGTTCTTTTCAAGGTTGTTTAGATCCTTCACTTGACTATCCGTACGGACTTATGAACCATAAATCGACATGCTTTACTATTTGTAGCATATCCAATGAATATACAATCCACAGTCTTATGTCCTATTTTGATCCTATTGGGAATAGGAACTTGAACTTTGACTAGACACCCCCACACTTTGAAATATTTCAAGTTGGATTTTCTTTCTGTCCATTTCTCATATGGAATAAATTGTGTCGTGAGAATTGTTAGATCACTCTCTTTCAAGAGTTATTGCATGTATATACTTTAAGGGGCGACAAACAATTCTCTATCCTGAACAGACAAAACTTTTTGTTGCTCCCTTTCTGAACATACTTAACTATTTTTTTGTTGCTCCCTTTCTGAACATACACAACTTTTTGTTGTTCCCTTTTGCTATAATGATAGCTCCCCCCCAGAAATTTTGTGGTAAACCTGAACTTATAAGTAGGACATTCAACATTTCCTTCAAAGTTCGGTTTTTTCCTGTCAACAATTTCATTAGATTAAGGTGAGTATGTGCAGTAATTTGATGGATGATTCCATTTTTCAAATATATTTCTGCAAAAGAATATTCATATTCTCCACATCTACCACTTTTAATCATGACGATCTTTTTATCCAACTGATTTTCAACTTCAGTTTAATATTGTCCAGACGTTTTTATTGCTTCATCCTTACCATTCAGCAAATAAAGATAACAGTACCTAGTGCAATTGTCAATAAAAGTTATAAAATACTTTTTTTCCACCACGAGATGGTGTTGACTTCATATCAGAAATGTCAGTGTGAATCAATACTAAGGAATTAAAATTCCTTTCAACAAATTTATAAGAATGCTTAACATACTTAGATTCAACACAAACTTGACATTTTTATTTATTGCACTCAACGTTAGGCAAAACTTCTAAGTTGATCAGCTTTCGCAAGGGTTTGTACTTGACATGCCTCAAGCGTTCATGTCATAAACAGTTTGACTCAAGCAAGTAAGAACAAGCAGAAATATTGAGTTTGAAATAACCTTCCGTGAGGTAACTTTTTCCCAAAAATATTTTGTTCTTTACTTTTTATAACTTTGTCACATACAGACATTGTTTAGAGTCAGCACCTTGCCATATGTTCTTTCCAGAAGAACCTTTTCATAACCTTCAAATTGGTTATTGCATAGTTACCCATGAACATAGTCTCATTGGGTCCAAAAAGAGCATACGACCCAAATGCTTCTTTTACAACACAAACATGACTGATCACCTTTCACCAATTTTCATGTCTATACAGATAGTTGTATTCTAATAGACATATATTCATGAAAAATCACCACATTTTAAGTGACACTTTTTCATCAAAGAACACAATTCTTTTGAACAAGTATATATATAATTTGGTGGTTTATACTAGTCATTATACCATATATTAGTAAAGAGAGACTAAACGACCACAATATCAAATATACTCTTCATATCTTGTACTTTCAAATTTAAATTAGACACTAAGTCTAATTTTGTCTTTATCACAAGTAAAGAACCCCTCACATTTTTAATATGATCTCAAAAATATTTTTCAAGCATTTGAAATTATTTTTCACATATTTTTTTTCCTGCTATCAAATTGTATACCATCAAAATGCACATTGGTAACATTAAACATTCTTTTGGAGATTTAATCCATAGAAACATCCATTACATGCACAAAAATCACTAATTTTATGTCACTGGTGTTTTTTTCCCCTTTCTGTCACAATTAGACATATGACTTAGTATTTAGAATGCTAACAATAAAGATTCAATCTTTATACAACTTGTTTCTAGTTTTACGATGAAGTTTTTTATACTCTTCAAATTGTTTAGCCTTAATATTTCTGACGAAGTTTTTAACTCTTCAAGTCAGAACATTCTTTCAAACAGAGTGTTTGATAAATTAGTGAGGTTTCAATATTCTTCAAAACAAATGCACAGTCTTGATTTATTAGGTGAAGTTCTTATATTCTTCAACCCAAAGGAGTAAATAATAAGAAGATTTTAGTATCCAAAAATCAGACGCAATCAAATTTCACATGAAATAGAAAACTACAAAAGTTTTTTTTTCTCCTTCAAACAAAATACATATTTATAATAATAAAGATATATTCTGAGATCATCACATAATGAACATCTATCCTAACATTTATGAAATAAATCTCATAACTTATAAAGGATAGAAAAAGAAATAATCAAGGAAAAATAAAGATAAAACATGATTTTTACTCCCATTGAATCATATTCTATCTGTCGGCAAGGATTCCATGCAAGTCACCTTTCTTGCTAGTTGTTTCCTTTCCCAGTTTCCATCATATTCCAATTTTACTCATAAAACATTGAATTCAAGGAGAAACAAAACTCATGTTCAAATATTGTTAGGAGACACATCTGTTCATTTACTTCTTCTCATAGTTATATAAAATCAAGAATATATGAAAAATAATTAAAGTGCACATCTTGACCTTTATGCACAAAATAACTTTTCTCATTGAAAAGAAAACTGAAGGAGTGCAATGCTTGAATGCACTTGGGAACAAAATAAAAATAATCTTACTCATCCAAGGAAAACTTACTACAAAAAATATACTCAAACATATTAAAGTAGTACTACTTCATCCCAAATCTCTTTTATCATATGATAAAATAATTTTCTTTCTTTTTTTTTCCAACAAAAAGAACACAGAAAATAAAAGTAATTTTCTTACCACAGAAAATACCAACAACAATTAAATTTCTTAAACTTGTTATCTTCTGTATTCTGATTAGCAAACCAGAAATAATAAAAGATGAAAAGAAAAAGAAAAGAACTATCTGAGTCCATAGAACCCACTGTGTGTCCTTAAGAAATTTAATCCCCTCAAGTACCCGAGGTTGTAGATTAATTCCTCCCAAGATAAAACGGATTTAACCATTAAAGAAGTAGTGGTACCTCAAACTTCGATAATTTCAATGAACTCAGAAAGACAGCAACGAATTACACATAGACTCTATTTTGTTTTGTAAGAAAATATATGCAAAAGAAGGAAAAATTTTCATTTTGAAAAATGAGAGAAAACCTCTCTATTTATAGCCAACAAAGGGTAGTATGAAAATGTGTTAATTATGCCTTATCGGAAAGGTCACAACTCTTTGGAAAAGGGACAACCTTTCATGAAAGGCACAACCTTTCAAACGGTTACAACCCTTTAGAAAAGACACAACCTTTCGTAAAGGTCACAACCCTTTAGAAAAGACACAACATTTCGTAAAGGTCACAACTCTTCGATAAAGTCACAACCCTTTAGGAGAGTCACAACTCTTCATTTCCTATTAACACCTTTGAAACCCAACAATTAACACAAAGTCATTCCCGAAATTCCCAACCAAACAACAATAATGAACATAGTAGGCTACTAAAAAAAAACTAGCAATATTGATAACAATCAACCAAATAAAATCAAGGCAACAACAACAACAACAAACAAAAACTATCCTACCGTAATATAAAGAATAATGAAAATGATAACATAATAACATTCAAAAAAAACAACAACAACAACAACAACAACAATAATAATAATAATAATAATAATAATAATAATAATAATAATAATAATAAATAATGATCAATAAGAAACGATCTATAGATGTAGCTTACTGTAATACCTCCTAACAAAATAAATAAACACACAAAGATTTTAACTAATTAACAACCCAATTAAACAACTTAGAAATATCAAAATTCTCAAAGAACGTATCACTGTATTTGCTAGAAAAATAAAATAATAGAAAATATGATATCAATGGAGAAAAAAAAAACAGATAGAGCTTCAAGTTAAATTAAATTTGGCAAAAACACTAGGATAGTTATAAAAATAAAAATAAAAATAAGAACAGTGTAAATTAGTGACAGAAAACTCAATACAAATAAAAAATCAACCACAAAATGTAAAATCAATCTCAAAAGGAAAAGAAAACCAAAGTCAACATTAGAGTAGCATAGTCCCATCGCCGGAGGTGGAGTATTCCCACCGGATCTGATCATTTTTTGCACTTCGCCGGAGCTTGCTCGCTTCTCGTTGTTTTGGTTGTTTGCTGGCTGCTACCGGAGTTTTGGGAGTTGGTTTTTTTGTGTTTTCAGACGGGTTTGAGTGGTTTAATGGCGGGTTTGAGTCGGGGTTCCAGGTGGAGGTCTCTTCGCTGGCCGGAAAAAAAAATGGGAACGGAGGTGAGTCACAGCAGCGTCTTGTGTTGCTATTTTGTTTGCTTCTCGCTGGTAGTGACAGGGAAAACAGGGGGTTTGGGGCTGTGTTGGGTCGGTTCGCCGGAAACGGAAAGGCTGCTGTTGATTTCGGTGGGTTAAGGGTGGTTTAATGGAGGTTCCGGCGGCTGTTTTGCTTTCGGTGGACAGTGATGGTCGTTTTGCTGGATCTGTGGTTTTCCGGTTGTGTGTCTGGGTGGTTGGGAGGTTTGACCAGATTTGAGGGCTGTTGGTTTGGTTGGTCGGAGAAGAAACAGTTAGGGGTTTTGGGTCGTTCGCCGGTAAATGCCCCGGCAAAGGTCGTGGTCGCCGGATTCTGGCAAACTTAAAATATGAACATGAAAAGAATTTCTTAAACCAAAAAAATCTAAAAGTTACACCCCTTATTTAAAATTTTATCCACTACTCCTAACTTAATGATTAAACTATTGTTTAAATAGAATATTGAAAATTACATATAATACAATACCATTATCTTAAAATCGTGGGCCAAAATCACTATAAATAAAATATTTATGTATGAAATTTTATCTATATTTGAATGAATTTCTAAATTGTGAAAAAAATATTAAAATAAATATTAACAAATGTAACGAATAAAATAAATTATTTGTAAAATATAATTTAATAAACATAAAAATTTAATCAAATTGAACAAATATTTGAACATATTCAATCGATTGCGACAAAAAATAATATAATTAAAATTAGCTAATAAAAATCCAAAAATTTGAAAAATAAGGATAAATATCAATAAACTTATTTAAGATTATAAAAAATAATATTTTGAACCATTGAATGAATAAAATATAAAAATATGGATTTTGAAAATTTTAAGCCAAAATTGGGTATTAACATTGCTCCTGATAATTTATGGGGTGAAACTATATTATCTGCATGTCACTTACAGTATAGAATTCCTCATAAAAGAATTGATAAAACTCCTTATGAATTGTGGAAAAGTTATAAACCTAATTTGAAATATTTATAAGTGTGGGGGTGCCTTGCTAAAAAACTGTTGCCTGAACCTAAGAAGAGAAAAATAAGTTCTAAAACTGCTGATTGCATGCTTATTGGATATGCTGAACATAGTGTTGTATATAGATTTCTTGTTTTGAAAAGTGATGTGCTTGATTGCAATACTATTATTGAGACAAAGAATGTTGAATTTCTTGAACATATATTTTCACTGTGTGATAAAATTTCTCATGCACCTGTTAAAAGAAAAAATGAGAATACCTCTAATATTGAGGAACTGAGCAGGAGCAAACGGCCAAGAAAAGAATATTTTTCTTATGGAAATGATTTTCAAATTTTTCTTGTTGAAAATGAACCATTAAATTATTTTGAAGCTATATCTTCTCATGATGCTAAATTTTGGAAAGAGGCAATAAAAATTGAAATTGATTCAATTATGAAAAATAAAACATGAATTTTGATTGGCTTACCTCCTGGTGCAAAATCTATTGGTTGTAAATGAATTTTCAAAAAGAAACTTAATCCTGATAAATTTATAGATAAATAAAAAGCTCAATTAGTAGCAAAAAGATTTTCTCAAAAACAAAATATTGATCATTTTGATACATTTGCGCCAGTGACTAGAATTTCCTCCATTCAAATTTTAATTGCCTTAGCATCAATTCACAAGCTTTTATTCACCAAATGGATGTAAAAACAACTTTCTTAAATGGCGATTTAGAAGAAGAGATTTATATGGCTCAACCCGACGGATGCATTATTCCTGGACAAGAAAATAAAGTTTGTAAATTAATTAAATCTCTTTATGACTATAAACAAGCTCCTAAACAGTGGCATGAGAAATTAGATCAAGTCTTATTGAGAGACAATTTTTCTTCTGTTGAAGTGGAAAAATGTGTTTATACTAAAATGGTAGACAATGATTATGTGATAATATGCTTATATGTTGGTGACATGCTTACATTTGGTACAACTTTGAATATTGTCAAAAGTATCAAATTATTTTTGTCTACTAATTTTGATATGAAAGATCTGGGTGAAGTAAATATAATATTGGGAGTTAAAGTTATAAGGAGTGAAGATGGTATAATGTTATCATTAGAACATTATGTGGAAAGACTTCTCAAAAAGTTTGAATGTTTTGAGGTGACACTTGTAGGCACTCCTTACGATGCTAACTCTCAATTGAAAAAGAATTATGGTGACCAAGTTGCTCAGTCTAAATATGCTCAAATTATTGGAAGTCTATTACATTTAATGAATTTTACTAGGTCTGCTATTGCCTATGCTGTGTGTAGATTGAGTAGATACACTTATAATCCCTGTAATGAGCATTGGTTTGCATTAAATAGACTAATGAAATATCTAAGAGTAACCGTGAATTATGGTATCATGTATAGTGGATTTCCTTCTACATTAGAAGGGTATTGTGATGCAACCTAGATCTCTGATTCAAATGAGACAAAATCCACAAGTGGATATTTGTTCACCTTAGGTGGTGGTGCAATATCCTAGAAATCAGCTAAACAATAGATCATTGCTAGATCGAGTTAGAGTTTGTAGCTCTGAAGCTGGTTGGTTCTGAGGTTGAGTGGCTAAGAAATTTGTTAATGAATATCCCTTTAATAAAAGATGAATTGCCTCCTGTGTTTATACACTGTGATTGTCAAGGCACAATTACTATTGTGAAGAATAAATCTTATAATTATAAGAGCAGATACATGAAATTGAGGCATGATGTCGTTAAGCAGCTGCTGAGAGATGAAATAATTGCAATTGATTATGTGAAGTCAGAATTGAATTTGGCCGATTCACTGACTAAACCTGTGGGAAGAAAATTAATTCTTCAAACCTCAATAGAGATGGGTTTAAGGCCAATTGATTGTCAATAGAGATGGTAACCCAACCTATGTGATTGGAGATCCCATGAAGTAGGTTCATATGGGTAATAACAAATCAATATTGACACCGTGCACTAATTGAGAGTGCTTGAACTGCTACTGAAAATGAGGGATGAGTTATTGACTCTTAATGAATTCATAGTCGTTAATTAAGGATGATGTATTTAAAGTAGTATACACTTGATGAATTCACGTATATGAGAAGTATAGTGTGATAACTCCTATGAGACTTTGGCCTAGTCTCTAGAGCTCTCATGAATACCAGACACGCGCATGGCCTATTGGCGCAAAACCGCGTTGAACAACAAAATTACTGAGGTCAAAATGAGATTGGTAAAGTGACTGATTTACAATAAGAATTATTGGTTCATAGAAATATTTATTTCACTGATAATTCTATAAATTAAATTTTATTGATCTAAGTTTGGTTCATAGTTCGAGAGACACCAAACCTATTATATTTTGTCCATGAAAACCCAGCAAGTCATATTTTCTTCGTATAAAATCTTTTGAAATATGTGGGGGATTGTAAGCAAAATATTTTATTTCAAAAGATTATTTTGAAAGGCCAAAATTTAATTAAGAAAAATATTTACTCGGAGAGGTGGTAATTGAATGTGGAAGGTGGCACATATTTTCCTCTCTTGAAGATAAGTGTCTTGATACTTGTCTTGTTCTAATTGCTGCCATTCCTCTATAAATAGGCCTCAACTTTTATCAACAATAGGATCATCTTATATACATGTTTTACTGACTCTTTCTCCCACTCCCTCTTCGCTCCTCTCTTTCAGTTTATTTATTTTTCTTATTTATGCATATATTTTATGTTGGTTTAAATAACTTGCTGATGTTAATTAATTTGTTGAATCCTGTATCCTCTATTTAAATAGGGAAGACTTGTTTAATTTTGGGGAAACATTTCACACCGCTGAAATAGTTTCTTAGGACAGTGCCCAACACGACTCAAGTATTAATTTCTCGACAGTATTATTTATATATTATCGTAGTAATATTCATCTTATTTTTAGGACTACTATTTCACTAAATAATAAGTTATATTATTATTTGTGATATTTACTTTTTCCCCAACAATAATTTGCCTAGACAATGTGTTTGATGACATATCAATCAATTAAGTAGTAACATTTTCGTTTAAAGTTAGGTATAACTATCTTAAATGTGGTTTTGACAAGCGAAACTTCAGTCGCGTATGTTGGAGGTTGATTGTAAAGTGATTGAACTTATAAAAATTTATTAACTTCAGCTATAGCTTAAATGATGGTCCTGTGCATTTCGCTCGTGCTTGTTGGCTGTAAATATGATACATGGTAGCCATTTTTAGGGCTTCTTATTATATTATTACTTCCATATAATACTATTGTTTATAAGTGTTGCATGTGATTAGAGCTTAAGATATAATACACATGGTAGGGTTTGTTCATTACTAATACTTGAACACAAAATAGTGAAAATCCAAAATATCTAAATGATTCCCTCAATACAGCTTAACTCCGTCAAGTCTATAAGAATAGTGAAGCAGTATAGAGCACTTTAATTAGTTGTTGACCAATGAAAAGCATGGGAGAAAAAAAGGAAAAAACTCGAACTCCAGGTAAGTAGACTTTCAAATCTTGTTTTTGTACCAATAAACACCTTTATCGTGAGATTCTTTATCTTTCTCCACATATATGTACTCCTTGAAGTCCCTCCACATTGACTTATAAATTGGGGTACCATCATATTGGTAGTATTCTCCTAATACTGGCATGATAGCTTTTGTTGCCTCTATTGCATGGTAATGTGGAATGGATGAGAATAGATGATGCATAACATGAGTATCCACAATGTTTTGGAAGAAGTAATTTAACACACCATAATCTCTATCTACTGTAGCTAGAACTCCTCGTAACCAATTCCACTCGTGTGAATCGTAATGTGGCAATGAAGATTGCGTATGGTGCAAAAGCGTGATCAACACTATGAAACCTGTCATGCCCCGAGCCTACACCCTGGACGTGGCCGGCACTCGAGAACCATTGCTGGTCCCGAAGCGAACCCTTGGCCTGGCTGACTACTTAGCAGAAGACTTACTCAAGCGATAAAAAGCTTAAAAATATAATTTTTGAACATTTAAACTCAAATTAAATACTAAACTAAAACTATCTATAAAATACTCAATAAAACACAAGTATAATAGTTTGCAAAAACATCTCAAGAAAAAGTACATACTGAAAGACTCCTCAACTCTATCTATCTATGAAGCCTCTAACATTAAGATAGGTGTCGGGACAAGACCCACGACACCTCAATCAACTAATAACATAAATAAAAGCGGGGTCCTCCGAAATGCAAGGAGGCTCACCAAAACTAACTGGGAGTGCTAAGTGATCTCAACGAAGTGCCTGTTGATGATCCTAAACACCTGTTTATGCATCATAAAAAGATGCAGGTCGAATGACGTCAGTACATGGAATGTACGAGTATGTAATATAGCCGAAGCGAAATAACTGAATGAAAGGACTGCAATAAATAAAATGTACTCAAGCTCGATGTAAAGAAATAAAGGAATTAAATCATTTAAAACTTTACAAAATACTTACTCATCTCTGAACTCAACATAAAAAGTGATATATGAAAATACACTTTAACTCTATTTGGGAAATTCTCTAACCGATGATACGTCCAAACTTACACCTCAATACAGAAGTGTAAACGGTTGAAGTCAATTTATAGAACTCAACTGGAGTTGAGGTCGATCCCACAGGGAATTTGATGCAGAAACAGTTGTACTGGTGCTCTTATTTAATTGTGGTTAATATTTTCGAAAATAAAAATAAAAATGCAAGAAAGTAAATAATGGGAATTTTATGTTAATACTAGTTGTTGAGCTATCAACACTTCAATTGGATTGGAGAAATGATAATTTCAAGATTTGTTTTATCAGATTGTAACAGATACTAGGGTTGTGTTCCACATGACACTAGTAGTCTCACATGATTTAACTTCAACTGATTTCTACTTATTGAAGTCTGAAGATCCTAACACAATAGTTCCATCTAACAACTTCTCAGCCTCATTAGATGCTTTTTCACTCCTTTCTTTTCAGCCTTGGAGTGTCTAACTTCTCAAAAGTTGTGCTTTAGCGTAGTAGTTATTTTCTCTTGAACTCTAACACACTACACCACTAATCCGGAGTTTATTTTCGCTTTATCCCAATCGATACTTTTCTCTCGAACAAGTAAAGAATATAGGCTAACTCTAATGTGTGCACTCACTAGAGGCTAATTATGTCAAAAGCAAAAACACACAGACAGTTCACAAGCAAAAGTCAATCTTGTTAAATCTGGAATTACATTCGCGTTATGTTTCCCACAACCCTAGTTGTGGTGTTTAGCTGCTCATTTTATCGAGGAACACGAGAAAGAACAATATTGAAAACATGATAATAGTACTTACAATAATTGAGATCCAAAAGTTCCTTGAATAATGATGTTAAACCCAGAACAATCGAATTCCCCCAAATCGAACAAATTCAGTCAACAAGATTAAAATGATGTTTTTCGGTTTTCAGATAGAGTTTCTTTTTTTTCCAAAAATATTCCAAAAAATAGTTAATGATGACCCAACACCCTAAAAATAAACCCTAGGTAATAATATAATAGTCTGTGAAAACATGTCCCAATGTAATTAGGATTCTACTGTCGCCTGCCTTCATGAAGGGCTTCACGATTCGTGATCTGCTGTACGGCTCGTGAGGTAAGTCGAGATCCACACTTAGACAAAACTCAACCCTCAGTTGATACATACTTCATGAGACTCCATACGATCCGTACACTGCTCCACGACTCGTGGAGAGTGTCGTGGTCTTCACTTGAGCAAAATTCCAGGCCCTTAGTTGGTACACTCTTCACGAGACTCCATACGACCCGTACACTGCTCCATGACTCGTGGAGTGTGTCGTGGTCTTCACTTGAGAAAAATTCCAGGCTTTCCATGGTTCCTTTCCTAGCATTCTTTCCATTTTACACATCCAAGTGTTTTACCTGTAATAACACCAAAGAGAACATCATATCCACATAGAAACACTTGATTTCGCGCTTTAATTCTTTGTTTTAAGCATCAAATGTGTCGTGAAATCACGACACATCAACACCCTAAACTTAGATCATTGCTTGTCCTCAAGCGATAAAAAGAAAGCACTCAATCATTCAAAACATAAACCACCTACAAAGATGTAGCAGCTCTCTCAACCACAACCTTATCTGGATTCGTCATGCAAGAATCAATGGATGACATCTCTATTACACAAAGTCGATCATGCTTATGCTAGTACCCACAATTAGTTTACTTAATCAACTATCAAATGCAACCATGATGCCCTCACAACAAAGATATCCCATACACATGATATTTTGGGATTTACGGCTACTCTCACTCTCCGAAACGAACTTCTAACACCGCAAATATTCAGACCATAAGCTTGCCCTCGTTTTCTACGCTCCAACCATTAAACAACCGGAATAGGATCAATATAGGACTTTTATTTGCTTGTAACGTTGGCTCGGGTTAGGGTTTGGAACATTTGGTCTATAAGTGACTATTACCCTATTTCTCCAAAGTTCTTACCAGCACCATATTTATTTCAACACGTCTTTGTACCCGTACCTTTCCTTTTTATGCACACCTTTTTTTATATATATATTTTCTTTTTTTCTTTTTTAACTACCATTTGCATTTTGGTTTCGTGCCTTCAGAGTAACCAAGGATACAATCCCGCTTTGCCTTTTATTCAGTTCATGACTACCCTCAACTTAAGCTTTTGACTTGAGTTATGGCATGCACTTTGGAGAACAAAGGGTATGCTTTTACAGGGTGACAATAAAAATTAGCATCCAGGCACAAATATGGTTCAAGGGTCCATGACTTCATTTGGTAGTGTTTTTGGTTAAAGTGGACTAAATTCAAAAATGGCCTATGATCCCTTCCTATCCAGTCATTAAACTATTTCAGCAAGACTACTCAGGCAAGTTCTAGCTTTTACGTACAACGTTAGTCTTCAAGCAAACCTCACACCCACATGGCACATGTTTACAATTCAAGTATTTCAACAACTCACTTGGGTCCTAACTAGCAATGATCAACACGCATAAGTATGAGATGTCACACAAAGAGCCTCACAGTAAAATCTCAAACTCATGGTTATTTCATGTAGTTTCACCCACATACAAGATTCACCTGCTAATCAAAACACATAAAGACTAAACAACGACTGAGACACTACTACGCTCATAAAAACAAAAACAAAAAAACAAAAACCAAAAAACAAAAACAAAAACAAAACAACTTAACTTTCCAAAACAAGAGCCAACCTCCATGTACTTACAAAAGCATAAGTATGGCAGGTTGCTCGATCACCCCCCCTCCCCAACAAAAGAACTTTGTCCTCAAAGTATAAAATACAAGGGCTATGAGGAGCGGTCATGCCAATGACGCCTTAGGCGTCAGGATCCGGAGTGACATTGGCACCTTTAGCACTGGGTGCGCTCTCTGGTGCAGAAACTGGAACTGGACGGCTGCTATCCACAGGAGCGGGGAGCTCACTACCATAGGCTCCAGACCTCATGGCATCACACTGCTGTTGCTCCAATTCTTCCTGCTCTCTAGCAAGTCTCCTAGACTCCCGTCTAGCTCTCTTTGCTCTCCTCTTCTCCTCTCTGGAGAGTGTCCTTTTCTTTTCCTTTAGCCGACTCAGGTTGAACTAAGTCCCCTCAAATGTCTCCAGCTGTTGATACTATTGGAGGCATGCTAAACAAGTTCATCAAGGACTCCGGTACAGCTGGTGTGGGGATAACAATCGGTTTCTCTTTCAATTTAGCAATTTCATCATTCATGGCTGCTAACTGTGCCTTCAGAGAATTAGCCTCTACAGAACTGAAATCATTCAATCTGTTATTCACATGAGATTCCAAGCCATCCATCCTATTTTTAAGTACTGATATCTCCCGCCTCAGTTCATCTCGTAGGCGCTGCTCCGCATTCTGGACTTGACCCTGAACTACCTGTGGTAGTCTTGTCACTACCTGATCTAGTATAGCCCGTGTCTGTCTCTGCTCTGCAACCAACCTCTCAATAAATATAGTAGGCAAAGACACAAATGAACCTGTCACTGTAGCAGATGGTGTTGAGGCGGCACTCCTGAAGCTGCCTGAGTGGCCCCTTCCCCTTGTTCACTAACCCCCTCAGTGTGCAGGAGGTCAGCCGGAGCATGTTGCAATGGTGCTGCTGGTCCTGCTCTCGAGCCATACATTTGGTTCGCCACATCTTTTATCTTGGTTACTGCAGTAACTTTAGATGCTTCGAGATATCGATCCACAAATCCATTAGGTGGGACCATGGCATGGTTGCACAGTTGCCTTATTAGACAAGGGAAAGGTAAACCTGCTCTCTTATTTAGTGCACGATCTCGCCTCTCAGTAGCAATAATCCTCCCGACATTTAACACATACCCAGCCATAATGCAAGCAATTAGGGAAGCCTGCGAAGGTGATAAAGTGTTGTCATTGCCCGTTGGTCGCAACTGTGTACGTACAAATGCCCACTAGATTTTTGCCGAAAATGACAGTGATGCCTTGGTGATGTGCATCTGTGGGTTAGTGACCCATGCCGCTGCTTCGCCTTCAATTGCAATCCGCCCAGCTATCCATTTCATGATGCTCTCCCTAGTAGCTGGATCTCCCATCTCAGCTTCACTAGTCACAGAGTGGTGGCAACCTTCATATAGTCCTACAACTCTAGGTGTTGTGTACTCAGGCCCATGTAAAAACCTGTTTATTGTTGTCTCTGAAATATCTATCCCCTGGCCTCGAACGATCACCTCCTCTAGTGGGCTAAATTTCAAGGCTGCTCCTTTCTTCTCTCGTTTAGACGATTCTGTGGTGGCCATATTCATTAACATGGCTGCATATGAAGCATAGAATTCTTTTGTGAGATGCCTTCCGAATTGCCCTGGCTTATTGGTCATCCATTCAAAGTGGTGCCTCTTGAACAAGTTATAAATTTCTAGGAACGCCTGCAAATCAGCTTCTACAACTCTTCTCTCTGGGACAATAGGTCTCTGACTCATACCACTCGATCTTGACACTATCCCCCTATCAAAGATATCTCGCGAACATGGAACTGCCCTAGTATTTCTGATGACATCAATGAGTTGCTATTGAGCTATTGGGTCAGCTTCCCGTTCCTTAACAAACTGCACCACTGAGTCATCGGTATCACTGGCATCACTATCCTCCTGGCTATCTCTTTCTACCTCCACTGCAGATGGATCATTAGTGGAGGCCCGGGATGTGCTGTCAGAGTCCTGCTCACTCCCAGAGCCACTTCCTTCCTCTTCAGACTGGGAAGGGGTGGTGGCACACTGGTCCCCTCCTCGGGCTGTTCGAGACCTAGTTGCGTGCGGGGAGTGTTGTTCTATCTCAGTATTTACTTGTACCCCAGGACGACCGGATTCTTCGCTACTGGAACTTTATTTCGGAGAAACAGGAGGTGATGTCTGTGCTGATTTTCGCCTTGCTTTTGCCATTGTACCTGTGATGATAGAAGTTAGGGATTGGGAGAATCGAATGACTACAGAAACGGGTACTCAGACTTCTCCTATGTACTTATACATGATGACACCTTGCCTTAAGAATGACGTCACTCAATCTATCATTGGGAAGGGCCACGCTATGAATTAAAGAATAGAATAAGAAAAGAAAATCTTTATGAAATTTTTATGTTTTACTATTTTTTTATATATATATACGAGTGACTATACGACTCGTGGAATGCATCACGATTCGTAGTAGCCCTTCATGAAGAGACTGATGCACTGGACTTCCAGCAAGTGTAGTCCACGAACGGCTGCATGAGTCGTGAGCCTCTCTACGTCCCGTGGGATGTCGCGTAGACACACACTTGAGGTTTTCCACTCAACTTCTATCCTAGCCATCACCTAAGAGCACAATATGAACTACCACCATAGCCACAACCTTATTTAAGCATATTTAAAACCTATCTCTCCCAAATTTCATACATAATCATCAAATTAGGAGAGGAGTTATCAATTTCATCCCTCTTTTGGGCAACACATAAGCTCATATGATGACTTTTGACTAAGTGAGACTTGAATCAATTATGGATGAAGAACTCACCTCAAGATTTCCACTGATTAATGCCCCAAATAAGAAAGGAAGATTTTAGCTTGTGATTTCCTTGCAATTCTTGAATTTAGGGTTCTGGGATTTATGTGATCTCTTTATAAGAAAATTAGAAACTATTAAACTGCCAAGAAACCGTTAGGAATTCAAGTAGAGAGGATGAATGTGGCTCTTGGCGCTTGGGTTGATTTTATTTTATTGTTTTTGGCTGACATGGGTCGGGTCAAGGTCATGACTGCCAACCTGACCCAGACGAGTCATGAGGTTGCTCGTGAAGAGTGCCACGACTCGTGGAGTTGCCCGTGGACTGGACTTAAGCAGGAAGAACTTACCTCGAGGTTCACGATGGGCTTCACAGGTATAATGTTAGACGGCTCGTGATCCCAGTCGTGAACTTTACTTATCTTCTAATTCAAAATTCCTTGCATGTAGCAGACCACTTCGCAAGCCATCTAACGTTGAACGACTCGTGTACTGTGTCGTGGAATGCACTTAGGAGCTCAACTGTTCCTGCACACATGAACAAATGATGACACTATAATACTAAAACTATACCTCAATTTAAACTACTTATTACAATTACATCTTGGGTTGCCTCCCAAGTAGCGCACAATTTAACGTCGCGGCGCGACGCAGGGTCCTTGATTACTCAGACTTCATCAAGTTTACATTCTTCAACGATCTTCACATCTTTCGGAGCTCCCATGTATGCTTTGACTCGTTGACCATTTGCCTTGAACCTTTCACCCTTGCTGTTTTCAAGCTAAATGGCTCCTGATTGAAACACTTGAGTCCCTTTGAAAGGTCCAGACCACTTGGACCCCAGCATACCTGGAAATAAACGCAACCTTGAGTCGAACAACAACACTAAATCACCAGGTCTGAAAGATCTCTTCTCAATGTGTTTATCGTGGTATAGCTACATCCTTTCCTTGTATAGCGCTGACCTCTCATATGCTTTCAGACGAAAATCATCCATTTCATTTATTTGGTCCAATATCATATTTGCCGCTTCACTCCAATTTAAGTTTAACTTCTTCAGTGCCCACAGTGCCTTATGCTCCAATTCAACAGGCAAATGACATGCCTTTCCAAACACTAACTGATATGGTGACATACCAATGGGTGTTTTGAAAGCTGTCCGGTATGCCCATAAAGCATCATCCAACTTCCTGGCCCAGTCTGTCTATTGGCATTTACAATTTTTGCCAATATTGCTTTTATCTCTCTGTTCGACACTTCCACCTGACCACTTGTTTGTAGATGGTAAGGTGTAGCAACTTTGTGTTGTTTCACTCCATATTTGGCCAAAAGTGTGCTGAACATTTTATTACAGAAATGTGATCAGCCATCACTGATAATGCTTCTAGTTGTACCAAACCTAGAGAAAATGTTTTTCTTCAGGAAGCTAGCTACGCTCTTACCATCATTTTCTGCCAATGCTACTGCTTCTACCCATTTTGAGACATAATCAACAGCCACTAAGATGTACTTTTGCCCATACAAGCTCACAAATGGTCCCATGAAGTCAATCCCGCAGACATCAAATAATTCGACCTCCATAATAGGTGTCATAGGGAGTTCATGACGACGGGAGATACCTCCTTGCCTTTGACACACATCAAAACCTTTTACCAAGTCGAAAGCATCTTGATGAATTGTGGGCCAATAGTATCCACTTTGGAATATCTTGTGAGCAGTACGGGTCTCTCCATGGTGTCCCCCAACAGGGGATGAGTGGCATGCCTCTAATATGCTTAACATCTCAGTTTCAGGCACACATCGCCTGATAATATTATCAGCACACACCCTATATAAGTAAGGTTCATCCCAGAAGTACTTAGCAACATCGTGTAGAAATCTTTTCCTTTGTTGAAAGGTCAGACCTTTTGGCATCAAATCACTGACAAGATAGTTTGCAAAGTCAGCAAACCAAGGAATAAGATCAAGAGTCGCGGCTAATACCTGCTCGTCTGGGAATGAGTCATCAATATCTAACTCAGCTTCTTCCTTTTTCTTTGCCTCCAGCCTAGACAAGTGATCAGCCACTTGATTTTCACAGCGCTTTCGATCTTTAACTTCAAAATCAAACTCCTGTAACAACAGTACCCACCTTATCACTCTCGGCTTTGCCTCTTTCTTCGCCATCAGATATCTTAACGCTGCATGATCAGTGTGGACTATCACTTTAGTTCCTAGCAGATATGCTCTAAACTTCTCAAAGGCATACACTACTGCGAGCAGTTCTTGCTCTGCAACAGTGTAATTTCTTTGGGCCTCATTCAATGCCTTGCTCGCATAGTAAATCGGATGAAAAATCATCAAATGTATCACCTACTAAGATTTAATGCCCTGCTAAGATTTAGCAATGCCCTGCTAAGATTTAGCAAACAGTCATCAAATGTATCACCTACCACAGAAAAATCATCCATGAAGACTTCTAGAGTGTCCTTAACCATATTCGAAAAATAGACATCATACACCTTTGGAATGTTGCTGGTGCATTACACAGTCTAAATGGCATGCATTTGAACGCAAAAGTGCCATAAGGATAGGTAAATGTAGTTTTCTCTTGATCCTCTGGTGCAATGGATATCTGATTGTAACCAGAGTATCCATCTAAAAATAGTACCACCCTTTCCTTGCTAGTCAATCTAACATTTGTTCCATGAAAGGCATTGGAAAATGGTCTTTCAAGGTCCATTTTTAAGTTTCATGTAGTCCATGCACACTCGCCACCAGTAACTGTCCTTTGCGGACCAGTTCATTCTTAGCATTCGCCACCACTGTCATTCCCCCCTTTTTGGGGACACATTGCACTAGGCTGACCCAATGACTATAAAAAATGGGGTATACCACCCCTGCATCCAGCTACTTAATAATTTCTTTCTTCACCACCTCTTGCATTGGTGGGTTTAGCCTCTTCTGGTGCTCTATGCTCGGGCATCAATCTTCCTCCAGCTAAATCTTATGAGTGCAAATACCTGGAGGTATCCCAATGATATCTGCAATGGTCGACCCAATTGCTTTCTTAAATCTCCACAACACTTCCATTACTGCTTGCACCTGTTCATCACTAAGATCTACAGCCAAAATCATAGGCAAAGTGTTATTTTCTCCCAAAAATACATACCTCAAATGACTAGGTAACTGTTTCAACTCAAGCACAAGTGGTTCCTCAATAGATGGTTTTGCTTGGGGACTTGGCCTATTTTTCAGATCCAAATCCAACTTCTTAGGAGTATATGAATGTGACCCCATGCCTTGCAATGCATTCACCATCTCAACATAGTCTACTCTAAAGTCTTCATCAAAGTTCATTATCACTGCAGCTAATGTCTCCACAGCAAGTCTTTCCTCAATAGATGTTGTCCCGTCACCATCTTCCACAATACCAATTGTTGATACTACGCCCATGTCTTCTGCTTGTTTCATTGATTTTCACACTTTGAACTTTGCTTTTTCATCATTTAATCGAAACTTCAACTCTCCTCTTTCTACATCCACTAATGCTCTTCATGTTGCCAGAAATGGTCTTCCCAGAATTATTGGCACCTTAAAGTTCACTTCGCAATCCAAAATCACGAAATCAGCTGGGAAGATAAACCTTCCCACTTTCACAAGTACATCACACAAAATACCTACAGGTCTCTTGACTGATCTGTCTGCCATCATCAACCTCATAGTTGTGGGCTTTGGTGTTCCCAAGCCCAGCTATTTGTATACAGCCAAAGGCATGAGATTGATACTGTCCCCTAGATCACATAATGCTTTTGCAAACTTAAAATCGCCAATCGTGCATGGTATAGTGAATGCACCCGGGTCTTCTTTCTTTTGCACCATAGACCTTGTAGTGATAGCACTACAGTGATGCACATTATCAGCCGACTCAAAACTAACAGCTCTCTTTTTTGTTACCAAGTCCTTCATGAACTTGGCATATCCTGGCATCTGCTCCAGAGCATCTACAAGCGAAATGTTTACTGATAGTTGTCGAAGCATAGATAGAAATTTCAAGAACTTTCCATCTTCGGTTTTCTTCTTAAGCCTTTGAGGAAATGGAGGGGGAGGTCTAGGGACTGGTTGTAAAGGAAAAGACGCCTCTACTTCCACTCCGATCGTCCTTGATGGCTTTTCCCTTTCATAGTTTTCTGCTGTTTTATCCTCCTCTTCAACGTCAACTTCAGCTTGTTCACCCCTTTCGCTGCTTTCTTCTTGCTCAATACTTGCAGGTTCTGGTTCCGGTAGTGTTTTGCCACTTCTCGTAGTAATGGCCATACAATGCCCATCTTTCTTCGGGTTTTGAATGGTGTCACTAGGCAATGTTCCAGTCTTCCTTTGATTCAATGCCGCAGACAATTGCCCCAACTGCTGTTCCAGCTGCTTAATGGATGTTGAGTGTGAGTCAACAGTTTTGTTCAAGCTTGATAAGTCATTCTTCAACTCTTTCACTCCTGCATTCTGTAGATTCAACTTTTTGTAGGACTTTAGCCAGCATGTCCTCCATTCTATTTCCACTCGTACCACTTCTTGTTCGATCTCTATTCCCTGGGGGTACGTATACACCACTGTGCTCATTCTTGTAGCCCTCCTTGTTTTGCCAGTTTCCCTGCTCTCGGTAGCCTGCTCTATCATATTGCCCATCCCTGGAATAGTTTCGACCTTGATTCCCAAAATTATACCCTTGATTTCCTGAGTTGTAATTTCGGAAACTCCCCTGGTTGTTCAAATATTTAGCTTCCTCATCAAACTCCGCCTCCTGTTCATCATATCTATTCACAACAGCGACGACGTTCACCTTATTATGCCCAGCAGTGAGGTGTTTAATGATGATCTCCATCTGGGTTTTCAGGAGAGCCATATCCTGATCCCTTTCCTCCTCTCTCTTTCTTTGTTCAGCTGAGAGCTCAAAAGTGAACCTAAGATCTCCAACTTCTGCCTCCCTAGTATGCCATGCTCTATTTTTCTTTGACACTTTGTTCATGATTTCTACGGTCTCAGGAAATGGCTTGCTCATGAAGGAGCCCCCACACACTACATCCACAACTGGTTTAGTCACAAAATTTAATGACCTATAAAATGCCTTCTTTAGATGTCTATCAGTGAGGCCATGATCTGGGAACTTCTTGAGGTTTTGACTAAACCTCCACCATGTATTATGCATTGCTTCACCTGGCAGCTATTTATGGGTACCTATTTCATCCTTCATTTGCAGCTTCTTTGATTCAGGAAAAAATCTCTCAATGAACACCTCTCTCAGTTCTGTCCATGTTCTAATAGAATCGGGTGGCAGCTCATCCAACCAGTTTATCGCTTCTCCAGCTAAGGATAAGGGAAACAATCTTAACCTCATTGCTATTTAACTAACCCCAAGAATTTATGTAGATTTACAGATTGCCACAAAATTCATCAAATGCTGATTCACATCCTCACCAGCAGTACCTCTGAACATCCCTTTGAGATTCAGCAGTTGCATCAAGGTGCTTGTAATAGTAAACTTCACCCCTTGAGGTAATGCTGGCAATACTATAGCTCCCGTTGCCCCTGCTTCATCCAGGTCCTCATCATCCTCTTCAAATCCTCTCTGAACCTGTTGTTGGACTCGACCCCTTGGAGCTAGTGGTCAGTGTTGAGGTGGAGCTATCTCTTCAATTCCGTCATTTTCCTCAACTACCCTGTTTGGATTGATCGCATTATGCTGAGCACCTCTAGCCTGGGCCTCAGCATCTTGCCTCAGTCTCTGCCTTTGAGTTTCGAGTTCTTGTGCATTAACCATCTTCCTTAAGGTTTTACACAACTCAGGATCGTAAGGAACCAATGGTGCTCCTCTACTTCTTGTGCTTGGCATGCACCAAGAAACTCATCTGTGAAAAATACAGAGAATGAGCAAGGCGTAAAATTAGGAAATACACCTACAATTTAAATAACAGCTAGCAAACTACTTCTGAACTAAAATTCCCCGGCAACGGCGCCAAAATTTGATACGTCCAAACTTACACCTCAATACAGAAGTGTAAACGGTCGAAGTCAATTTATAGAACTCAACTGGAGTTGAGGTCGATCCCACAGAGAATTTGCTGCAGAAACAATTTTACTGGCGCTCTTATTTAATTGTGGTTAATATTTCCGAAAAGAAAAATAAAAATGCAAGAAAGTAAAAAATGAGAGTTTTATGTTAATACTAGTTGTTGAGCTATCATCACTTCAATTAGATTGGAGAAATGATAATTTCAAGATTTGTTTTATCAGATTGTAACAGATACTAGGGTTGTGTTCCACATGACACTACTAGACTCACATGATTTAACTTCAACTGATTTCTACTTATTGAAGTTTGAAGATCCTAGCACGATAGTTCCATCTAACAACTTCTCAGCCTCATTAGATGCTTTTTCACTCCTTTCTTTTCAGCCTTGGAGTGTCTAACTTCTCACAAGTTGTGCTTTAGCGTAGTAGTTATTTTCTCTCGAACTCTAACACACTACACCACTAATCCGGAGTTTATTTTCGCTTTATCCCAATCGATACTTTTCTCTCGAACAAGTAAAGAATATAGGCTAACTCTAATGTGTGCACTCACTAGAGGCTAATTATGTCGAAAGCAAAAACACATAGACAGTTCACAAGCAAAAGTCAGTCTTGTCAAATCTGGAATTACATTCGCGTCATGTTTCCCACAACCCTAGTTGTGGTGTTTAACTGCTCATTTTATCGAGGAACACGAGAAAGAACAATATTGAAAACATGATAATAGTACTTACAATTTTTGAGATCCAAAGGTTCCTTGAATAATGATGTTAAACCCAGAACAATCGAATTCCCCCAAATCGAACAAATTCAGTCAACAAGATTAAAACAATGTTTTTCGATTTTTAGATAGAGTTTTTTTTTCCAAAAATATTCCAAAAAAAAGTTAATGATGATCCAACACCCTAAAAATAAACCCTAGGTAATAATATAATAGTATGTGAAAACAAGTCCCAATGTAATTAGGATTCTACTGTCGCCTGCCTTCACGATTCGTGATCCGCTGTACGGCTCGTGGGGTAAGTCAAGATCCACACTTAGACAACACTCAACCCTCAGTTGATACACACTTCACGAGACTCCATACGATCCCTACACTGCTCCACGACTCGTGGAGAATGTTGTGGTCTTCACTTGTGCAAAATTCTAGGCCCTTAGTTGGTACACTCTTCACGAGACTCCATACGACCCATACACTGCTCCCCGACTTGTGGAGTGTGTCGTGGTCTTCACTTGATCAAAATTCCAGGCTTTCCATGGTTCCTTTCCAAGCATTCTTTCCATTTTACACATCCAAGTGTTTTACGTGTAATAACACCAAAGAGAACATCATATCCACATAGTAACACCTGATTTCACACTTTAATCCTTTGTTTTAAGCATCAAATGTGCCGTGAAATCACGACACATCAACGGACAACCATCACTATAAGCTATGTGATGATATAACGTCTCGCCCACGCTGCCAGAACTGTCCTATACCTTGCTGGGGTATAGAACACCTCAACTAAGTGGATCCATTAAGCTATGTCTGAAGGCACTAAGGAAATCATCTAAAAAGTATGAATCATTTATCCATGTTGACATACATGGTTGATGGGCGCTTTGAGTTGTCTGAACTCTCCCTCATATCAGTGCTCAATACTACTCCCAATAAATATACATACTCATGCTCAATGTTTAAAAATATTCACTTTTCTCAATTTGAGGTAATTACTCAAAAGATCCTCTTAAAGAGGAAAAGCTCTGAAGTATCTCTGAATTCATAAATATTTGAAAATCAAGGTTTCTCTTTTCTTGATATAGAAAGTGATACATTTGGGAATACTCAGTTCCCTTTTACTCTTCTCAAAACTCTTCTTTAAAACTCTTCTTTGAAACTCTTCTCTGAAACTGTTTTAAAACTCTTTTTCCGAAATCAATTCAAGCAATTATACGGTTAAAAGTATCTCTTTTTCAAATACTCAAAAGTCAACTCCGTAAGTAGGGTTCATCCCGAAATATAGACATGAACAATATCACAATAATACTCAATGATATGGATACAATAACTCAAGAATTGAATTAAAATTCAACAATAGGCTTAACTCGAAATTACTCAAAATCAAGGAATAAAACCCTAGTTTAGTCTTTTCTAAAATTCTGATATACGTAGGGCGTGTGAACGCACTATTCCAACACTATGAAAGTCTTACATATCTGAAAGGAAAACACTGACTTGAAACCTTGGACTGAGGCTTGAAGGTGAAGAACCTTAGCTTCTTCCTTGAGAGAACTTAAAACGTGCGAATGTTATTTGTCTGAGGGGGGCGTGAATGGGGAGGTTATTAGGCTATAAGATAGGCTTAGGGAGGTTAATTGAGTGTAAAAGGTCAAGAATACCCTTCTGGGAACGTAAAAAACCATAAAATAGAAAAAGAATGACCTTTTAATGAGTCTCGTCGGCCAAATCGGTGACCTGGAGGTCCCATCGTCGACCTATTCGATGGACCATCGAATGGGAGCTTCAGATCACCTAAAATAACAGCTTTTGAAGGTTTTCAGGTTCATTTGGCGAGCTCAATCGGCGATGCACCGAACCCATTCGGTGAGTCGCAATTGGCCCCAGCTCGCTGAGTTGCCCAATCCAGACATGCTTCAGTAAAATAGCCATCACTTTCTAATCCGAACTTAGATTGATGCAAACTTGGTGGAGTTGGAAAGAGGACTCAAAGACCTTTAATTTGATAGGTCATGGTCCACCTAATTCCTTATATTCTAGGAGATAGGATTGTGTGAAGTTGACCCTTGCATGAACTAATGCGAATAAACTTAACCGACAGAAAGGTTTTGAACTCAACTTAGTGAAAGGTCTCTTATGACCCTAAACAACTTCCAATACACTTCCCACTCATAGTAATGAACCTTAACACCTAAGCACAAATAGGACACCACCCGGTTCAAGCTTAGACACTTACGACGGAAGATTCGGATTCTAAAAGGGAAAGTTGTAGGGTGTTACAATATCTCCCCCTTGGGATCATTCATCCTCGAATGATGGCCAAGCTGGGAAAATACACAAAGCACGAATGCATTGCAAGAAATCAAAGACTCAAGCTCAAGAATAACTCACTCAACTACTCAAACTCAAGAAGGTACTAACTCTGAGATAGGAATAGGAACATTACCTTCAATATCGACACTTTGAGGAACGAATAGTTACTGAATCTAAAATGAGAGGAGGCTATAATCTCAAACGCTTTCATCAAAATTTCTCATAACTTTTGGGAAGAGAATTACGGGCATTATATAAGAGTAGGCCTACTATGCATTACGCGACATGACTGATAGCTTTCGAGCTTGGCGACTCTTCTCAACTACGCTCTTCTTTCTAAATACTACACTTCAATAATTGAGACTTATAGCTCCCACCAAAGCCCAAGTCTAACTGCATGCTTTCACGAAATTCAAGCCTAACTCAAGGTCACAAGGGGCTACACATAAGATGATCATACTAATCTGAACTACGGGACTCATGTTTTATGCCTCTGTAGGGACTTTCCTTTAGAGGATAATACTCCTTCGTACCACTCCAATACACTTACTTGAAACCCTTAACAAGAAGTCATCAATAGCCTGCTGCAATCATTCACATAAAGACAACCACACATTCAAGCCTATTATTCTAATCACTTTATGGCTTTTTTTTTAAAAGTCAACATCACTTAAGAATTTTCATGTCTAGCTTAGAATCTCTACACCCGCAATAACATCAACTCCTACTAAGGGGCACACCAATATACTCTTACCTATCTATTGCACATAACAAAATCTCATCTCGCTTTTCCTCCACATTTATGACATGAATGGAGAAAGCACACCACAACTATCATAATAAGAAACAATCACTCTCTCCCATCTGCCATAACTCAACTACTACCATCTTCATCGCTATCAAGACTGAAAAGAAGAGATCACTGGAAAGGCTTAGAGCGAAAGATAATAAGCACGATTCATTCAAGAAATCTGATCTGAGAACATTCATGACGTAACATGATTTCACTAGCCTTTTAGGGCATATCACGAGTTCATGGAACTGAGCATACGGTGATACACGAGTGTATATATCATGATTCATATAACATAGGGCTGGAAATGCTTAGATTCATGGAATAAGATCGGGATCGCAGAATGAAATTACCATTTCTTATTCTAGGAACTGAGCATGAACGTGAATCAACATAAAGTGCATGAACATGGGACATGGGTATGGCGTTGATATGCAAGACAAGAGTAAGGTATCACCTTGACAGAAATATAAGGAATATATTGAGATAGAAAAGCATTGATGTCTCATCCTGGTCAACTCATCACTTGACTTGATTCCTAAACTTATATTCTCCCCCTTAGGTCTGAAGCCGACACTCTAAGACTATGGACCTATTCCACATTCTCTAAATTAGTCTATTTCGCTTTACTTTAATATTCAGAAAATGCCAATCTCATGGCTACTGAACTCTCCATGTGCAGGTACTAAGATTCCTTCTAGGGCTTCTTTCTAAGCTGCTTCTCTTAATATGTTCTTTCTTCTATAGAAGTCTTTCTATCATCTTTACCTGCATTGGCTTATAAAGTCGCTCAGTCTAACTCTTAATAGTCTGACTTCTCCTTCTTAGCCTACTAATATCGTCCTTCTAAGTTCATATCTACCTAACTGGAGGAAAGTCGAACCATATTTAAAAGACTCATCATCATCTATATATAACCTCTTCAACCTAGTTATGGATACTATAAAGACTTACGTTAGCCTTTCCACACTAGCAACAGAAGGACACTAACTAGACAACATAGCAAATCATAAACTTAAAGCCTCATACAACTATATACTTATCTTGAATACACATTTTAAGCCTCTTCTTACCTAATGATTTAGCCACAATTCACTATTTTCATCTAAGGGTCACATACACCACATTTGTAACATCACACTTCTTGCAAGTTAATATCTTAACCTCTCATATACGCTATGTCAAGCCTACTAGAGCAAATTTCAAAACCAACACCATCACTCTCATAATGCTATCCCTTTTTCTTCACAATGCTCGTCAAAAATTCAAGCTTAGTGACTAGTACTAAATGTGCACATCATCACACTTCTCGCATACTATATTGAATTACAGCTACTAGATAAAATTAAGAAACACTCAACCACTAAGACCTCATGACAAGTAATCGATCTTTATCTCACAGTCTGTCTAATTATAGTCTATCATCACATTCCATTTCACAACCTAAGTAATATTTACCCACTCATTATACATCCTTTCCTAATTAAGCTCATATCCCTCTAAATAACATGGGGATCTCTCTTCAAAACAGATAACAAGGTATAGCCTAAATTTGTTAACTCCCGACTACTAAATCCTGCATTCAAAATCTATACTTGGTCTTTACTAACATGATGGCGCATCAACACAAACTCCTTTCTTGGTTCAAGTATACTCTAACTCATCCTAAATAGAAACTCTTCCTCTACCTTCTATCATGAAAGCTAGACGATGCTCACTACTCTTTGGTCAAAACCAAAGGGACTTGACTTCTAACCCCATTACTTACCTTAAAGATACATAACTCTAGTTACATGCCTCAATCAACTACCATTCTCACTATCTGGCTTCTACTCCTCTAACTCCCTCTTTCTAGCTCTAGGATCTTCCTACTAATTATAGCTCACAATGCCTCAAATCACATTCCATCGGATGGTGACACCAATCATTTATAGACATAATTTCCCTCTCGAGGATAACATCTGAAGCAAGGTTTTTAGAGAAAAGATTATGGGAATACAACTTGCTCTTGCTCAACGCATGATTCATATGAATGAGGGTGCATTCTCTCAAATAGATAGACTTAAGCACACTAATCGGCTCCTCTCAAGCCTGGTGCAGTCTCTTTACTTTCTAAATACTTTTTCTGAGAGTAACTCATCGATAAGGATCTAAGCTTTTCTATTCCAACCACCTTGGGTATGAGGGGTAGTCAAATGAATTTTAGCAACGCATGAATCTGAATAAGTGTCTTAGGGGACAACTCTATTGCACGATCTAGAATTTGGAAGAAGGGAAACTTTTCTTAAATGTCCATAGTCCCTCATTTATATAAGTGGGGCCCTCACAACCATAAATAAGATCCTACAGACATGGCTTCATAGACACCCTAGGACACTTGAACTCTGTGCTCTGATACAAAGTTCGTCATGCCCCGAGCCTACACCCTAGACGTGGCCAACACTCGAGAACCATTGCTGGTCCCCAAGTGAACCCTTGGCCTGGCTGACTACTTAGTGGAAGACTTACTCAAGAGATAAAAATCTTAAAAAATAGAATTTTTGAACATTTAAACTCAAATTAAATACTCAACTAAAACTATGTGTAAAATACTCAATAAAACACAAGTATAATAGTTTGCAAAAACATCTCAAGAAAAAGTACATACTGAAAGACTCCTCAACTCTATCTATCTATGAAGCCTCTAACATTAAGATAGGTGTCAGGACAAGACCCAAGACACCTCAATCAACTAATAACATAAATAAAAGCGGGGTCCTCCGAAATGTAAGGAGGCTCACCAAAACTAACTGGGAGTGCTAAGTGATCTCAATGAAGTGCCTGTTGATGATCCTTAAGTCCTGCTTCTGCATTATAAAAAGATACAGGTCGAATGACGTCAGTACATGAAATGTACAAGTATGTAATATAGCCGAAGCGATATAACTGAATGAAAGGACTGTAATAGATAAAATGTACTCAAGTTGGATGTAAAGAAATAAAGGAATTAAATCATTTAAAACTTTACAAAATACTTACTCATCTCTGAACTCAACATAAAAAGTGATATATGAAAATACACTTTAACTCTATTTGGGAGATTCTCTAACCGACAACCATCACTATGAGCTGCGTGATGATACATCATCTCGCCCACGCTGCCAGAACTGTCCTATACCTTGCCGGGGTATAGAACACCTCAACTAAGTGGATCCACTAAGCTCTGCATGAAGGCACTAAGGAAATCATCTAAAAGGTATGAATCCTTTACCCATGTTGGCATACATAGTTTATAGGGGCTGTGAGTTGTCTGAACTCTCCCTCATATCGGTGCTCAATACTAGTCCAATAAATATACATACTCATGCTCAATGTTTAAAAACATTCTCTTTTCTAAATTTGAGGTAATTACTCAGAAGATCCTCTTAAAAAGGAAAAGCTCTGAAGTATCTCTGAACTCATAAATATTTGGAAATCAAGCTTTCTCTTTTCTTAATATAGAAAGTGATACATTTGAGGATACTCAGTTCCCTTTTACTCTTCTCAAAACTCTTCTTTAAAACTCTTCTCTGAAAGTGTTCTAAAACTCTTTTCAGAAATCAATTCAAGAAATTATATGGTTAAAAGGATCTCTTTTTCAAATACTCAAAAATCAACTCAGTAAGTAGGGTTCATCCCAAAATATAGACATGAACAATATCACAATAATACTCAATGATATGGATACAATAACTCAAGAATTGAATTAAAATTCAACAATAGGCTTAACTCGAAATTACTCAAAATCAAGGAATAAAACCCTAGATTACTCTTTTATGAAATTTTGATATACGTAGGGCGTGTGGATGCACTAGTCCAACACTATGAAAGCCTTACATACCTGAAAGGAAAACACTAACTTGAAACCTTGGACTGAGGCTTGAAGATGAAGAACCCTAGCTTCTTCCTTGAGAGAACTTAGAACGTGTGAATGTTATTTGTCTGAGGGTTGGGCATGAATGGGGAGGTTATTAGGCTATAAAATAGGTTTAGGGAAACTAATTGAGGGTAAAAGGTCAAGAATACCCTTTTGGGAACGTAAGAAAACCATAAAATAGAAAAAAAAGAAGACCTTTTAATGAGTCTCATTGGCCAAATCGGCGACCTAGAGGTCCCATCGCCGACTTATTCGGCGGACCGCTGAATGGGAGCTTCAGATCGCCTAAAATGACAAATTTTGGAGGTTTTCGGGTCCATTCGATGAGCTTAATCGGCGATGCACCGAACCCATTCGGCGAGTCGCCGAATTGGCCCCCAGCTCGCCGAGTTTCCTAGTCCATACATGCTTCAGTAAAATATCTATAACTTTCTACTCCGAACTTGGATTGATGCAAACTTGGTGGCGTTGGAAAGAGGATGCAAATACCTTTAATTTGATAGGGCATGGTCACCTAATGCTTTATATTCTATGAGATATGAGCGTTTGAAATTTACCCTTGCATGAACTAATGCGAAAAAACTTCATCGATAGAAAGGTTTTGAACTCAACTTAGTGCTAGACGTTTCTTATGACCTTAAACAACTTCCATTACACTTCCCACTCATAGTAATGAACCTTAACACATAAGCAAAAGTAGGACACCACCCGGTTCAAGCTTAGACACTTACGACGAAAGATTCAGATTCTAAAAGGGAAAGTCGTGGGGTGTTACAAAACCATTCACAATTAGGAAGGGTACCCCATAGATGCATACAAGCCAAGCTAACCCTTGTGTGCATGCAGCGCGATACAATACATAACTAGTTGCAATCACACCTACATTAGAATTGTAAATTTGTAGCCTTTCACGATCATTATATATAGGGCTATATGGATTATCGTGACTAGCAAAGAGATCATAAGGTCTCCCAGCGACATTTATGGCATACTATAAAGGTAAGCCAATGGTGAGGGTAAATAAAAGTATGAATAATCTTCCAAATGGATTATTCGTGTATGCTTTGTGAACCATTTTAGTTTGGATTTGGTCTTGGGCACATAGTTTTCATCATTCTCAAGGGATGCAGTATTGGAGTGGTGACGACGATGACTATATTTCCATGAAAAGTATGGTGTTAAAAGCTAAATGCAGAGTGGAGGATAAGACCAACGGCATCATTTATCCACGGGTAATGACTAAATGCCTGGTGGCCACATTCATGAGCATTGACCCATATTCTTGTGGAAACACAACCTTGAACGGTCCAATAAGCAAACCATGCTAGGTAAGAATACGAGGTTGGAAGGACATGGAAGTAAGTGGCTGCGATGTAATAGAAGATGTAGATCAATATGAGATCATGCACAAGATAGTAGGATGAGCGAATGAGAGATCGCTGAAAGGAGTGAGGAGGGATGACCTTCTTGATGTCACTAAGTGTAAAAGGAGGTTTTGAAATCGGCGCTCTTTGGGGAGGATTTTTCTTTTGTTTGGTTTTAGTTGTTGGAGAGATATTACCACCACCTCCCATTTTTTCTGTAAAAGAAGAAAAAGAAGAAGAGGAAATACCTCAAAGAAGAGGGTGGAGATTTCTCTCTCCCATTTCCTCTCTCTCTTTATAGAAGTAGAGAACGAGAAGCTAATGGTTTGATCAACTCTATTTTTAATATTTCACTCGTTTGACTATTAGGACCAATTGGTTATCAATCACGCAAAAAGCTATAGGTAATAATAGAAAATTTTACTTCCTCTATTTTAATTTATTTGTCTGTAATTTAAATTGGCATGAAGTTTTAAAAAGTAAAGAATCATTATTTTTAAAAAGGCTAGTAAGACAAACAAATTAGAACTATAAGAGTATTTTTTTAATGAAGTCCACATCCATTAAGAAAGAGTCATGTTCGACCATAATTTCGACCTGGCTATCCCCAACCCATCACCTGAGGTTTGCAATAAACAGGATGTTGGTATTGTTGGGTTTAAGCAAGGTGTGAATAAGAAATAAGAATGAATGAGAAAGTGAAAAATATGGGGGAACCAATTTGGAGGGAAAATGAAAAATCAGTGAAAATAAAAAGTCATTTATCCCATATTTGTAGAAGAAAGGAAAATGTTTGTCCTTATATTAGAAAACACTCCCTTTAGCTCTTAAAGGGTCAAGTACAGGACGCCCCCTCGCGCCGTCCTCACTCAACCTCGGCTTCGAATTTGGATTTGATTTTTTTAGGAAAAATTTATTTAATCAATCTCATTAATTAATTTTTTTTTCTCAATATTAAATCAATTTTTTTTAACTAAAAGGATTGGTCAAGCCCTTTAAATTAAAATGGACCAAATGTTACAAACAAGACCAAGCACAAAAGGGGACCCAGTCCAATTAATCAATTAAAACACCTACTCTAACTTAGGAAACTAAATTTTTTAAAAGAAATTGGAAAGGGGATTTGGGAAATGGAAGGTCATCTTCCTCACCCCTCCATCTCAAACCCTAGAAAAAATACAATCACCACCATCAGAATTGACATCCCCTTGCTCCAACTCCAGGAACCATCACCGGCGAACTGAAAAAAAACCAACATGTACATCGCGTTTTGGGTGTATTTCACATCGAACGTTGACAAGTCTCACCAACATCATGAAATCATCTCAAACAGAGACTTCTCCAACTCAGTGTAGCCTAATCGAAGCTTCAATTCAGGTGATGGCCTCAATCCTATTGAATGTAGTACCTATAACCTAAATAAGAACCTCATAACATTCATCCTTTATCTTTAATAGATTGAGCTCAACAAGAAGCTAATACCACAGTCTAAAGCCTTAGGACAAAATTTAATTCGGTCTAACTTAGGTAATCTGCTTGTTCTGATAACTTTCCTCACTGATTTTCGTGTAAATTAACTCTGTATGTGATATTGACTCTATCTATTTGAATTCTACACATATTTAGTATATTTTCTTGAGATTCGGAGGTAACAAGAAAACCGGCTATAGTATCATCCATCATGTTCAAAATTTTCATTCTATAACTTTCTTATCCTTAAATTAGGAATTTGCCTTTTGTCCATGTTTAATAATGTCTTAACTTCACTAGGTAAAGCCTGAAAATCATTAAAAATTATAGTATATGTACCTGCAAAAGAAAAAATAATGTAAGCCATAAAATCTGCCAGTTTGTTTCCCTCTCTCAAAGAGCGTTCAATGGCCACTTCCAACCCTTCCTTAAGAACTTAAATTCTTCTGATCTCCAATGACACCTCCCAAGGAATGTTCCAAGACCTTTCTACCATATTCTTGACAACTAAGGAATCTGTTTCCAATACTAATGGAAATAAATTGTGATTTCTACAATATTTCAGACCTAGTCTCATAGCTACAATTTCAGCTACTAGATTGTTTGACACTCCAATCACCTTTCCTTCAGCATGTATAAGATTTTCCTGATCATTTCTAATACAAAAAGCGGAAGATCTTGGTCCAGGATTACCTTTTAAAGCCCCATCTGTATTGCACTTGAAAGTATTCTCCCTAGGTAATTTTCAATAAACCACCTTACAACCTATCCTAGGGGTATAATCTGCCAAAAATCTTACCAAATCAGGCCAGCTATTAGGTAGATTATACATCCATGGATATAAATGTTTTGCCAACACTATTAAATTCTTGCCTATCCCTCCTCTTATATTCAAATAAGACATTGTACCACCGAATTTAATAGCATTTCTTCTCTTCCATACTTCCCATAAGATAAATATTGGTACAACTATTAACAATGGCTTAAGTTTTTTTTATGCTTCTGCTTTCCACCATTTATACACACTGTCTTTCAAATGCATGGAATGAACCTCCACTCCTGCTATACCAGCAAAATATCTCCATAAAGAATTAGATACTGGACATCTAATAAAGAGATGTTTAATTAATTAATTTGTGGAATTAGTTTACATTCGCATAACGGAATTATTTGAAAATTCGCGTAGCGAAATAATTTGAAGTTTGCTTGGAAAGGACCTGTTCCTTCCGAACAGACACTTCTTTTCCCAAAAGACACCACCGTTCTGAATAGACATGTCTTTTCTGAACAGGTATGTTCACACCTATGGATGGATATAAATAGAGAGAATTTCTCTCATTTTTCGACACTGAAAATTTTCTCTTCTTCTGCATACATTTCTTACAAATAAAATTGTCGATCAACTGAGTGTGTGTGTGTATGATCTCGTTGTTGTATTTTTAAGTTCACTAAAATTATCAAAGTTTGAAGTACCGCTACTTCTTTAATGCTTAATTCATTTTATCTTGGGAGGAATTAATCTACAACCTCGGGTACTTGAGGGGATTAAATTTCTTAAGGACACACAGTGGGTTCTGTGGGCTCGGATAAGTTTATTTTTTGTTTCATCTCTTTTGTTTTTATTTTTACTAACCTGAATATAGGAGATAACAAGTGTTACCCAACAATTCCCCTCCCAACACTTACCACACGCTTACAATCATGTCAAAACCTATCGATGATAGTCAGAACACAACTTTTTCTAACCAAACCCATCAAGCAAGTGTCATGTTTGACCATGATACTAACCAGAGCCATCCCTGACCTATCACTTGAGGCTCTTCATTATCAGGATGTTGCACTACTAAAAATCTGCTAAAAAAGGATAGACAGAAAAGCGACGGACGGTGTCGCTCCAAAAAACGACACCATTTGCCACACTGTCCGTCGCTTTTTAATAAAAATAATTATTTTTTAAATTATTTTACAAAAAGCGATGGATGACATATCTTAGTCCGTCATTTTTTCCGCAAATTTTTGCGCCAAATATATATATATATATATATATATATAATTATTTATTTAATATATGTAGAAACGCCGTCCGTTGCTTTTTATTAAAATTAGTTATTTATAAATTAAAAAATAACCACGCTGTCCGTCGTTTTTAATTAATTTTAATTTATTAATTATTTTTTTAAAAGGCGACGGACGACATCTCTTAGTCCGTCGCTTTTGGTCAAAATATCTGGTCAAACATTTAAAAAAAGTGACGGACATCGTCTCTTCGTTCATCGCTTTTTGGTCAAACTGTTGGTCAAATATTTTTCAAAAAGCAATGGACAAAGAGACGTTGTCCGTTGCTTTTTAAAAAAAATATGTTGAATCAGAAATGGGGTTTTCCCCATTTTCCCATCTCTCTTTCTCTCTCTTCTCTCTTCTCTCTCCCTTCTCTCTAAAACCAGACCCGTCGCGCCGCTGCCATCGCACAACTCCATCGCCCTTCATCCCCTGAGCACTAGTCCCGTCGCTGCCTTGCCCCGTCGGCGCTGCCACCCCGTTGTCCCCACTGCCTCTCTCCTCCTTGTTAAAGTTAGGATTTAATTTTAGTTTTTTTTTCAATTCTAGTAATATTTGATTTGTTATAAGTTAGTATATTGTTTTAGTTTGTTGAATTGTGTTATTCAATTGTTAATTTGTATATTTGATTATTGTTAGTTAGGGAGAGAATTGAGGATTTTTGATTTTAGGCTTTTCTTTTAAATTGAGAATATTTTAATATGATTGTGACTTGAGTATTAGAAGTTAGAAGTTAGAACTAACAAATAATCAGAAGTTAAAAGTTATATTACTTGAATTTTTCAATTTTGAAATTCTTGAATTTAGTATGTTGAAAGTTGAAGTTAGAAAAATATTGAATTGTATATGAAAGTTAGATTACTTTGAAGTTAATTAGAAATATATTGGATAGTATATGAAAGTTGAAATTAGATTAGTTGAATTTTACAACTTAGAAATTCTTCAATTTAGTAAGTTGAAAAGTTGAAGTTAGAAAATTATTAGATTGTACATGAAAGTTAGATTACTTTGAAGTTAGAAAAATATTGGATAGTATATGAAAGTTGAAATTAGGTAACTTGAATTCTTGAATTTGAAGTTTATATATAACTAATTTTAGAAATTAGATATGAACTTGAATTTTTGGATTTTAGAACTTTATTAGGTTGTTAGAAATCTTGAATTATTGGATTTTAGAACTTTAGGTTGTGAACTTTAGAAATCTTGAATTATTGTAGGATTTTAGAACTTTAGGTTTTGAACTTTAGAAATCTTGATAATTAAAATGTAGTCTTTATGAACTAATTAATTAAGCTTGAACTTAATTAGAACTTTGAACTTAATTTGATGTTTGAAATACTTGAAATCTTATGGAAATTGATATATTTGAACTTAATTTATAATAACTTAAACTTAATTAAAAATATGAACTTGAAATCTTGTTGACCTTAATTAGAACTTAATAATTGAACTTAATTAGAACTTTGAACTTAATTTGAACTTTAAAGTACTTAAAATCTTATTTGAGGACACCGACGACGAGAGTGAGGAGGATGATGATTTCATAGATTGCACCCCTTAGCTTGCATCTCTTTAGTTTATGAACTTTTTTGAATTTTGAAAGACTTTTTAAGTCTTTAAATTGTGATTTATGTATTTTTGAAGGCTTAATTAAGTTTGTTAGTTTATATTTTATGTAGCATGTTTATTATGTGTTTTGCTTGAATTGGCTGAATTGATTTGATATTGAAGTGAATTGGATTTGCAGGTGGGCAGCAGAAACTGTCAGTTTCTGCTGTAAAAAAATGCAGAAAAAGCGACGAACAGGGTGGTTTTTGTCTGTAACTTTTCTGCATTTTAAAAAAAATAAACCTAGAAAAGCGACGGACAGGGTCCTTTAGTCCGTCGCTTTTCGAAATTTTTTTAAAAAAAAATTAAAGAAAAGCGATGGACGGCGTCTCTTTGTCCGTCGCTTTTCAAGATTTTAAAAAATTAGATACTAAAAATACATTGCGTACGTCTCGATACATCACATAAAGTGATTTATCCGACCGATACATCGCGTAAAGTGATGTATCCAAGAATAAGAGAGAGTAGAGATTTTTGTAATTTTTTTAAATGATAAATTTTTTAAAGAATATGGTAAATAAGTTGTGTATTTTGATAATTTTTCCTAAATAAATAAATATCGGGTCAATCCGGCCCAGTTGACAACTTTAATTTGAGGGCACTATATCGGTTGAATCAGTACTATAATATACTAAAATCAGAGATGAACTTACATGTAAGATTCTTGTAATTCCGGTTTATTTTAAATGAATTTCTAACACTTTTCTATAATTTAAAATGAACGAATTCATCAAAGTTCAAAGATGTATCAATTTTTTTTAAAAATTATCCCTTTTGTTTAACGAGGTTTTCAACTATCTATAACTTTAAGAAGAGTTTGCAAAAAAGTAAAAAAGATAATCTTAACAAATTATTCTTTAATTAATGTCATTTACTAACTTTTACTCTCTTAAAAGGTGTATAATACCCCAAAAAATTATTTATTTTGAATCAGAGGAAGTACATGGTAAAAATTAAAAACCATAATAATCTAGGAAGAGGCTATCACACTTTAAGTTGCATTAATCATGTTGCAATTTCCACACTATAATAAGTATATAAAACTTAAATGAATCCTCATTAATGAATCAAATCAAGCTAGTAAATTCATTTTAATTAAGGATTTAGCAATGCATGAAGACGAAATTAGAGGACGAATTCGAAAGAAGTTATCATGCAACTTTGAAAATACTACCATTTCATTTTTTTTAAAAACATTTTCAGGATTGCGATCCTGGCAATGTAGATATAAATCACGTAGAAGCACAACAAAAGGGGACTTCGCCTTAACCCCAAATATACATCAACGGTTGTCAAGCAATCCTCGCAAAAAGGGGACTGTTTAAGCATGTCACTGCTTTAAATTATATTCCCGCATATCTAGAGACTATACATATTAGTTTACAAAAAAAAAATGGCTTTGTCGTATCTTATCTTTATGCTAGGTAATTACATCTTGTCTAGCAAATAAGCTCCTTTAATCCCACTAGGCAATTGATCTAGCCTGTTGTATAAAATAGGTCCACTCCTCATTGTAGCTAATTTAGCAAGATGATCGGCCACTGTGTGAAGCAAAACTCAGTATTCCATGCTAATTCTACAAAAAAAGCAGTGAATACCGTCCTAAGAATACCGATTTTCGGAAGTCGGTATTTCAGGTCGGTATTCCCTGAAATACCGACTTCCCAGCTAAGGTCGGAATAAGTCTGGTCGCTTTTCAATATCGACCTCTGGAGGTCAGTTTTAATTTTAAGTCGAAAAATTCATTATTTTATTTTCTGACTGCTTGAGGTCACTTTTATATATTTGTTTATTTTTATTTTTATTATTTCTGTCTTCTGGATGTCGGAATATTTAATTTTTATATTTTGAGATACCGACATTTGGAGGTCGGTATTCTTAATTTATATTGATTTTTTATTTATTTTTGACTTCCAATGGTCAGCATTAATTAATTTTTATTTTTTAATCTTAAATATTTCCGACCTCTGGAAGTCGGTATTTTTTAATTTTTGTTTCTCTTAATTTTTAAATTCTGACCATTGGAGGTCGGTATTTTATATTTTATATCTTTTTATTTTCGATATTCTAACCTCTAGAAGTCGGTACTGTATATTTTTTATTTTGTTTTTTTTTTATATTCCGACCTCCAGAGGTCGGTATTGTTTATTTTTTATTTTATTTATTTTTGAGATTCTGACCTCCGAAGGTCGGTATTTTGCTACAAAACTGGCAGTTAATTGCTGCAATTTTAGTTGCCCACCTGCATATTTCTATCAAAACAACACAAAGAGTTGCCAACACAATATTTTTCAACATTTACATTAAACTACTTCAAAATAAACTTCATCAAATTCAAAATAAACATCATCTAATTCAAAATAAACTAAAATATGATCAAACAATTCCAAAAATATAAAAACTATGCGTACGAAGTCGAAAATGTCAAATAGATGCAACTACTCCTCATCACCCTCACTCTCCTTATCAGACTTATTATTCTCATCACCCTCCTCATTAGATCCATCACTACTGGAACATCGTGGAATAATTTTTCCTGAATCAAAAAGAGAAGTTAGTTGGGCCTGAAGCGCCGCATATCTTTTGTTCTCTACCTCCTTTGCTACTGCAATCTCCTCGTCTCTCTTCCTCTCTCTTTCTTCTCTCTTCTTGTCTCTATCGGCTACAACAGTAAGTTTGGCTTTGAGAAAAGATATATTATCCTCCATTGCAGACACTGCCTCTCTATCCACACCATCGAAGCTTGAGGATGATGAACCACAATACCAAGACTTCTTCTTCTGATAGGCCTTTTCTGTTAAGTCGTAGATTGAACCTCTAACAGGTTCACCTGCACTCTGTCGCCAAAGATTGTCGATTTGTTCTTGTGTAAGTGGTTCGTTCTGACTTTCAAGAGGTAGAGTACTACGATATTCCTGAGATATTTGCTTAAACCTATCCTGTAATTTAAACAAAAAACTCTAAGAATAAGAATATAATATATACAAGGAAAAGAAAAAAACTAATTTGAATGGAGTTCTTACATATGTCTCTTGAGCATGTGGCTCAATCCATCTTTCTTCTTCTGTGGGGTTCGTACTCTTCTTTGTGTGAGTAACCTTGAATAACTCATCCTGAGCTACCGGCCTACCCAACTCTTTTTCCTGCAAATAACATATATAGAATCTGATCTCATTAATCTCCAAAAACTACTTATCAGAAAACAAAATTTTTTTTTTACTAAATTAAGAAAATATACCATTCTTTCCTTCCTCGTAATCTGGCTAATAGCTCCACCAGTGTGCAAAGAGCCGCCATTTTCTGATGCGCGTTCCATCTTCCCAATCTCACTCCTCTTTTTAAAATTTTCATCAGTACTCCAATGTTCCAGTAATCGAGCCCATCGATCTGGTACCATAAACTTAGGAGTTTTGTTTTGTCTCCGACACTCACAAAATGTGTTACCAAGCAACTTTGAAGTTTTAAGCTTGAAGTTAGCTTGAACTTCTTCCTCATGCTCGGGAGCCCATACATAATATTTCTGTAATAAAAAATAATTAAATATTTAATGTTAAAATGAATAGTGAATTTAAATGTATATGATGTGAATTTAATTGATATACATTCTTACCTTAAATTCGTTGAACATCTGCCCCAGGGTGTTAAATGGAATCGAACTCCAATTTGGGTACACACCATTATAGTGAGTTCCGATGCACTTTAAAATAATACTTGCCATACCCACATTCGAACGTAACCTGAAATACGAGTTAATTGACAAAGTAGAGTAAACAAAAATTAATTAATGAATTAAATAATAAATAGATAAATACAAGATGAAATATAATTGAATCATACCTATATCCTAAAGGTTCGATGACGAGTCTCCAGAAACTGTCTCTATCACCTGGCTGAGGACCATGTGCATCTGAGTGCTGGGTAGTGGGAGTATTACGCTCTGAGCCATTGGATCCAAGACAAAGATCGGAAAGTCCAATTGATCCGCTACTAGTATTCAAATTATTGCATTGACTAGCACTAGATGATGGTATGGTAGACTCACGACCAAGATGTGAATAGCCCTGCAATGTTTGGTAACTCGAACTAGGTGCCACAGTGGGTTCAGATATAGAATAACCAGAATGTGGAGCCACATGAGTAGAGGCATTTTGTGACTGATGTACCGAGCGAGTAGCTGAAACTGAGGCTCGTGTTGGAATATTAACTCGAGAGGGCTCATCAGATATCACTAGGGGCGTGCAAAAACCAAACCGACCAATAAACCGAACCGAAAAAAGAGTTATTGGTTTATTGGGTTAATAGTTTTTTAATGGTTTTATAAAAAATAATTATCGAGTTATCGGTTCATTATTGGTTTTTTATATTGGGTTATTGGGTAAACCGATAACCCATTAAGACTATGAATTTACTACTTTAAATACATAAATATTAAATATTAATCTCAATACCTTACTAGTTATTGTCCTTGTCCTTAGCCTTCAATTCACACTTCATTGCGACTTTGAGTTCATAACTTCACATTATACAAAATGTCAAAACCTAAAGTAAGAATCCTATTCCTCTCAATTTCTCTTGTGTTACACTTGTATAGCTCTTTTCATATTTGTTATTATTTTTTCTATTTTATGAGCATTTATAAAGTTATATAATTTTCTTGTCGCGTCAAATTTATTAGAGAAGTCATATATTTGTTTTATAAGCATTTTCTTATTGGTTAAACCGAAAACCGAACCGTTAAGGACCAAAATCGATAAACCGATAAAAAATATCTTATTGGTTTGATTATTGGTTTAGCGTATTTAAAAACCAAAAACCGATAATACATAAAACCGAACCGAACCGAACTGACCGATGCACACCTTTAGATATCACGACCCCAGTGGGCCTTCTAGTAGTATTGAGCTTTAATTTCTTTTTTGAATTAGCAGATATTTTTGATTTACCCTTGTTTTTATCTACCATCTATATCAATTAAATATTAAGATTAAAATAGAGTAGTACAAAATAATTTGTCACAATGTCGAACTAATATATTAAACAAAGTTATCATCACATAAGGCTTATCCAAATAGTCTATCACAATGTCGAACAAGCGCTAAAACTATTTTGGCACCAAAGACAGATATTCAAAACAAATGATTTGAAACTACTAAAGTAGAAAGTATACTCAAATATCAATAATTAAAAATAATGAACACAACATACAAATTGTTATTCATCCTCTTCGGAAGTTTCTTCATCATCTATCCATTCACATGCAACCTCTTTAGAAGTTTCCTCCTCATCTATCCATTCATCCTCTTCGAAAGATTCCTCCTCATCCTCCTCCATATTTGTTGGCATATCTAACTCTTCTCTATTAACTTCTTCTAAAATGTGATCAGGATGCTCCAAATTCATTTCTAACTCAGCATCCACTACTTGATGAACACTTGATATTTCATTTTGATATGCAACATCCAATTCATTCTCAACTTCCACTCGCCCCATCGGCTTGATTTTGATTACAACCCACCAATTAGACTTATCCCTACGCAACAGATAAGGAGCATAGTACACTTGCTTAGCATTATGTGCAATAATAAAAGGATCATAAGCCTGATACTACCTAGTGTGATTGACTTCAATGATATTATGTTGCTTAAGCTCCCTCGTACCTCTTGCGGTTGGATCAAACCACTTACATCTAAAAAGTACTATTATTTTGATTGGCCAACCCAAATACTCCAACTCTAGAATCTCCTGTAGGACGCTTAAATAATCAACATTCTCATTTTGATTTCCATCATCACCTTTAACCCAAACACCACTATAATTAGTTTTCTTATTCTTTGAGTATTTCTCCGTGGCAAATTTAAAACCATTTACATTATATTGGGACATTGTGTGAATTGTAATCGGTCCCCAAGAAATATCCTTGAAAAATTGATCAAATGTGGCGGCATTTTCTGAATTGTAGACCTACATATGGTTAGTAAATTAAAAGCAATGTTAGTAGAAAGAAGAGTACTATAATCTATTATTAGTGTATATATTACAACACTTACCCAATCAATATACCACATTATAAATGATGGATACACTTGATCATGACAATATTGGCTCACAAAATAACTGTAGTATCACATTGAAATTACAGTTAGTTTCCTTGATAAAATCGGAGTTGAATATGTTGTTTACATGTTTAATTTACTTACTCTAAAATGGTTGGACTTTTGGACAATTCAACAAGACATGAAGCGCTGCAGATTTTTTCTCCATTTCGGTAAGTTTGCGCAATATACGCTTTTTTGAACCCTTACCCGGCTGGTTGAAGATTGATAATGATTGTACTGCAGGATCATTCTCAGTATCATCATGTCGATTATGTCTATTTCTCAAACACGACACATAATCATCAAAGTAGTAAGAACAAAAGTGGGTTCTTTCTCTAACTAGATATACTTGAACCATACAGACTTCCACCCTATATTTATTCTTAATACCCCTTTTAGACTTGCCAATGATCCTGTAAAATTTTATATTAGATATTCATATTTCAAAAGATATATGAATAGTTTATGAAATAAGAATAAATGTGTTATAGTTACTTACCGCTCAAAAGGATACATCCACCTATATTGAACTGGACCTACCAGTAGGGCTTCGTGAACAAGGTTAATGGGAAGATGTTCCATCACATCAAAGAATCCAGGTGGAAGAATCTTCTCCAACTTATTGCTGATAACAACGATATTTTTGGCCATCCGAACTAGATTCTCTACTCTCAATGTGCTGGAACACAAGTCTTTGAAGAACAAACTGATCTCTGCCATCGGTTTTCATATATTTTCAGGCAATCCACAAAAAGCATTCGGAAGTAATTGTTCCATGAAAACATGACAGTCATGACTTTTCATCCCATGTAATATTCCACGCTCCATGTCATCCCTCTTTCCCAAATTTGAGGCATATCCATCTAGCATTTTCAAGCTTTCCACCCACTCACAAATTTTTCTCTTCTATTCCATTGTGAATGAATAACTAGCCTTGGGCTTAAGTAACTTGTTGTTGGCAGACTCCTGTAAAAGCAACTCCGGTCTTCTACAATGTTCTGGTAAATCAAGTCTAGCCTTAACATTATCTTTTGTCTTGCCAGTCACATCCATTACAGTGTTGAACATATTATCAAAATAATTCTTTTCAATATGCATGACATCAAGATTATGTCTAAGCAAATTATCCTTCCAATAAGGTAACTCCCAGAATATACTATGTTTAGTCTAATTATGTGCAACACCATACCCATCAAATTTGTACGGTGGTTCCTCAGTTACCTTTGGAAAATTTTGAACCCTCTCCCAAATATCATCACCGTTAATATTGGGGGTGGACCATCTCGTTCAGTTTTATTCTTCCTAAATGCATATTTCTTACTCCTAAACTCATGATTAGGTGGCAAGAACCGACGGTGACAATCAAACCAAGAATCTTTTAATGTGAATGATTTAGTATCTTCCATACAGTAGGGACATGCTAACTTTCCTGCTTTCAGCCATCCAGATAATATTTCATAGGCAGAAAAATCATTAGTAGTCCACATTAAAGTAGCACGCATGTTGAAATTTTGTTTACGAGAAATGTCCCATGTTTCCACCCCCTCAGACCACAACAATTTCAACTCATCAATCAAAGGTTATAAGTACTGTTGCTCTCAATTGCACACGCAAGTGTACGTGGTCACGCAGGTAATATAATGGCTCTAAAAGAGCTGGATTATCGAACACACAGGGACTTGTCAATTAACTATTTACTAAATTATACTAGTCTAATTATTTATTTAAGAGTATCAAAAGAAATAAAAGAATGCAATAATTAAAGAAAAAGATGAACTTACAGTACTTTGGGCAATTCTAGGGCTGCAACATCCTTAAGGTTTCATGTATCACATCTCATGTAATGAATTAAATACGGTTATCAAATTACTGATTTACAGGGTTGATTTTATGATCATGATCTCTCGACCTCTAATCTCCTACTCCAACTAGATGTCTAACTACATCGTTGAGTAGGGATAGGCAGTCCTAATTGGCGAGCATTTATATTTCATCCTGTTTCGTAACCAAGCGAGGTGTTCGTCTAGGCGTCACTCCTGAACACGAATCTAAAGTTATAACAAGCTCTTTGCATTCTCTGGTCTATCTACTTCTTCATCTCTCGAGTCCAAGAATAGACAATAGATTTATTTTTATGGTGGCCTAGCATGCAATACTAAAACAAGAACACAAAAGTAATTTAAGCGATAACCGATAATTAATCCAAAACAATCGATGTTCAACAATTACCCATAGCCGCAGCCCCAGAACAAGGGTCTTTAACTACTAATACCTAAGAAAAGAAGAAGAAAAGAACCCTAAAAAGTATTGATAACGTTTCCTTCCACAATGTCTTTTTCAAAGTATCTCCAATTTTCCTAAATAATTATTCTTATGGACTATTTATAGATGTAAAACCCTAAATAAAATAATCGAATCCAAAACAAATTAGGAACCCAAAACCCAAAAGAATTGGAACTGTTGTACGCGTGAACAGTAGCCAACCGCCTCAATTTGCTCTTGGTCCTTCATGAGCTGCCACGTGTCAGCAGGTATGTTTTCTTTATTCTTTACTTCTCTTTTGCAGCGTTTGATTATATATATATATATATATAAATATAATATAATATTCAATTTAATCTATTAAGCTGTCTGCTTGATTTTCTTCTATAATCTTTCCTCTTTAATTTGTTTTAGCTCCAAACTTCTTTAACTTTACACCAATTTAATCCTACAAATAACATACACTGTTTAGCACAATCCATAAAATTCATTCTCAAAAAGGACAAATATAAATACTAAATTTGAGACAAATAATGATAAGAAAATATATTTTAGGCCTCAGATCAACACCCCACACTTAAACTTTTGTTCGTCCTCGAGCAAACATTAAAGCTCATCTCAAATATCATACTAGGAAGCCATCACTTTGGTTGATACAAACAATTAGGCCTTATTCAAATTTCAACACATCAAGTACACTTCTCAATCATTATGCAAGATAAACAAATAATCAACAAACCTCTAATCTCCTAACCTCAAGGACGGACTTTGAACTCATCAAATTTAAGCTTGCTCACCTACTCTATCATGAAACAAGTGCCCTCACAAGAAGAAATAGTCCACACACTCAATTCAAAAGATTGAATATAAATTAAGGACTTCACATCAAAGATCAAATCTCACACTCACAAATAAAATTCACATGTATGCTCAAAGAACCATATGCTTGCCTATTATGTACATCTCCACTAATTAAGCAAGCTCGAATAAAATCAAATAGGACTTTTAAGGGTTGTAATGTAGGCTAGGGGACGGGTAGGAAAACTATATAATAGTGACTTACACTTCCCTAAGCACTTTGTATTTTTAGACTTCATCACCCATTATTTTCTTCCCTTTATTTTTAGCCCTCTCTTCAACAATTATTTCACAAATAATTCTCATCATCTCAAGAATGATTCAATCATTTTTTTCTTTCACAATTTTTTTTTCTTTGTTTTATTTTCTCAAAGATTTTTTTTTCTTCTCCCTTTTTTTTTTCTTTTTCATGTCACATTCTTTCAAAGAGGGCTTTTTTCATCACTTTGTAGCTATCATTGATTACCTTTTGTCACTCAACCATCCCTTGTTTTTCTTCCAGATATAACAATTATAATCAGTCTATGCTACAGTGCTCAAGGAAGCAAGGTGCAAAAACTAGGGATTCAACAAAATAGTTAAGGGCAAAATATGGCTACCAACAAAAGGCTACAGGCTCAAAAGGGCTAACTAGTGATAGAATATCTGAAAAGGCTAAAATTTACTAGACAAATCAAAGAAAGCCTATTATCATCTCCTAAACTGAGCAACACTTTTTATTTCACTTCAATAACATGCAGGGCAAGTTCTAGACTAAGATGCAAAACATGGAATAAACAAATTTTCACCACACATGGCACAAGTATCAATCAAGATGGATCAATTCCTCTTCTAAGAGAGACAAGATCATAACAAACTACAAAATAAAATAAGCTATAACCAAAGTCACAACCATGAACCTCGGTGTCAAAGAGTCTGCAATTTTATTAGCAATCAAGCATTCACAAGAAAGTACTACTCAAAATTTAGGCCTAAATAGCAAGTATAACACAACTCAAAAGGGTCTTTTCTTTCTCTCCAAAAAAAATAAAAATAAAAAGAAAAAAATTACTCCCTGTCGGTTCAAAGGGACTATCCTCAGGAAAAGTACCGAAAATAAAAGCCGAGAAACCCACCTAAAAATACAAAAAAAGACTCGATAAAGCAGTAAAAACTAGGAATTCATTCCTCCAGCCCACACTTAAAAATATGTTATGTCCCCAAAGCATCAAATAAAATTTAAAACAAGGGTTAGGAAAACTCCCCGAGGCCTCTAGGCCTAACTAGTAACATGTTTTCTTAATTTTTATCAAGGGTCGTCACCCCACCCTTAAGCTCAAACGTGCTGCTTAGCTCCAAATTCTTGGGTACTCAGACTTCCCCTAATCTGCAAAAACAAGATCAAAAGAAAAAAAAATGATACTATAAAAAAAAATAATAAGAAGCTACTCTACCAATTGGGTTGCCTCCCAATAAGCGCCTATTTTAACGCTGCAGCTTGACTCAGCTTGGATCATTCAGCATTTAGCTCAAGAGCTTCACGATCTCGATCCGTGTCCTCTCCAAAATAATGTTTGACCCTTTGCCCATTCACCAAGAACGAGGGGCCAGTTTTTCCACTCCATTTAGATCTTAGTTTTCCGAGGAACAATCGAAGTCTAGAGTTAAAAAGTAATACCTTTTGCCCCGGAGTGAAAATGCGAGGGATTATGTGCTTATCATGCCATCTCTTGGTCTTCTCTTTGTAAATTTTTGCATTCTCATAAGCATGGAGCCTAAACTCTTCAAGTTCATGCAATTGACCAATTCTCCTTCTACCGGCTAGCTCAGGATCAAGATTCAACTTCTTTATAGCCCAATATGCTTGGTGCTCTAGCTCCGTCAGAAGATGACATGCTTTGCTGAACACCATGTGATAGGGAGAAGTCCCTATAGGTGTTTTGTATGCAGTCCGATATGCCCATAATGCATCATCAAGCTTCTCAGACCAATCTTTGCGCTGCGCATTCACTGTTTTCTGCAGTATTTGCTTCACCTCACGATTCGAAACTTCCACTTGACCACTAGTTTGAGGGTGATAAGCTGTAGCTACTTTATGCTGTATACCATACTTAGCCAGAAGATTCTTCACAAGATGGTTAATGAAGTGCTTACCTCTATCACTTATGATTACCCTTGGGGTACCAAAACGCGTGAAAATGTGCTTCTTGATGAATTTAATCACCACTCTTGAGTCATTCGTGGGAAGAGGGACAACCTCAACCCATTTAGACACATAATCAACAGCCACAAGAATATATTGGTTTCCACTAGATGGTGGGAAGGGACCCATGAAGTCAATACCCTACACATCAAAGATTTCCACCTCAAGAATATTATTTAAGGGCATTTCATGTCTTCTTGATATCGTGCCCAACCTTTGGCAATTATCACACCCCTTCACATAAGCCATAGAGTCTTTAAAAAGAGAGGGCCAAAAGAAGCCATATTGCAATACCTTGTGAGCCGTGCGTTCTCCTCCATGGTGTCCTCCATATGGATTTGCATGACAACTCAGGAGCACTTGCTTGACCTCATTCTGTAGAATGCATCGCCTCACCACTTGGTCTACTCCTTTTTTGAATAAGAAAGGTTCATCCCATAGATAGAATTTCGCATCGTGCATTAGCTTATTTCTCTGTTGGGTTGTTGCACCAGGTGGAAACACTCCACTCACCAAGAAATTCACAATGTCCGCATACCAAGGCACTTGGGAGATATCCAAAGCCATCAACTGCTCATCCGGAAACTCGTCGCATATTTGTTCTCCTTCATGGACATGAGAGAAATCTTCTAACCTTGACAGATGATCAGCGATCTGATTTTCAGTACCCTTCCGGTCTTTGATCTCAAGATCGAACTCTTGGAGAAGCAATATTCACCGAATTAGTCTCGGCTTAGCATCCTTTTTATTGAATAGGTACCTAATAGCTGCATGGTCAGTATAAACAATAACTTTGGTACCTACCAAATATGATCTGAACTTGTCGAAGGAGAACACTAAAGCAAGAATCTCCTTCTCAATCACTGTGTAATTAGCTTGAGCAGTATCAAGGGTCTTGCTCACATAATAGATTGAATGGAACACCTTGCCTTGTCTCTGTACCAATATTGCACCCACTGCTACATCGCTTGCATCACACATGAGTTCAAATGGCAACCCCCAGTTAGGAGCAACCAAGATAGGAGCTTCAATTAAGTTCCGCTTTAGCATCTCAAAAGCTTCTAAGCACATCGCATCGAAATCGAATTTCACCTCCTTTTCCAAAAGACTGCACATAGGTCTAGCAATCTTTGAAAAGTCCTTGATGAATCTCCGGTAAAAACCCGCATGTCCTAAGACACTTCTTACCCCTTTGATAGAAATAGGAGGGGGAAATTTTTCAATAACCTCCACCTTTGCTTTATCTACCTTGAGTTCCTGTTTAGACACTTTATGACCCAAAACTATACCTTCTCAGACCAAGAAGTGACACTTTTCCCAATTAAGCACAAGGTTAGTGCCTTCACAGCGAGCAAGTACTTTATCAAGGTTTCGAAGACATACCTCAAAAGAATTCCCAAAAATGGAGAAGTCATCCATGAATACTTCCACAAAGTCCTCCACCATATCATGGAAAATGGCCATCATGCACCTCTGGAATGTGGCAGGAGCATTGCAAAGCCCAAATGGCATGCGTTTGAACGCATACGTGCCATAGGGACATGTGAATGTAGTCTTCTCTTGATCCTCAGATGCGATCAAAATCTGATTATATCCAGAATACCCATCCAAGAAGCAATAATACTCCTGTCCTGCTAAACGGTCAAGCATTTGATCAATAAAAGGGACAGGGTAGTGGTCCTTTCTTGTGGCATCATTTAATTTCCGGTAATCCATGCAAATTCTCCATCCGGTGACAGTTCTTGTTGGGATCAACTCATTCTTGCCATTCTTCACTACTGTCATACCTCCTTTCTTAGGTACACATTGCACAGGACTTACCCATTTGCTGTCAGAGATAGGATACACAATTCCTGCATCTAACCACTTGATCACTTCTTTCTTCACGACCTCCTTCATCAAAGGATTTAGCCGGCGTTGGTGTTGTGCACTCGGTTTATGGTCGTCCTCCATGTAAATTCGGTGCATGCACAAGGCCGGACTAATTTCATGAATATCCGACATTTGCCAGCCTATTGCTTTCTTCCTTTTCTTCAATATCTCCAAAGCCGCATCAACTTGTGCTGCAGACAAATGCGCAGAAAGTATAACAGGTAAAGTTTCATTAGAGCCAAGATATGCATACCTCAAGTGCGACGGCAGAGATTTTAACTCCAGCTTTGGTGCTTCTTCAATCGAGGGTTTGGGAGGAGGTCCCAACAACCGCTCTAATAGTTCCACTACCCCTGGTCGTGAACCAATCATCGCTACATTAAGACAAGTAGCCAGTTCTTGTGCATCTGCATCTCCATCCATGTCATGCCCCACCAAAACTCTTTCCAAGGGATCCTCGGGAGTTATGCAATGCGATTCTACGACGAGATCCACAACCGTAATAGTAGATAACTCTTCATAGACAGACGATAGTTTCAAGGCGCGATAGATATCAAACACCTCCACCTTATCATGAGCTCTCATAGTCAACTGCCCAGCCGCTACATCAATCAATGCTTGCCATGTAGCTAAGAATGGTCATCCCAAAATAAATGGAACTTCAGGATTAGGCTTGAAATTTAGGACAACAAAGTCCACAGGAAAGATCAGCAACCCAACTTGCACCAAGACATCTTCTACTACTCCTTCTGGCCTTGCCACCGACCTATCGGCCAATTTGAGGATGATTGTGGTTGGTTTTGGACTACCCAACCCAAGTTTATTGTAAAAATATGCTGGCATGAGGTTTATACTAGCACCCAAATCACACAAACTGCAGGCATGAACACTTTGGCCAATGGTGATTTGACCGTGAAGCTGCCCGGATCTTTCAACTTTTTGGGTAGTCTATTCTGAATTCTCGAACTGCACTCCTCCGTGAGTGCCACTATTTCATACTCAGTCAATCTCCTCTTATTCGCCACTATCTCCTTCACATACTTGGCGTACTTAGAAATTCCCTGCAAAATATCAACCAAAGGGAGATTAATGTGAACTTGTTTAAGGAGAGACAGAAACTTACCGAATCATTCGTCCTCGTTCTGCTTTTTGAACTTTTGAGGAAACGGAGGGGGTGGTTTTATTTGAGGAACAATCATCTCAACATTCGCATCTTGAACCACTTCTTCGGGTTTCTTTTCTTCCCTCACCTCCTCAAAACTTCTCTTCTTTGGAGCTAGTTCCTCCAGTTGTAATCCACTCCTTGTACTCACCGCATTTAGTTGCCTTGGGTTAGGATCCGTGTCACCCGGATGACCTCCAGGAGGAAGCACATTGACTGCATTAGCCAATTATGGGAACTGCCTTTCCAGATTTTTCTACGCTAATTGGGTGCTTCTCAACTCTTCTCCCAACTTCCTATAGTGTTCTTCATTTTTGTTGTTGATTTCTATACTTAGCTTTTGGAACAGATCCTCATTAGTCATGCCCCTTGCTTCGCACCTTGATTATTTGGCTGTTGAAATTGCTGTCCATTACCTTGTGGTCTGTATTGGTTCTGCCCTTGAGCCTGATTTTGGTGTTGATTCTGATTTCCACCCCATGAGAAGTTTGGGTGGTTCCTCCAACTTAAGTTATACATGTTCCCATAATTCTGCGTACCTCCACCTCTTTGGGCATTCCCTAGATAGTTCACAGAGTCTGGGTTTTCACCGCAAAAATCAGACACATGGTCTCCACTTCCGCAAACTTCACACCATCCTTGCGGTTGGTGTACAACATTTACCTGTGCTTGTTGCTGCCTGAATGATAACTTCTTGAGCTGAGTGGTGAAGTTAGTTGCTAGCGCATCCAATTTTGTATTCAGTGCAGTTAATCGATCCACTTCCAAAACACCTGCAGCCTTTGATGTTGTGCTCCTTTGCGTATCACCATTCCAATCCGGGTTGCTTTCAGACATTTTGTCCAAGAGCTCCACTAACTCATCATAGGTCTTCTCAAGAGCTTGCCCACCTGCTGCAGTATTCAATAGTACCCTAGAAATATATTGAAGGCATTCAATAAAGGTATGAGCTAATACCTCATTTGCTTGATAGTGATGTGGACACGCAAGCAATAGTTGTTTAAATCTATCCCAGGCTTGGTACATGTTCTCTCCGCTTCTATGCTTGAAACTCAATATTTCTCTTCTCAGTTTTGCAGTTCTGCCTGAGGGGAAGAATCGATTAAGGAACTTCTTTGCTAACTGATCCCATGTGGTGATAGAGTTGGGAGGCTCAGAGTCTAACCATCGCCTCGCAAGGTCAATCGCACATAATCAATTGATACCCCATATGGAATATAAGTGCTGGTTATCTCTAGAAAACCTCTGAGGTGCACTTGGGGATCTTCATGGGGCAGGCTAGTGAATTGCCCATTAGTATGGAGGAGATGCACCATTGATTATTTCAACTCAAATCTTCCACCCGGCGGTGGTTTCCGTATGCTCAAGGTCATACTAGTGGTGAGTGGGACTGCCACATCACGAACTGGCCTTGGAGCTATCCCGGAGATATCCCTGCATGTATCTCTATGTGGTCTCTTTCCACGTGTTCTCCACGATCGTCAACCGGGTTCTCCTCCCGGTTTTCTGGGAGATCTAATCCTAATTCCCGTTGTCTTTCAAGATTCGCCAGCTTTCTTCGTTGTCGAAGGGCTCTTTCAAGTTCGTCGTCTGGTTCAACAAGATCACCTTTGCGAGCCAGACTTCAGATCCTAATTGCCTGCAATACAGAACGGCTAAGATCAAGTTGTTAGCACTTCGAATAATCACTAGTAGACTCAAAAGAATTAAATATAAATTAATTTCTAAGTCTCCGGCAACGGCACCAAAAACTTGTTGCTCTCAATTACACATGCAAGTGGACGTGGTCGTGCAAGTAATATAGTTGCTCTAAAATAGCCGGATTATCGAACCCATAGAGACTTGTCAATTAACTATTTACTTAATTATACTAGTCTAATTATTTATTTAAGAGTATCAAAAGAAATAAAAGAATGCAATAATTAAAGAAAAAGATGAACTTACAATACTTTGGGCAATTCTAGGGCTGCAACATGCTTAAGGTTTCATGTATCGCATCTCATGTAATGAATTAAATATGGTTATCAAATTACTGATTTACAGGGTTGATTTTATGATCATGATCTCTCGACCTCTAATCGCCTACTCCAACTAGATGTCTAACTACATCGTTGAGTGGGGATAGACAGTCCTAATTGGCGAGCATTCATATTTCATCCTGTTTTGTAACAAAGCAAGGTGTTCATCCGGGCGTCACTCCTGAACATGAATCTAAACAAAGTTAGAACAAGCTCTTTGCATTCTCTGTTCTATCTACCTCTTCATCTCTCGAGTCCAAGAATAGACAATAGATTTATTTCTATGGTGGCCTAGCATGAAATACAAAAACAAGAACACAAAAGTAATTTAAGCGATAACCAATAATTAATTCAAAACAATTGATGTTCAACAATTACCCATAGCCACAGCCCCAGAACAAGGGTCTTTAGCTACTAATACCTAAGAAAAGAAGAAGAAAAGAACCCTAAAAAGTATTGATAACTTTTCCTTCCACAATGTCTTTTTCAAAGTATCTCCAATTTCCCTAAATAATTATTCTTATGGACTATTTATAGATGTAAAACCCTAAATAAAATAATTGAATCCAAAACAAATTAGGAACCCAAAATCCAAAAGAATTGGAACTGTTGTACGCATGAACAGTAGCCAACCGCCTCAATTTGCTCTTGGTCCTTCATGAGCTGCCACGTGTCAGCAGGTATGTTTTCTTTATTCTTTACTTCTCTTTTGCAGCGTTTGATTAAATATATATATATAAATATAATATAATATTCAATTTAATCCATTAAGCTGTCTGCTTGATTTTCTTTTATAATCTTCCATCTTTAATTTGTTTTAGCTCCAAACTTCTTTAACTTTACACCAATTTAATCCAACAAATAAAATATACTGTTTAGCACAATCCATAAAATTTATTCTCAAAAAGGACAAATATAAATACTAAATTTGAGACAAATAATGATAAGAAAATATATTTTTGGCCTCAGATCAAGTACACATCAATCTTGCTTTTTGGATTACACGGACTAGGATTGACACAATTCAGAAATATATATGGACTTGTCATACACATTTAGGTGGAAGATTATACGGTGTAATAAACATATGCCAACAAGAATATAGTGCAGCCCCAACTGAAAAAGGGGTGAAACCATCTGCACACAAACCCAGCCTAACATTCCTTGGTTCAGCGGCAAAATCTGGATAAGTTCTATCAAAATGTTTCCAAGCCTCTCCGTCAGATGGATGAGACATGACACCAGGTGGTATTCTATTTTCTCGGTGCCATCTCATATGAGGAGCATAGCTATTTGATGCATACAACCTCTTCAATCTTGGTATAAGAGGTAAATAATGGATCGCCTTAATGGCAAGTTTCTTTCCAGTAGAACCAGCCTTATAGCGAGGGTGACTACAAAACTTACAAGACTCTAAATCGACATCTTCCTTAAAGTATAACATGCAACCATTTTCACAACAATCAATTCTTATCGAGGAGAGTCCTAACTTAGACACCAATGCATTTGCTTTATAATAAGAATCAGGAATCTCTACATTGGGATCAACTAATTCCTTCTTAAGATCTATCATAGAGTCCATTGCTCCTTGAGAAATATTATTGTCAGATTTGATACTTAACAATCTAACCGCAACAGACAATTTAGAATTGGACTCCCGTTGAACAAAGGACGACTACAATCACGTAATTTTTCATAAAAGGTGTTTGATTCTTCATTGGGAGCTTCTTCTACATTTTCCTCAAATTCAAAATCAGAATGCATCCCAAAAGCATCATTAACCATATTTCACATTCTAGAACCTTGGACATAATTATGCTCTGTAGATCTACTACTTTCACCGACAACAAAGTTATTAAACATAGTGTCACTTTCAACCTCACTATGACTAGTCCAAATTGTGTATCCTGGTTTGAATCCATTCATCATAAGATGCATAGCAACATTCTCTGTTGTATGATATCTCACATTTTCACAATTAACACACGGACACCTAATCAATCTTGAAGTTAAAAAAATCATCAATTAACTTTGCATGATTTATAAAACTAGTGACACCTTCTGCAAATTTCGGAATCATACTCGCTCGACCAAGATTGTTTCTATTATACATCAAACTATGATCAGGTTCCATCTACACAAACAATAATGATAATTTTAAACTTTCAAATAATTGAGTAAAACTAGCTAGGGGTTAATTAAACTTTATTTGAACTTATTTCAACAACTAAACAATATTAACTCTAACTAGTTTTGAATTAATTCCACCAACTAAACCACCTTATTTATTTGAACTTATTTTAACAACTAAACAACATTAATTCTAACTAGTTTTGACTTAATTCCAACAACTAAATACAACAACTAAGCCACATTATTTCAAATAATGAGTAAAACAAGCTAGGGGTTAATTAAACTTTATTTGAACTTATTTCAACAACTAAACAATATAAACTCTAACTAGTTTTAAATTAATTCCACCAACTAAACCACCTTATTTATTTGAACTTATTTCAACAACTAAACAACATTAACTCTAACTAGTTTTGAATTAATTCCAACAACTAAATCCACCAACTAAACCACATTATTTCAAAGAATGAGTCAAACTAGCTAGGGGTTAATTAAACTTTAATTGAACTTATTTCAACAACTAAACAATATTAACTCTAACTAGTTTTGAATTAATTCCACCAACTAAACCACCTTATTTATTTGAACTTATTTCAACAACTAAACAACATTAACTCTAACTAGTTTTGACTTAATTCCAACAACTAAATCCACCAACTAAACCCCATTATTTTAAAGAATGAGTCAAACTAGCTAGGGGATAATTACACTTTATTTGAACTTATTTCAACAACTAAACAATATAATATTAACTCTAACTAGTTTTGAATTAATTCCACCAATTAAACCACCTTATTTATTTGAACTTAGTTAAACAACTAAACAATATTAACTCTAACTAGTTTTGAATTAATTCGAACAACTAAATCCACCAACTAAACCACATTATTTAAAATAATGAGTCAAACTAGCTAGGGGTTAATTAAACTTTATTTGAACTTATTTCAACAACTAAACAATATTAACTCTAACTAGTTTTGAATTAATTCCACCAACTAAATAACCTTATTTATTTGAACTTATTTCAACAACTAAACAACATTAACTCTAACTAGTTTGACTTAATTCCAACAATTGAACCACATTATTTCAAAGAATGAGTCAAACTAGCTAGGGTTAATTAAACTTTATTTGAACTTATTTCAACAACTAAACAATACTAACTCTAACTAGTTTTTAATTAATTCCACCAACTAAACCACCTTTTTTATTTGAACTTATTTCAACAACTAAACAACATTAACTCTAACTGGTTTTGACTTAATTCCAACAACTAAATCCACCAATTAAACCACATTATTTCAAATAATGAGTCAAACTAGCTAGGGGTTAATTAAACTGTATTTGAACTTATTTCAACAACTAAACAATAATAACTCTAACTAGTTTTGAATTAATTCCACCAACTAAACTACCTTATTTATTTGAACTTATTTCAATAACTAAACAACATTAACTTTAACTAGTTTTGTCTTAATTCCAATAACTAAATCCACCAACTAAACCACATTATTTTAAATAATGAGTCAAACTAGCTAGGGGTTAATTAAACTTCATATGAACTTGTTTCAACAACTAAACAACATTAACTCTAACTAGTGTTGGTACTTATGCTTAACAAACACATTATTCCTAAATTAATGCTTAAGTGTCAACACTAGATGGACACAAATGGATCTAGCAAGAAAATCAATTTTGTCATCAAGTGGATCAACTAGTGTTGGTACTTATGCTTAACAAACACATTATCACCTAATATAAAGCTAAGTGTCAACACTCGATGGACACAAACAAATTATCACAAAATTAAAGCTAAGTATCAATACTAGATGGACACAAACACATTATAAAAAATAATTGTACTTGAACTTTAGAAATTTTAAAAACACCAAACCTTATCTCCTACTTTGATAAAAGAAGTAGTATAGTCTTGTAATGACTTTTTTAGATGTCGAGCTTCCTCAGTTGCCTAGCACGAAAAGAAACAATTTAAAATTTCTTCAGTGGTCATTATAGAGATATTTCAATCATTATAACATTCAAGAATGACTCAGACAATTTTAGGATCAGTAAGTACCTAAAATTGATCATACATAAATGGTTCTATACTATGTTTTTGCAAATTCTCCATTCTTTTGGAAATGAAAATATATTATTTTTCTATTTTTAAATCTTTGAGTAGTTATACTTGCAAAAGTTGGTAATCCTAGTTCACTTAAATCTCAAAAGAAATGATCTCTTCACTAACTTCAAATTTCCGACACTAACTTAAGTGTAATTATGTTGCAACTATTAACTAAGAAGCTTTTTTATATAGTGCACACTATATCTAGGCAAATAATACAAAGCTTATAAATTTTATGAGAAACTTAATTTATTTAAGTTAAACTTGAGAACGATTATATTAACCACATATCAAACAATACACGAGAGAGTAACTATCCATGTTACGAGTAAGTTAAAAAAGAGCTAATTTCTTCGGTTGTCTCCTAATTGCAAGCTTGAACTGCTCGCTTCTTTTAGACTCATCAAGATTCAATTTAATAACTTAGTGGATCCTTCAAGAACCCATTAACTACCCAAAAAAGAAAATCAATTCGAAAAACTTGGAAGAGTAATGAAAATAAAAAAAAAGAAGATGAAAACATACATGCTGCCGTGTCTACTGCTACTGCTGATGCTGCCGCCGCCGTCTGCTGGTGCGGAGCTCGATCTAGGCGATGCCGGTCGGAGATGGAGTGGCATGGGTCGGAGAAGGTGGCGTGGGTTGGAGAAGGTGAGAGAGGTGACTTAGGGTTTTGAGAGAAAGAGGGAAAATAATTATCATTCTTTTAAGAAATGTTAATTTACCGACCACGGGATGTCGGTATCTTTTAAAATAATTAACTATATTTAAAAGTATTTAATAAATACCGACATTGTGAAGTTGATATTATTTAAATAAAATAATAATTTAAATATACCGACCTCTTGAGGTCTGTATTTACTAATTTATTTTAGTATAAACTGACCTTTTGAGGTCGATTTTATTAGTAAAATAACACACACACACACACACACACACATATATATATATATATTACCTCCTAATTATATAGATTTAATTTTATCGATCAACACAGGTTTATCAATATCAAATTTAATATATAAATCTCCTCAAATTGATCATCGGTATTTCTTTAATTGATAATGTATTTCATATCTAAATCATTAGTATATAGGACTTGATTTGTTAAACTATTCAACGAGTATATATTATCTCCTACAATTAACATATTTCATACATTTTCAGTCGATTATTTTACCATTTGGCTACAACATCACTACACGAGAGATCCATTTTAAGTTCAGGCGTATAAACTTTGATACAATTTGATATATATATATATATATATTGTGTGTGTGCGAGAGAGAGAGAGAGAAAGAGAGGAGATTGAGAGAGACTTGGTTTATTATACTATTCGACGAGTATAAAATCAACGTATTTCATACTCCGATGAATTATCCTTTACCTTTCATTGCCTACGATATCATCGCTATAGTGTGTGTGTGTGTGTGTGCGTGTGTGTGAAGTCGGTATTTTATATTAGTTTATTTTTTAATTTATATAAAACCGTCATCCGGAGGACGATTTATTTAAAGTAAATTAAAGTATTAATTTATTATTTTTCTACATTTTAAATTCAAATAAGTTTATATTTTATTCTTAATTTGCTAAGTATTACCGATCACTTTAGGTCAGTTTTAATAAAAATAATTAATAAAAATAAAGATATTGACTTCTGGAAGTCACTATATAAATATTTAATGAAAATTAATTTAATTACTTACTATTTATTTTTACCGACTTTCGAAAATCGGTATTATAATTTTTTTATTTTTTATTTTACACAAAATCGTCCTCCGGAAGATGATTTAAATAAAATTTATTCAAAATATTTCTCAATTTTATTTTTTATATTTAATTGAGAAAAAATAAAATATTTTTATTTATGTATTAATTTAATACCGACACCAGGAGGTAGGTTTTTATTGTAATTCATTTTTTTCGAGAAAAATTTTGACCTCCAGAGGTCGGTATTTGGTTTTCCCACTTTTTCTTGCATAAAAACTGACTCCTTGTAGTCGATTTTCTGAAGTTTTTATTTTTTTATTCTTTTTAACAATACCGACCTCCGGAGGTCAAAAATTACCGACTTCCAGTAGAAGTTAGTAATTTTTAGGTTGGTATTCACTATTTTTAGTAGTGAAATCAGCAGTCTGTAATGACCCTTTAGGTCATTTCCATATTAATGCCTTTTTTCTATCATTTAGAGCGTTCTTGTAGTGACCCCAAGTCATTTATGATTTGCTGGCACTGACTGTTTGGTCGCCTGGTCGTTCGTTTGGGTTTTATGCATGTTTTCCTGTTTTGGAGTTTTTGGACCTTGAAAAGTTGATTTCGGTCATAACCTCAGGTAAACGACCTTAGAAGGGAATTCTGACAGTTCCATCAGCTCCGTAGCGGCCAAATTAGGCTAGAAGCATGATTGGCCCGAGTCCCAAGGCTTCCGGTGTGACTTTAGGGCCAGTTGGCGTTTTACCTTCGAAATTTAGCTCAAGTTTGACTTCGGTCAATATTCTTGGTAAACACACTCAGATGAGAATTTCGTCAGCGCGGTTAGTTCCAATATCCCGAGTTTGGTCTAGAATGACCCTTTGAGCACTTTCCGAGTCTTTCGATCTAATTCTGAGGGTCTTGGTTGAAGTTGGCTAAAATGGTGATTTGGGTGTGGGACCCACTTTTTATCGAAATGACCTCGTACAGAAATTCCAATTGCGCCATTGAGTTTGGAGCGATGAATTTGATGGGGTAGCATATCTCGTTTGAGTGCACGGGGTTCCGAACGAATCTCGAGAACCCCGTTAGAGTTTTGGGAAATCCCAAAACTCAGGTGGTTTACAGCTGATGTTGCAGACCCATTTCTTCTCCGCGTTTGCAGATAAGGCACCGCGTTCGCGGAGGTCTGTGGTCCTCTTCTCCGCGTTCGCGGACCCTTAGCCTGTTCGCAGAGGTGTAGCTATTAGTACTCCGTGTTCTCCCTCAGCGTTCGCGGGCCCTTGGCGACGTTCGCGGAGGTCAGCGTTGCTGACAGTATATAAGGGCAGTCGAGTTTGTTGGAAGAGTAAAGTTGGAAATTAATATCTTCTCCACTTTAAGTCGGTTGTCGGTGATTCGAAGTCCCAGGTGTTCAGATTCGCGTTGGCTATGTGGGTTAGTGCTCGGTTTCTTTTGCGTGGTCCTCGATTTCTGTAAATTTGAGGCGTAAGTTTCTACCTTTTCTAATTGTGTAAAGTTTTGCATCTTGGGTTTGTTGTTGTTTGGAGCTGATCTGAGCCCCGAGGGGTGTCTCATTGTGGAGCACTAGCTCGAGGGAGGGTTTAGGACCTCTTCACAGAGTCAATTCTGAAAATTTTGGAGCGGATCCCACGATTCCTGATTTTGACTATGAAATTGATCTGTCTCTGATTTTGATGATTTTAGTGTCTAAACGACCGTGCTGATGCTGTGATTCTATTTTTGATAGCGTGGAAGCAATCCGAGTTCATTCGGAAGGGGAAGACTCGGACAGAGTAATTTGGAGCGCGCGCGATCGGCCTTCAGGTAGGCTACGGCTTCCCTTCCTTTAGATTGAGCCTGATTGTGTAATTGCTTGCGGATTTTTGTGAATCTGGGCTGGGTAGCTAGTATATCTTCTCTTCTTCTCATAAACCATGCTTTAGGGTTGATTTTTAGGTTAATTTTTGGGATTAGCATTGTGTTATCTGAGGGGTTGCTTATCTGTGATTGTGTGATTATCTTTTGGGCTGTTTATATGTTGATGCATGCGGATTGTCAAGTTGGCTGCTTATTATGTTGGAGTTTATCTTTGGCCTTAGTTTAGGATAGACTAGTGTTGACTTAGACCCATGCACCTGGTTGACTTTGGTATGTATCCGACGTCGATTCGGATAGACTAGGTCCTTGTAGACCGGCATAGCAGACTTGGGTCTGATTGTTGAGCTTAGTTTTGGCTTGTAATGTTTGCGATCCTTCTGTCTCTTCTCCCCATTTTCTACGATGCTGATGCGTTATTAGAGGCATGGTACCTTCCTGGTTGGATGCTTCGAGGTTGGTTCTGTGGTGTTTAGTTGGTAGTGGACGTCGGTTCACATGGGTTGGGAGTGGAGATTCTCTTTGGAGTTGATTTTCCTTATACGCTCCGTCTGGCTGGGACAGGCCCCCCGGGAGTGTTAGCTAACTCACTTGGCTGGCTGGGTAAGGGCCCCCGGAGTATTAATCGGTTAGGCAATTTGACTTAATTTGGCTAAGGTTCTCTTCGGAGTGTGCATGCACCGCGCACTCGTCTGGCATGGATAGGGCCCCCGGAGTGATAGCTGGCTTACCTGTCTGGCTGGGACAGGGCCCCCCGAGGTGAGCTGGTTGGGCGGTTGGATATCGGGTCTTTGGAGGGATCGTTGTGCCCCCTCCCCCCGCCGTAGTACTCGTTTGGCTGGGTAAGGGTCCCTGGAGTGACTAGTGGGTTAGGTGTGTTGTTTTGGTAGCCAGACTTGTTGGCTAGGTTGGGGATGACTGGTTTTTCGGTTCGGAGTCGGTTTCCTTTGGTTGAGTAGATCTAGCTCTTCTGTGTACCCGTCGGGCTTATGGGTGTCCGTTCGGGTTTTATTTAACTTGTCCACGAGTGTACCTTCTCGGATTATGGGGGTCTAGTCAGGTTAGTTTAGCTGTACTTAGTTTTACTTTCGGTGTACTCGTGTGTTTGTTTTCATTTACGCTTGGCCTCTGTGTTTGTAGATTCTACCTTTTCAGTCTGTTTTTACCTTTCTTGCTCAGTCGGCCTATAATGCCTACTAGGTACCTGTTGTTTGGTACTCATGCTACACTCTGCATCTATTTTTATGATGTAGGTCCGAGCACCAGCTATCAGCGTTGAGTTCAAGCCTGCGGTAGTCTGTTCTGGAGGCGAGGGTGAGCACATGGCGTCCTGAGATTACCTGCCTCCTTCTGTTTGTATGTTTTGGCTTGTGTTTCATTTTTGAGTCACTCTGGTTTCTGTGGTCCACTTTTGGGACTTGTATTCATGTTGTAGTAGCTCTGTACATGTGACTTCTAGGTTCTAGGAGGTATCGTTGTTGTGTATAGATGTTTTTGCTTCCGCCTTTTCTTTATACATTCCTTTACTTATGCTTACGCGTAGTTGAGTTAGTTTCCACCCTCAGTCCCATTACTGTTAAGTTCCGGGATAGGGTTCGGCTTGCCTACTGGTGGGTTGGTAGGATCCATCATGACTCAAGGAATCAGGTCTTGAAAAGTTGGTATCAGAGCCCCAGGTTCGCCGGTCTCACTTGTATAGAGCTAACATCTAGTAGAGTCATGCGAATCGGCGTAGAGACGTCCGTGACTTATCTTCGGGAGGCTATAGGATGTTCTTAGGAGGTTTTCATATCTAGCATCATTTTCGTTCGTTGTTGTCCGATTTGTTTCTTGAAATCTTACTTATTTCATTCTATCGCAGGATGGCTCGCACGCGTAATAGAGGTCGACCTCGAGGTCGAGGTAGTGGTGCGGCACCAGGCCGTGATAGAGCAAGGACTCCAGAGCCGGAGGCGGAGCCTCAGTTTGAGCAGATTCCTCCTCAGCCAGTGGGGCCGAAACCATCCCAGCCACCGCCCCTGATCTACAGGTAATGCTTGCACAGATTCTAGCTGCGATAGGGGGTATTCAGCTGCAGTAGCAGGCCCCAGCTCCAGCACAACACAGTTAGCCTGCCCCATCGGGTCCAGAGATTCTCCAGCAGGGTCAGCCTGCAGCAGCGGCTCTAGAGGTTCAGCTGCCGCCAGCACCGGCCACCATTCAGCCAGATGTCTCAGATGGGGTCATGCCACTTCAAGAGCAGAAGATGCTCGGGGTGTTTCTGAGGTTGTCACCGCTGAGGTTTTCTGGGGTAGTTGGTGAGGACGCCCATGAGTTCATTACTTCTTGCCGGGAGCGACTGCAAGCTCTAGGATTAGTGGAGTCGAGGGGAGCCAACTTCACAGTGTATCAGTTAGATGGGCCAGCCAGGCAGTGGTGGCGTTCTTTTATGGACACAAACCAGCTGGGTCCCCGAGGTAACGTGGACAGAGTTTTCCAAGGCCTTTTTGGCTAGGTTACTCCTACGGAGTGCTAGAGATCACCTTCGCGATGCGTTCTCAAGGTTGGAGCAGGGCTCCATGACAGTATCTGAGTACAAGACTATCCCGTCATGCTGATATCGCCCAAATTACACCTCCCTAAGGAAGTATAAGCGGTCGCTGTCAAATAAAGAACCTAACGAAGGTTAGGGTCGATCCCACGAGGAATATGGTTCAGACTTAGATAAATTAAGATTAGTTGTACGTTTAGCCTAATTATCTCTAAAACAAAGGGGGGATTTAGATAAACTAGAATTAAAATTATTGGAGAGGAATTAAAACAAATAAACAAATAGCAGAAATTATGCAGTTTGAGATATCAATATGAGAATGAAACTAGGGTTTATGTGATCCCCATAAGCTCTTAACTCAGTAAACCTAACAATGGTAATTCTTTCTAATGTCTAGCATGCATGATCGGTAAGTTATGTATCCCTAAGTGATTGGTCCTCTAAATAGGGAATTTCACTACTCATACTAGTCCTTCTACGTGTGTCGATTTACTAACCCTTACCTTTGACCCAGATTAACCCACAACTATTTCTAGGTTGGGTTATTAGATAGCGCACTACTCAACGCTAAATCTCTGTTGTGTAATATCTTTCTCATTCATTACTACCTGGTCCGGTAAGTAGGAACCAGTCGAGTTCTAACGTGGGCCCTCGTTAAAAAGCAATCTAAACGAAGAGATTAACAAAAACATGCATAAACACTATCAAGAATTACAACATTATCAATTTTACGTTTGTTAATTAATCATGGTTCCCACAACCCTAGTTGTGGATTTAGCTACTCATGCTTGTTTGTTCACAATTCATATTAGGATTTGAATAAATCATGAACTTAAAGTAATTATAGATGAATTCCACAATCTTGAATTGAAAATCAAAAGCAAATTGCATAAATCAATCTTCAAGAATTGATCTCCTCAAAAGATGAAAAGTAATTCCCAAAGCCAGAAGGTAATATTCAAAACCTAGTCAACAACCAAAAAACTGAAATTTACATAATGTATATATAGAGAATAAATCCTAATTAGACTAGGACAAGGAAATCTGGGAAAATTCGGCCTGGGCACAGTCATCTACGGTTGGCGACCTACGACTCATAGACAGACCTACAGCTCGTAGGTCCCAACCATCATTCAGAAGTTAGAATAATTCCTGAGGGCTTCTTTCTTCGGGCATGATCTACGACTCGTCATTCAATGTACGGCCCGTCCTATTCTTCCGTCATTCAAGTTCTGCAGGTGACCCTCTCTGAAGTTATCTACGGTTGGGCATCTACGGTTCGTAGCAGGATCTGTGGTCCGTCATTCCATACCTAGCCAATTCTTCAGGCTTCTGAAACTACGACTCCAACTCATGACTCGTCAAAGCATTGACGGGTCAAAGCATTGACGGTCCGTAGACTGTCTCGTACATCACTAAAAGTTAACTGCTGCTGTATCAATCTTCTCAACTGCTCCATAAGGCCTATTCCCTGCAATTTTACACAAAAACTATTAAATCTAACAGCAAACCACTTAAGTAACATGCAAAATTCCAAGTTTAATGCATCAAAAGTACCGTAAATTCACGGTACATCAACACCCTCAACTTAAAATCTTTGCTTGTCCTCAAGCGACACAACAAATTCTAGATGACACGAGTATATAAGCAACCCAGACTTCAAGCAATTACACAACAAGTTCCTCAATCTTTCTCCTCCTTATTCATTCTCAACTAAGTGCAATTTCATTACAAACCCAACAAGCTAACTTATGCGGATCAATTCATGACATCGACATACCAATAGACACACATACATACACATATAGCAATTTTACCAGGATATCAACTTTCTAATAACACAACTTGTGCCCTCACTATAAAGAAATCCCCTTTTTTTACACATAAGTTGACTTTTTAATCTAGGGAATTAGTATACACTCACACTCAGAACAAATTAAATACAATCTGTGCACAATACCATAGGCTTGCCCTTATTTTCTTTACTTTGGCTTTTTAAACTTCTCACTAGAATCACTATAGGACTTTATTGGCTTGTAACGTAGGCTCGGGGTAAGGTTTGGTATATTTGGACATTAAGTGACTTCGCCCCACTTCTCCTTAACATCTAGTTTGGCTCGTTACCTTTCTTTTTCAGCTACTTTTCATTCTCCTTTTTGCTTTGTACTCTTTTCCTTCTGACTTGTATCAGCTTGAGTGTGATTTCTTTTCTTGACTTCTTCTTGATTATAACTTTTGATTCTTTTCTCTTCTTTTTGTTTCTTCACACTCTGAATTCTTATCATACTTACACTATCTACTTCCGTTGCTCTACACACAACTCTATTCATATCCTTGTTTTTCTTGCTTTCCTTCATAATAGCCACCCTCAACTTACACATTTAGTATGAGCTAAGGTACACATTATCCTTAGAAAGGACCAGGGCCAGAATTCAGGTAACTTTGCAGTAGCCACCCTCAACATAGGCTTTTGGCCTATGTTGAGGTGCACGATGTCCATGGAGGGACCAGGGCCAAAACAAATTTTTTTAACAATACTTTAAGGGAAGGTGAATTGGGTGTAAAGAAAGAATGGTATTCGTTAGGCTCAATCATTTGGATCAAAAAGGGAAAGATTTTCACACATGATTTGGTTATTTCATTTAGGCTTAAGTGGACTTAATAATAACAATGGCCTATGATCATCTTCTAGTGTTCAGTTTAAATTACCTTAGCAAGACCAACGGGGCAAGTTCTAGATTGTCACATCTTATACGAATATTCATATACTCTCACTCTCACATGGCACCTTGTTGCAAATATCGAATCATCAATGAACCCGGTTAATGCTATAGCTTAAGTAATAGTGTCCTATCGATACTAATCATGTCATTCAAAGATCCAACATATTCAACTTATTCAATTCACATTCACAGCACAAATTTTAAGATTGGAGGGATATCAATTTTTTACACACTAATGCCATCATGCTTTATTTCCAGAACACTTGAACACAATCACAATCCTAAACATGTCGGTTCAACAGAAAGTAAACAGTTTCTTAGGGAAAAAGAACACAGGCAAGAAAACCCCAAGGAGGGATTTATGAGTTATACTACTCAAAATTCACATTAACGCAAAACCCATTTGCTCCCACCCCCTCGAAGAAAATAATGCAATGTCCTCAATGCACAAGAAAAATGAAAACATCGGGTGAGACAAACTTGTGGCGCATATGCGACGGAGATCCATTAAAAACTGGTGGGTCCAGTAGCCTGGAACCCACGGGATCACCATGCTGGGCACCATCAGTAGTACCCTCATTCGTAGTGCTGGGCTCGCCATCAGTAGCAAGCCCCGATGCAGAAGCACCTGCACCCATCTCCCGCTCACGCTCTTGTCTCAACTGCTCATCCAACACAGACTGCTGTCGGGCAGCCTCATGCTCCCGACGTTCCCGCTTCCGAGCTCGCCTCGCCGCCTTTGAGTCTAATGCAATATCCTCACTAGTATGGACCTGCTTTCCTTCTCCTCAGGAGGGCTCAATGGCCTGCTGTACTCCATCGAAAAGTGCATTACGCACTATATCATCTGCATCAAGCTCTGGTGCAGGTTTCGGAATAGCCACATTTGTAGCAGCCAATGCGGTAAGATCAGCACAGAGACTAGCTAACTCCGTCTGGAAGGCAGGCAGATCAACCGCAGACCCAGACTGGGACCTCTTCATCATCTGGCTCTCGAATGCATCAATCCGCTGGTTAACCGCTAGTATCTTGGTATCAACCATCCGCTCGATCCGGGCCTCAAACTCCTCAACTGGCTTCTACATCCATGGCCGGATATGCTGTAATAAGGGTGACATCTGAGCCTCTAGCCGGCTCACCCTAGCAATGATGAGTATGGCGGTCCCTGTAGTAGGTGGAACACGGGGTGTGCCCGTTGTAGAAGCTGATGAGGTGGATGGGGGCACAGACCCTTGAGGCTCTGCTGTAGGTGTCGACACTGTATCATCATCCTACTCGGGGGCAATTGCCTCGCCCATGAGTGGTAGCTCCACCTGAATACCCTTGCGCGGTGCGACAGGGTTGGTGTCATCTCGTATAAGACTAATATCCATGGTCTTAGACACCTTAATGTAAGAATCAGCAAAATAAATCGGGACCGTCGCCTCTCGACACAACCTGAAAATGAGGCAGGGAAAGGGAAAGGGAAAGGTCGTCGTCGTCCGAAAGGCCCTCTCATGTATCTCGACAATGATCACCCTAGCCAAATCAACCTTGTGCCTCGCCATCAATCACGCTACCATCACTGCCCGGTCCCAAGACAACTGGTTATCCGCCATAGTAGGGGACAATCGGGTACTCACGATAGACCACCAAAATTTAGCTGCAAAGCTTAGTGTAGCCTTCTTAATAGGCAGGGTAATGTCTCAGACCCACTCAGTATGGACTCTCTGCTCAGCAATATGTCCAGCTACCCACCGAAGCAAGGATCTCTCTGCGCCGCATCTCTCATAGCTCGACTGCGGACCTGCTGCATCCTATAATCAAACTCAGCCGTGTTGATAGGCTGAGCATGTAAAGGGCCGTAAATAAAATGGCGTAGTCTGGCCTCTGAAATATCAACAAGAATGTCCTGGACTAAAGTAGACTAGAGTGGGGGCTGCTCTAATGGCTTTGCCCTCCGAGGCAAAGTCTGAAGTACCGTGGCAGCATAAGATGCGTAGAATTCACGTACCATGATCGGACTATACTGGGTAAGCGTCTCAGCCATCCACTCACAGCGATGCCTCCTAAAAAGCTCATGTATCTGGGGAATGGTGTGGAGGCTGCCTGTAAGTGCCCGCCGCTCTTCCTCTATCTGCCTAGCGGACTTGTGTTGGGCATTATCGCGGATAGCATCAGTATAGATTCGATACATGCCCGGAACACACCACAGGTTAGGCTCGCCCTCAACCCTACTCGGTGATATTGCCCAAATTACACCTCACTGTCAAATAAAGAACCTAACGAAGGTTAGGGTCGATCCCACGAGGAATATGATTCAGACTTAGGCTAATTAAGATTAGTTTTACGTTTAGCCTAATTATCTCTAAAATAAAAGGGAGATTTAGATCAACTAAATTAAAATTATTGGAGAGGAATTGAAACAAATAAACAAATAGCAGAAATTATGCAGTTTGAGATATCAATATGAAAATGAAACTAGGGTTTATATGTTCCCCATAAACTCTTAACTCAGTAAACCTAACAATGGTAATTCTTTCTAATGTCTAGCATGCATGATCGGTAAGTTATGTACCCCTATGTGATTGGTCCTCTAAATAGGGAATTTCACTACGCATACTAGTCTGTCTACGTGTGTCGACTTACTAACCCTTACCTTTGACCCAGATTAGCCCATATCTATTTTTAGGTTGGGTTATTAGATAGCAGACTACACTATTGTGTAATCTCTTTCTCATTCATTACTACCTGGTTCGGCTAGTAGGAACGAGGCGAGTTCTAACGTGGACCCTAGTTAAAAAGCAATCTAAACGAAGAGATTAACAAAACATGCATAAACACTATCAAGAATTACAACATTATCAGTTTTACTTACGTTAATTACTCATGGTTCCCACAACTCTAGTTGTGGATTTAGCTACTCATACTTGTTTGTTCACAATTCATATTAGGGTTTGAATAAATCATGAACTTACAGTGACTATAGATGAATTTCACAATCTTGAATTGAAAATCAAAAGCAAATTGCATAAATCAATCTTCAAGAATTAATCTCCTCAAAAGATGAAAAACAATTCCCAAAGCTAGAATGCAATATTCAAAAACTAGTCAACAACTAAAAAAATGAAATTTACATAATGTATATATAGAGAATAAATCCTAAGTAGACTAGGCAAAGGAAATCAGGGAAAATTCGGCCTGGGCAAAGTCATCTACGGTTGGCAACCTACGGCTCGTAGACAGACCTACGGCTCGTAGGTCCTAACCGTCGTTCAGCAGTTTGAATAATTCTTGAGGGCATCTTTCTACGGGCATGATCTACGACTCGTCATTCAAGTACAGCCCGTCATGTTCTTTCGTCATTCAAGTTCTGCAGGTGACCCTCTCTGAAGTTATCTACGGTTGGGCATCTACGGTTTGTAGCAGGATCTACGGTCCATCATCTTGGTCCGTCATTCCATACTTAGCCAATTCTTCCGGCTTCTGAACCTACGACCCCAACTCATACTCGTCAAAGGATTGACGGTCCGTAGACTGTCTCGTACATCGCCAAAAGTTAACTGTTGTTGTATCAATCTTCTCAACTTCTCTAAAAGGCCTATTCCGTGCAATTTTACACAAAAACTATTAAATCTAACAACAAACCACTTAAATAACATGCAAAATTCCAAGTTTAATGCATCAAAAGTACCGTAAATTCACGGTACTTGACATGCCACGATGATCTTGCCCATGGAGGAGGAGAGAAGTCGATGCTGTGTTAGGGGTTTGAGGCTGCAGCTGCGTATTGAGTCGCAATCTATGGTTTCAGCGGGCTATTGTTTTATGGATGTCGAGGATCATGCCCGCACACTTGAGCAACTCTGTCGCGAGGCCCACGGGGGCAGCGACAAGAAGGACCGACAGGATGATAGAGTTAGTGGGCCCCATTCTAGGCTCACAGTTACTCGGGACCAGGGCCATAAGAGGTTTGAGTCAGGTCAGCCTAGTAGCTCGTTTCAGGCATCATTGTAGATTTCAGAGGGTGACCAGCAACGTTAGGGTGGTTATAGTGCCGGTCCGACCCAGGGCTGATGTGGTTTTTAGAAAAGTTCCTTTACGTGTGGAGAGCTTGGTCATTGGGCTAGGGAGTGTCCTATCTCCATATCAGCTTTACCAGCCCCTCATGCGGCGAGATCAGTTTGAGCAGTAGCACCTCCAGCTAGAGGAAGAGGTCAGCAGCAGGGTGCGCGGGGAGGTAGGACAGGTGGCATGGTGGATGCATGGGGTATATGGGCCCAGGGCTATTTTTATGTAGCTTCAGCCAGAGTAGAGACCGAGGCGTCTGATGATGTGATTACAGGTACGGTTCTCTTATGCCATCAGTCCGCTTCAGCTTTATTTGACGCTGGTTATACCTATTCGTATGTGTTTGCTTATTGTGTTCCTCGGTTGGGGGTGAGTCCAGAGCCCTTGTTAGTACCTTTGTGTGTTTAGACCCTAGTAGGGGATTTTTTAGTAGTGGATCAGGTTTGCAGGTCCTGTGTGGTGACTATTCAGGGGCAGGTCACTCGGGCTGATCTTATTGTGCTTAGTATGGTTGATTTTGATTTGATTTTGGGCATGGATTGGCTATCCCCTTACCGAGCGGTCTTGGATTGCTATGCCAAGACAGTTACTTTAGCCAGGCCTGGTATTCCGCCGGTGGTGTGGCAGGGTTCTTGCTATCGCACACCAGTTGGGGTGATTTCTTGTATTCAGGCCCAGAGGCTTGTGGATAACGGATGTTTGGCTTATTTGGCATATGTTAGAGATGTTAATAGGGAGAGCTCTACGGTGGAGTCGGTGCCTATAGCCCGAGAGTTTGCTGATGTATTTCTTGCCGACCTTCCTAGCCTACCCCAGAGCGAGATATTGATTTTTCCATTGATTTGGAGCTGGGTACTCGTCTGATTTTCCATCCTATCGTACCGTATGGACCCCGTAGAGCTCAAGGAGCTCAGTGTTCAGCTTCAAGATCTCTTGGGTAAGAGATTCATTCGGCCTAGTGTATTGCCTTGGGGTGCCCCAGTCCTGTTTCTAAAGAAGAAGGACGGTACTATGCGGATGTGTATTGATTACAAGAAGCTGAATAAGGTGATGATAAGGAACCGTTACCCTATTCCTCGTATTGATGATCCGTTCGACCAGCTTCAGGGTGTCGTAGTGTTTTCTAAGATTGACTTGAGATCCGGCTACCACCAGCTGAGGGTTAGAGTAGCGGACATCCCTAAGACAACATTTAGGACTCGTTACAACCATTATGAGTTCCTAGTGATGTCTTTTAGGTTGACTAATGCCCCTGCTACTTTCATGGACTTGATGACTCATGTATTCAAGATGTATCTAGACTCCTTCGTCACAGTCTTCATTGATAATATCTTGGTATACTCGCGGAGCCATGGTGAGCATGAGCATCATTTGAGGATAGTGCTCCAGGGTACTACATGCGTTTTGTTAAGGGTTTCTCTTCTATAGTGGTGCCTCTTACTCGGTTGACTCGCCAGGATATTCCCTTTGTGTTGTCGGAGAAGTGTGAGAGGAGCTTTCTGAGGCTTAAGGAGTTGCTTAACACCGCTCCTATATTGACTCTTCCAGTTGAGGGCGAGGGCTTCATGGTTTATTGTGACGCATTCAGCATTGGTTTGGATTGTGTATTGATGCAGCAGGGCCGAATTATTGCTTATGCGTCGAGGCAACTTAAGCTGCATGAGCGCAACTACCCCACTCATGATTTGGAGTTGGCGGCGGTAGTTTTTGCGCTTAAGATCTGGAGGCATTACCTATATGGAGTTCATTGCGAGATCTATACCGATCATAGGAGCCTTCAATACATTATGACCCAGAGAGATCTTAATTCGAGGTTGCACCGTTAAATTGAGCTCCTAAAAGGACTATGAACTCTCTATTCTCTATCATCTGGGCAAGGCGAATGTGGTAGCAGACGCCTTGAGCTAGAAGGCAGTGAGTATGGGTAGTCTAGCCTTCCTTTCTATTTCGGAGCGACCCTTGTCTTTGGACATTTAGTCCTTAGCCAACCAGATGATCAGGCTTGATGTTTCAGATTCCAGACTGGTGTTAGCCTATGTGGGTGTTCAGTCATCTCTGCTAGATCAGATCCGTGGCCGTCAGTTCAAGGATGAGTCCTTGGTGGCACTCCGAGATAGAGTATTGGCAGGTGATACAGGGCAGGCTCCATTAGACTCAGATGGGGTTTTGAAATTTGCAGGCCATTTGTGTGTTCCGAGAGTAGGAGATTTGATTCAGCTGATCCTTAGCGAGGTCGATGACTCCAGGTATTCTATCCATCCGGGTACAGCTAAGATGTATTATGATCTGAGGCAGCACTACTGGTGGTGCGGTATGAGGAGGGACATCTCAGATTATGTGTCCCGTTGCTTGTGTTGTCAGCAGGTGAAGGCTGAGCATTTGAGGCCTAGTGGTGAGTTGCAGAGATTACCCATTCCTGAGTGGAAGTGGGAGCGTATCACCATGGATTTCATAGTGGGTTTGCCTTGGACTTCTAGAGGTGTTGACAACATTTGGGCTATCGTGGATCGATTGACCAAGTCAGCGCACTTCCTCCCAGTTCATACTTCCTTCAGTGCTAAGAGGTTAGCTCGTGTGTACATTCGGGAGGTTGTCCGTGTTCATAGTGTGCCTGTTTCTATCATCTCAGACCAAGGTTCACAGTTCACTTCTAGCTTTTGGAGGGTATTTCAGGAGGAGTTGGGCACCCGTGTCGACCTTAGCACAACATTCCACCCGCAGATCGATTGCCAGTCAGAGCGTATTATTCAGATCCTTGATGATATGTTACGAGCTTGCATTATGAACTTTGAGGGTTAGTGGGACCAGTTCTTGCCCTTGGTGGAGTTTGCGTATAACAACAGCTACCACTCTAGTATTCAGATGGCCCCATTTGAGGCTTTATATGGTAGGCGTTGTCTCACCTTAGTTGGATGGTTTGAGTCTATGGAGCCTAGGTCGTGTGGTACATACTTGTTTCAGGAGGCCTTAGCACATGTGAGGATGATTCAGGATCAGCTCAGGACGACTCAAAGTAGACAGCAGAGTTACGCAGATCACAGGCGACTGCCACTGAGATTTGTCATTGGTGATAGAGTAGTCCTCCGAGTATTGCCCATGAAGGGAGTGATGAGATTTGGGCAAGCTTAGCCCCAGGTATATTGGGCTTTTTGAGATCTTGAGGATAGTCGGTGATGTGGCCTATGAGTTAGCCTTACCTCCAGCATTCTCAGCTATTCATCCAGTATTCCATGTTTCGATGCTGCGCCAGTATGTTCTAGATGAGTCTCATGTGCTCCAGTATGATGCCATTGCGTTGGATGATCGCCTGACCTATATTGAGGAGCCAGTTGCTATTTTGGAAAGAGATGTGAGGCAGCTGAGGTCCAGAGCCATTCATGTGGTTAAGGTCTGTTGGAGGTATCATCAAATTGAGGAGGCTACCTGGGAGACCGAGCGGGAGATGTGGGAGTAATTCCCTAGTTTATTTGAGCCCTTAGGTACTTTTTGACTTTTACTTTTGATGACGAAAGTCCTTTTAGTAGTGGATGTTGTGATGACCCTTCAGATCATTTTCGTGTTAATGCCTTCTTTCTGTCGTTTAAAGCGTTCCTGTAGCGACCCCAAGTCATTTATGACTTGCAGGCACTGACTCTTCAGTCGCCTAGTCGTTCGTTTGAGTTTTATGTCTGTTTTCTTGTTTTGGAGCTTTTGGACCTTGAAAAGTTGATTTCGATCATAACCTCAGGTAAACGACCTCAGAAGGGAATTCAGACGGTTCCATGAGCTCCGGAGCAGCCAAATTAGGCTAGAAGCATAATTGGCCTGAGTCTCGAGGCTTTCGGTGTGACTTTAGGGTCATTTGGCGCTTTAACCTTTGAAATCTTGCACAAGTTTGACTTTGGTCAATATTCTTGGTAAACGCACTCGAATGAGAATTCCATCAGCGCAGTTAGTTCCGAAATGCTGAATTTGGTCTAGAATTACCCTTTGAGCACTTCCGATCTAATTTCGAAGACCTTGGTTGAAGTTGGCTAAAATGGCGCTTTGGGTATGGGATCCACTTTTTGTTGAAAGGACCTCGTATGGAAATTTCGACTATGCCATTGAGTCTGGAACGTCAAATTTTATAGGGGTAGCATATCTCATTTGCGTGCACGGGGTTCCGGATGAATCACGAGAACCCCGTCGGAGTTTTAGGAATGCTTAAAACTCAGCTGGTGCACAACTGATGTTGCAGACCCATTTCTTCTCCGCATTCACGGATAAGCCTCTACGTTCACAAAGGTGTAGCTTTTAGTACTTCATGTTCACGGGCCCCTGGCCGCGTTCGCGGAGCTGTGACTATTCTCCCTCCGCGTTCCTGGGCCTTTGGCCACGCTCATAGAGGTCAGCGGTGCTGACAGTATATAAGGGCAGTCAGGTTTGTTGGAGGAGTAAAGTTGGAAAATTCATATCTTCTCCGTTTTAAGTTGGTTTTCGATGATTAGAAGTCCTAGGTGCTTGGATGTGCGGTGGCTGTGTGGGTTAGTGCTCGGTTTGTGTTTGGTGGTCCTTGATTTCTGTGAATTTGAGGCATAAGTTGCTACCTTTAGCTAATTGTGTAAAGTTTTGCATCTTGGGTTTGTTGTTATTTGGAGTTGATCCGAGCCTCGAGGGGTGTCTTGTTTTGGAGCATAAGCTCAGAGAAGGATTTAGGACCTTTTCATAGAGTCAATTCCAGAAATCTAGAGTGCATCCCACGATTCTCGATTTTGACTCCGAAATTGGTCTGTCTCCGATTTTGATGATTTTAGTGTCTAAACAACCGTGCTGATGTTGTGATTCCATTTTTGATAGCGTGGCAGCAATCTGTGGCCGTTCGAAAGGGGAAGACTATTATAGAGTGATTTAGATTGCACTCAGTCGGCCTTCAGGTAGGCTACGACTTCCCTTCCTTTAGATTGAGCCTGATTGTGTAATTGCTTGCGGATTTGTGTGAATTTGGGCTGGGTAGCTAGTATCTCTTCTCTTCTTCTCAGCATCCATGCTTTAGGGTTGATTTTCGAGTTAATTTTTGGGATGAGCACTGAGTTATCGGAGGGATTGCTTACCTGTGATTATTTGTTGGGCTGTTTATATGTTGATGCATGTGGATTGTCGGGTTGGCTGCTTATTGTATTGGAGTTTATCTTCTGCCTTAGTTTAGGATATATTAGTGTTGACTTAGACCCATGCACATGGTTGACTTTGGTATGTATCAGACGTCGATTCGGATGGACTAGGTCCTTATAGACCGGCATAGTAGACTTGGGTCTGATTGTTGAGCTTAGTTTTGGATTGTAATATTCGCGATTCTTCTGTCCCTTCTCCCCATTTTTTGTGATGCCGATGTGTTATTGGAGGCGTGGTATCGTCTTTGTTGGATGCTTCGAGGTTGGTTCTGTGTTGTTGTAGTTGTAGTGGACATCGATTTACATGGATTGGAAGTGGAGATTCTCTTCAGAGTTTGTTTGCCTTATACGCTCCATCTAGCTGGGACAGGGCCCCCGGGAGTGTTAGCTGACTCACTTGGCTGGATGGGTAAGCGCCCATGGAGTGTTAATCGGCTAGGCAATTGGACTTAATTTGGCTAAGGTTCTCTTCGAAGTTGGCATGCACTGTGCACTCGTCTAGCAGGGACAGGGCCCCCGGAGTGATAGCTGGCTTACCTGTCTAGCTGGGACAGGGCCCCCGGGGTGAGCTGGTTGGGTGGTTGGATATCAGGTCTTTGGAGGGGTCGTCGTGGCCCCCCCGTAGTACTCGTCTAGCTAGGTAAGGGCCCCCAGGGTGACTAACGGGTTAGGTGTCTTGTCTTGGTAGCCAGACTTGTTGGCTAGGTTGGGGATGACTGGTTGTTCAGTTCGGAGTCGGTTTCCTTTGGATCCGTAGATCTAGCTCTTCTGTGTACCTGTCAGGCTTATGGGGGTCCGTTCGGGTTTTATTTAACTTGTGCACGAGTGTACCTTCTGGGCTTATGGGGTCCAGTTAGGTTTAGTTTAGCTGTACTTAGTTTTACTTTTTGTGTACTCGTGTGTTTCTTTTCATTTCCGCTTGGCCTCTGTGTTTGTAGATTCTACCTTTTCAGTATGTTTTTATCTTTCTTGCTTAGTCGGCCTATGATGCCTACTGGGTACCTATTGTTTGGTACTCATGCTACACTTTGCATCTGTTTTCGTGATGCAGGTCCGAGCACCAGCTATCAGCGTTGAGTTTGAGCCTGCTGCAGTCTATTTTGAAGGCGAGGGTGAGCACATGGTGTCCTGAGATTACCTGACTCATTCTGTTTGTATATTTTGGCTTGTCTTTCATTTTTGAGACAATCTGATTTATGTGGTCCACTTTTGGGACTTGTATTCATGTTGTAGTAGCTCTGTACATGTGACTTCCAGGTTCTGGGAGGTATCGTTGTTGTGTATAGATGTTTTCGCTTCCGCCTTTTCTTTGTATGTTCCTTTACTTATGCTTTCGCGTAGTTGAGGTTAGTTTCCAGCCTCAGTCCCATTACTGTTAAGTTTCGGGAAAGGGTTTGGCTTGCCTACTGGTGGGTTGGTAGGCACCATCAAGACTCGAGGAATCGGGTCGTGACACAGTCTCATCCACGATAATCTTCAGGTTGTAATTTTGAGAGGTTCTATTATTCATCATATCAACCACGAGCAAGCAATCCATTTCTGTATATAATGCCTAGTCGATGCCCATTATTCTTCAATCATTGAACAACATACTAAGTAGCTGATGCCTCCTATTCCACCCTCTCCGTTATGCTCCAGAAAACTTCCATCTGTGTTAAGTTTAATCATTCCTTGTTGTGGTTTGTTCCACACCACAATCTTGTAGTCTCTGTTCATCCCAAACCTGATTGTTTATGAGGTTTTTCACTTGAATTTTGATAGAGTGACTCAGGTCAGGAGTGTAAGTTGCTAAAGATCCATAGCTTGTCCAGTTGTCCCACCAAAAACTATAATCCCCTTTTTGAATGTTCATGATCATATTGTGCTCAACTTTTGATCTGAATTGTGTAAGATTCTTCCAGATATGTGAGTTACCAGATACCCAAACTTTAGCAATGGGATGAGATTGGACACAGTACTTGGTCTTAGTGAATTTAGACCACAAAGTATGTTGACACCTGAACCTCCACCACTTCTTGATAATGAGGATATCACAAACATCTTTCATGTTTCTCATACCTAAGCCACCTTCATTTCTCGAAAAACACATGTTCTTCCACGAGCTCCAATGAAATTTATCTTTATCTGTTGTGGAGCCCCAAAAGAACCTAGAAAAATGTCTCTCCATGAGCTTGATAATACCTTTAGGGAGAGTTAAAGTAGTAATAGTGTATAAATGCAATGATTGGAGGACATGTTTAATGAGAATGTATTTGCATCTGTATGAAAGCATGCTGCTTTGCAAACCATTGAGTCTTTTGATAACTTTCGATAACAACTTCTCAAAATATTCATTCCTTTTCTTCCCAACATAGATAGGACATCCAAGATAATCAAAAGGAAACTCCTTGTTAGGGAAACCAGTAGAACTTTTGATTTTGTTAATCCTACTAGGTCTTGTACCAAGAGCAATAAGGAAAAAACATTTATTTTTGTTCATTTTTTGGCCTGAACTTTTCTCATCCCAGTGAATTTGCTTCATAATTATCCTAATGGATTTGGTATTCACACTAGTAATATCACAATGTCATCAGCATACGATAGATGATTAATAATTGGCCCCTTCATGGACATAGTAAAAGGTAAGAAATGATCATTTTGAATAAGTCTGTTAAGCAATCTAGCTAAAACTTCAGCACCAATGATAAAAGAGAAGGAAAGTGAGGATCACTTGTTTAAGACCTTGTGAAGAAGTAAAAAAATCATTTCTTGTGCCATTAACAATGATGGATTACCAAATATTAGATAATATGCCCATGAACAGTTTCGTAACATCTTTAGAGAAACCAAAATTTATGCATAATAGAACTCAAGGGAAAAGGGCCAACTTTGTCATTTAGAACTAATATACCCCTGGTTACAAAAGTGGCTTACATATACCCCTACCGTTACAAAATTGGCTCACATATATCCCTTACCGTTACAAAAGTGACTCACATATACCCCAACCGTTACAAAAGTGATAAAATTATTTTAAATTAATTTTTAAGATTTTTCATTTTTCAAAAAATCATGTATTTAATCTTTTTTCACACATAAATTATTTTTTTGACTTCTTTGATTATTATTATTTGAGTTTCTTATTCTTATTTGATTTTTACTTTCATTCTTTAGTGTAAAAATAAGAGAAATAAAAAGAAAGAAGTGTAAATGAAAGAACAGAAAAAAATTATAATGTACTTTAGTTTTATATTTGAAAAAAAAATTGGGGCATCTATAATAATTTTTATAAAAAAATAAGAGGAAACAAATAAGTCTGACCATCAAAATAATAAATTCAAATTAGTCAGTGAATTAAAAAAGTCACAAAAGATTGTGTGAGAAGGATCAAATATACCCCTACATGGATTATTATTTTTAAAAAAAATTAATTTAAAAATAAATTTTTTCACTTCTGTTAAAGGAAGAGGGTATATGTGAGTCATTTGTGTAACAATAGGGGTATATATGAGCAATTTTCATAGCAAGGGGTATATCAATGTCACGACCTAAAGTACCCCCTAGACATGACATGGCATATAAGATCTCGAAAGGCCCCATACAAGCCACTTAGCATACATCATACAAGATAATAGTAATTAAGAGTTCTAAAGACAATTGTATATCATCAAGAGTTGACAAAAGCATAGAGGAAATATAACATAGTCTCAAAGCCATCTAATACATCATTAAAATGAAAGTTGGGACGTAACCCATACAAGTTCAAAAGTAAAATGACATAAAACTATAAGCGTGGCATTGTCCGCAAAGTATGAGGACTCACCAAGTCTTCTTAATCACAAGGACAATGATCTAGACACGAATGGAGGGATAGGAGACTTCACGCCCTACATTCATGAAACAATGTAGGCAAGAGTATGCATTAGTACATAAAATGTACCAAGTATGATAACTATGCGTAGAAGTTATAAAATCATGCTAAAAAGGGGCTATACATAAGATGCAATGACAAAGCTAAATCATAAAATTACATGATGGAAAGCACGAGTTAAAAAAACCATGGTCAATGCAACGAAATTATCTTAAAACAACACATGCTTGAAATACCTTTTTAAGAAGTAACCTTAATTCATTATGTGGGAAATGAGCCTTAACCGACATAGACCATGTGAGCTATAACATGGAATCCGGTGTCTACCCCACACTGAAAAGAGGTGTCCTTACTTGCAAAGGTAAGAACGATAACCTTCTAACTTAAGTGGATCCACTAGCTAATGTCTATCTAAGACAAGCCTATGGTGGCACATAGTTTATGGAACATGGGTAATCGCCTCTTGTCCACTCGGTGCTAAGGGTAATTCCCATGGATTAATTATAATTCATAACTTATCTTATCATTAGTAGACATGGGTAATCGCCTCTTGTCTTATTATTCATGGAAGGCACACCAAATAGCCAATCCAAGCTAAAATTCATTAGAATAGCTCCTTAATCTTGATTCAAAGTTTTGTTTAGAAAACCTTTCAACCTTTTTGAATCCTTCAAGTGAGAAAATCCTTTCACAACAACAATAACAATGCTTCACTCTCAAAGTAACTTAAAGCGTCATCAATTTCATAAAGGAACATGCATATCTTCATAAATTCATCTTTCATAGTTCAAGAACCTCCTCATATGATCAAAGTCTAGAAATCATAGATCATGCATGGGTTCATGGTAATTCAATTAAAAACATGCAATTATCTCAATTCATGCATAAAAAGACTTAAATCAATCAATTAGATCACAATTTGATAGAGCCCATGAGATAGAAGAAAATCCTAACTTCAATTGGAGAATCCTAACTTGTAAAATTAGGGAATTTAGGAATCATATTGAGGAAAGGACTCCATAGCTGAAAGCCATCATACCTTGGATTTCAAAGTCCACAATCCATGGACGATTGGAGACTTGACTTGAATCTCTAGCCTTCTTCTTCAAGCTTTAGAGAGAGAAATATTAAGGGAAAATTTTGGAGAGATTTGGGGGAATTTGAAGAGTGATTAGAGTGGGTAGATTTTAGGCTTAGAAGACTTATATATGGTATAGGATTAGGACTAAATTGACTTATATTAGGCATAAGTCAATTAGGAAAAAGACCAAAAAGCCCTAAAAAAAACTGCAACTTAGACCTACGGTCCGTAGGTACTTCTACGGACCATCCTGGCCAACCGTAGAAAGATTCAGAGACCATTAATTTTGACCTTCAATAGTTGGAACCCATGTATGGTTGGTAGTTCTACCTACGGACCGTACATGGTAACCGTAGATCCCAACTTAAGGTTTAAAATTTGACTAAGTCTGGGAGAGACCTACGAGACCTATCTACGACTCGTACATGGAATGACGGGCTGTCCTGGCGAACTATCAAAGGGATTCTGAAACTTCAATTTTGTAATTATTTTCCCTACTACCTACGGATGCCATCTATGGATCGTAGGTGGGGATCCGTAGACACAGACACCAGTTTAGAAAATCTGAGATTTTTCCTTCTTTTTTTTTCAAAATCCGAGGTGTTACAATATCTCCCCCTTGGGAAAATTCGTCCTTGAATGGAACTCAAGACATCATAAGAAGGGTAGAAACTAGATCTATCAGCCCAACATAAATGCAATCACATAAATACACACAGCCGAGGAGGCAACATCAACTCCAAGCTAAAGCATGTTCAAAACATCATTTCATAAAGTCTATATGTAACTTATTCTCAAATGCACATAACATGAAGAAAGCAATCAAGTTAACTCATTTTCTCAAAAATTAAGCTTTTCATGAACATGCATAAATGAGGAATCATGGGAATATCTAAGACGCATGAGACCAAAAGAGTGAACCATGAGGACCTCAATACCTTAAGCTAGAGTAGGGTGGAGGGAAAGAGATGAGGATAACGTGACATCATATCGGCCTCGGCCTCCCAAATAGCTCCTTCAACTAACAGATTCCTCCAAAGAACCTTTACGGAAGCAATTTCTTTATTTCTTAACTTTCGAACTTGCTGGTCCAAAATCTCAACCAGAATATCTTCATAAGAAAGACTCTCTTTTACACCAGACTCTTCAATGGCACTATAGATGCCGGATCACCAACACATTTCTTCAATAAGGAGACATGGAAAATCAAATGAATCGATGCTAAATCATTAGGCAAATCAAGTTCATAAGGAACCTTACCAGTTTGCCTCAAAATTTGATATAGACCCACATAACGGGGACTAAGCTTCCCTTTCTTTCCCAACCTCACTACACCCTTCATAGGTGAGATTTTCAAGTAAACTCGATCATTAACATTAAATTCTAGATCTCTTCTTCATAACATTGGCATAAGACTTTTGCTAACTTTGAGCATTTTCAACCTTTCTCTAATAAGCCGAACTTTCTCGATAGCCTTATGTACCAACTCAGGACCTATCAAAGAAAATTCACCAACTTCAAACCAACCTATAGGAGATCTACACCTCATACTATAAAGTGCCTCAAATGGCGCCATACCAATACTCGAATGGTAGCTATTATTGTACGCAAACTCAATCAAAGGAAAATGATCATTCCAATTACCCTTGAAGTCAATCACACAAGCTCTCAACATATCTTCCAAAGTTTGGATAGTATGCTCCGCTTGCCCATCGGTTTGAGGATGAATGGCCGTGCTAAGCTTAACACGGGCACCAAGGCTCTTTTGGAAAGATTTCAAAAACTGAAAAGTAAATTGGGTACCACGATCAGATATAATGGATAGGGGCACTCCATGCAACCTAACCATCTCCCTTAGGTACAACTTTGCATAGTCTTCCGCTGAGTAAGAAATCTTGACGAGAATGAAATGGGCCAATTTCGTCATACGATCCACAATAACCCAAGTTAAGTCATGTTGTCTCCGGGTGAAGGGTAAATCAACAATAAAGTCCATATTCAGGCCTTCCCACTTCCAAGTAGGAACACTAATATATTGGGACAAACCTCCCGGCTTTTGGTGCTCAACTTTCACTTGTTGACAATTGGGACACTTAGCCACAAATTTTGCAATATCCTTCTTCATCCCATTCCACCAGTAGACCTCCCGCAAGTCACGGTACATCTTGGTGGCTCCTGGGTGAATGGAATATCGAGAACTATAGGCTTCCAATAAAATCTGCTCCCTCAAACTATCTACATTGGGAACACACAAACGACCTTGATATTGGAGTACACCATCTCCCCCTTGGGAGAAAGCCTCAATGGACTTTTTAAGCATCACTTCCTTCAACTCCATCAAGATTGGGTCAAGACCTTGCTTTACTTTCACATTTGACATAAAGGACAATTTTGAACCATTATGAGCCATAACACCGCCTATGGTGGAATCAACCAACCGAACACCCAATCGGGCCAACCTATGAACATCTCGAACCAACTCCTTCTTGCCATCATTTATATGGGAAACACTACCCATTGATAGCCGACTAAGAGTATCCGCCGCCACATTCACCTTGCCTAGGTAATAAAGGACACTAATGTCATAGTCCTTTAGAAACTCAAGCCACCTCCTTTGACGAAGATTTAGATCTTTTTGCTTAAACACATATTGAAAACTCCTTTGGTCGGTGAAGACATCAACATGAACACCATACAAGTAATGCCTCCAAATCTTTAGAGCAAACATAACCACCGCTAGTTCTATGTCATGGGTAGGATAGTTCTTTTCATGAATCTTAAGTTGTCGTGAAGCATAAGCAATGACTTTCTCATTCTGCATAAGGATACATCCCAAACAAATTCTTGAGGCATCACAATAAACCACAAATCCATCAAACCCTTTCGACAAAGTCAATATCGGAGTGGAGGTAAGTCCATCTTTCAATTCTTGGAAACTCTTCTCACATGCTTCAGACCATACAAACTTAACTTTTTTTTGGCTCAAAGCCGTCAATGGAGAGGCAATCGAAGAAAACCCTTCAACAAACCTTCCATAGTAACCAGCCAAACCCAAGAAACTTTGAATATCCAAAAGGGGATAGAGGTCTAGGCGAACTCTTAACCGCATCCGTCTTCTTAGGATCTACCTCAATACCTTTACCAGAAATAATGTGACCAAGAAAAGCCACGGACCTCAATAAAAACTCACATTTACTAAGCTTTGCAAAGAGTTGTTGGTCCTTGAGGACTTGCAACACAATCCTCAGATGATCGGTATGCTCATCCTCTCTCCTTGAGTAAATCAAAATATCATTGATAAACACAATCACAAACATATCTAGGTATTGTCTAAACACTCTATTCATTAAATCGATAAATGTGGCTGGAGCATTTGTCAAACTAAATGACATTACTAAGAATTCGTAATGACCATATCTAGTTCAAAAAGCCTTCTTCGGAATGTCATCTTCCTTCACCCTCAATTGGTGATAGCTCGATCGAAGGTCAATCTTAGAGAAGTAACTCGCTCCTTGGAGTTGATCAAACAAATCATCTATCCTTGGAAGAGGATACTTGTTCTAGATGGTAACTTTATTCATTTGCTAATAGTCGATACACATATGGAGTGAACCATCTTTCTTTCGAACTAACAAAACTCGCGCACCCCATGGAGAGATACTCGGTCGGATGAAGCCCTTATCCAAAAAATCTTTTAATTGCTCTTTAAATTCCATAAGTTCTGCCGGAGTCATTCAGTAAGGAGGAATAGAGATAGGTTGCGTGTCTGGGAGAAGGTCAATACCGAAGTCTATTTCCCTTTCGGGAGGAACACTGGGTAAATCGTCGAGAAACATTTCTGGAAACTCATTAACAACGGGGACTGACTCAAAGATAGGGGTTTCAGAATCCATATCCCTAACCCTAACAAGATGGTATATGCAACCCTTAGAAATTATCTTTCTAGCTTTAAGACAAGAAACAAACCGACTCTTAGGCATAGAATTTCCCCCTTTCCACTGTAGTACGGGTTCATTTGTAAATTGGAACTTGACCACTCGGGTTCTACAATCAATAAAAGCATAACATGAATGCAACCAATCCATCCCAAGAATAACATCAAAATCTAACATATCAAGCTCTACAAGATCAACATGAGTGACTCTATGGGATAAGGAGACGGGACAATTTCTATAGACTCTCTTAGCCATAATAGATTCACCAATAGGAGTAGAGACAGAAAAAGGATCTATCAACACATCCGGAAGAACATCAAACCTCATAGTCACATATGGCGTCACATATGGCGTCACAAATGACAAGGTAATGCCAGGATCAAGCAAAGCATAAACATCAAGATTAAAGACTTTCAACATACAAGTAACCACATCGGGAGAACCCTCTTGCTCAAGACGAGTCTGAATTGCATAAAATCGATTTTGCTTTTGACTCCCACTAGAACCCGACGGAGGATGAGGTTGAGCCCGTCGATGGTTGTCTACTTCATTCTTAGCCACAAAGGGGGCAATCCCTTATCTTGTGATCCATCTTGCCATAACCAAAATATGCATTGGAACCGGCTAGGCTTTTACCCTCATACTTTCTTCCACACTTAGTACAAGTAGATAATGAAGGCCTACTACCATTTCCTTCTTGAGGCTTAGGGTTAGACACCCTTTCCTTATTGAACTTAGGGGCCGGAGCATTGGAGGAACCTTGACCGGAGAACCTTTATCGGAATTTAGAACAAGCATGCCCATTGGGCCTTGAGCGTGAAAAGTCACTATCACCGGTCTTAGCCCTCTTGGCCTCGCTAGACTTTTGCTTAAGTTAGTCCTCTTCTATTTGTTGAGCATGTACCATTAGATGAGAAATGTCCATATCATTGATAAGCATAGTGGTACAGCATTCCTTGACTACCATGTCGCACACTCCCGAAACATACTTACTCATTCTTGCCCTAGGATCGACAACCATAGTAGGAGCATACCTAGACAATTGTGTGAGTTTCAAAGCATACTACTTCACACTCATGTTTCCTTGATGAAGGTTAATGAACTCTAGCTCCCTTGCCTCCCTCATTTCAAGGGGAAAGAACCTATCAAGGAAAGCAACCTTAAACTTCTCCCAATCAAGAGGACCCGCATTAACCGCCCTCTCTTCCTTCCATTGGTTGAACCAAACTTGAGCAACACCCTTAAGTTGATAAGCGGCCAATTTCACCTTTTCCACCGGTGTCACCCCCATGATCATTAGCACCTTGTACACCTCATTAATAGACTTTTGAAAAACTTTCTCAACCTTGGAACCATGAAACTCTGGAGGGTTCATTTTAGTGAAGCCACTCACTCTAGATGCTACCGTACCCACATTTGGGTTCACGGGGACCACAACCTCCCTATTAGCTTGAGCCGTCATAGCTTGGGCCAACACTTGAAAAGCAGCCCTAAACTCTGCATTAGTCACTTACTCGGCCAAAGGGTCGATCGGAACTTGTGGAGCTTCTTGTTCTACGTTCTCTCTCGCATTCCTCCTAGCATATGCCCTTCAAGTTTCCACACCCTGAAAAGCATCGAATAGGGATTAGGAGAGAGACATAAAGAGTTAAACTCTATCGCATGACTTTAGAGTGATGAAAGAAGTGTTGTTTCCTAAACATCTTATAGCCTCTCATTCATAAGTGTGGTGCGCTTCACACCCATGAACAAGACTCTACTCAACGTGGCTTATGAGACATCATAGGACCTTCTAAAACCTTGTGCTCTGAATACCAAGTTTGTCACGACCTAAAGTACCCCCTAGATGTGACATGGCGCATAAGACCCCGAAAGGCCCCATACACGCCACTAAGCATATATCATACAAGATAATAGCAATTAAGAGTTCAAAAGACAATTTTATATCATCAGAAGTTGACAAAAGCATAGCAGAAATCTAACATAGTCTCAAAGCCATCTAATACATCATTAGAAAGAAAGTTGGGACGTAATCCATACAAGTTCAAAAGTAAAATGACATAAAATTATAAGTGTGGCATTGTCTTTGAAGTATGAGGACTCACCAAGTCTTCTTAATCACAAGTACAATGATCTAGACACGAATGGAGGGAGAGGAGTCATCACGCCCAACATTAGTGAAACAATGTAGGCAAGAGTATGCGTTAGTACATAGAATGTACCAAGTATGATAACTATGCATAGAAGTTATAAAATCATGCTAAAAAGGGAATATACATAAGATGCAATGACCAAGCTAAATCATAAAATTACATGATGGAAAGCATGAGTTAAAAAAACCATGGTCAATGCAAGGAAATCATCTTAAAAGAACACATGCTTGAAATACCATTTGAGCTATAACATAGAATCTGGTGTGTACCCCACACCGAAAAGAGGTGTCCTTACTTTCCGAGGTAAGAACCATAACCTTCTAGCTTAAGTGGATCCACTAGTTAAGGTCTATCTAAGACAAACCTATGGTGGAACATAGTTTATGGGACACGGGTAATCGTCTCATGTCCACTCGATGCTAAGCACAATTCTCATGGATTAATCACAATTCATAACTTATCTTATCATTAGTAGACATGGGTAATCGCATCTTGTCTTATTATTCATGGAAGGCACATCAAATAGCTAATCCAAGCTAAAGTTCATTAGAATAGCTTTTTAATCTTGATTCAAAGTTTAGTTGAGAAAACCTTTCAGGCCTTTTGAATCCTTCATATGAGAAAATCCTTCCACAAAAATAACAACAATGCTTCACTCTCAAAGTAACTTAAAACATCATCAATTTCATAAAGGAACATGCATATCTTCATAAATTCATCTTTCATAATTCAAGAACCTCCTTATATGATCAAAGTCTAGAAATCATAGATCATGCATGGGTTCATGGTAATTCAACTTAAAAACATGTAATTATCTCAATTCATGCATAAAAAGACTTAAATCAATCAATTAGATAATAATTTGAAAGAACCCATGAGATAAAAGAAAACTCTAACTTCAATTGGAGAATCCTAACTTGTAAAATTAGGGAATTTAGGAACCCTATGGAGGAAAGGACTCCATAGGTGAAAACCATCATACCTTGGAGTTCAAAGCCCACAATCAATGGAGGATTGTAGACTTGACTTGAATCCCTAGCCTTCTTCTTCAAGCTTTTGAGATTGAAATATTTAGGGAAAATTTTGGAGGGATTTGGAAGAATTTGAAGAGTGATTAAAGTGGGTAGATTTTGGCTTAGAAGACTTATATAGGGTCTAGGATTAGGACTAAACCGACTTAGATTAGGCATAAGACAATTAGGGAAAAGGCCAAAAAGCCCTAAAAAAAAATAACTGCCGGACTCTGACTTATGGTTTGGACCTACGATCCATAGGTCCTAGCCAACCGTAGAAAGATTCAGAGACCATTAATTTTGACCTTCAATCGATGAAACCCATGTACGGTTGGTATTTCTACCTACGGACCGTACATGACAATCGTAGATCCCAACTTAAGGCTTTAAAATTTGACTAAGTCTTGAAGAGACCTACGTGACCTATCGACGACTCGTACATGGAATGACGAGCCGTCCTGGCGAACTGTCAAAGGGATTCTAAAACTTAACTTTTGAAATTATTTTTCCCACTACCTACGGATGCCATCTACGGCCCGTAGGTGGGGATTCGTAGACATAGACACCAGTTTAGAAAATTTGAAATTTTTCCTTCTTTTTTTTTCAAAATCCGAGGTGTTACAATCAACTCTAAATGACAAAGTTGAGGATATATCCGACCCTTTTCCCAAAAAACAATAAAAGGCCAAGACATCATGTCATATGGCTTGACCGTATCAAGTTTATTGACCACATTGCCTCTGATATTCTTATTGTTGGATTTTGAATCTTTTTCCCTTCCTCTGTGGATAAATAAAAGCTCAATTTGGAATAACTCACTTTGCCCATAAGCCCAATATTAGGGTGCATATGTAAGACTTTATTTTAGGTCTTATTTTGAAGTATCACAAGAGTTGGATCAGTAGCCATATAGAGAGAAAAGTGAGAAAGTGCAGATTTTCGCACAAGCCGTAGCAGCCAATTTCAAATCACGATTCTAGCTTTGTTTCTTGTCCGATTGAGTTGCTTTTTGGATAGCTTGTTCCTTTCAACTTAATCTCTGATTGGGAACTGAGAGTGGGAGATTTGGAGTCCCATGGCTCTAGAGTTTTACTCTTAAATAGTAGTTGCGTATTGGGTAATTTTACTCCTTTTATTTCTCTAGATTTTTTTGTGCTATCTTGTAGTTGTGTTACTCATTGTTTGGCACTTTGTTGGTGACCATTTTGGAGAACACTTTTGTAACTCTTGTTGATTTTAGTGAAGCTTTGACCTTGTAGTTTTTACTCTTCACACCAAAGAGGTTTTTCACGTTAAACTTGGTGTCTCGTGTGTTGATTTATTTTACTTGCTTTGGTTGATTTATTTGCTGCCCCCAAACAGTATTTGCACTTGCATTATTTTGTCTTCTCTTGGTTCAAATAGAAAGGAAAGTTTTGACTTGGGTTTTCTTCCGCTACTGTTCTGTTGCGCATATTTATTTTGTACTTGCCTTTCCCAACAAAGTAGTATCAGAGCATTGAGTTGTTGTTGATTATCTATTTGAATGATGGAGTCAAATATGAACAAGATGGTTTGTTTGAATGGTAGTAATTATCATACTTGAAAAGGCAAGATGAAAGATCTTTTATTTGTCAAGAAAATGCAACTACCTGTGTTTGCTTCTAATAAATCCGAATCTATGAATGATGAGGATTGGGAATTTGAGCACTTACAGGTTTGTGTCTATGTCAGACAATGGGTTGAAGATAATGTTAGAAATTATATTATGAATGAGACACATGCTAGAAGTTTATGGGACAAGCTCGAGACACTTTATGCTTTAAAGACTGACAATAATAAGTTGTATTTGTTGAAACAATTGATGAACATTAGGTATAAAGAGGGCACTCCTATTTCTGATCATATTAATAATTTTCAGGGTATTCTTGACCAGATGTCCGAAATGGGTGTAAAGTTCGATGAAGAAATACAGGGACTATGGCTTTTTAATACTCAGCCAGACTCTCCAAGTATGATAATTATTACCATTCAAACACACCATCTTACTCATATTTGACTCCATAATTCAAATAGATAGTCAACAACAACTCAATGCTCTGATACCACTTTTTTGGGAAAGGCAAGCACAAAATAAATGTGCACGACAAGGCAATAGCGGAAGAAACCCAAGTCCAAACTTTTCCTTTCTATTTGAACCTAGAGAAGGTAAAATAATGCAAGAACAACACTGTTCGGGGTAGCAAGCAAATCAACCAAAAGAAATATAGCAAGGTAAAATCAACACATGAGACACCAAGTTTAACATGGAAAACCTCTTCAGGGTGAAGAGTAAAAACCACAAGGCCAAAGCTCCACTAAAATCAAAAGGAGTTACGAAAGTGTTCTCCAAAAAAGCCACCAACAAAGTGTCAAACAATGAGCAACACAACTACAAGACAACACCAAAAACTAGAGAAATAAAAGGAGTAAAATCACCAAAACGCAGCTACTATTCACAAGACAAAAACTAGAGCTACAGGACTCCAAATCACCCTCTCTTATTTCCCAATCAAAGATTAAGATGAAAGGAACAAGCTATCCAAAAATCGGCTCAATCGGACAAGAAACGAAGCGGAAATCGCGATTTGAAATTGGCTGCTAGGGCATGTGCGAAAATCTGCATTCTCTCACTTTTCTCTCTATATAGCTGCGGATACAACTCTTTTGATTCTTCAAAATAAGACTTGAAAGAAAGTCTTACATATGCATCATAATATTGGGCTTATGAGCAAAGTGGGCTATTCTATATTGGACTCAAATTTATCCACATAGGAAAGGAAGAAGATTCAAAACCTTAGACTGTTATCTATCCATTTAGGAAGGGAAAAAGACCCAAAACCCAACAATTCTTAATCCTCTTAATGCTTTGGATAATTTTCTGTGCTAATAGAATATTCTCAGTAATGAGTCTACCTTTTAGAAAACCACTATAATTTTCAAAAATCAAATTTAGAAGTAAAGGATTTTTTTAGCCTTTTAGAAAGAATTTTAGTAATAATTTTACTTGAAAAAATTACTAAGGCTAATAAGTCTCAATTCTGAAAAAACAATCTGGAGAATCTACTTTTGGGATTAAAGCAAGAAGGGTATGAGAGAAAAATTTAGTTAGTTTTCCTTTCAAGAAGAAAAACTGAACAAATGTAATTACATCTTCTTGATAATATCCCAAAAAACCATATCTATCTATTGGAGTTGGCAGTGCATTGATTAAATCCCAAGTATCTCTTATAACCTTCAACTTTATTCACATTAACCATAGGCTCTCAGATAGCAACCAAGTCTATTTTGTTTTTACTAACCAATCTTTTGAGTCTTTGAATGGCCTTTTTAGACCTCATCTCTCTTATATTCCATATAATTGCACTAATCATAAGGAATGTTGGTTGGTATTATTTTCCTTCCTTGTGCAGGTGTTCCTATTTTTCTTCTTATCTTTATTGGTTGCCCTTTGTCTGTTTTGACCCCTGTTGCTAAGATAAATACCATATTTTCCACATAGTTCTTTCATGTGTTGTTGTGCATCGCTATCTTACTGGCATTCTTCAAAATAGGCAATATCTTTGTCATTGTCTTGTGAATTCTCTTCTATTTCATCTTCATCTATATTGTTTACCACGTCCCGTGAGTTCTAGCTATTCGAAACATTGTGATTCAGATCTACTACCAGTTTGATGGATCCCATGTTCTTGACATTTGCGGCCATAGTTGAAGCTTCACTGTTGACACCTTTGTGCTGCAAGTTGTCGCTTGTTTCCTCTCTTATCTCTCCATTTTCTTTATCATCGTTGTGTTCTTTAGCTTGCTGCTCCTCTTGTTTAGTTTCTTGAGGTTCTCAATAGTCTCTTCCATGTTGTCATCCGTAGTGTCTTTGCTCCTCGACTTCCTAATAACGACTTTATACAAGCTTAAGTGTCTACTAGTGCACATTCAAAATTAGAGGACATAAATGTAAAATGAAGCCATGTTAAAGGGCATATTTATGTATTATGCCAAAATAATATCTCCATATACATAATGCTTCTTTAATTTGAGGGACACAAATTCTAACTTTCTTCTATGAAATAAATTACTGATGGTACAATTTATTCATATCAAATAATCAATCAATTCAAAGTTGGGAAAATGTTGTCACCCTCAAGTCAATGCCCAAGTCTTATGGAAACGTCAAGTTTGGCTCTATTTGTCTAACACCATAATTGTTTTTCTTGTCCAAAAAAAAATTGACCTTTATTTTAAAAATAAAAGAAAACAAGCACAACACAAAATTTCCTTTAAAGGTCATTTGGTAGAGTGTATTAATTAAAAAAAATAATGTATGTATTAACTATGTGTACTATTAGTATCTTGTTTGATGAGCATTAGTTATACACTCTGGGATCAATTGGTATTATGTATAAGAATAATACTGAATAGAGTGTATTAGTAATGCATGCATTCATAATGCTTGTATTAGTAATACTTGCATTAATTATGCTGAGATGATTTCTTATGCAGTGTTTGATTTGGTGTATTAATAATTAATAATTAATAAAACGCATTGCATAACTTCTATAAAAAAAATTATTTATAATAATACCCTCCACACTCTTTAGCTTCGAGAAATGGAAAATGTCTTGAGAGAGATTTGAGGGATTATTATATCATTAATCAATCTAATGCATGTGTTGAAACCCTTTGTATTACTAGTAAATGAAAATTCATGGTATTAATAATACACAGTTCAGTGCACAATAAAGTGTATAACTAATGCTAAAAAAAATATACATAAACTTGATATATCAGCTAAGTTCATAATATTACATTTTCCCAAGTTAATAAAAAAGGAAGAAGAAAAGGTTTACTTATACTACTTAAAAAGAAACTAAATGTAAAACTAATAAGCTAGCAGTATATGATATTATTCCATCTCTTATGAGCATTCCACCAAATGCTCCTCCAAGCACCTGCATGTTGGAATTTGCTTATTTACTACTGTCTGATATTTATTTTTACACAAAAAGAAGTTTATAAGTCTTACTTTTATTTTGAAAAACTTAACATGAAAAATTGGATATAGGTAGTTGTGATAAACTAAAGATTAAACTAGAACTTCACTGTTACTTGAAAGATCAATAGTCTTGAAAATTGTCGGAAGTCTATCCAGTTCATACTCCATCCCCTTCGTTGAAACTGTTACAAAATCATTGTAATATCTCCCTCCAAATTTACCAATTAGATATGTCGGTACCTTCGCTGTTTGATCAATTGTCCTCATGGCTTTCAATTTTCGAAACAGACTAGTCGACAAGTATCCTGTGAAAGCATTGTATAAGAGATCTATGATTCGAAGCTCAGAAAATATGTTTTCATTACTTAAAGTTCTAATTGGCCCATGTAATTTATTCAATCTCAAACTTAAAACTTTCAGATTTGGCAAAGTTTCAAACCATATTGGAAATGTGTCGTTAAAGTGATTGTCTCCCAAATTAAGAATTTCAAAGTTTTTGCAATTGGCTAAAGATCGGGGATTTTTCCTGCTAATTCATTGTCATGCAAGTGTAAGCTTCTGAGTGCACTTCCAATGCTAAAAGTTTATGGAAGAGTCCCATACAGATTGTTTTGATGGATATCAAAACCTCAAGATGACTACCCATGTTGCCAAAACATTGTGGAATTGCTCCCTTCAAATTGTTTCTACCCAAATCTAAAATCCTTAGTAATGTTAGATTGCAAATAGAGGAAGGGATCTCTTCACCACGATTATTATATTCTATTTTCAGTACTTCGACTCCACTAATATTAACTAGATATTGCAGAATTTCTCCGCTTAAATTATTTCTACCCAAATACAACACTTTCAATGATATCAAATCGCAGATAAATGGAGGAATTTTCTCAGTGAGATTGTTGCTGTGGAGATACATCCATTGTAAGTTTGTCAAGTTGCCAAAGGAATCCAGAATTGAACCAATGAGTTGATTAATATTTAAATACATGGTAACAAGTATTTCTATATTCCCCAACTCACTTGGAACCGAACCACAAAGGTTGTTAGCATAAAGAGACAAAAGATACTAGCCATTCAAATTCCCCAAAGAAGTTGGAATAGAACCATTAAGAAAATTAGTAGACAAATCTAAATAATTAAGAGTCCTTAGGTAACCTATTTCTTCAGGAATGGAGCTAGAAAGACCATTTTCACCAAGATACAAAGAGGTTAAGCTGGTCAAATTCCACAATGAAGCAGTAATAGCACCACTTAGAGAATTTTTAGCCAAAACTCGTTGACTAAGAGACCTTAAGTAACCTATTTCTTCAGGAATGGAGCCAGAAAGGTTATTCTGATGAAGATTCAAAATAGACAAGCTAGTCAAATTTCCCAATGAAGTGGGAATATAGCCAAAAAGGTGATTCTCATTAAGAAACAAATTAGATAAGTTGGTCAAATTTCCCAATGAAGTAGGAATAGAACCATTAAGAGAATTAGCACCCAAATCTAGAGAAGTAAGAGACCTTAAATAACGTATTTCTGTAGGAATCGAGCCAAAAAGATTATTCTGATAAAGAGATAGAATAGATAAGTTGGAAAAATTGTCATAGATGTAAATGTTCTGGAGCTTGGCTAGTGAGCCTATTTGTGATGGGATTGTGCCTGAAATCTGATTGGTGTGCAAGTCAAGATAGACAAGATTAGTGAGATTACTAATTTCAGATGAGATTGTTCCAGAGAGATTATTCACACTAAGATCAACATATTCAAGAAAAGGGAGAGTTGAAAAGGGAAATCATAGAGTGTACTGATGAATATCCAACTTGCTTACCCTACCCTTTAAGAGCATAACTACATACTAATCCCCGCATGTATTTGAACGTTGTGTCCATGAAGCCAATAAGGAATTACTTTAGTTCTTGAAAGTTGCTTTCCATTTTAGGAGGGCAATTGCTTCCTCAGTGGAAGCGATAGTAACAGTAAAGAGATATAAGAGAATGAGAAACTGAACTAGCGAAAATATTTTGGGAACCATCATCAAATTAATATATTGATATGCAATTTTTTTTTGGATTTTTTTCTTTTGATAAACTTATGCAGTGTACACATTTATTTATGGGCAAACTACATAAATTATGCTAGTTTAGGTCCTAATTACTAAGATTCTAGATAGTTTTAAATATTACTTTCTCTACCATATTTCATGCTTATGATACATGAGTTTGAATTCGCGATATATAGGTATCTGCCAAATTTTAAAACCGGGATACATATTTTATTTGTTTAAATTAATTGATTGTAACTGATTTCCTTAATTAGAGAAGTAATTGAAGATTTTCATAATACATGGACAATTAATTTTAGAAATTTAAATTAATCAAATCTCTTAAGATAAGGCGGAAATCAAGGAGTGTATATATGTTTAATTAATTTCATTTTATTATTTTTTGAAATAATAAATTCATTAATATTATTAATAAAAGACAAAAACATGTATATCTTAGTCATGTAATTTGATTAATTTCATTTTATTACTCTTAAAATAATAAAATCATTAATTTGATGTATATATTTTCAATATATGATGTATCCAACAAACTAAACACTTAGACACACGAGTATTATACAATTACATTCATATGTATCATAGAAGTATCAAGTATTAATTTCTTGTATTTGTTATATGTGTCTAGTATTAATTTCATGTATCTATTTATATGATCTAATATTAATATCATGTATCTATTTTTATGATCTAATTTTAATTTCATGTATCTATTATATGTATCTAGTATTAATTTGATGTATCAAGTATCAATTTCATACATTATATTTAAAAACATGTATCTCGAATACATAGTAAGCATATCATACAATTATGTATATCTAAATATGAAATATAAATGTAACACACGTATTTAGGAACAAATCATGACTGTAGATCTGTCTTATCATTAATCCCAAAAAAAAGTAAAAAATTTCAAAATTCTTCCTTGTTTTTAGCATCTGAAATTTTTTCTCATAGATACATATAATCTAACTTAGATACATGAACTCTTAACTAGATACATGTACGCCTGATGTGTATCCAACATTGTTGCACTTGAAGTGAATCTAATGGTGTATTTTTCCTGTTAATTATAGCTTGACGTAATTCTTCCATTTTGATTGGTCATCCTATACTTAGATCTATCCTTGACTTAAATGTTGGCGGATGAAGAGTCAGTCCCTGCAATGAGAAATTCATGAGTGAAAGTAAACAAATAAAAGTTGTTTGATTCAGTATAATGTTGTTAATGTGTAGTTTCCCTAAATAAAAATCATCCGACTTTGGGAATCATCAACCATTAAAGTGTTTGAGAAACAGTAAAATCAAAAAAAATATAAAACTTAATTTGTAAAACTTTTTAAAATTGAACTTTAGAATATTATGGACTTTAACTTAGATACAAAATCAAGATACATGAGAATAATAAAATAAAAGAAACAAACTTATATGTATAATGCTGATTAGAACATGTAAACATGTATTGAGAGGATGAAGGAAGGAAGAGGGAGAAGATGAAGGAAGAAAGAGGGCCAGTGGACGTGGGGGGTGGGGGGAACGACAGATGTGAGTAAAAAAAATGTAACTTGTTAATGGATCATTAATTAAGGAGTTTAAATTTAAGATAATTATTCAACACCATATTTAAGAGATTTGTGTATCTAATTAAATCTTTTAAAATATATGGTATAAATATTAAAAGTGATACTATGTATAATTATTTTAAACTAGAGGTAAATATAGTATATAGTGATATATATATGTGTAGTTAGATAGTTTTTCCTTTATTTATATTGTAGAGAACTCTTTTGTAAGGTCTTGCTAGTCAATGCGTCAGTCTTATTCTTATTATTATTTTTAAAAGTTATATTGTTGGCCAATAGTTTGTTTAGTCAAGCATAGGAGTGACAAACGAGTGAGTCGAGTCGAAAATGAGTTAAATAAAAATGGATAAAATACTTGACTCGACTCATATTTTAAATGGGTAAAAACGAGTTACCCAATGAATAATACGGGTAAATATGAATACCCATATTATTATAGTGATCATGTTAAAATTTTCAAAAGCAAAATCTCTTACCCACTCTTCACCTTAAATTTGTTTTTTTCTTAATTTTTTTTAAAAATTTTGTATCATCCCCACCCTTGTTCCAGCCCCTAACCCCCTACCTGCCCACCCCCAACGCCTCAAAAATCAAATTTATTTTTTACTACTCCGACACCACCCCTCCCCCCCTTCCCAAAAAAATAAATTGTTTTTCAAAATTTTTTAAGATCTTTTTCCTTATCTCAGCCATCCCTACCACCCTACCCCGACCACCTACACCTAAAAAAAAAATTAATGTCACTTTTCTTTCTTTTATAAATGAACCTCTTTTACCCATTTTACCCATTTACTTATCCATTTTAAATGGGTAATATGAGTTTGACTCATTTTTTTACCCATTTTAAATGGGTACCCACATAAATTACTCATTTTTCCATCCCTAGTCAAGCATAAGAAGCCAATTTTGATTACATTAATTCGATATTTTAAAATAAAATTTTAGATATTCAAAAACGATACGGAAAGTACACTATAAATTGCAACTTTTTTCATATCAATATGATGGAAAAATACATCTTAAAATGTTTGTCAAAAGTTATATCATTTGACTCTTAAAAAGAAAACTATGACAACTAAAAAGGAACGGAAGGAATAACTTGCAAACGGGTCGTGAATTATCGGCCGGCCTGGTCAATTGGTCTAAGAAAATTATTTACGCAAACTTTCACAGTTCATATTGAAAGGCTTTCTAATAATATTGTACTAAAACTATACTGTCATATTTACGTACAAATCACGTAAGAGTCCTAGAATAGATTATGATAGATATATTATAATCAATCCTATGGTAATATACAAGTAAACATTATCCTCCTTCACACATAACCACATTGAGATGATTTAAGATTTATCTTGATACTTTCTCCGTCTCAATGTTTGTGACACTATTTGAGTTTTTTGTTTAAAATTTTTTCACTCGGTATCTGATATCCATACATTGAAGCCCCGACACTATTTGAGTTGATACAAACATTTTTACTAAAAATAGATAATACACGATGCATATTTGAATTAATCTGAGTTAATAACCAAAAACATTAAATATATGACATTAAAAACAATAGCTTCTAATTTTTTCAGTTCAATTTGTATCAACAACTAATCAAACCCAAAATATTGTCATTCTTGGTAATGAAAAGTGTGTATGGTACTTGCAAGGGTGAAGGATAAGAGAGGTCAGAGATCGATTTCTTATGCCAATGCTTTTTCAGTTGATTTGTCACAACGGACTTGCGTAGAGTAGCTTACATCTCATGTATGAGTTGCAAGATATTGGACATGAGTGGATTTATCTAGTGTTCACTCGAAGAATAGCCATTACGAATTACTTCGGAAATTTCCGAAAAAGAAAAAGAAAAAAAAAGTAAGTATGGTGCCATGATGTGGATTATAAGTCGTGCTAACCAAGTACATATAACTAATGGACACCAAATAATGAACAATATTTGTTAGGCCTACACATATCTCAACTTTTAAAAATTAATTCAATCAAATTTTCAATATACCAACAAAAAAAAGAAAGAAAAAAGAACAACATTCTTGGAAGTTAATAAAAAATTGGATTAAAATTTTAAAAATAGCTGAGTCAAGCAAATGTGCATGAACTGTTCATGGCTTCCCATTATCTCAAAACCTTAGTGGAGCAGCATTAACCAAAAATGGCAAAATCTTTGATATGGTTGGATTATTTAATTGTGAGAGCATCCAAATCTCCAAATCACCATCTTTGTTATGTTATATAAACTCCTAATTCCTCCATTTTGAAACACACAAGAAAAAGAAAACAAACAAATATCTAGCCTTAGAATCCAATTCTTCTCAATGGGAAGCCAAATGAAGCAATGGCTTCAATGTGCTTGTGCTTTGGCATTTTTCTTGATTGCCACATGCACCATGGCATATTCACCTTATTCTTATGAATCATCAGATTCAACATACAATAAAATACCAACCACAATAGTCAAAAGTGAAGACTTCAAGGTACCCTCAGAGTCGGAAAAAGAATATTAGTAGTCATTTTTGCCAAAAAATGATTACTACAAGAAGCCATCAGTTTCAGAAGATAACTATAAGAAATTATCCTTTATTACCGAACATGAATCATTCTTGCCAAAGAATGACTACTACAAGAAGCCATCATTTTCAGAAGATAACTACAAGAAGGAGCCATATATTCCAGAGGTACCCTCGATGGCTAAACCAGAATATAAGGAGTCATTTTCCCCAAAATTTGACTACTTCAAGAAGCCATCAGTTCAAGAAGATAACTACAAGAAGGCGTCATATGTTCCAGAGGTACCCTCGATGGCTAAACCAGAAAATAAGGAGTCACTTTTTCAAAAAATTGACTACTTCAAGAAGCCATTAGTTCCAAAAGCTAACTACAAGAAGGTGACATATGTTCCAGAGGTACCCACAGAGCCTAAACAAGAATACAAGGTACCATCTTTGCCAAAGAATGACTACTACAAGAAGCCATCAGTTTCACAAGACAACTACAAGAAGGCGTCATATGTTCAAGAGGTACCCTCGATTGCTAAACTAGAATATCAGGAGTCATTTTTGCCAAAATTGACTACTTTAAGAAGCCATCAGTTTCAGAAGATAGGTACAAAAAGGTGTCATATGTTCCAAAGGTGCCCTCAGTGCCTAAAGAAGAATACCAGGTGCCCTCAGTGCCTAAAGAAGAATACAAGGTGCCTTTTTTGCCAAAGAATGATTACTACAAGAAGCCATCTGTTCCAGAAGATAACTACAAAAAGGTGTCATTTATTACAAAGGTGCCCTCAGTGACTAAAAAAGAATACAAGGTGCCTTCTTTGCCAAAGAATGACTACTACAAGAAGCCAGCAGTTCCAGAAGATAACTACAAAAAGGTGTCATTTGTTCCAAAGTGCCCTCAGTGCCTAAAGAAGAATACAAGGTGCCTTTTTTGTCAAAGAATGACTATTACAAGAAGCCAACAGTTCCAGAAGATAACTACAAGAAGGTGACATATGTTCCAGAGGTACCCTCAGTTGCTAAACCTGAATACAAGGTGCCTTCTTTGCCAAAGAATGACTACTACAAGAAGCCATTAGTCCCTGAAGATAACTACAAAAAGGTGTCATTTGTTTCAAAGGTTCCGTCAGTGCCTAAAGAAGAATACAAGGTGCCTTCTTTGGCAAAGAATAACTACTACAAGATGCCATTACCTTCTCCATCACCACCGCCTCCATATTATTAAATTTCCATCTTTCATGTTCAACATGCATGTTTCATTTAAGTCCTTCTCCAGCTCAACATATATAACCCATAGGTTCTCATATTATGAGTTAGAAGGCATGATATCAAAATTTGTATTTCTTTATTTATTTATTTTTTCTTTTCCTACTTCGGTTTGTAATTGTTTTGTCATTTAAATTCTATATTTTGAATGTTTAATTAGAGAAGTTTATTCCAATTGAATACAAATTCTTTTTATTGAAAGTTTATATAAGTATATAGATTCATCTAGATTAGCGGGCTCTAATGGATATACTAGACACTGCAATATGGGAAACCAACCATAAAAAAAAGAATATAGATTCATCTAGATTAATCGGGCTCCAATACATATACTAAACACTGCGGGAAACCAATTACAATAAAAGAAAGTATATAGATTCATCTATTTTTCCAGCGATTGCCAATTTCTTCAAATTAATTGAATAGCAAAACACGGTGCAAGCAATATACGTATTCCAGATTACCAAAACAACAACAAAAAAATAGAGAAAATAATAAAGTTGGACGACCGGTGCAACTTGCGAGCAATATTTTTTATAAGTGCCAATATTGAGTAATTAATTAATTACTTTATCCAATTATGGTGTTGTGGTTACTCAAGTAATAGTTATTAGTTCAAAAAATCACTTTTTTTGTTGAGAAAAGTTGGAATCAAGAAAAAAGATGACTTTTTGAGATAATAAATATTAATTTAGTGACCATACGAGAAATCAACCCGTAAAAATGTCCTTTTTTTGGGGCTCATTTTATGTTAATAAAGTTACATAATTTCCAGTCATGGATCATTTTAATCAGATAAAGAGAAGCCAGGAGTTAAATGTTAAAATATTTCACTGCTCACGATAAAATGTTATGTACGTATGGATGATGAAATATACATAAGATTCAGTGATTTAATTTTTTAGGTTTAAGTTAATTAAAGTTCTATAGACTAAATCATCTACTAGGAGTATATAAGTAATTGACTCATATTAACAAGTATATGATATGTTTAAAACCTTATTAAAATTAGAGAAATTGTTCCATAATAAATACTATGTCCCAACAACTGATTCTCGGTAACCCTTTCACACGTTAAAAGGTTTAGTGTTGATTGATGCATTTAGCAGCGATTTGAACTAGCTGTTAGATATTAAAGAATTTAGTGATGTTTAAAAAGTTTAGTGATGCATTTAGCGGTGGTTTGAACCAGATTGAAGAGGTTATTCCATGATTGTTCACACCATCACTAGACTAAGGAGGTACTCATACATACTTTCATGAGATTAATTGTTAAAGGGGACACTATCAAAATTTATTTTGACAAATAGCCACTCCCAATAAAAAAAAAATATCAAATAAATTTCAATTTTTAAACCCTTTTCCGAGGAACCTTTCTGAAAGAACGTCCCCTTTCTTCTCCAATGTGCCTCTTCATCTTCCATGTACCCACCTTCTCGAAATCATAAACCTCCATAAACTTACCTTTCTCCAACAACAAACCTTTCCATTTTTCATTCTTGAAACCATAAACAAACGTGAGATCCCATAAACGTTCCTCAAAATTTCAAAACAAAACTAGAGTGGGTCTTTTTTTCATTAATCTTCTTCCCCAAGTTCAGTTGAATCTTCTTCAATCTTCTTCTTCTCAGGTAAGTTTACTCGTATTTTCGATAAACTTTAGCCCTACTTGATTTTTTTATTACGGTAGTGTATTGAAGTTTAGATTTTTCCTTAAGCTTATGAAAATCTGTCCCGTTTTAGTTCATGTTTTTGATTCTGCATCATTAATGACGTTTTATTTTGAATAATTCGTAGAAATTTTTGAATTTTTATGTTTATCTCTCTTATCGATATGAAAATTTTTACTGTATTTTGATCGACTTTAATGGTGTTTCTGTCAATAGCATTGTCGATTTCTGTTGGAACTACTACTTGTTTTGCATATTTTATTGAGCATTACTCTGATTGTATTAATAAACTAGTGGTCAAAATTTTGATATGACAAATTTATTTTTGCTTGAATATAATACAGTATGACTAAAACTAGAGGCGACATCATTAAACAATCTATTCCTATTACTTCTAAAATAAGAAACTAAAGGCTGACAAAATTTCTAAAGCTTCAAAAAAGAAAAAAATTATAGTCGAACAACCCGAGTCTAACTCGGATTCTGATATAATGACCGAGATTGACAACTACCAGGACAGTAGTGCCCAGGCTAGTGATGATGTTGAATCTAGTGAAGGAAAAAATGATAACGAAAATGAGGAGATTAGTATAGATACCCATACTGGAGATGAGGGTAATGATCCCCTGTCCTTGCCAATTTTTGCAAGAGATATCTCTGGTAAGTCGTATGATCTAGCAACATTGATGGATGAGATAGGATCGTTTCCAGCAAAGATTTTTGTAAGAGCAAGAATGATTGTTTATCATGAGTTTAGAAAACTTTTAGTTCATGAAAAAATTATCATGACTTTAAGGGTACTTGTTTTGGATACTTGAGACATATTTCAGAATATTTGAAATTCAATGAACATATGGTCAATTATATGTTGTTGCGTTGTTTTAAAAATGACAAAAAATTGCATGGAATTTGGTTCTGTGTGAATGATAAGCCTGCTTATTTTGGCTTAAGAGAATTTGCATTGATTACGAGGCTGAATTGCTCAACATAACCCCATGATTCAAAAATGAAACAAGTCCTTGAAAAGGGTCAGAAATTTCATACAATGTGACCAAGAATAAGAACATCACTGCTACAAAGTTGATGAGTTTGATTCGTCCACACAATGCTGCTTGCCCATTATCGATCTAAGATTGTGGATTCAAACCACATTAAGATGACGGATGATTTAGATTTCTTCAAGAGTTATCCGTAGGGGAAAGAGTGTTTCGATACATTGACATATCTGAAGAAGAAAATCAATTTGAAGAAGCAGAGTGAAGTGTATAATAAAAGAGGAAATGCATCGTATGCTCTGTATGGCTTTTCATGGGCATTTCTAGTACTTATTATTAATCATGTAGTTGATTTATGATAAACACTTATATATTTGTGTAGTATTTCGTAGCCTCTGTTTTTTTTTTTATTAATTTCAAGTTTTGATATATGAGGCTTTTCCTCATCTTAGAAAGTATGTTGAGAAGTTCTTGGATTCTCCTCTTCCCTTTCTCCATTTACTTAGATGGCACACGACAAAGAACGATAATATGGTCGAAGGTGGTCCATTTAAGTACAAAGGAAAAAGTACGAAGCTATAAATTGATTTATTATTATCTAACAATATTTGTAAACTAGTGAATATCGTGTAATATTTATAGTTTTTTTTTTGTAGATTGTGCACCCATACCTCATACCTACTGTCTGTGAGATAAAACATAATTACATCACAATATTTAAGACATATACAGATGAAGCGAAGGACACGATCCTCGATACCTGAAAGGCCAATTTGAAAGGTGTGACTGTCCTTACTTCAGCAATAGAGAACGTGGAGGATGATATTTGGGTGATCACAATCCTAGCCAACCTTTTGAGAATTCTGTTCTGAGTGGACATAAAAATATATCGAGTACTTCTAAAGATGAAAATCTATGTGAGAATGGTGCATCCCTCGGGCAATCAATGGTGAAAGTTATTCCTTATGTATGAGATGGGAAATTGAGGAGCAGTGAAAAGAACAAGAAAAAGAAAGGTAGAATAATTTATATATTGTTTGTATAAAATAATTTATTTGTATGAAGGCTTAACCATTGATCTTGCAGCAATTAATGAAGACTTTGCAACACCAACAATCGATGAAGACTTTGCAGCAGTTGATGAAGACCTTTCAACAATTGATGTTGATGAGAACCTTTCATTAGCAATAGTCGATGAAGATCTTCTTGCAATTGATAAATACCTTGCAGAAGAAGTTGATGAAGTGACAAAAGAGAAGAAGGAAGAAGAAAAAGAAAATGAGAAGACAACAGAAGAAGAAGAGAAGAAAGAGGAAGAAGAAAATGAAGATGATGAAATAACAAGTGGAGAAGAACAGAAAGAACAAGTGAAGGAGAAGATGGAAGAGAATGAAGAAGAAAAAGAAGAGAATAAGCTGAAAGAGAAGAAAGAAGAAGAAAAAGAAAATGAGAAGACAACATAAGAGGAAGAGAAGAAAGAAGAGAAAAAAATAATAAGTGGAGAAGAAGAGAAAGAACAAGAAGACGAGAAGATGACAGAGAATGAAGAAGAAAAAGAAGAGGAAAAGATGGAAGAGAACGGAGAAAAAAAGAAAAAAGAAGAAGGCTTAGCCACTGATGTGGCAGAAGAGGGAAAAATGAAAAAAAATGAAGAAGAATGCAATGATGAAAATTCAGTGGATGTAATGAATATTGTTATGGAACTCAATTGTGAGGTTGGTGGTGATGAGTAAAAAATTTATGATTATTGATGTTTTAGGACAATTGATTTTTGAAATGATTTTTAAGATAGTTGGATTATGTAAATGTTATTTTGTTTTGATGGATGGTTGTTTTGACAAACAGTTTCACCTATTTTATCATGAAAATGTTTAAGATTCATTATAAATTTGTTTCTTCATGGTGTATGATTTTTATATTGTTTTCAATTATCAGCTTTAAATTGTATATTTTTAGAATGCATTGTCTTACCATACGAGAAGAGCTTCGTTTTTATTAATAGACGGTAGTCACTGTTGATTTATTATATTACTTTTCATGAACAAAAGATATAAGAGTGTAATAATTTATAAGAAATACTTTAATTTATTCAGTACTACTACATCCCTGTTACACCTTTCCAAAAAGCAAACACTAACAACAAATCATACAATATTATTTTTAGGGCTTTGTCTATTTCTTCGGCCAAAATAAATCTTTGTTTTAGTTGATCCCTATCTATTTTGGAGTCTTTTAGAAATCCTTTTAAGTGATCCCTCTGCTCTTCGGCTTCTTTGAATAAAGTCAATAGAAGATTTCTATTTTCTTCAGAGTTCGGAAGCCTTTCTAATATTTGAAATTTGGCAACGCCTTAAAAAATTGATGTCTAGAGTCTCAAACTCAATTTTGATGGGCTGCTCTTTGATGAATCATTTTCAAGCCATTTAAAAAGAGAGCATTCCCCAACTGCACAGTTAAAGAATTATCGATCTGGATTCGTATCAGTGTTGACGTCCTCAATATAGCTGAATTACCACAACGGTAAATGTAAGACTTTTTTGTATTAATGTTTAAGATGTTTGAGACATTGTAAAAAAATATGTTTAAGTTGTTTAAAATAGAATAAGATGGAAGAGTTCATGAAGCCTTCCTTTAATACCAAAAAATTTAAATATTACCGTTGAAAAGTAGAAATTTGTACTTTATTACCGTTGTAAAACATGGATATTTGACTATTGTCACTGTTGGTCAAAATATATAGACCATTAAGATAATCAATACCTTTTCATGTGCTTGGTTTAGGTTGTAACAACAACAACTACGCTCTATCATTAGTAAGGTATATACGGATTGATATCATGATCCAAAAATGATCTATGTATACTGCACCTACTAGAATATGATGTTTATATATAGACCGTAGCTAGTATAATTTAAAAAGGAGAATGATTAATTAATAGAAAATTATATTATTAAAATTTATTCAATTAAATAAGCTTAAACAAGTCATGTGATCATATAAGGATCCACATATATTGGGGGTGGTGATCAATGATGTATGAGAAAGAGTTGTAGTTATACAATCAATAATCACATAGTAATGTGTGAGAAAGCAAAAGTATGAATGAGGAATAGTTGTAGTTATACAATAAACATTTTCCCATACATCAGTGATTACCACCCCTAATTTTCATGGACCCTTACATGATGTTTGGGAAGAGTTGTGGTTGAACAAGTGAAGTTCTCTCAACATACTTGTGTTTTCTTAGACATTACTCTGAGGATGTCAATTGTATAACTACAACTCTTTCTCATACATCGTTGATCGCCCCACCTTTATGAGAATCCTTACATGATCACATGACTTGCTTAAACTTATTTGATTGAATAAATGTCACGCCCCGAGCCTACACCCTGGACGTGGCCAGCCCTTGAGAACCATCTCTGGTCCCCAAGCGAATTCCTTGGCCTGGCTGACTACTTAGATGAAGATTTACTCAAACAGTAACAAGCTTAGAAATTAAATTTAAAACATTCAAAATCCAACAAATATTTAACTCAAACTGTCTGAAAATTATTAAATTCAACAAAGATAATACTTTGCAAAACAGTATCAAAACATCTTAACAAAAGGGAAAAAAATACTGAGAGACTCCTCAATTCTAACTATCTATGAAGCCTCTAAAACTAAGATAGATGTCGGGACAGGACCCTCACAACTTAACAAAACAGTAAATATAAGTGTGAAGCCCTCCGGAAAGCAAGGAGGCTCACCAAAGCTAGTTGGAGTGCAAATGGTATCAACGAAGCGCCTGTTGATGACCTTGAACACCTGTATCTGCATCATAAAAAGATGCAGGTCGAACGACATCAGTACATTGAATGCACGAGTATGTAAAATAGCTGAGTAAAACAATAACTAAACTGATAGGCTAGGAGAATACTCACCTCAACTCAATGCAAAGCAATAATAAGAGATAACATATTTAAAGCTTTGTAAATAAACGATGCTAACTCAAGGATGTATATAAAAATATAATAAATTACGCTTTACTCTTATTTGGGAGATTCTCTAACCGACAACCATCACTATGAGCTAAGTGATGATACAACGTCTCACCCACGCTTCCAGAACTGTCTTATACCTTACTGGGATATAGAACACCTCAACTAAGTGGATCCACTAAGCTTTGCCCGAAGGCACTAAGGATTCATCTAAAAAGTATTATCTTGTACCCAAGTTGGTTATATGGTTTCTGAGGATTTTGAGTTTTCTGAACTCATTTCCATATCGGTGCTCAATACTACTCCCAATAATTATTTATACTCATGCTCAAGTAGAAATATTCTTTCTCTGTTTTGAGGTAATTACTCAAAAGATTTTCTTTAAGAGGCAATGTCTCAATTATCTCTCGAAACTCCTTTAACTTCTTTATGAAAATCAAAGTCCTCTTTCTCATTATAAAAATGATGAATTTGGAAATCAATGGTTCCCTTAAAATTTACTCAAAATGTTTCTTTAAACTTTCCTCAAAACTCCTCTTTACTTTCTCAGAAAAATCAATCTAAGATAATTGTTCGGTTAAAAAGATTCTCAATCATAACTCAATGATTACTCAAATAATAGGGTTCATGCTAAAAATTAGACATGAACAATCAATTCAAAAATCTCAATGCATAATATGTAGAGACTCAAAAATTAGGAATAACAACTTAGAATTCAACGACAAAACTCATCTCAAGAATTATCAAAACTAAGGATGTAACCCTAGATTTTTCTTTACTGATAGAGAGTAGATGTTGGGCGTGAGGACGAACTCAATCGATCACTATGATAGCCTTACATACCTTGGAAGAACAAAGTTCTTGGCGAAACACGAATGATCTTGAAGAATGTTTGAAAACCCTAGCTATTCTCCTCTAGGAACTTTGCTCTGAATCTTCTAAGTGTTAAAGAACGTAAAAGAATGTTTTAACACTGTTTAGACCCTTAATTAGGTGTAAAAACGTCGTGGGTTAGGCTTAGAAGGGGTGGGAAAAGACTGAACTACCCCTCTTTAAAAGCTGATAAAAACTGTCCACGGGACCATCTACGATTCGTGGTTTGATCTACGGACCGTAGATCCCATCTGTGGAATTGATATTGAATTTTTCAGCTCTAACCTTTATCCTACGGGTCCAATCTACGACCCGTTGAAGTTTCTATGGGCCGTAGATCTAATCCGTAGACTTAATACTAAATTTTAGGCTCAAAAGTCCATTTACGGGTCCAATCTACGCCCCTTAGAAGTTCCTACGGCCCGTAGAATGGATCCGTAGAAAAGGGACCCCAAAAATTGAGTCTCTGAACTTTTTTGACGACTTGCCTGTACGGGTCGTAGTTCCATCTACAGCCCATACATTGGACCCGTAGTTCACATACTTTGAAAACTCTAATATGGTAGTCTCTAGTAAAATGGCCATAACCTTTTACTTCGAGCTCGAAAAAGGCAAACGTGGTGGAGTTGGAATGAGGACTCAAGGGCCTTCAATTTGATATGTCATGAGCCACCTAATTCATTATGTGTTGGGAGATATGATCCTTTGAAGTTGACCTAAATATAATCTTATGTCAAAACTTAATCGATAATGAAGCTTTCAATTCAACTTTGTGCTGGGGGTTCTAGTGACCTTAAGTCATATCCAAATCCATTTGAACACCAAAAAATGACCTTTATACATATGAGCAATTTAAGAATCACCCGATATAATTTTTACACGCAATTAAAGAATGGTTCGGGCCTTAGCTTAGAAATTTTCGAGGTGTTACAATATCTCCCCCTTGGAATCATTCATCCTCGAATGATTGATGAACTGAGAATGAAGATGGTAGGGAAATGTTTAACAATCCAATTTATTCGAAATACACATAATACTCATGAACTCAAAATAATTAAGGAGGGACTGAATTAATGAGCACTTTAGGAAGAGTTAATACCTTGGATTGGAACTAAATCGGAGGTATATAGATGAGGGTATCTCTTCTTCATATATTTCTCGGCCTCCCATGTAGCCTCCTCAACAAACTGATTTCTCCACAAGACTTTAATTGATGCAACCTCTTTGGTTCTTAACTTGCGCACCTGACGATCAAGAATCTGAATGGGAATCTCCTTGTAAGATAGGTTGTCCTTGATACCAATATCCTCAGTAGGCACAATAAGTGAAGGATCACCCAAACACTTCTTTAACATAGAGATGTGAAATACCGAATGGACTGCTGCTAACTCTGACTGTAGCTCCAACTCATAAGCTACATTGCCAACTCTCTTGGATATCCTGTAAGGACTAATATATCGGGGACTGAGTTTTCCCTTCTGACCAAATCTCATAACACCCTTCATAGGTGAAACATTCAAATAGACCCAATCATTAACCTCAAACTCCAAGTCTCTCCTTCTCACATCTGTATAGGATTTCTGACGACTTTGTGCTGTTTTCAACCTTTCCTGAATAGTCTTCACCTTCTCCATGGCTTGATGAACCAAATCTGGTCCTATCAACTCAGCTTCACCAACCTCAAACCAGCCAATGGGAGATCTACACCTTCACCCATATAGAGCCTTATACGGAGCCATCTGAATGCTGGAATGGTAACTTTTATTGTATGCAAACTCGATAAAAGGCAAGTGGTCTTCCCAATTACCTTTGAAATCGAGAACACAAGCTCTCAACATGTCCTCTAAGGTCTGAATGGTGCGCTCTTCTTGGCCATCAGTTTGAGGATGAAAAACAGTACTAAGGTTCACCTTCGAACCCAAACCTTTCTGAAATGACTTCTAAAACTGCGCGGTAAACTGAGCACCCCTATCTGAGATGATGGACAAGGGGACTCCATGAAATTGAACTATCTTGTGAATGTACTGTTTGCATACTCTTCTGCTGTATTGGTAGTCTTTACTGGTAAGAAGTGGGCTGATTTGGTCATCCGATCCACAATCACCCAAATGGAATCATGTTGCTTGCGAGATCGCGGTAAACCTGTAATGAAGTCCATATTAATCATCTCCCACTTCCATTTCGGAAGGGGTATATTATGAGCCACACCACACGACCTTTGATGCTCAGCTTTAACTTGCTGGCAATTTGGGCACTTAGCAAAAAACTCTGCAATACACCTCTTCATACTACTCCACCAATAGACTTCTCTCAAGTCATAGTACATCTTTGTGGAACCTGGATGAATAGAATATCTGGAACTGTGAGCTTCTTCCATAATCCTCTCTTGGAGATCATCTACCTCTGGAACACATAACCTTCCTTCATATCTCAACACACCATCTCCCCCTTGTGCAAAAGCCATCACTTTCTGCTTATGCACATTTGCCTTCAACTCAAGCAAAATGGGGTCTTTGTCTTACTTTTCCTTTACCTCTGCCACTAATGAAAACTCAGCTCCATTCATCACGACAACTTCGCCTTCACTGGAATCTAACAATTGAACACCCAACCGTGCAAGTCTGTGAACTTCCTTAGCTAGTTCCTTCTTGCCTTCCTCAACATGAGTAGTACTCCCCATGGACAACCTGCTCAAAGCATCAACAACAACATTAGCCTTACCTGGGTGATAGAGGATACTCATGTTGTAATCCTTGAGTAGCTCTAACCACCTCCTTTGTCTGAGATTGAACTCCTTCTGATTGAAAACATACTGGAGACTCTTGTGGTTTGTCAACACATTCACATGAACACCATAGAGATAATGAAGCCATATTTTGAGAGCAAAAAACACTGCTTCCAACTTGAGATCATGAGTCGGGTAGTTCATCTCGTGAATCTTAAGCTGTCTGGAGGCATAGGCTATAACCTTACCATTCTGCATCAATACACAACCAAGTCCAACTCTTGACGCGTCACAATAGACGACAAAACCCTGTGTACCTTCTGGTAGGGTCAACACTAGAGTTGTAGTTAACCGAGTTTTCAATTCCTGAAAGCTTTTCTCACAAGCTTCAGACTATTGAAACGTAGCTGTTTTCTGAGTCAACTTAGTCAACGGGGATGAAAAAAGATGAGAACCCCTCGACTAACCTTCTGTAGTAACCAGCGAACCCCAATAAGCTCCTTATATCAATTGGAGATGTGGGTCTTGGCCAATTTTGCACTGCCTCAATCTTATGAGTGTCGACTCAAATTCCTTTGCCAGACACAATGTGGCCTAAGAATGCCACGGATTCAAGCCAGAACTCACACTTAGAAAATTTGGCATATAACTCTCGATCTTTGAGAGTTTGGAGGACTATTCTGAGATGACTAGCATGGTCCTCCTCATTCCTCGAATAAATCAGTATGTCATCAATGAACACGATAACAAACATATCCAGATATGGCTTAAATACTCTGTTAATAAGATCCATGAATGCTGCAGGAGCGTTAGTCAAACGAAAGGACATACCAAGGTACTCATAATGACCGTAACGGGTCCTGAAAGCTGTCTTCGGGATGTCACTTTCTCTCACTCTCAATTGATGATAGCCAGATCTGAGGTCTATCGTAGAGAAACAAGTGGCACCCTGAAGTTGGTCGAAAAAGGTTGTCAATTCTCAGAAGGGGATACTTATTCTTTATGGTGACGTTGTTCAACTGGCGGTAATCGATACATATCCTAAGGGAACCATCTTTCTTTCTAAAAAATAAGACCGGAGCGCCCCAAGGTGAGACACTTGGTCGGATGAAACCCTTATCAAGAAGATCTCTCAACTACTCTTTTAATTCTTTTAACTCGGCTGGAGCCATTCTATACGGTGGAATGGAAATGGGTTGAGTATCAAGAAGAATATCTATTCCGAAGTCTCCTTCTCTCTCAGGAGGGACTCCAAGAAGATCATCTAGAAAGACCTTTAGAAACTCACTCACAACTGGAACTGACTGAATATGTGGTGTCTCAACACTAGAGTTATTAACTCGGACTAAGTGATAGATGCACCCTTTGGAAACTAACTTTCTGGCCTTAAGGTATGAAATAAAATGACCTTTAGGCACTACTGAACTACTTCTCCACTCTAAAACAGGCTAATTGGGAAGCTAAAACTTGACTACTCGAGTTCTACAATCGATTGAGGCATAACAAGCATGAAGGCAGTCCATACCTATAATAACATCAAAGTCCACCATATCTAGCTCAACTAAGTCAGCCATGATGTCCTTGTGATAGACATAGATGGTACAATCACGGTAGTCTCATTCTTCTAGAATAGACTAACCAACAGGTGTGGAAACACTGAAAGGCTCAAGAAGTAGTTTGGGGGAAATGCCGAACTTTATGGCTACATAAGGAGTCACAAAAGACAAACTCGCACCTGGATCAATTAAGGCATAAACATCAAAAGTAAAAACTTTAAGCATACCAGTGACAACATCTGGTGAGTTCCCCTGATCCTGGCGACTAGTTATAGCATACAGACGGTTTGCTCCTCTGCTTACCCCCAAAGTAGCTCCTCTCGGAGCAGCTCTATTTGCCAGAGCCACTGAAGAAGATATGGCTCTGTTGCCCCCATTACCCTACTTGTTCTTAAGGAACTCTCTCATAAAGTTACCCATCTAACCACACTTGAAGCAGCCACTTGAGCCATCATGACACTCTCCTGGGTGGTTTCTACCGCACTTGGTACATGTGGGGGTCCAAGTAGCCCTTGCGCCACACTACCCTGAGATTGAGTAGGTTGAGCTCTGAAATTTTGGGAGTTCTAGTTCCTGAAATCATTTCTACTCTTTGGTGCAGGTGCACTAGCTGAAGATGGAGCAGGTCCAGATGACCTTTGCTGAAAGGATGATCGATTTCCATTCCCGGTCTTTTGCTGGCTAGTCTCCCGACTTGCTGTCTTAGCCTTCTTTCTACGAAACTCTTCTCTGTCTTTCAATTTATCTTCCTCAACTTGTTGCAAATGGATCATGAGTCTGGCTATGTCCATGTCCCCTATCAACATAGCCGCCTTACCTTCCTTACATGACAAGTGGGATAGCACAGACACAAACAAGCTCATCGTACTCCTCATATCAGCCACCATCTCTGGAGCATAGCGAGATAGCTGAGTGAACTTGAGGCTGTACTTTTGTACACTCATAGATTCCTGCTTCAAATTTAGAAACTTGCTTACCTTTGCTTCCCTTAGGTCGCGGGGAAAGAAGCGCCCCAAGAAAGCATCTTCAAACACTGCCCAACTCAAAGGTGGTGCCCCCTCTGCCCTGCTCTTCTTCCATTGGTCATGCCATATTCTAGCAACACCTTTGAGATGATATGAAGCTAACTCCACACGCTCTGCATCAATAACACACATAACCTCAAACACTTTCTGAAGTTCCTCCACAAAGTTCTCCGGATCCTATGTGATATTCGACTCGGTGAACTCTGGGGGATTCATCCTCAAGATTCACGGATTCGGGATGTATCAGTCGCATGCTGACGACCCACTTTTTGTTGACCAGCCTGATTTGCCACAATCTGAGTCAGCATCTTAATAGCATTCCTGAACTCAACATTGGTGACATCTCCTTGAGGGGGTTGCACTTGTCATGACCCAAAGTGCCACCCCCTAGGTGTGACATGGAGTATAGGACCCCGGGAGGCCCCATAAAAGCCACTTAGCATACATATACATAAGGGAAAGACAAAAATGAGGAAGAAAATAGACAATCTCATAAAAGTAAAGAGTTTACAAGCAGAAGTCTTGACTATGACTCAAACGCCATCTAATACAATAGAATGATCGGGACGTAACCCATACATCATATACAAGTCTGAAACTGAAAAGTAAAGAAAAGCAATAAAGTCTCTTAGTCCCCGAAGCATGAGGACTCACCAACGCTGATAGCTCGAACTCTAAAAGCAACTAACCACGAAAGTGCGAAGGATGACTGTCTGACCCTACATTATAAAAGAATGTAGGCACAAGTATGCATTAGTACCTGGGATGTACTAAGTATGAAGCAAATGCATATAATCACATAAATCATGACAATTAGATGCTTTCATATAGGAAAGCATGCTAGTGAGATATCGTCATGAACATGCAATGACCAAACTAAATCATGTGACAAAAGGGTTTGAAACTCAATGCATAAACTTGGTCAATGCAATCTAGTCATATCATAAGTCTTGTCTCGTGAGATACTTCTAGTACCCTAGTTCATTATTATGTGATTTTTATGTTTTACTGACATAGACCATGTGAGCTATAACATGGAATCCAGTGTCTGCCCCACACCGAAAGGGGAGTGATGTCTACCCCACACCACTAGAAGGGGTGTCCTACTTGCCAAGGTAAGGACCATAAATCTATAGCTTAGTTGGATCCACTAGCTATGTGTCTATCTAAGACAAAAACCTATGAGGGACGTAGTTCTGGGACTTAGGGATTGCTACTAAAGGTCCACAACGCTAAACGGAAACCTTCATCCCAAAAGCCCGCTCGGTGCTAAGTAAAATCCCAAGGAATAGTCAATTAAGCTTATTCATATTTTAACCAAGGAAGAGGTACATATAGGGTTACCAAATCCAAGCTAAGATCATATCAAGACGTTTCAACTACCATGGGCTTGCCCCAAGCTTACGTCATTAGAATAGCTCCTAATCGATTCATAGACGAGGAAGCCTTTCAACCATATGAACCCTAATTTATGTGAAAAAACCTTTCACATTCATATTCTTAGCTTATTGTGAAGAAAACCTTTTCCACGGCTCATGGATGCCATCATTTATATGCACCCTAGCAATTATAAGCATAATTCTCATGAAACGTGCATCTCTTATGCAAGCTATCCATATACATGCATCTCTTATGCAAGCTATTCATATGTTCATAAATCATGATCTAGTAAGAGTACATGTCAATTCATCTTAGAATCATGCAATAAACTAGAATCATGCATATTTTTATCAATTTCATAAGTTCATAAATGCATGGATCATACTTCATCATGAATCCATAACTAGGAATCATGGCTCATGCATGGGTTCATACAATTTCTACTCAAATCATATAAATCACACTAGATCGTGCACTAAATTAGTTAAAATCAACAATTGGAATCATAATTGAAGAACCTATACGAATTGATCAAAACCCTAACTCAATTTGGGGAAATAAACCTTGAAAATTGAAGAAAACTAAGGACCCAATGGTGGAAAGGACTCCAATGGTGAATGCTCACATACCTCAACAAAGCCCACAAGAAATTGCTAAAAATCGATGACCTTCAATGGAGGATCCTAACTCTTCTTCTTCCTTGAGAATTGAGAGAACTTTCAAGAGAGAGAATTATTTGGGAAGTTGGAAATTTTGAGAATGTAATTAATGAAGGAAAATTTGGGAAGAAAGACATATATAGTGGGTCAATTTAGGGGCAAAGTCATAATTAAAAAGACTTAAAAGAATTGGGAAACAACATAAAAACCCCTGGAGCCGAATGAAGTCCACGGTTCCAACCTACGGTTCGTAAGAATTCCTACGGACCGTCTTGTTGGACAGTAGAAAACTTCAGAGCCCCAAAATTCAGGACACTTTCTATGACTTCGATCTACGGCCCGTAGGCCATTCTACGGTCCGTAGGCCATTCTACGGTCCGTAGGTTCAACCCGTAGAACCTAATTTGACCCTAAAAAACTTGACTAAGTCTAGAACACTTTGACGGGACCTTTCTATGGTCTGTGGAAAGACGTACGGTCCGTCCTGTTAGCCCGTAGACTCGACTTCAGAGACTTGATTTTCAAAACATTTTACCCTCTTTCTACGGACGAATTCTTCGGTCCATCAACTGGTCTACGACCCGTAGATTGTGTCCGTAGAAAGTGACTTTGGGCCTAAAACTGAAAAATTTTCTCTTTCAAAAATTGAGGTGTTACAATATCTCCCCCTTGGGAACATTCGTCCCCGAATGGAACTTAGCTAGCAACAACAAGAGTAGGGGTAACAACAATTCTATGATTCCAATCATGAATGCAACTACATAATGCAAATATCCGAGGAGGAAGAACAAATCCAAGATAAAGCATGCTTCATCACAAAATGTCAAGCCATAAACACTTAATGAATGCATGCATAAGGAAACATGAGAATGACTAAGACGCATGAATCCTAGAAATAAACCATGAGGAGCTAAATGCCTCAAGCTAGGGAAGACTCGGAAGGAAAAAGATGAGGATAACGGGACATCATATCGGCCTCGGTCTCCCACGTAGCACCCTCAACTAATTGATTCCTCCACAATATCTTAACGGAAACAACTTCTATGTTTCTCAACTTCCGGACTTGTCGGTCTTGAATATCAACCGGAACCTCTTCATAAGATAAACTCTCTTTGATTCCAAGACTTTCTAAAGGCACTATGGATGTAGGCTTTCCAACACACTTCTTCAAAAGAGACACATGGAAAATCGGATGAACCGATGCTAACTCATTAGGCAACTCATGCTCATAAGAAACCTTGCCAATGCATCTCAAATTCTTATATGGTCCTACATATTGGGGACTAAGCTTCCCTTTCTTACCAAATCTCATGACACCCTTCATGGGAAAAATTTTCAAATAGACCCAATCATCAACCTCAAACTCAAGATGCCTTCTTCTAACATCGGCATAGGACTTTTGTCGACTTTGAGCCATTTTCAGCCTTTCTCTAATAAGCCGAACTTTCTCCATCGCCTCATGCACTAATTCGGGATCCATCAAAGCAACTTCACCCATCTCAAACCATCCTATAGGAGACCTACATCTCCTACTGTAAAGAGCCTCAAATGGAGCCATACCAATACCTGCATGGTAACTATTATTGTAGGCAAACTCAATCAAAGGCAAATGATAATCTCAATTACCCTTGAAATCAATCACACAAGCTCTTAGCATATCCTCTAAGGTTTGGGTAGTACGCTCCGCTTGCCCATTGTTTTGGGGTTGAAAAGCCATGCTAAGCTTAACCTTGGTACCAAGACCCCTTTGGAAAGACTTCCAAAATTGAGAAGTGAATTAGGTACCTCTATCGGAGATAATGGATAGGGGTATTCCATGCAACCTAAACATCTTCCTAATGTACAACTTAGCATAATCTTCCACCGAAAAGGACACCTTGATGGGAATGAAATGAGCTGACTTCGTCATATGGTCTACTATAACCCATATAGAATCATGTTGCCGGTGAGTATGGGGTAAACCCACCATGAAGTCCATATTAACATCTTCCCACTTCCAAATAGGAATAGCTATATCTTGGGATAAGCCTCCCGGCCTTTGATGTTCAACCTTAACTTGTTGACAATTTGGGCACTTTGCCATGAATTCCTCAATATTTTTCTTCATTCCATTCCACCAATAGACTTCCCGCAAATCGCGATACATCTTGGTGGCTCTCGGATGAATAGAGTATCAGGAACTATGAGCTTCTTCTAGAATTTTCTCTCTTAGGCCATCAACATTAGGCACACACAAACGGCCTTGATATCTAAGGACACCATCTCCCCCTTGGGAGAAAGCCTCATTGCCCTTCTTTAGAATCGCTTCTTTCAACTCAACTAGTATCGGATCAAGCGCTTGCTTAGCCTTAACATCCACCACAAAGGACGATTCCGACCCATTTTGGACAATCACACCTCCCTCATCGGAGTCAACCAACCGAACACCTAACCGAGCTAGTCTATGAACATCCCGAACCAATTTCTTCTTATCATCTTCTATATGTGCAACACTATTCATCGACAACCGACTCAAGGCATCGGTCACTACATTAGCTTTGCCCGGGTGATATAGGACACTCGTGTCATAGTCCTTTAAGAGCTCTAGCCATCTACGTTGTCGAAGATTTAGATCCTTCTGCTTGAACACGTGTTGCGAACTTTTGAGATCGGTAAATACATCAACATGGACACCATACAAATAGTGCCTCCAAATCTTTAGGGAAAAGACAACCGCCGCAAGTTCTAAATCATGGGTAGGATAATTCTTTTCATGAACTTTAAGTTGCCTTGAAGCATAAGCAATCACCTTTCCATTTTGCATAAAAACACACCCTAAGCCAACCCTAGAAGCATCACAATAAACCACAAATCCATCGGAACCTTTCGACAATGTCAATATTGGAGCGGAAGTAAGCCTATCTTTCAATTCTTGAAAGCTCTTTTCACAAGCCTCCGACCATACAAATTTAGTCTTCTTTTGAGTCAACGAGGTCAATGGAGAGGCAATAGAAGAAAACCCTTCCACAAACATCCTATAGTATCCGGCCAAGTCCAAGAAACTACAAATATCCGAAGGAGATAGAGGTCTAGGCCAATTTCTAACCACGTCCGTCTTCTTAGGATCTACCTCAATATCCTTACCGGACACAATGTGACCAAGGAAAGCCACGTATCTCAACCAAAACTCACATTTATTGAACTTAGCATATAACTCACGATCCCTAAGATTTTGCAATACAATCCTCAAATGATCGGCATGCTCTTCCTCACTTCTGGAGTAAATCAAAATATCATCAATGAATACAATCACCGATCCTAGCCCTCTTTGCCTCTTTGGACCTCTTCTTTAGCTTCACTTATTCGATTTGTTGTGCATGTACCATCAATCGTGAAATATCCATTTATTTAATAAGCATGGTAGTCCTACACTCCTTGACCACCAAGTCAGACACCCCCGATACAAACTTACTCATTTTGGCCCTTGAATCGGCCACTAGGGAAGGCGCATATTTCGACAATTGAGTGAACTTCAATGCATATTGTTTGACACTCATACCACCATGCTTCAAGTTAATGAACTCGAGGACCTTAGCCTCTCTCATCTTAAGAGGAAAGAATCGATCAAGAAAAGCATCCTTAACTTTTTCCCATTCAAGAGGACTCGCATCTCTAGCCCTCTCACTTTTCCACTGGTTAAACCACACTTGGGCCACACCCTTCAATTGGTAATTGGCCAACTCCGCTTTCTCTTTTGGCATTACTCCCATGATCATCAAAATCTTGTAAACCTCTTCAATGAACTCTTGTGGATCCTCCTCCACCTTGGAGCCATGGAATTCTGGAGGGTTCATCCTTGTGAAATCTCTCACCCTTGCCGCCGCCGTACCCACATATGGGTTTACCGAGACCACAACTTCTCTATTGGCTTGGGCCAATGCGTGGAAAGTGGCTCGAAACTCCGCATTAGTAATCTCTTCGGCCAAAGGAGAGGCTGGAACTTGGTTAGCCTCGTGCTCCACATTCTCATTTGCGTTCCTCCTAACAAAAGCTCTTCTAGGTGCCATATCCTGAAAAGCGTAAGTAATGGATTAGGAGAGGAACGTATAGAGTTAAACTCTAAAGCACAATTCTAGAATATGAAACAAGTGGAATTACCTAACATCTTGTAGCCTCTTATTCATAAGTGTGGCACGCTTCACACTTATGAACAAGACTCTACTAGACATGGCTTTGAGACATCCTAGGACCTTTCTAAACCTTCTGCTCTGAATACCAAGTTTCTCACGACCCAAAGTGCCCCTAGGTGTGACATGGCTTATAAGACCTAGGAGGCCCCACACAAGCCACTTAGCATACATATACATAAGGTAAAGACAAAAATGAGGAAGGAAATAGACAATCTCATAAAAGTAAAGAGTTTACAAGCGGAAGTCTTGACTATGTCTCTAAAGCCATCTAATACAATAGAATGACCGGGACGTAACCCATACATCATATACAAGTCTGAAATTGAAAAGTAAAGAAAAGCAATAAAGTCTCTTAGTCCCCGAAGCATGAGGACTCACCAACGCTGATAGCTCGAACTCTGAAAGCAACTAACCACGAAAGTGCGAAGGATGATTGTCTGACCCTACATTATAAAAGAATGTAGGCACAAGTATGCATTAGTACCTGAGATGTACTAAGTATGAAGCAAATGCATATAATCACATAAATCATGACAATGAGATGCTTTCATATAGGAAATCATGCTAGTGAGATATCGTCATGAACATGCAATGACCAAACTAAATCATGTGACAAAAGGGTTAGAAACTCAATGCATAAACATGGTCAATGCAAGCTAGTCATATCATAAGTCTTGTCTCGTGAGATACTTCTAGTATCCTAGTTCATTATTATGGGGTTTTTATATTTAACCTACATAGACCATGTGAGTTACAACATGGAATCCAGTGTTTGCCCCACACCGAAAAGGGGAGTGATGTCTATCCCACACCACTAGAAGGGTTGTCGTACTTGCCAAGGTAAGGACCATAAATCTATAGCTTACGTGGATCCAATAGGTATGTGTCTAGCTGAGTCAAAAAACCTATGAGGCACATAGATCTGGGACTTAGGGATTGCTACAAAAGGTCCACGGATGCTAAACGGAAACCTTCATCCCAAAAGCTCACTCGATGCTAAGTAAAATCCCAAGGAATAATCAATTAAGCTTATTCATATTTTAACCAAGGAAGAGGTACATCTAGGGTTACCAATCCAAGTTAAGATCATATCAAGACGTTTCAATTACCATGGGTTTGCCTCAAGCTTACATCATTAGAATAGCTCCTAATCGAATCATAGGTGAGGAAGCCTTTCAACCATATGAACCCTAATTTATGTGAGAAAACCTTTCACATTCATATTCTTAGCTTATTGTGAAGAAAACCTTTTCCACGGCTCATGGATACCATCATTTATATGCACCCTAGAAATTATAAGCATAATTCTCATGAAACATGCATCTCTTATGTAAGCTATCCATATACATGCATCTCGTATGCAAGCTATCCATATACATGCATCTCTTATGCAAGCTATTCATATGTTCTTAAATCATGATCTAGTATGGGTACATGTCAATTCATCTGAGAATCATGCAATAAACTAGAATCATGCCTATTTTTATCAATTTCATAAGTTCATAAATGCATGGATCATACTTCATCATGAATTCATAACTAGGAATCATGGCTCATGCATGAGTTCATACAATTTCTACTCAAATCATATAAATCACGCTAGATCGTGCACTAAATTACTTAAAATCAACAATTGGAATCATAATTGAAGAACCCATCAGAATTGATCAAAACCCTAACTCAATTTGGGGAAATAAACCTTGAAAATTGAAGAGAACTAGGGACCCAATGGAGGAAAGGACTCCAATGGTGAATGCTAACATACCTCAACAAAGCCCACAAGAAATTGCTAAAAATCGATGACCTTCAATGGAGGATCCTAGCTCTTCTTCTTCCTTGAGAATTGAGAGAACTTTCTAGAGAGAGAATTATTTGGGAAGTTGGAAATTTTGAGAATGTAATTAATGAAGGAAAATTTGGGAAGAAAGACGTATATAGTGGGTCAATTTAGGGGAAAAGTCGTAATTAAAAAACCCTAAAAGAATAGGGAAAAGACGTAAAAACCCCTGGAAAATAACTGCCGAATGAAGTCTATGGTTCCAACCTACAGTTTGTAAAAATTCCTACGGACCATCCTGTTGGACCGTAGAAAACTTTAGAGACACAAAATTCAGGACACTTTCTACGACTTTGATCTACCGCCTGTAGGCCATTCTACGGTCCGTAGGTCCAACTCGTACAACCTAACTCGACCCTCAGAAACTTGACCAAGTCTGGAACACTTTGACGGGACCTTTCTATGATCCGTGGAAAGACCTACGGTCCATCCTGTTAGCCCGTAGACTCGACTTCAGAGACTTGATTTTCAAAACATTTTACTCTCTTTCTACGAATGCATTCTTCGGTCCGTCAACTGGTCTATGACCTGTAGATTGCGTCTGTAGAAAGTGACTCTGGGCCAAAAACTAAAAAATTCTCTTTCAAAAACTGAGGTGTTACAACACTTTTGGTGCATTGGGAACTTCTTGATCTTGAAGATTCACATTCCTCCTAGCAGGATGTCCTCGAACAGCTCTTCGTGGAGGCATGATCTGAAAGGACACGCGTAAGGAAGAGTTAGATGAAACTTTTATAGTGTTGAACTCTATCGCACGAACATGAGTAAGAAGGGAGTGAAAGTTCCTAAATGTTGTAGCCTCCTAATTATAGATGTGGTGCGCTTCTCACCGATAAGAAGGACTCTACAGAAATTGTTTCATAGACACCCTAGGACTCTTGAACTCTGTGCTCTGATACCAAGTTTGTCACGCTTCAAGCCTACACCCTGGATGAGGCCGGCACTCGAGAACCATCTCTGGTTCTCAAACGAACCCCTTGGCCTGACTGACTACTTAGCGAAAGATTTACTCAAACGGTAACAAGCTTAGAAATTAAATTTAAAACATTCAAACTCCAACAAATATTTAACTCAAACTGTCTGAAAATACTTAAGTTCAATAATGATAATACTTTGCAAAACAATCACAAAACATCTTAACGAAAGGGAAAAAAATACTGAGAGGCTCCTCAACTCTAACCATCTATGAAGCCTCTAAAACTAAGATACATGTCGGGACAGGACCCTCGACAACTTAAAAAAATAGTAAATATAAGTTTGAAGCCCTCCGAAAAGCAAGGAGGCTCACCAAAGCTAGCTGGAGTGCAAATGGTATCAACAAAGCGCCTGTTGATGACCCTGAACACCTGTATCTGCATCATAAAAAGATGCAGGTTGAACGACATCAGGACATTGAATGCACGAGTATGTAAAATGGCTGAGTAAAACAATAACTAAACTGATAGGCTAGGAGAATACTCACCTCAAATCAATGCAAAGCAATAATAAGAGATAACATATTTAAAGCTTTGTAAATAAACGATGCTAACTCAAGGATGTATATAAAATATAATAAATTACGCTTTACTCTTATTTGGGAGATTTTCTAACCGACAACCATCACTATTAGCTAAGTGATGATACAGCGTCTCACCCACGCTACCAGAACTGTCTTATACCTTGCCGGGGTATAGAACACCTCAACTAAGTGGATCCACTAAGCTCTGCCCGAAGGCACTAAGGATTCATCTAAAAAGCATGTTCCTGTGCCCATGTTGGCTACATGGTTTATGAGGATTTTGAGCTGTCTAAACTCATTCCCATGTCGGTGCTCAATACTACTCCCAATAATTATCTATACTCATTCTCAAGTAGAAATACTCTTTCTCTGTTTTGAGGTAATTACTCAAAAGATTTTCTTTACGAGGCAATGTCTCAATTATCTCTCGAAACTCCTTTAACTTCTTTATGAAAATCAAAGTCCTCTTTCTCACTGTAAAAATGATGAATTTGGAAATCAATAGTTCCCTTAAAATTTACTCAAAGTGTTTCTTTAAACTTTCCTCTAAACTCCTCTTTACTTTCTTAGAAAAATCAATTTAAGATAATTGTTCGGTTAAAAAGATTCTCAATCATAACTCAATGATTACTCAAATAATAGGGTTCATATTGAAAATTTGACATGAACAATCAATTCAAAAATCTCAATGTATAATATGTATAGACTCAAAAATTAGGAATAACAACTCAAAATTCAACGACAAAACACATCTCAAGAATTATCAAAACTAAGGATGTAACCCTAGATTTTTCTTTACTGATAGAGAGTAGATGTAGGGCATGAGGACAAACTCAATCGATCACTATTATATCCTTACATACCTGGGAAGAACAATGTTCTTGGAGAAACTCGAAGGATCTTGAAGAATGTTTGGAAACCCTATCTATTCTCCCTCTAGGAACTTTGTTCTGAATCTTCTAAGGGTTAAAGAATGTAAAAGAATGTTTTAACACTATTTATACCCTTAATTAGGTGTAAAAACGCCATGGGTTAGGCTTAGAAGGGGTGGAAAAAGACTGAACTACCCCTCTTTAAAAGCTGATAAAAACTGTCCACGGGACCATCTACGGTTCGTGGTTTGATGTACGTACCGTAGATCCCATCTGTGGAATCGATATTGAATTTTTCATCTCAAAACTTCATCCTACGGGTCCAATCTACGACCCGTTGAACTTCCTACGAACCGTAGATCCAATCCGTAGACTTAATACTAAATTTCAGGCTCAAAAGTTCATTTACGGGTCCAATCTACGGCCTGTAGAAGTTTTTACGTCCCGTAGAATGGATCCGTAGAATAGGGACCCCAAAAATTGAGTGTCTGAACTTTTTTGACGACTTGCCAGTACGGGTCGTAGTTCCATCTATGGCCTATATATTGGACCCGTAGTTCATATACCGTTTTACTCCAAGCTCAAAAAAAGGTAAAATTTGTGGCGTTGGAAAGATGACTCAAAGACCTTCAATTTGATAGGTTATGGGGCACCTAATTCATTATGTGTTGGGAGATATGATCGTTTGAATTCGACCTAAATAGAATCTTATGTCAAAACTTAATCGATAATGAAGCTTTCAACTCAACTTTGTGCTAGGGGGTTCTAGTGACCTTATGTCATATCCAAATCCATTCGAACACTAAAAAATGACCTTTACGCATATGAACAATTTAAGAATCACCCGATATAATTTTTACATGCAATTAAAGAATGGTTCGGACCTTGGCTTAGAAATTTTTTAGGTGTTACAATAAAGTTCAATAATGTAATTTACTATTAATTAATCATTCTCCTTTTTAAATTATACTAATTACAGTTTATATATAAGCATCATATTGTAGTAGATGCATATAGATCATTTTTGGATCATGATATCAACCCATATATACCTTACTAATGATAAATTGTAGATGTCATTGATACAACCTAAACCAAGCACATGAAAAATTATTGATTGTCTAAATGATCTATAATTTTTACCAATAGTGACAATAGTCAAATATCCAAGTTTTACAACAATAGCAACGTACAAATTGCTACTTTTTCAATGTCAACATCTAATTTTTTGACTATTCTTTAAGGTGTCGTTTGGTAGAGTTTATATCTAAGTAATGCTTGTATTAACTATGTTTGGATTAATTATACATAGGTTATTTACTATGCATTATTTGATTAGGGGCATTAAAAATAGCATGCATGATATCCTTCACAGTTTTAGTGGGAAAAAAATATAAAAAAAATGTTTTGAGAACAATTACATTCTAATGCATGCATTAAAATCATTGCATTATGAATATCATGAATTTCTATGTATTAATAATACACACCTTAATACATAATGAGTGGACTTGATAATAAAAAGTAATAGATCATGTACAAAATGTATGTCATCTTTTGGTTGATCTATATTAGATCATGAGTAATTACGATAATACCTAACATTAAATTGACCAAAATGCTAGGGTCCAAAATAAAAAGTAGCTTGAGATCTCCAGTAGCTTGATTACAAAAACAAAGTTAGTCAAGTCTATCTAAGATTTTTGTTGTTCATACATGTTGTTCTCTTATGTCGGGATCTCTTGCAAATTAAACATTTGTCCCTCCTCTTACTCATGAAATTCTCTCTGACACTCTTGACACGTTTTCTTTTTTTCCTACCAAGCTTGGTATCGACAAGAGATGGAAAAATCTTCATATTTAGCAATTCTTATGGCACACATCATTCTGACTAGAGAGGGACAACATTGATAGATTCAGAGTATGCAAGGAGGTATGCTTAAGCTTTATACAAAGATGAAGAGTATTCATAGAATCTCATACCATACTCATCGCCATGCTTCGATCACAAAGCAACCAACATGTGAGTGCACGGTATCTTGACCAAGTCATATTCCCTACAAGAACACGACTTTTATGGTAAGTTCACGTTGGAAGTAGAACCTACGCCAAACACGGTGAATTGATTGTCATCCCTAGTTATGTTCTCCACATACAAGGAGTCGCTCTTGATTATTTTTTTCTTGCGATCCTTTCGGTAGACAGCATCATTTTATTACCGTTTTATTTGAGGACATATGCATGCCTCTCAAGAACAAGTTTCCAAACCTCTTAGCAATTGAATTAAATATGAATGCCAAAGGGTGTCCTCTCTAGTCTATTAACATAGCGTTGAGTGGCGAGGCAATATTTGTTGTTATCACTTCATACTTGTTGCCTGGGAAATGTGCCCTTCTCCACTTCTCAAAACCAACTTCATGCTCAAGGACTACGGCTACCTCGGGGCATTTGTCCTTGAATTCCACAAAATGATCGTTGAACTCCTCCAAAGAATATGTCTTTATCGCATTGTATTATAGATAGAGGGATCTTCACAGGGCAGATTTACCCAAAGATTTTCATCGATGTGCCTCATGCAATATCTCTGAGGACCATGGTTGTTAACCTTTGCAAAACCAAATGAAATGCTCTTGTATCTATCGGAAATAAAACACAAATCTGATTCATCGACCACAATCTCATTCAACTTCTCAAAGAATAACATCCAAGATACATCGTTCTCTTTGTCCACGACACAAAAGGCAATTGAATAAAGATGGTTCTCCATATCTTGTGCAATAACGCTCAATAGCACTCCTTCGTATTTACCATGTAAATGAGTGCCATCGACCGCAATTACCTTTCTCATGTGGGCAAATCCCCTAGTGCAAGCACCAAATGCTAAGAAGTAATACATGAATCTATGAGTATCCCCGCTTACCCTGATACAATAGCTAGAACCAACATTAAGAGTGTCGATCATATAAGAAAAAGCTTGTAAGCATGAATATCTGTGTTTCGCTGTCCCTCAGACCATTTCCTTGGTAGTCACACCTACCTTTCAACATTTCTAATAGTTTGGACTACAATGAAATTTTTTTGAAATAACCCTCTGAATCTCTTTAACATTTGGACCCATGCCATCACGATACAGATTCACACAAAGTGATAGAATGACTTTGGTTGAGATTTTTCTATGGATACTGATGACATGTTCAACACCTTGACTATTATCGCCAATCAGCTAATATCGTCGAAAAAGTCACAAAAATCGGCTAAATTAGCTGCAAAACGGGAGCATTTTGAGTTTCTTCTTGGGGCAGGTACTCCTATGATAGACCTCGCCAATGGTACCAGTATCAAGGTTTGTCTAGCCGGCATATTCAGGTGGTACTTTAAACTTCAGAGGGCGAGCAATACAGTCAGGGTGATTCTAGTGCATATTAGAGTTTGAGAGGCTCGTATTTAGGTTCTTCAGGCCGGGGTGGTTGGACTTGTCTAAGTCATGCTTCTTAGGGTTGTTATTATTATGGTGATCTCGGCCACTATTCTAGGGAGTTTCCCCCACAAGGGATGATTGCATTTGCTCTAAATTCAGCACAACCAGTTTTAGTAGTAGTACCTTCTACTAGAGGTGATGCCTAGGGTAAGGACCGATACGATGGTCATCATGGACTAGAGGAAGACCCCGATGAAAAAAGTCAGGTGGTAGTTTGGATGCTCCGTTCAAAGGTGGATAGGTCCACCTATAGGCAGCCCCATCAAGGTGAGAGACTAAGGCATCAAATGTTGTTATTACAGGTATAATTCATTTATGCCATCTGCCCACCTCAACTTTATTTGATCCGGATTCTACATTCTCTAATGTTTCTGTGTATTATGCTCCTCGAATGAGTTTGTGTTCTGAGACTCTATCAGTATTTATACGTGTTTCAACCCCCATGGGTGAGTCTTCAGTTGTAGATTAGGAGTATATGTATTATTTTGTGACTATCTAGGGGTGTGACACTTGGGCTAATCTTATTGTGCTGGATCTTCTTGATTTTGAAGCTATGTTGGGCATGGACTGGTAAGCCCCCTACTATGCGGTCTTTAATTATTTTGCTAAGATTGTCACCTTAGCTATGCCTGGTATTCCTTTGTTGGTATGATAGGCTTCTTTTAGTCACACACCGATTGGGTTATTTCTTATGTGCAGGTACAAAGGTTAGTAGCTTGCGGTGTTTAGCTCATTTGGATTATGTGCGGGATGTTAGTAGGGAGGGTCTAGTTGATTCAATCACTATTGTGTGAAAGTTTGCAATTGTGTTCCCTACTGATCTACCTAGCCTTCGCTCAGGGTGTATTATTGATATTTCTATTGACCTTAAGTTTGGCACTCATCCTATGTCTATTTTGTCGTATCATATGGCCCCTGCAGAGCCCAAGGAGATCAATGTTCAACTTTAAGATCTCTTGGGTAAGGGATTTATTAGACCGAGTGTGTTGACTTAGGTTGTTCGAGTTCTTTTTGTGAAGAAGAAGGATGGGTTTATTTTTTATGTGTATCGATTACAGCCAGTTGAATAAGGTGACGGTGAAGAATAAGTACCCTATGACTCGTACTGATGATTTGTTTGACCAGCTTAAGAGTTTCGTGGTGTTCTCTAAGAATGATTTGAGATCTAGTTACCATCAGCTGAGGATTAAAGTTGTGGACGTCTCTAAGATATCTTGTAGGGCTCGTTATGGCAATTATGCATTTCTAGTGATTTCTTTTAGGTTGACCAATGCCCCTATGACATTCATGGACTTGATGACTTGTGTGTTCAGGCCATGCATAAAATCCTTCTTCATTGTATTCATTGATGACATTCTGGTATACTCATAAAGTCAGGAGTATGAACAACATTCGAGGAATTGCTCAAGACTTTGAGAGATAAGAGGTTTTATGCCAAATTCTCAAAGCGCGAGTTTTGGCTAGAGTGTGTAGCATTCTTGGGGCACACTGTGTCCAAGGATGGCATTATGGTTGATTCGGTGAAGATTAAGGCTATTCTTGATTAGGCTAGGCCCATGTTAATGACTGAGATTCAGAGCATCGTCAAACTATCTAGTTACTATAAATGAATTGTGGTGAGTTTCTTCTTTATTGCACCACCTTTGACTCAGTTGACTTGACTTATTTTTCCTTTTGAGTGGTCTGAGTTGAGCATTCGGAAGCTCAAGGAGTTTCTTACTAATGCTTTTATTTTGACTCTTCTAGTAAAGGGCGAGCGCTTCACACTGTATTGCGATGCATGTGGTATTGGTTTGGGTTGTGTGTTGATGCAACATGGCCGTACGATTACATATGTGCTGCGGCAACTTATGGTGCATGAGCGCAACTACCCCACTCATTATTTCGAGTTAGTAGAGGTAGTATTTTCGCTTAAGACTTAGAGGCAATATCTGCATGGGGTCTAATGTGAGATCTATATTGATCACAGGAATTTGCATAATATTATAATCCAGAAATACCTCAATTCGAGGCAGCATAGGTGGATTAAGCTCTTGAAGGACTATAATCTCTCTTTTTTGTACCATTAGGGCAAGGCGAAGTTGGTAGTGGATGCCTTAAGTTGGAAGTCCATGAGTATAGGTAGTCTAGCCTTCCTTTCGACCTCAGAGCGACCGTTGGATTTAAACATTCAATCTTTAGCCAATAGAATGATTCTTCTCGATATTTCAAATTCTAGGTAGGTTCTAGCCTATGTTGGGGTTCAGTCGCCTCTTTTAGAGCGGATTCATAGTGCCAATTTTAGGAAGATGCCTTGGTTTCTCTTTAAGAGCCGATTTTGCAGGGTGATGTTGGGCAGGCCACCTTGGATGCCGATGGTGTTGTGAGGTTTGATGGGTGTATCAGTGTTCCTAGAGTTAGAGACTTTATACAATTGATCCTTCATGATGCCCATGATTCTAGAGACTCTATTCATCCGGGCACAACGGAGATATATCATGATTTGAGGTAGCACTACTGGTGGAGAGGAATGAGGAGAGATATTGCAAACTATGTGTCTCATTTCTTATATTGCCAGCAGGTGAGGGCCACACACTTATGGCCTAGTGGTGAGTTCAAGAGATTGCCCATTCCATAGTGGAAGTGGGAGCACATAACTATGGACTTCATTACGAGGTTGCTTCAGACTTCTAGATGTATTGGTAGCATTTGGGTCATTGTGGATGTAATACTCCGGATTTGAAAATGGCAAAAATTTCAATTTTTGGAAACTATGGTGACCTACTACGTGACCTACTAACTGTTGGTGGACTTACCAAGAGAAGGACAAGGGGGTAGGAATTGTTGGTGAGGCTACCTAGGGGAAAAAGTTGGAAAATATTTCTAAGGAGTGACCTACTACATGACTTACCAATGGTCGTTTGGCATACTAATCGTAGGTCAAGAGGGCGGGGGGGGGGGGAGGTCGTTGATGCGACTGGTTTGGGGGAGGAATTATTTTAATTTTTGGGGCTAAGGTAGGCTGACCTACGGTTGGTCACCTACGGGCAGTAGGTTGACTTACCAACCGTAGGTCAGGTCATTGGTAGGGTCGTTGGTAGAGTTTTAATGAGGGATCGTTTGGTCTTTACACCTGATGGCCTAATTACTAATCTAAGTCAGTTAATAACTTCTCCTAACACTATATAAGCTCTTTTAATCCTAAAATCTACCCTTTCCAATCACTTTACAAGATTCCCCAAATTCTCCTCTCTCAAATATTCTCTCTCTAGAAGTTAGAAGAAGAAGAAGAAGAGGGTAAGCTAGGGTTCAAGAAATCAAGATTTTCTTCATCAATTGCTTAAGGAATTAAGACCCTAAGGTATGATAGTGTTCATCCATGGAGCCCTTTCCTCCATGGAATCTCTAAAACCTCCAATTTTCGAAGTATCAAATCCCCAATTGAATTAAGGGTTTTCTTCTATGATGTGGGTTCCTTCAATTATGATCAAATTGCTTTGAATTATGGTTTTCTAAGTATGAATTGAGTTGAATTACATGTTTTACGATGAATCCCCATGAACCCACTTGAATTCCCCTTATTTTGATATTTATGCATTGATGATGGGTTGAATTATGAAGAAGATAGAAGTTATGAAGTTTATGTGAACTCATGCATGTTTTTATGATTTCAAAAGCTATGATTCATGATGAAATTGATGAATGATCAAAAATGGATTTTATGAACTATGCATGCTCAATTATGAAAATTATGATGATTTATGAATTGCTTTAAGATTGAAGCTTAATTGAAGATGTTGTTGAGTTGTGAAAGGTTTTCTCACATGTTACTCAATCTATGAATGTGAAAGGTTTTCTCACATGTAAAGGATTCATAACTTGTTGAAAGGTTTTCTCAACTAAAGTTGAATCAAAGGTTTAAGGAGCTATTCTATGAACTTTAGCTTGGATTAGTAACCCTAGTTGTACCCTCCCATGGATAATAAGATGAATAAGAATTATAACTATTCCGTGGGATTTATGCTTAGCACCGAGAGGATATGGAGATAGAAGCTCTCCCGTTAGTAGAGGCATGGTTTCTAGTAGCAATCTCTTTATCCCTTACCTATGTGCCCCCATAGGATGATGGTCTATGATAGACACTAGCTAGTGGATCCACGTTATATGTAAAGTAAAAGGTCCTACCTTGGCAAGTAGGATGGCCCTATCAGTGTGGGGTTAGACACTGGATTCCATGTTGATAGCTCACATGGTCTTACATGTCGGTTAAGGCTACTTCCCACAACAATGAACTAAAGTTTTTTTATGATGTTCCTCAAGTAAAGTAAAGATGTTTAGCTTGCTTTGACCATGGTTCATGTTTTATGCTTCGTAACCTTTATCATGTTTTAGCTTGGTCATTGCATGTCATGTAAATGTCCCGTTTTAGCATGTTTTAAATGATTTTGTGCATTGCTATCATACTTTGTACCTGATTGTACTAACACATACTCTTGCCTAAATTGACCCGTTAATGTAGGACCCGTCGATTCTCCATCTATTCGTGGCTAGAGCTTAGTAGAAGGATTGTTGAAAACTTGGTGAGTCCTCATCCATTCGAGGACATAGCCTAGTTGTTATTACTTTTGTGTTCTTTCATTTTTGCATTGTATTAGGTTACGTCAAAAAATTTATTTCTCTTTCTTATGGTAGATTGGCTTTGAGACATGAGATGTAGACTTTCGCTATTTTCTTAAAAGCTTTGATATGATATTGTCTTTTGAACTCTCAAATCTCTATAATATTGTATATGTGTATACTAAGTGGCTTGCATGAGGCTTTTTGGGGTCTTGTATGCCATGTCACGTCTAGGGGGTACCTTGTGTTCTGCAAAACTTTGTATCAGAGCCAGGTTTCGATCCTGGGATGTCTCATAAGCCACGTCGAGTAGAGTCTTGTTCATGAGTGTGAAGCGCGCCACATTTATGAATGAGAGGGTATAAGATGTTTAAGAAACTTCACTTCTTTCATTACTTTTAAGTCGTGCCATAGAGTTTAACTCTATATGTTTCTCTCCTAATACCTATCCTATGCGTTTCAGGATATGGCTACGCGAAGAGCTCATGCTAGAAGAAACACAGGAGAGAATGTGGAACAACAATCTCCTCCTCAAGCTCCTTAAGTTTCGGCCGACCCTTTGGCCGAACAATTAACTAATGCGGAGTGTAGGGCTGCTTTTCAAGTGTTGGCTCAAGCCATGATAGCTCAAGCCAATAGAGAGGTTGTGGCTCCCATGAACCCAAATGTGGGTACGACGGCATCAAGGGTGAGGGATTTCACAAGAATGAACCCTCTGGAATTTCATGGTTCTAAGGTAGAGGAAGATCCTCAAGAGTTCATTGATGAAGTGTACAAGGTGCTAATGATCATGGGTCTGACGCCGGAGGAAAAGGCTGAGTTAGCTGCTTATCAACTTAAGGGTGTTGCTCAAGTTTGGTTCAACCAATAGAAGAGTGAGAGGGCGAATGATGCGGGTCCTCTTGATTGGGAAAAATTCAAGGTTGCTTTTCTTGGTAGGTTCTTTCCCCTTGAGATGAGGGAAGCAAGATTGCTTGAGTTCATCAACCTTCGTCAAGGAAACATGAGTGTGAAAGAGTATGCTTTGAAGTTCACACAATTGTCTCGATATGCTCCTTCTATCGTTGCCGATCCTAGGGCAAGAATGAGTAAGTTTGTCTCGGGAGTGTTTGAAATGGTGGTCAAGGAATGTCGTACCACTACACTTATCCATGATGTGGATATTTCTTGTATTATGGTTCATGTACAACAAATAGAAGAGGAAAAGCTTAAGGAAAGGTCTAGAGAGGCAAAGAGGGCTAAGACCGGTGATGGTAATTTCTCACATTCAAGATCCGATGGACATGGTCATTCTAAATTTTGACAAAGGTCTTCCGGTCAAGGTTCCTCCCATGCTCCTCCTAAGTTCAACAAAGATAGGGTGCCTAACCCTAAGCCTCAAGGAGGAAATGGAGGTGGATTCTCATCGGCTACTTGTGCTAAGTGTGGGAAGAAACATGAGGGCAAGTGCTTAGCTGGTACGGATGGTTGCTTCGATTGTGGTAAAATTGGTCATAAGATAAGGGATTGTCTATCTATCATGGCTAAGGGAAGAGAAGGTAAGAAAGCTACACCTAGTAGTTCGGGTTCAAATGCTCCCAAGCAAAATCGATTCTATGCACTTCAAGCTCGCCATGAGCAAGAGGGTTCTCCCGATGTGGTTACCGGTATGTTAAAAGTCTTTCACTTTGATGTTTATGCCTTGCTTGATCCCGGTGCTACTTTGTCTTTTGTGACGTCATATGTGGCTATGATGTTTGATATTGTTCCGAATGTGTTGTTAGATCCTTTTCATGTCTCTACTCCGATTGGTGAATCCATTGTGGCTAGGAGAATCTATAGAGATTGTCCCGTCTCCTTATCCCATAGAGTCACTCATGTTGATCTTGTAGAGCTTGATATGCTAGATTTTGATGTTTTTCTTGGGATGGATTGGTTGCATTCTAGTTATGCTTCTATTGATTGTAGGACCCAGATGGTCATGTTTCAATTCCCAAATGAGCCTATCCTAGAGTGGAAGGGGGGAAATTCCATGCCTGAAGGTCAATTTGTGTCATGTCTTAAAGCTAGGAAGATGATTTCTAAGGGTTGCATATACCATCTTATTAGGGTGAGGGATGTGGATTCCGAAACCCGTACTCTTGAGTCGGACCCCGTTGTTAATGAGTTTTCAGAAGTGTTTCCTGATGATTTATGCAGTATTCCTTCGGAAAAGGAAATAGACTTCGGTATTGACCTTCTCCTGGATACGCAACCTATCTCTATTCCTCCATATAGAATGGCTCCGGAAAAACTTAAGGAACTAAAAGAGCAATTGAAAGACTTGTTTGATGAGGGTTTCATTCGACTAAGTATTTCTCCATGGGGTGCTCCGATCTTGTTTGTAAGGAAGAAGGATGGTTCACTTCGTATGTGCATTAACTACCACCAATTGAACAAGGTTACCATTAAGAATAAGTATCCTCTTCCAAGAATAGATGACTTGTTTGATCAACTTCAAGGGGCTAGTTACTTCTCTAAGATCGACCTTCGTTCGGGTTAGCACCAATTGAGAGTGAAGGAAGATGATATTCCAAAAATGGCTTTCCGGACTAGATATGGCCATTATGAATTCCTAGTGATGTCGTTTGGGTTGACAAATGCTTCGGCCGCATTTATGTATTTGATGAATAGGGTGGTTAGACAATACCTTGACATGTTTGTGATCGTGTTCATAGATGATATTTTGATTTACTCAAGGAGTGAAGGTGAGCATGCCGATCATTTGAAGTTTGTATTGCAAATTCTCGAGGACCATAAACTCTTTGCGAAGTTTAGTAAATGTGAGTTTTGGCTAAGATCTGTGGCTTTTCTTGGTCACATTGTCTCCGGTAAGGGTATTGAGGTAGATCCTAAGAAGACGGATGCGGTTAAGAATTGGCCTAGACCTCTATCACCTTCTGATATTCGTAGTTTCTTGGGTTTGGCCGATTATTATAGAAGGTTTGTTGAAGGGTTCTCTTCGATTGCTTCCCCATTGACGGCTTTGACTCAAAAGAAGGTTAAGTTCACTTGGTCTAAAACATGTGAGAAGAGTTTTCATGAATTGAAAGATAGACTTACCTCGGCTCAGATATTGACTTTGCCGGAAGGGTCCGATGGTTTTGTGGTTTATTGTGATGCCTCAAGAATTGGGCTAGGATGTGTTCTTATGAAAAATGAGAAAGTTATTGCTTATGCTTCAAGGCAACTCAAGATTCATGAAAAGAACTATCCTACTCATGACCTAGAATTAGCAGCGGTTGTGTTTGCTTTAAAGATTTAGAGGCATTATTTGTATGGTGTGCATGTTGACATTTTCACCAACCATAAGAGTTTGCAATATGTGTTCAAAAAAAATAAGACCTAAATCTTCGCCAAAGGAGGTGGCTTGAGTTGTTAAAAGACTACGACAAGAGTCTCCTCTATCACCCCAGCAAGGCTAATGTGGTGGCGGATGCTCTTAGTCGGTTATCTATGGGTAGTGTTACTCATGTTGAGGATGGTAAGAAAGAGTTGGTTCGTGATGTTCATAGACTGGCCCGATTGGGTGTTTGGCTGGTTGATTCAACTAAAAGTGGTGTTATAGTTCACAACGGTTTTGAATCGGTCTTTGTGCATGATGTAAAGGCTTAACAAGATCTTGATCCTAATTTGGTTGAGTTGAAGGAAGCGGTGCTCAAAAAGTCCGTTGAGGCTTTCTCCCAAGGGGGAGATGGTGTGCTTCGATATCAAGGTCATTTGTGTGTTCCCGATGTAGATGACTTAAGAGGACAAATATTATCGAAAGCCCATAGTTCTCGATATTCCATTCACCCGGGAGCTACCAAGATGTACCGTGATTTGTGGGAGATCTATTGGTGGAATGGGATGAATGAGGATATTACGGAATTTGTGGGTAAGTGTCCTAATTGTCAACAAGTGATGGTTGAGCATCAAAAGTCGGGAGGTTTGTCCCAAGATATTAGTATTCCGACTTGGAAGTGGGAAGATTTGAATATGGACTTTATTGTTGGTTTACCACGTACGCGATGACAAAATGATTCGATTTGGGTCATTGTAGATCGTATGACAAAATCAGCCCATTTCATTCCCGTCAAAGTTTCTTATTCGGCGGAGGATTATGCTAAGATGTACTTGAAGAAAATGGTTAGGTTGCATGGAGTGCCTTTATCCATTATCTCTGATCGTGGTGCACAATTTACCTATCAATTTTGGAAGTCTTATCAAAAGGGTCTTGGTACTCGTGTTAAGCTTAGTACGACCTTTCATCCTCAAATCGATGGGCAAGCGGAGCGTACTATCCAAACTTTTGAAGATATGTTGAGAGCTTGTGTAATATATTTCAAGGGTAATTAGGATGATCATTTACCTTTGATTGAGTTTGCATATAATAATAGCTATCATTCTAGTATTGGCATGGCTCTGTTTGAGGCTCTCTATGGAAGGAGGTGTAGATCTCCTATAGTTTGGTTTGAAGTTGGTGAAGTTGCTTTGATAGGTCGCGAATTGGTACATGAGGCTATGGAGAAAGTTTGGCTTAATAGAGAAAGGTTGAAAATGACTCAAAGTCGACAAAAATCCTATGCTGATGTTAGAAGGAGAGATTTAGAATTTGATGTTGATGATTGGGCTTACTTGAAAATTTCACTCATGAAGGGTGTAATGAGATTCGGAAAGAAAGGGAAGCTTAGTCCCCGTTATGTAGTTCCATATCAAATTTTGAGACGTGTTGGTAAGGTTGCTTATGAACTTGATTTGCCTAATGATTTGGCATCGGTGCATCCGGTTTTCCATGTCTCATTGTTGAAGAAATGTGTTGGTGATCCGACGTCTATAGTGCCTTTGGAGAATCTTAGCATAAAGGATAGTCTTTCCTATGAAGAAGTTCCGGTTGAGATTTTAGACCGGCAAGTCCAAAAGTTAAGAAATAAAGAAGTTGCTTCCGTGAAAGTTCTTTGGAGGAATCAATTAGTTGAGGGTGCTACTTGGGAGGCCGAGGCTGATATGACGTCCTGATATCCTCATCTCTTTCCCTCCGATCCTACTCTAGCTTGAGGTACCTAGTTCCTCATGGTTCATTCTTTGGTTTCATGTGTCTTAGTTATTTCCATGATTCCTTGATTATGCATGTTTCTGAAGAGTCTAAGTTGTGAAAATGAGCTAGCTTGATTGATTTAACTATGATGTGTTGAACATGCTTTATCTTGGAGTTGATGTTTTCCTCCTCGGATATGTGCATTTATGTGATTGAATTCTAGGTTGGGTTGTTAGCTCTTATTTCTTACCCTCCTTATGATGTCTTGATTCTCATTCGAGGATGAATGTTCCCAAGGGAGAGATAATGTAATACCCCGGATTCGAAAAAGGAAAAATTTTTTATTTTTCGAAACTTATGTGACCTACTACTTGACCTACTAACCGTTGGTGGACTTACCAACAATAGGTCAAGGGGGTAGGAACCGTTGGTGAGGCTGCCTAGGGGAAAAATTTGGAAATTTTTTCTAAGAAGTGACTTACTACATGACTTACCAATGGTCGTTTGACTTACTAATCGTAGGTCAAAAGGAAGGGGGGGGGGCTACTAGTTTGGGGGAGGAATTATTTTAATTTTTGGGGCTAAGGCAGGCTGACCTACGGTTGGTCACCTACGGGCAATAGGTTGACCAACCAACCTTAGGTCAGGTAGTTGGTAGGGTCGTTGGTAGAGTTTTAATGAGGGATCGTTTGGTCTTTTCACCTAATGACCTATTTACTAATAAAAGTTGGTTTATAACTTCTCCTAACACTATATAAGCCCTTTTAATCCTAAAATCTACCCTTTCCAATCACTTTACAAGATTCCCCAAATTCTCCTCTCTCAAATATTCTCTCTCCAGAAGTTAGAAGAAGAAGAAGAAGAGGGCAAGCTAGGATTCAAGAAATCAAACTTTTCTTCATCAATTTCTTAAGGAATTAAGACCCTAAGGTATGATAGTGTTCATCCATGGAGCCCTTTCCTCCATGGAATCCCTAAAACCTCCAATTTTTGAAATATCAAATCCCCAATTTGATTTAAGGATTTTCTTCTATGATGTGGGTTCCTTCAATTATGATCAAACAGCTTTCAATTATGGTTTTCTAAGTATGAATTGAGTTGAAATACATGTTTTAAGATGAATCCCCATGAACCCACTCGAATTCCCCTTATTTTGATATTTATGCATTGATGATGGGTTGAATTATGAAGAAGATAGAATTTATGAAGTTTATGTGGACTCATGCATGTTTTTATGATTTTAAAAGCTATGATTCATGATGAAATTGATGAATGATAAAAAATGGGTTATATGAATAATGCATGTTCAATTATGGAAATTATGATGATTTATGAATTGCTTTAAGATTGAAGCTTAATTGAAGATGTTGTTGAGTTGTGAAAGGTTTTCTCACATGTTACTCAATCTATGAATGTGAAAGATTTTCTCACATGTAAAGGATTCATAACTTGTTGAAATGTTTTCTCAACTAAAGTTGAATCAAAGATTTAAGGAGCTATTCTATGAACTTTAGCTTGGATTGGTAACCCTAGTTGTACCCTTCCATGGATAATAAGATGAATAAGAATTATAACTATTCCGTGGGATTTATGCTTAGCACCTAGAGAATATGGAGATGGAAGCTCTCCCATTAGTAGACGATGGGTTTCGAGTAGCAATCTCCTTATCCCTTACCTATGTGCCCCCATAGGATGATGGTATATGATAGACACTAGCAAGTGGATCCACGTAAGCTATATGTTAAGTAAAGGGTCTTACCTTGGCAAGTAGGATGGCCCTATCGGTGTGGGGTTAGACACCGGATTCCATGTTGATAACTCACATGGTCTTACATGTCGGTTAAGGCTACTTCCCACAACAATGAAAAAGTGTTTTTATGAGGTTCCTCAAGTAAAGTAAAGATGTTTAGCTTGCTTTGACCATGGTTCATGTTCTATGCTTCCTAACCTTTATCATATTTTAGCTTGGTCATTGCAAGTCTTGTTTTAGAATGTTGTAAATGATTTTGTGCATTGCTATCATACTTGGTACTTGATTGTACTAACACATACTCTTGCCTATATTGACTTGTTAATGTAGGGTTCGACAATTCTCCATATATTCGTGGCTAGAGCTTAGTAGAAGGATTGTTGAAGACTGGGTGAGTCCTCATCCATTCGAGGACATAGCCTAGTTGTTATTACTTTTGTGTTCTTTCATTTTTGCATTGTATTGGGTTACGTCCCAAACTTTATTTCTCTTTCTTATGGTAGATTGGCTTTGAGACATGAGATGTAGACTTCCGCTATTTTCTTAAAAGCTTTGATATGATATTGTCTTTTGAACTCTCAAATCTCTTTAATCTTGTATGTATGTATGCTAAGTGGCTTGTATGAGGCTTTTCGGGGTCTTTTACGCCATGTCACGTCTAGGGGGTATCTTGGGTCGTGACAGTGGATCAATTGACCAAGTAAGCATACTTCCTTACCGTTTTGTTTTCTTTCAGCGCCAGAGGAGAACTTGTGTCTATATTTTTGAGGTAGTTCATCTTTACGGGGTGCCTGTGTCCATTATTTCACATAGGGGTTCTCAAATCACTTTTAGCTTCTAGAGGACCTTTTAGGATTAATTGGATTCCCTTTTTGATCTTAGCAATACTTTCCATCTGCAGACCAAAAGTCAACCAGAGCTTAAAATTTAGGTTTTAGAGAATATGATGCGAGATTGTGTATTGGACTTTGGAGGTCATTGAGACCCATTTTTAGCCTTAGCAGAAACTGCATATTCAGATCACCCCTTTCAAGGCCTTATATGGTAGGCGTTGTCACTCCCCGGTTGGTTGGTTTGAGGCTTCGTAGCCTAGACAATGTGGTACTAATTTGCTTCAAGAGGGTTTGGATAGAGTTTGGGTGATTGAGGATAGTCTTAGGTCAGAACAAAGCATGCATAAGAGTTATGCTGACTATACGCGCCGACCTTTTAGATTTGGAATTGGTGAGCAGGCATTCATTTGAGTATCGCCCATGAAGGGCATGGTGTTATTTGGGAGGTGGGGAAAACTTATCCCTAGGAATATAGGGATATTTGAGATTCTCCGAACTCTTGGTGATGTTGCGTATGAGTTGGCCTTACCTCATGCATTTTCAGCCATTCATCCAATTTTCTATGTTTCTACGCTTCACCGGTATGTTCCTGATGAGTACCTTGAGCTCCAATATGATTTATTTCAGATGGATGATCATCTAACACTTTTTGGAGAAGCTAGTTGATACTTTTGCTAAAGATGGGAAGAGGTTGCATTCGAGAGCCATTCCTTTTGTTAAGGTTAAAGGAGGTATCGTCTACTCGAGGAATCTACCCAGGAGACCGAGCATCAGATGTCCGATCAGTTTCCCTGTGTGTTTGAGCCTTCGAGTACTTCTTGATTCTTTGCTTTTTAGAATGAAAGTCAAAAGTAGTGGATGTTGTAATGATCCTCCAAGTCATTGCCTTATAATTGCATGAATTCCAGTATTTAGAGCTTTCCTGTAACGACTTCAAGTAATTTATGACTTGCTTGGATTGACAATTTCATCACCTCGTCGTTCATTTTATGCTAGTTTTCATGTTTTGGATCTTTTGAAACATGAATGATTAACTTTGGTCAAAACTTTAGGTAGACGACCTCAAAATTGAAATCTTACAATTTCGTTCACTTTGGGACGTCGAGTTTTGTCTGAAAAGACCTTTTATGTAGGCCCCAAAACTTACAGACTTATTCCAAGCTACCTGGTGGATTTTGTCTTAAAAAAGAGCTTAGGTGTGGGACCCACTTTTTGTCGAGATGACCTCCCTTTGGAAGTTTTGACATCTTCGTTGAGTTTGGAATGTCGAATTTGATGGAGTATCATAGTTAGTTTGCATGCGCGGAGTTGCGAATGAATCCCAAGCCCCCATTGGGAAATTTTGCCAATTCCAAGTTGGGTTGGTGCACCATGCCTTGCGCTTTGTGCTCGTGCACCATAAGCCACATTTGCGGAGGCCAAGTAATTTGGTCACCGCATTAGTAGAGTATTAGTCCCTTGAAGTTTGCGGTCACAGAAGGTTTCCCACATTCACAGAGAGATGGGACCCTGAAAATCAGCTTATTTAACTGGTTTCTTAAAAAAGATGAGTCCAGAAAATCAGCTTATTTTCCATATTTGTGAAGTTGAGTTCTTGGTCAAGGAAGCTCCTATTGAGCTGGTTTTTGTTTTTATTTGCAGGGTATTGTCAGAGCTTCCAGTTGGGACCATATAGTTTTTGGAGATAAGTTCTTGTCCAGAAGAACCTCTCCTACCTCTTTGATGGAGTTTTTGTGATAACTTAATTGCATGATAAATTTTAGCTCATGTCTGAGCTCGAATTGTGTCCATTTTTGGGGACAAGTTTATACATTCTTAGAGATATGGTCATTTGAAGTTGACTGATGAGTGGTAGATTTACACTCATCCGACCGAGTATCTCTCCATGGGGTGCTCCAGTTTTGTTTGTTCAAAAAGAAAGATGGCTCACTCCGTATGTGTATTGACTATCTGCAATTGAACAAAGTCACCATTAAGAATAAGTATCCTCTCCCAAGGATAGATGATTTGTTTGATCAACTCCAATGAGCGAGTTACTTCTCCAAGATTAACCTCCAGTCGGGATATCACCAATTGAGGGTGAAGGAAGGTGACATTTCGAAGATGGCTTTTGGACTAGGTATGGCCACTACGAGTTCTTGGTAATGTCGTTTGGCTTGACAAATGCTCCGGCCGCATTTATGGATCTGATAAATAGGGTGTTTAGACAATACCTAGATATATTTGTGATTGTGTTCATTGATGATATTTTGATTTATTCAAGGAGTGAAGATGAGTATACCAATCATTTGAGGATTGTGTTGCAAGTCATCAAGGACCAACAACTTTGCAAAGTCTAGTAAATGTGAGTTTTGACTGAGATCTGTGGCTTTACTTGGTCACATTTTTTCTGGTAAGGGTATTGAGGTAGATCCTAAGAAGACGGATGTGGTTAAGAATTGGCCTAGACCTCTATCCCCTTCAGAAATTCAAAGTTTCTTGGGTTTGGCTGGCTACTATAGAAGGTTTGTTGAGGGGTTTTCTTCGATTGCCTCTCCATTGACGGCCTTGACCCAAAAGAAGGTTAAGTTTGTATGGTCTAAAGCGTGTGAAAAGAGTTTCCAAGAACTGAAGGACAAGCTTACCTTCGCTCCAGTGTTGACCTTGCCGAAAGGGTCTGATGGGTTTGTAGTTTATTGTTATGCTTCATGGGCTAGACTAGCTTGTGTTCTTATGCAAAATGAGCGACAACTTAAAATTCATGAAAATAACTATCCTACCCATGACTTAGAACTAGCGGTGGATGTGTTTGCTCTAAAGATTTAGAGGCATTACTTGTATGGTGTACACGTAGATGTCTTTATCGACCACAAAAGTTTACAATAAGTGTTTTAATAGAGAGATATAAATCTTCACCAAATAAGGTGGCTCGAGTTACTAAAGGACTATGACATGAGTGTCCTCTATCACCCAGGTAAGGCGAATGTGGTGGCGGATGCTCTTAGTCGGCTATCAATGGGTAATGTTGCACATATAGAGGATGGTAAGAAGGAGTTGGTTCGAGATGTTCATAGGTTTGCCCGATTGGGTGTTCGGTTGGTTGAATCCACCAAAGGCGGTGTTATGGTTCATAATGGTTCAGAATTGTCCTTTGTGTCAGATGTGAAAGCAAAGCAATGTCTTGACCCGATCTTGATGGAATTGAATGAAGTGGTGCTTAAAAAGTCCGTTGAGGCTTTCTTCCAAGGGGAAGATGGTGTACTCCGATATCATGATCATTTGTGTGTTACCGATGTTGATAACTTGAGGGAGCAAATTTTATCGGAAGCCCATAATTCTCGATATTCCATTCACCCGAGAGCCACCAAGATGTACCGTGACTTGTGGGAGGTCTATTGGTGGAATGGGATGAAGAAGGATATTGTGGAATTTGTGGCTAAGTGTCCTAATTGTCAACAAGTGAAATTTGAACACCGAAAGCCGGGAGGTATGTCCAAGACATTAGTATACCTACTTGGAAGTGGGAAGACCTGAATATGGACTTTATTGTTGGCTTACCCCGCACTCGGTGAAAACATGACTCAACTTTTGTTATTGTGGATCGTATGACAAAATCGGCTCATTTCATTCCCGTCAAGGTTTCTTACTCAGTGGAAGACTATGCTAAGTTGTATTTATAGGGGATGGTTAGACGGCATGGAGTGCCCCTATCAATTATCTCCAATTGTAGTACTCAATTCACTTCGCAGATTTGGAAATCTTTCCAAAAGGGGCTTGGTACTCGTGTTAAGCTTAGCACCACTTTTTATCCTCAAACCGATGGGCAAGTGGAGCGTACTATCCAAACTTTGGAATATATGTTGAGAGCTTGTGTGATTGAGTTCAAGGGTAATTGGGATGATCATTTGCCTTTGATTGAGTTTGTTTATAATAATAACTATCGTTCGAGCATTGGAATGGCTCCATTTGAGGCTCTATATTGTAGGAGGTGTAGATCTCCTCTAGGTATGTTTGAAGTCAGTGATGTTGCCTTGATAAGTCATGAGTTGGTTCACGAGGAAATGGAGAAAGTTTGGCTCATTAGAGAGAGGCTTAGAAAGGATCAAAGTCGACAAAAGTCCAATGCCGATGTTAGAAGGAGATCTAAAATTTTGTGTTAATGATTGGGTTTACTTGAAAGTCTCACCCATGAAGGGTGAATGAGGTTTGGAAAGAAAGGGAAGCTTAGTACCCGTTATGTGGGCCCATATCAGATTTTGAGGCGTATTGGCAAAGTTGTTTATGAACTGGATTTGCCTAATGAGTTAGCTTCGATTCATCCGGTTTCCATGTCTCCTTGTTGAAGAAATGTGTTGGTGACCCAGCATCTATAGTACCAATAGCAAATCTTGGTATAAAGGACAGCCTTTCTTATAAAGAAGCCCCGGTTGAGATATTGGCGTGGCAAGTTCGGAAGTTGAGAAATAAAGAAGTTGCTTCTGTAAAGGTTCTTTGGAGAAATCATTTAGTTTAGGGTGCTACTTGGGAGGCCGAGGCCGATATAATGTCCCGTTATCCTCATCTTTTTCCCTCCGACCCTACTCTAGCTTGAGGTATTTAGTTCCTCATGGTTCATTCTTTTGGTCTCATGTGACTTAGATATTACCATGATTCCTCATTTATGCATGTTCATGAAAAGCTTAATTTTTGAGAAGATGAGTTAACTTGTTTGATTTCTTCATGATTATGTACATTTGGGTGTGAGTTGCATATTGACTTTATGAAATGATGCTTTGAACATGCTTTAGCTTGGAGTTGATGTTACCTACTCGGATATGTGCCTTTATGTGAGTTCATTTATGTTGGGCTGTTAGATCTAGTTTCTACTCACCTTATGATGTCTTGAATCCCATTCGAGGACGAATGTTCCCAATGGGGAGATATTGTAACACCTCGGATTCGAAAAGAAGAAAACTTTATAGGTTTTCAGAACTGGTGCCAGTACTAACGGAAACCATCTACGAAACATAGATTGACTTACGGGCCGTAGGTGGGAACCGTAGATGCAAAGATAAATATTTTTAAAATGTCAAGTTTCAGAACCTCTTTTATGGTTTGCTAGGACGGCCCGTCATTCCATGTACGAGTCATAGATGGGTCATGTAGGTCTCTCCCAGACTTAGAGCAAAATTTTGAAGCTCAAAGATGTGGCCTATGGTAGGCATGTACGGACCGTAGGAAGACCTACGAACCGTACATGGGTTCCATCAATTGAAGGCCGAAATTATTAATTACTAAATCTTTCTACGGTTGACCAGGACGGTCCGTACTTGAACCTATGGACCATAGGTCCGAACTGTAGGTCTGAGTTCGGTAGTTATTTTTAAGGGCTTTTCGGTCCTTTTCCTAATTGACTAATACCTAATCTAAGTCGGTTTAGTCCTAATCATAGACCCTATATAAGTCTTCTAAGCCTAAATCTAACCATTCTAATCACTCTTCAAATTCCCCCAAATCCCTCCAAAGTTTTCCCTAAATATTTCTCTCTCTAAAACTTGAAGAAGAAGGCTAGGGATTCAAGTCAAGTCTCCAAATTCTCCATTGATTATGGGCTTTGAACCCCAAGGTATGATGTCTTTCACCTATGGAGCCCTTTCCTCCATAGGATTCCTAAATTCTTCAATTTTCACAACTTAGAATCTTCAAATGAAATTAGTGTTTTCTTCAATCTAATGGGTTCTTTCCAATTACAATCTAATTGAATGATTTATGACTTCTTATGCATGAATTGAGATAATTGAACGATTTTTAGATGAAATTACATGAGCACATGCATGACTTATGATTTCTAAGCTATGATCCCATGATGAAGTTTATGAATGATCAAAGAATGAATTTTATGAAGATATGCATGTTCCTTTATGAAATTGATGATGATTTAAGGTTTCTTTGAGAGTGAAGCACCATTTTTGTTGTTGTTGTTGTGAAAGGATTTCTCACGTACTACTCAAAACATGATTTGTGAAAGGATTTTCTCACACGAAGGATTCATAGGGTTGAAAGGCTTTCTCAACTAAACCTTAATCAAGAACTAAGGAGCTATTCTAATGAACTCATGCTTGGATTGGCTAATTGATGTGCCCTCCAAGATTGAAAGGACAAGAGGCGATTACCCATGTCTACTAATGATAAGATAAGTTGTGATTTATGATTAATCCGTAGGAACTATGCTTAGCACCGAGTGGACAAGTGGAGATTACCCGTGTCCCATAAACTATGTGCCACCATAGGTTTGTCTTAGATAGACATTAGCTAGTGGATCCACTTAAGCTAGAAGTTACGGTCCTTACCTTGGCAAGTAAGGACACCTCTTTTCGGTGTGGGGTTGACACCGGATTCCTCACATGGTCTACGTCGCTTAAGGCTCACTTCCCATAATAATGAACTAAGGTTAATTCTAAAGGTATCTCATATGTTCTTTAAAGATGTTTAGCTTGCATTGACCATGACTTTGACTTATGTTTTCTAGCATTCTATCTTATGATTTAGCTTGGTCATTGCATTTCATGTAATGCCTCTTATTGCATGATATTCATGAATAATGTGCATTGCTATCATACTTGGCACATTCCATGTAGTAACGCATACTTTTGCCTATATTGTCTCATAATGTAGGATCTGACGCTTCTCCCTTCATTCGTGGCTAGTGCTTGTGTTAGAGAGCCTTGAAGACTTGGTGAGTCCTCATACTTCGAGGACAATGCCACGCTCATAGTTTTATGTCATTTTACTTTTGAACGCTGTATGGGTTACGTCCCAAATTACATTCTATTGATGTATTAGATGGCTTTGATACTATGTTAGACTTCCACTATGTTTTGTCAACTCTTGATGATATACCATGTCTTTTGAACTCTTTAATACTATTATCTTGTATGATGTATGATAAGTGGCTTGTATAAGGCGTCGCGAAGTCTTATACGCCATGTCACATCTAGGGGGTACTGTAGGTCATGACAATGACATGCACTAGCTGATGCATATCATCTAGTTTGGAAAGCTCCAATATCTTCAACGGGCCGATCTGAATTCGTTCGGAACCCCGTGCACACAAATGAGCTATGCAACCCTACCATGTTCGATATTTTGAACTCAATGGAGTAGTTGCAATTCCCATACGAGGCATTCTTAACAAAAAGTGGGTCCTACACCTAAACTTCATTTTAAGCCAAAATCTACAAGGGGCTCAGAATTAGCCTAGAAGCCTCAGGATCAAAACGAAGGGTCGTTCTAGACCAAACTCAATATTCCAGAGCTAACCACACTGATAGAATTCTCAACCGAGCTTGTTTACTCAGAATGTTGACTAAAGTCAAACTTAGGCCTTAACTTGAAAGTTAAAATACTTAATGGCACAAACTCACATTAAAAGCCTCGGGACTCATGTCGAACATGCTCCTAACATAAAATGACCCTTCCAGAGCTGATGGAATCGTCAATATTAGACTCTAAGGTCATCTTCTCAACCTTTTGGTCAAAACATACCATTTAAGGTTCAAAAACTTCAAAATACTAAAACTCACATAAAAACTAAATAAACAACCATGTGACTGAACTGTTAGTCCCACCAAGTCATAAATGACTTTTGGTTGCTACAGGAAAGCTCTAGATGAGGAGCAGGGGCATAAACACAAAAATGACCTGGTGGTCATAATATTAACCTTCATATAAGCTAGCTCTTTATTAGTCCCAATCACCAATGAAGAACTATATAAGCTGTGAGTGGTAGTTGATAGTCTAAATAATATCTAAGATACTCTAGTAGTGGTAATTTCACTAGGGGAGAGCGGTGCAACATGTTTTGTCTCATCGACATTCCACTGTAATGAAGTCCTTGTTTCCTCCAATTCCATCAGATGTTTAGACACCTCGGTTACGAGTTTGGAGGGAAGATACTTGAATAGTGTAGAAATCATGTTGTATTAGAGTTTTCACTTTTGAGTTTTTCAACAATTGCATTAGTTACTTCAATCACTTGCTTCAACTTGGTCACACGATAAAAAATTCCCTCCAATTTGAACTTTGTTTTTCTCACTTCATCAAAGGTAGTGCAAATTGTTTGTCAAGCTGGTATAGTCTCTTTTCTTGTTCCCTGAACAAGTTGGCACCTGAACTCACTGTATTCCTTTTAAATAACATCAAGCTCATTTTTTGATTCATCTCTCACACGAAGCAAGGATTTTAATTGCACTCTGGTAGCCATTTTAATTCTTTTTCTCTCTTAAAGCTAGGACTTCTTTGATTTCTGAGGTCAAATTTTTTGGGACACTTATTTGGAGGGATTTGGTGTCAATGGGAAAATGTAGGTTGTAAAACTTCAAATGCATTAAAGGATGACCTTTGGAATTAACTGGATCGGTTCAACATCTTTGTTAGGAGATGGAGTATAGTAAACAACATGGCCATATTGAAATAACATGTAATACATGTAATTACACAAAGATGACGGGTTGGGTTGCTTTTATTTTTAGAGTTTGGTGGGAAGTTTAGGAGATATAAACTTGGTAATTGATGGGTAGTGGTGAAAATTGCACCAGTAAGAATGTAATGTAAAAAGTTTAGAAGGGAAAATACATTATATGGGGAATAGCATAACATTTGAAGAATAAAAAAGATTGGCATGTTAAAGTAGTGGTGCATTGGATTATCCTTAGCGAGTGTAGTTGGCGCTGTGCAGGAAGTGAAAGAATGCATTAGTAATTTTATAGTAAAGGGCAACGGAAGGCTTACATGAGACTGTAGAAATGGGAACTTGGTGTGAATAATACCATGGTGATCCTGAGTGAGTGTGGTTAGCACAATGTAGGGAGTTAAACACGTTGGTGATGGCATTTTTTCAATACAAAAAGGCATTAGAGAGAAGTCGTGTTGTAGGAGCAGGCGAAAAATGAAAAGGACAAGGAGGAGTTTTGTAAAGCATCATGGCTGGTTGGTTTCAAAGAATTTGGGAAGTCGTTTTGAACAATTTCAAAGACAGCCGATGAGAAATTATAGAAGTAAATGTCTCAGATGTTTTATATAAGATGGTGGTAAATGTAAGGTGGTGGGTAGAAACAGGTAGAAAACATGTGAATATGAAAATATTGATAAAGGAGCATACCTGAATAGATTCTACAATTTGGCAGGTACTTTGTGCATACAATCAAAAGACAAAGCCCGAGAAATTTCAAAAACAATCGATAAGCAGCGGTTGAGGCATTTGGCGATGTATGTTGTAGGTAAGCAGCGGTTGAGGCATCTGGCGATGTATGTTGTAGGTGAATCAATCGTCTGACTCTCTATATCCATGTGAATCAACTGTAGAACATAAGCTCAACATATAATTTCAATGCCTTTAATTAGAATGTTCATTAGAAAAATAATGCAGCAACCCAATTTTTTTCATAGACAGGGGTCAACATTCTAACCATAAGTCAATTTTGGGGCGGGGTGCTACACAAATAAAAAGACACGGGGGGAGAGCTGTGAATGGTATATCTTAGCCAACTGTCTTTGGTAGTTCCACACTATACCTGAATATAGTTAACTATTTTTACAGAATTTTGTCTATTAGTTTCCCAAATCACCGCGCAAGCTAATCTACACACAAAGCCCCTTCGAACTAAAACGTGGCAATCCCAAATTTGCAGTTACAAAGGTCTCCAAAAAAATTTGGCACTTCTCCATACATCCCTATGATCTCTTCCTAATCTCCCTTTTGTTCACACTACAGTATTTTAAGCTCTTTCACCATAAAGACACGACTTTACTGTTACTAATCTTCCTTCTTTCATGATTCATATCTATGGAAAATATTGTTAAAGATGGAGGTGAAACAAAATATTGTTGACGATTCCTTAGACTTTTTTATGCCTTTCCTGGAACTGAATACATCATCTTTCTCAAATCATCTTGGTGGATACTATTTGCAAGGTAAATCAAATAGACGTGCATCGCTAAAAGCATGTGATGGTTTTTTGGATAGTGCGAAGGAGTTTGAAGATTTTGAATTGTAAAATGCAATAGATTTAAGAAGTATCCCTAGGTATGTAGGAGGAATTCGTGGTGGTGTGATGTAAAATGCAAAAGTTAGGACATGAGAATGGGGTAGGGCGCATGAATTTGCAAGGGTGCTGTAGGTACTTGCAAAGACAGAGCGTGAAGAAGTGTAAAAGGAATGAAAAAGTGACTGTTGAGGTTGAAGAGGTACATTAACCGTTTGACATTGGAGTTCCTATTTTATATGGGAAGAGAATTTGGTGAGAATATATAAATTGAGTAAAAAGGTAATTCCTCAGGTGTTGTGGTGCCAGATGCATTGATAACATGACGTAGTTCGGAGAACAAAAATAGTCGGTGGGTCAATTTATAAGACGGTGGTGTCCGTTGTAAACAGGCGCAACATTTATGAAGAGCGGCAATAGTTGTATAAGGAATGAAGGTGAGAAGTTGTTATTGAAGGTTGATGAGGTTGAAGTGGGGTTTGATGTTTGCATTTCTATTACGTAGGAGAAGGGCAGTTTTGGGAATATATAAATGAAAAGGGATTCCTCGCTTGTGGTGGAACCACATCACCGGGCTGAGGGTTCTCTTACATATATATATATATATATTTATATATATACATACTTATTGGAGTCACCATAAACTACCTCACAGTTGTGATTCCAAATGATCCAGTAAATTGCAAGAAGAGTAGTTCTAAGGATAACAGTGACGATCCAACCCGGTGTGAGAGTCATCCACACTAAATCTCCAATGGGAGAATCAATGATCTAATAACACGCAAGCAACTAAATAGCTAAGTGGAATAGTTTTATCATTAGTTAAAATCACAATGTCATATCCAAAACATAATCAATAAAACATTGAAGAAATAACCCCTAGAATCTGAAAGTCATGTACCAAAAAATCTACAAAGTCTAGAATATAGGGATTCAACTGCAACACAAAAAGAGTCTATGTCCAAAAAATGGACTAGAGGGAAAAGATTAACCCATAGCAGCTTGGAAGAAGCAGCTCATCCTTGTATGCTGAAAGTGCAGAATTCATAATTGAGGTCGCGAAGAAGATGCTGGAATATGCCCTATACTCAACAAAGAAAGAGCAAGTGCAACTTCAGTATACAAAATTCATAGTGTACTGGTAGGATCACTAGTCAACTCCAATTACATGAAATATGAATAGGTAACCAAAACTTAGTAAAATATGTCAACATGCAAATATACCCAATAACATTAAAATACACAAGTCGGTTCAACCATGGAAGCAACACACAGAAAACAATCACATTTGCAGTCATGGTACCCAAGACAACCGTTATGAAACCTTTACCTGGAGTGGTACCCGAGCCAATTAATAGATATCCTATATCAGGTGTGGTACTCGAGCAGACCCATAATATGTAACATGCATTGTACCTTAGCCAACCAAGAGATATCTTATACCAGGCGTGGTATCAGAGCCAACCGATAATATGTATCAGGAGTGGTACACGAGCCAACCCGATAATATGTATCTGGCGTGTTACTTAAGCCAACCAAGAATCACACATCACACACTCACATTCACAAAGAATACAATCATTCTTGTAAAACCACAAGCAAATAGGACAATTTCATTACATGAGATTGAAAAAAGGATATCTGATACGGCCAAACTACACCTCCCAAAAGAAGTATAAAGCGGTCGTTATTAAAATATAGAACATAACCAAGGTTAGGGTCGATCCCATAAAGAATATGGTTTCGACCTTGTTCAATTTCTATTGTTTGCTTTCTTAGTCATATTATTTCCCTAAGGGGGAAGGGTTGTGTAACAAACAAAGCTTATAATCTTCACAACTTACAAGTAACAAAGTATCAATTTCACCTATTTGAATCAATAAAAAATGAAACTAGGGTTTTGTGATCCCCATAAAGTTATAAATTAATAAGACCGGGTATTAGTAACATTTTCTAGTGTGTAGCATGCAAGATCGGTAAGTTAATTTCACCTAAGTTATTGGTCCTCTAAATGGATAAATATCACCATAGAAATTGGTTCGTCTACACGTGTATGCTTTACTAACCCTTACCCTTGATCCCAAATTAGCTACTCTTGGAGAATGTCAAGCTATTAGATGAGAATTGATAGCCTTAAATCTTTGTTGTATAATCTTTTTTTTCCATTCATTACGCCCTAGAAGATAAAAATACACAGAGTTCTAACGTAGGTCTCCATTAAAAAGCAATCAAAGCAAAGGGAAAAATAATACATGCATGCATACTTTTCAAGAATTACAATATATTGAGTCTACTTCGTTAATTCTTCATGGTTCCCACAACCCTATATGTGGATTTAGCTACTCATACTTTATGATAACAATCAATGGTAAAAAAATTATGCATAAACATACACTTACAAAATGAATAATAGAAACATAGAATCTTAAATTGAAATTCAAAGTCAAAAACCAAAGATAAAAGTGTAATTCCTCTAAAAACAATTTAGGAATAAAAGCAAAGTACTTGTTCTTCTATACCTTCGGACCAAAACACAAGCATAAAATGTAAAAAAACCTAGAAAAAGTATTTATAGACATTAAAAACCAATCCTAAACAAACTAGGAAAACAATGTTCTGAAACTTCTGCAAATAGCTTTTACGGATCGTAGATTTGTTTAAGAATCGTGGAACCCTCTCGTAAATAGCAACTTCAGCATAGTCTCATGAATTTTCCATGGACAAGAACTATGGTCCATGGAATCTTTTATGGCTCATAATCTCCCCTTGTAGAAATCGAGCTCTTCTTTCAACTCTCTGAATCTCAACCACGGATCTTTCTACGACTCAAAGTCTTTTACGGCTCGTCCCGTTCACTCGTACAAATAAAAACTTTGTGCACATTTTTTCAATATATTTTCTATTATCGTAGTCTACAACTGGTGGATACATTTAGGAAACTTAACTTATTTCATTACTCTAAAGTCGTGCCATAGAGTCTATCTCTATAAAGATCCTTCTCCTAAATCGTGTTTGATCTTTTTTAGGATATAGCCCCTCTAAGAGCTTATGTGAGATAGAATGCGGGTGAGAATCTGGCACCCGAGGTTCCTCAAGTTCTGATTGATCCATTGACCAAGCAAGTGACTCATGCCGATTTTGAGTTGCTTTTTGAGTGTTAGCTCAAGATATGATGACTCAAGCAAATAGAGAAGTCGTTGCTCCCATGAACCCAAATGTAGGTATGGTGGCGGCTAGAATAAGGGACTTCACTAGGATAAATCCATCGGAATTCCATGGCTCCAAGGTTGATGATGATCCTCAAGAGTTCATTGATGAGGTGTACAAGACTGTGGGAATTACGGGATTGTATATGATTGAGATGGTGGAATATGCCGCTTATCAACTTAAGGGTATCTCTCAAGTGCGGTTTGAATAATGGCAAAGTGAGAGGGCGGTTGATACGGCTCCTCTTGATTAGGAGAAATTCCAAGGAGCTTTTCTTGATCATTTCTTTCTCTTGAGATGAGAGAGGCAAAGGTTCTTGAGTTCATAAATCTCTATCAAGGGAATATGAGTGTGAAGGAATATGCTTTGAATTTACTCAATTGGCTAAGTATGCCCCAACAATGGTTGCCGACTCTAGGGCAAGGATGGTAAGTTTGTGTAGGGTGTTTTAAACTTGGTGGTCAAAGAGTGTTGTACCACCATGTTGATTAAGGAGATGGATATCTCTCGCTTAATGATACATGCCTAAATATTGAAGAGGAGAAGCTCAAGGAAAGGGCAAGAGAGTCCAAGGGGGCAAGGACAGGTGATGGTAACTTTTCTTATTCTAGGACTGGTGGACAATGTCATTCTAAATTCCGATAAAAGTTTTCCAGTAAAGGTTCTTCCAATGCTTTGTCTTTTACATTTAATAAGGATAGGGTGTATAACCCTAAACCTCAAAGAGGTGGTGGTAATGAATCTTCTATTCTGGCTTGCATAAGGTGTGGTAAGGAACATGATGGCAAGTGCTTAGCCGGTACTATAGCTGCTTTGGTTGCAGTAAGAGTGGCCACAAAGTGAAGGATTGTCCGTTTCAAGCTAGAAAGGGTAAGGATTGTAGACAAGTTCAGCCTAGTGGTTCTAGTTTGGGTGCTCCTCGTCAGAATAGGTTCTATGCTTTTCAGACTCAACAGGATCACGTGGGTTATCCAGATGTTGTGACCGATATGTTGAAAGTCTTCCATCTTGATGTTTATGCTTTACTTGATCCGGGTTCTACCTTGTCGTTTCTTATTCCCTATGTGACCATGAGATTTGATGTTTGTCCAAAATTCCTTTCTAGTCCCTTTCAGGTCTTTACCTCCATCAGTGATTCTGTCGTGGCCAAAAGAGTTTATAGAAATTATCCTCTTTCCATTTCACATAGAGTCACTTATGTTGATCTTCTAGAGCTTGATATGTTATATTTTTATGTAATTATTGGTATAAATTGGCTATATGCATGTTATGCGTTCATAGATTGTACGACCCGATTGGTCATATTCAAGGTTCCGACCGAATTCCAAAACCCTGACTCTTGAGTCAGTTTTTGTTGTAAATGATTTTTTGGAATTGTTTCCCAATGATCTTTCTGGTATTCCTCCTGAAAAGGAAATATACTTCGGTGTTTACCTTCTCCCAGATACACAACCTATCTCTATTCGTCCCTATCTTATGGCCCCGGTAGAACTTAAGGAGTTAAAGGATCAATTGAAGGATTTGTTGGATAAGGGTTTTATCAGACTTGACAGGATCACATCGGCTATCCTCATGTTGTGACCGGTTTTGAAGGTCTTCCATCTTGATGTTTATGCTTTACTTGATCCACCTTGTCATTTGTTACTCCCTATGTGGCCATGAGATTTGATGTTGGTCCCAAAATCCTTTCTAGTACCTTTTAGGTCTCTACCCCCGTCACTAATTCTGTTGTGGCCAAAAGAGTTTATAGAAATTATCCTCTTTCCATTTCTCATAGAGTTAATTATGATAATCTTCTAGAGTTTGATATGTTAGATTTTGATGTTATACTCGGGATGAATTGGCTCTATGCATGTTATGCTTTCATAGATTGTAGGACCTGATTGGTCATATTCAAGGTTTTGAACGAACCTATCATGTCATGGGAAGAGGGAAATTATATGGTTAAGGGTCTGTTTGTTTCTTGTCTAAAGGCTAGGAAAATAATTTCTAAGGGTTTCATTTATCATCTAGTTTGGATTAGGGATATAAATTCCAAAGCCCTTACTCTTGAGTCAGTTTCGATTGTAAATGAGTTTTCAGAAGTATTTCCTTTGATTTTCCTGGTATTCCTCCCAAAAAGGAAATAGACTTCGGTGTAGACCTTCTCCCAGATGCACAACCTATCTCTATTCCTCCCTATCATATGTCCCCGCCAGAACTTAAAGAGTAAAAGGATCAATTGAAGGATTTGTTGGATAAGGGTTTTATTAGACCGAGTATTCTCCGTGGGGTGTTTAGATATTTTTTGTTCAAAAGAAGGATGGTTCCCTCCAAATGTGCATTGACTATCGACAATTGAATAAGGTTACCATTAAGAATAAGTATCCTATTCTAAGGATGGATGATTTGTTTGATCAACTCCAAGAATCGAGTTAGTTCTGTAAGATTGACCTCTGGTCAGGTTACTACCAATTGAGGGTGAAAGGAAGTGATATTTCGAAGATGGATTTTCAAACTCGGTAAGGTCATTATGAGTTTTTGGTGATGTCTTTTGGTTTGACTAATGCCCCAAAAGTATTCATGGATTTGTTGAATAGTGTCTTTAAGCAATATCTTGATTTGTTTGTGATTGTGTTTATTGACTATATTTTTATTTACTCACAGAGTGAGGATGAGCATGTTCAGCATTTGAGGATAGTGTTGCAAATTTTGAAGGATCATAAATTGTATGCTAAGTTTAACAAGTGTGCATTTTGGTTGAGGTATATTGCTTTCCTTGGCCATATTGTCTCCGCTGAAGGTATTCAAGTTGATCTTAAAAAAACCGAGGCAGTTAAGAATTGACCTAGACCTTTGTCCTCTTCGGATATACGAAGTTTCTTGGGATTGTCCGGTTACTATAAAAGATTCGTTGAAGGATTTTTCTCTATTGTTTCTCCTTTGAAAACATTGACTCAAAATAAGGTGAAATTCATGTGGTCGGAAGCTTATGAGAATAGTTTCCAAGAGTTAAAGGATAGACTCACTTCGGCCCCCATATTGACATTACCGGAAAGATCGGATGGTTTTGTGGTTTATTGTGATACTTCACAATTTGTCGTGGTTGTATTTTGATGCAACATGGGAAAGTTATTGCTTATGTTTCAAGGCAATTAAAAGTGCATGAGAAGAATTATCCGACTCTTTATTTGGAGTTAGTGGCAGTGGTGTTTCCCTTAAACATTTGGAGACATAACTTATATGGTGTTTATGTAGATGTGTTTTCCAACAACAAGAGTTTGAAATATGTGTTCACTCAAAAGGATTTGAACCTGCGCCAAAGGAGATGGCTTGAATTATTGAAGGATTATGACGTGAGTGTCTTATATCATCCCAATAAGGCAAATGTGGTGGCAGATGCTCTTAGTTGAATATCAATGGGGAGTGTTGCTCATGTTGAGGATGACAAGAAGGAGTTAGTCTGTGACGTTCATAGGCTGGCCTGCTTGGTTGATTCTAATGAGTATGGTGTGATTGTTCATAAAGGTTCCGAATCATATTTTGTATTGGATGTGAAGGCTAAGCAAGATCTTGATCCGGTACTAGTTGACTTGAAAAAGTTGGTTTCCAAAAAATTTATTAAGACTTTCTTCCAAAGGGGAGATGGTATCCTTCCAAATCAAGGTTGGTTATGTGTTTTGAATGATTATGAGTTGAGGAATCAGATTTCGACAAAAGCTCACAGTTCTCGATATTCTATTCACCTAGTGGCCACAAAGATGTACCGTGATTTACGAAAAGTCTATTGGTTAAATGGGATGAAGAAAGATATTGTGTAATTTGTGGCTAAATGTCAAAATTGTCAACAAATGAAAGTTGAGCACCAGAAATCGGGTGGTTTGGCTCAAAACATTAGTATCCCTACAGGGAAGTGGGATGATTTCAATATGGGCTTCATTACGGGCTTACCTCGCACTCGTCGACAGTTTGAATCAATTTGGGTTATTATGGATCGAATGATGAAATCGCCTCACTTTCTTCTTGTGAAGACTTCATTCTCATCGAATGACTATGCCAAGCTTTATATTCGTGAAATGGTAAGGTTGTATGGAGTTCCTTTATCCATTATCTCCTATCATGGTACTCAATTTACATCAAAATTTTGGAAGTCATATCAGAAGGGTCTTGGTACTCAAGTGAAACATAGCATGGCTTTTCATCCTCTAAACGATAGACAAGCCGAACGTACCATTTAGACTTTAAAAGATATGTTAAGAGCTAGTGTGATTTATTTCAAGGGAAATTGGGATGATCATTTGTCTTTGATTGAGTTTGCTTATAATAATGGCTATTATTCTATCATTGGGATGGCACCGTTTGAGGCTCTCAATGGTAGGAGATGCAGGTCTCCCATTTGTTAGGTTGAAGTTGGTGAGGTTCTTTCTATAGGGCTCGAGTTGGTGCATGAGGCTATGGAAAATGTTTGACTCATTCACCAAAGGTTGAAAATGGCTCTAAGTCGACAAAAGTGTTATGCCGATGTTCGGAAAAGAGATCTTGACTTTGAAGTTAATAATTGGGTCTGCTTGAAAATTTCACCCATGAAGGGTATGGTGAGGTTTGGGAAGAGAGGAAAGTTTAGTCCTCATTATGTGGGCCCATATGGATTTTTTAGACGTATTGACAAAGTTGCTTATGAACTTGAGTTGCCTAATGATTTAGCATTGGTACATTTGGTATTCCATGTATCTTTGTTGAAAAAGTGTGTTGGATATCTGACATCTATTGTATCTTTTTAAGGCTTGGGAGTTAAAGAAACCCTTTCTTATGGAGAGGTTCTGGTTGGGATTTTAGATCGGCAAGTCCGGAAGTTGAGAAACAAAGAAGTTGCTTCCGTGAAAGTTCTTTGGAAGAACCAATAAGTTGAGTTCGGAGCCAAAAAGGTCATTTTTTTCCTTCAAAAAGCATAAACAACCTATCGAATTTTGTTAAAACCAAAAGGGGCAAATCGCTCCCTCAGGAGCGAGATCCTAGCGCTGAATTAACCTTGTTATCTCCGTCCAAAAAAACTTCTTAAGAAAATCGCTGCCCCAGCATACTTAAGAATTTTTTTTTACGGAATTAACGGGGTTAATTCTGTGCCAGGATCTTGCTCCTGAGGGGGCGATTTGCCCCTTTTGGTTTAAAATTTTTTGATAGGATGTTTATGCTTTTTGAAGAAAAAAGTGGCCCTTTTGGCTCCGGACTCCCAATCATTTGAGGATGCTACTTGGGAGGCCGAAGCCGATTTGATGTTAGGATAGCCTTATCTCTTACCTCCAATCTTACTCTATCTTGAAATATTAGTTCCTCATGGTTTATTCATTTGAATTCATGCGTTTTAATCATTCTCATATTTCCATATGCATGAATGTTTATCAAAACCTGATTTCGATGTTATGATTTAGCTTTGAGTGATTCTCTATGTTTTATGTTCATTTTAATGAAATTTTAATTCTTTTGGGTTGTTAGTTTTTCTTCTACTCTTTTCATGCTAACTTGATTCCCATTCGTGGACAAATATTTCCAAGGGGAAGATATTGTAACACCTCGAAAATCAGAAAGTTGAAAAGGAAAGAAAAATGCATAAATTTCCTCTGGAGCAGTGGTCTACAAGTCCAACCTACGGACTATAGGAAGTCCTACAGGCCGTAGGAAGTGAATTATAGAACCTAGAGTTGAGTTTTGGAAAATTAAGTTTCTGAAGTTTGACCTATGAATGAACAGGACGGGACGTAGGAGGTTTGACGAATCGTAGATGGCTTCCATAAAAAGGTTCCAGACTTGGTTAAGTTTTGAAGCAAAAGTTGGGTTCTACGGATGGGTCTACGGACCGTAGAAAATTTGACGGATCATAGAAATGTATCGTGGGAAATGATTGAATTTTTGGATTTCTGAAGTTGGTTCCACGGTCCACCAGGAAGGGCCGTAGATATTCTTACAGGCCGTAGATATTCTTACAGGCCGTAGGTTACAACTGTAGAAACCATCCAACAATTATTTTTTAAAGGTATTTGTGTCTTTTCCTATACGTCTAATACCTATACTTTGTTGTTTAACCCCTATTTCTAAGTCCTATAACTACTTTTCTATTCCTAAAACTAACCCAACTCTCTCATTCTCTCAAATTCCCAAATCCCATCTAAATTCATCCCCTCCAAATCCTCTCAAGCTTCAAGGGAGAAATGTAGGGTTCAAGTTTCAAGTATCATGTAATTTTGATTGGAAAGCATGTAATTGAGTTAAAACAATCATAATAAGATCACATTCAAGCAAATGAATCAACATAAATGGAACCCATGAAGAATTGAATGAAAAGCTAATCTTATTATGATTGTTTTAACTCAATTATTGATCATAACATCGAAATCAGGTTTTGATCATGAAAAGCTAATCTTATTATGATTGTCAAAATTCTCATATTATGGAACCCATGAAGAATTGAATGAAAAGCTAATCTTATTATGATTGTCAAAATTCAAGCAATTTTGATCATGATTTTGACAATGAACCCTAAAAGATAAGAATTTATGAAGAAACTATGAATCTATAATTGATGTTTTCATGAAGTTATGCATGATTTATGAAAAGGAATATTTTATTAATTAGGGTGATTTAAGATCAGCATCAATGAAATTTTGAAAGAATTTTCTCACATATTAAGGAGTCATGGATTGGTGAAAGATCTTCTCACACATGCTTGATTCAAAATTTAATGAGCTACACTATGATATTTTTATGCTTGGATTAGAATTTGAGTTGCACTTTTCCATGGATCATGATATGTTTATGCAATTTATTATTCCGTTGGAATTTAACTTAGCATTGAGAGAACTTGAGGTGGAGGCTCAAATAGGGTAGTCTCTTGTAGCAACCTCTAGTTCCAAACTACATGCCCCCGTAGGATTGCCTTAAATGACCTAGCTAGTGGATCCACATGTAGCATATGAATCTTGATACGGAGTTCTACCTTGGCAAGTAGACTCTCCCTTCTCGGTGTGGGGCTTACATCGGATTCCATGTATAGCTCGCATGGTCTATTGCCGGTTAAAGCTAATATCCCACAAAATGAACTAAAGTTACTAACAAGGTTTTATGATGTTTTCTTGATGACTTTAATATGCTTTGACCATGTTCATGTTTTATGACATTTCTTTAAAAGTTTTACTATATTAGCTTTGTCATGCATCTCATGTTTCAATTATGTCCTCTTATGATCATATTTAATGTTTTCATGTATGTCCGTTATACTTAGTACATTCCATGTACTAATGCATACTTGTGCCTACATTGTTTCACTAATGTAGGTTCCGACGATCTTCCTCCTCCCGTTCGTGGCTAGTGGATTGCTTAGTGGATTTGAAGACTTGTTGAGTCCTCATATTTCGAGGACCATGTCACATTTATTTCTTTCACATGTCTTAAGTTTTCAGATGTTGTACGTGGCGGGTTACGTCCCGACCAATTCTTTTGATGTATTAGAATGGCTTCTCAAGACTTTGATTAGATTCCGCTTTTATGTCAAACTTTCCTATTCACATGAGATTCTTTACTTTTGTCTATTATATTGTGTATATGTATGTCAAGTGGATTTTTTAGGGCCTCTCAAGGACTTATGCGCCATGTCACGTCTAGGGTGTACTTTGGGTTGTAACATTGAGAAAGTCTAGATCAAGGTTTAACCCTCATCTGATTGATTTGAGCTATAAATAGGATATTCTTTGTGCTGCTATATTGGATTGTTGAATTTTATATACTTGCTAAGTTCGAGAGAATTATTCAAGATATACTTGCTTGTGATCGATAGATACAAGTGGGTACTTGTGAAACCAATGCAAAATTGATTTCACCCATGATTATCTTGATGATGTTTGGTTACTTGTGATGGATTGTATAAGCATAAGTTGAATCCACATTCCCAAATCTATTTGCTTTCCTTGGGTCAAAAGGTCTTTGATCAATCTATCCTTTATTTTTGTTATCTTAGTTTAGTGTTTATTCCTTATTGAAAACCCTCCCAAAAACATATATCAATTTTTAGATTTAAATCATTGGCTTTTAATGCTTTATCTTTTTTATCACTCCTATATTGTTCCTTGTGGGATTCGACCGCCAACATTTCTAATTTGGGAGTGTAGTTGAGCATTATTGAAAAATGGTGTTGTTGCCCAGGAGCAATTTGGTGTATCGAATTGGTTTAGAATTTATAATTCACTTATTTAGATCCATCTTGTGAATATCTGTTTGTGTTTTTGTTGTTTTTTATTTTTTTAGTTTTTGCTTGTTTGTTTTGTTTCTATGGCATTTTGTGATGAAATAAAGCTTGAGGGTTAGAATCTCTATTTTATAACACTTGAACCGATTGTGGAGGACCTCATGTGGGGAAAAATTGCATAGAGGCTTCTCAACACAAAGAAAGGAGTGATACAATGGAAAATATGAGTCAACCTTGACTCATCGGCTTCATCCTACGTCTTGAGCTTCAAGAGATGATATAGGGGGGACTCGTTCGAATGGAGGGATGAACTCCTTGAATTGCATCTTCAGTGGTGCAATGAGGTGATCGAACTTGAGCATGAAATTGCAAACTTGAAGGCAGATATGAGAACAAAGCTTAGGGCATAAGATGATTTTCCTCAAATGGTCAAGAATGATGAAATAATGTTTGAAATCCGAAGAAGAAAGGAGTTTTCTTAATATGGATGAAATCTTGAGAATTCACACGCCATTCAAGCCAAAGATAATCCAAGATGCCACATTCAAAGAAATGATACTCGAGTTGCAAGAAAGATTCAACATACTCATTTCTAGTTTATTTGAAATTGAGAATGCTAAGAATAAGACAAATCCAATAATTGAGAGGCTTGCACCTCATTCCTATCCTTTTTCCATGCACATTATGCTTTGAGGATGTGATTAATTTTAATAAAATTAAGCAAATGGAGGAGTGTAAAGATGAGAGCTTAAGTCCTTACGTCATGGAGTTCGTCACACACTGGAACCAAAATGGTGCTCCTCACTTAAAGAATTAGAAATGCATGAGAAGATATCAACAAATTAGCCTATTTCTTGCCTCTCCCTTGCCTAATGAACCTCAATGAAAATTCAATGTGAACTTTGACAAGAAGTTCAAATCTTCAAAATGGAGGGATATAGATAGATGCATTGTGTGTGCACTCTTACCTCATGATCCTCAGTGAAATCTTGATTTGAAGTTGGGTAGGAGGTTCATTTCTTCCAAATGGAAAGATAAATGGTATATTAAAACAAGCCATGAGTTTCCAAAAAAGATTTTCAGCTCACAACATCTCTGCACCAGAACGGCGAACCGCTGATTTAGAATTGTAGATTGTCGGCCTAGTGCCAGTGCAACACAGTGCACTGGTAAGGAAATTCAGCATCTTCATTAAACCTACATCTCATAGATGAATATCGGTGTTCACATATCCTACTATGTGAAGAGCCGGTCAAAGAGTAGATATGGCAATCTCAGGTAAGTATTTTTCATTTTGAGCTCGTACGCCTTGAGGGCATAGCTTGTTTTATATTTGGGGGTGAACGCACTAAATATCACCTTTGTAAATAATAGTTAAGTGAATAAACTTTGAGGGTTTTCTTCATACCATAGTTCTTTCCCAAGGAGAAATAGTTTCTTTTTCTTGAGTCATTATTTTTATGTCGAATCGGGTTGATGTTTTTGTATGATAGATTGAGAGGTGACTTTCTTAATTGGAAATGTCAAATTTTTAATTTTAGTTTGAGTCTTGTATCACACCTCTTGCTAGAAGGACAACCAACAATTTTTGTTTGGCAAACGATGGTTGCAAAATGATTTTTAAAAAGAAAGGGAATAAGTGAATTTAAAGCAATCTCTTTTCATGGATCTTACATTCTTTGTTTAGTTTTGTGCTTTACAAGTGGGTATGAATGTCATTGTTCTTTTTCAAAAGTCATTTGGCTCAATTGATTTCGACACTAATTTGAGACCTTGTTGGGTTGTGATGCCTCAGGTGGAAAGGTTTTATATTAGTTCTTTTTATGCATATTGTCTAGAACTTTCCCTAAAATGTGTATCAAGGCAAAATAATAGGTATGTCTTGGATTAAAAGATAAACCAAGGACCTTTTTGATGAGTCCCTCTAACAAAAAAAATTTCCTTCCCTTGACATTGATCTTAACCGACCCCATTGGGCTTGAAACTATTTCTTTAGTCACCATATGGTATATCTTGACCTTCTTCAATCTTTATTTTTGGCACCCTCATCTGCCTAATTGATAATGATAAAAGTGTAGGCTAAAAGCCTAAGTGTGGGCGAGAAGAAAAGAATTAAATTATGATGTAGTTAAAAGCCTAAATTTGAGGGTTTATACACCAAGAAATGAAAAGAGGAATGAACTAAAAAGTGTTTAGAGCACCATAAGTGCCAATTGAAAAGTTATTAAATCATGCACTAATGAATGAAGAGAATACAAACAAAAGTTTGTGCTAGCTTGTTTGTGCACATCCCTCATGTGAAAAGAAAAGTTTTGCGATGAATGAGTAAATGATGTCTTGAATAGGAGAAATAAGGTTGAAAACAATGTAGTGAGTGGTAAGCTCATTTTAGATGTGATGACATTAGGGAGGTCTCTTAGTCACTTCTATTAGATGACACCACACGTTTTACCCGAGCCTATGTTTATCCCGCATGTCCTTGGTAATTTTTAGACTTGGAAACCTACATAAGTGGCGATTCACATACCGGGCAAGCCTATTGTTTAGTGTGTATATACTTGAATTCCTTTGTGAAGGTGAGAATTTTTTTGATCGATAATCCCTTGAATTTATATTCATGATTGTGAGTGGGATTCTCTCTTGTGTGGCGGCATTACACTTTCCAAGTGAAGGGTGAGGTTTTTATTTCAATTGGACTACATGAATACAATAAATTGTTGAGAATCCTTGGGCAAACATTGAAGGTTGATGTCGTTGACTTTAGATGCTTTGAAATTGTGCTTGAATGACCTATTGTCCCTTATTTGGTCTTGAAATATTTGTTTTAAATTAGAAGGACTTTGAAACATACAAAATATTTGCCTTATATTGATGGTGGAATCAATTGTGGATGTTTGTATATAAAGTCTTTTTCTTTTCAGTATTTTGTTTAATTGTTTATGAATCTTAGAGTGTAATTATGCATGTCTTATATTGTGTGTGGATGAGGTCAAATCCTATGCTTAGCGAATGTTTTTCTTGAGGACAAGCAATAGTTTAAGTTTGGGAGTTTAATGAGTTGGTAAAAAATGAGTTGGTATTTTACCAACTTATTAAACTCATATTCATGAATTATTGTTATGTTTTAATGCAAATAGAGGGAATTTTAGGCCCTAATTCTCCTGTATGCAGATACTTCATGAAAAATAATGTTTGATGGAGTTGGCAATCCAAAATCACTTTAAAAAGTGTCCTAAAATTTGGAACTAGTGTTCAGCCGATTGGCATTGGTGTTCAGCTAATTGGTATTGGTGTTCCACTAGTTAGATTGACGTTCAACTGGTTGGAATTGACGTATCACTGGTTAAAATCCGGTTCCACTTGCCCTAGCTTATATGAACTCGTGCTTCACAATTTCAAATGGGTGTTTTGCTGGTTAAAAGAATGTTTGGTGATGGAAATCAAGGGAAAAGTCATATTTGATGATAGAAAAGCTTCCTTTGGAATATGACAAGGATATTCCATGCTAAAAAGACTTCTTTTGGAATATTTCAAGGATAATCTTTGGATATGTGTAATTATATACCTTTATCTTCTTCCCAAAGAAAAATATCATAGATCTACCATTGAGGGGAAAACCCTAATTTTTAGAAGAGAGAGCTACCACTCAATTTGATTAACTGTGAAGCGTGTGAGATTCAATGTGTAAATCATAAGATCATTCTTCAACTCTTTGTTTTGTTTGAATATTCATAGTTGTAGTGTGTTACTTTCAGATTTGGATATTGTGTAAGAGATAAACAATATTTAGGTTTTGATACTTCTTTTGAGCTTTTACGATTAACTAAATATTATCTTATGTATTATATGAGTCTTTGATTCTCTAATTGATCTGATGGTTTAATTGACTTCCAAGGAAGTGATCAACCAAATGACTTTCCTACTCATCTTGATCTTGCGAAAGTCTAGATCCGTGTCAAGCCCCCATCTTATTGATTTGAGCTAGAAATAGGATAATCCTAGTGTTGCTATATTGGATTGTTTAATTTGGTATACTTTTTATGTTCAGGAGAATTAGTCAAGATATACTTGCTTGCGATCGAGAGATAAAAGTGGCTACTTGCAATACCAATGCAAAATTGATTTGACCCATGATTATCTTGATGATGTTTGGTTACTTCTGATGGATCATATGAGCATGAGTTGAATCCCCTTTCCCAACTCTAGTTTCTTTCCTCAGGTCATTAGGTCTTTGATCAATGTATCCTTTTTTTGTTATCTTTGTTTAGTGTTTATCCATTATTGAAAACCCCCCAAAAAATTAATTCTAACAATTATTTGATTAAATTTAGTGCCTTCTAATTCTTTATCTTTAGGATCGCCCCTACGTTGTTCCTTGTGGGATTCGACCTTGACCTTATAAGTTGGCTCTTGTTTTTTATATGGCAACCTACATTTCTAATTTAGGAGTGTAATTCAGCTTTATCAGTGATGGGCGATTGGTCCCAAGGTCGTAGAGTTTGGGTGAGTTGGGCTAACTGAGTGTCCGTTCACATCTGCCACTAGACTAACTCGTATAATAACTCAGTCATGATAGTCACCATACCTAAAGCCTATTGGTGTGGGACCCTAGATGGGATAAATGATAGCGGAGCTGAAGCAGCAATAACGGTAGATGAAGGCACCTCAGTAGTAGAAGTCGGAGGAACTCAGTCATTGGTGTAGTGCTCGATGTGCTTGATTCATAGGCAGGCATGTCAAAAATGTGTGGTCTATGAAAATCCCACTGAGCTGCACGCCGATGAGCCATCAAGTTCATGTCATCTTTGATCAGCCTGACATTTTGTGTCCTTGTTGGTCTATGGGCTGGTGAATGGCATGCAATATCTGTACTCTATCCTCGATATAGAGTTTGTGGACCAACAAGGGGAACGGTATGCTAGTGTTATCACAAAATGACCTTTCATACCCTGCCAAGATACTCGCAACTACCACAACCAGTACGGAGTCAGAGTGTTGTCTGCTAGTGTAGTACACAAAAAAGAATGTACAACTTCCCACAAAAACTTTTCCATAAAATTTAGTGAGGAATTATTTATCGGCTCACGAGTGGTCACCCAGTTAGCATCAACTCCTCTCTTGGCAATATAAACTCCTACCCATCTCAATACGACAACTTTTTGGGTCGAATCCTCAGTACTTGCTTGGTCCCTAACTGTCCCTATCTGGTAATCAAACTACATGGTTGCCACGGTAACTCGTACTCTAGCCTAAACAATATTTTTTGAATAGTACGCTTATATATTTCCACTGTCACCCCATAGATGAGAGTACTAGTGAGGCAAGGCCGAAGAAAGACTTTTCCCATTGAGGGAGGTTCTGTTGTGCTGTCGCAACGTATGAAGCATAGAATTTTCCCACAATAGGCGAACTATAGGAACAAGATATGGAAGCCATCCAATGAAACCTATATTTTGTAATGGTTTCCAGAATATCTTGTATAGTTGTCAGACCCTCTATTCTTATTTGTGGCTCCTTGCATATGTTGCGCTTTGATACTCCATTTTAAGATGGGGCTGCACCCCTATCAAATCATTCCATCATATATGGGACACACTAATGCCTCCATGTTTGAACTCTAGTCCATTGAGCTCGGGAAGCCACCACCTCTACATTATATTGACGAGTGGGTGTAATCTCAGAACTCTCCTCATTCCCCTGATCTGTGCATTTTTTCTCAACTAACCCTGATGGGCCCTCACAACTGCCCTCCAATGATGATTTATTTCTGTCTTTAAACTGGGGAGAGGTGTGGGCTATTGGAGTTTCGGGAGGGGAGGCAACCTAAAGTAGCTCGAGAGCAGGAGTGGAGGGTGTGATCTATTTGGTGCTTTGCCTCGTGGCTCGGGGCTCAATAACTGAGTCATCACTAATCTGATAGTTTTTCTCTGAACTACTTAACTAAGCATTAGTGCACTCATCTTGTAGTCGGTTGTGAAACTAACGAGCCTTGACTCTCCGTGAAGATGATCCGATTGTGTTGAAGTTTGCCTTTAGTTACTACAGTAGTTTTGAACAAAATAAGCTGTTTAGTTTAAGATAAATTTGAATTTTTAATTTTAGTTTGGTTGTTGATATATTTTAGGATTTTTAAATTTTAAATTATGCAGTGATTATGTATTTTATGTTTGATATTTAAAGTCCCTCAATGCTTAAGAAAACTATTGAAATCATTTGAAAGCTATTGAAAGCCATTTCAATCCATTGAGAGATAATTCATTCAATTCTTTTTTTCTGCCCCATTTTTGAAAAAACACAAACAGTGGTATCAGATCTTCATTGATCTTACAAGATCTGTAAAATCTTCCAAAGAACTTCCATATCATTTTTCAACCCATAAGGGCTACTCTTTTAACCCGTAAGGGCTACCCTTTTAACTCGTCAGGGCTACCCATTTGAACCTGCCAGTGCTACTAATTTCAATCCATGCTTTTTCCATGCACATGCTTTTCTAAGCAAATTTTTAACCAAAAATAATGGCAAGCAACAGTCTCTCTTTGAATGCCCCAAAATTTTCACAATTGAAAACTATCAAATATGGTCTGTGAGAATAAAATCATATTTTGAAACCTATGAAATATGTGATGTTGTGATGGAAGAAAAACCCTTACAACCTCTCCTTGTGAATCCTACAAAAGCTCAGACTAAAGCAATTTCAAATAAACTACTACACAAGAAATTTTGCAAGTTCAAAAATAATGAAAAGAATCCAGCATCAACTACAAAAGCAGATATTAAGGAGGAGCATTTTTTCAATTGCACTAACTAAAGCAAAGGAGGAGTGTTGAAGTTTGCCTTTAGTTATTGCAGTAGTTTTTAACAAAATAAGTTGTTTAGTTTAAGATAAATTTGAAATTTGAATTTTAGTTAGGTTGGTAAGTCATGAGCGGTAGATTTTCACTCATTTGAGACCTTTTTAGTTCAACAAATATGGTCCTCAATGCCTAATTTTGTCCTTTTTTGTTGATATTTTGATGATTTGAAGCTATGAAGGCTAAAGGATAAGACAAGGATGAAAACTTGAAACAAAGGATAAAAATATTGAAAGAAATATAAAATCCACACAGGCAGTCGCCTAACAAAAAGGGCGGATCGCCCAAATGGCCTGACCTCGCCCAAAGTGATAGTGCTCAAAATTGAAGATGTTTAAGGCAGGTCGGCTAAGAAAAAGTGAAAGGGCGACTCATCAAAAATGAAGGCCAAACAAGATGACCATCGCCGAAGGTGACAGGACTTCGATGAAAAATGAAGGCTTAAAAGGCGAACAAAGGTGGTAATCAGCGATCCACCAAATTTGAAAGGCAGACTCAAGCAAGTTTGCCAATTGAGGTTCAAACACCTAAGGTTGGAGAAAAAGAAAGGCGAGATGAGGAAAAGACAGTGATCCATCAATGTTGTTTGGTGAGCCGGACTAATGTGATCGAGTTGGTCACGCAAAGAATTTTGGGCCAAATTTTGGGAAACTATAAATAGCCCAAAGGAGAGAGAAAATGCATCAAATTTTGGAAAAGAGTTTCAGTTTCTAACTTTGTATGAGTTTTGGAGGGTTAACTTTTTAACTCTTAGAGAAATATTCTTAGTTTTGGAGTTTTAAATTTCACTCTTGAAATTGACAATTGGGAGTTGATATTAAAGTGGTAATTTATTATAATTGTTTAATTTCATCACATCCATGTCTTCAATCATGATAGGTATAATTTCTTTACCTTATTATGTGTGGCTAAAACCTCAATTCTAAGGGTGAAATTATGGTGTTGGGTGTTGATTTAATTAGTGGTATTGTGTTCTGCTTTGTTTTATTGTTGTTCATTCACGGATTTAGGCTAATTAGCATGAAGTTAATTATTGTGCTAAGGTTGTAAACTTAATCCTATTCTCGATCTCTGAATGATGCTCAAAAGAGATTAATTGGAGTGGGTAACTAGTTTAATGCATGTAATTTAAGTTTGATGTCTATGGTTTGCTCGAAAGAGAGATTATGGTTTAGATTTATTGACCCAAATCTACTTGAAAGAGAGATTATGTAAGGTAATGGGTTGATTTTTTATTCACATAGATGAGACCAAGAGGAAATTCTATGAATTGGTACTATGAGATCAAAAGAAGATTAGTGTCATTGAAGATTACCCAGCCTAACCATGGTTGTTTAGCACTATTGATCAACTCAACTACACCTATGTGACATCAATTCCAATCCCCGCACCACTAGATTACTTCTTAATTGATTGAATTTCTGAAATTTTAATCTAATAGTGACACTTGATATAAAGACCCTTTTTCGTATATTTCGTGGAGTAATCAACCCTTTTATTTTAATTGCTACAAATGAATTTATTTACAATATAAATTTCCCAATTGAATTCCTTGCATTATATCACTCTCTGTTGGATTAGACCCCGAATATTAGTTGGGTATTATAATTGATGACAACCGCTTATTCTCTTATTTGTCTTGAGGATAATTTGAGCATTATCAAAAATTTTGCCGTTGCCGGGGAGTGATGGCTTTATCCATTTGTGAAATTAGTTTTTAAACTTGTTTAGTTGTAGTAGATTGTTGCTTGGTGTTGTTGTGTTTCCTATTTGCAGATATAAACATGAGTGATAATGGTAGTGACGATGCTAGTCTCTACAGGCAAAATCATCATATGGGTGACTTAAACAAGATACACTTGAATGTCGTTGATGTAACGACCCAAGGTTCCCCCTAGATGTGACATGTCGTACAAGACCCCGAAAGGCCTCATACAAGCCACTTAGCATACATCATATAAGATAATAACAGTTTAAGAGTTCAAAAGACAATTCATTTCCAAAAGAGTTTAACCAATAGCGGAAGTCTACATATAGTCTCAAAATCCATCTAACATTGAAAATGAAAGAGCGTTGGGACGTAACCCATAAAAGTCTTTAAAAGAAGGTAAATGACAAAAGTAAATCTGGCTACGTCCTCGAACATATGAGGACTCACCAAATTCTTCAAAGTCTCTAATATCACGTACTAGCCACGAGAAGATGGGGATGCGAAGGACCCTACACTTATAAGAAAATGTAGGCAAGAGTATGCGTTAGTACAAAAATGTACCAAGTATGATAACCATGCATAAAAACATTTAAACATGCTAAAAAGGGACATTTTCATAAACATGCAATGATCAAGCTAAACCATGAGAAAAGGGAAAAAAATCATAAGTTATAAATCATGATCAATGCAAGCTAACTTCTTTACTTTACTTGAGGAAATACTTTGAAAGAAACTTAGCTCATTATTGTGGAAAGTAGCCTTAACCGATATGTAAGACCATGTGAGCTGCCCATATGGAATTCGGTGTGTAACCCTACACCGATAGGGCCATCCTACTTACCAATTGTGGACTCTTACACTTCTAGCTTACGTGGATCCACTAGTTAATGTCTATCTAGACAATCATCCTATGGTGGCACATAGTTTATGGGACATGGGTAATCACCACTTGTCCACTCGGTGCTAAGCATAATTCTCACGGATTAAACATAGTTCAACTATCATATGTAGACATGGTTAGTATCCTCTTGTCTATTATTAGTCGTAAATTCATTATTAGTAGACATGGATGATCAATTGAGCAATCAAGTGAGAAAACCTTTCACTATGCAACAATTATCAACATTAATGCTTCAATTTCAAAGAAATTCATAAATCATCATAATTTCCATCATTGAACATGCATACTTTCATAAAACCCGTCTTTTCTTCATTCATCAAATCATCATGAATCATAGCTTTAGGAAACATAAATCATGCATGGGTTAACATAGACTTCATAAAATTCATCTTCTTCACAATTCAACCCATCATCAATTCATCAATCTCAAAATTAGGGGATTTCATATGGGTTCATGGGGATTCATCTTAAAACATGTAATTCAACTTAATTCATACTTAGAAAACCATAATTGAATGTAATTTGATCATAATTGAAAGAACCCACATCATAGAAGAAAACCCTTAAATCAAATTTGAAATTTGATAGTTGAAAATTGAGAACTTTAGGGACTCTATGGAGGAATAGGCTCCATAGATGAAGATCATCATACCTCAATGCCAAAACCTTGAAATCTCTGCAGGATTAGGGGACTTGACTTGAAAACACTAGCTCTTGCTTATTCTTCTTCAAGCTTTCTAGAGAGAGAAAAATTTGGGAGAGGAGAGTTTTGGGAATGATTAGGAATGGGTAAAATTTGGCTTAAAAAGGCTTATATAGTGCCTAGGATTAAAGGGTAACTGACTTAGATTAGGGATTAAACATCTATGGAAAAGACCAAAAAGCTCTTTAAAAATAATTGTTGGACCTAATCTACAGTTGGACTTACGGTCCGTAAGTCAACCTACAGACTGTCCTGTTCCTCCGTACATAGATTCAGAAAGTCTTAACTTTGGACCCCCAATGATGGATCACCATGTAAGGCTTGTGGTTCAACTTACGGTCCATACATGGCCATCGTAGGTCTGACCTTAGCCCCTGAAGATTTCACTAAGTCAGGGTCTCATCTACGGGACCTTCCTACGGTCCGTACATTGAATGACGGACCAACCTGGTGAGCCATAGAGAGATACTGACGCTTGACATTTAATAGTCCAACTACGGTCCGTCAGTCCATCTACGGTCCGTAGGTGGCCTCCATCATCACTGGCGCCAAAACCTGTAACTTTTCTTCTTTCAAAATCTGAGGTGTTACAATAACTCTCCCTTGGGAACATTCATCCTCGAATGGGATTCAAGACATCATAGGAAAGATAGGAATTTAACCTAACAGCCCAACATGCATGCAATCACATAAATGCACATATCCGAGGAGGAAACATCAACTCCAAGTTAAAGCCTGTTCAAAACATCATTTCACGAAGGGCATATGCAACTCATACTCAAATGCACATAATCATAGAGAAATCAATCAAGTCAACTCATTTCCTCAAAATTTAGACTCTTCATTAACATGCATAAATGAGGATTCATGGGAATATCTAAGACACATGAGACCGAAAGAATGAACCATGAGGAACTTAGATACCTCAAACTAGGGTAGGATCGGAGGGAAAGAGATGAGGATATCGGGACATTATATCGGCCTTGGCCTCCCAAGTAGCACCCTCAACTGATTGATTCCTCCAAAGAACCTTCACGAAAGCAACTTCCTTATTTCTTAACTTTCGGACTTGCCGGTCTAAAACCTCAATCAGAACTTCTTCATAGGAAATGCTATCCTTTATGCCAAGACTCTCCAATTGCACTATAGATGTCTGATCACCAACACACTTCTTAAACAATGAGACATGGAAAACCAGATGCACTGATGCCAAATCATTAGGCAAATCAAGTTCATAAGCAACCTTACCAACACATCTCATAATTTGATATGGTCCCACATAACGGGGACTAAGCTTCCATTTCTTTCCAAACCTCATTACACCCTTCATGGGTGAAATTTTCAAGTAGACCCAATCATCAACATCAAATTCTAAATCTCTCCTTCTAACATCGGCATTGGACTTTTGTCAACTTTGGCCTATTTTCAACCTTTTCCTAATAAGCCGAACTTTCTCCATAGCCTCATGTACCAACTCGGGACCTATCAAAGCAACTTCGCCAGCTTCAAACCAACCTATATGAGATCTACACCTCCTACCATAATGAGCCTCAAACAGAGCCATACCAATACTAGAATGGTAGCTATTATTATAAGCAAATTAAATCAAAGGCAAATGATCATCCTAATTACCCTTGAAGTCAATCACAAAAGCTCTCAACATATCTTCCAAAGTTTGAATAGTACGGTCCGCTTGCCCAACAGTTTGAGGATGAAAGGCTGTACTAAGCTTAACACGAGTACCAAGACCCCTTTGGAAAGACTTCCAAAATTGAGCAGTAAATTGTGCACTACGATCGGAGATAATGGATAAAGTCACTCCATGCAACCTGGCCATTTCTCTTAAGTACAATTTAGCATAATCCTCTGCCGAATAAGAAACCTTGACAAGTATGAAATGGGCTGATTTTGTCATACGATCCACAATAATCAAATCGAATCATATTGTCACCGGGTGCGTGGTAAACCAACAATAAAGTCCATATTCAAATCTTCCCACTTCCAAGTAGGAATACTAATATCTTGGGATAAACCTCCCGACTTTTGATGCTCAATTTTCACTTGTTGACAATTAGGACATTTAGCCAAAATTTCCACAATATCCCTCTTCATACCATTCCACCAATAGACCTCCCGCAAATCACGGTACATCCTGGAAGCTCCCGGGTGAATGGAATATCTAGAACTATGGGCTTCTGACAAAATTTTCTCCCTTAGGTCATCTACATCGGGAACACAAAAATGACCTTGATATCGAAGCACACCATCTCCCCCTTGGGAGATAGCCTCAACGGACTTCTTGAGCACCGCTTCCTTCAACTCAACCAAATTAGGATCAAGATCTTGCTTAGTCTTCACATCCGACACAAAAGACGATTCTGAACCATTGTGAATCATAACACCACCTTCACTAGAATCAATTATTCGAACACCCAATCGGGTCAATCTATGAACATCAGGAACCAACTCTTTCTTACCATCCTTAACATGAGCATCACTACCCATAGACAACCGACTAAGAGCATCCGCCACCACGTTCGCCTTGCCGATGTGATAGAGGATAATCATGTCATAGTCCTTTAGGAACTCAAGCCACCTCTTTTGGCGAAGATTTAGATCTTTTTTCTTGAAAACATATTGCAAACTCTTATGGTTGGTAGAGACATCAACATGTACACCATAAAAATAATGCCTCCAAATCTTTAAAGCAAACACAACCGCCGCTAACTTTAAGTCATGAGTAGGATAGTTCTTTTCATGTATCTTGAGTTGCCTTGAAGCATAAGAAATGACATTTCCATTTTGCATAATAACACACCCTAACTCAATCCTTGAAGCATCACAATAAACCACAAACCCATCGGACTCTTCTGGTAAAGTCAATATCGGAGCCGAGGTAAGTCTCTCTTTCAATTCTTGAAAACTTTTCTCACACGCTTCGAACCACGTGAACTTAACCTTCTTTTAAGTCAAAGACGTCAAGGGAGAAGCAATCGAAGAAAACCCTTCAACAAACCTCCTATAATAACCAGCCAAACCCAAGAAACTTCTAATATCCGAAGGTGATAGAGGTCTAGGCCAATTCTTAACCGCATCCGTCTTCTTAGGATCTACCTCACTACCCTTATCGGAGATAATGTGACCAAGAAAAGCCAAAGACCTTAGCCAAAACTCACATTTACTAAACTTCGCAAAGAGTTGTTGGTCCTTGAGGACTTGCAACACAATCCTCAAATGATCTGCATGCTCATCCTCACTCCTTGAGTAAATCAAAATATCATCTATGAACACAATCACAAACATATGAAGATATTTTCTAAACACCCTATTCATCAAATCCATAAACGCGGCCGGAGCATTCGTCAACCCAAACGACATCACTCGGAATTCATAATGGACATATCTAGTCCGGAAAGCCATTTTCGGAATATCATCTTCTTTCACCCTCAATTGGTGATAACCCGAATGAAGATCAATCTTAGAGAAGTAACTTGCCCCTCGGAGTTGATCAAACAAGTCATCTATCCTTGGAAGAGGATACTTAATCTTAATGGTAACCTTGTTCAATTAATAGTAGTCAATGCACATACGAAGTGACCCATCTTTCTTTCGAACAAACAAAACTGGAGCACCCCATGGAGAGATACTTGGTCGGATTAAACCCTTATCCAACAAATCTTTTAATTGCTCCTTTAACTCGTTTAGTTCTGCCGGAGCCATTCGATAAGGAGGAATAGAGATAGGTTGCGTATCGGGGAGAAGGTCAATATCGAAGTTTATTTCCTTTTCGGGAGGGACACCGGGTAGGTCATTGGGAAACACTTTCGAAAACTCCTTTACAACGGGGACCGACTCAAAAGTAGGGGTTTCAAAATCCATATCCCTCACCCTAACAAGATGGTATATGCAACCCTTAGAACTCATCTTTCTAGCTTTAAGATAGGAAATAAACTGACCTTCAGGCATAGAATTTCCCCCTTCCACTCTAGGATAGGCTCATTTTGGAATTAAAACTTGACCACCCGATTCCTAAAATCAATCGAAGCATAACAAGAATGCAACCAATCCATCCCAAGAATAACATCAAAGTCTAGCATATCAAGCTCTACAGGATCAACATAAGTGACTCTATGAGATAAGGAGACGGGACAATTTTCATAGACTCTCTTAGCCACAATAGATTCACCAATAGGAGTAGAGACACAAAAAGGATCTAACAACACATCCGGAAGAACATCAAACGTCACGGCCACATATGGCGTCACAAAAGATAAAGTAGCACCGGGATCAAGCAAAACATAAACATCAAAGTGAAAGACTTTAAATATACCGGTAACCACATTGGGAGAACCCTCTAGCTCATGGCGAGTCTGAAGTGCATAAAATCAGTTCTGCTTCTGATTTCTACTAGAACTCGATGGATTTTAAGGTTGAATTCGTCGACGATTATCCCCTTCATTTATAGACACTAAGGGACAATCCCTTATCTTGTGATCCATTTTTCCACAACCGAAGCAAGCATTAAAACCGGCTAGACATTTACCCTCATGTTTCCTCCCACACTTAGCACAAGTAGTCGATGATAATCCACCACCATTTCCTCCTTGAGGCTTAGGGTTAGGCACCCTATCTTTGTTGAACTTAAGAGGAGCATTAGAGGAACCTTGACCGGAGAACCTTGGTCGGAACTTAGAATGACCATGTCCATCGGACCTCGAATGTGAAAAATTATCATCATTGGTCTTAGCCCTCTTTGCCTCTCTAGACCTTTCCTTAAGTTTCTCCTCTTCTATTTTTTGAGCATGAACCATAAGACGAGAAATATCCATGTCATTGACAAGCATGGCGGTACTACATTCCTTGACCACCATTTCAGACACTCCCGAAACGAACTTACTCATCCTTGCCCTAGGATCGGCAACCATAGTGGGAGTATATCGAGATAATTTTGTGAACTTCAAAGCATACTCCTTCACACTCATGCTTCCTTGACGAAGATTGATGAACTCGAACACCCTTGCCTCCCTCATTTCAAGGGGAAAGAGACTATCAAGGAAAGTAACTTTGAACTTTTCCCAATCAAGAGGACCCACATCATCCGCCCTCTCACTTTTCCAGTGCTCAAACCACACTTGAGCCACACCCTTAAGTTGATAAGCGGCCAACTCCACCTTTTCCTCCGGCGTTACACCCATGATCATTAGCACCTTGTAAACCTTATCAATGAACTCTTGAGGATCTTCCTCAACCTTAGAACCATGAAACTCCGGAAGGTTCATCCTTCTGAAGTCCCTCACTCTAGATGCCACCGTACCCACATTTGGGTTCACAAGAGCCACAACCTCTCTATTGGCTTGAGCCATCATGGCTTGAACCAACACTTGAAAAGTAGCCCTAAACTCCACATTAGTCACTTGTTTGGCCAAAGGATTGACCGGAACTTGAGGAGCTTGAGAAGGAGCTTCTTGTTCCACATTCTTTCTAGCATAAGCTCTTTGAGTAGCCATATCCTGAAATGCATAGGATATGGATTATGAGAGAGACACATAGAGTTACACTCTATCACATGACTTAGGAGTAATAAAAGAAGTGGAATTTCCTAATCATCTCATAGCCTCTCATTTATAAATGTGGCGCGCTTCACACTCATGAACAACACTCTACTCGACGTGGCTTATGAGACTTCCTAAGATCTTTCTAAAACCTTGTGCTCTAAATACCAAGTTTGTCACGACCCAAGGTACCCCCTCAAAGTGACATGGCATACAAGACCCCGAAAAGCCTCATACAAGCCACTTAGCATACATCATAAAAGATAATAGCAGTTTAAGAGTTCAAAAGACAATTCATTTCAAAAAGAGTTTAAGCAATAGCGGAAGTCTACATATAGTCTCAAAAGCCATCTAACATTGAAAATGAAAGAATGTTGGGACGTAACCCATACAAGTCTTTAAAAGAAGGTAAATGACATAAAAGTAAATCTAGCTACATCCTCGAACATATGAGGACTCACCGAATTCTTCAAAGTCTCTAATATCACGTACTAGCAACAAGAAGATGGGGATGCGCCAGACCCTACACTTATAAGAAAATGTAGGCAAGAGTATGCGTTAGTACAAAAATGTACCAAGTATGATAACCATGCATAAAAACATTTAAACATGCTAAAAAGGGACATTTTCATAAACATGCAATGATCAAGCTAAACCATGAGAAAAGGGTAAAAAATCATAAGTTATAAATCATGATCAATGCAAGCTAACTTCTTTACTTTACTTGAGGAAATATTTTGAAAGAAACTTAGTTCATTATTGTGGAAAGTAGCCTTAACCGACATGTAAAACCATGTGAGCTGCCGATATGGAATTCGGTGTGTAACCCTACACCGATAGGGCCATCCTACTTACCAATTTAGGACTCTTACACTTCTAGCTTACGTGGATCCACTAGTTAATGTCTATCTAGACAATCATCCTATGGTGGCACATAGTTTATGGGACATGGGTAATCACCACTTGTCCACTCGGTGCTAAGCATAATTCTCACGGATTAAATATAGTTCAACTATCATAAGTAGACATGGTTAGTCGCCTCTTGTCTATTATTAGTCGTAAGTTCATTATTAGTAGACATGGATGATCGCCTCTTGTCTACACTACGAAATATGGGTGATCGCCTCTTGTCCCTTCATTAGAATAACTCCTTAATCATCGATTCAATTTTAGTTGAGAAAGACCTTTCAACAAGTTATGAATCCTTTATGTGAGGAAATCCTTTCACATTACATCAATTGAGCAATCAAGTGAGAAAACCTTTCACTATGCAACAATTATCAACATTCATGCTTCAATCTCAAAGCAATTCATAAATCATCATAATTTCCATCATTGAACATGCATACTTTCATAAAACTCATCTTTTCTTCATTCATCAATTCATCATGAATCATAGCTTTAAGAAACATAAATCATGCATGGGTTCATATAGACTTCATAAAATTCATCTTCTTCACAATTCAACCCATCATCAATTCATCAATCTCAAAATTAGGGGATTTCATATGGGTTCATGGGGATTCATCTTAAAACATGTAATACAACTTAATTCATACTTAGAAAATCATAACTGAAAGTAATTTGATCATAATTGAAAGAACCCACATCATAGAAGAAAACCCTTAAATCAAATTGGGAATTTGATAGTTGAAAATTGAGAACTTTAGAGACTCTATGGAGGAATGGGCTCCACAGATGTAGATCATCATATCTCAATGCCAAAACCTGGAAATCATTGGAGGATTAGGGGACTTGACTTGAAAACCCTAGCTCTTGCCTTTTCTTCTTCAAGCTTTCTAGAGAGAGAAATATTTGGGAGAAGAGAGTTTTGGGAATGATTAGGAATGGGTAAAATTTAACTTAAAAAGGCTTATATAGTGCCTAGAATTAAAGGGTAACCGACTTAGATTAGGGATTAAACATCTAGAGAAAAAACCAAAAAGCCCTTTAAAAATAACTGTCGGACCCTATCTATGGTTGGACCTACGGCCCGTAACTCAACCTACCGACCATCTTGTTCCTCCGTGGATAGATTCAGAAAGTCTTAACTTTGGACCCCCAATGACGGGTCACCATGTAAGGCTCATGGTTCAACTTACGGTCCGTACATGGCCACCGTAGGTCTGACCTTAGCCCCTGAAGATTTCAGTATGTTAGGGTCTAATCTATGGGACCTTCCTACGGTCCGTACATTGAATGATGGACCATCCTAGAGAGTTGTAGAGAGATACTGATGCTTTACATTTAATAGTCCAACTACGGTTCCCACCTACGGTCCGTCGGTCCGTCAGTCCATCTACAGTCCGTAGGTGGCCTCCGTCGTCACTGGCGCCAGAACCTTCAACTTTTCTTCTTTCAAAATCTAAGGTGTTACAGTTGAGACCAATGGAGCAATTTGGTTACGTCCTGCAACAGGAAGGGGAGTTTTCCATGTAATCGAAACAATTCTACATCTACTCCAAATGAGAGGAATGTTCGGAAGTTTTGCTCATGAACACCTTCGAAACTTTGTGGATATTTATTGGTCGTTCATCTTCAAGAACATTTCACAATAATCCATACGGTTGAGATTATTCCCATTCTTCTTAACAGGGGAAGCTACTACATGAATGGTTGAGTTGCCGAATTATTCTATCACTTCTTGGGAGGAGTTGTCCGAAGCTTTCCTAAAGAGATTCTTCCCTCCATAAAAAATGGTCATGCTTAGGGACAACATCCTGAACTTTAAAAGAGTGTGAGGTGAACCTCTTCATGAGACATGGTTGCGGTTCTGAAAATTGTTTCTACAATATCCTACTCATGGTGTTCCGCACAACTTGCTATTGCAATACTTTTATTGTAGCCTTGATTCAGTCAAGAAAGGCTTGGCTAATAAACTTATTCAAGGTGGGTTGATGCGACAACCATTTGATGTAGCAACAATGTTGCTAGATGGTATGACAAAAGTGAATTAAGCATGGCATGCTAGAGAGGATCAAATATCTTCTCAACAATAGGGCATGAGCAAGGAACAAATGGAAAAGGATCATGAGCGCGATATAAACATGGCTAAAATGATGACCCAACTTGACTTGCTATCTAAACATATCATGGGAGGTGGACTTAAAGCAATTAATGTGGTTGGTACAAGCGTTAGACAATGCCTAGAGGATGCCAAGTTTGCGGAATTATATAATGAAGAGGTACAATTCTTCGAAAATCAAGGGGGGTCTAATCCAAACTTAGACCGGGTGGGAACCAAAGTTTGAAAAAAGACCGAGACAATAGTTAGAGAGATTAGAGATATTAAGGTGGAAATTGGAGATATAGGGAAGCTATAAAAGATAGATATATCCCACCTCATGATCATCCCAAACCAAAAGAACAAGCTAGACCGGAAAGAAACTACACTGATGAAATGCTAACAAGGATCTTCAACAAGGTTGAAGGGTCTGACAAAGTGTTTAAGGATTTGAAAAATGACTTCTCCACCTTAACCCAAACAGTTACTTCTCATTCTATGTCAATCAAATAGCTCGAGACAAAGCTGTTTTAACTCTCTACCCATCTAAATCCAAGTCAAAAAGGAACTATGCGGAGTGACACCATCCCACATCCCAAGAATGGTTTTTGATGAGTAAGAACTGTGTCGTGCCATGAAATCAAATAAGGCACTTCTTAGGAGGTAACCCAAGTTTATTTTATTGTTTTCAATGACGTGTGTTATGAGTGTAGGTTGAAAAGAAGTTGAAAAGGATGCAGAAGGCAATGCAAAGTATCAAGTCGGTGAAGCTTCGAAGTGATTTGGCGGAGCTCTTCATGTTCTCCATTTGAACCAAGAATTACAAAAAATAATACTGTCAACTTTGATGATCAGAGACCAAATCGGTAATTCACCCAATCACCGTAGGCGAACTACATCGGGTCCACCGATTTTAACACTAGGTTTGGTATTTGTTCAGGCCTCATCTGCGAGCTTAAGAACCTTTGGTAATTCTCCAAAAGCGTTCAATGAAGTTAGTCGCAGATTGCCAAATGTGCCTGACATAGAAAGGCTAAGAGTCTTTCAACTTTTTAAAAGAAACCTTTCATCTTTTTAACGCTTTCACTTCCCAAAATCCCCATACTCCTGTTTCTTTGCTTGTGTGACCTTATTTGCGTGGATTTTAGTGCTTGGAGTGCATTGTGGTGTTTGCTTCTCAACCTCAGACGCTTTCCCTTGATTTTCTTCTTAGTGGTCTCATGTGAGATTAGTTTTCAAAGCATTCATTAAGAATTTTTCGCAATCTTAATGTGTATGTTGTGGGTCTCATGTGATATTGTTGCTAGGCTATCTTATTTAATTGGGTCTTGCTAAATGTTGATGATTGAAATGTGTCCCTGAGTTAGGATAGTTGATATTGTCCCTAATAATGTGAAAATTAATTGTGAAGGTTAAAATTTTAAATTGATGAGTTGAATGTGCTGGGGCTTGCTTAATTTGAATGTGCGTGAAGTCTGATATGCCTAGTGTTGCCCCGAGGGCTTGTATTTGCCCAATGATATACAGAGTGATGGATTTCTTAAAGGAAAATCATCAATTTGGGCAATGATTTATGAAATTTGGTGGAAGTATAAGTACCCATGGGTAGAATAACATGCGGGTAGATTGTAAAACTAATTGGGTAATGGGTATTGTTGCATATCGGTGTTGAACTTGTAAAAATGTGGAATTGGGATAAAATTACTTGTTCGGCGGGCTTGTCTTAGCTTGCCAAGGTGATTAGGTGAATCATTGAGTAAGTCCCAAATCGCCTTCTGTGTTTGAATATGTAACAAGGGTACTATCTCATTCTGCGAGCTTTTCTTAGCTCACTGAAACCAACTCGGCGTATCACCAAGTTGGAGTGGACATCACCCTTTGTACCTGTCCCTTTTAGTTGAACTCTGTCACTTTTGGTGGACTTGTCTTAGCCCACCAAAACCAACTCATTGGACAGCCAATTTGGAGATGTCTCCGCCCATCAATCTTGAGTGAATTTGAGTTGAGTTCTATCAACATTGGCGAGCTCGCCTCAACTCACCTAACTTGTTAGGGGAGTCACATTCCTAATCGGCGAGCCTCAGAGCTTGTTTTGAACTGTGTTTGTTCTTGAAGTTGTTTCAACTAACCTTTACCCGATCTTTATTTTGAATTGTATGGCCTTGTAGGAAATTGTCAGAATCAATGGCAAGAGAGTTGAGACCTCTGACTCCGAGTTCGAGAGACACTATCTTTCTTCTCCCTTTTGAAAAGAAGTAGGGGAATCACTATTAACGAGCTCTCGGAGGCTCCCCAACAATAAGCCACTCCGTGCTCCTCTACACGTGTGAGTGAGTAGCCAAAGAAGGGCATTGCTAAGAAAATAACGGATATCAGGTCTAAGTTGGCACCAAACACTATCTCTAATGTGAGTGCTTCACGAGTTCTCCTGATTATAATTCCTAGGGCCCTTAATAGGCTCAAAGCAGTAAGAGAACGGATGATCCTTGAGGAGAGGTGACTCTCAATTGATGGGGTAATGAGTTACTGCCCCAATATACGGGAGACAATCAAATTTCATAGGTTCGGGAGGTTCACAAGAGCCCGACCTCCTTATGTCTCGACTTGGGAACGGGAGTTCAATACGGCCTATGCAAAGGACTTGCCTAAGAAGAGGAAGGGCACAGTCTGGAAGCCCTTGGAAAAGGTGGAAGTTCATGGCAAGATGTGCAATGCCAAGCTGAAGTCATTAACAATATTTAGGGACCAAAGGTACTATAGATTATTACTACAGGCTCCCATTGAAACAGGGCCTAGATGCACTAAAGGGGTTGATGCCACCCCTCATTTATGATATCTCCCCTCCGTGGGTGGTTGATAAAGCATGGATAGAAAAGAAAGATATTTGTTCAGTTCATTTAGCTACATTCTCATGCCATCCTAGAATGAATCCATCCTCCGGCATCCGAAGGCCATCATAGGTTGTAGCATCATTGATCAGAAATAGATCAATGCCGGTGGGATTATTATTGAGGAAATGTTGATTCAAGCTCGTTAGGAGCAGCCCTCTCTCCCTTTTCGAGTCTTCATCACACAACTGCATAATGCCGTCACGATCTAAAGTACCCCATAGACGTGACATGGCATACAAGACCCCAAAAGGTCCTATAGAAGCCACTTAGCATACATCATACAAGATAATAGTATTAAAGAGTTCAAAAGACAATCTAGGTCTTCTTCTTCCTCTTCAAGCTTTAGAGAGAGAAATATTTGAGAGGAAAGAGTTGGAGGGATTTGGGGGAATTTGAAGAGTGATTAAAGTGGGTAGATTTTAGGCTTAGAAGACTTATTTAGGGTCTAGAATAAGGACTAAACCAACTTAGATTAGTTAAAAGTCAATTAGGAAAAAGACCAAAAAGCTCTTAAAATAACTACAGGATCCCTACTACGGTTCAGACCTATGGTCCGTAGGCCTAACTACGAACCATCCTAGTCAACCGAAGAAAGATTCAGAAACCTAAATTTTTGACCTTCAAACGACGATTTCCATTTACGGTTTGTTGGTCCACTTACGGACCGTACATACCAACCGTAGATCCCAACTTTGACCCTAAAAAATTCACTAAGTCTGGGGATGACCTACGATACCTATCTATGACTCATACATGCAATGACGGGCCGTCTTGTTGATTCGTAGAAATGGTTCTGAAACTTGACATTTTAAAAATATTTACCCTGCCAACTACAGTTCCCGCCTATGGCCCGTAAGTCAGCCTACGATCTGTAGGTGGCTTCCGTCAATACTGACACCAGTTCTAAAAACCTACAATTTTCCTTCTTTTTAATCCGAGGTGTTACAATATCTCTCCCTTGGGAACATTCGTCCTTGAATGGGAATCAAGACATCATAAGAAGGGTAGGAACTAAATCTAACAACCCAACATGAATGCAATCACATAAATGCACATATCCGAGAAGGAAACATCAACTCCAAGCTAAAACGTGTTCAAAACATCATTTCATAAGGTCTATATGCAACTCATAAATGCACATAAACATGAAGAAATCAATCAAGTTAACTCATTTTCTCAAAATTTAAGCTTTTCATGAACATGCATAAATAAGGAATCATGGAATATCTAAGACACATGAGACCAAAAGAGTGAACCATGAGGAGCTAAATACCTCAAGCTAGAGTAGGAGCGGAAAAATATGAGGATAACGGGACATCATATCGGCCTCGGCCTCCCAAGTAGCACCCTCAACTAACTGATTCTTCCAAAGAATTTTTACGAAAGCAACTTCTTTATTTCTCAACTTCCGGACTTGCCGGTCCAAAATCTCAACCGGTACCACTACTACAAAAATGGAATTTAGCGACAATTATTTTGCGGCATTAAGCTAATTGCCGCTAATATATTCATGCAAGGAGAAATATCAACGGCTAATTTATAATGGCCAGGAATAAGTACATTTTTAGTAACAATTGAAAAGAATGGCCAGAAAATCTTTTAATTATTTTTCTAAAAATAATAGTCCCACTTTTGTCAATCCTTTTTCCCTTCTAATAAGGAAAACTTCCGCCGCTTCTGCCAAAATTCTTTTCCCCTTCTAATAAGGAAAACTCCCACCCTTTGCTAATAAAACCCTCTCCCAAGTCCCACCCGCATAAGAAAAACTCTAATAACAAAGGACGTCAAGGACATGTTCCATCAGAGCGGCGACATCAAGCAAGTATCAACGACGTCTATCGACCAAGTATTTGAGTAAGTAGACCGCTCCTCTTCAAATTTATTTTAGGTGTTAATGTTCTCTCCTCTATTTCTATCTCTATAGGTATGTAGATTATAATGTTCTGTGTATCATTGATTTTATGCTTCTGTATCTATAGTAACCTAGTAACATCATTGTTCATTTATATGCGTTTGCTAGGTTGTGTTTGCGATCTCTGATTTTTATTTATTAGGTTGCAATTTATTGAATCGATTCTTCTGTTTTCCCTACTATTTTATGAAGTGTTGAAACAATATTGTGATGGTAGATGGAGGATCAGTTTAACTTTAATGAAACTTCTGAAAACTACCAAAATATAAAGGTAAAACTTTGTGGACTAGATTCAAAGCAAACAGTATCATATCGTGTTATTGAAGAACAACAAATTTAATGTTATTTGTTGCCTACTTTAACTAATCGAGACTCGAGCAGTGTATATTGATGATTGACACTGTTAGCCAATCTTGGTAAATGGAAAAAATATAATGCTGTACAAAATAAAAAGATATTTACCTGTTTCAGGAGATACTGCTGTATAAAATAAATTTATATGTATCATGATCACAGAGAAGTATCATTGTGAATACGAGAATTAGTACAAGAAAACTGTTGTTGCAACTCATGCTGCACCATTAAGTGTTGAATTTATTTCTTATGATAGAAGATGGGAAAAACATAATGAAAAATCTCATACACTTGTGTCTCTAGACCAGTATGAAAATACTAAATTATATAAACTGGCGAATAGCAGCTAGCTAGCTACACCCACCCTTTCCGACTTTTTCGAAGTACAGAGCAGCTAGAGTAAGAATTGCAACGATAACTAGTTCTATTATATAACTGGGCAGCAAGTAAAACTCTATCAGTCACTTTTCAATTATATCGACTAAAGCTCAAGCAAGAGTTGTAATAATGGCTAGTTCTATTACTATTGTTCCATGCCCATCTTATTGGCATATCTTTCCGTACTTTGAAATTGCAATTTCTTTTGACATGTTGTTGGAAAGATTGCAAGTTCACTCTCATTGACATATAGCTGGATAGACTTGCAAATTTAAAAGGACAAGTAAGTTGCAATTCTTTTTATCAAGATGGTAACAGTTTTTATTGAGTGACTATTCAATGCGCGATCTTAGTATCAACCTAATGATGAATCAGGTAACATCAATTTTCTCTATATTGTTTTCAGATATTAGTTGCTAAGTGTGTATGTGTTGTATAATCTGAAGATCAGTGAATATCAATTCAGTTGATAGAAAATAGAAATTTTCAAACTCTAGATATCTATCCGCAAAGAATTCATGGCTAGAAAGACTTAGCAGAACTTGCTACATCAGTATCTAGACATTGATAAAACTAATCTAGGATAAAAGTTCGGACTCTATAGATATCTATCTAGATTCACTTTCAAGCTACTACAAATGTAAACATCTTGTTATTTCAACGGTCTAAGGTCCTTAGTATCTAGCTTTGCATTAGCTACCAATAGCACGATAAACAACCATTTAGTAGCTGATATCGTATTACAGATCAGCTTCTTCTCTCACCTTTGGAAAAACTCCTTCCACTTGTTGATACATCTTTTTGATAGCCTCTGGACTGGAATATCTGCTGAACAAGCCAAGATGTTTGTTTTATATTTGCCCCTTCCATTGCATCACATTTTACATAGAACATATGAACCCATTTAACCCACAACTTGTCTTTTTTGTGACTGTACTTTCTTATTGCAGATAGAAATGTCACGCAGATTAACTCCACCAGCAGTCATAGACATAAAAGCTTATCCATGCCAACAAAACTTTTTTTATACCTCAACTCCACCTGTCCAGAGATAGGTTCCAACCAAAGTTAATAGGTTTTACCTGCTACACTGCAGAGGTGTAGGTTGCTGGATGAGGAAACATCACATTCATAATCATAAAAAAGTATAGATTAAAATATGCTTTTTATTTTGAGCAGTGTGTATTTAGAGCAGTGTGCTCTGATTCACTTTCACTGGTGGTCACACTTTATGGTAGACCCGCCCATGCTCTTCAATGGTAGGGCACATTTCTTTATATCGAGCTTCAGGAATAAAGCATAACGACATGATTCCCTTGGAAAGATTGCTGAACTCGTCATTCATTTTCAGCACTGTGCTACAATTCCTTTTCACTTCCTATATTATCAGTTAATTTAAATGTGAACTATACAGTTGTGAGCTTCTATATCGCAGAGTTATTAACTTGAGCTTAAGATTTTCGAGCATCTTTTAGGTGTTTTATCATATGCGTTTTTTCATTTTATAAATAGATTTTCAAATATAGTAAATATTGTGTTGAACTAGAGAATTCTAAGATACAAAAAGATAATCAGGAGAGCATGTTCTCTAGATAGCTTCGAATCTGAGTATAATTGACACTGATAGATATCTAATCAAGCGTAAAGTTTGAATAATTATATGCATCAGCTAATACTCGAGCAATTAGTTGTTACCCAAATAAATCTACTAAAGCTCAAGCAAGAGTTGTAACACCAGCTGATCTCATTACTACCATTGCATTACTCTATTATCTATAAATCAGTCCGACAAAAAGACTCGCAAATCTCTTGGACAAAATAGTTTACTTTCCTTCAGTATTAGTTTAAGAAGCTTAGCTACCTTTGAGAAAATTTCTTGCTACCTCGAAATTCCTTAGTAAATTTTCTACCGGAAGAACATTAACAAAATTACTTGTAGCACCTCTAGTTTCAGCAATTAGTTGCTGCCCAAATATATACAAAATCGAGCATCGAAGTGGCTTCATTTTTATCCTATCATACTTGATAAATTTCTATTAGTTAATAAAGAAAACAAGGATTATTAGTTTGTTCATTTTCTCCAGTAGTTCCATAATACTAAATTCAGCCAACATTTTTAGAGAAGAGACAAGTAGAGCTTAAGGACCTCAAGCACATAAGCTATGTGGGAATATTTTACGATGTTGTTGTTGAGTTTCTGAATATGATCATAGTTAAGGTGACAACAAACACACAACTAAACAAAACAGATCACAACTTAAGAAAATAGTTAAATTTCTATCAATGGACATGAGTTATGTTATTGTGTAGACTGTGTCTCTATATGAATGTGTTCTCTTTTTTAATCCCTCCATTCTGATTTCGTCTAGGTGTTTGGTTGTATAATCTGCTACTTTGTTGGATAGAAAATAGGAAATATAAATCAGTTAATTTAAATGTTAAGCATATAGCTGAGGAGCTCTAATTATTGACTAATTTATGCGTAAACTGTAGCACATCTACTTTTTGCAATTAGTTGCTGTCTCGGAATTCCTATGTGAAATTTCTACTTAAAAAGAACATTAGAAAAATCATCGGTAGATCCTCTACTTTCAGCAATTAGTTGTATCCCATCTACATCGACTAAAGCTCGAGCAAGAGCTATAGAGCTATAACGGCGGCTAATCTCATTACTACTGCTCCATTACTTTGTTCTGTGCAAATCAATCTGACTATTAGACTCACAAATCTCATGGACTAAAGAGTTTACTCTCCTTCAACATTAGGTTAAGAAGCTTACCTACCTTAGAGAAAATTTCTTGCTTATTCGGAATTCCTAAGTAAAATTTTTACTTGAAGAACATTAGAAAATCACCTAGAGCACCTCTACTTTCAATGATAGTTTTTGCCAACTTATATACAGAATCGAGCTTCGAAGTGGCTTCATTTTTATCCTGTTGTACTTTGTAACTTTCATTCAATTAATAGAGAACACCGAGATCATAAATGTGTTCATTTTTTTAAGTAGCTCCAAAATACTAAATTAAGTCCCCATTTACATAGAAGAGAGAAGTAGAGCTTAAGAACTTTAATCACATAAGCTACATGGGAAGTTTTTACTATATTGTTGTTGAGTTTCTCAATATGATTATGGTTAAGGTGACAAAAAACACACCACTAAACAAACCAGATCACAACTTAAGAAAAAAGTTTAAATTTCTATCATTGGACATGAGTTTTGTTATTACGCTCTGCTTGCCCATCGGTTTGAGGATAAAAGGTCGTGCTAAGCTTAACTAGGGTACCAATGCCCTTTTGGAAAGATTTCCAAAACTGAGAAGTATATTGGGTACCACGATCGGATATAATAGATAGGGGCACTCCATGCAACCTAACCATTTCCCTTAGGTACAACTTAGCATAGTCTTTTGCCGAATAAGAAATCTTGATGGGAATGAAATGAGCCGATTTTGTCATACGATCCACATAACCCAAATTGAGTCATGTTGTCGCCGTGTGCGTGGTAAACCAACAATGAAGTCCATATTCAAATCTTTTGACTTCCAAGTAGGAATACTAATATCTTGGGACAAATCTCCATGCTTTTGATGCTCAACTTTCACTTGTTGACAATTAGAACACATAGCCACAAATTCCGAAATGTCCTTCTTCATCCCATTCCACGAATAGACCTCCCAAAAGTCACAATACATCTTGGTGGCTCCCGGGTGAATGGAATATTAGGAACTATGGGCTTCCGATAGAATTTGCTCCCTCAAGTTATCAGCATTCGAAACACACAAACGACCTTGATATCGGAGTACACTATCTCCCCCTTGGGAGAAAGCCTCGACGGACTTTTTAAGCACCACTTCTTTCAACTCCATCAGGATTGGATCAAGTCCTTGCTTTGATTTCACTCCCGACACAAAGGGCGATTCTGAACCATTATGAACACAACACCACCTTCATTAGAATCAATCAACCAAACATCCAATCAGGCCAATCAATGAACATCTCGAACCAACTCTTTCTTAATTATCATCAACATGAACAACACTACCCATGGATAGCCAACTAAGGGAATCCGCCACCACATTCACCTTGTCGGGGTGATAGACGACACTCATGTCATAGTCCTTTACCAACTCAAGCCACCTCCTTTGGCGAAGATTTAGATCCTTTTTCTGGAACACATATTGCAAATTCTTGTGGTCAGTGAAGACATCAACATGAACACCATACAAGTAATGCCTCACAATTTTTAGAGCAAACACAACCGCCGCTAGAAAGCCATGGACCTCAACCAAAACTCACATTTACTAAACTTTGCAAAGAGTTGTTGGCCCTTGAGGACTTGCAACACAATCCTCAAACCTGTGGTATGCTCATCCTCACTCCTTGAGTAAATCAAAATATCGTCAATGAAAACAATCACAAACATATCTTGGTATTGCCTAAAATCCCTATTCATTAAATCCATAAATACGGCCGGAGCATTTGTCAAACCGAACGACATTACTAAGAATTCATCAGGACCATATGTAGTCTGGAAAGCCGTCTTTTGAATGTCATCCTCCTTCACCCTCAATTGGTGATAGCCCGACCGAAGGTCAATTTTAGAGAAATAGCTTGCTCCTTGAATTTGGTCAAACAAATCATCGATCCTTGGGAGAGGATACTTATTCTTAATTGTAACTTTATTCAATTGCCGATAGTGAATACACATACGGAGTGAACCATCTTTCTTTCGAACAAATAAAACTGGAGCACCCCATGGAGAGATACTCGGTCTGATGAAGCCCTTATCCAACAGATCTTTCAATTGCTCCTTCAATTCCTTAAGTTCTGCCAGAGCCATTCGGTAAGGAGGAATATTGATAGGTTGTGTATCCGGAAGGTCAATACCGAAGTCCATTTCCATTTAAGAAGGAACACTGGGTAGATCATCGGGAAACACTTTCGGAAACTCATTTACAACGGGGACCGACTCAAAGATAGGGGTTTCAGAATCCATATCCCTAACCCGAACAAGATGGTATATGCAACCCGTAGAAATCATCTTTCTAGCTTTAAGACAAGAAACAAACCGACTCTTAGTTATAGAATTTCCCTCTTTCCACTCTAGAATGGGTTCGTTTGGAAACTGGAACTTGACCACTTGGGTTCTACAATCAATAGAAGTATGACATGAATGTAACTAATCCATCCCAAGAATAACATCGAAATCTAACATATCAAGCTCTGCAAGATCAACATGAGTGACTCTATGGGATAAGGAGACGGGACAATTTCTATAGACTCTCTTAGCCACGACAGATTCGCCAATAGGAGTAGAGACAGAAAAGGGATCTAACAACACATCTCGAAGAATATCAAACAACATAGCCACATATGGCGTCACAAAAGACAAGGTAGCACCGGGATCAAGCAAAGAATAAACATCAAGATTAAAGACTTTCTGCATACGAGTAACTACATTGGGAGAACCCTCTTGCTCATGACGAGTCTGAAGTACATAAAATCGGTTTTGTTTCTAGCTTCCACTAGAACCGGACGAACGATAAGGTTGAGCCCGTCGATGGTCATCTCCTTCTTTCTTAGTAACGGAGGGGCAATCCCTAATCTTATGATCCGTCTTGCCACAACCAAAACATGCATTGGAATTAGCTAGGCATTTACCCTCATGCCTTCTTCCACGCTTAGCACAAGTAGACAATGAAGACCCACTTCCATTTCCTTCTTGAGGCTTAGGGTTAGACACCCTTTCCTTGTTGAACTTAGGAGACGAAGCATTGGAACTTAGAACGACCATATCCATCGGGCCTTGAGTGTGAAAAATCACCATTATCGGTCTTAGCCCTCTCTGCCTCCCTAGAATTTTCCTTAAGTTTCTCCTCTTCTATTTGTTGAGCACGTACCACTAGGTGAGAAATGTTCATATCATGGATAAGCATAGCAGTACGGCATTCCTTGACCACCATTTTAGATAGTCCTGACACAAACTTTCTCATTCTTGATCTAGGATCGACAACCATATTAGAAGCATACCTAGACAATTGAGTGAACTTCAAAGCATACTCTTTCACACTCATGTTTCCTTGACGAAAGTTGATGAACTCAAGCACCTTTGCCTCCCTTATCTCAAGGAGAAAGAACCTATCAAGGAAAGCAACCTTAAACTTCTCCCAATCAAGAGGACCCGCATCAACCGCCCTCTCTCTCTTCCATTGTTCAAACCTCACTTGAGCCACACCCTTAAGTTGATAAGCGGCCAATTCTTCCTTTTCCACCGGGGTTACACCCATGATCATTAGCACCTTATACACTTCATCAATGAATTCTTGAGGATCTTTCTTAACCTTAGAACCATGAAACTCTGGAGGGTTCATCCTAGTGAAGTCCCTTACTCTAGTTGCCGCCGTACCCACATTTGGGTTCATGGGGACCACAACCTCCCTATTGGCTTGAGCCGTCATGGCTTGGGCCAATACTTGAAAAGCAGCCCTAAACTCCACATTAGTTACTTGCTCGGCCAAAGGGTTGACCGAAATTTGAGGAGCTTCTTGTTCCACATTCCTTCTTGCATTCCTCCTAGCATATGCCCTTCGTGTGGCCATATCTTGAAAAGCATTGGATAGGGATTATGAGAGAGAGACATATAGAGTTAAACTCTATCGCACGACTTTAGAGAGATGAAAGAAGTGGATTTTCCTAAACATCTTATAGTCTTTCATTCATAAGTGTGGCGCGCTTCACATTCATGAACAAGACTCTACTCGACGTGACTTATGAGACATCCTAGGACCTTTCTAAATCCTTGTGCTCTGAATACCAAGTTTGTCATGACCTAATGTACCTCCTAGACATGGCATGGCGTACAAGACCCCGAATTGACCTATACAAGCCACTTCGCATACGTCATACAAGATAATAGTATTTAAGAGTTCAAAAGACAATCTATATATCAAAAGAGTTACAAAAGTAGCAGAAGTCTAACAGAGTCTCAAAGCCATCTAATACATCAACAGAATAAAAGTGGGACGTAACCCATTCAAGTTCTAAAATAAAATTACATAAAACTGTAAATGTGACATTGTCCTCGAAGTATGAGGACTCACCAAGTCTTCTTAGTAACGATATCACGATCTAGCCACGAATGGATGGAGAAGAGCCAGATCCTACATTTGGGAGAACATGTAGGCAAGAGTATGCGTCAGTACAAAGAATGTATCAAGTATAATAACTATGCATATAGGTTATAAAACCATGCTAAAATGGGCTATACATAAGATGCAATGACCAAGTTAAATCATAAGATGACATGATAGGAAACATGAGTCAAAAACCATAGCCAATGCAAGGAAATCATCTTAAAACAACATGTACTTGAAATACCTTTTTAAGTAGTAACCTTAGTTCATTATGTGAGAAATTAGCCTTAACCGACATAGACCATGTCAGCTATAACATGGAATTTGGTGTCTACCCTACACCGAAAAGAGGTGTCCTTACTTGCCAAGGTAAGAACCATAGTTTCTAGCTTAAGTGGATACACAAGCTAATTTCTATCTAAGACAACCAATGGTTGCACATAGTTTATGGGACATGGGTAATCGCCACTTGTCCACTCGGTGGTAAGCATAAATCCCATGGAATAGTCATAATTCATAGCTTATCTAATCATTAATAGACATGGGTAATCGCCTCTTGTCTTTATCATTAGGGGACATGTGTAATCGCCTCTTGTCCTTTTTATCAATGGAAGGGACATCAAATAGCCAATCCAAATTAGAGTTAATTAGAATAGCTCCTTAATCTTGATTCAAAGTTTAATTGAGAAAACCTTTCAACCCTTATGAATCCTTTATATGAGAAAGTCCTTGCACAACACAACAACGACAACATTGATACTTCACTCTCAAAGCAACCTTAAATCATCATGGATTTCATAATTGAACATGCATACCTTCATATCCTTTCATAGTTCAAAACCTCATCATAAGATCAAAGTATTGAAATCATGTATTTCATATAAGTTCATGACGATTCATTTTCAAAACATGCAATTAACTCAATTCATGCATAAGAAGACTTAATTCAATCAATTAGATCATAATTGAAAGAACCCATAAAATAGAAGAAAACTCTAACTTCAATTGGAGAATTCTCACTTGTAAAATTAGGGAATTAAAGAACCCTATGGAGGAAAGGACACCATAGGTGAAAGCCATCATACCTTGATGTCAAAAGCTCACAATCAACGCTAAATTAGGAGACTTGACTTGAAACCCTAGTTCTTCTTCTTCTTCTTCTTCTTCTTCAAGCTTTAGAGAGAGATATATTTGAGAGGAAAGAGTTAGCGGGATTTGGGGGAATTTGAAGAGTGATTAAAGTGGGTAGATTTTAGGCTTAGAAGACTTATATAAGGTCTAGGATTAGGATTAAAACAGACTTAGATTAGGTATAAGTCAATTAGGGAAAAGACCAAAAAGCACTTAAAATAACTACCAAATCCCTATCTACGGTTCAGACCTACGGTCCGTAGGACCAACTACGTACCGTCTGGTCAACAGAAGAAAGATTCAGAAACCTAAATTTTGGACCTTCAAACGATGGCTGCCATGTGTGGTTCATTGGTCCACCTACGGACCGTACATACCAACCGTAGATCCCAACTTTGACCCTCAAAAATTTGTCTGGGGATGATCTACGAGACCTATCTACGACTCGTTCATGCAATGATGGGCCTTCCTATTGAGTCGTAGAAAGGGTTTTGGAACTTGACATTTTTAAAATATATACCCTGCCAACTATAGTTCCCACCTATGGCACATAAGTCCACCTACGGTCCGTAGGTGGCCTCCGTCAGTACCTACACCAGTTCTAAAAACCTACAATTTTTCTTCTTTTTGAATCTGAGGTGTTACAAACTCTACGAGTGTACCTTTTTAGGAGAGGACAGAAGTGATGATTACCCTCGCCTCCTCTAGTGATATTAAGAGGATTGAGGTAGATTATTTGAGAGGTGATGCTGCTAGGAGGAAGCTGCCACCACAAGATACCACTCATGTGGTAGACCCCGCTAGCTTTGATGCCGATGCCGCTCAGTGCCCTCCTTCTGTGGAGCCATGAGGTACCCCTTAGCCTTCTTCTTTACCTTCTACCTCCACCACTACTGCACCTACGCCCATGTACCGACCTCCCTTGACATATGCCTTGATCTATCAAATGGGCAACCTTGGCCAGTCTATGGATGCTAGAGCATCGAGGGTAGAGAGGGAGAAGCCCAATTCTTTTGAGATGTGATTGAGAATGTGTTGCTCCCAATTAAAGGTCGGATGGTGCAAAATCAAAACACTTTGACATCATATGGTGAGAGGTTAGATAATCTCACTGCTAGGATGGAGGCTAAGGAGAAGATTGAAGGTAGCTTAGACGAGTTGACTGTGACGAGGGATGAGATCACAACTCTTAAGGCTGATGTGGACAACCAGAGGTCCACCAATATTTTTATGCTTAGGGGTGAGGTCTTCTTAACCGATGTACCTGAGTATGTGCCTCCTTCTGAACCGAGAGTGGATGTGTCTAGTGGTGCTAGTGAATAGTCTGATGGTGCTATTGATGAGGATGTTGAGGAGGAGACAAATGAGGAGGAGTTCTAGAGAAAGGATGAATAGTAAAATGCTGAGACTTTGATGGAGCTGGAGGATATTGAGGAGACGATGGTGCTGGCTACGAAGGAGAGATCTCGTGTGGAGACCTCCACAGTCGACACTAGTGGGGTGTCTTCAGACCCTACTATTCCTCCTTCAGATGTGCTGGGCACTAATCCTCCAGTTAATGCTAGATTATCGACTTTTGCCCCTACTTTGCCGAGCAATGATACCCGAGATGATGATGTCCCTTCTGACTCCAGATCTGAGTACTTCACAGGCATAGACTATCAAGGGACCTTTATATCACTTTCCTCCTATTTTTACTTTCTATCACATTGAGGACACTGTTGATTTTATTTTGGTAGGGTGAGGGCATTCGTGCCAATATTCCCCTTTTTGATTATGTTTTGTTATTTTGTTATTTTCGGTTTTAGTTTGAGACGTAATATTTTGGTTTTTGTTATAGCTGATAGTTTTGACTCATTTTGTCTCTCTCTCTCTCTATCCTTTGCCCCATAAGTTTGAAAGTTTCTGAAATGCTTGAGTTTTCATTGTGATGTTTGAGGATTGATTGTGTTCAATAGCGATATCTTAGATAGTACTTATAATGAGAAATGTGTTTTGTGCTAATGATTGCAAGAAGAAATCGGTTTGGCTACCCTTTTGAATGATCTTCTTGATTCTTGTGTTGACTAGCTACGTTTTTATGTAAGCCTTGGAATGAACATCGCACGCAACATTTTGATCTAGTAGGGCTGTGCTAAATGATTGTGTTGGAAGTGCCTTGTGTGGTAAGGTTTTACTTGATATCATTCTTGTTGTATCCTAAAATTTGCCTTGTTAGTCTAATTGTCTATCCTTGGTAAATGCAAGAAATGATCTTGGGTACAAATCTTGAGAGAAAACTTAAAGGTTCATACCTTTTGTGACTACCTTTTGAGGATGTGCAACCATCTTGACACCATTTGAGCCTAAACCGTTAGTTGAAAACCTTGTTGAAACCTCTTGAGCTAAATTTTCCCTAACTTCTAACCCATAATTCTTTTCTAAGCATTGGTTTTTTTGAATAGCCAACTTAGGTCAAAAGCCTATTTTGGGAGTGTGGAAAGAAAAGAAGGAAAGAAAGCCAAGTGGAAGAACAAGTGAGACTCAACTTTGAAGTTTGTTTCAAAAAGAAGGAACCCCTCCTTATAAAAAAAAAGAGAGAAAAAAAGACTGAGCAAAAGTTTGAAAATTGAAATGAAAAAGAAAGTGTGATGAAATAAAATAGGTGTACAATAAATTGAATGAAAAATTGAGGTTTGAGTCTCCGAGTGAAAAGAATGGAAAGAACTTGAGAAGAGGTGAAGATGAGTAAAATAATGCTTTGAAAAAGGTGAAGTCACTGAGCCAAATTAACCATACATTTACCCTCAGCCCCATTGCAAGCCTAAAAGACCCTTGGGATCTTGCATGAACTAGTATGTGTGATGATTGGAAAATATGGGCAAACCTATTGAATGAAGCTTGCATGTATTTCCCTTACGGAGAGTGAGAGTTGGATTGATTCTTAACTTCTTTATTGTTTTGCTTTGTGAGAGCATGTAATCGTTCTTGATGTGAGGGCACTTGAATGCATTTATTGAAACATGGTTTTACACTAGAAACGAAGCAATATTGAGCTTGAGCTTGGATTGATACTTGCAAGTCATCATTGAAGCTTTTTGATCATGATTGAGTGTTATATTTTCTTGAGAGTAGTCTTGTAGTTGTACTTGCCTGTTAGCTCTCATTGAAAACTGTTGTAGACACCCTTGTTGAACTAATTGCGTTCTTGGTTAACATTAGGACAAACAAAAGTTTAAGTTGGGGGTGTTGATGAGTGGTAGATTTACATTCATTTGAGTCCTTTTTTGTTTAATAATTAGTGTCCTCAATTCCTAATTATGTCCTATTCTGATGATATTTGATCATTTGCAGCTATGAAGGCTAAAGGACAAGGCAATGATGAATACTTGAAAGAAAGGCTAAAATCAGTGAAAGAAGTATAAACTCCACACAGGCAGACACCTAACCAAAAGAGCGGATCACCCAAATGGCCTGACCTCGCCTAAAGTGATAGTGCCCAAAATTGAAGATGTTCAAGGCAGGTCGGCAAACTAAAAAGTGAATGGGCGACTCGCCAAAAATGAAGGGCGAACAAGATACCATCGTCGAAGGTGACATGTCTTGGATGAAAAATGAAGGCTTGAAAGGCGAACAAAGATGGTAATCAGCGATCCCCCAAATGTGAAAGGCAGACTCAAGCGAGCTAGCCAATTGAGGTTCAAACACCGAAAGGCTAGAGCAAAAGAAAGGCCAGCTGAGCAAAGGACGACGATCCACTGATTTTGTTTGGCGAGCTCCACTAATGTCGCCGAGTTGGTCACCCAGTAAATTTTGAGCCATATTTTTGGAAACTATAAATAGTCCAAAGGAGAGAGAAAATTCATCAAATTTTGGTAAAGAATTTCAGTTTATCACTTTGTATGAGTTTTGGAGAGTTAACTATTAAACTCTTAGAAAAATATTCTTAGTTTTGGGGTTTAAAATTTCACTCTTGAAATTGACAATTGGGAGTTGAAATCGAAGTGGGTATTGATTATAATTTTTTAATTTCATCACATTCATGGCTGCTATCATGATAGGTATAATTTCTTTACTTGTTATGATTTGTGGCTAAAATCCCAATTAAATGGGTGCAATATGGGGTTGGGTGTTGATTTAATATAGTGAGTATTGTGGTTTGCTCTGTTTTATTTTTGTTCATTCATGGATTTAGGCTAATTAGCATGGGGATAATTTATGGGTTAAAGTTACAAACTTAATCCTACTCTTGATCTCTGGTTGATGCTCGAAAGTGATCAATTCGAGTGGGTAATTAGTTTAATGCATGCAATATGTCGGTTTGGTTTCTATTGTTTTCTCGAAAGAGAGATTATGGTTCAGATCTATTTGTTCAAATCTACTCGAAAGAGAGGTTCCGTAAGGTAATGGGTTGATTTGTAATTCACATAGATCAAATCGAAAGGAGATTCAATGAATTGGTACTACGAGATCGAAAGAAGATTAGTGTCATTGAAGATGACCCAGCCTATCAATGATTTTTAGCACTATTGAGCAACACAACTACCCCTATGTGACACCAATTCCAATCTCCGCACCCCTAAATTACTTCCTAATTGTTTGAATTTATGAAATTTTAGTTTAATTGTGACACTTGATATCAAAACCCTTTTCGTAAATTCCATGGTATCATCCACGTTTTTGTTAATTGCTACAAATGAATTGATTTACAATCTAAATTTGCTAATCGAGTTCCTTGCATTATAACACTCTATATGGGACTCGAACCCAACTCTTAGTTGGTTATTTTTATTGATGACGTCTGGTTATTCTCTTACTTGTTTTGAGGATAATTTGGGTGTTATCATTGAGATATTTTAGAATTCTAGAATTTTAAATTATGCAAAGATTGTGTATTTTATGTTGGCTATTTAAAGTCCCTCAATGCTTAAGAAAACTATTGAAATCAATTGAAAGTTATTGAAAGCCATTTCAATCCATTGAGAGATATTTCAATCAATTCTTTTTTCTACCCCATTTTTAAACAAAACACCAACAGGTTGCACCCTTGCACTTTGGTGTTTCATTTGGAGGCATTGTACTCGCGGGCATGGTGTTAGTACACAAATTTACAAAGAAAAGGAAAAAAAAGGATTTTTTTTCTATTATTCAAGGCTTATGAGTGGTCTTTACGGCCCATGGAAAAAACCACGGTCTGTAGAGACCTCATATGAAAATAATAACACAATTTCAAGTTGCAGAAGTTTGAAATACGAGCATCATTCATGATTTATAGATTCATGTATGACTCGTAAATGGTCTCGTAGTTCATAGAGCTAATCTTTTAAGTTTTAGAACTTTCAAACCACGAGTACCATCTCCATAGAAGAATGTATGAGTCGTAGATGACACTCGTCCTACTTATGAAATTGAAAATGCATAGTGGAACTTCAGGGGTTGGTTTACAAAGAGCAACAACGAATCGTAGAGTAAACCGTGACCCGTAAAATACCTTTGTTATCACTTTACACCCTAGTTCAGTGTTTAATACATTTATGGTCTATGATTTTCAATCCTACAACAATTATATTAATAAAAAATAACAAATCCCAATTTATTACACTCACATACTATCATTCTGAGGATCTTAACATGCTAAACAATGAATTTTCACTTTAAACACAACCCTACTTCAAGTTAATTTCATTCAATCTCATTGAAAGTGAATTTGGAGACTCGTCCAAGTGAAATCAAAGAAATTTGCGATTGAATTCTATCAAAATTTGATATTGGCCATTTGAACCCTAATTGACCCACGACTTGGTGACCTCATGTGAAATTGTTATGAGTTTGAATGGATTTTTGAACAACTTGATGTTGAGATTTTTTGGGCATGATGATGCGGCAAGTGTGAGAGGTAAATTTGAGGGGAAAACAATTGAATTTTAATTTCAACTTATTTAAACAAGAGGTCATCGGCGGTCGAGTAAGGTATTTAATCAGACCTGAGATCCTATAGAAAAATTCTACGATCCGTTGAGGGATCTATGGATCATAAAAAGTCTTCTTGGATTTAGTTCTAAGGTTATGAAATGTAAGAAACACACTTGATGTCTACAAACACAGTTTACAGACCGTGGCTGATATTATGATCTACAAAAGGTATTCGTAGATCTAAACTTATAGATGTTCATATGCATTGATTTCTAGATAAGCTCAAGAATGTATCGTTATAAAGAATTCGTAGGACCCTTCAATAGTTACACATGTTGTACACGTAACAATTACAATATGCAGATATGTATCATAATGGGAGGAAAAATTCATGCAACACTTTTTTTAGGTTTAACTTTAAATATATTCCTATGCCTTGTTGTATTCCATTGCAATTTTCATTATGCACTTGTCATTAATTTAAAATTCTATAATTTAAATCTATCAAACTCACTTAATATTTACTTTTTTGGATGGTTGCTGTCGAAAAGTCATGCCGACCAACATGCTACTAACATTTGTTATTTTTATCTTATCGTTTAATGCTTCACTCGTTATTTTAACTATACTTTAAAAGAAAATTAATAATACTAAATGATCTTGTTCGATCATCTCAACATGCATGCACGTCCTAATAAATAGGTATCATATAAAATGATACATATACAACAACAACAATACTAACATACCAAGTAAAATCTCAATATGTGGGATCAAGGGAACGCAGACCTTACCACTACCTCGAGAAGGTAGGGAGATTGTTTCCGAAAGACCCTCCCATCAAGTGCATCAAACTAAAGTAAAGGAAGAAGATACAATGAAGAAAGCATAGTCATTAATAAGAAAAATAGTGTAAAGTTTATATGAAAGAAAGAAAAAAAAACAAAATACTGTGATAATTGAGATACAACACACAAAATAAGGGAAAAACTACAAGGGTACGACTAGTACTACGATAGGAACTAAAAAAACTAAACCTACGCACGACAAAACAACACTTCAGCCCTACTAACATTCTACCCTAATACGCGAACTCCACTCCTTCCTATATAAAGTCATGTCCTCGGTAATATGAAGTTGCACCATGTATAGTCTAATCACCCCTCGCCAATACTTCTTCGGACTACTTCGACCTCTCCGGTACCCCCCACAATTCGCCTCTCGCACCTCTTCACTAGGGCGTCAATGTACCTCCTTTGCTCATATCCAAACCATCTTGGTCTTGCTTCCCTCATTTTTCCGCCACATAGGCCACTCCTATCCTCTCTCGAATAACCTCATTCCTAATCATGTTACACCTAGTATGACCACACATCTACCTCAACATCCTCATCTTCGCAACATGCATCTTCTGAACATGTGAGTTCTTGACTTACCATCACTCAACCCCATACACCAAGCACGTTATAACCACCACTCTATAAAACATACCTTTCAATTTAGGTGGTACCTTCTTATTACACAAGACTCCATGATCAAGAAGCGAACCTCCATTTCATTTATGCCAACCCTATGCGACGTGTGACTTCATCATCAATGTCCCCACTATCCTGGAGTACGAACCCAAGATACCTAAAACTTTCTTTCTTGGAAATATTTTTTGTGACAAACCTCACTTACACGTCTTCTTCGTCCAACACAAAACTGAATTTGCACTTCAAATACTATGTTTTTGTCCTGCTCAACTTGAACACATCAGAGTATGTTTCCAAACCTCTAGCCTATACATATGAATAGTATATTTTCTAATGCATTGTTCAATTGTTTACATAAACATACAAGATGCAAATAACACTTCTCTTGTCCATCGAAAGAAAAGTTATGACTATACACCTCCTACGACATTTACGGTAGGATGCAAATCCACATTAGAAATCAAGTTTTTCCATATCTAATAGACAAGGGTTTCCTTAAAATATTTGCTTATTAAGTTTTAGATTGGATCGACGTTGGTTTTTTGGTAGATTACATAATATGTCTGCTAGCAGCGACAACGTGTTTTAAGATTTTGTTTGGCTACTTATAAGTCATAGTAAATTCTATTTATGTTTCTTTATTTCAGTGGACTGTATAAATCAATCAACTCTTAGTATGCCATCAGGGCCACTAGAAAATTTGCTTAGTTCCTTTGATAAAAAATAGAATGTACAAGATGATAAAGTGAAATGATCACAATTTAATCAATTCCAATTCACGTATAATAACACTAGTATAACATTAAGTCATATTCGATAAGTTTTTCTTGCCCATTCGAAAGCCAAAACAATTTTGTAAGCCTGTCCAACGCTTAAATAGAGAAATTGGGAGCACACCAACAATGACTCAAAACATTAATTTGTAACATTCTCGCAAAATTCAGAACTGTTATGATAGTTCCCCAAAACATGCAGATATATGCATTATGAAAATCGTACTAACCGTTACTCAAAATTTAAACTATTAACATATCACTTCCTTTTTACTTGTATCTCATCAAATTTTCATTACAACCACTTCCTTACCGGTAACATTAACTGATAATTTTGCCTAGATAGCTCCATAAAGATTTTCTACTCCTGAGATTATTGCTTTATAATATATCATTCTCGCATATTATATTTACTAAAAAAATTTCTACTTCTTCCGTTTAAAAAAGAATAATCTAGTTTGACTGGACACAAAGTTTAAAAAAAGACTTCTTAATCTTGTAGTCTTTAATTAAAATTATATCAATTATACAAAAATGTTCTTTAATCTTATGGCCCTAAACATGTCACCTGGAAAGCTAAAATTAAAGTGTTGCCAAAAGAAAAAATGGGTCATTTTTTTAAAAATAAACTAAAAAGAAAAGTAAGTCACCTTTTTTAAACGGAGGGAGTAATACCAATAACATAATATTTCTCATTTCAATATGCTTTCCAAACAAGACCATACAATTATTTGAATATATATGTATCTAAAAGTGATGTATAAAAGAGGGTTTAAGGGTGTAGTTTTGTTATTTATATTTTTATCACGGAATTAATATTCCACTCACAATAGTGATAACTTATCTGAGTCATAATTTTTAATCTTGGGATATGTTATCCCACATTTTATAGCCAAACAAAGAATTGAGGTGTACTAAAAACTTATCTCAAAATATTTTTCCTTATCCATCAGACCAAACAATATTTTATAACGTTATTCAAACAAGTTTTGAACTTTGATGTAAAGCAAACCAGGTGCATTAAATTAGTCGAGGGATACTCGACTTGGTAACAAAGTCCATAATAGTCAAAAAGATTATTAGTTTTTCTTTACAAGTCAACGTGGTAACAAGGTCCATAAAAGTCAAAAATATTATTAATTTTTCTTTGCGAGTCAAAGGTAATCTTTTCTCTGAGTAAAGATGTAATTATCCATATTAATTACTTTTATACGTGTCAAATCATATGTTTCTTTTTTCTTATGGTCGTAATCGCCACTGCCACTTTTTTCTTCGTCAATTACTCAGCTAATCATTCTGAATTCACATTTACTTAAGATTCAGAAAAAAAAACACTCGTAAAATAACCTGCTTCAATTACAAGTGAATGCATTATAAAGAATTAATTAAAATTATAACATTAATAAGTTCAGTTAGTGCTTCCTCTGTCGATTTCCCATCAACTAATCATTCTGAGTTCACATAACATTCAGCAAAAAAAACTTGCTCAATATATATAACAAGTGAATATAGCACTAAATTGATCAAAATGTTAATATTTTTATCCAAAGTTGATTAAAATTTTTAATAAATATAAGTCTGAAGTCATAATCCATAAATATAAGATTTTCTTAGACATTAGAATATGACGATGAACATACATCGATGAGCAAATCGTCATCGTTCTTCCCCATATATTAGACTACTTTTTCTTTTATCTTCCTTTTTGAACTCTATCCTAATTACCAAAACTAAAAGCGGGATTACATTAATTTCACAACATTACAACTTATTAATTAAAAAAGGATTGTTCCAAGAACATGCAAAATCTTAGATCATCAACGCAGGCAGTCTTCACATGTTCTCCGGTGCCAGTGGAAAATTAAGGTCAATCTCAATGTACTTACGCTTAGCAGTACCAATAAAATCAATCCAGGATGAAGCGCCAATGCTGGGAACAACAACACCACCACCACCACCTCCTCCGTGAATGAACATCGCCATCTCCTTACGGTACTCATTTTCGCGATGAATCATTTAAGCTTGTTCAAAATTATCCAAAAAGCACCACTGATTCAGTGGTGGAACACCTGCATCAATTGGAGAAAGCAGAAATTGAGGATTTGGAAATAAAAATTTACCAACACAATTGGTAAAAAACACTAATAGAGGAGGATGAGTAACTGCTTCCAAAACTTAGATCCAGAGGCGGCGGTGATTCAACAACCATCGTCTCCAGCACCGCATTTGAAGACTCAACGGTACTCTTCTGACTTGGAGGCCAATTTATTGGCGGAACCGGAATTAGAAAATTCATCTTCGCCTTCATCCCACGAAACTTAATAGCAGCCGTATCATATGCTTTCGCCGCCTCCACAGCGGTATCAAATGTACCTAGCCAGACACGTTTTTTTTCATGGATCTGTAATCTCCGCAGTGTATCTACCCAAATGCCTCTTCCGAATGCCTCGATAATGCACCTCCTTTGCAACACCTGCATTCACTTTCACCGCCGTCTTCGATGTCTTCGCCGCCACCATATATTTTCCCTTTGAGGCCATTTTTTGTTTCTATGTATAGAACTATAATACAAAGATATTTGAACAAGTAATTAGGTTAAGAGAAAACGTAGGGCGAAGAGCTTCTTATATAGCAAAGTGGTACGGGAAGCATACAAAAACAATAAATGTAGTGTTTGACTTGTCTCACGTAATTCTAGGTGCCACATGTTACGTGGCATTTTATTTCTTATCAATTTTTTTATATCCTATATTAGTATCATAAATATTTTATAAATGTTAATATTGGTCCTTATGATTTTAAGTTAAACACATTTTGACAAATAACAACTACGAATATAGATTATATATTATAAAAAGATCTAATTGTTGGAATTATGTTTTACATTATTGTTTGATTTTAGGGTAATATTAAGAGATGTACGATAAAGTTAATATTCAGGTAAGGACAGTGGATAGAGACCCATAATACTTTTCATCAAAAGCCAAAGACAATTTCTATAAAGAAGTAGTTAGACCAGTTACGTTGAATATAAAGAAAAGTATTATTCTGTAAAGAACTTCCATGTTCATGAATTGAAGGTTGCAGTAATAAGGATACTGAGATAGATGTGAGTGCATACAAGGAAAGTTACAAATAAATATATTCGATATAAGATAGAAGTGGCCTTAATGATGAACAAGATGCGAGAAGCAAGGCTGAGATTTTTCGAGCATTTGAAGAAGAGATGCCCAGATTGAGGAGGTGTGAGAGACTAGCTATGGATTAGTATGTGATAGGCAGAGGTAGGATAAAAAATATTGGGTAGAGGTGATTAGCAGGACATGATCAACTTTCTAGCTGACCAAGGACCTGACTTGCCAGGAAGGATATGGATTAGAATAGAAAGTTAGTTAGATGTTTGAGAGTTTTCTCATTTTTAATTCATATTAGTAGTCGTAATTTTACTTTGGTAGTTTCTAATTATTCCTTTATGTTACTATTTAATATTTCTTGCACTCCTACAATCGTATTATTTTATTTTATTGATTAGTTTTCTTAGTATGCTTTGTCATGCTTCTTTTAGTATTTTATCTTGACTTCTTTTCTCTCATTATTTTCTTTGTTCGAAATATTCTTACTTGAGCCGAGAGTCTATCATAAATTTTATCTTTCTATCTCAAAAATAGAGGTAAAATCTTCTTACGCACTACCCTTTCTTCACCATATTTGTGGAATTATACTGGATATATTGTTGTTATAAGAGCTATAAAACATTAGATGAACTAAAGAGAAAATGTATGCATTTCATATAAAATATATTGTTCTTATAAAGATTTGAAGACTCACATTGAGTTTCGAAAGAAAATATGATAACCGGTCTAGTGATGTTCCTTAAATGATTATTTTTAACAAAATATTTTGAGCAAAACCATTTAAGGAAAAAAAGAACAAAAATTCATTTACTTCAAATAACAAAATTTTGAAGGTATCATCAATTAATTTATCTCCTTTTCATAAATTTTCAAAATTAGAAATGATAATTTTGAATGAATCAATGAAATTCCCAAAAATTGAAAGAACTTCATTAAAATTTTGATTAAATAAGCTAAATGATACATCCTAATCATTTTTAAATTTAACGGGTTTATCAAATTGTTCGAAATGTAAAAAAATATATATATAGATAAAGTTTTAAAATTGAAGAGAGATAAACTAATAGTAGTAAAAGAAGGAGGGTGGTGTTTTGGTAAAAATTATGACATTGAAAGTGAGAAGCTTTAATGGAGTTGACAATGAGTTTTTGCAGAAGAAAGAAGAAAAAAAATATAAGGGAAAAAAGTTAAGATAATAAGAAAAACAAGAAAATATATTTTATAACAAAATACATGCAAAAATAAAATTATTTTCTTTATTTTAGGCTGCTCACGCTCTTTAAGATAGGACATACATTCTCTATGTCAACTGGACAAAAAATGATGTAATAATATCAGTTCAAAATTGTTGAAGGGGGCAATAGGACGCCGGCATAATTAAGATGTCTTTTTGAAATTCAAAAAAAATCGAGGTTCCACTTTATGTCTTTTATCATATCTTAATTCAAACATGTTCTTAACTTAGATGTAAACTAAATCAGGTGGATTAAATTAGTGAAGAGATACTCTACATTGCAACAAGGTCCATAACAGTAAAACAGATTACAATATTTATTTTTCTTTGCTCGTCAAACCTATTCTTTTCTCTGAGTAAATATGAAATTATACATATTAATTATTAATGTTAACCCACACAACCCAAATCATCTATTTTTTTCCTTCTGTTCTCATCGCCACTCCAACTTCCTTCTTCGTCAGCTACTCAAGCTAATCATTCTGCATTCACATTAACATAAGATTAACAACTATACCGTATAAGGAGTTCATTAAAATTATACCAATAATAAGTGCAGCCTCCCACTACCACTGTCACATCCTCCTATGTCAATTCCCCACCAGCTAATCATTTCGAGTTCACATAAGATTCGACAAAACAAAACGTGCTCAAAAGATATAGCATGGGTAATTATTCTTTTAAAATTGAATGTAGCACTAAATTGATGAAAATGTTAATTTTTTTTATCTCAAGTTCATTAAAATTGTAACAAATAGTAAGTTTGAAGTCATAATTCATAAAGATAGAAAAAATTTCGACAGTAAAATAAGACGGTGAATATTCTTCGATGAGCATATAGTCATCGTTCTTCTCCCATATATTATGCTACTACTATTTCTTTTATTTTTCATTTAACTAAATTCCAAATTATCGGAAATAGAAAGGGGAATTACATTAATTAGACAAGATTACAACTAATTAACAAAGGCCAGTTCCAAACCCATGCACGCTCTCTAATTTGGATATTTTTACATGTTCTCCTGTGCCTGTGGAAAATTAAGGTTGATCTCAATGCATTTATCATCACCCGTACAATCGATCATTGAGGAAGAATCTGACTCATTTGTGCCAGAAAAAACACCACCATTTCCACCGATGAACACCGCCATGTCCTTACGGTAATTTGTTTCGCGATGATTCATTTTATATCGTTGAAAAAAATTCAAAAAACACAAGTGTTTAATGAGGAATATCTCCAGTAAAAGCCCCGGCAATTAGAAGAAGGTGAAATTGAGGATTTTGAAAAACAAAGATACCTACACCATTGGTAAGCATACCAATGGAGCAGGATGAGCTGTTGATGCTTCCGAGGCATCTGCATCACACTGTAACACCCCACCTTCACTGCCACCACCACATTCGATGACTCAACAATACTATTCTGCTTTGGAGGCCAATTCATAGGAAGCTCTAGAATAAGAAAATTTATCTTTGCTTTCACCCGTGAAACTCAATCGCAGCTGCATCATTCTGTAGCACCATTAAAAATTTTAAGCTAAGACCAAAATCATTATGTAACACCTCGTAACTCTACTATGAAAATCTGAATCTTTCGTCGTAAGTATATGAGCTTGAATTGGGTGATGCTCTACTTGCTCATGTGTATAAAGTTCCTTTACCAGGTGTATTAAGAGTAACTAAAGTGATCTAGGGTCATAAGGAACCTCAAATACAAAGCCAAGTTCAAAGCATTCCTATCGACTAAGTTCTTGCATGAGTTCATATTAATGTCACATATAATGAATTTGGAGGCCCATCACCTATCAAATTAATGGTCTATGAGTCTTATTTCTAATGCCACAAAGTTTGCATCAATAAGATTTCAGAGTAAAAAATTATGGTCGTTTTACTACAACATATCTGGGTCGAGAAATTTGGTGAGGACACCTACCCATTTGGCGACTCACCAAATTATTTGGCGAATCATCAAATTAACTCATCGAAATGTCCTGAAAACCATAAGTTTCTTTCTATTTTTGCAATCGTAAGCCCTATTTGGTGACCCGCCGAATATTTCGGCGAGGGGACCTCCAAATAACCAATTTGGCCGACAGGATTCATTAAAAGGTCATTTTCTTTGATTTTTATCGTCTACTTACGTTCCAAAAGGGTATTCTTGATCTTTTACCCTCAATTAAGTTCCCTAAGTCCATATCATAAATTAATATCATCATTATACGTATAAAAACTCTAAAACTCCCTAATTTTCCTTCTTCCAAAGATCAAAAACTCCAAGAAAAGGATTTCTCCAATATTCAAGATCTAAAAGTTTTAAGTTCAAGATTCTTTTCAAGATACTATGGTTTTGAATCCAAGATTCTTCAGCACACTTCATCTTCCAAGGTTTTCTTCAAATTTCTCCAAGAAGATTGTTCTTCCGGGTATGTAAGGTTATTCATAGTGATGGACTGAGTTCGTGCTCACGACCTGCATCTAAATTCAGTCAGTAAGAGTTAAATTCAGTGTTCTACTCAATATTTCATGATTTTCCATTGATTCAAATTGTTTTCTTATTCTGAGTTTGATATCCTAATTATAAGATTTTGATATTCGATATATTGATATCCTTGAATTGTTGTTCATTATATTTCGCATTAGTCCTAGTTGATGAGATTTTTATTAAAATCCTTGTGCTTTTATTTTTATGCATTGATTTTGAAATTTTAAAAGTGAGTTCAAGAGTATTTTAATGTATCTTTTTAGAAGAGCTTAAGGGAACATAAATGGTTCCAAAAGTATTATTTTCACGTTGAGAAAAAAACTACTATTTTTAAGAAGAGCATAAATAGTTTTCAAAAGCATTTCAGCCAGATAAATAGAAGTTTTGTTACCTTTTAAAGAAAGTATAATCTTTCACATTGAAAAGGAGTACTATTTTCATAAAAGTATAAAAAAAGATTGAGTACAGTTCAGTTACCTCTTAAAGAGGGCTTATTGAGTAATTATCTCAACCCAATTATTATTTTACACGAGCATACAATTATATATTTTTTGTAGTAGTATTGAGCACCGATTTTGGGGAGAGTTCAGTTAACTAACATCCCCTATTAACTAAATAGCCACCATAGATAGGATTGTACTGCAAGATGGGCGACTCATCACCTGCTTCAAGAAGGCTTTTTAGTGGATCCAACAGTTCATTTGAATTATATACTCCAGCAAGGCATATGGTGGCTCTGGCAATATGGGTAAGACATTGTATCATCACGTGACTCATAAAGATGGTTGTCAGTTAGAGAAACTCCCTAATAAAGTAAAGTAAAGTATATTCTTTTATATACTTTAAGTTCAATATTTACTATTATTGCATTCTACAATAAGAGCTTAAATGATTTTCATCATGATTTATACTATATATCAGTTAAGTTACTTTAAGTCTTTCAGTTCAGTTATTTGTTTTATTCAACCTTTTTACATACTCATACATTATATGTACTGATGTCATTCGAACTGCATCATTTCATGATGTAGATTTAGGTACGTAGGATCATTAACACGAGTTTCGTTGAGATCACATCATCAGCTCATCAGATTTTGGTGAGGCCTCCTTGCTTTTGGAGGACTTCAATTTTATAATTTGTTAGTAGTAGCATTTTGAGGTATCATGGGTCTTGTCTTGACTTCTATCTTAATATAGTAGAGGCTTCATAGATAGACAGTTTTGGTCAGTCTTGCAGTATTCAGTTTATATGTTTTATTTAAAACTTTATGTTTAATACTCAGTATTTTCAGATAACTTTGAGACTTAGTAAACTCTGTTGAACAAATCTTAAGTTTTGATGCTTGTGTATGCTTGAGTTAGTCTTATGCTTAGTAGTTAGCCTGGACAAGGGCTCGCATGGGGATAAATAATGGTTCTCGAGTGCAGGCCACATCTAGGGTGTAGGCTCGGGGTGTTACGAGCATGTTATCAGAGCACACAGTTCAAGTGTCTGATGAGTGGCTGATTTACACTCATTTGAGGCCTATTTAGTTCAACAATTAATGTCCTTAATGCCTAATTATGTCTTTTTCTGATGATATTTTGATTATTTGTAGCTATGAAGGCTAAGGAACAAGGCAACGATTAATACTTGAAAGAAAGGTCAAAAACATGGAAAGAAATGTAAACTCCACACTATTAATCGCCTAACCAAAAGGGCGGATCGCCTAATTGGCTCGACCTCGCCTAAAGTGAAAGTGCTCAATATTTGAAAATGTCGAGGCAGGATAGAGAAACTTAATTATAAATGGTGACTCGCCGAATGTGATGGACGAATTGAATGACTGTTGCTGAAGGTTAAAGGACTTGGATAAAATATGAAGACTTAAAAAGTGAACAAAGGTGGTACTCGGTGATTCACGGATTGTGAAAGTCAAACTCAAACGAGCTCACCGGCTGAGGTTCAAACATCTGAAGCCTAAAGCAAGAGAAAGATGAGCTAAGGAGTAGATGGTGATCCACCGAATCATCTTGGCGAGCCTGACCAACATCTCCAAAGTGGTCATGCAGTGAATTTTGAGAAACTATAAATAGCACAAAGGAGAGAGAAAATAGATATCATTTTAATTGTCTGAAAGACTTGAGAATAGAAAATTTAGAATACGTTTTAGTTCCTAACTTTGATTTGAGAGAAATACTTATAGTTTTGGGGTTTTAACTTTTGTTGTTGAATTTTACAATTTGTAGTTGAAATCAAAGTGGGTTTGATCATAACTGCTTAATTTCATCACATCCATGGTTCCCTTCATGATATGTATAATTCTTTACTTTTTGTGATGGGGGCTAAAACCCCAACTCTAGGGGTGCAATTATATGGTCGGGTGTTGATTTAATGTAGTTGGCATTGTGTTTTGCTCCATTTTATTGCTGTTCATTCGTGGATTTGGACTAATTAGCATGAGGTTAATTTATGGGTTAAGGTTGCAAACCTAATCCTGGTTTAGATCCTCAATTGATGCTTGAAAGAGATTGATTGGAGTGGATAATTAGTCTAATGCTTGCTATTTTTGTTTGATGTCTATAATTTTCTTGAAACAAAAATAATGGCTCAGAACTATTTTCCCAAATCTGCTGGAAAAAGAGATTTTGTAAGGTATTGGGTTGATTTGTAGTTCACATAGATGAGACCAAAAGGAGTTTCTATGAATTGATACTATGAGATCCAAAGAAGATTAATGTCATTGATGATGATCCATTATATCCATGAGTATCTAGCACTATTGAGCAACACAACTCTCCCATTGTAACATCAATTCCAATCCCCGCATCCCTAGATTGCTTTCTAATTGCTTGAATTTCTACAATTTTAGTTTAATTGTGACTTTTGATATCAAAATTCTTTTTAGTAAATTTGGGGTCTAAATTTCTTCAAATGAATTGATTTACAACATAAATTTCTTGATAGAACTCCTTGGGCTATATCACTCTCTGTGGGATTCGACCCCGACTCTTAGTTGGATATTTTTATTAAAAATGATCACTTATTCTCTTAATGGTTTTTGAGGATAGTTTAAGCGTTATCAAAAATGGCGGCGTTGTCGGGGAGTGATGGCTAAGAATTCCAGTTGAGAAATTAGTTTGTAAATTTTTTTAGTTGTATTAGATTGTTGCTTGGTGTTGTGTTTTGCTGATTTGCCGGTATAAAGCATGAGTGACCACGGTAGTGATACCAATAGTCACTACATACAAAATGACAATATGAGTGACTTTAATGACATTCAATCCATGGGAGCCATCCGCTTACCTCCTACAATAAGGAGGGTAGTTTTTCGTGTAACCAGAACAATGCTACAACTGAAATAAATGAGGGGAACGTTTGGGGGTTTGGCTCATGAAGATCTGCATGAACATCTTTGAAATTTTTTGGATATATGTGAACCATTTGTGTTCAAGAACATTTCACAAGAGTCCATAAGGTTGAGATTATTCCCGTTCTCTTAGACAGGTGAAGCTACAAAATGGTTGACGGAATTGGCAAATGATTCTATTTCTTCTTGGGAAGAGTTGACTGAAGCGTTCTTCGAAAGATTCTTTCCTCCCTCGAAAATGGTGAAGTTGAGGGACAACATCAAAATTTTTAAGAGAATAGTGGGTGAACCTTTACCTGAAACATGGTTGTGGTTCTAGAAATTGCTTCTACAATGTCAGACACATGGTGTTCCAGAAAATTTGTTGCTGCAGTACTTCTATTGTAGCCTTGATTCTGCCAACAAGGGTTTGGTGGATCAACTTATTCAAGGAAGTATAACGCGACAACTATACGAGGTAGCGATGTTGTTGATAGATGATATCGCAAAAGTGAACTGTGCATGACATACTAGAGAGGATCAAGTATCTTCTCTACAGTTGAACATAAGCAAAGAACAAATGGAAAAGGATCATGAGCAAGATGAAAATATGGCTAAAATGATGACCCTATTGGACTTACTATCCAAACATATCATGGGAGGTGGACTTAAAGCTGTGAACATGGTTGGTATAAGCGTTGGAAAATGCCCTGATGATGCCTTGTTTGAGGCATTATACAATGAGGAAGTACAATACTTGGGAAACTAAAGGGGGGTTCTTACCTAAACAATCAAAGGCAAGGTGGGAACCAAGGTTGGAAAAAGGAGCGAGACAATAGTTGGAAAGATTTGAGATATTGAAATTGGAGAGAAAGGAGGGATGAGAAAGATAGGTACATTTCTTCTCATGATCGTCCAAGGCCAAAGGAACCAGCTAGATCAGAGGAAAACTGCACTGAAATAATGCTCACAAGGATCTTCAACAAGGTTGAAGGGTCCAACAAAGTATTGAAGGATTTGAAAAATTACTTCTCCACCTTAACTCAAACAATGAACTCTCGTTCAATGTCAATCAAATAGCTCGAAACTCAACTGTGTCAACTCTCCACTCATCTCAATTAAAGCCAAAAGGGAGCGTTACCTAGCGATACCATCCCAAATCCCAAAAATGATTGTTCATGAAGTGAGAACTATTTCGTGCCACGATGTTAAATAAGGCGCTTATTGGGAGGCAACCTAAGTTTATTTTGTGTTTTCAATAACGTGTGTTGTGAGTGAAAGTTTGAAAGAAGTCAAACTTTTGAGGAAGGTGATTTAGGTGATACCAAGACCACGTCGGCGATCTGCCAAATGTTTTGAGCAGACATATTCATGTCTGCCATCTGGAATGGAAAAATTGAAAAAGTGTATTCTCAACTTGGGCGATCTGAGCTCTAATTGGTGATCCGTCGATGTGCACTATGCAGACTCCATCCGGTCTGCTAAATCATCCTTTAGGTTTTGTGTTTTTTCAGGCCTCATTGTTAAGCTTTAGCTCCTTCAGTGATTTGCCGAATGCATTTGGTGATATAAGTCACAGTCCACTGAGTGGGTCTGAGTTAAATAGGCCAAGAGTCTCTTCAAGTTCTAAAAGAAATCCTTTCTTGCTTTTGAGTTATCTTCCTTCCTAGACCTCCCCATACCCTTGTTTTGGTATTTGTCTGCCTCCTTTGTGTGATATTACTTGCTCGGAGTTTTTTGGACAGCTAGATTCTCCATCCCAGACCCCCATTCCTTGAGTTTGTGCTTTGCTATCATCTTTGAGATTGGTTTTCGAGTTCTATCTTATCATTTGTGCTAGAAATTGTTGTTTTTGATATGGGCTTAGTGCCATTAGAATCATATTACTATTTAAATTTTATGGGTAGGGTTAAATGCATGATATGTAAATGTGCCCATGAGTTAGATAGTCAATTTTGTGCCTAAAAATGCTAAATTGATGGTATTGGTGAAAACTTGTAATTAAACCCTAGTTTGTACTAGGTTTTGGTTAACTTGAGCATGGGTGAAGTTTGATTAGCCCAGTGTTTCCCCGATGCCTAAATTTTCCCAATGATAGATAGAGTGACAACTTTCTTTAAGGTAAATCTTCATTTTGGGTAATTCTTTGTGATAGCTAGGGGAAATCTTAGAACCCATGAGTAGAAAAGCATGTGGTTAGCTTGTACAATTAATTGGGAATTGGGTATCGTTGCATATTAGTGTTGAAATGTTGAAAATAGGCACTGGATAAAAATTACTTGTTCGATAGACTAGTCTTAGCTCGCCAAGGTAACTAGGAGAATCACCGAATTAACCCCAGACTGCCTTCTATGCTTTGATATATGACATGGGTACTAATCCATTCGGTGGGCTTCTCTTAGCTCATCGAAACCCACTTAGCATATCGCCAAGTGGGAGTGGACATCGTCCTTTGTGTCTATTCCTTTTATGTTTGCAGTGTCGCTTTCAATGGACTTGTCTTAGTCTGCCAAAACTAATTCAGTGCATCACTATGTTGGAGATGACTCTACCTTTCATGCCCGAGTTCTATTTAATTGTGCATTGTCAACTTCAGCGAGCTCACTTGAGCTCGCCTAACCTTTTAGGTGAATCCCCTTCCCAGTCGACGAGCCTCAGAACTTGATTTTGAACTGTGTTTTCTTTTGGGTTTGATTTCAATTAACCTTCACCGAATCTATATTTGAATGATTGTGCCTTGCATGAAATGGCTATAACCAATGGGAAAAGGGTGGTAACATCAGATAAATAGTCTGAGGATAAGTATCCTCCTCCTCTTCTCTTAAGAGAAACAAGGGAATTGCCATTAACGAGCCATCTGAGGCTCCACGACTACAACAAACCACTCCGCACTCTTCTACGCATGTGAGTGAGCAAGTATAGAAAGTGGTTGGTAGAAAAAGAATGAACATTAGGTCAAAGTTAGTACAACCTTCTCAGGCTCAAGCACCTATTTCACGTGTTCTCCCAATCATCACTACAATGGCCCTAAACATTCAAAGCATATGGAGAATGAACAATTCTTCAGGAGAGAAGACTCTCCATTGATAGGGTAAAGAGCGTCTATCTATCCATCTGGGATACTATTCAGTATTATGGGTTCGAGAGGTTCACAAGACTTCGACCCCCTTATGTTCCAGCATGGGTTCGAGAATTCTATGGGGCCTTTGCCCAAGCCTTAGCAAAGAAGAGGAAGGGTACGGTTTGGAAGCCCTTAGATGAGGTTGAGGTTCGTGGCAAGATGTTACAATGCCATGCAGGCACAATTAACACTACTTTAGGTACATATGAAAATCAAGCTAACATTTTTACGATGCAGATGCATCATGATCTCGATACTCTCAATGGTTGGTTGGCACCACTTATCTCTGATACCTTTCCTCTGTGAATGGTTGTCGGAGTGAAGATTGATAAAAGGACATGAATGTTGGGGGCTCTGTGGGGTCAATTATTGCAGAAGAGATGTTGATGATGGCTCGCCAGGAGCAGACTTCTCTTCCCTTCCCGAACTTGATCACTCAGCTGTGTGAGGATGAAGGAGTTCCCTTTCAGGGGAAGACTGTTGAGAGGACCACCGCTGCCTCTTCCAATGACATCGGAAAGATAGAGGCGGATTCCTTCTGGGATGATGCGCCTAGGAGAAAGCCACCACCACCATACACTATGCCCATAGTTAATCCTGCCACTTTTAAGGCCGAGGCCACTTAGTTCGCTCCTTCTGTAGAGTGGTCACGTACACCCAAACCCTCTTTTGTTCCGTCTACTTCAACTGCTGCTGCACCTACCCCTACTCCAGTCTCCAGACCCCCCTCGACCCAAGCCTTGATCTACCAAATTAGTAATCTTTCCCAGTCTGCGAATGTGTGGGCAGCTAAGGTGGAGAAGGATATGCCCAAGTTGATTGAGAAGGAAATTGAGACTGTATTGGCTCCCCTAAGATATAGGTTGACTCATTGTGAGACTACCCTAGTGTCACATGGTGGGAGGTTAGATAATCTCACAGCTATGATGGAGGCTCATGAGGAGATAGAGGGTAGCTCTGATGAGTTGAATTCCATGCAGGCTCAGCTTACTACTCTTAACGGTGATGTGGACCACCTGAGGTCCACAGACATTTCTATGCTATGGGGTGAGGTTCTCTTGCCCGATGCGCCTGAGTCTGTGCCTTCCTCTGTGCCGAGTGTTGAGGTTACTACTAGTGTGGCTGAGCAGTCGAGTGTGGGTGGTGCTAATGTTTGTGATACTATGGTTGTTGATGCTGATGTTGAGAGAGATGAGGATGGGGATAATGATGATTTGGCAGAGGAGACAATGATGAGGAGATACACAAAAAGGAGGACGAACAACGAATTGCCCTAACATTGACAGAGATGTAGTATAAAAAGGAGACGATGGTCCATGCTACGTTGGAGAGATCCCGTGTGGAGACCTCTGCAGTTTGCACAAGTGGGGTCTCTTGTGACTACACCATTCCTCCCATTGATGTGCCGGGTATTGATGCCTTGGGACTACTTGTTGCCTCCTTTGACTACTTTGTCGGGCACTGATGCCCAAGAGGATGTCGTCCCTCTTGAGACTCTATTTTTAGCACCCCACAGGCTTAGCCTGTCAGGGGAACTTTTATCTCTCCTCTCATAAACTCTTTATTTTATTCCACTGAGGATGATAACGCTCAACTACACCTATCACAATTTAAGATGTAGGCGGTCGTTAGCAATATAAACCCAATGAGGAGTTGGGGTCGATCCCACGAGGAATGGCACAGAGTATAGAATTCAAATATGAAGTACTAAAGTGATCTAGCCTTTTGTAGAGGTAAGAAAATAAATCGATGCGAAAAGTAAATCGTCAAGTTTCAATTATCAGTAGGAAACAATTTTAAATGATTGATTTCAGCAAACACAAGCTAAAGCGAGATTTAACGAATGAAAATTTTCAGACCTTAGAGATGTGGGAGTGTTGAAATACCAATTTCACTAAATGGGTCATTACGAATTGCATAAGATTGCTAAAACATAATGGGTAGGCAAGATTACAACTATGATATCTATTTTGCAACCAACTACCATGCTTTCAATTGCGTTCTACCAAACCCCAACAAGCAATACAATACGAAGCACAATCTAGCACCTTAATCAAACCCACTTTAACAAGCTGAGTAGTACAAGTGAAAACTCATACGACCATCAGTTAATAACTCCACTCAATTGCACCTTCAACAAGCATATGAAGAGACATAAACTAGAACTGACTTTGCAACTTCAATTCATTAAATAAAAACATGAGTTATCAACTGAACCCATTGTATTTCAACATTTAATTCAGCAATCCATAAGACCCATAAGCTAATTAGGCATTTGAACACATAATCACACCCCTAAGGCAATGGAATTTTAGCCAATCATAGTAATGATGAAGAGATAGTTACCAAAAACATTAGCCATTGAGTTTCCAAGTCACCAATCAGCAGATACAATCAACTAAAATTCAGTCAAAGTGCAATTCCCAAGAATTCACAAGAATAGTTCACAAAATCAATTCAAGTGCAATATACTTTCTAAGTTTTTGTTCATGTTCTTCTCTCCCAGCTCTCCCCTTAAATTCAATTCAAAAATTTCTATTTATACTATCCCAAAAACTCCACACAATTTGAATTTCAGGGTCATTCGGTGGCGTTAGTCAGGCTCACCCTTCCCCTCGGTGATGCGCCGAGTTCCTTGATCTCGCCTTTTAATTCTTGACTTCAGTACTGATTTCATTCTGGAATATTAGGCAAGGTGCATTGGGCTCGCCATCTTGATCGGGGACTCACTGTTTGGTCCCTCTGCTCACTGAATTGACTTGTATTTACCCTTTGTTTGCTGGAACTTTAGGTGAGGCTGCATTCACTCGGCGACTCGCTGAGTTGCCTTTGGCGAGCCTTAGCGTTCTTTTTCTTTCAACTTTTGCATTCTTTTTGCATTATATTGCCCTTTCCTCATTCTAGGTCCTTCATGCTGCACACAAACGATTTAACATTAGTTATAGGTAAAAAATGGGCATTAAGGACACTAATTTGGCACAATCGAAGCTATAAATGAGTCAAATCTACCGACTCATCAACACCCCCAACTTAAACTTTTGCTTGTCCTCAAGTAAAACAAGAGATCAATGACTCAATAGGAATGTCTACAAGTAGTGCCGCTTGAGAACTCACACGAAAGTGCACACAAGGATTAATCTAAGATACCAAGATCAAATGCACACCAAAAGCATTAGATTCTGACTAGCCATCATCAGTTAATGTCTATGCTCACAAATGCTTACTTAAAACGCAAACTTATGCCCACAAAGATATTTGAATGCCTTTACATTAAGAAGGATTCCACTCTCTTGCCCAAGTTCAATTGAGAATCCATATTTCAGAATCAATACAACACTCACACTCTCAAAAGAGAAAGAGTTGGCACAACTTTGCCCATAGGCTTGCCCGAGTTTTCCATCCAACCATCACAAGGTTCATGTAAGATCACAAAGGACTTTAGAGGCTTGTAACGGGGCTAAGGTTCAAGGTATGGTCATGTTTGATTTAGTGGCTCTACCTTCATGAAGCATGGAAACCATTTCAATTCTCCTTTTCTCTCAATTACTTCAATTTCACAACTGATCCTTTTTTCACTTTGAAGAACATAAATCATTTCTATGAACACCCCCTCTTTCATTTTTTACTTCCATGCACAATGATACTATTTTATTCACATCTTTTTCTTTTCTTTTCAATTTTTTTTTATTTAGAGGGGTTCCAATTTTTTTTACAATCAGCCTTTCAAAAGATCAAGATTACAAACCTCTAGCTCAGTTTCCCTCTTCATTCTCACCACACCCCCAACTTAGGCTTTTGGCCTGAATTGGTTATTCAATTTACCAATGCTTCATGAAGTTTATAGGTATGAGAGACATGGTATTTTCACACAAAAGGTTGAGGTTCTTGTGTTAATGGTTAAACCAAGAAGAAGGATAGGCTCAAATGGTGCCAAGCAGGATTAACACCCTCACAAGGTAATCCACAAAGGTTTAGCAATTAGGTTCACCCTCGAAAATTTGTATGCCTAAGATCATCTCCCACACTTATCAATGCTTAGTCACACGAACTACCAGGGCAAGTTCTAGGCATCATCATACATACTTTTCAAGTAAAGCTCACCACACATGGCATTCAAACACAATTGTGGATCACAATGCTACGAGTCAATCTTGCGTGCAACGGTCATTGCAAGACTCACCATCAACAATTTCGCTAGTCACAACGAGAGGCTAAGGGTTTACACAAGACTACGCAACTCCAATTTTTCTTGTCAGACGCACACCAACATATTGTTCAATCAAAAGCACTATTCAAGTCATCGATAGTGAGCACAATCAACGCTCAAAAGTACAAGAGAACTACAATCATACAATTAGCACAAAATCGACAATGATAAGCAAAGAGAGATATCGCTATAATTAGAAATCATTTCATTCAACAATCAATGGCAAAACAACTAAAATAATATCCAAAAAGTAATATCGAAAATAAAAAACACCACCCCACCAAAAGATCAAAGCAGTGTCCTCAATGCTAAATAACAAAAGAAACAACAAAAAGGAGATAAAAAGAGTGCAATGGAAAGTCCCCCTGTCCCGCTATGATGGGGGTGTGTCCTCAGCCTGGGCATCAATACCCGGTGCTCTCTTCTCGGTCTGGTGGGTCCCACTCGACCCAATCATCGAAGTCTTCCGGAGAGACGTAGTAGTGGCAGCCTGGACCAAATCACCCTCTAGATCCTTGAGATCAGCATACATCTCTCGGTCCAGCATCGCAAACTCCTCCTGCTCCATCTCAGGTGCCTCAGACGCACCGTCATCATTAGCAGTGGCGGAAGGCGAAGGACCATCACCACTCGTACCCTCAGGCACATCCACGCTACCCCAAAGCATAGTAATATCAGTGGACTTCAGCTCGTCCACATCTCTCCTCAACCCTGCGATCTCGGTACGAATGGCCGTCAACTCTGTGAAGCTGCCCTCACGCTGCTCACATGCCTCGACTCTAGCAGTGAGGGCTGCCAAAATCTCTCCATGAGATGTAATGAGGCAGTGCTGATCAACTAACTCATTATGGATAGGGTCAAGGGCGGTAGCTAAAGCCCTATCAATCATGCCCGGGACCGCTGCCCCAACTCGAGACGCTCTTACATCAGTTGAGTGTGCAAGATGCCCCATCTTGATAATCATAGCCTGAGTCAAAGGCTGGGAGCTAGGGACTGAAGCTGGAGCAGTGGAAGATGAGGGGCTTGGTGCAGGGACAGAAGTGGCAGGAGCATCCGGAACAGGCGTACCTGATGGCTCAACTGCTGGAGTGGGAGAACCCATCTCCATGGCATCAACATCCACTACCGGTGACATATCAACTAGGGGTCTCCTCCTCCTCTCTGCCTCGTCCTTCAAATACTCGGCCGCAATCCTCCAAATGTAGCAAGACGAGGTCAAAGTGACCTCAACATCCGTCTTCCTGTCGAATGGAACACCTGTCCACTTGCTTAACTCACTAATCAATATAAGGAACGAGAGGGAGGTGTGCTACTCCTTATCGCTCAACAGCATCTCACACTCGATAATCATGCCCAGATTTAGTAGCTACCTGCCAATGATGCACCCCAAAAGAGCTGCCTTCTGATGGCAGAGAATAGACTCATTATTGGATGGCATGAGAGTGCTACTCAGGAAACCAAACCAATACCGGGCCATAATGTTTAGGTCCCTCTTCTCAATGATGGCACCGATATCTAACCAACGGGGGGAGGCATCACTTATTAACGGTGCCAACCACCCCTTTAGGGTCTCCAAACTCCCTTTCAACTTGTCCTCTAACGAGTGCCTGTACCTATAGGTGCAACCCACAATGTCATTTATCTCTGTCTAGCTATACTTAGCCTTCTTATTCCTAACGATTACAAAGTTGACAGGCCTCATAGATTGAGCCAACTTCTTGATCTGTGGGACCAGACCGGAGTAGGCGGCATAGAACTCCCTGATCCATGTAGGTACGTACGGGCTTTGGGGCTGTGTAAAAATAAGAAATTTGTGCACCCGAATTGTGTCCCATACCACAGGGTATCTGTCCACCGCCCCATCGATAGACAATCTCTTCTCGTCAAGTATCGTTCGTGCACCCGCGGCCTTCAATCTATTCATCGACCTCGGAAGCTGGGCCAGGCCCAAAATCGGGGCTGGAGTAGTAGGAGCAGGAGCTGAGGTAGCCGGAGGCTCAGGTGTAGAAGAGGAAGTGTTGACCCTGGACAGTGGGTCATGCAGACTCTTGGACATCAACTCAGCACGGGTTCGCTTCAGAATTTCACCAATCAAAGTCCCGGACTCCTCACCCTCCTCACCCTCGGATTCTGTAGAAATAAACTGGATGGAGGGTTCCTCGCATTAGAAGAGGACTCCTCTATGGTTTTCTTTTTGCCCTTATCCTTTAAGCAGGCGTTGGGTTGTGTTGGTTGACGTGGTCGGTCAACCTCTAAATCAATGACTACGCCCTTTGCCTTCTTCCTTGGAGGTTTCTGAGCGACAACTTTACGGCAAGGCATATCTGTCAAACAACACAAGCGAACACAAAGATCTATCAAATTAGGATACAAAAGAATTAACCAAACAAAACTACAGAAAGAGTCGCCGAACCACTCGGCGAGTCGCCGAAAGTAATGGGTGAGCAAAAGACATATTGCCAAAAGTAACAGAAGAAAATCAGGCAAAAAGGGAAGCAAAAGGGCGATGAGACAAACAGGTCGGCGAGTCTCCTAGATCACTCAGTGAGCCAGAGGGAGCTCACCGAATATTACATCATATTCTTATGATGGGTGCGTCACCGAGTGGAACGGTGACCCCGACTTAGCTCGCTGAACCACTTCGAATCAGCACCCTTCCCAAAATTCTTACGATTTTCAGTTAACAGCCCAATGCACAAAAATTAAAGATCAAACATCAACAATTAACCTATACCCATGCCCAATTTCATCCTTGGGTACTCAGACTTTCCCAAATCACATTGAAAACAACAAAACAAATTTTTTTCCTTAAGAAAGACGTCACTCAATCCATCATTGGGCAAATTTAAGCCATTTTATCGAATTTGGGGCTACTCAGACTTCGCCCAACCAATAAATAACAACCCACAACAATCAATTCAAAAACCCAAATCACAAAGCCCGAATTAACAAAAGTTTGGCATTCAATAATGCAAATTAAATCAACAAGGTAATTAATGGCAATCAAGGCAAGCAAGCACACATAAAAAAAAGTACCCAAGTAAGCGCAATTGATATTGACAATTAAAAGCGATCACAAATTGGAAATTTCAAAAACTAACCTCAAGGCCGAAAATTGAATGCACACACGAAGAAAATGGGGGCGGGAACATGTCCAAAGCACTCCTACTAGCAACCAAAGGCAATAAAATACAAAAAATAAATATGCAAGAGTGTGGGTGTGTGAGGATATGAGGAAAATTTCAAAGGTGATGAGAAATTTTGAATTTGAAAAGATTAAAAACCCTTTAGTTCGCGCCCCAAAGGGCGAGGCTAATAATGTTGCCGTTCCACTCGGTGATGCTCCGAGTGGAGCCTCCCCTTGCCGAAAGTTGCAAAAACCAAGCCATAATTCAAGTCTGGAGGGCGAGCTAGATTGGGCTCGCCGATCTGTTCGACGACGCGCCGAATGGTGTAAAACCTCGCCTAATTTTCCAGTGTAGCTTGCAACTTCAACCTTCAAGCTCTGATGAATTTAGGCGATCCTGGGGTAATTGGGCAATGTGTCGATTGGACAAACCCCTCGCCTATTTGCATTTTCTCAAAATTTCCTACTCCAACCTACACACTCAACACATGTTATTTAAAATACTAAAAGAAAACTTGGGTTGCCTCCCATGAAGCACCTTATTTAACGTCGTGGCATGACGTGGACATTTATTCAAGCATCGTCCAAGTACATCACATCAATCAATCTCCCAACGGGAGCTTCTCCAAAATTGAGTTTCAGCCTTTGTCCGTTAACTTTAAAGAGAGGCCCATTATCACCTTGGACTTCAATAGCTCCGTTGTCAAACACACAAACAACCTAAAAAGGGCCCGACCACTTTGACTTTTGCTTTCCCGGAAATAGCCGCAAACGAGAATTATAGAGTAACACAGAATCACCCACCCTAAATTCTCAATGAAGTATTCTTGCATCATGGCACTTTTTCATTTTCTCTTTATACAGAGCAGCACTTTCAAAAGCTCGAAGCCGAAATTCCTCGAAAGCATGAAATTGGTCAACCCGACTTTTGGATGCAACGTCCCAGTTCAAATTTATGGTTTTCAATGCCCACAAGGCTTTATGCTCAAGTTCTACCGGGAGATGATATTATTTGCTGAACACCAATTGATACGGCGACATACCAATTGGTGTTTTAAGAGTGGTACGATAGGCCCACAAAGCATCCGCCAACCTTCGTGACCAATCAGAACGATTTGCATTCACGGTTTTAGCTAAATTTTCCTTAATTTCCCAGTTGGACACTTCAATCTGACCACTTGTTTGCGGATGGTAAGGGGTGGAAACCTTGTGCTTTACTCCATACTTGCTCAGTTGTGATGCGAACAATCGGTTGCAAAAGTGCGAACCTCCATTACTAATAATTGCCCGAGGTGTACCAAAACGTGTAAAAATATATCACTTAAGAAATGTAATGAGACTTCTCCCCTCATTGTTGGGTAAAGCGACAGCTTCCACCCACTTTGACACATAATCAACGGCCACCAAAATGTATTTGTTCCCAAAAGAACTCACATAAGGGGCCATAAAATCAATTCCCCACACATAAAATAATTTAACCTCAAGGATGGGAGTAAGGGGAAGATCATGTCTTCGTGATACTCCTCCTTGCTTTTGACATGTACTACACCTGCGGAGAAAAAAATTTGCATCATGATACAGTATTGGCCAATAATAGCCACTTTGCAGTACCTTTGCCGTTGTTCGTACCCCATTGTAGTGGCCATCAACTGGAGATGAGTGGCAGGCAACAAGAATAGCGTCAACTTCGACTTTTGGTACACATTTCCGGATTATGTGATCAGCACACTCCCGGAACAGATAGGGTTCATCCTAGAAATACCTTTTTGCATCGAAAAGAAACCTCTTACGCTGATAGAACCTCAACCCATCAGGAAGAAGTCCACACACTGCGTAATTGGATAAAACGACATACAAAGAGGTGGAGTTTTTAGATACCATCATGACCATCTCATCAGGAAAAGAATCCTCGATATTCCTTTCACCTAACACAGCGATACTCGTTTCAAGTCTCAATATATGATCAACCACTTGATTTTTGTATCCTTTTCAATTTTGGACCTCGAAATCAAACTATTGTAGCAGTAATACCCACCGAATCAGTCTTGGCTTAGCATCCTTCTTAGCCATTAAATAACGGATGGCCGCATAGTCAGTGTGCACCACTACTCTAGACCCCACCAAGTAAGCTCGAAATTTCTCAAAAGCATACACTACAGCCAACAACTCTTGCTCGGTCATAGTGTAGTTCCTTTGAGCCACATTTAAGGTTTTCCTTGCATAGTATATCGAGTGAAATAGCTTGCCTCTACGTTGACCAAGTACAACACCCAAGGTGACGCCACTAGCATCGCACATCAACTCGGATGGGCTACCCTAATTCGGAGCAACAATTAGAGGAGCTGACACAAGTTTCTCCTTTAGGCACTCAAAGCAACCATACAAGCCTCATTAAACGTAAAAACTCTGTCATTCTCAAGAAGCTTGCAAAGAGGGTGAGCTATCTTAGAGAAATCCTTTATGAACCACCGATAGAAACCAGCATGCCCTAAGAAACTTCGGACACCCTTTAATGACATAGAAGGTGGTAATTTGGCGATAACTTCAATCTTTGCCTGATCCACTTGTATGCCTTTACATGAAATTTTGTGCCCCAAGACAATCCCTTCTTTCACCATGAAGTGACACTTCTCCCAATTAAGTATAAGGTTTGTTTCGACACATCTCTTTAAGACTCAGCCCAAGTGTTCAAGACACTCTTCAAATGAGTCCCCAACTACAGAAAAATCATCCATAAATACTTCCATCGAATCCTCAACCATATCAGCAAAAATAGATTACATACACCTTTGGAATGTTGCCGGTCAATTACACAACCCAAAAGGCATGCGCTTAAATGCAAATGTTCCATAGGGACAAGTGAATGTAGTTTTTTCTTGATCCTCCGAGGCTATGGAAATTTGGTTGTAACTGGAATACCCATCAAGGAAGCAATACCGTCCACGTCCTGCTAATCTATCGAGCATTTGGTCCATAAAGGGCATTGGAAAATGATCCTCCTTAGTTGCCGAATTAAGCTTCCTATAGTCCATGCACACACGCCAACCGGTAACTGGATGCATTGGTACAAGTGCACCTTTTTCATTTGGGATCACGGTCATACCACCCTTCTTTGGGTCACATTGAACCGGGCTTACGCACTTGCTATCTGCAATAGGATAAACCACACCTGCATCTAACCACTTGATGATTTCCTTCTTAACTATTTCTTGCATTGGAGGGTTTAACCTCCTTTGGTGATCGACACTCGGCTTATAATCAGCTTCTAATTGAATCTTATGCGTGCAAATACCGGTAGGGATTCCCACAATATCGGCAATTGTCCATCCGATAGCTTTGATAAATCTTTTTGACACACTAATAAGTGCTTGAACAGGCCCTTCAAGTAGGTCAGCTGCGATGATTACCGGCAAGGTATTGTTCGCCCCCAAAATTATGTATCGAGGATGAGAAGGAAGAGTTTTCAACTCAAGCTTTGGAGGTACTTCAATGGATGGCTTCGCTGGAGGACTTTCTCTATTTTTCAGATCAATCTCAAGCTTCAAAGGAGTTTTCGAGTAAGAACCTACGCCCGTTAAATTAACCACCACTTCATCATAATCTTGAATCTCTTCCCGATCATAGTTCAACAGGACCGCAGCTAACGATTCACCAATACAAGAGATTTCGCCAATACTAGCAACCACTTCATCAATCACATCAATAACATACAAAGCATGAATATCATTGGGTTGTTTCATAGATTGACACACATTAAAAGTGACTTCCTCCTCATTAACTCGAAATTTCAAATTGCCACTTTCTACATCAACCAAAGCTCTTCCGGTAGCAAAGAATGGTTTTCAAAAAATAATCGAGATCTCGGCATCCATCTCACAATCAAGAATAACAAAATCTGTCAGAAAAATGAACTTGTCAACCCTTACCAAAATATCATACAGAAGACCAATAGGTCGCTTAATAGAGTGATCCGCCACGAGGAGTCGCATTGTGGTTGACATAGGTTCTCCTAGCCCAAGTTGCTTGAAAATAGCATATGGCATCAAGTTCATACTAGCTCCTAAATCACATAAATCTTTGGTAAACTTGAACATCCCAATAGTGCACGATATTGTGAACGCTCCCGGATCATCTTTTTTAGCAACCACATTTGACATGATAGCGCTGCAACTATGGGATACCTCAATCGTTTCAAAGTCCATACTTCTCTTCTTCGTAACAAACTCCTTCATAAACTTAGCATACCCCAGCATTTCTAATAATGTGTCTACTAGTGGAACGTTTATAGAGAGAGACTTAAAAATAGAGAGAAACTTTTGGAATTTTGCATCATCATCTCTCTTTTTCAACCTTTGTGGGAAAGGGGGTTTAATATTAGGCAACGGCTTTGGAGCAACTATTTAGACACATCCCCTACTTTTAATGTAGTAGTTCCACCGGATGTCACACCCTTCATTGAATCAGTATCTTTGTTGGGTACACCATTGTCTACATCATCATCAGCCCCATCAGCCTCAACCACATCACTACCCACAACTTTTTCACTTTGAGTCACTACTGCCTACACTGAGCATTCTCATTCTTCGGGTTAGCCAATGTGTCACTAGGAAGGCCACCATTTGGTCTTAGATGCAATTGAGTGGACAATTGAACCATTTGTGATTTCAGATGTTTAATAGAAGCAGAGTGAGAAGTCACCGTTTTATTTAGAGAGGAGAAATCAAACTTCATCTCTTTAAGTATGTTGTCCAAACCTTCCTCCTTGTGCAAAATATGAGCAAGCATATCTTCAGTTCTAAAACTCTCAGGATCAGTCTTTGGTTCGGTAACTTTAGGAAGATCATGTGGAGGCACATATCGATCTCGCTCACCATCTTTCCAATTGGCACCTCGATCACGCCACTCTTGATTATCTCTCCAACCACCACCTTGCTCTTTGTTCCAACCTTGATTCCCGCCCAGTTTTTGATAGCTCGGACGAGAACCCACCATTTGATTCGACACAAATTGGACTTTTTCATTGTACATGGTTTCGAATGCAACATCATCTGAACTCATAACAACTGCGTTAACGGCTTTGGATCCCGCACCCATAACATGCTTTGTTAACAAATCCATCTGAGTCATCTTCTTGGCCATATTCGCATCATGTTCATGGTCTTTCTCAATTTGCTCTTTATTTATTCCAACTACAAGAGGTAATACTTGGTATTCTCTTTTGTGCCAAGCCCAGTTGGTGTTTGTCATATCATCAAGCAATGCTGATGAAACATGAAATGGTTTTCTCATGATTCCACCTTGAATCAAACGATCGGCAATAGACTTGTTTACCGAATCAAGGCTACGGTAGAAATATTGCAACAACACATTTTCAGGCAACCCATGAGTAGGACATTGTAGAAGAAGTTTTTGGAATCTAAGCCATGTCTCATGGATTGGTTCACCATCAAGTCTCTTGAAGTTCTGAATACCATCTCTCAATTTCACCATCTTCGAAGGGGGAAAAAATCGTTCAAGGAATGCTTCCGTTAGCTATGCCCCAGAAGTAATTGAATCTCTTGGTAATTCGGCCAATCACTTCGTTGCCTCCCCATTTAGAGAGAAAGGAAATAACCGAAGTCGAATTGACTCTTGAGAGATATTCTTGAATGTGAAAAGGCTGTACACATCAAAAAAGTTCTGAAGATGTTCATGTGGATCCTCATGAGGAAGTCCTCCAAATGAGCCTTTGATTTTCAACCATAGTTCCGGTCACATGAAAGATGGCATTACCCACAGTAGGTGGCAAGCGTATAGCTCTAGCACTTCCCACTCGAGCTATATTAAAATTATTCAGATTACCAATGTCATCGTTCACATGACGTATCTCATCATTCTGATCAACAACATTATCAGTGTCACTCATGTTGTCACCTATTGAAAATAAATAACGAAAAGACTAATAAGTAAATTCAACTACAATCACACTAATTTACTCAAATACGTCAATACAAGAATTCTAAACGTCATTCCCCGACAGCGGTGCCATTTTTGGTAACGCTCAACTACACCTATCACAATTCAAGATGTAGGCGGTCATTAGCAACATAAACTAAACGAGGAGTTGGGGTCGATCCCACGAGGAATGGCACAGGGTATAGAATTCAAATACGAACTACTAAAGTGATCTAGCCTTTTGTAGAGGTAAGGAAATAAATCGATGCGAAAGGTAAATCGTCTAGTTTTAATCATCAACAAGAAACATTTTTAAATGATTCATTTCAGGAAACACAAGCTGAGTAGTACAAGTGAAAACTCATACGACCATTAGTTAATAAGTCCACTCAATTGCACGTTCAACAAGTATACAAAGAGATATAAACCAAAACTGAATTTGCAACTTCAAATCATAAAAACATGAGTTATCAACTGAACCCATTGTATTTAAACATTTATTTCAGCAATACAGAAGACCCATATGCTAATTAGGCATTTGAACACATAATCACACCCCTAAGGCAATGGGGTTTTAGCCAATCATAGTAATGATGAAGAGATAGTAACCAAAAACATTAGTCATTGAGTTTCCAAGTCTCCAATCAGCAAATACAATCAACTAAAATTCACCCAAAGTGCAATTCCTAAGATTTCACAAGAATAGTTCACAAAATCAATTCAAGTGCAATGTACTTTCTAAGTTTTTGTTCCAGATCTTCTCTCCCAGCTCTCCCCTTAAATTCAATTACAAAATTTCTATTTATACTATCCCAAAAACTCCACACGGTTTGAATTTCAGGGTCATTCGGCGGCGTTAGTCAGGCTCGCTCTTCCACTCGGCGCTGCGCCGACTTGCTTGATCTCGCCTTTTAATTCTTGACTTCAGTACTGATTTCATTATGGAACATTAGGCGAGGTGCATCGGGCTCGCCGTCTTGATTGGCGACTCACCGTCTGGTCCCTCAACTCGTCAACTTGACTTGTATTTACCCTTTGTTTGCTGGAACTTTAGGCGAGGTTGCATTCACTCGGTGACTCGCCGAGTTGCCTTTGGCGAGCCTCAACCTTCTTTTTCTTTCAACTTTTGCATTCCTTTGGCCTCTTTTTGCATTATATTGCCTTTTCCTCATTCCAGGTCCTTCATGCTGCACACAAACGATTTAACATTAGTTATAGGTACAAAATGGGCATTAAGGACACTAATTTGGCACAATCGAAGCTATAAATGAGTCAAATCTACCGACTCATCAGAGGACACTACTATTTTTATTTTTCTGAGATAGGGCATTTATGCCAATATTCCCCTTTTGATTGTATTTTGTTTATTTCAGTTTTACTTTTGGATATTGTAGAATTTTTGTTTTATTATAGTGGTTTGATAGTTAAGCTCATTTTGTCTCCCCATTTTAATTTTCCCCATGATTTTGGAAGTCTTTGAAATGCTTGAGTTTTCATTGATAATGCTCGAGGATCGATTGTGTTCAATATCAATGTCTTGGATAGTACTCGTATGAGCATTGTGTTTAGTATTGAAATTGCATGAAGAAATTAGTATGGCTGCACTTTTGAATGATCTTTTTGAATATTGTGTTGACTAGCTGAGTTTTGATATGAGCCTTGCAATGAACATCACACATATGCTTTTGATCTTGTTGCGCTATACTGAATGATTGTGTTTAAAGTGCCTGGTGTGGTGAGGTTTTGTTTGAAATCATGCTTGTGAATCCTAGAATTTGCCTTGTTAGTTTGATTGTCTAACATTGGTAAATGCAAGATGTAATCTTGGGCACTTATGTTGAGAGAAAACCCAAATACCCATACCTTGTGACTATCTTGTGAGGGTGTGCAACCATCTTGGCACCATTTTAGACTAAATCATTTGTTGACAACCTTGTTAAACCTCTTGAGCTGAATTATCCCTAACTTCTAACCCATAAATCCTTTTTGAAGCATTGGTTCATTTGAATAGCCAACATTGGCTAAAATCCTAAGTTGGGGTATGGAAAGGAAGAAGGAAAGAAAGACAAGTGGAAGGAAAAGAAATAAAAAAGGAGACCACTTTGAAATATGTTACAAAAAGGAAGAACCCCTCCTTATAGAAAAAATGTGATGCACAAAAATTTGTAAATTGAAATAAAAAAGAAAGCGTGTTGAAATAAAAGGGGTGTCCAATAAAATGATTTACAAGTTGAAGTTTCAGTTTCTAAGTGAAAAGAATGAAAATAACTTCAGAAGAGGTGAAGATGGTTACAACAATGCTTTGAGAAGGTGAAGTCACTGAGCCAAATTGACCATACCTAACTCAGCTCCATTACAAGCCTAATAGACCATTGAGATTTTGCATAAGCGAGCATGTATTTCTCTTTCGGAGAGCGAGAGTTGTAGTGATTCTTTAATACCCTGAATTCAAATGGTTGGAAATTTTTTTGATTTCTTGGTTGGTGCCGGTAAGGACAGAAGCCACCTACGGATCGTAGATTGACTTACGGCCCATAGGTGGGTACCGTAGGTGGCAAGCCCAAGTTTTCCAAATGACAAGTTTCAGAACCCCAACGACAGCCTACCAGGATGGCCCGTCGTCCAGTGTACGAGTCGTAGATGGGTCACATAGGTCTCCTCCAGACTTAGTAAAATTCTTAAGCCCTAAGTTCAGATCTACGGTTGCCATGTGCGGTCCGTCTATTGACTCCCGAGCCGTACATAGGACCCATCGTTGCAGGATCCAAGTTGGAAAACTCTCTGAATCTAGCTACGGAGGAACACGACGGTCCGTAGGTTCACTTACGGACCGTAGGTCCAACCATAGATAGGGCCTGACAGTTATTTTTAAAGGGGTCTTTTGGTCTTTTCACCCAATGACTAGTTTACTTAGTTAAGTCGGTTTCCTTCAACTCCTAACACTATATAAGCCCTTCTAAACCTAAAAAATACCCTTCCCAATCACATTGCAAGATTTTCCCAAATTCTCTTCTTTCAAATACTTCTCTCTCTAGAAGTTAGAAGAAGAAGAAGAGGGCAAGCTAGGGTTCAAGGAATCAAGCTTTTCTTCATCAATTGCTTAAGGAATTGAAACCCCAAGGTATGATAGTGTTCATCCATGGAGTCCCTAAATTCTCCAATTTTTAAGTTAGAAGCTCTCAATTGTATTAGGGGTTTTCTTCCATGTCATGCGTTCTTTGTAATGTTGATATAATTGATTGATTTATATACTTTGAAGCATGAATTGAATTGAATTTCATGAACTTAGATGAATCCCTATGAACCCATGCCTTTTCCACAATTTCAAAATTATGAATGTGTTGTTGGGTTGAATTGTGAAGACATGAATTTCATGAAGTTTATGTGAATCTATGTATGAACTATGATTCTTAAGCTATGAATTTCATGGTGAGATTATGAATGACCAAAAGATGGTTTCATGAAATTAAGCATGTTCAATCAAAAACCATGATTTTACTCTATTATGTGGGTTCCTTCAATTATGGTCAAATTGCCTTGTTTATGGTTTTCGGCCCTATCGGTGTGGTGTTATACATCGGATTCCATGTTGATTGCTCGCATGGTCTTATATGTCAGTTAAGGCTACTTCCCAAAACAATGAGCTAAAGTGTTTTTATGATGTTCTTCAAGTAAAGTAAATATGTTTAGCATGCTTTGACCATGGTTTATGACTTATGTTTCTAACCTTTCGCATGTTTTAACTTGGTCATTGCATGTTACGAAAGTGTCCCGTTTTAGCATGTTTTAAAGGATTTTGTGCTTTGCTGTCATACTTGGTACTAGATTGTACTAACGCATGCTGTTGCCTACATTGACTTGTTAATGTAGGGTCCGGCGATTCTCCATCTATTCGTGGCTAGAGCTTAGTAGAAGATTGTTGAATACTTGGTGAGTCCTCATCCATTTGAGGACATAGCCTAGTTGTTACTGCTTTCATGTTTTGTTCATTTTGGCATTGTATTGGGTTACGTCCCAAACTTTATTTATCTTTCTTATGTTAGATTGGCTTTGAGACATGAGATGTAGACTTATGCTATTTCCTTAAAACCTTTGATTTGACATTGTAATTTGAACTCTTAATCCTCTATGATCTTGTATACATGTATGATAAGTGGCTTGTATGAGGCCTTTCGGGGTCTTATACGCCATGTCACGTCTAGGGGGTACCTTGGGTCATGACAAACTTGGTATTCAGAGCCCAAGGTTTTAGAAAGATCCTAGGATGTCTCATAAACCGCGTCGAGTAGAGTCTTGTTCATGAGTTTGAAGCGCGACACATTTATGAATAAGAGGCTATAAGACATTTAAGAAACTTCACTTCTTTCATTACTAATAAGCCGCACCATAGAGTTTAACTCTATATGTCTCTTTCCTAATTCCTATACTATGTGTTTTAGGATATGGCTACCCGAAGAGCTTATGCTAGAAGGATGTGGAACAAAAAGCTCCTCCTCAAGCTCCACAAGTTTCGGTCCACCCTTTGGCCGAACAAGTGTCTAATGCAGAGTTTAGGGCTTCTTTTCAAGTATTAGCCCAAGCCATGATGGCTCAAGCCAATAGAGAGGTTTTGGCACCCGTGAACCCAAATGTGGGTACGACAGCATCTAGGGTGAGGGACTTCACAAGGATGAACGCTTCGGAATTTCATGGTTCTAAGGTGGAGGAAGCTTCTCAAGAGTTCATCGATGAAGTGTACAAAGTGCTAATGATCATGGGTGTGACAACGGAGGAAAAGGCGAAGTTGGCCTCTTACAACCTTAAGGGTGTTGCTCAAGTTTGGTTCAACCAATAGAAGAGTGAGAGGGCAGATGATGCGGGTCCTCTTGATTGGGAGAAATTCAAGGTTGCTTTTCTTGATAGGTTCTTTCCCCTTGAGATGAGGGATGCAAGGGTGCTAGAGTTTATCAACCTTCATCAAGGAAGCATGAGTGTGAAAGAGTATGCTTTGAAGTTCATGCAATTGTCTCGATATGCTCCTTCTATGGTTGCCGATCCTAGGGCAAGAATGAGTAAGTTTGTTTCGAGAGTGAACGAAACAGTGGTCAAGGAATGCCGTACCGCTATGCTTATCCATGATATGGATATTTCCAGTCTTATGGTTCATGCTCAACAAATAGAAGAGGAAAAGTTAAAGGAAAGGTCTAGAGAGGCAAAGAGGGCTAAGACCGGTGATGGTAATTTCTCACATTCATGGTCCGACGGACATGGTCGTTCTAGATTTTGCCAAAGGTTCTCTGGTCAAGGTTCCTCCAATGCTCCTCCTAAATCCAACAAAATTAGAGTGTCCAACCCTAAGCCTCAAGGAGGAAATGGTAGTGGTTTTTCATCGACAACTGGTGCTAAGTGTGGGAAGAAGCATGAGGGTCAATGTCTACCTGCTTCTAATGCATGCTTTTGTTTTGGCAAGATGGATCACAAGATAAGGGATTGTCCTTTAGTGGCTAAAAATGAAGGGGATAACCGTCGACGAACTCAACCTCAAAATCCACCGAGTTCTAGTGGAAATCAAAATCAAAACCGATTCTATGCATATCAAGCTTGCCATGAGCAAGAGGATTCTCTCGATGTGGTTATCGGTATGTTTAAAGTCTTTCATTTTGATGGTTATGCGCTACTTGATCCCGGTGCTACTTTGTCTTTTGTGACGCTATATGTGGCTATGAGGTTTGATGTTGTTCCGGTCGTGTTATTAGATCCTTTTCATGTCTCTACTCCGATTGGTGAATCCGTTGTGGCTAAGAGAGTCTATAAAAATTGCCCCGTCTTTTTATCTCATAGAGTCACTCATGTTCATCTTGTAGAGCTAGATATGTTAGATTTTGATGTCATTCTTGGGATGGACTGGTTGCATTCTTGTTATTCTTCCATTGATTGTAGGACCCGAATGGTCAAGTTTCAATTCCCAAATGAGCCTATCCTAGAATGAAAGGGGGGAAACTCTATGCCTAAAGGTCAATTTGTGTTATGTCTTAAAGCTAGGAATATTATTTCTAAGGGTTGTACATACCATCTTGTTAGGGTGAGGGATGTGGATTTCAAAACCCCTACTCTTGAGTCGGTCCCCATTGTTAATGAGTTTCCGGAAGTGTTTCTCGATGATTTACCCGGTATTCCTCCCGAAAGGGAAATAGACTTCGTTATTGACCTTCTCCCAGATATGCAATCTATCTCTATTCCTCCTTTTAGAATGGCTCTGGCGGAACTTAAGGAACTAAAAGAGCAATTGAAAGACTTGTTGGATAAGGGCTTCATCCGACCAAGTATTTCTCCATGGGGGTGCTCCGGTCTTGTTTGTAAGGAAGAGAGATGGTTCTCTTCGTAGATGCATTGACTACCGCCAATTGAACAAGGTTACCATTAAGAATAAGTATCCTCTTCCAAGAATAGATGACTTATTTGATCAACTTCAAGGGGCTAGTTACTTCTCTAAGATTGACCTTCGTTCGGGTTATCACCAATTGAGAGCGAAGGAAGATGACATTCCGAAAACGGCTTTCCAGACTAGGCCATTATGAATTCCCAGTGACGTGGTTTGGGTTGACAAATGCTCCAACCGCGTTTATGGACTTGATGAATAGGGTGTTTAGACAATATCTTGACATGTTTGTGATTGTGTTGATAGATGATATTTTGATTTACTCAAGGAGTGAAGGTGAGCATGCCGATCATTTGAGGATTGTATTGCAAGTCCTCAAGGACAAACAACTCTTTGCAAAGTTTAGTAAATGTGAGTTTTGGCTAAGGTCCGTGGCTTTTCTTGGTCACATTGTCTCCAGTAAAGGTATTGAGGTAGATCATAAGAAGACAGATGTGGTTAGAAATTGGCCTAGACCTCAATCAGCATCGAATATTCGTAGTTTCTTGGGTTTAGCCGATTATTATAGGAGGTTTGTTGAAGGATTTTCTTCGATTGCTTCCCCATTGACGGCTTTGAATCAAAAGAAGGTTAAGTTCACTTGGTCCGAAAAATGTGAGAAGAGTTTTCAAGAATTAAAAGATAGACTTACTTCGGCTCCTATATTAACTTTTTTGGAAGGGTCCGATGGTTTTGTGGTTTATTGTGATGCCTCAAGAATTGGGCTAGGATGTGCTCTTATGCAAAATGGGAAAGTCATTGCTTATGCTTCAACGCAACTGAAGATACATGAAAAGAACTATCCTACTCATGATTTAGAATTAGCGGCTGTTGTGTTTGCTTTAAAGATTTGGAGGCATTATTTGTATGGTGTACACGTTGACATCTTCACCGACCATAAGAGTTTGCAATATGTGTTTAAACAAAAAGATCTAAATCTTCGCCAAAAGAGGTGGCTTGAGTTGTTAAAAGACTATGACATGAGTGTCCTCTATCACCCCGGCAAGGATAATGTGGTGGCGGATGCTCTTAGTCGGTTACCTATGGGTAGTGTTGCTCATGTTAAGGATGGTAAAAAAGAGTTTGTTCGCGATGTTCATAGATTGTCCCGATTGGGTGTTCAAGTTGGTTTATTCCACTAAAGGTGGTGTTATGGTCCATAATGGTTCCGAATCGTCCTTTGTGCATGATGTGAAGGCTAAACAAGATCTTGATCCTAATTTGGTCGAGTTGAAGGAAGCGGTGCTCAAAAAAGTCCGTTGAGGCTTTCTCCCAAGGGGGAGATGGTGTGCTTCGATATCAAGGTCATTTGTGTGTTCGCGATGTAGATGACTTAAGAGGACAAATTTTATCGGAAGCCCATAGTTTTCGATATTCCATTCACCCGGGAGCTACCATGATGTACCGCAATTTGTGGGAGTTCTATTGATGGAATGGGATGAAGAAGGATATTGCGGAGTTTGTGGCTAAATGTTCTAATTGTCAACAAGTGAAAGTTGAGCACCAAAAGTCGGGAGGTTTAACCCGAGATATTATTATTCCTACTTGGAAGTGGAAAGATGTGAATATGGACATTATTGTTGGTTTACCACGCACTCGGTGACAATATGATTCGATTTGGGTTATTGTGGATCGTATGATGAAATCAGCCCATTTCATTCACGTCAAAGTTTCTTATTCGGCGGAGGATTATGCTAAGTTGTACTTGAGGGAAATGGTTAGGTTGCATGGAGTGCCTTTATCCATTATCTCTGATTGTGGTGCACAATTCAATTCTCAATTATGGAAATCTTTCCAAAAGGGACTTGGCACTCGTGTTAAGCTTAGTACGACCTTTCATCTTCAAACTGATAGGCAAGCGGAGCATACTATCCAGACTTTGGAAGATATGTTGAGAGCTTGTGTAATTGATTTCAAGGGTAATTGGGATGATCATTTGCCTTTGATATAATTTGCATATAATAATAGCTACCATTCTAGTATTGGTATGGCTCCGTTTGAGGCTCTCTGTGGTAGGAGATGTAGATCTCCTATAGGTTGGTTTGAAGTTGGTGAAGTTGCTTTGATAGTTCTCGAGTTGGTACATGAGGCTATGAAGAAAGCTTGGCTTATTAGAGAAAGGCTGAAAACGGCTCAAAGTCGACAAAGGTCCTATGCCGATGTTAGAAGGAGAGATTTAGAATTTGATATTGATGATTCGGTTTACTTGAAAATTTCACCCATGAAGGGTGTAATGATATTCGGGAAGAAAGGAAAGCTTAGTCCCCATTATGTAGGCCCATATCAAATCTTGAGACGTGTTGGTAACGTTGCTTATGAACTTGATTTGCCTAATGATTTGGCATTGGTGCATCCAGTTTTCCATGTTTCATTGTTGAAGAAATGTGTTGGTGATCTGACGTCTATAGTGCCATTGGAGAATCTTGGAATAAATGATAGTCTTTCCTATGAAGAGGTTCCTGCTGAGATTTTAGATAGGCAAGTCCGAAAATTAAGAAATAAAGAAGTTGCTTCCGTGAAAGTTCTTTGGAGGAATCAATTAGTTGAGGGTGAAACTTGGGAGGCCAAGGCCGATATGATGTCCCGATATCCTCATCTCTTTCCCTCTGATCCTACTCTAGCTTGAGGTATCCAGTTCCTCATGGTTCATTCTTTTGGTCTCATGTGTTTTAGATATTCCCATGATTCCTCATTTATGCATGTTCATGAAGAGTCTAAATTTTGAGAAAGTGAGTTGACTTGATTGATTTCTCTATGATTATTACATTGAGTATGAGTTGCATAAAGTTTTCATGAAATGATGTGTTGAACATGCTTTAGCTTGGAGTTGATGCTTTCCTCCTCGAATATGTGCATTTATGTGATTGAATTCTAGGTTGGGTTATTAGTTCTTATTTCTTACCCTCCTTATGATGTCTTGATTCTCATTTGAGGACGAATGTTCCCAAGGGGGAGATAATATAATACCCCGATTCGAAAGGGTGGAAAATTTTTGATTTTTTTCTGGGTTGGTGCCGGTAACGACGGAAGCCACATACGGATCGTAGGTTGACTTACGACCCGTAGGTGGGAACCGCAGGTAGCAAGCCCAAGTTTTCAAAATGACAAGTTTCAAAACTTCAATGACGGCTTGTCAGGACTGCCCGTCCTCCAGTGTATGAGTTGTAGATGGGTCTCGTAGGTCTCCTCCAGACTTAGTAAAATTCTTAAGCCCTAAGTTCAGATCTACGGTTACCATGTACGGTCCGTTGATTGACCCACGAGCCATACATGGGACCCTTCGTTATAGGATCCAAGTTGGAAAACTCTCTGAATCTAGCTACGGAGGAACAAGATGGTTCATAGGTTTAGTTAGGACCGTAGGTCCAACCGTAGATAAGGCCTGACGGTTATTTTTAAAAGGGTCTTTTGGTCTTGTCATCCAATGACTCGTTTACTTATTTAAGTCGCTTCACTTCAACTCCTAACACTATATAATCACTTCTAATCCTAAAAACAACCCTTTCCAACCACTTTGCAAGATTTCCCCAAATTCTCCTCTCTCAAATATTTCTCTCTCTAGAAGTTAGAAGAAGAAGAAGAGGGCAAGCTAGGGTTCAAGGAATAAAGCTTTTCTTCATCAAAATCTTAATAATTGAGACCCCAAGGTATGATAGTGTTCATCCATGGAGCCCTTTCCTCCATGGAGTCCCTAAATTCTCCAATTTTCAAGTTAGGAACTCTCAATTGAATTAGGGGTTTTCTTCCATGTCATGGGTTCTTTGTAATGTTGATTTAATTGATTGATTTATGAACTTTGAAGCATGAATTGAATTGAATTTAGATGAATCCTTATGAACCCATGCCTTTTCCCCAATTTTGAAATTATGAATGTGTTGTTGGGTTGAATTGTGAAGACATGAATTTCATGAAGTCTATGTGAATCTATGTATGAACTATGATTCTTAAGCTATGAATTTCATGATGAGATTATGAATGACCAAAACATGGTTTTATGAAATTAAGCATGTTCAATCAAAAACCATGATTTTACTCTATTATGTGGGTTCCTTCAATTATGGTCAAATTGCCTTGTTTATGGCTTTCTAAGCATGAGTTTGCATTGAATTGCATGATTTGAGATAAATTCTTATGAAGCCATGTAAGTTCCATGAATTGTAAGTTATGAGCATGATGAACTACGTGAAGATGAAGTTTATGAAATCATGCATGTCTCTTATGAAGCTAATGATGAATTAAGGGTGCTTTGAGATTGAAGCATCCAAGTTTATGATATGTTGATGTTGTTGTTGAGTTATGAAAGGAATTCTCATGTATTACTCAACCTATGAATGTGAAAGGTTTGCTCACATGTAATGATTCATAACTTGTTGAAACGTTTGCTTAACTAAATTTGAATCTATGATTAAGGAGTTGTTCTAATGAAGGGACAAGAGGCGATCACCCATGTTCCCTATCATAGACAAGAGGCGACTACCCATGTCTACTTATGATAAATTAACTATGACAAATCCGTGGGAATTATGCTTAGCACCGAGTGGACAAGTGGCGATTACCCATGTCCCATAAACTATGTGCCACCATAGGTTTGTCTAGATAGACACTAGCTAGTGGATCCACGTAAGCTATATGTTATGTAACGGGTCCTACCTTGGCAAGTAGGATGGCCCTATCGGTGTGGGGTTATACACCAGATTCCATGTTGATGGCTCGCATGGTCTTATATGTCGGTTAAGGCTACATCCCATAACAATGAACCAAAGTGTTTTTATGATGTTCTACAAGTAAAGTAAAGATGTTTAGCTTGCTTTGACCATGTTTTATGACTTATATTTCTAGCCTTTTGCATGTTTTAGCTTGGTCATTGCATGTTATGAAAATGTCCCATTTTAGCATGTTTTAAAGGATTCTGTGCATTGCTATCATACTTGGTCCTTGATTGTACTAACGCATGCTCTTGCCTACATTGACCTGTTAATGTAGGGCCCGGCGATTCTCCATCTATTTGTGGCTAGAGCTTAGTAGAAGATTGTTGAAGACTTGGTGAGTCCTCATCCATTCGAGGACATAGCCTAGTTGTTACTGCTTTCATGTTTTGTTCATTTTGGCACTGTATTGGGTTATGTCCCAAAATTTAATTCTCTTTCTTATGTTAGATTGACTTTGGGACATGAGATGTAGACTTCCACAATTTTCTTAAAAGTTTTGATATGACATTGTAATTTGAACACTTAATCCTCTATGATCTTGTATGTATGTATGCTAAGTGGCTTGTATGAGGCCTTTCGGGGTCTTGTACGCCATGTCACATCTAAGGGGTACCTTGGGTCATGACAGATTCCTAACTTCATTATTTATTTTTATTGGGAGAGTATGGAATTGTTTTTGATGTGAGGGAACTTGACTGCATTTGTTGAAACATGGGGTTGCATAAGTGAAGAAGCAATAGTGAGCTTGAGCTTAAATTGATATCGACTAGTCATCATTTGAATCTTTTTTATTATGATTGAGTTTTGCATTTGCTTGAGACTAGTCTTGTAATGGCACTTGCATATTAACTATCATTGATAACTGTTTTAGACACCCTTTTTGAACTAATTGATCTACTCGAGGACAAGCAAAAGTTTAAGTTAGGGGTGTTGATGAGTGGTAGATTTACACTCATTTGAGGCCAATTTAGTTCAACAATTAGTGTCCTCAATGCCAAATTATGTCCTTTTCTGATGATATTTTGATGATTTGCACCTATGAAGGCTAAGGGACAAGGCAAGGATGAATACTTGAAAGAAAGGCCAAAAACATGGAAAGAAGTGTAATCTCCACACTGTTGAACGCCTAAGCAAAAGGGCGGATCGCCCAACTAGCACGACCTCACCTAAAGTGACAGTGCTCAATGTTGAAAGTGTTGAGACAGGATTGGTGAACTAAATTATGAAATGGCGACTCACCGAATATGATGGGCAAATTGAATGACCATTGCCATAGGTAACTGGACTTGGATAAAATATGATGGCTTAGAAGGCGAACAAAGGTGGTACTCGATGATTCACTGATTGTGAAAAGAAGACTCAAACGAGCTCGGCGACTGAGGTTCAAACACCTATAGCCTAAAGCAAGAGAAAGGTGAGCTAAGGAGTAGACAACAATCAACAGAATCAGCTTAGCGAGCCCAACTAACATAGCCGAAGTGGTCACGCAGTGAATTTTGGGCCAAATTTTGGGAAACTATAAATAGTCCAAAGAGGAGAGAAAGATATCATCCGAATTGTGTGAAAGACCTGAGACAGGAGATTTTAGAAAACTTTTTGACTTCCTAACTTTGTTTTGAGAGAAATACTCATAGTTTTGGGGTTTTAACTTTTGCCTTTGAATTTTACAATTTAAAGTTGAAATTAAAGTGGGTGTTGATTATAATTGCTTTATTTTATCACATCCATGGTTGCCTTCATGATATGTATAGTTTCTTTACTTTTTGTGATGGATGGCTAAAACCTCAATTCTAGAGATGCAATTATGGGGTTAGGTGTTGATTTAATGTAGTGGGTATTATGTTTTGCTCTATTTTATTGTTGTTCATTGAGGGATATGGACTAATTAACATGAGGTTAATTTATGGGTTAGGGTTGCAAAATTGATCCTAGTTTAGATCTTCGATTGATGCTGGAAAGAGATTCATTTGAGTGGGTAATTGGTCTAATGCTTGCAATTAAGGTTTGATGTCTATGATTTGCTTGAAAGATAAATTATGAGTTAGATCTATTTTCCCAAATCTACTTGAAAAAGAGATTCCGTTAGGTAATGGGTTGATTTCTAATTCACATAGATGAAATCGAAAGGACATTCTATGAATTTATACTATAAGATCGAAAGAAGATTAATGTCATTGATGATGACCCAGCCTATCTATGAGTATCTAACACTATTGAGCTACACAACTATCCTTATGTAACATCAATTCTGATCCGACACCCTTAGATTTCTTTCTAATTGCTTGAATTTCTAAAATTTTAGTTTAACTGTGACTTTTGATATCGAAACCCTTTTTAGTAAATTAGGTGGAATCCTCCATCCTTTGTTCTTAATTGCTGCAAATGAATTGATTTACAACCTAAATTGCTTGATAGAATTCCATACACTATATCACTCTCTGTGAGATTCAACCTTGACTCTTAGTTGGGTATTTTTATTGACAATGATCACTTATCCTCTTAATAGTTTTTGAGAATAGTTTGAGCTTTATCAGTGTCCTAGGGTGTCTACGAAGCCCTGACAGTAGGATCTTATTTATGTTTGCTAGGCCCCACTTCTATAAATGAAGGACTACAAACATTTAAAAAAGTTTCCTTTCTTTCGTACTCTAGAACATGCATAGAACTGTGCCATAAAAAACTTATTTGGACTTCGGTGTTTCTCAAATCAGTTCGACTACCCTTCATACTTAGGGTGGTTAAAATAGCAAAGCCTGGATCCTTATCGATGAGTTACTCTTAGATAAAGTCTTGAAAAAGTAAAGAGACTACAAAAGGGCTTGAGAGTAGCCTATTAGTGTGCTTCAATTTATTGATTTAGAAAAATGCACCCTTATTCGCATGAATACTGCGTTTGAGCTAAAAGCTTTTTGTACTCCTAGGCTCTCTTCTCTAAAAATTGTTTCAGGTAACACCCTTTAAGAGTGAAGTATGTTTTAGAGCTTGGATAGTATTTTCACTCGAAAATATATTATGAGTTGCGATGTTATATGCCAATAGTAGTAGAAGTGCCCAGAGTTAGAAGTATGCATTTAGAGGTGTAGTAACCTAAGAAATGGGGATAGTTATTGAGTAAAGTGTGTAGGTGCAGTCATGTACCCAGTAAGTCATTAATGAGTTGTTTTCCTTTATGTGTAGGCTAAGGGATAATATTTTTTTGTGGATTTCATGATACAAGGTAGAGAAATAGTTACTAGTTAGGATGAGTCAAAGTATACTTAACCAAAAAGGAGTTAATGATGATGTGTCAATGCGTTAGTAAAGACCAAGTATAGGTGTTGATTCGAAGAGTAGAGTATTCATGATGTGATAGATCTATGCTAGGCCAATGATTTTGATGGGAGAGCCCCATGATATTCAGAGGTTTATAGATTTAATTAGGCAATGATGTATAGTGAATGGATAAATAGTAATTATGTTGTGAAATAGAAGGTGATTGTAAACTTTAAATAGGTAGACGAGACGATAAAGGTTGATTTCTTTTCATGAAGTCTTAGTAGGCGAGTGTTTCTTAATTTTATCTAGCAATCATAAGATAGTATAATATATGAGCAATTATATTGATATCCGTGTTTACTACTAGACACTAAGATTGAATTTGAGATGAGTATCATGATAAAAAGCATGCCTACATAAGGATCATGATGTTAGTTTTGAGATCTGATCTAGTAGGTTTGACATAAAGTAGGCGAGGAATTAAGCTGCTACTTTGCAATAAATGTGAGTGGTAAAAGTAGGGTATTATGACTCTTAGATGTGAGAAATAAAGTGTGGCTAATTATGTCATTAGATTAGCAAGAGAATTAAGAGGTGCACCCGAGATTATATGTAGTCAGACGAGTTTCTAATTAAGTTTATTATTTTCTATGTTTGCGTAGATAGTATTGGAGTAGGCTAATGTAAGCATTATTTATTACCCTTAAGAGTTCGGTCGAAGGGATCATATATTGCCAATGATGAGCCTCTTAAATATAATTCAAGTTTTCTCCACTTAGGTAGATATAAACATAGAAAGAGGGTATTAGTGGGCTATGAAGGTGAAGTCAGACTATTAAAAGTTAGATCAGATGGCTTTATAAGCTAATGCGGGTAACAATTATAGAAGGACTTCTATAGAAGTACGAAGAAGATAAGAGAAACATTTAAAAAAGAAGCCTTAGAAGGAATTTTAGTAGCTGCGCAAGGAGAGTTCTGTAGCCATGATATTAGCATTTAGCTAGTATTAGTTTAAAGCGAATATAAACTAGTTTAAAGAAGATGGAATAGATCCATAGCTTTAAAGTGTCAGCTCTAGGCCTAAAGAGGAGATGGTAAGGTGAGGAAATAAGTCAACTGTTAAGAATCAAGTAGTGATGTGTCCAGAAAGAGTTATAGTGATATATCAATCCATTCATACTCTAGTGTATTCCTCAAGTTTCAATTGCTACAACACCTTGTTGATGTCTCGCATATCAACATTTATTCCATGACCTATGCTCATACACTTTAGATAGATTCACCTTTATAATTAGTTCCAAGAATTAGAGGCAAATGACTTTTGCCCATTGATCACAACCTTGATTCATAGCGTTATGAGCATCTTCCTCAAGATATTAATCTATTTATATAAGCACTCATGTCTCATGGTATCCTCAGTCTCATGAATTAATAATTTACCCTCAATGACCAACAAAATAATGTTATGCCATGCATATTTGTATATTAGATTTTTTGAATGAATCATGCTTATGATCTTTTGCCCTAAGCTCTTTCAGTGATCCTTTCAAGTTTTTGGAGTCACTTGATGATAGTAGTTGAGTAATGATAGATAGGAGAGGGTTGATGTTTCTTATTGTGATAGTGGTGTTTTCTTATTCCATCTATGGTTGTAAATGTGGAGAAAAAATGAGATGAAGCTTTGCTATCAACAATAGTAATTGCGTGAAATTTCAGTTGGTAGAGATGATGAGAAAATGAGGAATTTTTGGAAGGATTGGTTAGTAGGAGTCCATGGAGTGGTTATAATACTAGACTTGAATGTGGTGTATCGATAGCATGGTGATGAATGCATGATGCATTAGGTGTTTCTTAATTAGGACTCGAAGTACAATAAGAGTAACTTCTTTCCCTTCCATACTCAGTTAGACCGTCATTCTAGGACGAATGATCCAAATGGGGAGATATTGTAAAACCCCAAAAATATCTAAGCTAAGACCCGAATCATTATGTAACACCTCGCAACTCTATTCTTAAAATCTGAATGGTTCATCATAAGAGTATGAGCTTGAAAAGAGTGTTGCCCTACTTGCGAATGTGTATCAAGACCCTTTACCAAATGTATCAAGGGTATCAAAAGTGATCTAGGGTCATAAGGGACCTCAAACACCAAGCCAAGTTCAAAGCATTCCTATCGGCTAAGTTCTCGCATGAGTTCATATAAAGGTCAATTTCAAAAGATTATATCTCTTAGAATATATTGAATTAGGAGGCCCATGACCTTCAAATTAAAGGTCTATGAGCCTTTTTTTCAATGCCACCGAGTTTGCATCAATTAGAGTTCAGAGTAAAAAGTTATGGTCATTTTACTGGAATATGTCCGGGCTAAGGAATTCGTTGGCGACTCGATGAATAGTTTGGTGAATCAACGAATTAGCTTGCTGAAATGTCCTAAAAACCTTACGTCACTATCTATTTTTGTGATCTAAAGCCTTATTTGGTGAACTGCTGAATATTTTAGCGTGGAGACCCCCTGATCGCTGATTTGGCTGACGAGATTCATTCAAAGGTTGTTTTCTTTTACTTTTATGGTTTTCTTAAGATCCCGTAAGAGTATTCGTGACCATTTACCCTCAATTAACTTCCCTAAGTCATCTTATAAACTAATATCATCATTATACGTATAGAAACTCTCAAAATCCCTAATTCTCCTTCTTTTAAAGATCAAGAACTCCAAGAAAAGGATTTCTCCAATATCTCAAGATCTAAAGTATCTAAATTCAAAATTCTCTTCAAATACCTAAGGTTTTCAATCCAAGACTCTTCTCCACACTTCATCTTCAATGATTTTCTTCAAGTTTCTTCAAGAATATTATTCTTCCAGGTATGTAAGGCTATTAATAGTGATTGATTGAGTTTGTCCTCATGCCCTACATCTAAATTCATCTAGTAAGAGTTAAATCCAGTGTTCTACTCAAAGTTCCATGATTTTCCCTAAATTATAATTGTGTTCCGAATTTGAGCTTATTCTCCTAATCTGAGATTTTGATATTTTATATATTGATATCCTTGAGTTGTTGTTCATGCTTATATTTCGCATGAAACCTAGTTGATGAGATTTTTATTGAAAGCCTTTGTGCATTTTATTTACATGCATTGATTTTAAAATTTTAATGTGAGTACAAGAGTATTTTAAAGTATCTTTTGAGAAGAGTTTGAGGGAACATAAATGATTAAAAAAGTATTGTTTTAACATTGAAAAAAGAACTACTATTTTTAAGAATATCATAAATAGTTTTCAAAAGCATTTCAGCCTGATAAAGAGAAGTTCAGTTACCCCTTAAAGAAGTTATTATTTTTCACATTTAAAAGAGAGTACTATTTTTAGAAAAGTATAAAGAGTTTGCAGAGTATTTCAGAAAGATTAAGTACATTTTAGTTACCTCCTAAATAGACCATTTTAGTAATTACCTCAACGCATTGACTATTTTACATGAGCATACAATTATATATTTTTGGAATAGTATTGAGCAACGATTTGGGGGAGAGTTTAGATAACTCACAACCCCCAAAAACTACATACCCAATGTAGACAGGATCGTACCGTAAGACAGGTCACTTCTCACCTACCTCAAGAGGGCTTTTTAGTAGATTAAGTAGTTCTGTTGAGTCCTATACTCAGGCAAGCTATGGGGAGGCTCTTGAAATGTGGGTAAGATGTTGTATTGTCACAAGGCTTCTATTGATGGTTTTCGGTTAGAGAAACTTCCCAGTAAAGTAAAGTAAATAATATTTTTATATATACATTTCAGTGCAGTATTTACTATAATCGCATTCCTACAGTAATAGCTTAACTTATTTTCATCATGATTTATACTATATTTCAGTTAATTTAGTTTCAGTTTTTCAGTTCAGTTATTTATTTTATTCATCCCTATAACATACTCGTACATTCTATGTATTGATTTCATTCGACCTACATATTTTCATGATGCAAATTTAGGTACTTAGGATCATCAATAGGTGTTTCGTTGAGATCTCATCATCCACTCGTCAGCTTTGGGTTAGGCCTCCTTTCTTTTGGAGGATTCTAGTTTTATGATTTGTTAATAGTAGCATTTTCAGGTGTCGTGGGTCTTGTACCGACACCTATCTTTATATAGTAGAGGCTTCTAGTATGTTTTGGTTAGTCTTGCAGTATTCTTTCTCATATGTTTTATTTAAAACTTTATGTTTAATACTAAATATTTTCAGATAACATTGAGACTTAGCAAACTGTTTTTAAACAATTGTTCAGTTTTTATTCTTGTGTATTCTTGAGTTTGTCTTCTGCTTAGTAGTTAACCAGGGACCAACAAGGGTTCTCGAGTGCCGGCCACGTCTAGGGTGTAGGCTCGGGGTGTGATACATAGGATTCCGCTGCCTCCACCACCTTATTAATGTACCTAGCCAACACTGATTTTTTTCCATGGATCTCTGATCTCCGCCATTTATCTACCCCAATGCCTCTCCCGATCAAACTCCTCGATAATGCATCTCCTTTGCAACGAATATGCTCACTTTCATCGCCATCATTGATGTCTTCACCATGGCCATACATTTTTCCTTCGGGCCCATTTTTTTTCTACATATAGAAATATAATACAAAGACATTTGAACAAGTAATTAGGTTGAGAGAAAACATAGGAGAAAAAACGGCTTATATGGCAAAGTTGTACGGGAAGCAAAGAAAAACACAATCAGTGTATTGTTTGACTTTACTCATGTAATTTTGGGGGAACATGTTACGTGGCATTTTATTTCTTAAAATTTTTTTTCAAATCCCATATCAGTATCACAAATATTTTATGAATGTTAATGTTGGTCCTTATCATTTCAAATTAAAGACATATTGAAAAATAACAATTAGTAATATAAATAATATATACTATAAAAAGATCTAATAGTTAGAATTATGTTTTGCATTGTTGTTTGATACTAAGGTGATATATGGACATGTACGATAAAATTAATATCTAGGTAAGGACATTGGATAGAGACTCATGATATTTTTCATTGTTGATAAGACTGCGTCAGAGTTCAATTTTTAACTCATTTTTACTTGTATTGGTGAATGGTGATTAATGAATTGACTCAGAAAATACAAGGAAATGTGTCATTCTGTATCATGTATGTTATTTGCAGATCATACAATGGTTCTGATCAACTAGATTGGCGGCAATGTTAATTCTAGGTTTGAGGTTTTGGCAACAAACACTGAAATTTAAAGGACTCAAGTTGAGCAAGACCAACACTTTATACTTGGACTGCAAGTTCAATTAAGTAATGCATGAAGAATATATGGAGGTTACATTTGATGTACAAGTCATCTATAAAAAAAAGGAGTTTCATATATCTTCTGTCTATTATCCAAAGTAATGGGAAAATCGATGAGAATGTCAGACATCATATTGATGCATGATAGATAAAATGTAGGCTCATTACTGGAGTCTTGTATTATAAGAATATGTCATCAAAATCTAAAGAGAGTTTCTACGAAGTAGTAGTTAGACCAGCTATATTGCATCGATAAAAATATTGGTCTGTAAGGAACTCTCATGTTCATGAATTGGAGGTTGCACAAATAAAGATGTTGAGATGGATGTTTGTGCATACTATGAAAGTTAGAAATAAATATATTCGAGACAAGGTAGAAGTAGCCTTAATGAAGGACAAGATGCAAGAAGTAAGACTGAGATTATTCAAGCATGTGAAGAAGATCAATGCCTACAGGAGGTGTGAGAGGTTTGGTATAGATGAGTATGTGATAGATATATAGAGGTAGGCTTAAAAGTATTGGGTAAATGTGATTATGAGTATGCGATAGATATATATAAAAAGTATTGGGTAGATGTGATTAGCCGAACATGACCCAGGTCTACCTTGCGAAGGACCTGACCTGAGATAAGAGGTCATAGAGGATATGGATTAGGATAGAAGGTTCATTAGATTATTGTGAGTTGTCTCATTTTTCATTCACATTAGTAGTCGTAATTCTACTTTCGGAGTTTCTAGTTATTCTTTTCTATTACTATTTTTTGTTTTTGCACTTCAACAATTGTATTATTTTATTGTATTGCTTATATTTTTAGTATGCTTTTGTCATGCTTTCTTTAGTATTTTATCTTTGTTTCTATTAACCTGTAGTTTTCTTTGTTCAATTTTATTTACTTGAGCCGAGAGTCTATCAGAAATTACATCCCTCTATCACCAAAAATAGAGGTAAGATCTTCATATACATTACCCTTTCTAGACCTTATCATTTATGGAGCTATACTAAATATGTTATTGTTATTAGCATTTGGTACATTTAAATTTTTAACTAACATTAGTGTATTATGTTAAAGCTAACCCTAGGCGCCTTAATTACTTGTGGATGTTCACAAATTTTGACAATCATTTTGTGATAAGTTTAAATATTGATGTGTTATTTTAAAGGTAATATAATCCTAAAAAAAATCTGAGTATCAAAAAATTTATATATTAAAGAATTAAATGTATATATTTTAAAATAGGAAAAGGTGCAGAAGATAGAAAACAATGAAGAGATCTAACACAAACGTATATGGAAATAACATAAGAAAAGCTTTTTCAAAACATAATATTGAGGACCTTATGACGATATACTAAAAATACTCTTGATTAATGTGGAGAGAAAGATATATGTGAAAGATTCAGTAGATGGAAATATATTCATATTCTATTGTTATAACTGGGTTTGATTACATAAAGAAAATAGAAAATGTTTGGAACCACTTCTTTTTTTTAAAGACGATATGTAATGGATATAAACTAACTGAGAAGTGATGATTTGATCAAATAGTAACTAAAGGTTGAATGTGTAATAGAAAATATCACAAGAATCTAATCGAAATTATACATAATTAAAGGATTCAAAGTGCAATTAGAATTTTATCTGCACATATCTGAAAGTATTGATGTAATTACCCTCCATGTTATTTTCTTCTTTTTCTGATCTTTTCAGTGTTTAGATCTTTCTTGTTGCAAACCCAAGTCATTTAAGACTTGCAGGGACTTATAAGTCGATCGACGAGTCATTCGTTTGATTTTTGTGCAAGTTTCCATAATTTTCACCCTTCGAAACTTGTATTGTTGGCTTTGGTCAAAAGTTCATGAAGACTTTCACGACCCAATTTCTCAGGTCACGATGGTACGTACTATAACCCAAAAGTAGGTTAGCCAACCCATCACGCAGAATGGCAAGTAATAGTATAAGGGTAGAAATAACAGAAATAACACCTAAACCAACAAAACGAGATAGAAGCGGAAGAAACCCAAAAATTATATACAAGAGAATCCCTCCCAGAACCTAGAAGTCTCAAATACAATGTTGTCTTAAATGAAAGTACAAGTCACAAAAGTGGACCGCAACAAGACGTCTCATGGGTAAAAAACTAGCTTAATAAATACAGAAGGAGAAAAGCTGATCCAAGACACCAAAAGCTCACCCACGTCTCTGATCTCAAAAGCTGCAGAAGAAGCCACGAACAATCACCACCAATAGTTGGTACTAGGACTTGTATCCCAAAACTGATGAAGAGTGTTGCATGAGAAAAAAAAGATACTTAGAAGGCATCATAGGCAGACTGAGAAAGAAAGGTAAAGGCAATAAGAAAAGATAGAATCTAGATACAAATAGAGGTCAAAGCGAATACAGAAGAAATCACACGAGCATACCAAAAGTAAATCTTGGTATAGCTAAACTAAATCTAACTGGACCTCATAAGCCCAGAAGGTACACTCTTGCGCAAGTATAAATAAAACCCAAAAGGACCCCCATAAGCCCAACAGGTAAAAGAAGTAGCTAAGTCTACTCGAAGAAGAGTTCAACGAAGCAAAAGCTAGGCACCTAGCCCAAGTAACCACAATATCTGATATTCCAGTCAACTCCCAGCCCAACTAGTAAGAGTTACAATCAATCTAGGCCACCTATCCAGCCTGTCTACTCCCAACCTAGCTGGCAGGAGTGACCTGGGGGTGTGTCAACTCTGTAAAGGATCTCATATATCAAGGCCACCCAGTCAACTCCTAGGGACATAAGCCGCCCAACTAGCAAGAGTGACCGGGGAGCGTGTCGACTCCGAGGAGGATATCATTTATTAAGGTCACCCAGCTAGCCAATCCACTCACACCCGGGGGTGTGTCAACGCCAAAAAGGATCTCAAATATCAGTACAAAGACATCGTGAAATGACGTCCACCCATAATGAATCAACAGAAGGCTCCAAGCCTAGAATAATTCAATCCTAAGTCGTCGTAAAAGCAAAAAACCTCCGGTAATGCTTCGGAGTCACAGAAATAGGGGGAACGAAGATAAAAGTTCTAACAAGCTGCATAGTCACCTAAATTAAGGCTCGTATTATCAGACTCAAGTATGCTACTCCAATCTACAAGGATCTAGTCTATCTGAAACGATGTAGAAGAAAAAGCAATGATAACAAGCTACAAGGATCGCAAGTCTAAGGCAATACTGGTCTACTCCTAGACTAAGGCTGAACATGGTCATCAACAGTAAAACTATCAAATTAATACACAATAGCATGCGCCAACACATATAAACCCCAACTAGCATTGTACTAAACTTGAAACATTGCCGATCAATCCTAAAACATGGTATCTAGGAAGAGAGATAATAATAACTACATGCCCACCCCTAATTCACTCTAATGAACATGCGTTTACAGATTAAAGCCATTTTTAATAGAAAGGAAGTTGTAGCGTACCTGTAAGCCGACCATGCCAGCTCCAAATACAAGGCCAGAGCTTTTCCTTTCCAAACGGCCTCCGAACGCTGCCGACGCTATAAAAAAATATCACAATGTAAATATATTCATGGGATTCATGCCAGAAATTCAAGAATTGACTCCGTGAAAATCTCTAAAACCATGCCCTAAACTTGTGTTCTAAAATAGAACACAATTTGGGGCTCGGAACAGCAGATTCAATCAACATGCAATTTCTAACTACAGCCAACCTTAGGCAGTCTATAAATTAAGCAATTTACCTCAAATGGAGGTTGCCCAACACTTTCCGATCACAAACGCAAGTAGCCACATCTTCTACGATCACTCTGGACTTCAAATCACTGAATTGAAGCTAAAAAAAGGAGAAATCACCAATTCAATTAACCATCGAAGCTTAAAATTGCATCCAAGACTTAAATAAAAACTGCCTGTAGACTGCATAAGTGGTTGATAACGCTCAAATTACTCTCAAAAAATAATTAGAAGAGTAAGGGGTCGTTAACTATAAAGGTACCCAACAAGAGAGTTGGGATCGAATCCCACAAGGGGTGACATAACTCAAATAATTCAATTAGGAAATTAAGAATGCAAACCGATTCATTGTTGCAATTAGGACAAATGGGTGGATGATTCCACCAAATTTACTAAAAGAGTTTTGGAATTAATTATCACAATTCAATGAAAAATAAGGATTCAAACAAGTAAGAGACGATCTAGGGGTGTGGGAGTTGATATCAATATCAAATAGGGGTAGAAGTGCTTGCTCAATAATTCTAGACAAACATAGATAGGCTCTGTAATCATCAATGACAGAAATCTTCTTTCAATCCCAAAACATCATAACATAGAATCTTTTTTCGGTCTCATCTAGGTAAAAACAAATCAACCCAATACCTTGCTAAAATTTATTTTTCGAGCAGATTTGCTAATTAGAATTAAATCACATTTTCTCTTTCGAGCAAACTACATCAATCAAACCTAAAATGCAGGCATTAAGCTATTTACCCATTCCAATTAATCTCTTTCAAGCATCAATCAAAGATCTAAGTTAGGATTAAGTTTGAAACCTTAACCAACTTTTTAACCAAAGCTAAATAGATCAAATCCATGAATATACAATAGAAAATCTGTCACTCCCCAATATAAGGAGGCGTAACTTGAACTCGATACCGTATTCGATTGAGTTAGCCATTGAAACATACTAGCTAACTAAATTGCGGGACAAAAAGATTGGGCAACACAACATCTGAAATGTGAAGCCTTGACCATTAAGGTAATCACCTGAATAACAATAAACCATATAAACAATGGTAGACATGCAAAAAATAAGGAAGTACTAGCTAGCCAAGAAGGCCGCAACTAAGATATACCTACTTACACACACATATATTTATACATGCCAAGCCTATGGGCTGAAGATTGAAATCTACAAAAGAAACCTTGAATTATGTGTCCATAATAGCCTCTACGAGCGACATAAGCACTGCCAGGACTAGGGTCCAACTATACCAAAACTCTACAACAAAAGTAAACATCCTCAGATTGCCTAGGATAAGATGGAGCTTACCAACTGACAGCTGAACTTGAATCCTAGAGGTTGAGTCGATAAGAATCCCTGCCTGAACCTGCTCTCACGAAACAAAAAAGGTAGCGTCCCCAAGAAATGGGACGTTAGTACGAATAAAAATGTACTGGTATGTAATTCAGAAAGTAGAATCCTAAGTAGCTGCTATAATAAGGGTATTAGAGATACCACCTAAAACTAAAACTCAAATAATCTCCATGGCTATGCATGGTGTGCTCGTGTAATTGTATGTCGCGAATACATATATATATATCCAAATGTATGACATACCCAACCAAATGATAGGAATGGTGATGCCTCCGAGTCGCTAACTGGCATCATATTCACCAAATTGTGGCCATCTGTGTCTCATACGTATTGATATAGGCAATAGGCCCCATACCTCTAGATTATAGCTTAGGAGTAGAATGCATAGCATGTCAGGTAGTGGATTCATAATGTATATATGTTACAAAAATCATGTTGTCAATCTTGGCCTATTTGTACTCTTTTTCTAATAATCCCGTAATCACTTTTGTATAACATGTAAATGTCTCATGGAACCTCATATGTTTTTCCTAATAAGCTTGAAATCGTAACTTGACTTTTAGAAAGATAACATAACCTTGAGTATATTCATAAAAAGCTTAGGTGCTTCACTTAGTTCCTACACTTGGTTCCTTAGATAATTTATAAAATAAAGTCTTTCAAATATCAAGTGTTTTAATAGTTTAAACATTTAAGTTATATTTGAGAGTTTTGAAAATCGTGTGTTACTTTAAAGATTTTTGAAATACAGTTTAGCAAGGAAAGAGGGCTGGTTACAAATACTAAATGTCTCCCATGATATTTTTTAGCCACACCACCCAAAGAAGAATAAGAATTCATACATATGGACATATGGACATATAGTCAAGGAAGCCGATAAAATGACATGTAGATGTCGAATACCCAATTTATCCAAATGAGTGGAATATCAACCTAATAGTATCATTAAAATAATTCATCTGTGATCCCAATGCCTTTCACAGAAGATATTTCTAGCAATAGAATAGTAAAATATCGCGTTTGACATTTTAAGAATTTTCCAGGAGACGTGCTAAAATGAAGGACGAATTCTAGCCTTAACATACCATTCCAATGAACGCTCGAATGCCTATAGTTTCTTCACAAATGTCATTCCTTACATCCTATGCTTCACAAACACTATATATACACAGCAGGTACACACGTATAAACAATTTATAACCGAGCTTAAATCAGAAGATATGCCATATGGGCCTTACTTGACTAAATGTCCATAGAACTTCGTAAAAATAATCATAAAAGAGTACTGAGATGATTACCTTAGCAAACCAAGTGTAAAAATTTGATAAACACCAACAACTACCAAGTTATATCTTCAAAAACTAGCTCCAAACGTAGCTAATAGAAAGGGAGAATGATTGACACGTGTAGAGATCACGTTTCTAGGCACGGGGGCAACTTTTAATGATAGAAATCGCTAAAAACTAATCTTCATCATCCAAGAACTTCATTAGGACCCTCTCTTAAGCTTTCTTACTTGTTAGTGAGTGAAAATAATTTTTTTATTAGTTAAAATGTCGAGTTACTGACATACCATATTTTTTGACCCGACCCGATTCGTGACACGGATTCTGCACAGTCAGCAGTAAAGCACTATAACGTTTTACTCCAATGTCGATTTTATGTGAGATTTTGTGTTTTGCAAACTAGACTTGTAGATCATGATGTCACAACTCGATTTCTCGGGTTATGGTGGCCCCTACCACCCCACCTATAGGCCAGCCGAACCCGATCCCAGAACTAAACAATAATGGGACTGAGGGTGGAAACTAACCTCAACTAAGCGGAAGCACAAATCATAACACGTAAAGAAGGCTGAAGCAAAACCAAAACTATATATACAAGACACATCCCAGAACCTGGAAGTCACATGTACAGAACTACTAACAAGAGTACAAGTCCCAAAAGTGGAGCACAAAAACAAATTGTCTCGAAAGCAAAAGACAAGTCAAAATATAAATACAGAAGAAGGCAGGTAATCCCAGAACGCCATGTGCTCACCCTCGTCTCCTAGACAGACAGTTGCAGGCTCGAATTCAACGCTGAGAACTGGTGCTCAGACTTACATCACAAAAACAGATGCAGAGTGTAGCATGAGTACCAAAACAACAGGTACCCAGTAGGCATCATAGGTCGACTGAGAAAGAAAGGTAAAAACGAGTAGACAAGATAGAATCAAAACACAACAGAGGTTAACAAAATTGGAAAAGAGTAAACAGAAAGCAAAGCTAAGAATAACACACTAAACCCAACTGGGCCCCCTGTAAGACCCGCTAGCCACACTCAAACACAGACAAACAAGAACCCGAACGGAACCCCATAAGCCCGACTTGTTCACACAGAGAATGTATGCTACGAAAAATAGGAACCCAACCCCAAAAGCCTTAACACCCATGGGTCTTGAACCTAATAAAGATAATAACAGGACCCCGCCCAATCATCAGTCACAAGCTGGAAATAACGGAATCGAATCGCGTAAAGTCAGCCTTGGACCAGAAATCACACCTCTCGCTCAACGGTCTCGAGCTAGAAATAACGGACCCTAACTGTGTAATGTCAGCCTCGTACTGGAACAAAACATCCTACGCTCAACAGTCTAACACTGGAAATACCGGATCCAACCAGGTAATGTCAGCTGCGGGCTGGGACTAGCAACCTACGCTCGATGGCTCGCGCAGGAAATAACTGACTCTAATCGTGTAACGTCAGCTGTGGACTGGAGCTAGAGCCTACACCGAATAGTCTCACACTGGAAATATCGGATGTTAACCGGGTAACGTCAGCTGCGGGCTGGAGCTAGCAGCCTACACTCAACAGTCTCGCGGTGGTAATACCAGACCCCCAACCGGGTAACGTCAACTGCGATCTAGAGCTAGCCACCTCGAACCGGATAAAGCCACCACCAACCAACTCAACACAAGGCTAGACACCGCAGGACGCCGCCCCCACAAGGATATCAATCGAAGGCTCCCAGCCTATCACAACCCAACCATCAATTGGTGCAATAGCTAAATCTTCGAGCAGCACCCCAGAATCGCAGAGATAAGAGAGAAAGAATAGGAAGATCCGAAAAGCCACGAAATCGCCTAAACTAAGGCTCATACAATCAGACCCAAGTCTGTTATACCATTCTACAAGGATCTAGTCTATCTGAATCGACATCGGATACATACTCAAGTCAAACAGGTGCATGGGACTAAGGCAGTACTACCCTAACCTATTCTAAGGTTGGAAAACAATCAAACAAATCAACAGAATCAAAGCAATCATCCCGAACCCACACATCCAACAATAGATAACCACCCAACAGGTAACACACAACAAATCAACAACAACCCAAAATCAGCAATCCCACACTAAGGCATGATACTAACCCCGAACAGTCCATAAATCAACTCTAAATGAAGAAAATCAGAGAAGAAGAATAGAAGTACTAATTACCCAACCCAGATTCACACAGGTCGGGAAGTAAGCAAACATTCAAGCTCAATCTAGGAAGAAAGGAAGCCGTAACCTACCAGAAGGCCGATTAGGCACGCTCCAAATCACTTCGCCGGAGCTTTCCCCTTTCTAAGGGCCTCAGACTGCTACCGTGTTGCGAAAAATAGAGTCACAGCGTCAATACGGTCGTTTAGAGACAAAAAACATCAAAATTGGAGACAGACTAATTTTGGAGTCAAAATAGGGAAACATGGGACCCACTCCGGATATTCCAGAATTGACTCCATGAAGAGGTCCCTAACCCTCCCGCGAATTTGTGTTCCAAAATGGAACACATATCGAGGCTCGGATCAGCTCCAAACAACCAACACAAGAAATACAAAACTTAACAACTATAGGCCTAGGATAGCAACTTACGCCTCGAATTCACAAAAATCAAGGAACACCCAACGGAAACCGAGCCAAGACCCACACTGCCAATGAGAATCTGAACGTCTGGGACTTCGAATCACCGCAAATTGATATAAGATGAGGGAGATAAGAAATTCTAAAATTTTCCTGCAAATGAGCTCGACCTCAAATTATATAAACTTCCAAGCACGCATACCTCCGCGAACATGCCAACTCACCCGCGAACGGGGAGGGGAAACAGGCAACACTCTGCGAACGCAGAGAAAGGACTCCCTTAGGCCTCCCAAACCTCCGCAAATGCAGAGCCCCATCCGCAAATGCGGAGAAGGAGATCACCCTACCCCACAGACCTCCGCGAACACGGATCAACCCACGCGAATGCGGAGAACAATGCCTCACACGTCTGCAAACGCGGCCTCTAGCCCGTGAACGCGGAGTAGACAACCCTATACCTCCGCGAACGCAGAGCCTATCTTGCGAACGCGAAGAGATAGAGAGTCTGCAGACACCAGCTACACCAGGTGTATTTTGGGGTTTCCTAAAACTTCGACAAGGTGCTCGAAATTTTTTTGGAACCCCGTGCACGTAAACGAGATATGCTACCCCATCAAATTCGATGTTCCGGACTCAATGGCGCAGTCAAAATTTCCATACGAGGTCATTTCGACAAAAAGTGGGTCGCACACCCATTGGGCCATTTTAGCAAATTTCTACTAGAGGCCTCGTAATTTGATCGGAAGATCCTAGAAGTTCTCGAAGGGTCATTCTAGACCAAACTCGGCATTTCGAAACTAACCACACTAATGGAATTCTCATCCGAGTGCGTTTACCAAGTATGTTAACTAAAGTCAACTTTAAGCCAAATTTCGAAGGCTAAAGAGCTAAGTTGTCCCAGAATCATATCGAAACCCCGAGACTCATGCCAACCATGCTTCTAGCCTAATTTGGCCGTTTCGTAGCTGATGGAATCGTCAGAATTCCCATCTAAGGTCGTTTACCTGAAGTTATGACTGAAATCAACTTTTCAAGGTTCAAAAGCTCCAGAACAGGAAAACAGGCATAAAACCCGAACGAACGACCAGGCGACCAAACCTACAGTGCCAGCAATTAAGAAATGACTTGGGATCGTTACAGAAAAGCTCTAATCGACAAAAAAGAGGCACAAACATGAGCTAAAACTAAAGGTTCATTACAACATCCACTACTAAAAGGACTTTCGTCCTCGAAAGTAATAGTCAAGAAGCACCTGAGGGCTCAAATAAGCTGGGGAATTGCTCCCGCATCTCCCGCTGGGTCTCCCAAGTAGCCTCCTCGACTAGACGGTTCCTCCAATGGACCTTAACTACAGGAATTGCTCTCAACCTCAGCGGCCTCACATCTCTTGCAAAAATAGCAACTAGCTCCTCGATATAGGTCAGGCGATCATCTAACTCAACGGCATCATACTGGAGTACATGAGACTCATCTGGCACATACCGGCGCAGCATAAAAACATGGGAAATTGGATGAATAACTGAGAATGCTTGAGGTAGAGCTAACTCATAGGCCACCTCACCAACCACCCTCAAAATCTCAAAAGGCCCAATATACCTGGGGCTAAGCTTGCCCCGCCTCCCGAATTTCATCACGCCCTTCATGGGCGATACTCGGAGGAATACTTTGTCTCCAACATGAAATCTCAACGATCGACGCTTGTGATCTGCATAGCTCTGCTGTCTACTCTAAGCCGTCATGAGCCTATCCTGAATCAACCTCACATGCTCCAAGGTCTCCTGAAACAGATCTGTACCTCTCGGCCTAGGCTCCGTAGACTCAAACCAACCAACTGGAGTGCGACAACGCCTACCATATAAGGCCTCAAATGGGGCCATCTGAATGCTGGAATGGTAGCTGTTGTTGTACGCAAACTCCGCCAAATGCAAGAAATAGTCCCACTGGCCTCCAAAATCCATAACACAGGCCCGCATCATATCCTCAAGAACCTAAATAGTACGCTCTGACTGGCCATCGGTCTGCGAGTGAAAAGCTGTGCTAAGATAGACACAGATGCCCAACTCCTCTAGAAGTACTCTCAAAAAGCTGAAAGTGAACTGTGAACCTGATCTGGAATGATAGAAAAAGGCACACCATGTAGATGGACTATCTCTCGAATGTAGATAGGAGCTAACCTCTCAGCACTAAGGAAGAATGAACTGGGATGAAGTGTGCTGACTTGGTCAATCGATCCACGATGACCCAAATGCTGTTAACACCTCTAGAAGTTCGTGGTAACCCCACAACGAAGTCCATGGTGATACGCTCCCACTTCCATCAGGAATGAGTAATCTCTGCAACTCTCCACCAGGCCTCAAATGCTTGGCCTTCACCTGCTAGCAACACAAGCAACGGGACACATAGTCTGAGACGTCCCTCGTCATACCGCTCCACTAGTAATGCTGCCTCAAATCACGATTCATCTTAGCTATGCCCGGATGGATAGAATATCTGGAATCATGGGCCTCACTAAGAATAAGGTAAATCAGATCATCAACTAGAGGAACACACAAACAGCCAGAAAACCTCAAAATCCCATCTGAATCTAGGGTAACCTACCATGTATCACCTACCAAAACCCTGCCCCTAAGTGCCACCAATGCCTCATCCTCAAACTGGCGACTATGGATCTGATAAAGTAGAGATGACTGAACCCCCACATAAGCTAACACCTAGCTGGAATCTGAAATATCAAGCCTGATCATCTGATTGGCTAAAGACTGAATATCCATATCCAAGGGCCACTCCAAAAATGAAAGGAAGGCTAGACTACCCATACTCCTTGTCCTCTGACTCAAGGCGTCCGCTACTATATTAGCCTTACCTGGGTTGTAGAAAATAGAGAGGTCATAGTCCTTCAAAAGCTCAATCCAATGGCGCTGCCTTGAATTAAGATCCCTCTAGCTCATAATGTACTGAAGGCTTCGGTGATTGGTATAGATCTCACAATGAACTCCATAAAGGTAATGCCTCAAGATCTTAAGCATAAAAACTACCGCTGCAAACTCCAAATCATGAGTGGGGTAGTTGCGCTCTTGCAGCTTAAGCTGCCTCGACGCATAAGCAATAACTCGGCCCTGCTGCATCAGAACACAACCAAAACCAATGGCACATGCATCACAATAAACCGTGAAGCCCTCGCCCTCAACTGGAAGAATCAATATAGGAGCGGTGGTACGCAACTCCTTAAGCCTCAGAAAGCTCCTCTTACACTCCTCCGACCACCCAAAGGGAACATCTTGGCTAGTCAACCGAGTCAGGGGTGCTGCTATAGTAGAGAATCCCTCGACAAAGCACCTATAATACCCTGCCAATCCGACGAAGCTCCGAACCTCAGTCACAGAGGTGGGCCTAGCCCAATCACGGATAGCCTCAATCTTCGTCGGATCCACCATAATGCCATCCTTGGACAGCACGTGCCCCAATAATGCTACATACTCAAGCCAGAACTCACACTTTGATAACTTGGCATAAAACCGATGATCTCTCAAAGTCTAGAGCACTATCCTCAGATGCTGCTCATGCTCACCATGGCTGCGTGAGTATACCAAGATTTCATTAATGAAAACAATGAAGAAGGAGTCTAGATACGGCCTGAATACATGAGGCATCAAATCCATGAAAGTGGCAGGGGCATTAGTCAACCCAAAAGACATCACTAGGAACTCATAATGGTCGTAACGAGTCCTAAATGCTATCTTGGGGATGTCCGCTGCTCTAACCCTCAACTGTTGGTAGCCAGATCTCAAGTTAATCTTTGAAAACACTGCGGCACCTTGAAGCTGGTCGAGCAGATCATCAATACAAGGCATGGGGTAACAGTTCCTCACCGTCACATTATTCAGCTGCCTATAATCAATACACATCCGCATGGTGCCATCCTTCTTCTTCACAAACATGACTGGGGCACCCCAAGAAGATACACTAGGCAGAATGAACCCCTTACCCAAGAGGTCCTGAAGTTTAACATTGAGCTCCTTGAGCTCTGCAAGTGCCATACGATATGGAGGAATAGAAATAGGACAAGTACCCGGATCTAACTCAATGGTAAAGTCAATATCTCGCTCTGGGGTAGGCCAGGAAGGTCTGCAGGAAACACATCAGTAAACTCTCAGACTATAGGCACTTAATCGTCTGTAGGGCTCTCTCTACTAACATCTCTAACATATGCCAAGTATGCCAAACATCCGCCAGCCACTAACCTTCGAGCCTAAATATAAAAAATCACTCCGACGGACGCGCACCTACGAGAGCCTGCCACACCACTGGCGGAATACCAGGCAGGGCTAAAGTAACGGTCTTGGCATAGCAATCCAAGACGTTTCGGTGAGGGAATAGCTAATCCATACCCAAAATCACATTAAAATCCACCATACAAAGCACAATAAGATCGACCAGAGTGTCCTGCCCCCGTATAGTCACCACACAGGATCTACAAACCCGATCCACTACTAAAGAATCCCCTACTAGGGTCGAAACAGGCAAAGGCACAGATAAGGGCTCAGACTCACTCCCAAACGAGGCACACAATAAGCCGACACATATGAATAAGTAGAACTAGCATCAAATAAGGCTGAAGCGGACTGATGGCATAAAAGAACCATACCGGTTATCACATCATCAGATTCCTCGGCCTCTGCTCTAACTGGATCTGCACAAAAATGGCCCTGGGTACCTCTATCCCGCGCATCCACTCTACCACCTGTCCTGCCTCTCCGAGAACCTCCCCAACCACCCTGTTGCTGACCTCCTCCCCTAGCTAGAGGTGCTACTGCTGAAATCGGTCTCGCCACCTGAGGAGCTGGTAAAGCTGATCTGGTGACAGGGCACTCCTTGGCCCAATGATAAAGTTCCTCACATGTAAAGCAACCCTGCGAAGGTCTGCCCACCGCTGAAGGTCGGCCACCCCGACCTAGTGAACCTACCTGGAAACCACCTCGGGCCGGCACTATGCCCACTCTGCCAGTGCTGGTCACCCTCTGAGATCTATAAGGAAGCTTTGAACAGCTGACTGGACTGACCTGGCTGGAACCTCTGATATCCCTCGGCCTACGACGGATCCCGTTGAAGCCATCATCTGGCCTTGCCCTATTTCCACTGCCCCCTTGGGCCTCGTGATGGGGCTGCTCAATAGTGCGGGCATGGTCCACCACGTCTAGAAAAGAATGTCCCACTGATAATATAGACCGCGACTCAATCCTCAACTACGGCCTCAAACGTCTAACGAAACATCGGACCCACTCCTCCTTTATAGGTAGAATCATGGTGGCATGACGGGAAAACTCCAAAACTCTTGCTTCGTACTCAGATAATTTCATGGAGCCCTGCTCCAACCTCGAGAACTCATCACGAAGTCGATCCCTGATGCTTCATGAAAAAATCAACCCAAAAAAGCCTCTAAAAACTCTGTCCACGATATCAGTGGTGACCCAGCTGGCCTGGTCTCGATAAAGGAACGCTACCACTTTCTGGCCGATCCATCTAACTGATATGCTGTGAAGTTGGCTCCCCCCGACTCCATTGGGCCCAAAGTCTGCAATCGATCCTGAGAAGTGGTGATAAACTCATGGGCATCCTCCCATGCAGCCCCTGAAAACCTCAGTGGTGAGAGCCTGAGAAACACCCCGAGCATCTTCTGCTCTCGCAGTGGAATAACCCCGTCCAAAAAGTCCGATAGAACCGCGGCCAATGCTGGCAGCTAATGAACCTCTGGCACCGCTACCGCAGGCTGCCTCTGTTATGCTAGAACCGGCTCTGGGACTGGTGTTGGGGCCGGCTGCTGCTGTTGCATACCCCTAATAGAAACTAGGATCTGAGCGAGCATGCCCTGTAAATTAGGGGCGGCAGCTGGTGCTGGCGGTGGCTTGGCTGGTCCCGGCCCCACCGGCTGAGGAGGAATTTACTCTCCACGAGGCTCTGTTTCTCGCTCCAGAATCCTCGCTCTATCGCAGTCTGCTACCGCAGCACCACCTCGACCTCGGGGTCGACCTCTACTGCGCATGCAAGCCATCCTGCAACAGAGTGAAGCAAGTGAGATTTCATGAAACCAAATCAGACACGATGCACAAACAGGAATCAAAACAAGAAAATGTTCTACGGACACCCTGTAGCCCCCCGAGGATAACTCAATGACGTCTCTGCACCGATCCGCAGGACTCTACTAGATATTAGCTCTGTACAAGTAAGACCAATGAACCCGGGGCTCTGATACCAACTTGTCATGATCCAATTTCTCGGGTTATGATGGCGCGTACCACCCCACGAGTAGGCAAGCCGAACTCGATCCGGAGCTGAACAGTAATGGCACTGAGGGTGGAAACAAACCTCAACTAAGTAGAAGAATAAATCATAACACTTAAGGAATGCTGAACCAAAACCAAAACTATATATACAAGACAACTCCCAGAACCAGGAAGTCACATGTATAGAACTACTAATAAGAGTACAATTCCCAAAAGTGGACCAAAGAAACAAACTGTCTCGAAAGTAAAAGACAGGTCAAAATATAAATATAGAAGGAGATAGGTAATTCCAGAACTCCATGTGCTCACCCTCGTCTCCTGGACAGACAGAAGCAAGCTCGAATTCCACACTGAGAACTGGTGCTCGGACCTGCTTCACGAAAACAAATGCAGAGTGTAGCATGAGCACCAAAACAATAGGTACCCAGTAGGCATCATAGGCCGACTAAGCAAGAAAGGTAAAAATGAGCAGACAAGATAGAATCAAAACACAATAGAGGTCAACAGAACAGGAAAAGAGTAAACGGAATGCCAAGCTAAGAATAACATACTAAACCCAACTGGGGCCCCCATAAAACCCGCTAGGCACACTCAAGCATAGACAAACAAAAACCCGAACGGACCCTCATAAGCTCGATAGGTACACAGAGAGAATCTACGCTATGGAAACAAGGAACCCAACTCCCAAAGCCTTAACATCCATGAGTCTGGAACCCAATAAAGATAATACTTAAGCCCCACCAAATCATCATTCATGAGCTAGAAATAACGGAATCGAACCGTGTAACGTCAGCCTTAGACTGGAAATCACACCTCTCGCTCAATGGTCTCGAGTTGGAAATAAGGCACCCTAACTGTGTAATGTCAGCCTCAGACTGGAACTAAACAACCTACGCTCAATAGTCTCATGCTGGAAATACCGACTCCAACTGGGTAACATCAGCTGCGGGCTGGGACTAGCAGCCTACGCTCGACGGTCTCACGCTGGAAATAACAGACTCTAATCGTGTAACGTCAGCTGCGGACTAGAGCTAGCAGCCAACACTCAACAGTTTAACGCTGGAAATATCGGACGCTAATCGGGTAACGTCAGCTGCGGGCTGGAGCTAGCAGCCTACACTCAACAATCTCGCAATGGTAATAACGGACCCCCAACTGGGTAACATCACCTGCAGACTGGAGCTAGCCACCTTGAACCGGATAAAGCCACCAACAACAAAATCAACAAAAGGCTACACATCGCGGGATGTCGCCCCCAAAAGGATATCAACCGAACCCTCTCAACCTATAACAACCCAACCATCAATAGGCGCAATAGCTAAATCTTCTGGCAGCACCCCATAATCGCAGAGATAAGAGAGAAAGAATAGGAAGATTGGAAAAGCCACAAAATTGCCTAAACTAAGGCTCATACTATCAGACCCAAGTGTGTTATACTAGTCTACAAGGATATAGTCCTTCCGAATCGACGCTGGATGCATACTCAAGTCAAACAGGTGCATGGGACTAAGGCAATACTACCCTAACCTATTCTAAGGTTGGAAAACAATCACAGAAATCAATAGAATACAAGCAATCATACCGAACCCACGCATGCAACAACTGATAAACACCGAACAGGTAACCCATAACAAATCATCAACCCCATATCAACAATCCCACACTAAGGCATGATACTAACCCCGAACAGACCAGAAATAAACTCTAAATGAAGGAACTTGGAGAAGAAGAACATAAGTACTAATAACTCAACCCAGAATCACACAGGTCGGCAAGTAATCACACATTCAAGCTCAATCTAGGAAGAAGGGAAGTCGTAACCTACCAGAAGGTCGATCACGCACGCTCCAAGTCACTCCGCCGGAGCTTTCCTCTTCCAAACGTCCTCAAACTGCTGCCACGCTGCACAAAATAGAGTCAAGCGTCAATATGGTGGTTTAGACACCAAAAACATCAAAATTGGAGATTGAATAATTTTGGAGTTAAAATCGGGAAACGTGGGACCTGCTCTGGATTTTTCGAAATTGACTCTGTGAAGAGGTCCCAAACCCTTCCCCGAACTTGTGCTCAAAAATGGAAAACCTATCGGGGCTCGGATCAGCTCCAAACAGCCAACACAAGACATACAAAACTTTACAACTATAGGCCTAGGATAGCAACTTATGCCTCAAATTCATGAAAATCAAGGAACACCCAACACAAACCGAGCCAAGACCCACACTGCCAATGAGAATCTGAATGCCTGAGACTTTTAATCACCAGAAATCGATATAAGATGAGGGAAACATGAAATTCTAAACTTTTCAGCCAAATGAGCTCGCCTCAACTTATATAAACTGCCAGGAATGCATACCTCCGTGAACGCGCCAACTCACCCGCGAATGCAGAGGGGAAACAAGCAACACTCTGCGAACGCGGCAAGGAGCCCCCGAAAGAGGAGGCAAAGGGTCCACACCTCCGCGAACGTGGAGAGAGGACTCCCTCAGGCCTTCCAGACCTCTGCGAATGCGAAGAAGGAGATCACCCCACCCCACAGACTTCTGCGAATGCAGAGCAACCCACGCGAACTTGGAGAACAAAGGCTCACACCTCCGCGAATGCGGCCTCTGGCCTACGAACGCGGAGTAGAAACCCCTACACCTCCCCGAACGCGTAGCCTATCTCGTGAACGTTGAGAGATAGAGTGTCTGCAGACACCAGCTGTGTTTTGTTTTGGGCTTTCCCAAAACTCAGACGGGGTGCTTGGAGTTCATTCGAAACCCCGTGCACGCAAACGAGATATGCTACCCCATCAAATTTGACGTTCTGGACTCAATGGTGCAGTCAAAATTTCTATATGAGGTCTTTTCAAAGAAAAGTGGGTCCCACACCCAATGGGCCATTTTATCCAATTTCTACCGGAGGCTTCGAAATTTGATCAGAAGCTCCTGAAAGTTCTCGAAGGGTCATTCTAGACCAAACTCGTCATTTTGGAACTAACCACGCTTACAAAATTCTCATCCAAGTGTGTTTACCAAGAATATTGACAAAGTCAACTCTAAGCCAAATTTAGAAGGCTAAAGAGCTAACTGGCCCCAGAATCATATCGGAAGCCCCGAGACTTAGGCCAACCCTGCGTCTAGCCTAATTTGGCCCCTCCACAGCTGATGGAACCATCAGAATTCTCATGTGAGGTTTTTTACCTTAACTTATGACTGGAATCAACTTTTCAAGGTTCAAAAGCTCCAGAACAGGAAAACAGGCGTAAAATCAAAACAAACGACCAGGCGACTGAACCTACAATGCCAGCAAGTAAGAAAAGACTTGGGGTATCTACAAGAAAGCTCTAACTGATAGAAAAGAGGCACAAACACGCTAATGACCTGAAGGGTCATTAGAATCGATTTTATAGGTCATGGGCTTTTTAACTCTTTATATATTTGGGGAAAACATCCAAGACATTTGACCCAATGCTTAGAAAATTTATTAGAGAAACATCAATAACTTTTGACGTCCTTTGTTTCGCTAATTTTATTGACTTCAAAACGTAAAATACGACCATTATGCTATTATGATACCTCATTACACATTATTCTTAGAATATTTGACACTTATAGGCTTATCCCGGAGGTATGAGTTAATTTAAATCTTTCAACCGAGCGAGTTGCTACCCGAGCCATTTCTTTAATCTCAAACTTTTATTTGAGCAATTCCTTTTCCCTAAAACTTTAGATTAGTTCATTGATGTTGCCACCCATTTGTAATCTTATTCTCCAATGTATTATATCAAGTTATATACCCCTCATATAACCACGCCACAGTACGCCAAATATAAGCAAGAATACAATAAAAAACTATGGGATCCCACATTCTCCCCCTTAAGAACATTTGCGAACGAATGGATCTAGACAATTCCTTGGTTGAATTTTTGTTCGCTAGTACTTTATTTTCGAGTCTATATTTGTTACTGCTTCAAACATAAAGTCAAATTTGAAAATTCCAACTACTAAGCTTCGCATAGCTATCTCGCAACAATACATGTAAATTGCACTTTCAAGTAACTTAAAATGCACTTATGTTTTTGTAAAAAAAATAATTATCAATTATCGAAATGTGACTCACCTTAAATCATAAACAATTGGGGTTCCTTTGTATAGGATAAATCTTCAGCAATGTGAATATTTTGAATGGGCATAATATGTTAAGGATCTCCAATGCACTTTCGCAACAAAGATACATGAAATAGATGATGGACTTCATCAAATTATGAAGGCGAATCAAGTTCTTATGCCACCCTACTGGTCTTTCGAATAATCTTATATTGTCCAACATACCAAGTGTTGAGCTTCCCTTTCTTTCCAAATCGCATGACCCCTTCATAGGTGATACTTTTAGGAAAACCCAATCATCGACTTCAAACTCTATGTCTGTCATCGAACATCTGCATAAGGCTTCTGCCGACTCTATGTTGAATGCAGCAGCTCTCTAATAAGCTTAACCTTCTCCGTCGCTTGTTGAACTAGATATGGACCTAGAACCTCTGCTTCCCTGACCTCAAATAAACCGATTGGTGACCTACACTTTCGCTCATATAGTTCTTTGTAAGGGGCCATCTTAATACTAGCTTGAAAATTGTTATTATAATCAAACTCAATAAGAGATAGATGTTCATCCAAATATTTTTAAAAATTTAGTACAAATGCATGTAACATATCCTCAACAGTCTGAATAGTACGTTCTGCCTTTCCATAAGTTTTTGGATGAAAAGCGGTGATAATATTTACTTGGGTTCCTAGACCCTTCGAAAATGATCTCCAAAAATATGTTGTAAATTGAGCCCCTCGATCCGATATAATAAATAATGAAGCTTCGTGAAGGTGAACAATCTCATGATTGTAAAGCCTGGCATAATCTTTGGCTTAATATGTCGGCTTAACTTGAAAGAAATGAGTAGATTTCATCATCCTATCGATATTTATCATGTCCAATTTCCATAATAGAAGCTCAATATATTGAGTTAGGCCTCCAGGCCTATGATGTTTTTCTTTAACTTTCTGACAATTGGGGCATTTAGCTACCATCTTTGCAATATGTTTTTTCATGTCATTCGACCAATAGATATGTCGAAGGTCCCGATACATCTTTGTCGCTCCAAGGTGAACTGCATATCTAGAATAATGGGCGAATGAAAGAATCGTTGTACGGAGATCTCCAACTGTCGATACACAAAAGCGACCTTAGTATCTAAGGACTCCATCTCCAGTTAACTCAAATAAAAATTGTTGCTGCTGTGGAATTCTTTCCCTCAATTTCCTAAGCTCAGGATCTTCATGATGCCGCTTTTACACTTCTGTAACAAAGGAAGATTCTGCCATATTATGAACGACAACACCTCATCCCCCTGCATCAACCAAGCGCACCTGCAAATTAGCTAGCTGGCATAGGTCTTTTGTAATTTCAACCTTATCAACTTCAACATGACTTGAACCACCCATGGACATCCAGTTGAGTGCATCAGCAACAACATTAGCTTTGTCGGGATGATATAAAGTGTCAACATCGCAGTCCGTTAATAATTGTAGTCATCTCCTTTGTCGTAGGTTCAAATACCTCAGTTTAAGTAAATACTAAAGGCTCTGGTGGTTGGTTAAAATATCAATATGAACCCCGTAGAGATAATGCTACTAAATCTTAAGGGTAAAGAAAATCGCAACCAACTCAAGATCGTGAGAAGGATAGTTCTGCTCATGTTTCCACAACTGTCTTGAGGCATATGCGATAACCTTACCATGCTGCATAAGAACACAACCTAGGAAAATTCTCAAGGCATCACAAAAATATATAACCCTTATTGCCATCTAAAAGTGTCCGGATGGGTGTTGTGGTAAGCCTTTTCTTTAGTTCATTAAAGCTAAGTTCGCTTACTCGGTTCACTGAAACGTAGTTGCCTTATGTGTCAAATTTTTCTGTGGTGCAGAGATAAAAGAGAATCCATCCAAAAACCTTCGGTAATACCCTGCCAAACAAAAAAAGTTGCAAACCTCTGTTTGATTCAAAGACCTCGGACAAGTCATTACTACTTGAATCATTTGTCCATCAAACTTAATACCATCACTGGTGATAACATGACAATAAAAAGCTACTAAAGTTAGCCAAAAATAACATTTAGAGAATTTAGCATATAACATATAATCTTGGAGAGTCTGCAATAGATCTTGCAAGTGGTCCGCATGCTCGGATTCCGGTCGTGAATATATCAAGATATTGTAATAAACAAAATCACAAATTCGTCCAAGAATTGTTTGAAGACCCGATTCATAAGATCTACAAAGGCTGCTGGGGCATTTGTAAGCCCAAAAGACATGACAAGGAATTCAAAATGGTCATACCTCGTCCTAATGTTGTTTTTGGGAAATCAACATCCCTAAATCACAGCTGATGGTAAGCAGACTGCAAGTCGATCTCTGAAAAGCATTTGGCACCATGCAACTAGTCGAACAAATCATCTATCCATGGAAGAGAATATTTATTCTTAATAGTGACTTTATTTAGTTGTCTATAGTCAATACACATCCGTAAGGAGCCATCTTTCTTTCGAACAAAATGCACTAAAGCACCCCATGGGGATGTACTTGGCCTGGTAAAGCCTTTATCAAAAAAGTCCTTCAGTTGTTCCTTCAATTCCCTTAGCTCTGCAGGTGCCATTCTACATGGAGGAATCGATTTAGGTTGTGTATACAGAAGCAATTATGTAGAGAAACTGATTTCCCTTTCTGGGAATTAATGGGAGATCATCAGGGAATAACATCAAAAATTCATTCACCATAGAAATTGACTGAAGAGATGTTGGATCCTTATCAGTATCATTTACACTAACCATGTGGAATACACAACCTTTAGAAATCAACTTTCAACCCTAAGGTATGAAATAAACTTACCCTTGGGTGTTACTACATTACCTTTCCACTCAAGGACTGACTCACCTAGAAATAAAATATGACCATCTTTGAACGACAATTTATATTAGCATAGCAAGCTGCCAACCAATCCATACCCTTAATGACATTAAATCTAGCATAATCAATTCAACTAAATCAGCGGAGGTTTGACGATCATCAATTAAAATCGTACAACCTCGATAGGCACAACTAGCTAAAATAAAGTCACCAACCGGCGTAGGCACCTCAACTGGTTGTGGGAATAACTCAGATTTCCGTCAAGTTTACTATCAATAAATGTAGTATTATATGAAAATGTAGAGCCACGATCTATCAATGCATAAACAACTTAAGAAGATACCATTAATATATCTGTGACAACTTCTAGGGTTGCCTCTGAAGCTATTCGGCCTATGAGTTCATAAAAAGGTGTTCTGGCCACCGATAGAACCTGATATGTCTCCTCTACCTCTCCCACTACCACAAACCTTAGTAGACTAATGTCCTGATCGTGGGCTATGGGCTGAGGGTGAAGAGGCTGTTGTTTATCCTGAAGGCTGAGCTAGCTCACCTCTGCTCAACCTTGGGCACCGAGTGATAAAATGACATGTCTGCCCACAATGATAACATGCATCTGAAACATGTTTATACTGCCTAGTATATGGCTTACCGCACTGTGCACATAGAGGAGTAGGATGTCTTATTTCTACAGAACTCTCCTGCCGATGGCCCTCAAGCTGCCCTGAGCTCTGACATGATCCTAACTGACTACAATGATCAAACCGCTGTCCCTGTATTTGCGGTGAGACAGTACCTGCTCACCGAGGTAAATTTTGATGGAGTGGGAGGCCTAAAATCACCCTGTGGCTCCCTATAAGATCCCATAGTATGGGCCTACTTACTCTGCACAATATCCCTGTGGGTATCACTGATCCATCGAGAAAGGTCCTCTCTAGTCTTAGTGAAAGCGTGTATGTGGGAAATATCTACATCATCTGATAGGGATTCTACCCTGAAATCTCTGATAAGATGATCTACCAAACCATCCGCATAAGGATGAACTCTTGCTCTAATAGTATGTACAATATCTGGTGCATATCCCACTAAAGAATTAAACTTGTGGCTATAATTCCTCACACTCATGTTCCCTTGCTTCAAATAGATAAAGTAATCAAGATGGGCCTCTCTAACCTCCCTTGGCCAATAGTTGCTAAGAAGGCCTCAAAGAAGTCCTCCTACTCTATTGGTGGACCATCAGGTTTTATAGATCTCTCCCATGCCTCATACCATAGGATGTCTACATCACGTAGCCGAAAAGAAGCCAACTCCATAGCCTCAGTGACGGAGACAAGCATCACCCTCAATACTGTGTATAGATGCTAAATAAAGTCCTGGGGATCTTTAGTAGAATTGGATCCCGTAAATAATGAAGGAGCCAAGTGAAGAAACTCTCGTACCTTCAAAATTTCTGATCGGTCTCTCCTAACATCTGCTCCTGACTCTAGCTGTCACTCATGAATAGAAACCATCCTAGTCAGCAACTAAACTGCCTCCCTCATTCCTTGCTCCCCCGTCTTTAGTGGAGGAATAACCGGTACGTGAGGTCCTGTGTCCCTAGCTTCCTCACGTACCAATGGAACTTGTAAGGCTAGGGGTACTGCATCTCCTCGGGCTTCAACAGGTGCTAGGGAAACTGGTACTAGGGGTACCGGAGATTCGCTCCGTGCCTCCAAGGGAAATCTATCCCTTTGACCCAGTGGGTAGTGGCTAGCACCTTCCCCTCGGTCCATACCAATCTCTCGATGTGCCATCTTCGGAGCGTGTGTAGCTTGTTAGATAAGAAACATAAAGCTCGATTTAGATTTCATATGTTCTTATAATTTTTCACTATAACATGATCTATTAATTGAAAGAAATGTAATCATTCCTTAATGCCATGTAGCCTCTTGATTATAATGGTGGTGCTCAATACACCCATAAATAAGACTCCACTAGACAAGACTTGTGGACCCCCAGGATACGACTTGCTCTGATATCAAGTTTGTCACGCCTAAAAATAAGGTGACGTAACTAGCACTAGATACTGTATTCGATCAAGTTAGCCATTAAAATATGCTAGCTAAATAAACTGCGGGTCAAAAAGATTGGGCAGCAAAACATCTGAAATGCAAAGCCTAGACCATTAAGGTCATGACCTGAATAACAATAAACCATATAAACAATGGTAGACAAGCAAAAAATAAAGAAGTACTAGCTAGCCGACGAGGCCACAACTGAAGACATGCCTACTTACACACACACATACACACACACACACACACACATATATATATCTATACATCCTCATATAGCCCCAGATAAGATGGAGCTTGCAAACTCAAAGTTGAACCCAAATCCTAGCGGGTGGGTCTATCATAATTCCAACCATGACCTGCTCGCACGAAATAAAAAAGGTAGCATCCCAAGGTAACAGGACGTTAGTACGAATAAAAATATACTGGTATGTAAGGCGGAAAGTAGAATCACTAGTAACTGTTGTAAAAACAAAATTAGAGATACCACCTGAAATTGAAACTCAAATAATCTTTGTGGCTGACGTTTGACCTCCTACTATTTAAATATGCATGCTATGCTCATGTAATCATATGTTGAAAATACATATATATAGATGCAAATGCATGACATATCCAACAAAATTCTAGCAATGGTGGTGCCTCCCAGTAGCTAACCGGCATCATATTCGCCAACTTGTTGCCATCTATGTCTCATATATAGGCAATAGGCCCCATACCTCCGGATTATAGCTCGGGAGTAGAATGCATAACATGTCATGTCATGGATTTATAATTCATATATGTTACAATAATCACATGCAATCATGGCCCATTTGTACTCATGTTCTTATAATCATGTAATCTTTTTGGTATAACATGTTAATATCTCATGGAACCTCCTATGTTTTTCAGAATAAGCTTGAAAACTTAACTTGACTTTTAGAAAGATAACATAACCTTGAAGGTGTTCATAAAAAGCTTAAGGCTCTTCACTTAGTTTCTATACTTGGTTCCTAGATAATTTACAAAATAAAGCACTTAAAAAATCAAGTGTTTTAATAGTTTAAAATTTTAAGTTGTATTTGAGAGCTTTAAAAATCGTGTGTTACTTTAAAGATTTTATCAAAATACACTTTGGCTGGGAAAGAGGGCTGGTTAGAAATAAATGTCTCCCATAATATGTTTAAGTCACACCACCCAAAGACGAATAAGAATTCATATATATGGACATATAGTCAAGGAAGACGATAAAATGAAATGTAGATATCGAATACCCTATTCATCCGAACGAGTGGAATATCAACATAATAAGATCATGAAATAATTCAGTTGCGATCTCAATGCCTTATATAGAAGTTCTTTCTAGTAATAGAATGGTAAAATATCTTATTTGGCATTTTAGGAATTTCCTAGGAGATGTGCTAAAAGGAAGGACGAAACTTAGCCTTTACATACCTTTCTAATGAACGCTCGAATGCCTGTAGTTTCTTCACGAAAGTTGTATCTTACTTCCTAATCTTTGCAAACACTATATATACACAGCTGGTACAACCTATAAACAATTTATAACTGAGCTTAAATCAGAAGATTTTCCATATGATCCTAACTTGACGAAACTTCCGTAGAACTTTGTAAAAACAATCATAAAAGATTCCCGAGATGATTACCTTAGCAAACCAAGTGTAAATCTTGAAGAAAAAAAAATAACTACTAAGTTATAACTTCAAAGACTAGCTCTAAACCAGCTAACAAAAGGGGAAAAGGATTGCCATGTGTAGAGATCACGTTTCTAGGCACGGGGACAACCTTTAATGGTAGAAATTGCTAAAAAGTAACCTTCATCATCCAAGAACTCTATTAGAACCCTCTCTTAAGCTTTCTTACTGGTTAGGAAGTGAAAGAAATGATTTTTTGGGCTAAAATGTCGAAAAGCGAACATACCATATATTTTTACAAGACCCAGTTCACGACCTGGATTTTGCCCAGACAGTCTGCAGTAAAACACTCAAAACTTTTACTCTGATATGATGTGAGGTTTTATGAGTTGCAAACTAGACTCGTAGACATTTGATTTGATAGTTAATGCATTTTTTAACTCTTTCTGTATTGGGAGAAACATCCAAGACATTTGACCTAAATTTAAGAATATTTTATTAGAGAAACTTTGATAATTTTTGCTGACCTTTGTTTTGCTAAGTTTCTTGACTTCAAAACTTAACATAAGACGATAATACAATTATAATACCTCATAACACATTATTTTTAGATTATTAGACACTCAGAAGCTTATCCTAGAGGTATGGGTTAATTGAAACCATTCAAATGGGTGAGGTGCTACCCAAGTCATTTATTTAATCCCGAACCTTTGTTTGAGGGATTCTTCCCTTAAAATTTAGTTTAGTTCATTGATATTGCCACCCATTTACAGTCTTATTCTCCAATGTATTATACAATGTCATAGACACCTGATATAACCACGCCACACTATGCCACGTATATTATGCAAGAATACAAAAAAAGTATGGGATCTCACTAAAACATAGAAAGACACGAGACCCACTAAATTAAATCAACACCCAACTCCATAATCACACCCCTAGATTTGGGGTTTTATTCAAGCACCATAAAAGGAAAAGAAATTGTACCAATGATGTTTTCGACCATTAATCTGTTGATGATAAGCAATTGTCTTCAACACCCACTTCTAATTCAACCCTCAATTGTAAATTACATATTGTTCAAAACACCAAAACTAAGAGAAAAGTAGAAAAAGTCTATTTCTCAATATGAAAAAGTTAGAATAGGAAAAAAAAAACAAAATCTCAATGATTCCATATACATTTTCTCTCTCCTTTAGACTATTTATAGATTCCCCAAAAATTAGTCTGAAATCCCATTGGCGACCTTATCAGTGAAATTAGTCGGGCTCGCATTCATGATTCAGCAGATCATCGTCTGCTCTTTAGCTCGCCCTTCCTTAGCTTCAGACTTCAGGTGTTTTAACCTCAGTTGGCGGACTCGATCGAGTCAGCCTTTCACATTCGGTGAATCACCAATTTCCACCTTGTTCACCATTCAACCTTCATTTTAACTTAGATGTTTGTCACATTCGGCAATGGAACTTCTAGCTCGCCCAACTATTTTGGCTAATCTCCATTTAATCATTGTTTCATCAACCTGCCTTGAAGATTTTCAGAAGTGAACACTGTCACTTTAGGCAAGGTCCATCGTATTAGGTGATCCGCTCTTTGAGTTAGGCAATCCTCAGCTGGGAGTTTATACTTATTTCAATGATTTTTGCCTCTTTCTTATAGATTCATCATTTCCTTGTCGCTTAGCCTTCATAGCTGCAAAACATAACAATATTATTAGATAAGGATATAAATAGGCATTGAAGACACTAATTGTTGTACTTGAAAGGCCTCAAATGTGTGGAAATCTACAAAATGGGGGATTGGCTCAGAACCCCATGCCCACAAACTCATTATACAAACCAATTAAATTTGACATTCCAAACTCAAACAAACAAGGTCGTCTTGATAGATTATAGGTCCGACACCCAACTCCAATTTTAGCCAAAATCCACAAGGGGGATCAGAATCGACCCAGAAGCCTCGGTATCAAAACAAAGGGTCGTTCTAGACCAAACTCGACATTCCAAAGCTAACCGCACCGATGGAATTCTCGTCTGAGCTTGTTTGCCCAGAATGTTGACTAAAGTCAGTTATAGGCCTTAACTTGAAAGTTTAAATGACTCATCGCACAGACTCGCACTGAAAGCTTTGGGAGTCATGCCGACAATTCTACTAGCCTAAAATGACCCTTCCAGAGCTGATAAAATCGTTAGAATTTTATTTTGAGGTCATCTTGTTAAGCTTTTGATAAAAAATAACCGTTCAAGGTTTAAAAGCTCCAAAACACGGACACTCACACAAGAATTAAACGAACGACCAGGTGACCAAATTGTCTATCCCAATAAGTCATAGATGACTTTGCGTCGCTATAGGAATGCTCTAACGATGAACATAAGGCATAAAAGAGAAATGGCTTGGAGGGTCATTACAACATCTACTACTAAAAGGACATTCATCGGCAAAAGTAAGAGTCAAGAAGTACCAGAAGGCTTAAACAAGCCAGGAAACTACTCCTGCATATCTTGCTTGGTCTCTCAGGTAGGCTCGTCAACTAGACAATGCCTTCAACGTACCTTGACCACAGGAATAGTTCTTGAACGCAACCGCCACACATATTTTGCTAGAATGGGGACTTGCTCCTCCATGAAGGTCAAACAGTCATCAAAATCTACTACATAATACTGGAGCACTTAGGCCTCATCAGGAACATAATGGCGCAGAATCGAAACAAGGAAAACTGGCTAGATAGCAGAGAAACTGGAGGTAGAGACAACTCATATGAGACCTCACCAACAGTTCAGAGGATCTCAAAAGGCCCGATATACCAGGGGCTAAGCTTTCCTTGCCTAAAAAATCTCATCACCCCATTCATGGGCGACACATGGAGGAAAAATCATCACCCTAGAAAAACCTCAAAGGCTAACGCCTATAATCAGCATAACCCTATTGCCTACTCTGAGCTGTCCAAAGAATGTCCTGAATCACCCTCACCTAGTCCAAAGCCTCTTGGATAAAGTCTGTACCCCACGGTATAGGCTCTGTGGAGTCAAACAACCCAATTGAAGAGAGCGACAACACCTACCATATAAGGCCTCGAATGAGGCCATCTGAATACTAGAGTTGTAGTGGTTGTTGTATGCCAACTCCACCAAAGGCAAGAACTGGTCCTACTGACCTCTAAACTCCAAAACACATGCCCACAACATATCCTTAAGAACCTGAATAGTATGCTTCGAGTGGCTATCAATCTTTGGGTGGAAAGTTGTGCTAAGATTAATGCGAGTGCCCAACTCCTCCTGAAAGGTCCTGCAAAAGCTAGAAGTGAGCTAAAAACCTCAATCTGGTATAATAGAGATAGGCACACCATGAAGATGGACCACCTCTCAAATGTAGATACGGGCTAACCTCTCGGTACTGAATGAAGACTAAATAAAGAGGAAGTGCGCTGACTTGGTTAATCGATCAATGATGACCCAAATTTTGTCAACACCTCTAAAAGTTCGAGGCAAGCATGCCACAAAGTCCATAGTGATCTGATCCTGATTCCACTCTTTAATGGGTGATCTCAAATGCTCGGCCTTCACTTGCTAGCAACTCAGGCAATTGGACATATAGTCTGCATTATCTCTCCTCATGCAGCTTCATCAGTAATGCTTCTTCAAATCACGATACATATTTGAAGTGCCCAGATGGATAAAGTATCTAGAATTACAGGCCTCACAGAGTATTAGCTAGATAAAACCCTCATCACTCGAAACACAAATATGGCCTGCAAACCTTAAAACCCTATCTAAATCTAAGGTAGCTTGACCAAAATCACCCTCTAAAACCGAATCTCGAAGCACCACCAAATCTCATCCTCAAATTAATGATCAGGGATCCGATCAAGCAAGTAAGACTAAACTTTCACATAGGCTAAGATAGGCATAGAATCTGAAGTATCCAATCGGATCGTCTCATTAGCTAAGGACTTAATGTCCAAAGCTAAAGGTTGTCTACAGTAGACATGAAGGCTCGACTACCCTTACTCACCGCCTTCCGATTCAAGGCATCCGCTACAATATTCGCCTTACCCGGATGATAGAGATTAAAGAGGTCATAGTCCTTCAGTAGCTCAATCCAATGATGAATCTCAAATTAAGGTCCCTCTGGCTGATAATGTACTAAAGAATATTGTGGTTGGTGTAGATCTCACAACGAACTCCATACAGGTAATGCCTCCAGATTTAAGCGCAAAAATTACCGCCACCAACTCCTAGTCATGAGTGGGGTAGTTGCACTCCTGCAACTTAAGCTGCATTAATGCATAATTAAAACCCGGCGCCGCTACATCAATACAACACCCAAACCAATGCCGAATGTGTCATAATAGACCGTGAAGACTTCACCCTCAACTGGAAGGGTCAATATGGGAGCAGTAGTCAGTACCTCCTTGTGCTTCCGAAAGCTCAACTCAAACTCCTCCAACCACTCAAAGGGAACATCAAGGTGAGTAAATCGAGTCAGAACTACTACAATAGTGGAGAAGCCCTCCACAAACCATCTGTAGTAGCCCACTATTCTGTTGAAGCTCTGAATCTCAGTAACCAAAGTGGGCCTAGCCCAATCATGAATAGCATGAATCTTCACCAGATCTACTATGATGTCATCCTTGGACATGACATTCCCTAAGAATGCCATTGACTCAAGCCAAAACTCACACATGGAGAGCTTTGCATAAAGCTCATGATCTATCAAAGTCTGGAGAACAATCCTTAAATGCTTCTCATAATCACTCCTTCTCCACGAGTATAGTAGAATGTCATTGATGAAAACTATGACGAACGAGTCAAGATACGATCTGAAAATATGTGTCATCAAGTCCATAAATGCAGCAATGGCATTAGTGAACCTAAAAGACATCACCTGGAACTCGTAGTAGTCATATCAAGTCCTAAATACAGTCTCAAGGATATTTGTTGCCCTAATCCTCAACTTATGGTAACAAAACCTTAGATCAATCTTCGAAAACACTGGGGCACCTTGAATTTAGTCAAATAGGTCATCAATCCTAGGAATGGGGTAACGGTTCTTCATCGTCACATTGTTCAGCTGAATATAATCAATACACAAGTGCACTGTATCGTCTTTTTTCTTTACAACTAGAATAGGAGCGCTCCATGGCGATACACTATGCCTAAAGAATCCCTTACACAAGAGATTATGAAGCAAAAAAAGTGAGCTCCTTGAGCTTTGTAGAAGCCTTTCGATATGGCAGAATAAAAATAAGGCGAGTACCCGGCTCAAGCTCAATCGAAAAGTCAATATCACGCTCAAGGAATAGGCCAGGTAGGTCGGTATGAAATACATATACAAAGTCTCAGACTACTAGAACTGTCTCAACTAGAGGGACCTCCCTACTCACATCATGCACATAGGTAAAATAAGATAAGCAGTCGCTAGCCACTAGCCTCCGATCTTGAAAAAGGGATAACTCCAATCGGTGTGCTACAAAAGAAGACCCACCACACAAATGAGGGATACCAGGCATGGCTAAGGTAACAGTCTTAGAGAAGTAATCTAAGACCACACGATAGGAGGATAACCAGTCCATACCAAGAATCACATCGAAATCAAGCATATCAAGCAGTATAAGAGCAACTCGGGTGTCACACCCCTGGATAGTTACTAAGAAAGATAAAAACATCTAATCCACTACTAAAGACTCACCCACGGAGGTTTACAAAGGCAATGATGCAGCCATAGGCTCAGAACATAAACCTATACGAGAAGGATAATAAACAGACACATAAGAATAGGTAGAGCCCGGATCAAGTAAAGCCAAGGCGGGCTATTGGCATAAGTGAATCATACATGTGATCAGATCATCCAATGCCTCAGCCTCCACCCTATCTAGAGATGCATAAAAATGGTTTTGTTTGCCTCTGCCTTGGTCATCTATCCTACCACTTGACCTGCTACCCTTGGGACCACCCTAAATACCCGTTTGACAACCATAATAGTCCTAGCCCTGACCTCGACCTCTAGCTGGAGGTGCTGCTGGCGTAGTAGGTAGAGCTTCCCGTGGAGCAAGAGAAATTCACCTATGCAAAGGGAAGTCTCTGGCCGAGTGGTGCAACTCCCGAAAATTAAAAAAACCCAGAGATGTTCTACTCCCAAAAGAATTGTCACAACCAAAAGTACCCTCCCTAGACGTGACATGGCATACAAGACCCTGAAAGGCCCCATACAAGCCATTTAGCATGCATCATACAATATAATAGTACATAAGAAGTTCAAAAGACAATTTATATCGAAAGAGTAGGAGAAGTCTAAACATAGTCTCAAAGCCATCTAATACATGAATTGAAAGAAACTAGGACATAACCCATACAAGTCTTAAAATAAAATGACATGAAAGGTAAATGTGGCTAAGTCCTCGAATGTATGAGGACTCACCAAATCTTCAACTCTCAAAAGCAACGACTAGCCACAGGTGGATGGAGATAAGCCGGACCCTACACTTATAAGAAACTATAGGCAAGAGTATGCGTTAGTACAAAATGTACCAAGTATGATAACTATGCACATAGATTACGAAATCATGTAAAAAGGGCTATAGATAAGATACGATGACAAAGTTAAATCATAGGATGACATGGTAGGAAAAATGATATAAAAGCCATGATTAAAGCAAGGAAATCATCTTGAAACAAAATGTGTTTAAAAAGCCTTTAGAAAGTAACCAAAGTTCATTATTGCGGGAATTGAGCCTTAAGTGACATAGACCATGTGACCTATAACATGGAATCTGGTATATCCCTCATACCGAAAGAAGGGGAGTCTACTTGCAATGGTAGAATTCGTACACACACCATCATTTGCTAAAGTGGATCCACTAGCTAATTTCTATCAAAGACAATCATCCTATGGGGGCACATAGGTATGGGATAAGGAGACTGCTACTAGAAACCCGGCCTCTATTACGGGAGAGCTTCCATCTCGATATCCTCTCGGTGCTAACCATAACTCCCATGGAACAGTCATAATTTTAACTTGCATTATCATTGGGAGACATGGGTATTCGTCGCTTGTGTTATCATTAGAATAGCTCCTTAGACCATGCGTGATAAAACCTTTCACCATCTATGATCTTTTCATAATAGCTTTACAAGGCCCATAGTCATTAAAATTTCATACTAGAAGTGTCATACTACTAATGGAAATAGTTTTATAAACATGATCTATAAGCATTGGTGTCATAACCGGCTACCATACTAATCAAGGCCTAATTTGAGAAAATAGCCCGAAAAGATTTGATGGCAAATCTATGGTTTTGGACCTTCAAATGACGGGACCCCATGTACGGTCTGTAGGTCCATTGACGAACCGTACATGCAATCGCTAGTCTACCCACGAACCCTCAAAATTTCACTAAGTCTGGAGAGACCTACAAAACCTTCCTACGGTATGTAGAAGCAATGACGGACCATCCTGTTGAGTCGTAGAAAGGACCCTGAAACTTGACATTTTGAAAAAATTTACCTGGACATCTACGGTTCCTACCTACGGCCCGTAAGTCAACCTATGGTTCGTAGATGTCTTTCGTCAGTACTGGCACCAGTTCTGAGAATATAGAAATTCTCCTTCTTTTTGAATCCGAGGTGTTACAAGAATGACCACCATGGCCAAAAGTACAAGATGGGAACCCATGACTCTAACTTGATCCAACTTCACCCTAGTTATACAATCACCCTCCAAAGTCTGCAATGAGACCTGAATAGGGCGACTCAGCTGACCCTGCTGAAACCACTGTCGGGTCCAATCAAATGTATCTCCGAACCTTGAATGAGACCTGTTGTAGCAACCTTCATATCTAGCTCTCTTGTTGCTACACCCTTGGATCTCGTGATGGAGCTGCTAAATAGTGCGGGAGTGATCAACAATATCCAAAAAGGAGCGACCTGCAGAGACCATAAACTGAGTCTCAATCCATAGTTTTAGCCTAAACCCATGGACAAAGCATCAAACTCTCTCCTCCTAAGTAGGTAGAATCATAGTGGCATGGTGGGAGAGCTCGTGTAACCTCACCTTATACTCTGACACAGTCATCAAGCCGTACTTCAACCTAGAGAACTGATCTTGGAGTTGGTCATTGACCCTGTGAGGGATGAACCTAGCCAAGAAGGCCTCAGAAAACTTAGTCCAAGTGGCCGGAGGAGACCCAACTGGCCTAGTCCACTACTAAAAAAACTGAATTTAGCGACGGACAAATTTTGTAGCTAAACACAAAAATTCGTTGCTAATCCTACTTCGCGACAGATTAGCAACATATTTTCATTAGCTACGAGTAAAATAGTGACGGAATAGCGACGAAGTTCGTAGTTAAATATAGTGTTTTTTAGTAGTGGTCATAATGAAGGTATGCCACCGCTGCCTCGCTGGCCCATCTAGCTAATAAGTTGTGAAGTCGGCTCCTCTCGACTCCACTCAGCCCAAAGCATAAAGTCACTCCCAGAAAGTAGTTAGAAACTCATGGGCATCCTCACCCATAGTGAAAGAATGCCTCAGAGGTGAAAGTCAGAGAAACAATCTGAGCATCTTTTACTCCTATAGTGGCATAGCTCAGGCCGCAATCATGGGATAGGCTAGTGGTACCTGGGCCTATGGTGCCTCTACTACAGGTTGATCCTGATGACTAGTACTGGTGCTGGTGGAGCTGCTACTGCAACTGGGGCTTGCTGCATGCCCCCGAGCACCGTCAGAAAATGAGTAATTACTGCTTGAAGATTTTGAGCCATAGCTGGTCTGGGTGGTTGTTGGGCAAGTCCCGACCCTATTGGCTGAACTGGAACCTGAGCTACTGAAGGGTCTGCTACTAGCTCTGGACCCTTCTCTCTATTTGGGGTGGTGCTGCACCCTTATCAAACAATAGAGGTCTACCCCTACAATGAGCCACGGCACCGCGAATATAAGACATCCTTTGAAAAATTTGAAACAAGTGAGATTTCAAGAAACTATTACCACACACGCTACACGAATGTGATACAAAATAGGAGAATTCCTATGGACACCCTGTAGCCTCCCAAAGATAGGATATAGACATCTCTATATAGATTTGTAGGACTCTACTAGGTATTATCTCTGTACAAGTGAGACTGATGAACCTGGGGTTCTGATACCAAGTTTTCATGGCCCGATTCCTCTGGTCCTGATGATATCTACTTAACCAACCAATAGGTAAGCCAACCCATCACCCAGAAGAATAAGTAATGAGTATAAGGCTAGAATTAATAGAAATAACACTAAAACAATAAAATGAGACAAAAGTGAAAGCAACCCAACAATTAAATACCAGAAAATCCCTCCAAGAATCTCAAAGTCACAAGTACATAGCTATCTAAAATTAAAGTATAAGTCCCAAAACTGGACCACAACAAGCTGTCTGAAGGGCAAAAAACTAGCTAACATATATACAGAAGGAGACAGGCTGATCCAAGATCCTAAGTGCTCACCCAAGTCTCCGATCTCAAAAGCCATGGAAGAAGGCATGAACAATCACTATCGGTTGCTGGTACTAGGACTTGCATCACAAAATAGATGCGGAGTGTAGCATGAGTACCAAAATAAGGTACTCAGTAGGCATCATAGGCCGACTGAGAAACAAAGGTATAGGCAATAAGAAAAGATAGATTTTGGACAAAACAGAGGTCAAAGTGGATACAAAAGAAAGCACACGAGCATAACGAAAGTAAATCTAAGTATAGCTAAGCTAAACATAACTTGACCTCATATGCCCAAAAGGAACACGTGTGTCCTAGTTTAAATAAAAATGATATGGATCCCTAAATACCCAATAGATACATAGAGTGATAGGTCTATTGAAAAAAGAGTACCAAAAAGACAAAATCAGGCTCCCAACCAAGTAACCAAAATATCTAGTAATCCAGCTAACTCCTAGCCCAACTAGCAAGAGTGACAATAAGGCTAAATTGCCCAGCTAGCCAATTGTAACACCTCAGAAATTGGGAAGTCAATGCTTGAAAGGTGTGGTCTCATTTTGGGCTACTGGTTGTGTCCTAAGAGACCAATCTATAGTTCATGGATGTTTCTACGAGTAGTAGATGGTACTCGTAGGAATGAGGTTGAGTTTTAGGAATTTCATGTATCTAAAGTTTGAACTACGAGTAGTCATGATAAGTCATAAGAAGTTTGACCGGCCACAGGATGGTTCCGTAGAAAGGTCCCAGACTTAGTAGAATTTTTTACTGATAGCTGAGAACTACGGAAGGGGTCTACAGACCGTAGGAAATTCGATGACTCGTAGAAAGGTCTCGTGAGATGTAAGGTGAATTTGTGGTTCTGAAGTTGTTTCTACAGTTGATCAATACGGGCCGCCGTAGGAAGTTCTACGGACCATAGGTTTAAACCTTAGAAGCTATCTGGCATTTATTTCTTTAGGGTATTTGGGTTTTTTCCTATTCGTTAAATGTATATACTATGTCATTTTACCCTTATTTCTAAGTCCTACAACTTCCTTTCTACCCTAAAAATTTCTCCAACTCTCTCTCATTCACTCAAAACCCCAAATTCCTTCCAAGATTTTCTTCAAATATTCTCTGTCAAGATCAAAGAAGGTGAAGCTATGGTTACAAAATCACGTCTCCTTTGTCACCATTGTATTTGGGCATTGAATAGTAAGGTATGTATTGTTTCATCAATGGGTTTCATTCGCCCATTGAGTCCCAAAAGATCTCAATTCTCCCAATTGAATTTCATCAAAATTTATTAGGTTTTCAACCAATTCTTCATGGGTCTTGATTGTTATGATCTAATATCTTTATTTTACTCTTCTTATTATTAAATTGATTCAACTATTCATTTGTCTATTGAATTCATATGGACCCATGCATTATTCATTATTTTGACTATGTATTTATGAAGATATGAGTCATGAAGAAAGTGATGAATTTATGAATGATGATTTATGAAAGTTTATGCATGATTTATGAAAAGATATTTTATTATCAAAAGGTTGCTTTTAAGACGAGCATCTATGAAATTGTGAATAATTTTCTCACACATTGAGAAATCATGATTGGTGAAGGGTTTTCTTACACATGGATGATTTATGATTTAAGGAGATACTATACGATGATTTCAGCTTGGATTGGTATCTTAATTGTGCTTTTTCTATGTATGATGTTATGTTTATGAAAATGATTATTCCATTAGTATTTAACTTAGCACCGAGAGAACTTTGAAGTTGAGGCTCAAATAGGGTAGTCTCTAGTAGCAACCTCTAGTTCCAAATTACATGCCCCCGTAGAATTGTCTTAAATGACCTAGCTAGGGGATCCACAAATAGCATATGAATCAGGATACAGAGTTCTACCTTTGCATGTAGACTATCCCGTCTCGATGTGGGAGTTACATCGGATTTCATGTTATAGCCCACATGGTCTAATGTCGGTTAAAGCTAATATCCCACAAAATGAACTAAATTTACTTCCAAGTTTTTAAGAAGCTCTTATTAAGATGTTAATATGCATTGACCATGTTCATGATTTTATGATTTTTCTTTAAATGATTTTAACTACTTTTATCTTTGTCATGCATACCATATTTTCGATTATGTTCTCTTATGATCATGTTTCATGTATTTGTGCATATCTTGTTTACTTAGTGATACGTCCAAATTGTACCTCCCTAAAGAACTATAAGTAATCGTTGTCAAATAAAGAACCTAACAAAGGTTAGGGTCAATCCCATGAGGAATATGGTTTAGACTTAGTCCAATTTATTGTTATTTGTACGTTTAGCAAAATTATCTCGGTAAAAAGGGGGTTTTTAAGATTAAAATTATAATTGCTTGATGTGTAGTAACAAGTAAACAAATAACAGGATTCACAGTTTGTAATATCAATATGAGAATGAAACTAGGGCACATGTGTTCCCCACAAGTTCTTAACTAAGTAAACCCAATAATAGTGACTCTTTTCTAGTGTTTAACATGCAAGATCAGTAAGTTAGGTATCGCCTAAGTGATTGGTCCTCCAAATAGGGAATTTCACCACGCAACTTGGTCTGTTACGGGTGTATGCTTTATTAACCCTTACCTTTGACCCAGATTAGTCCTCTACGTATGTGGTTCAGACTATTAGATAGCGGATTATCACGCTAAATCTCTATTGTCTGATCTCTTTCTCATTCATTACTTCCTTGGTTCAACAAGTAGGAATGAGGTGAGTTCTAACGTTGCGCATCGTTAAAAAGCATTCAAAACGAAGAGATTAACAAATACATGCATTAACACTTTATCAAGAATTACTTCATTATTAGTTTCACTTTTTTAATTACTCATGGTTCTCACAACCCTAGTTGTGGATTTAGCTACTCATGCTTGAAGATTCACAACTCATATTAAGGTTTGAATAATAAATTATAAACTTACAATTAGAATACATGAAATCCAAAATCTCGAATTGTAGAACAAAAAGTCAATTGCATAAACCAACTTCAAGAATTAAACATCAAAAGTGTTTGCATAGATAATTCTCAAAGCTAAAAATAATGTATCACAAATTTTCTATAACCAAAAACTTATATAAAATGAAAATTACAACTTATATTTATAGAAAACAAAACCTAAACTAAGTAGGAAAAGGAAAGCTCAAGAAATTTGACTTGGGCAATGTCGTCTATGGTTGGTGACCTATGACTCGTAGACACCTTCTCTCATTCAGCAGTTAGTCAATATTCTAAAGGTCACTTTCTACGGGCATGATCTACGGCTCGTAGACCTTAGTATGACCCATCTTGTTCTTCCATCAATCAAGTACTTAAGTTGACCTCCTCCGAAGTTTTCTACGGTTCCTTATCTACGTTTCGTAGTAGGAACTACAGCTCGTCATCTTAAACCATAATTCCACACTTAGCTAAAATTTCCAGGTTCTTAATCTACGACTTCAACCTACGTTTATCAAAGGACTGACGGCTCGTAAGTTGACTCGTACACCACCCAAATCATGTTGCTGCAACACTTTCATCATCAACTACTCTAAAAGCCTATTTCCTATAAAATTAAGCACAAGTACCATCACATATACTACGAAAATGCTTTATTCAACTGGTTTCATCGACTGCGCCTGCTTCTTGACTCTTGGGATCAAACTGGAGTAGGTAGCATAGAACTACCGGACCCATGTAGGTACGTAAGGGCTCTGGGGCTTGGTGAATATCTGGAACTTATGGATGCAAATAGTCTCCCACACCTGTGGATATCTATCCATCACCCCATCGGTGGACAAGCTCTTTTCCTCAAGGATCGTGCGTGAACCCTTGGCTTTCAACCTGTTTATCAACCTCGGGAGCTGAGCCGGGGCCAGAATCTGAGCTGGAACAGTAGGGGCAGGAGTAGAAACTGCTGGGGGCTCAGGTCTGACAATTGAAGTGCTGACCCTAGCCAATGGGTCATGTAAAATCTTGGACCGCAACTCGGCACGGATCCGTTTTAGAATCTCCCCAATAGGAGTCCTGGACTCCTCACCTTTAGAATTTCCAAAGTCCGTGAAAGTGAACTGGATAGACAGTTCTTCACTGTTCGAGGATGGACTCTCCAATACCACTTTCTTGCCTTTCCTTATTTGTTGGGATTTTTTAGTTCGTTGTGCTCGTGGTTTATCAAATTCAAAAACTATTTCAATTCCTCTAGCTCTCTTTCGAGAAGGTTTCTCAGCAACAACCTTTTGACGAGGAATATCTTTCAAACAAAATGAGCAAACACAAAAATCGATCGAAACGGGTCAGAATAGGGTCAAAGAAAAACAAATTGCAGAAAGACTCGCCGATCAGGTCGGCGAGTCACCTAAAATATTGGACGAGCAAGAGGAGCATCGCCTAAAGTAACAAAATCAAAATAGGAAAAATTCAGGCATAAAGGGCAAGGAAAAGTCCACTCGGCGAGCAAAAAAGGGGCTCGCCGAATATAACAAATGCACAGGCAAAAACTTAAACTAAAGAGGCGATGGGGTGTGCAATAGGCGACGCGCTGATCAGAACGGCGAGCCTGACTTAGCTCGCCAACCCAACTCAATCCATCACCCCCCCCCATTTTTTTTAACAATTTTCAACTAACATCCCAATACACAACAATTAAAGCTCAAATAGCACCAATTAGATTATACCCAACCTCAATTTCTACCCGGGGTACTCAGACTACCCCCAAATCGATTCGAAAACAACAAAACGATGATTTGCCCTTAAGAATGACGTCACCCAATCCATCATTGGGCAATTTCAAGCCATTCGATTAAATTTGGGGCTACTCATACTTCACCCATCAATTAATCAACAACCCACAATCACGAAATTCAAATACCCAGTTCAACAATGCCAGAAATTATGAAAATTAATCATGCTCAAACCCAATTCACACAATCTAACTAACAAGCAATAATCAAGGAATAATAGCAAGCACACAATCAAATACCCATATATGCGCAAGTTGAATTAATGAAAATGGGATGCAAATTTTGAAACCCAAGGAAACTAACCTGAACGCAGACACAACGATGCAAAAATGATCAAACTGGGGACGAGGATAGATCCAAAGCACTCCAATTACAGCTAAATACAGTAAATATGATAATGAAAATGCAAAAGTATGCAGGTATGAGAGGAGACGATGAAAATTTCAAGTACGATGAAAATTTTAATTTGAAAAGATTAAAAACCCCTAAGGTCTCGCCCCCTTAGGCGATGGTATTAACGTCACCGATTAGTTCAGCGATGCGCCGAGTGGTTCAAAACCTTGCCGAAAGTAATAGGATCCCAGGCTATTTTGCATGTTCAGAAAGCGAGCTAGATCGGGCTCGCCGATCCACTCGACGATGTGCCGAGTGGGCAGTTGGCTCGCGTAATCTTCCAGTGTAGCCTTCAACTTCCGCCTTCAATTGTTGATAAAATTACGCGATCCTATGGGTCTTTGGGCGATACACCGAGTTTTCCAACCCCTCGCCTAGTAGCCATAAATTGCAATTTCGTACTCCAACCTACACAACTAACACACGTTATTCAAAAACACTAAAACAAAGCTTGGGTTGCCTCCCAACAAGCGCCTTATTTAACGTCGTAGCATGACCTGGACATGCATTCAAGCATCATCCAAGAACACCACATCAATCAATCTCACAACGGGAGCCTCTCCAAAGTATAGTTTCAGTCTTTGTCCATTCACTTTAAAGAATGACCCATCTTCATCTGAAACTTCTATAGCCCCGTTGCCAAACACATGATTCACCTTGAAAGGTCTTGACCACTTAGACTTGAGCTTACCCGAAAAAAGTCGCAAACGAGTATTGTAGAGTAACACACGATCACCTACTTTAAACTCTCGATGAAGAATCTTGGCATCATGCTACTTTTTCATTTTCTCCTTATAAAGAGCTGCACTCTCAAATGCCCAAAGACGAAACTTCTCCAAAGCATGAAGTTGGTTGACCCGATTCTTGGATGCAGCATCCCAATTCAAATTCATGGTTTTGAAAGCCCACAAAGCCTTATGCTCAAGTTCCACCGGTAGATGGCATGATTTATCGAACACCAACTGATAGGCGACATACCAATTGAGAAGTTCTATATGCCCACAAAGCATCATCTAACTTTCGAGACCAATCAGATCGATTTGCATTAACGGTTTTGGCCAAAATCCCTTTAATTTCCCGGTTGCACACTTCAACTTGTCCTCTTGTTGGAGGATGGTAGGGTGTAGAAACCTTATGCTTGACTCCATATTTAGACAACAACGAAGCAAAATTTCAGTTACAAAATTGAGTACCCCCATCACTAATAATAGCTCGCGGAGTACCAAACCTTGTGAAGATGTATCGCTTAAGGAAATTCACCACACTTCGCCCTTCATTGTTAGGTAAAGCCACGGCTTCTACCCATTTGGACACGTAATCAACAGCCATCAAAATATATTTGTTCCCATAAGAACTCACAAAAGGGCCCATAAAGTCGATTCCCCACACATCAAACAATTCAACCTCAAGGATCGGAGTAAAAGGAAGCTCATATATACGGGACACTCCTCCTTGCTTTTGACATTGACTACACTTGCAAACAAGGGAATTTGCATTTTGATACAACGTTGGCCAATAATAACCACTTTGTAATACTTTGGCAACTATATGCACCCTACTATAGTGTCCACCAACCGGAGATGCATGGCATGCACCAAGAATAGCATCTACTTCAGCCTCCGGTACACACCTCCTAATTATATGATCAGCACATTCCCGAAATAGATAAGGTTCATCTCAAAAATACTTCTTCGCATCAAAAAGGAACCTTTTGCGTAAATAGAATTTCAGCCCATCGGGAATAATTCCACACACCACATAGTTGGCAAAATCTGCATACCAGAGAATGTAACCCATTGATACCATACTTACTGTCTCATTGGGAAAGGAATCTTCAATATCCTTGTCAACGGAAACAACAACACTTGTTTCAAGTCTCGATAAATGATCGGCCACCTGATTTTCACATCCTTTTAGGTCTTTGACCTCAAAATCAAACTCTTGCAATAATAGCACCCATCGAATCAGTCTCAGTTTTGCATCCTTTTTGGCCATTAATTAGCATATAGTCGCATGGTCAGTGTGCACCACTACCTTAGTTCCCAATAAGTAAGCTCAAAATTTTTCAAAAGTGTATACTACCGCCAATAACTCTTGTTCAATAACAGTGTAGTTCCTTTGAGCCGCATTCAAGGTGTTGCTCGCATAGTAGACCGGGTGGAATAACCTGCCTCTACGTTGACCAAGCACAACACCCAAAGCAACACAACTAGCATCACACATTAGCTCGAATAGGCAACTCCAATCCATAGCAATAATGACCGGAGCTGACGCGAGTTTCTCCTTTAGACACTCAAAAGTAGTCATACAGGCTTCATCAAATATAAAAACACTGTCATTCTCAGGTACCTTGCAAAGAGGATGAGCTATCTTAGAGAAATCCTTTATAAACCTCCGGTAGAAACCCGCATGTCCTAAGAAGTTTTGGACACCTTTAACCGAGATAGGGGGTGGTAACTTGGCAATAACTTCAATCTTTGCTTTATCCACTTGAATACCTTTCCCTAATATTTTGTGCCCCAAAACAATCCTTTCTTTCTCCAAGAAATGACACTTCTCCCAATTAAGTACGAGGTTTGTCTCGACACATCTATGGAGGACTCTTCCCAAGTGTTCAAGGCATTCTTCAAATGAGTCTCCAACCACCAAAAAATTGTCCATAAAAACTTCCATCGAGTCTTCACCCATATCAGCAAAAATGGAAAGCATACACCGTTGGAACGTTGCCGGTGCATTACACAACCCAAAAGGCATTCATTTAAAAGCAAACGTTCCATAGGGGTAGGTTAAAGTGGTCTTATCTTGATCCTCCAGTGCTATGGAGATTTGATTTTAACCGGAATATACATCTAGAAAACAATACCATCCACGCCCCGCCAATCTATCAAGCATTTGGTCCATAAAAGGCATTGGAAAATGATCTTTCTCCGTACTTGCATTTAGCTTCTGATAGTCCATACATAAACGCCAACCTGTAACAAGTCGCATGAGTACAAGTTCACCCTTTTCATTTGGGACTACCATTATACCGCCCTTCTTTGGGACACATTGTACAGGGCTCACCCACTTGCTATCAACAATTGGATAAACCACAGCCGCATCTAACCACTTGATGATTTCCTTCTTAACCACTTCTTGCATTGGAGGATTCAACCTCCTTTGGTGCTCGACGTTGGGTTTACAATCGACTTCCAATTGAATCTTGTGCGTGCAAATACGGGGAGGAATCCCCACAATATCAGCAATTGTCCATCCAATCGCTTTGATAAATCTTTTTAGCACACTAACAAGTGCTAGTACCTTCCCTTCAAGTAGGTCAGCCACAAAATGACCGGCAACGTATTATCAGCCCCCAAAAATACATATCGAAGATAGGAAGGAAAAGCTTTCAATTCAAGCTTTGGAGATACTTCAACAGATGGCTTCGCGAGAGGACTTTCTCTATTCTTCAAATCAATATCAAGCTTCAAAGGAGTTCTCAAGTAAGAACCTAAACTTGATAGGGCAGCCATCACTTCATCATAATCTTAGATCTCTTCCCCGTCATAATTCAAGAGGACAGCAGCCAAAGATTCACCAATGCACGAAACTTCACCAATACTAGCAACCGCTTCATCGATCACATCAATAACTAACACCACATGGAGGTCACTTGGTTGCTTCATAGACTTGCATATGTTAAAAGTAACTTCCGCCTCATTAACTTGAAATTTCAAATCGCCGCTCTCCACGTTGCCAAGTGCTCTCCCGATAGCCATGAATGGTCCACCAAGAATAATAGGGATCTCGGAATCCATCTCACAATCAAGAATAACAAAATCTTCCGGAAATATGAACTTGTCCACCTTTACCAAAATATCATAAAGAACACCGATAGGTCGCTAAATAGAACGATCCTCCATGAGAAGTCGCATTGTGGTTGACTTAGGCTCACCTAGCCCAAGTTGCTTGAAAATAGCATATGGCATCAAGTTAATACTAGAACCCAAATCACACAACTCTTTGGCAAATTTGAACACCCCAATAGTGCAAGGTATCGTGAACGCTCCCGAATTATCCTTTTTAGCAACCACATTTGACATAATAGCGTTGCAACTATGGGATACTTCAACTGTCTCAAAGTCCATACTTCTCTTTTTCGTGACCAATTCCTTCATAAACTTAGCATACCACGACATTTCTAGTAATGCATCCACCAATGGACGATTTATAGAGAGAGACTTAGAAATAAAGAGAAACTTTTGAAATTTGCATTGTCATCTCTCTTCTTCAACCTTTGTGGAAATGGAGAATCAATTTTAGGCAACGGCTTTGGAGGAACCGATTTAGACACATCCCCCACCTTTGACGTAGTAGTTCCACCGAGAGTAACATCATTTGTTGAATCAACATCTTTGTTGGGAACAACATTGTTCACATCATCATCAAAACCATTATCATCACTCACAATAGGTGGGATTTTACTCTATTCAGCCCCATCGACCTCAACCACATCACTACCCAAAACTTTGACACTCCGGGTCACAATCACCATACATTGAGCATTCTCGTTCTTTGGGTTGGCTAAAGTGTCACTAGGAAGGCCACCACTTAGTTTTTGATTCAATTGGGTTGACATTTGAACCACTTGTGATTCAAGATGTTTGATGGATGTTGAGTGAGAGGTTACCGTCTGATTTAGAGAAGAGAAATCAGTCTTCATCTCCTTGAGTACTTTGTCCGAACCTTCAACCTTGTGCAATATACGAGCAAGCATATCTTCAGTCCTAAATCTCTCAAGATCAGCCTTATGTTCGGTAACTTTAGGACGATCATGTGGAGGAACGCACTGCTCTCTCTCACCATCTCTCCAATTGACACCACGATCACTCCATTCTCAATTGTCTCTCCAACCTCCACCTTGTTCTTTGTTCCAACCTTGATTCCCACCCGGCTTTTGACAGCTCAGACAAGAACCAACCATTTGATTCGACACAAATTGGACTTCTTCATTGTACATGACTTCAATTTAGCATCATCCGGACTCATAGCAACTGCATTCATGGCTTTGGAACCCACACACATAACATGTTTTGTCAATAAATCCATCTGGGTCATCATCTTAGCCATATTCGCATCACGCTATTGGTCTTTCTCAATTTGTTCCTTAGTAATTCCGACCATAAGAGGTGATACTTGGTCTTCTCTTGTGTGCCATGCTCAGTTGATTTTAGTCATATCATTAAGCAACGCTGACGCAATAGGAAACGGTTGTCTCATTATTCCACCTTGGATTAAACGATCATCAATAGACTTGTTCACCGAATCAAGGCTACGGTAGAGGTATTGCAATGGCACATTTTCACGTAAACCATGAGTAGGACATTGTAGAAGGAGCTTTTGGAACCTAAGCCCGACTCATGCATTGGTTCACCGTCAAATTTCTTGAAGTTCTGAATACCATATCTCAACTTCACCATCTTCTAAGGGAGAATGAATCGTTCAAGGAATGAATCGTTCAAGGAATGCTCCAGTCAGCTCCGCCCACGAAGTAATTGAATCTCTTGGTAGTTCAACCAACCACTTTGTTACGTCCCCAGTTAGAGAGAAAGGAAACAACCGAAGTCGGATAGACTCTTGAGAGATGTTTTTGAATGTGAAAGGGCTACACACTTCTAGAAAGTTCTGAATATGCTCATGGGGATCCTCATGAGAAAGCTCTCCAAAAGAACCCTTTGATTTGCAACAGCTGAAGCATGGTCCCAGTCACATGAAAGATAGCATTACCCACAGTAGGGGCCAAGCGTATAGCTCCAGCGCTTCCGACATGAGCAGCATTGAAGTCATTCAAATTACCAACATCATCATGCATATGATGCACATCATCATTCTGACCAATAACACTACCAGCTTTGCTCATGTTGTCACCTATTGAAAATAAACCACGAAAAGACTAATAAGTAAATTCGACTACAATCAAACTAGTTCACTAAAACACTTCGATACAAGAATTCTCGACACCATTCCCTGGCAGCGGCACCATTTTTGATAACGCTCAACTACACCAATAACGATTCAAAGAGTAAGCGGTCGCTAGCAAGTATAAACCCAACGAGGAGTTTGGGTCAATCCCACGAGGAATGGTTTAAATACAAAATTCAAATATGAAGTACTAAAGTGATCTAACTTTTTGTAGGTGCAAATAAGTAAAATGATGCATAATGTAAATTATCAAAATTTCAATTATCAAATAAGAGGAGATTTAATGATTGATTCAAACAAACACGATCTAAAAATTGAACTTAACCAATGAGAAATGGGACCTTAGGGATGTGTGAGTGTTCAATTACTAATTTCACTACATGGGCCATTACGGATTGCTTAAATATGCTGAATCATAATGGGTAGGCAAGATTACAACTATGATAGCTATTTTACAATCAACTATCATGCTTTCAATTGCGGTTTATCAAACACCAACAGGCATTCCAATTAGAGAACAATCTTAAACCTTAATTCAACCCAGTTTAACAAGCTGGGTAGTACAAGTAATCACTCATACAATCATCAATTGCTAATTCCACTCAAATGCATCTTCTAAAAGCATACGAAGAGATATAGACTAGAATTGAATTTGCAACTTCAATTCAAAGCTGAAAATGTGAATTAACAACTAAACCTATTCTAAACCAGCATTTAATGCGGCAATCTTTAAGACCCACAAGCTAATTAAGTAATTGAACACATAATCACATCCCTAAGGCATTGGGGTTTTAGACAATCATAGTAATGGTGAAGAAATAGTTACCAAATATGTTAGCCATTGATTCCCAAATCTTCAAACAGCAAATACAATCAACTAAAATTATACCCAATGTATCAATTCCCAAGAACCAACAAGAATAGTTCACCAAAATCAATTAAAAGTACAATGTACTTTCTAAGTTCGAGTTCTGATTCTTCTCTCAATCACTCAATGCTACTCAATAATGCCTCTCTCTTTACAAAAATTTCTATTTATATTTCTCAAAAATTTCGCACAATTTAAAATTTAGAGTCACTCGACGGCGTTAGTCAGGCTCGCCCATCCACCCGACGATGCGCCTAGTTGCTTGATCTCGCCTTTTTAATTCTTGACTTAAGTACCAATCTCCTTCTGGAACATTAGGCGAAGAACATCAGGCTCGCCTTTCTGATCGGCGACACGCCGATTGATTCCTCAGCTCGCTGACTTGACTTGACCCTTCTCCTTGTCTACTGGAACATTAGGCGATAAAATCATCCACTCGGTGACTCACCGAATTTCCTTTTGCAAGCACCAACTATCTTTTTCCTTCAATTTTGTAACTTTTCAGTGTCTGTCCCACACTGAAAAGAGGAGTGATGTCTACCACACACCACTAGAAGGGGTGTCCTACTTTCAAAGGTAAGGACCATAAATCTGTAGCTTATGTGGATCCACAAGCCATGTGTCTATCTGAGATAAAACCTACGAGGCACGTAGTTATGGGACTTAAGGATTGCTACTAAAGGCCCACGGATGTTAAACGGAAACCTTCATCCCAAAAGCCCGCTCGGTGCTAAGTAAAATCTCAAGGAATAGTCAATTAAGCTTATTCATATTTTAACCAAGGAAGAGGTACATCTAGGGTTACCAAATCCAAGCTAAGGCCTTATCAAGACGTTTCAACTACCATGGGCTTGCCCAAGCTTACGTCATTAGAATAGCTCCTAATCGATTCATAGGTGAGAAAGCCTTTCAACCATATGAACCCTAATTTATGTGAGAAAACCTTTCACATTCATATTCTTAGCTTATTGTGAAGAAAACCTTTTCACAACTCATGGATACCATAATCTTTATGCACCCTAGAAATTATAAGCATAATTCTCATGAAACATGCATCTTTTATGCAAGCTATTCATATACATGCATCTCTTATGCAAGCTATTCATATGTTCATAAATCATGATCTAGTATGGGTACATGTCAATTCATCTTAGAATCATACAATAAACTAGAATCATGCATATTTTCATCAATTTCATAAGTTCATAAATGCATGGATCATACTTCATCAAGAATTCATACTAGGCATCATGGCTCATGCATGGGTTCATACAATTTCAACATCAAATCATATAAATCAAGCTAAATCATGCACTAAGTTACTTTATCACGCTAGATCGTGCACTACTAATCATAAAATCAACCATTGGAATCATAATTGAAGAACCCATAAGAATTGATCAAAACCCTAACTCAATTTGGGGAAGTTGAACCTTGAAAATTGAAGAAAACTAAGGACCCATTGGAGGAAAGGGCTCCAAATGGTGAATGCTAGCATACCTCAACAAAAGCCCACAAGAAATTGCTTAGAATTGACGACCTTCAATGGAGGATCCTAGCCCTTCTTCTTCCTTGAGAATTGAGAGAACTTTTCTAGAGAGAGAAATATTTGGGAAGTTGGGGAATTTGAGAATGAGAATAATGAAGAAAATTTTGGGGTAAAAGACTTATATAGTGGGTCAATTTAGGGGAAAAGTCGTAATTAAAAAGACTTAAAAGAATTGGAAAAATACATAAAAACCCCTGGAAAATAACTTTCGGACCCTATCTATGGTTGGACTTACGGTCCGTAAGTCAACCTATGGACCGTCATGTTATTCCGTATATAGATTCAGAGAGTTTCCCAACTTGGACCCCCCAACGACGGGTCACTATATATGGCTCGTGGGTCAATCGACGGGCCATACATGGCAGTCGTAGATCTAAACTTATGGCTTAAGAATTTTACTAAGTCTTGAGCAATTGACGGGACCTTTCTACGGTTCGTGGAAAGACCTACGGTCCGTCCTGCTAGCCTGTAGACTCGACTTCAGAAACTTAATTTCCAAAACAATTTACCCTCTTTCTACGGATGAATTCTACGGTCCGTCAGCTGGTCTATGACCCGTAGACTGCATCCGTAGAGAGTGACTCTGGGCCTAAAACTGGAAAATTTTCTCTTTCAAAAATTGAGGTGTTACAATATCTCTCTCTTGGGAACATTCGTCCTTGAATGGAAATCAGCTAGCAACAACAAGAGTAAGGGAAACAATAATTCTATGATTCCAATCAGGAATGCAACTACATAATGCAAATATCCGGGGAGGAAGATCAACTCCAAGCTAAAGCATGCTTCATCACAAAATGTCAAGCCATAAACACTTAATGAAATGCATGCATAAGGAAACATGAGAATGACTAAGATGTATGAATCCTATAAATAGACCATGAGGAGCTAAATACCTCAAGTTAGGGAAGCCTCAGAAGGAAAAAGATAAGGATAACGGGACATCATATCGGCCTCAGCTTCCCACGTAGCACCCTCAACCAATTGATTCCTCCACAATACCTTAACGGAAGCACCTTCTTTGTTTCTTAACTTCCGGACTTGTCGGTCTAGAATCTCCACCGGAACCTCTTCATAAGATAAACTCTCTTTGATGCCAAGATTTTCTAAAGGCACTATGGATGTCGGATCTCCAACACACTTATTCAATAGAGACACATGGAAAACCGGATGAACCGATGCTAACTCATTAGGCAACTCAAGCTCATAACCAACCTTGCCAATGAGTCTCAAAATCTTATATGGGACTACATACTGGGGACTAAGCTTCCCTTTCTTACCAAACCTCATGACACCCTTCATGGGCGAAATTTTCAAATAAACCCAATCATCAACCTCAAATTCTAGATCCCTTCTCCTAACATCGGCATAGTACTTTTGTTGACTTTGAGCCGTTTTCAACCTTTCTCTAATAAGTTGAACCTTCTCCATAGCCTCATGCACTAATTCGGGACCTATCAAAGCAACTTCACCACCTCAAATCATCCTTTGGGAGACCTACATCTCCTACCATAAAGAGCCTCAAATGGAGCCATACCAATACTTGCATGGTAACTATTATTGTAGGCAAACTCAATCAAAGGCAAATGATCATCCCAATTACCCTTGAAATCAATCACGCAAGCTCTTAACATATCCTCTAAGGTTTGGTTAGTACGCTCCGCTTGCCCATCGGTTTGGGGATGAAAAGTCGTGCTAAGCTTAACCTTGGTACCAAGACCCTTTTGGAAAGACTTCCAAAATTGAGAAGTGAATTGGGTACCTCAATCGGAGATAATGGACAGGGGCACTCCATGCAACCTAACCATCTCCCTAATGTACAACTTAGCATAATCTTCCATCAAAAAGGATACCTTGATGGGAATAAAGTGAGCCGACTTCGTCATACGGTCTACTATAACCCATATAGAATCATGTTGCTGGCGAGTATGGGGTAAACCTTCTATGAAGTCCATATCAACATCTTCCCACTTCCAAGTAGGAATAGCTATATCTTGGGATAAGCCTCCCGGCCTTTGATGTTCAACCTTAACTTGTTGACAATTTGGGCACCTTGCCAAAAATTCTGCGATATCTTTCTTCATTCCATTCCACCAATAGACTTCCCGCAAATCGTGGTACATCTTTTTGGCTCCCGGATTAATAGAGTATCGAAAACTATGAGCTTCTTCTAGAATTTGCTCTCTTAGGCCATCAACATTAGGCACACACGATCAGCCTTGATATCTAAGGACACCATCTCCCCCTTGAGAGAAAGCCTCATCGCCCTTCTTTAGAACCGCCTCTTTCAACTCAACTAATATAGGATCAAGTGCTTGCTTAGCCTTAACGTCCACCACAAATGATTCCGACCCATTTTGGACTATCACACCTCCCTCATCAGCGTCAACCAACCAAACACCTAGTTGAGCTAGTCTATGAACATCCCGAACCAATTCCTTCTTATCACCTTCTATATGTGCAACACTATTCATCGACAATCGACTCAAGGCATCGGCCACTACATTTGCCTTGCCCGGGTGATAGAAGACACTCATGTCATAGTCCTTTAAGAGCTCTAGCCATCTACGTTGTCGAAGATTTAGATCCTTTTTCTTGAACACGTATTCCAACTCTTGTGATCAGTAAATACATCAATGTGGACACCATACAAATAGTGCCTCCAAATCTTTAGAGCAAAGACAACCGCCGCGAGTTCCAAATCATGGGTAGGGTAGTTCTTTTCTGAATCTTAAGTTGCCTTGAAGCATAAGCAATCACTTTCCCATGTTGCATAAGAACACACCCTAAGTCGAAACCTTCTGGCAATGTCAATATTGGAGCGGAAGTAAGCCTATCTTTCAATTCTTGAAAGCTCTTTTCACAAGCCTCCGACCATGCGAACTTAGCCTTCTTTTGAGTCAAAGAGGTCAATGGATAGGCAATAGAAGAAAACCCTTCCACAAACCTCCTATAGTATTCGGCCAAACCCAGGAAACTGCAAATATCCGAAGGAGATAGAGGTCTAAGCCAATTTCTAACCACATCCGTCTTCTTAGGATCAACCTCAATACCTTTACTCGACACAATGAGACAAAGGAAAGCCACGGACCTCAACCAAAACTCATATTTATTGAACTTAGCATGTAACTCAAGATCCTTAAGAATTTTCAATACAATCCTAAAATGGTCGGCATGCTCTTTCTCACTTCGGGAGTAAATCAAAATATCATCAGTGAATACAATCACGAACATATCAAGGTATCGTCTAAACACCCTATTCATCAAATCCATAAAAGCCACCGAAGCATTAGTCAATCCAAACGCCAGAACCACAAATTCATAATGGCCATATCTAGTTCGAAATGCCGTCTTTGGAATATAACAATCTCTCACCCTCAATTGGTGATAACCCGACCGAAAATCAATCTTAGATAAGAAGCTAGCACCTTGAAGTTGGTCAAACAAATCATCTATTCTCGAAATCAGGTACTTATTCTAAATGGTAACCTTATTCAACTGCCGGTAATCAATACACATACGGAGAGAGCTATCTTTCTTACGAACAAACAACACTAGAGCACCCCATGGAGAAATACTTGGACGGATGAAACCCTTATCCAACAAATCCTTCAATTGCTTTTTCAATTCCTTAAGTTCCACAGGAGCCATACGGTAAGAAGGAATGATAGGTTGCATATCGGGAAGAAGGTCAATACCAAAGTTTATCTCCCTTTCGGGAGGAACATCAGATAGGTCATCGGGAAACACATCCACAAACTCACTTACCATGGGAACCGACTCAAGACTAGGGGTTTCAGAATCTATATCCCTAAAGCGAATAAGATGATAAATGCAACCCCAAAATCATCTTTCTAGCTTTAAGACAAGAAACAAACCGACCTCTAGGCATATAATTTCCCACTTTCCACTCTAGGACAGTCTCATTAGGAAATTGAAACTTCACCACTCGGGTTCTACAATCAACCGAGGCATAACAAGAATGAAGCCAATCCATCCCAAGAATGACATCAAAGTCTATCATATCTAGCTCTACGAGATCAACATAGGTGACTCTGTGAAACAAGGAAATGGGACACTTCCTATAAACTCTTTTAGCCACAACATAATCACCAATAGGAGTAGAGACACAAAAGGGGTCTATCAACACATCCGGGGCAACAACAAATCTCATAGCCACATATGGCGTCACAAAAGATAAAGTACCACCTGGATCAAATAAAGCATACACATCAAGATGGAAAACTTTCAACATACCGATAACCACATCAGGAGAACCTTCTTGCTCTTGGTGAGTTTGGAGTGCATAAAATCAGTTTTGCTTGGGAGCACTAGAACCCGAACCGCTAGGAACACCTGGTTTACCATCTTTCCCCTTTGTAACATTCATTGGACAATCCGTTATTTTGTGACCACTCTTACCACATGTGAAGAACCATCCAATTCGGCTAAGCATCTCCCCTCATGCTTCCTCCCACACTTTTGACATGGGGGAATTGGAGTCCTATCACCACCACCATTGCCTCCTTGAGGCTTAGGGTTAGACACCCTATTCTTGTCAAACTTAGGCATAGGAGCATTTGAAGACCCTTGGTTCGAAAACCTTTGTCGAATCTTAGAACGGTTATGTCCTCCGATCCTTTGGTTTGAAACGTCACCATCACCGGTCCTAGCCCTCTTTGCCACTTTGGACCTCTCCTTTAGCTTCTCTTCTTCAATTTGTTGAGCATGAACCATCAATCATGAAATATCCATTTCTTTAATAAGCATGGCAGTCTTACACTCCTTGAACACCAAGTCGAATACCCCCGACACAAACTTACTCATTTTGGCCCTTGAATCGGCCACCAAGAAAGGCGCATATTTTTACAATTGAGTGAACTTCAATGCATATTCCTTGACACTCATACCACCTTGCTTCAAGTTAATGAACTCGAGGACCTTATCCTCTCTCATCTCAAGAGGAAAGAATCGATCAAAAAAATCTTTCTTAAATTTCTCCCATTCAAGAAGACCCGCATCTCCAGCCCTCTCACTTTTCCATTGGTTAAACGACACTTGGTCCACACCCTTCAATTGATAAGCGGCCAACTCCTCTTTCTCTTCCTGTGTGACTCCCATGATCATCAAAATCTTGTAAACCTCCTCAATGAACTCTTGTGGATCCTCCTACACCTTGGAGCCATGGAATTTCGGAGGGTTCATCCTTGTGAAATCTCTCACCCTTGCCACAGCCGTACCCACATATGGGTTCACTGGGACCACAACTTCTCTATTGGCTTGGGCCATCACGGCTTGGGCCAATGCATGAAAAGCGGCTCGAAACTCTGCATTAGTAATCTCTTCGGCCAAAGGAGCGGCCGGAACTTGGTTAGCCTCTTGTTACACATTCTCATTTGTGTTCCTCCTTGCAAAGCCCTTCTAGTTGCCATATCCTGAAAAGCGTAGGACATGGATTAGGAGAGGAACGTAAAGAGTTAAACTCTATGGCACGATTCTAGAATATGAAAGAAGTGGAATTTCCTAACATCTTGTAGCCTCCTATTCATAAATGTGGCGTGCTTCACACTTTTGAACAAGACTCTACTAGACGTGGCTTTGAGACATCCTAGGACCTTTCTAAACCTGGTGCTCTGAATACCAAGTTTTTCAAGACCCAAAGTACCTCCTAGGTGTGACATGACGTATAGGACCCCGAGGGACCCCACACAAGCCACTTAGCATACATATACATAAGGTAAAGACAATAATGAGGAAAGAAAAGATGATCTCATAAAAGTAAAGAGTTTACAAGCAGAAGTCTTGACTATGTCTCAAAAGCCATATAATACAATAGAATGATCAAAATGTAACCCGTACATCATATACCAGTCTGAAATTGAAAGTAAAGAAAAGCAATAAAGTCTCTTAGTCCCCGAAGCATGAGGACTCACGAAGGATGATAGCTCGAACTCTGAAAGCAACTAACCACGAGAATGTGAAGGATGACTGTGTGACCCTACATTATAAGAGAATGTAGGCACAAGTATGCATTAGTACATGGAATGTACTATGTATGAAGCACATGCGTATAAGCACATAAATTATGCCAATGATATGCTTTCATATAGGAAATGATACTAGTGACATATCATCATGAACATGCAATAACCAAACTAAATCATGTGACAAGAGAGGGTTAGAAACTCAATGCATAAACATGATCAATGCAAGCTAGTCATATCATAAGTCTTGTCTCGTGAGATACCTCTAGTAGATTAGTTCATTATTATGGGATTTGTACGTTTAACTGAACTAGACCATGTGAGCTATAACATGGAATCCAGTGTCTGCCCCACACCGAAAAAAGGAGTGATGTCTACCCCACACAACTACAAGGGGTGTACTACTTGCCAAGGTAAGGACCACAAATCTGTAGCTTATATGGATCCACTAGCCATGTGTCTATCTGAGACAAAACCTACGAGGCACGTAGTTATGGGACATAGGGATTGCTACTAAAGGTCCACAGATGGTAAACGGAAACCTTCATCCAAAAAGCTTGCTCGGTGCTAAGTAAAATCCCAAGGAATAGTCAATTAAGATTATTCATATTTTAACCAAGGAAGAGGTACATCTAGGGTTACCAAATCCAAGCTAAGGCCTTATCAAGATGTCTCAACTACCATGGGCTTGCCCAAGCTTACATCATTAGAATAGCTCCTAATCGATTCATAGATGAGAAAGCCTTTCAACCATATGAACCCTAATTTATGTGAGAAAACCTTTCACATTCATATTCTTAGCTTATTGTGAAGAAAACCTTTTCACAACTCATGGATGCCATCATCTATATGCACCCTAGCAATTATAAGCATAATTCTCATGAAACATGCATCTCTTATGCAAGCTATTCATATACATGCATCTCTTATGCAAGCTATTCATATGTTCATTAATCATGATCTAGTATGGGTACATGTCAATTCATCTTAGAATCATGCAATAAACTAGAATCGTGCATATTTTCATCAATTTCATAAGTTCATAAATGCATGGATCATACTTCATCAGGAATGTATAACTAGGAATCATGGCTCATGCATGGGTTCATACAATTTCTACATCAAATCATGCTAAATCATTCATTAAGTTATTTTATCACGCCAGATCATGCACTACTAATCATAAAATCAACAATTGGAATCATAATTGAAAAACCCATAAGAATTGATCAAAACCCTAACTCAATTTGGGGAAGTTGAACCTTGAAATTCAAGAAAACTAGGGACCCATTGGAGGAAAGGGCTCCAAATGGTGAATTCTAGCATACCTCAACAAAGCCCACAAGAAATTGCTAAGAATTGATGAGCTTCAATGGAGGATCCTAGCCCTTCTTCTTCCTTGAGAATTGAGAGAACTTTTCTAGAGAGAGAAATATTTGGGAAGTTGGGGAATTTGAGAATGAGAATAATGAAGGGAAATTTGGGGTAAATGACTTATATAGTGGGTCAATTTAGGGGTAATTAAAAAGACTTAAAATAATTGGAAAAAGACATACAAACCCCTGGAAAATAACTGTCGGACCCTATATACGATTGGACTTACGGTCCGTAAGTCAACCTACGGACCATTCTGTTCTTCCGTAGATAGATTCAGAGAGTTTCCCAACTTGGACCCCACAACGACGGGTCACTATATACGGCTCGTGGGTCATTCGACGGGCCGTACATTGCAACCATAGATCTGAACTTAAGGCTTAAGAATATTACTAAGGGCTTAAGAATATTACTAAGTCTGGAGAAATTGATGGGACCTTTCTACGGTTCGTGGAAAGACATACGGTCTGTCCTCCTAGCCCATAGACTCGACTTCAGAGACTTGATTTCTAAAACAATTTACCCTCTTTCTACGGATGCATTCTACGGTCCGTCAGCTTGGCTATGACCTGTAGACTGCGTCCGTAGAGAGTGACTCTGGCCCAAAACTGGAAAATTTTCTCTTTCAAAAACTGAGGTGTTACATTCAGCTCTTTTTTGTATTATCTTGTCCTTGTCTCATTCCAAAGACTTCTTGCCGCACACAAATGATTTAACATTAGTTATGAGTGCAAAATGGGCATTAAGGACACCAATTTAGTACAAATGAAGCTATAAATGAGTCAAAACTACCGACTCATCAAATATCACTAAACCGTAACTAGCATATCAAAATCATGAAGTACTTAGCATCAAACATCAATAAGTACAAAACATCAAATAACTTGTTCAAGATGCAAACAAGTCAATAAATCAAATCATAGAGATCATATCCACCCTGACCTGACAGTTATGCAATCACTAGAGTTGCCAGAATTACTAACCATCTCTCAAAATTATAAGTCTAACTTTCATTAGTACACACATACTAAAAGGGACTTAATCTTATCCAACAATTCATGATTTACAGAGGACCCTAGGTGTCTATATCACATACTAACGTGGTACTTGATCTAATCACACTTGTAATCGCTCGTTTGTAAACTCACATCTGACTCAAGCAACTCCTCATCTGAATAGTGAATTTATATTCTCACTATATATATCTACATATTTTAATGTGCAAACCTCTCTAGTTACCTATCAGGGCAACAAATTAAGCATACAATAGTCACAAGATCAACATTCATAGCATCATGTAAGTATACGATAATTACAAATTCATATTTCATAAACATCACTGAAAATCAGTTCAACGGTTTACATGCTTATTCATAGAAGCAACACGTAATTCAATCATAACAAACACAAACTATATCCAAAGACCAATCAACATGCAATGCAACTAACATTACAATTCAGCAACTAAATACAGTCTAACTCCAAGTAAACCGTAACCTACTTTAATCGTAAACTAGAAGTGAACAAGCTAAATTATCAGAGTCTTCCCTTTTCTCAAAGCCTCAGAATGCTCAAAGAATTGGACAAAAAATTAGAAGGTCACTTTAATACCCTATTCTCCAACGAAGGTCTTGGGTATTCAAACCCACCTAATCCTACCTTTTTAAAAGATTTATTGAATTATTAATGAGTTATTGTATCAAACTAATGGGTTTCATGATTAATTCAAACCCATTCATAGGGTTTTAGCTCTATTAACCTCTCTTGATTAATTCATATGTTCTCAACCATAAATTCTTGGATACAAGATTCTTGAAATACACCATAAACCCATCTACAGACCATGAATAGGATATACGGTATGTGGAAAGTAACCTAAACTAGTTGACTAGATGATCTATGGTGCTTCTATTATTTCATGGTTGACTTATGGACCATGAAATTGATCTGCCGTCGTGGAATACTTTGTGGCTAGTCTTCACAATGCTGCCTTACTTTAATTTATGAACCATGAATATGACATACGCTCTGTATTTAACATGGTGCTTGAGTAACTCCTAATTTTAATCAACTAGAGAGTGGACATTAAATTTCACGCCCAGATCAATGTCAGATGAATGTGATTCAGGGTCGTGACTTGAAATGTACTTTTCTCTACACTTCAAATCTTCAAGTCCAAGCTCCAGGATACAACTATGATTTTAAGTACCACTTGTACAACTAGAGTGTAGCTAGTACATTGCCCAAATCTAGATACTTTGCCTTATTTTCCTTGTTCTAGCCAATTTAACTATGAACAAACAAAATTTCAACATTTAAAACATATAAAAATGAGATAAGGGATATTAAAAAGTCATATAATATACATCAAATGTGTCGTAATTTAATGACACATCAATCATCGGTGTAGACTTGGCAATAAGGTGTTGTTGTTGTAAGAAAAAATTTTGTGTTTATGATGGTATATTCTGTAGAAAGGAATTGTGTTCAGAAGTATGATGGCAATCAAGTTCAGATGAAGTAAGATTTGATAGATAAAGTGAACAAATGGTATTATCAGTGTGATTTTCCCAAAGGATGCATATATAACTGGTTTTTTTTTAATTTCAAGCTTTGATCATTGATATGGGCAAAAGTACATCTTTGAGTTTGGCATCCCAAACTTTGACATGATTAAGGGGTAGAAACAGTGTAGGGTTGTTCTACTAAGTACCACAAAAAAGTGGGTGTCCGGATTAGCTCAAAATCTAATTGAACTCGACATACAATTTTGGGGGGCTCGTAAATGATATTGGAAAGGCTCATTGGTTTAGTTCTAAAGGTTGGGAAATCCCATCTATTCATATTGTAGAGACCTCTAACTTGCTTAGGAAGGGCCGAAAAAGAATTGAAGAGATGAAGTCCTTCAATGCCATGATTCAGGGTGGCAAGCTTGTCAGCAGGTTTATTAGCCTCCCTAAAGCAATGACTAGTATGGTAACCATACTCTTCGATTAATTTCCCGGCATCTTGAACCATACCATTAATCTTCCACGGTGGGTCCCATTCTCTTTTAATACATCTGGTTAACAGCATGGAATCTGTTTCAACCCAGACATTAGAGAAGCCTCTATTAGCACACCATTTAATGCAATAAAGAAGAGCTGCCATTTCTGTGATGTTGCTCGTACTAGGTCCCAAGTTGATGCAGTAAGCAAACAGGAGGTTTCCCAAAGAGTTTTTGATCAGACCACCTCTACCACAACGGACTTGAATGAAACTACCATCATTGTTGAGTTTTACAAACATATTAGGAGGTTTTATCCACTTAACTATGGTAGTGGTTCTGTGGAGAATTTCGGCATCCATAATGTAATTTATTTTCTCCAAGACTCTACAATGTTAACTTTACCAAATTTCATCATAGTAATCTGCACAATGGTAAAAAGAATGTTAACTTTAGTTTTGCATACAGAAGGTTTAATAACATCAAATTTCCTAGATGTCACAACCCAAACCGCCGTTATTGGCGCCCACACTAACACTCTAGTTAGAGAACCATTACTACAACCCAACTATACAATACTAACAAAAAGACAGACATTTAATGATGTGGAAACAAGTTTAAATAATCACTTTAAAAGCTGAGTTCCCATAAACTCAGTAAGTTATCAAAACCAAACATAAATAAGTGGAAATTCAACCCCTAGAACCTAAAAGTCATTGTACCAAACTTCTAACTAAACGGTCTAAGATATGGGAATGCAGCCCCAAAACAGCTAAACATAAAGTAAAGAGTCGGAAAGATCTAAGTCTGAAGGAAATGGACTAAGATCCTAGATGAATCCATGGTAGCCTAAAGGAACTGGCTCTCCCTTGAACTCGACAAGTCAGTGATCTCCTAGCTAGGTCTCTCAACAGCCGCCTGAAGATGCCCTGTACTCAACAAAGAAAGAGAAGGTGCAGTATCAATACACAAAACAACAGTGTACAGGTATGATCACGCGGCTATTCCAGTAAGTAAGACATACACAAGTAACTACAACATAGTAAACCCCACATATACAGAAAAAATAACAACCTACCAGTTCAAGCTCAATATAGCAGTTTCACAATGTCAATCTCAAATGCAACAGTCCATGATGGTTCTCTCATGGAACCCACACTCAAACTGTTAGTATGTTGGAACGTGACACTCTATCAAACAATGTGTCGAAACGTGACACCCGATTCAATACATGTCGGAACATGACACCCGATCTAATGTGTGTCGAAATGTGACACTTAATACAATAACGCGTCAGAACGTGACACCTGATCCAATCAACCATAACCACAAACACAATCAGCACCACAAGGAATGATTTACACACTTGGATCGTACAATCAGGTAATAAGTTCATTGCATCCTACGGGATCACAAATAGTCATTTCACTAGATTCATTTCAAATTTTCCTATTCTCATGCATGCATGTATACAATGGAGCAGTTAGCAGGTATATATAACACATACAGGAAATCAAACCATCACCTACCTCGAAACCAAACTTAAACACTCTTAAGGAACTTGACCTTTCCATTTTCGGAGTCTCTCATCTTGTTCTTGGTCTAAAACAAGTAATTAATGCAAAGGATCAATAATAGTTGCCTAGTTTACCCAGATTATATCCAAATACTAACCCTTGGCAAATTCCATGATCCTAACACCCAACAAGGGATTTTTCCACCATTAGATTCAAGCCAAAACCCTCCCCCAAGGATAAATAGCGAGGATTCTAAACTCTAAGAATCAATTAACAAATTCGGGGAGTAATTGACTCTCCTTCAACGTGGGAATTAGTGGAAAACAAGAAGAAATAGCCCGAGTTCGCCCTTTTGCTCTCTAAAAATGAAGTTTGTAGAAAAATAACGTTTTTGGGACTTTTCCCATTTTTACTCGCGACTGGCCTGCCATAGCGTGCAATCCCACCATAGTGACCTTGCCATGGAAGAAATAATCCTGTCGTGGCAGATTACATGGAGACAGAGACTCGAAATTTGTGTTCCAAGTCCCCATTTCACAACATACCCTCAAAACTTGATGTTCTAAAACCAACCTTTCATGCTAAGATCAATTGCGGGAGTTCTACCTGCCCGAATTTGATTTCGTAAAGCCGTACAGGCTCCTTATCGTCTTGGCTATCAACTCAAATGATCAAATTCCCCATCCATTATCGAATTACCCTAGACCTCACCTGACTTAGATTTCGTCCAAGTATGGCCTAGGCTCAAAATTTCCAAGTTAGTACTCGAAAGTTTTCTGGCCCAAATTCCTTCCCCATTGGCCTATCTAAAATGACAGGAATAGGTCGTAGCAATGGATACCAATTTACCCATCACTCATCCCTGAGTGAAAAAATAGGAAAACTAGGCCTAGGCAAGAATAGAGTAGTACCTGAATCGTCAAATAACTGGGGATACTTGTCTCGTATGTCTTCTCAATTTCCCAAGTAGCTTCCTCAACCGAACAAAGCTTCTATTGAACTTTCACTGACTTAATCTCCTTGGTTCTCAACTTCTGGACATCACGATTAAGGATTCTAAGTTCCACTTGATGATATAATCTCCATCCCCATGATACTTCTTCAACATGGACACATGGAACACTGGATGGACCCTAGATAGGCTAGGCAGTAAAGCCAACCTATAAGCCACTAGCCCTACACAGTTAAGGATCTCAAATGGGCCAATGTAGCGAGGACTGAGCTTCCTCTTCTTGTCGAAACTCATCACCCCCTTTATGGGTGGCACTTTCAGAATAACTTGTTCACCAGCCTGAAATTTCATGTCCCTTACCTTATGATCTGCATACTCTTTCTGTCGACTCTGAGCGGCTAGAAGCTTAGCTTGGATACTCCTCACCTTATCCTGAGCATCCTTTACCAAATCCAACCCCAAAAGTTTTAAATCTCCAGCCTCAAACTATCATATGGGAGATCTACATCCCCTCCCATAAAGTGCTTTGAACGGTGCCATGTCAATGCTGGAGTGATAGATATTGTTGTAGGAGAACTCACACAAAGGTAGGAATTTATCCCAATGCCCTCCAAAGTCAATTACACATGCCCTTAATATGTCTTCCAACACTTGAATTGTTCTCTCCGACTGTCCATCAGTCTGTGGATGAAAAGTTGTGTTGAAAGTGAGTTGAGTTCCCAACTCTTCATGCAACTTCCCCCAAAACTTCGATGTAAATTGCATACCATGGTCTAAGATGATAGAAAGGGGCAGCTCGTGCAGCCTTACTATATCCATAACATAAATATTTGCCAACTGTTGGGCATTATAGTCTACTCTGACTGGAATGAAGTGGGCGGACATAGTCAGTTTGTTAACCACAACCCAAATGGAGTCAAACTTTCCAGGGTCTTGGGAAGACCAACCACAAAGTCCATAACTATCCTTTCCCACTTCCATTCAGGGATTGGCATTCTCTGAAGCAAATTGGAATGCCTTTGATGCTCATACTTTACCTGCTGACAGTTTTGGAACTTAGCCACAAACTCAACTATGTATTTCTTCATGCCCGGCCACCAATAAAGTCACTTCAAGTTTCGATACATCTTGGTCACACCTGGATGAATAGAGTACCGCGAACTATGAGATTCTGCCAACACCTTTTGAATCAGGTCATCCACTCGGGGAACACAAATCCTCCCCCGAAAACTAAGCAGACCACCTGCATCAAGAGCAGCATCTTGTGCCTTGCTAGACACTGTCTTCTTTCTGAGCACATTCAAACTCTCATTTTCAAACTTCTTTGCTTTGATCTCCTCAATGAAAGTGGGTCTAACCTCAATGCTGGCTAACACCTCACCTTTCTCTGAGATTCCCAAGTACATGAACCTGGACTCCAAGGTCTGGATCTCCCTAGCCAAGGGTCGCCTAGACACACACAATCAAGATAAATTGTCTGTACTCACTGTCTTCTGGCTTAATGCGTCTTCCACCACATTAGCCTTACCTAGATGGTATTGAACGGTGACATCATAATCTTTAAGTAACTCCATCCATCTTCACTATCTCAGGTTCAAGTCTTTCTGAGTAAACACATGTTGTAGACTATGATGATCAGTGAACACTTCACACTTGACTCCATAGAGATAATGTCACCAAATCTTGAGAGCAAACACTACCGCTGCCAACTCCAAATCATGCGTCGGGTAGTTCCTCTCATGAATCTTTAACTGCCGTGAGGCATAAGCTATGACATTCTTATTCTTCATCAAAACAGCACCCAAGCCCGAATATGAAGCATCACAATAAACAATGAAATCCTTACCTTCCACTAGCAATGTCAGTATAAGTGTTGTGGTCAGAAGAGTCTTGAACTTTTGGAAGCTCTCTTCACATTTGTCACTCCACTCAAAAGTACCTCATTTTGAGTCAGCCTTGTCAAGTGCGTGGCAATAGAGGCAAAATTCTTCATAAACCGCCGATAGTAGCTGGCAAGCCCCACAAAACTCCTAACCTCAGTCGCAGAACTAGGCCGGACCTCGTTCTTGACTACTTTAATTTTTTGGGGATCTACCATTACCCTTCTTTTGAAACTTACATGCCCCAAAAAGGCAATCGAGAACAACTAGAATTCTCACTTAGAAAATTTTGCATACAATTTATGTTTCCTAAGGATACCCAGAACAATACGAATATGGTCTACATGCTCTTCCTTACTCTTTGAATAGACCAAAATGTCATCAATAAAGACAATTACAAAGGAATCCAGGAATGGATTGAACACACCATTCATCAAACTCATGAAGGTTGCAGGTGCATTGGTCAACAAAAATGACATCACCAAGAACTCATAGTGCCCATATCGAGTCCTGAATACCATCTTGGGTACATCCTCGGGCCTAATCTTTAACTAATTGTACCCAGACCTTAAATCAATTTTAGAGAATATCTATGCACCCTGCAACTGGTCAAAGAGATCATCTATATGAGGCAACTGGTACATATTTCGAATGGTGACCTTATTCAACTGTCAGTAGTCTATGCACATTCTCAAACTATCATCCTTCTTCTTAACAAACACGACAGGAGCACCCCACGGGGAAGCACTAGGACAGATGAAACCCTTATCAAGGAGCTCTTGGATCTGGGTCTTAAGCTCTCTTAACTCTGCTAGAGCCATGCGATAAAGAGGGTTAGAGATTGGACGAGTGCCCAGGTCAAAGTCAATACAGAAATCTATATCTCTATCTGCAGGCATACTAGGTAAATCAGTAGGAAACACTTTCTTAAACTCAGACATAACAAGAATAGACTCAATAAAGCGGGACTCTGCATCAACATCCCGAATATGAGCAAAATATTCCATACAACCTTGCACCACCAGTTTCCTAGCCCGGATGACAGATATGATCTTAGCTGGCTTAGGTGTGTACACCCCTTCCCACTCTAACTTCTCCCTGCTCGGGATCTCTACAGTCATAGTCTTAGCATTATAATTTAGAACAACATAATAGGGGGACAACCAAGTCATGCCTAAGATTACATCAAAGTCAGTCATAACCAAAATAACCAAATCAGTCCAAGTCTGAAAACCGATAAACAGGACTGAACAAGCACGATAGACATAGGTGAGTACGACAGACTCTCCAACTAGGGTAGAAACATGGATGGGGCATCAAGCACATCACAAATCACATCAATATCAAGGCACACTGTACTGACACATAAGAGTAAGTAGAACCCGAATAAAACAAAATAGTAGCCATCTGGTCACAAACAAGAATAGTACATGTGATCAATGCATCAGACGCCTCAACCTTGGTCTTACCTGGAAAGGCATAAAACTGAGCCCTGTCATCCTGACGGGCAACCTCTCTTCCTGGCTGCACTGCTCCCCTTCGTGCATTACCATTTCCCCAGCCTTCACGGCCTCTCTGATTTCCTCCTTGCCCACCTGTACCATTGCTCTGGTCTGCTGCTGCACGGGTTCAGTCAGGCGCGGGTGGGGACAATCTCTCCTCATGTGTCCAGGTTCTCCATAATTGTAACAACTGTGGTCAAGAGACGGCCTATTACCTGGCTCAAAAGAGGCTCCCTGACCATCCTGAGTAGGATTTTGCTACAGAGTCCCTGTGTAACTACTCATAGAAGTGGGCATAGCTGACTGAATTGGCCGGGCTGCATTTTCTGGCCTACCTGAACTCTGAAGTAGGAGCCATTAAAGTTACCTGTATTCTTGGGATTCTTAGCCAAAGCCTTGGCCTACTAGTCCCGTCGAACACCTTCTACCTTCTTCACAAAGGTTGTCACTTCATTAAAGCTTTTACCTACAGAGATCATGTGAACAGACAATACCTGCAACTCGGGATTCTAATCCCTTGACGAACAAATGGATCCTCTCCTCCTGTGTAGTCACCAACTACGTAGCATATTTGGACAAGGCATGGAACTTACCCTCATAAGCAGCTACATTCATACCACCCTGCTCCAAAGCCATGAACTCATCCTTCCTGCAGTGCCTCAAAGTTCGGGGCACATACTTCTCTAGAAACAAGGCATTGAACTGAACCCAGGTGAGTGGAGGCAAGACTGGCGATCGGTATTCCACAAAGGCTCTCTACCACTGCTTAGCCTCACCTTGAAGCTGAAAGGTCACGAACTCGACTCCATGCTGGTGCACAATGCCTAACATGTGGAGTCTCTCATAGCAATCTAGGATGAACTCATAGGCTTCCTCACTTTCAGAACCATAGAACACTAGCGACTTTAACTTCAAAAACTTGGTCAGCATCTCGTGCTCAGTGCCAGTCATCACAGGGCCCAAAAGTGGACGGAAGAAGGCATCAGCACCCAACATTCCATCCATCTTAGGACTGTAGCAGAAATGGGGTGGATGACTGGAGGTTGAGCAGCTTGCACTGTGGGAATGGCTCCAGAGTCGACCAACCCACTCAGAAAAGTCAAAATCTGCTAAGCTATAGTTTAATCCAAAGGGGGAAGTCCTGCAGTCCCAGCATGTGTGTCCTCCTCTGGTTCAACATCCTCTTCCCCCTCAATCTCCACATTTTCTTTTACCTCGGCCTGAGGTGCGGGAGGGGTCTCTTTCTTGGGTACATTCTTAGCTTGGGCTTCACCCCTGGCGGGTGCTACCTTTCCTCGGCCTCTGCCCCTTCCTCTTTCTCTACCCCTACCTCGGCCACATCTTCTCACTGCGGGCTCCCCTACTGGCTCATTGATCGGAGCTACTGGCTTGGCGCCATTGTTTTGCGTGTTAACTATTTGTGGACTGAAGAGTGAAAGAGGTTAGATACCAATTTTGATCACCAAATACCAGTTGGAATCAAGTTATAGCATGAAAGGAGAAGAAGATAGAGAGATTTTCCTAAAGTCCTATAGCCTCTCGAAGAAAAGTACAAATGTCTCCGTATCGTTCCGCAAGACTCTACTAGACTCATTTTGGTACAACGAGATCAATGAACCTAGGGCTCTGATACCAACTTTGTCACGACACAAACCGTCATGATTGTCACCCACACTAACCCTCCAGTGGGAGAACTATTATTACAGTACAACTAAACAATACTAACTAAAAGACAGGCATTTAAAGATGTGGAAACAAGTTTAAATAATCACTTTAAAAGCTGGGTTCCCATAAACTCAGTAAGTTATCAAAACTGAACATAAACAAGCGGAAATTCAACCCCTAAACCTAAAAGTCATTGTACCAAAACGTCTAACTAAACGGTCTAAGATGAGGGAATGCAGCCGCAAAACAACTAAACATAAAGTAAAGAGTCTGAAAGGTCTAAGTCTGAAGGAAATGGACTAAGATCCTAGAAAAATCCATGGTAGCCTGAAGGAACTAGCTCACCCTTGAACTCGACAAGTCAGTGATCTCCTAGCTATGGTCTCTCAACAGCTGCCTTAAGATGCCCTGTACTTAATAAAGAAAGAGCAGGTGTAGTATTAGTACACAAAATAATGGTGCACTGGTAGGATCACGTGGCTATTCCAGTTAGTGAGACATACACAAGTAACTACAACATAGTAAACCAAACATATACAGAAAGAATAACAATTTACCAGTTCATGCTCAATATAGCAGATTCACAATGTCAATCTCAAATGCAACAGTCAATGATGGTTCTCTCATAGAACCCATACTCAAACTATTAGTGTGTCGGAACGTGACACCCGATCCAATAATGTGTCGGAACGTGAAACCCAATCCAATATGTGTCAGAACATGACACCTGATTCAATATGTGTCGGAACGTAAAACCTGATCCACTAATGTGTCGGAACATGACACCCGATCAAATCAACCACAACCACAAACACAATCAGCACCACAAGGAATGATTTACCCACTTGTATCGTACAATCAGGTAATAGCTTCATTGCATTCTATGGAATCCCAAACAATCATTTCATCTTTTCCTATTCTCATACATGCATGTATATAATGGAGCAGTTAGCAGGTATATATAACACAGACGGAAAGTCAAATCATCACCTACCATGAAACCATGCCTGAACACTCTCAAACAACTTGAGCTTTCTTTTTTCGGAGTCTCTCAGCTTGTTCTTGGTCTAAAAAAAGTAATTAATGCAACGGATCAATAATAGTGGCCTGGTTTACCCAGATTATATCCAAATATTAACCCTTGGCCAATTCCATGATCCTAACACCAAAGTAGGGCTTTTTCCACCATTAGATTCGAGCCAAAACCCTCCCCCAAGGATAAATAGCAAGGATTCTAAGTTCTAAGAATCAATTAATGAATTAGGGGAGTAATTGACTTATCTTCAGCGCGAGAATTAGTGAAAAATAATAAGCATAGCCCTAGGACACTCTTTTTCTCTCCAAGAACGAAGTTTGCAGAAAAATAACATTTTTTGGACTTTTCCCATATTTACTCGTGATTGGCTCGCCATAAATGGCCAATCCCACCATAGCGGCCCCACCATGGTGGAAATAATCCTGTCGTGGTGGGTTGCACGGAGACAGAGACTCGGAATTTGTGATCCAAGTCCCCATTTCACAACATACCCTCAAAACTTGATGTTCTAAAACCACCCTTTCATGCTAAGATCAATTGCAGGAGTTCTACCCACCTGAATTTGATTTCGTAAAGCTGTACAGGCTCCTTAAAATCTTTGCTATCTACTCAAATGATCAAATTCATAATCAAATCCCCCATTCATTACCGGATTACCCTAGACCTCACCAGACTAAGATTTCATCCAAGTCTGGCCTAGGCTCGAAATTTCCAAGTTACTACTCGGAAATTTTCTGGCCCAAATTCCTTCCCCATTGGCTTGTCCATAATGACAGGAACAAGTCGTTACATTAGAGCATCTTTCTCTCCATATCTCCCAGCAAATTATTGGAGGGAGAGCATGAATAATAAAATTAGCAATGGGGTTCTTTGTAACAGTATTCCACCAATTGAGGATGAAGATTTTAAGAGAGCTATGGGTGAGTCTCACTCTTAGTTGACCAGTGATCTCACACCACACTCTGCTAGCATGTTCACCCTGAAAGAATAGGTGATTCATTGTTTCCAAGTTGTTGTTCTCATTACTTGAATCGCAACAATCACATCCCGCGATAATATTGATCCCAACTTAGCCACTTTCTCATCAGTAGGCAGTCTGTTATAAATAGCTCTCCATTTAAGGAAAGTCATTTTAAATGGAATGCTATTGTTCCAAATCTTGTTGGTGGCATTTTTGTGATCTCTTTTCTTTCTAATAATATCCCAAGTAAAGTGGAGAGTGAAGTGGCCAGAATTGGTGTTTTCCCAGATAGCTTTGTCATTTGTGAGGTCCTTTAGAATAATTCCCAAGTTGACGATATTGTTCTTCAGATCATTAGGGAGCCCTACTTGGAGTAAATTCCAGTTCCATTCACCATTACTAAGAACAGTGTTTAGCTTGATAGAGATATGCCCTTCATTGATGGGGTTGAGCAAGTACAAAGGTCCTAGAGCTGACCATTTTTCAAACCAAAAATCGACCTCTCCTCATTCAACCTTCCAGTAAATATGTTGCTCCGTCGATGACTTAGCTTCACATATGACTTTCCAATTCTGAGAGTTGCCAGAGGACCATTGATTTTTTACAGGGTGTTGATTCTCGAGGTACTTAGCCTTCATGTAATATACCCAAAGAGAAGAAGAGGCTCTTAGGTTCTACCATAGCGTAGCCTTGAAGGGCATACAAATATCTAAAATTTTCCTAAAATTAGCACCACTTTCTTCAAAGGGGTAACTCAAAGTATCCCACGCAATCCAGTGATGCTTTCCTCCAGAATCATTTATATACCAAAAGAATCTTGCAATGATTTTCTCAATAAGCTCAAGGGTACCTTTAGGAGGGTTGGTAGCACTCAAAAGATTAGTAGGGAGGGCTAGTAGAATATGTCTTATTAAGGTTGCTCTTCCTCCAAAAGATAGCAATTCGGTATACCAACCTCTAATTTTATTAGTAACTTCATTGACAATATCTGAGTAGTAAGCCAATTTCCTTTTGCCAATGATAAGAGGACACCCAAGGTACTTTATGGGAAATTCGTGATATCTCATGCTAGTGTATCTTTTCAGTCTATTGATGATAATAAGACTGCATTTGGATTTCAAGGAGAAGCTAATCTTTTTCTTGTTGATCTGTTTACCTGATATTTGTTCATACATGTCAAAAGTATTAGTGATTAGTTTGATAGATCTCTTGCTACCATTGCAAAAAATAATGGTGTCATCAGCAAAAGTTAAATGATTAATTCTAGGGCTATTATTGCACATATAAAAAATCTTGCAAGCAGAGTGATTATGCAGATTGTTAAGCATTTGAGACAACAATTCAACACTAAGAATGAAAAGGGAGGGGGATAGGGGATCTATTTGCCTCAAACCTCTAGAAGAGTTAAAGAAGCCATGACAACCTCCATTTACCATTACAGAATACCAATTGTTGTAGATATAATTACGTATAAGGTAAACCCAATGCTCAGAGAAACCAAGATGCCTAAGAACAAGGCAGAGGTAAGTCCAAGAGATTCTGTCATAAGCTTTGGTCATATCTAGTTTCATCACTACATTGCCCCCTTTGTTAGGTTTGCCAATATCACCAATAATCTCTTGGGCAAGAAGAATGTTTTCAGTAATGGCTCTGCCTTTGACAAAACCACTTTGATTCCTAGAGATAATTATAGGAAGGATAGAGGCCAATCTTTTATTCAAGATTTTAGAAATAATTTTACTAAAAACATTACACAGACTGATAGGTCTCAAATCAAAAAAAGATTGGGGGTGATCAATCTTAGGAATGAGAATAAGACAAGTATGAGTATAGAATTTTGGAAGGATATCACCTGAGAAAAAAGCATCCACAGCTTTATGGAGATCTGAAACAATGATGCTCCAAGTACTTTGATAAAAGTACCCACTTAGGCCATCCGGTCCTGGAGCACTATCGGGATCTAGAGAGAATACACAATCCTTAAGTTCTTTGTGTATTGGAAGGGCGCAAAGCATGATATTGTCTTCTTCTGTGTTGCACGTGTGAAGAATATTAAGGGAGCTATAATCAGGGTTAATATTGTCTTGAGTAAAAAGATTTTCGTAAAATCTAATAGCCCCTTTCCTTCAAGCCAGTTGTTGTGTTCATCCATAATTTTCCTAATGTTCAGCCTTTTTCTCCTGTCTCGGATGATGTTGTGAAAATATGCCATGTTGGAATCTCCATCTTCAAGCCATTTGACCCTAGCTTTTTGTTTGAGGATAGACTCTTGAAGTTTGAGAAATTTAATGAATTATGCCTTAAGCCTGGAGAGATCTCTCTTGTTATCTCCGATGTTGTTGGTCACACTGTTGTCTTCAAGAGCTCTAATTTGTCTTTCAAGTCTCTTAGGTTCTTCGTATAGGTCCCCAAAAGCCTGTCTAGACAAAGAACTCATAATTTTGCAAGCCTTCTAAATTTTCTAGTGAAGGATATACAGGGGGTTGCCATTGGCTTCTTCTATCCAAGAAGTCAGAGTGATCCACTAAAATATTCAAGAATTTGAAGTATTTGGTAGTGGGAAGAGTATCGTTATTCATCTTAACTAAGAGTGGAGCATGGTCCGAGAACATTATGGATAAGTGAGTAACATTAGTAGCATTATAAATATCATACCATAGAGAGTTATGGACAAGTCTATCCAATCTTTCCCAAATGGTGTTAGGGGGTCTCTATTGTCGCACCAAGTATATTTAGAACCTGAGAAACTTGAGTCTTGAAGACCACACTCATCAAGGCATTCAATGGAATCAAGACTTTCTTCCATTCTATGAGGTCTTCCTCAAAATTTCTCATCACTGGATACCAACACGGTAAAGTCGCCTATTGCTCCCTAAGGGTCTTGGATAGTGTTTGCTATAACTCTCAATTCTGCCCATTGGTTTTTCCTCACTTCCTCTGTGCATTTGGCATAGATAACTGAAAGAAAGAAAATTTGTTCAACATTATGAGTAATTTTGAGAAACACATGCTGCTCCCTATCATGAATGACCTCAACATCAATTTCATTCAACCAAAGGATCCATATTTTGTTAGAGTTGTTGTTGTAGGCCTGATAAAAACCAAGTTTTCTTCTAAATTTATTCATTTTATCACAAGCCATCATTGGCTCTTGCAGGCAGAGAAGAGGAATATGAAATTGTTGTTTAAAGAGGAGTAATATTTCCAAGGAACCATTGGATCTTATTCCCCTAAGATTCCATGATATGAAGCTAAACATGGGAAACATAAGTGGTAGGGGTTATTTGCTCTTGAATATTGGTAGTGGCAGCTTTGATGGTAAAGTTAGAGCTTCCTGCTGGATTGGAGGCGTTCCTTGGAGATAGGTTGTGCTTGGTTGTTGTGTCGAGAGAATCCATAGGGGGACATTCAATCGATGAATATCTCTTCTCATGATCCATGGTAGCTTCACCATCCGATTTAGAGGTGAGATCCTCTTAAAAACATTCCATGAACATATCAAAATCTCCACCTCTAATGGTGTTCAGGTGATTGAATTGCTCAAACTGGTAATCATCCCCATTTTCTCTAATACTTTTATCAGGAGGGTCAGGGGCCTTGCAGCTGGAACTATCCCCTTTATTTCCATAGAAAGCATTTTGTTCAATAATGCCTGGATCTATTTCCTAGATCCTAATCATCTTTAGCCTCTCCGTGGAGCTTTTCATAATCTTTTCGATGTTGATTTCGGGAAATTCAGAGTTGTAATTTCCTTTAGAGAAGTATATCTCTCCACTATCGGAAATTTGTTGTAATTTTCCCGCTAGTCTAACATTCGGAGGTACTGTAATTTTATCCTTGAATTTCATTCTTTTGTTCAAAATGCTTGAAGTCTCATCTTTGTTGCCTTCTACCAGTGCTTCTACTTCTTCCTGAATTATTTTTCAGCATTCTTTGTATTATAGCAAGATTGGATCCTGTTATTCTTCACACTAAGCTTCCCTTGGGATTTGTTGGGGTGTTTTTTCTTTTTATCCTCTTGGGCTCTTTTCTATCTCGAGTTGTCCGCAGTAGGTGTCACCTGAGCATCATGAATCATTTGAGATCAGCTTGTTTTTCCTTCCTGCGGAATATCCATATCCTCTGTATCCTTATTTTGTAGTTGATCAAACATGTTAACTTTGTTTCTCGTTAGGTTGTCGTTGGTATGTCTTTGGCACCTTTGGTGTTGTTCCCAGTAGTTCCTTTTCTCCTTTCCACTTGGTTCCATCCATCCTCCTTGGTTTTAGAAGTACTGGCTTCCTTAGCGTGACTCTCATTGCTTTCCAAAGTACCTCTTTGTTGATCTTTTTGTTGATTGTTTACACTTCTCTGAGAGTTGTTGTGGTTGTTCTTGTTAAAAGGCATTATATTCGGTTGAACATTTTGACGGTTCCTGTTTGGTCTCTCTGCCTCCATAGAGTAGTCATCAACCCCTATAGAATTAGGCAAATCAGGATTTAGAATTCTACAGTCCTCATTGTAGTGACCTTGAATTTTACAGTGAGAGCAGAAAAGTGGAATTGTTTCATACTTAATTCTTTTAACGAAAATCTCCAAATCCCCTGTAGGATTTCTAATCTCAACAGATATTTCATGAATAAGAGCTTTGGTAAGGTGTATTTCCACTCTTAGTTTTGCCGTGGTGGGTCTTGTTTTTGTGAGGGTCGCCTTGTCCATTACAATAGGATTGCCGATGGGACTAACTATTCTACATAATGCAGCCCATTCATAGAAATGCCGTGGGAGGTCCTGGAGATTTATCCAAACAGGGGGTAGGGAAGTCTCTTCGAATAAATCGTGATGAAGTCTTCCTCATTTTCCACATCTATGAAGACATGCTTAAGGTCTTTAACACCAATTCGCACAACTCCTTTGAGAGGGATAGTTTTAGCAAACTCAGATCTAATTTTCTCAATTGGGGGGGGGGGGGGGGGGGGTTGGGTTTTCGAGAATTTACCCACAAATGTCCACTTGCAGGAGGTCGCTAGAAGGTCATGCTCCTCTTTTGTGAAGACAACCACTGTCTTGCCATCTACAATCTCATGTTGTCGAAGTGGGAGTTTGATTTTGCTCTTAGAGGAGGAGCGATATACTGCTCCAGCATAGGAAGTGGGTTTCTGTTCTTGGGGGTTTTTAATTAATTTGGCCCGGAGGGTCTGGTGAAATTTTAAAAATATCTATATTAAATTTTAAAAAGGGAAAAAAAAGGAGAAAAAACTAAAAAAGAAATAAAACACTAAACAAAACTACCTTAGTGCACGTTCCTTGCTCCCATTTCCCCCACTCAATTACATGCACATATATGCATGATTTAAATTTTTAATAGGATAAAAAAGTAAACAGTATATTATGAAAAAAAAAGTAAATAAAATAGCCTTTGACAATTCTATATTTCACAACAGTTTCATAAGGAAGTTATACACGTTCTTAAACACAACTCAATTTCAAAACCTATTTTCGTGGAAGTGTTCTTAAATTTGCATGTTTACATCGGTTTAGCTTTTAAATTATTGTTTGTATATTTTTTAATTTTGATAGTTATTTTTAAAATTCAAATGATAATAGATTTTTAATCATGGATGGTTATCTATTTAATTAAATATTTAAATACATTTCAAATATTTTTTATATTATCTATCTATATCTATGTCTATATATAATATGAGAGGCAAAAAATACCACATGTCAGGCCCACCAAAATAGAAACAAGTTTATTAAACAAAAAACTTTAATTTTTTTTATAATTTAGACTTGTACGGTTGATTTAGTTAGTTAAGGTTTTATCAAAAAACAAAAAAAAAATCTTTTAAACCACAAAAATACAAAAATAATCAGTTTAAAAAATTCAAATTTAAATCTGTTGAATCCATATTTAAAACTAACGTGAAAAAAAAAATCTGATCAACCAACTAAAATTTCATGTTTCTTTTTACTAAAATTAAAACATAGTAATAACAATTTAAATTTAAATAGGTGATTTTTTAACTTTTAGTTTGTGTTTTTTTATAGTCGTGTTTATCAAATTTGAAAATTTTGGCATGAAATTTCTATTTTCAAATTTCATTAACTGAGTGCAATACTATGATTACTTATTATTTTAAAATTTAACACTTACAAATTTATATATATATAAAAAGAACAATTTATTAATAGTTTATATAAATATAAATTTAAAACAGATGTTCACAAATTAGTTTCAAGACAGTTTTTGTGAAACTATTTTTTCACAAATACTCATAAAAGTTAGTTGTGTGTATAAATAATGGTCTACTAAAATTTAGGAATTATGAAGTTAAGTACATTTAAAACATGTGTGCTTTAATACAAATTAGTTAGAAAGACTATTTTTGTGAAATCATATTTCTACAAGATACTCTTAAGAAATAATTGCACAAAATTCAAATCGTAGAACTAATAAACTTTTAAGAGATAAGTTTATATATATATATATATGTTCGGGAAAGAAACACCACAGTGAACAAGTCATAATTAGTTATGATGAGCACTTTTTAATTTCACAAGGAAAAATAAAAAGAAAAAAGATAAAATCAGAAAAATAAAACGGAAGAAAAAGATATCTCAAATAATTCATTTGTTAATAGTAAGAATTTTCATAACAACTTTTTATGTGTGATTGTTCACACATTTTCCAAACTTTTTTTTCATAAGAATTTCCATAACAACTTCTTTTTTTTCTCATTAATTGTCTTCTCAAAGTGCAAGGAAATAAATAAAGAATGCATCAAAAATTAATTAAACAATAGATAATGTAACAATGATATGTAAAGAATGGAAAGAGAAAAAACATTTATATATTTGATATAAATTTTAGAATGTATTGAAACAATTTAAAATATAATATAAATATTATGTAAGACAATTGAAGCTAAAATTCAACAGTTAAGTTGTAAAAAATAATTAATTACTAATTATAAGTTATATTTTTGTAACAACAACAATAACATAGTAATTATTATCTCATAGTTGGAGTTTGAGGAGATGTACTAAAACCTTATCTCTATTAACTTTGTGAGATAATAATTTTTTTTCTAATTAATCCTAAGCATAACATAACAGTAAATTCTCACTAAAGATATTTTGTTTGGTTAAAAATTAAAAAACACATTTTCTTCTTAAAAAAAGGAATATTGAAAAGTCACGAAAATCACAAGCAAATATTAGGATAATATAGAAGAATTTATTTTGAGAGATTTTCAAATATTCTCTAAATTATAGTATTCTTATTTTTTAATCATTTTATACTTTCAAATAGTTTGTATCTAATTATGATTTATGCAGTACATTGAAAAGTTATTTTATGATTTTCTGCAAAAAAAAAATTATTATTGGATACACTGTATTGCAAAATAAAATAATAGTTAGATATTTATTGATTTAATATGATCTAACATGTTCAAATAAATAAAATCGTAATTATGATTTAATTAAATAATGTTTGCACATCACCAACATAATGCTTTCACTGCTGCCATATTTTCATAAGAAAATTTTTAAAGATGACTTCAAGTACAAAATACTATCTATTGATATAAATAATTCCTATGAACTAATTTTTTGATGGTCTATAACATTTTATGTTTAATGGACATGATGACGTTATCTTTATACTTTAAGCTAACTAAAAAATAAAAAGAAATAGGCAATCTCTCTTCTTCTTCTTTTATTTGTATTTAGCTTTACATGTCATAGCAATAAGATTGCATGCATTATAAATATGTTGAATGAAAAATTGTTAACTACAATATCATTTTAGAAATAATATTTAAAATACTTGAGATAATATTTATTGTGCACAAAATTAGGAACAACGTTATTGGGATATTTAAGCTACTTAAATCACATATATGCTAAGAGTATGTAAATATTATCATATTATTGTTTACTTATGTTTTTCTTTTATAGAAAATAATACGATAATTAAATATTTATTAACTCAATATGGTCTAATGTATATAATAAATAAAATTATAATTATAATTTGATAATGTCCGCGCGGGGTACTATACTAGTATTATATTAAAAGTAGGCACCTTTTCAAATTGAAGAGTTGTGACTTTTCCGATGAGTTGTGACTTTTTCGAAGGGTTGTAACCTTTTCAAAGAGTTGTGACTTCTCCAATGAGTTGTGAGTTTTCCAAAATGTTTTGACTTCTCCTAGGGGTGGTGACTTTTTCCAAGGGTTATGACTTTTCCAAAGGGTTGTGACTTTTCCGATGAGGAGTGACTTTTCCAAAGAGTTGTGACTTTTCTGATAAGGCACAATTAGTACCTATTCATATATACTACCATTTATTAGCTATAAATAGAGGGGGTTCCCTTTCATTTTTACACTACAATTTTTAAAGTTTTCTACTCTTCTTCTCGTAAAAAATGTCAAGTGTGATGTGCAACGGTTGAATAAGTTCGAAGTTCAACGAAATTTAAGGTACCACACAAGGAAGAGACCATTAATGTAGCGTTCCTCTTGCCAACTACTTATACCAGAAAAACCAAACGCTACATCATATGAAGGGCTGCGTTAAAAAAATGGCTACAAACAAACCCCAAATCAAGTACTAATCTTCTTTCTACACTTTTTCTTTCTTCAATTGTTAACTAACCCAAATGCGTTCTAATTTTGTCTCTACACTTGTTAATTGAGTTTTAAACTATTATTTTGAAATATGGGTGAAATGTAGAACAAGATATGGAATTGTGGAAAAAATATACACTGTTTGATCAAGAAGAGGAGATTGAAGTGGCAAGAAATCATTAGGTCAAATTCTGCACTTTTAGTATAGAACAAGGTCAAATTGTGCAACTTTATTGACTATCAATCACATCGATCGGCCTACTAAAGACACCTAAAATAATAACATAATCACATTGAACTCCATTTTAAGGAATAAAAACTGAATCACGTGAGTCATAACGGATCAGATCATACAAACATTTACAAATTTTTAAATCCTGAAGGGCACGGTTGTCAAATGAATTTTGGTGCAAAATCTAAACACTCATTTCTTCAATAAAGCATACAAGTCTCCCATAGTAATTCTATTTTTGTTTATATTCAATCTCATGAAAACTTTATCTCTTGAAAAATTGAAATTATAAAGTTTGGCTTTTTGTATTTAACATTATATTTTTTGTTTTGTACTCGAAATGATCACTTACTATAGTACTCTCCATAAACAAATACAATAATATGTGACAGGGAAAAAGAGTTATGAATGTAAATTAAAGATACTAAAGCACAAAAATGACGAAGCACCCTAAGTAATTTGAGGCACTAGAGAAAAAAATAAACACGTTGCAATGAAAGCGCGCATTAGAGAAAGTTGACAAGTTTTATAAGGAATAGTGTCATTTATATAAACATGAATTTTTTTTGGTCTGAATCTGTGTACACATGAACCATGTGTTATTGTTAGGGATCTAAATTTTGGTAACTACCTCATTAATGAATATTGGTTATATGGTGCATTACTAATTATTACTTGCTTATTTTTATATTCGTTTGTTTGATAAGAAGGTGATGCAAAATGGTTATAGATAGTGAGATTGCAGTAATTAGTAAGGGTGTGTTTGGTATTGAAGAAAATATTTTCTCGAAAATGTTTTCTGGTTCTTTTCATGTTTGTTTGATCAAGTTCCTTACGTATAATGAAAATGGCTTGCCTAATTGAAGTAAGTAAAACAAGTTCTACAAGTAGCATTCCAGATTCATTGTGTCCTTCTCTCACAACAAACAAACCGTATATTCACCCACCCCTATAGTTCTATTCCCAATTTCCCACCAACTCACTCCCTTGTCACCACACTACTACCTCCCATAATTTTTTCATAGATATATAAAAAAAAAAAATTAGAATGATAGATTTACTTGTGTGTCGAACACAAGAAAATAAGTAAGAAATTAAATACACTTATTTTCATAAAAACATATTGTCCTTCACATCGAATACATCCTAAATGTCACTTATTTTTCCTCTATAGGAGAAGTAGATCAAATTATCCTTCATTTGGTTTGGATATGCAAATATACTTCCATTCATATTTTAGTGTCATAATTATTTTGTTCAACCCCAATCTTTGGTAATACTTTCCGCGTTTAAAAGAAAATGACCTACTTATTTTTTTAGTCTATTTAAAAAAAAATGACCCCTTTTATTTTTTTAAAACACTCTAATATTCGCTTTCCACGTGACATGTTTAAGGACACCAGATTAAAGGACATTTTCATACATTTTACACAACCTTAATTTAGAACCGCAAGATTGAAAAATCTTCTATATTTTCTTAAACTCCATGTCAAGTCAAACGAGGTCATTCTTTTTGATATGGAAGGAGTATCAAAAATACATTTGACACAATATTTATTATATGTAAAAATTAGTTATAGTAGAGCTCACAACATTATATGTTCGTAGAACATTCATATCACCAATTGTTATTATTTTTTTTAGTTTATTTTCTTTAATAAAAGGCAGAGATTTTTAATTAGAAAGGAAAATACTTAAATTTTATTACAAATGTGTATTTTAGAAAAAGTGACTATAGAATTATTGTCCATGAGTGTAGTGAGATATATATATATATATATATGTATGTATATATAGTATTTTTCCTTTATTACCACCTTCTTGAAGTCTAATAGGTTCTTCTATAGGTTGTCTTTTTCCTTTTGGCTTATTTTTTATCATTTCTTTTAATTGTTATACTAATTTTATATATATATATATATATATGTGCGCGTGCACGTGTGTGTAATATATATGTAGTGATTAATATTGTATAATTAGTGGACATACATGTATCAATATTGTATAAAAATCTAGAGCAATCTACCAAGTTTATAAGCTTCTAATTTCCAAATTCTAAAAAAAAAAAAAAAAAGTGTTTAGATTGAGTTAAAGTTTGTAAAAATTTATTTTCCAAGTTTTTGTTTATCCTAAGCGGGACTCCCATATATATATATATATGTACATATATATATATATATATATACATAAATATGTATGTACATATATATGTACATACATATATATGTATATATATATATATATATATGTAATAGACATATGGAAAAATATAGTAGTAGCAGATTATATACAAACAAATCAAGAAAATGATGCAGAAACTATGTATAGATACATGGAGACTTTTTTAGGAGAATCAACAAAAGGATTATGGGAAGCATATAAGACAGAATTTCCTGAAGAATTTCAAGGAATGGTAAATATGGGACCTAATCCTTATAATTTTACAAATAAAATACATAGTCTAATAACAGGAGAAGACCCAAATAGTGGTTTAATAACATTGCAAAGAAATGCAGTAATAAAACTAGAACAATTAAGTATAAGTAATTGGTTTAGTATAAAAGAATTTTTAAATGAATATTATACATATATATACATATATATATATATACATATATGTACATATATATATATATATATATATATATATATATATATATATATATATATATATATATATATATATATATATATATATATATATATATATATATATATATATATATGCATACATATATATATGTACATATATGTATATATATACATACATATACATATACATACATACATATACATATACATATATATGTATGTATGTATGTATATATGTATTATAATCCTTTGTTGCTTACATATATGCTCTTAGATTTTTTAGATTTTTAATATATATGCTCTTAGATTTTTTAGATTTTTCAATTATTTTTTCAAAATACAAAGGATTTTTATCAAATAAGTTGTAAATCCTACTAAGTACTCTCTCTTTCTTTGTTCCTTTAATATGTAAATAGTTTTTAGCTATTAAGTTTTATAACTTCTCCCAAAGTTTTTTTTTTTTTTTTTTTAATAATTGTTTTAACTTTGTTTCACTTCTTCTTTACAGCTTAATTTTAAACAGTAATCTTCTCTAACCACACCCCGGATAACAATGTCCTAAACAGCATAATTGGCTTCAACGGACATTCAACAATTCCTAGGAATTTACAGGTTAGTCCATTGATACTATTTAAAACTGTTTAGAGAACAATTTACTCCAAAATTAAACAATTATCACAAATATTAACAAAAACTGAACAAACATATTCACTTGATTTCATAAATTAAACATAATTATACATAATGGGAAATAAGTTACATAAACTTAATAAAACATTAACTACTTACATATCTTAGGAGAAAGAGATTTCCCTTTCGGGAATCCCGCTTGGAATAAACAAACACTTAAAAAAATTTTACAAACTTTCACTCAAAATAAACACTCTTTTTTTTTTTTTATCTCTCAAAATATTTCTGAATATTTCTTACAAACACTCTTGATTGCTCTAATGTTAGCTCTCTTCTCTTTCTTCACTCTTTCCTTCTACTTGGTCTTTATTTGGAATGAAGTATATATAGACAATTTTCGGACTTCAAACTCCGGATTTCAAATTGAAAAAAGAATCTGCCGGGTGCTCTATGGGCCCCATCGTCACATGCTTCCTTATCAATTTGTCTCTTTTAATGCTTGCTTTCCTCATTCCTTACGTATACTCTAGTCTTACATCATTGCTTACATATGTACACCTGTCCATTCCTTTCACCTTTGATTATGTGTCTAAATTATGTAAAGCTTCTGTATCAAAACTCATGCCTGAGTCATCATCTTCATTCGGGTCTTGAGCAAATTGCTCCATTATTGGATTATATCCAGAACTCTCTGAATCTGATTCTGGTCTTGGATGTTCTATTACCATTTCTTTTATGTTTTCTTTTAAAACCTTTTTTACAGCAATTTCAATCATATGTTCTATTTTTTTTTGTCTTGTTTTTCTTAATTTTATTCCTTTCTTGGTCTGAATATTTGTTGAGGATGATTCTCCTGTCTGGAAACTTTCTGGTAGTACTCTTACATTTTTTGGCAAAATGTCAGCCATTAACGGATTTAATTTGTCTTTACCAGCTACCGTTTGGACTGGAATAGCTATATCTAAATCTGATATAGTAGATTTCTTTACATTCATTGGAGAATGTACACCCATCTTATCCATTTTTATAGGAGATGGACAACTCTGATTTTTGCTCAATTGGTATAACTCATAATAAAGAGTTTTTTCTTTATCTTGAAGCACCTGGATTTGTTCTAGTAAAATGTCTTTTTCTTTTTTGAGTCTTTCATTTTCATTATTCAGACGTTTAAAAGCTTCTGTCATGGTGGAACAATGATCACAAAAAATAACTTTATTTGTGTCTTTTTGTATAAGGTATTGAGGGATATTTGTATTTTGATTTCTTAGGCTTGGACTCATATAATAATTTTGTCCTAACTTGCCTCTTGTATAGTCTAAAGCTTCAGTGAAATCATTGAAACCTTTGTATAAAGGAGTTGGGTGACTTTTTACTGCGTCTACTACTTCAATCCAAGTATGAAATAGACCTGGTTTCTGGCCTTGTATTACTGAATAAAATTTAAATTTATTTGTCTGATTTTTCTCTGTAAAATAGTAACTCAAAGCATTTAAAGTAGAAATAAAATAGCTTGTATTTCTAGGATTCTTATTATAAGATATCCATAGATTGTCTATCAGGCATTTCTGAGGTTTGTCAATTCTGGTATTGTCTTTGAGTCTGAAAGTTAGATTACATTCAGTGTAAACTAACATGCTTTCTGACCCAAAATGTATTCTCTCCAAATTTTGTTTTTCCAACATAGCTTGAGGCTTATATTGGGTATTTTGTAATAAACTTTTTAAGTATAAGTCTTTATACTTGTCTGAGGATGAAGATTCTTCCATCTTTCCTTTGTCTTTGCCTGAAGAGTCTTTTCCTGCATTCATTCTACAAAATAATAATTAGTTTATTTCTTAATAATTCTGCTCAATTGATCAGCCAGATTGTTATCTTTTCCTGATATATGTTCAATTTTTATATTATAAATAGAAGTAGCATCTAAAAAATTCAACCATCTTCTTTTACTACTCTTTTTCTCATTTATCTTTTGATAAAATTTCACTATTGCTTCACAATCAGTTCTTATTAAAATTTCATTTTTATTTAAAATGTATAACCTAAAACTATCTAATCCATATATTATAGCTAAAATTTCTGCATCTATACTATTTAAATTTCCTTTTTCTTTATATTTTCCACTTTGGTATGCACAAATTCTTTCTTCTGTTTTGTTCCTATATTTATTTGGTCTTGTTTTTAGTACAGCTCCCCATCCGTCTAAACTTCCGTCTGTTTCTATTATCAAATAATCAGTCAGAAGATATATATATATATATGGAGTAAAGGTATAAGGTCATGAACAAGGTCAAAGATGGTGAAGTCAAGGACATCCTCTTCTCAACTTGTGTGGATTTTTAGTTCGTCAACATTTAAACTATTTAAATTTTATATATATTCTAAAGTATATTTTTAATCATATATGCATGAGAAAAATTGTAATTTATGACTTTCTTTGTATAACTTTTGATATCTAAATTTAAGGTGAAAATATTGAGTGGATCTAATATAATTTTTCTTCAGAAATTAGGCAAATTAATTTTCAAAAAAGTTAAAAAGGTTCACATAAATTATGACAGGAGAAGTATGAGTTATTTTTAATTTAAATTCTCTGTAGATTTTTGGTATGTTGATTTGTGGTAGGTGTGAATTTATTCTGTCAATAGGAAGATACACCACGAAGATCATTTATAGATTTTTTTTGATAAGATATGTTTTATTACATTTTGTACTCATAAAAGTAATATAAGTACAAATAATATGCATCTGACAAAAAACTATTATTTATCTTTGAAGATTCTGATGATACGATAATTCATATTAAACAATCACAAAAACATGTATTTTATTTTTTAATATATTAATATTTAGTCAAAAAATGCTTTGATCATGTTGAAATTATTGCCCTTCCACTTAATTAAAATCTAATTAAATACTAATATTTAATTAATTACATAATAATATAATTTGAATTGCAAGAGTTGTACTTCAATTCTTTTGTTATGACAATTACATAATAACATAATTTGAATCCCAAGAGTTGTACTTTAATTCTTTAGTTATGGCATCACAAATTTCTTTTGTTTTCGTCTTCTTTTTATCTTCGATCAGTGAAAAAACTCTTCATATCCTTTTACCTTCTATAAAACAAATAGTTTTAGCCTTTGGTCCATTGTCAATTTATTATAATGCTTTGTTGTTTAAAATACTCAAAATTTGGTGTATTCACAAAACTTTCTAGGATAAAGGAATATTCTTTTTATATTAGTTTCTTCAACTAACTTTCCTTTAAATTGTGTAGACCTTTGTTTTGCTCTTAATAATTTTTGTTCTCTTTTGCTCTTTGTTTTTCATTGCTTGCATTTTCAATCTTCAAATTTTGTTTTATATTAATTACGTAACTTATTTTGCTTGGTCTTCTTTTGAAATTGTCGCATCTGCTCAATCTTTTTCTCCGTTTTCTATTAGTTTACGAAATTTGTACTAATTAGCATAGAATAAACATGCAACGCACCTGTACGAGAACTAGTATATATATAAGGGTCGATGCATATATAACTGGTATTTACAATTAAGTGTTCTTTTTGTACTATATCAAAATGTTCGAGGATGAATGTTTGTATAAGTAGTGGATGATGTGATTATTTTGAGTATTAGTACATTTTTCCCTAACAAATCCAGTCTGTAGCTTTACAATTTGATTTATGACTCTCATGATGGATGGGTGAAATGGTTTTCGAGGCAGTCCGTCGTTTTTTATTAATTTTATTTTTTAAAAAAAGGAATAAATAAGCGACGGACTGCGTCTCTTAGTCTATCACTTTTTGATCAAACATATTACAGAAGTGACACACAGCGTCGCTTAATCCGTCGCTTTTTAAAAATTGTTTGAACAACATTTTAACCAAAAAAGCGACGGACTAAGAGACGCAATCTGTCACTTTAAATAAAATCTCATTTTCTATTTTCCTTCTCTCTCTTCTCCTCTCTTCTTCTCTCTAAAATCTCACCACCACTACTGCCCACCCCCAGCTGCAATTTGACCCGCCGCCACCGTTGGAGTTGCTGCTTCTGTCGCCGCTGCCGCTACCACATCCAGCCCTACACCATAACCAAATCCATAAAATCTAATTAAGGTTAGGGTTTGTGTTTTTTTTGTTTTTTTTTCAATTGGAGTAAAAATTGATTTGTTATTTAGTTTATTGTATTTAGTTTCTTGAATTTGCGTTATTTGATTGTTAGTTTGTATATTTGATTGTTAGTTAGGGAATGAATTGGGGATTTTTTATTTTAGGCCTTTAGTTTGAATTGGAGATTTTTGAATTAGATTGTGAATTGGGTATTTATTTTTAGTTGATATGGAAGTGTTTCGAAGTTAGAATTTAGACATTGAAGTATTTTGAGTTGATATTGAAGTTTTTTGAATATAAGATGTTTGGAAAGCTGAACTATTGAATATACTTGAATGTCATGAATATATTGAGAGTGTTTTTAATTAGATGGTGAATTGTGTATTATTGAGTTGGAACTGATGAAGTAATTTTGACCTCCACCTCCACCGGTTGCTACACCAGATGAGACACCCACTCTAGCACCTGGATAGAGGGACATGCTTGGCAGAGTGATGATAGAGCCGGATGGTCCATCGCAAGTTTGTTTTGTTATCAATTGGTTTCTTTATTTTATTTATTTCTTATATTTTAATATATTATTCATGAACTAACCTATTTATTATGTGCCTCGCAGATGGAATACTTTGAAGGATGGTGACAGAGCTCTAAAATAGTGTTTTAGGAGGCTTTTTACGCAAGCCTATCACTCCAGGGAGGAGATCCCAAACAGTACACGCCAGACGATGTTAAATGAATTTAAGGTATATGTATGTTTAGTTATATATTTTTTAGTTAAGTTTAATAATTTTAGTATACTTTACTTTATTAATTATTTAACGCTATTCATTTTTTTCAGATGGTGTGTACTTAGGAACCAAGGTGCAATATGGTCAATGCGACCACATTTGAGAGGAGGGCATCCATGAGATTGTCCAGCTGGCTAAAGAAAGTTTGGGACAGTGATCAACGTATGACTTGGATGTTACCTCATATTTTTGAGCAATTGCGCTAGTATTAGAACACAGATAAATTCAAGGCGATGTCTGAACAAGCAAAAAAGGCTAGAAGCAGTCTTAAGGGTGGCTCATTGCACACCTGGGGTGCAAAGAGCGTTAGAATGTTTACAAGAGAGATAACAAGTTCAAATTCAAACTTTTAAATAAATAATTAGTTGATTAAATATTATTTGATTAATATCATTATAAATTTTTTTTTATTTTGTAACACCTCAGACTTCGATCAGTTTTCAGTTTTAGGTCAACTTCAAACTACTATATATTTTAGCACATAAAGAGTTAGGTGGCCCATGAGGTATCACATCGAAGGCCTTTGAGTCCTCTTTCCAATGCCACCCAGTTTGCTAGATTTCGAGCTCGGAGTGAAAAGTTATGGCCATTTGAGTAAAGTCTCTAGTTATGGCTTTTCATTCGGTTAAGAAAGGGTATTTTGGTCTTTTCCTTACACCAATAAGCCTACCCACGTTTTACTCACCCAATTGAGGGGTCTGATCAGACGCTAAGTTATTTTTTTCATATTCTTAAACACTTAGATTTTAGGGCGAAGTTCCAAGAAGAGGAAAATAGGGTTTTCAAGCGTTCATTTAGGGGTTGAGGAATTTAGCCAAAGAACAATCATTCTTTCCAGGTATAAGAGGTTTCCCATAGTGATGGAATTTTTCATCTTTGCGCCAATCATGTAATTATTTCATTAATTTGCCCATATAATCGTTTATGTAAGTATTCTTGAAGAGTTCTTGAGTTTTAAGCTTCATTATTTAACAATGGAGGTTTTGAGTTCTTGAGGTGAGGGTTTTGCGAATGAGTAGTGTTTCTTGATAAAATTTGAGTCGGATTTCGATAATTTTGTGTTGGGCTTGTGAATCAAAGATAGTTTGGAAGAAACCACTCGATTCAAGATGAGTTAGGACCCGAAATTGAGCAAAAAAATTCATCGGATTTATGGGTTCGAGGTTGGGGCAATGCCCCACCATAGCGCCTGAAAAAAACCCCAGTACTTTTGGGGCTGGCGCGGCTCGCCACTGCTACGCCAGGGTCGCCAGGCCCTTTTTTTCTCCGTTCTTCATCTCGTATGCGTTCTTTCAAACCATGTCTTCGTTCTTTTCTTAATATGAACTCTTAAAGGCTCCATTAATCCTTGAGAGATCCTACATGTCCTAATCACATGTCTTAATTTATATTCAAAACTAAAGTAAGTTTAAGAGGAAAGTTCAAGAGGTCCTTCTGAGTCATTTTGAGAGTTCTTTTGTAATTAACAATTGTTTTGAACTAAGTGTTGAGAAAGTAAATATGAGAATGAGAAGTGTTGTATTCATGATTGAAAAAGAGTATAAGGGAATTAAGTATTCCCAAATGTAACACTTTTACATTTAAAAGTGAGAAACATTGATTCTAAATGAGTTTATGAGTTCAGAGATGTTTCAGAGTATTACCTCTTTTAAGAGGATAATTTGAGTAATTACCTCAAATTGAGAAAGAGTTATGCTATATATATTTGAGCATGAGTTTATATATTATTGGGAGTAGTTTTGAGCACCGATATGGGGATGAGTTCAGACAACTCAAATTCCTCATAAACTATGTATGCCAACATGGGTAAAGGATTCATACTTTTTAGATGATTTCCTTATGCATTCGGGTAGAGCTTAGTGGATCCACTTAGTTGAGGTTGTTCTATACCCCGGCAAGGTATAGGACAGTTCTGACAGTGTGGGCAAGACGTTGTATCATCACGTAGCTCATAGTGATGGTTGTCGGTTAGAGAATCTGTCAAGACCCAGGGTAGCCCCTAGATGTAACACGGCGTACAAGACCCCGAGAGGCCTCATACAAGCCCCTAGCATACATAACATACAAGATAATAGAGAAATAAGAGTTCAAAAGAGAATTTTTATATCAAAGCTTTACTCAAAATAGTGGAAGTCTACAACTCATGTATCAAAGCCTTCTAATATCATAGAATACGAATAAAAGTTGTAGGGACACAGCCCAATACAATATCCAACACTGAAAAGAAACGACATGAAAAAAAAAAACAACTAGGCCATGTCCTCGGATGGATGAGGACTCACCAAGTTTTCTTCCCAACTCTAAGTCAATGCTATAGCCACGAGTGGAAGGTGAATTTTCACGTCCTACAACAAAGAAGTTAAAGTAGGCAAGAGTATGCTTTAGCACAATTAAGTACTAAGTATGATAGCAATGCACATAAACACATAAATCATACTAGAGAGAGACATAATCATGACATGCAATGGCCAAGCTAAAAACATGATAAACATGAGAAACATGAAACATAAAGCATATATCAAGGCCAAAGCAAGCTAAATCATCTTTCCTTGTTTTCTTTACTTCATCATGAGAACACTTGTTCATTAACTTGAGGGGAAAAGCCTTAACCGACATGTAAGACCATGTGAGCTATCAACACGGAATCTGGTGTCTACCCCACACCGAAAAGGGGTGCCCTACTTGCCAAGGTAAGACCATGAACTTCTTAGCTTATGTGGATCCATTAGCTAATGTCTACTTAAAGACAACATCCTATGGTGGCAACATAGTTTATGGGATAGAGATTTGCTTTAGGTGACTCGGCCTCAACTAACGGGAGAGTTCCATTTAGAAAACCCGGCCTCTACTAATGGGAGAGCTTTCACTAGAAGACCCGGCCTCTACTAACGGGAGGGCTTCTATCTCAATATCCACTCAGTGCTAAGTATAATTCCCATGGATTAGTCATTAACATATTTATATCATCAAACATGAAAAGGTACAACTAGGGTTACCAATTCAAGCTAAAATCATGCTTATAGATATTCATCTTTCCTGGACCTTGTCCAAACTTACATCAATAGAATAACTCCTTAAGAACATGAGTAATCACCTCTTTGTTCTTCTTTTATCATAATGGGAGAATTACGTGAGAAAACCTTTCACTACTCGACCATAGCATCATCATATCATAACTTTGGTACTTTATTCTCAAAGCACCCTTAATTCATCATGCTCATATTTCATAGTTCATATGGGTTCATGCAAGTTCAACTCATATTATGCAATTCAATGCAAGCTCATGCTTAGAAAGACATAATTAAGACAATTTACCCATACTTGAAGGAACTCACATAATAGAGGAAAATCATGCTTTTGACTTGATCATGCTAAATTCATAAGATTATCCTCAATTCATTCATAATTCATGCTTGATTTCATAGAGAATTCATAACCTTCCCTTAATTCATCATGCTCATATTTCATAGTTCATATGGGTTCATGCAAGTTCAACTCATATTATGCAATTCAATGCAAGCTCATGCTTAGAAAGCCATAATTAAGACAATTTACCCATACTTGAAGGAACTCACATAATAGAGGAAAATCATGCTTTTGACTTGATCATGCTAAATTCATAAGATTATCCTCAATTCATTCATAATTCATGCTTGATTTCATAGAGAATTCATAACCTTCATCAAATCATAACTCTAACCCAACAATCAAAGCATAGATTATCAAATTGGGGAGAATTAGCTTGGGATCACGGGGGTTCATGCAATCTTTACATCAAATCATGTAATTCACGCTAATTCGTGCACTAAGTTACTTTATCACACTAAATCGTGCACTAGGAATCATAAAATCAATAATTGGAATCATAATTGAAGAACCCACAATGATTGATCACAAACCCTAATTCAATTGGGTTAGAGTAAACCTTTGAAAATCATGAAGAAGAGGAAGGGCCCATTGGAGGAAAGGACTCCTAATGGTGAATACTATCATACCTCAAAGCAATCCACAAGAAATTGGAGAAGATTGAAGGTCTTCAATGGATGATTCAAGCTCCTTCTTCTTCCTTGAGAGTTGAGAGAGTTTCTTTTTAGAGAGAGAAATATTTGAGAGAGGAGAGTTTTGGAATGAATTAGAATTAAAGGAATTAGGCTTAGAAAGTATTTATAGGTCTAGGATTAAGAGCATAACCAACTTAGCTTAATAGGTAAACAATTAGGGAAAGACCAAAAAACCCTTATTTAAAAACTGTCGGGGCCAATCGACGGACATGATCTACGGTCCGTACATCAATTGACGGACCGTCCTGTTCTTCCGTCAATTGATTCAGAAAGTTCATTTTGAGCTGAAAGTTTGGTCAAGTCTGGAAGGCATCTACAGGAACCATCTATGGCCCGTCAACTGAACTACGAACCGTCCTGCTACTCCGTAGATCAAAGTTCAGAAACTTGGATATCCTCAAATGTCACAGTGCCATTGACGGTTCACACCTACGGCCTGTCAATCCATCTACGGCCCGTAGGTGGCCTCCATAGGTCACTGTCTTCAGGTGAGTTTTGCATTTTAAAATCCATTGGAAGCTTTGGGTGTTACGTAATCTCCCAAATAAGAGTAAAGTGTATCTTATTGTATTTTTATACACCATTAAGTTTATATCTCCTGTTTTATAATGTTTTAATCATTGCATCTATTATTGTTGCTTTTGTATTGGAGTTGAGTTGAGGTAAGTTTGTCTTCCAGCCTTATCATTTCAGTTGTCTATGCTTTCAGTTTTCCCCTTATATGCTCGTACATTCAATGTACACAGGTGTTCAGGGTCATCAGCAGGCACTTCGTTGATACCATTTGCACTACAGCTAGCTTTGGTGAGTCTCCTTGCTTTTCGAAGGGCTTCACACTTATTTTCGCTTTTGTTAAGTTGTCGTGGGTTCTGTCCCGACATCTATCTTATTACTAGAGGCTTCATAGATAGTTAGAAGTTGAGAAGTTTCTCTATTTTCCTTGTTAATGTTTTAAGACCTTGAGTCGATTACTTATTTTTATTTAAGTATTTCAAGATATTCCTTGAGTTAAGTTGTTTTGAGACATCATGCGTTTAATTATGCATTTGGAGTTCCCATTTTGCTTGCGTAAGTCTTCCGCTAAGTAGTCAGCCAGGCCACGGGTTCTCTTGGGGACAAGCGATTGTTCACGTGTGCCGGCCACGTCCAGGATGTAGGCTCGGGGCTTGACAAACTTGCTATCAGAGTTCAAGAGTCCTAGGGTGTCTATGAACCTGTGTCTGTAGATTCCTTCTTATCGGTGTGAAGTGCGCCAAATCTATAATTAGGAGGCTACGACATTTAGGAAACATTTCACTTTCTTCTTACTTCTGTTCGTGCTATAGTGCTCAACTCTATAAAAGTTTCCTCTAGCTCCTGCTTACACGTGTGTTTACAGATCATGCCTCCATGAAGAGATGTTCGAGGACGTCATGCTAGGAGGAATGTTAATCCTCAAGGTCAAGAGGTTCCTAATGCACCTAAAGTGCAACCCCCTCAAGGAGACGTCACCAATGCTGAGTTCAGGAATGTTATTCAGATGCTACTCTAGTTGTGGCAAATCAGGCTGGTCAACAAAGAGTGGGTCATCAGGATATGGCTGATACATCCAGAATCAGTGAGTTTTTTAGGATAAATCCCTAGAGTTAAAAAGGTCGAAGATCACTGAGGATCCAGAGAACTTTGTGGAAGAACTTCATAAAGTGTTTGAGGTTATGCGTGTTGCTGATGCAGAGCGTGTGGAGTTAGCTTCATATCTACTCAATGGTGTTGCTAGAATATGGCATGATCAGTGGAAGAAGAGCAGCGCAGAAGGGGCACCATCTTTGAGTTGGGTTGTGTTTGAAGAGGCGTTCTTGGGGAATTTCTTTCCCCGCGAGCTAAGGGAAGCAAAGGTAAGAGAATTTTTGAATCTGAAGCAGGAGTCTATGAGTGTGCAAGAGTACAGCCTCAAGTTCACTCAGCTATCCCGCTATGCTCTAGAGATGGTGGCGGATATGAGGAGCATGATGAGTTTGTTTCTGTCTGGACTATCCCGCTTGTCAAGTAAGGAAGGTAAGGCGGCTATGTTGATAGGGGACATGGACATAGCCAGGCTCATGATCCATGTGCAGTAGGTTGAGAAGGACAAGCTGAAAGAAATGGAAGTGTTCCGCAGTAAGAGGTCTAAGACAGCAAATCATGAATCAAGCCAGCAAAAGATCGGGAATGTGAATCAGTCATTTTTTCAGCAAAGGTCACCTGGACTTGCTCCATCCTCAGCTAGTGCACCTGCACCAAAGAACATAAATGAATTCAGGAACCAGAACTCCCAAAATTTCAGAGCTTGACCTACTCAGTCTCAGGGTAGTGTTGCACAAGGGGCTAATTGGACCCCCACATGTACCAAGTGTGGTAGGAACCATCCAGAAGCGTGTCGTGATGGCTCAAGTGGCTGCTTCAAGTGTGGTAAGATGGGTCACTTTATGAGAGAGTGCCCTAAGAACAAGCAGGGTAATGGGGGCAACAGAGCCCAATCTTCTTTAGCGGATCCGGCAGATAGAGCTGCTCCGAGAGGAGCTACTTCGGGGGCTGGCAGAGGAACAAACCGTTTGTATGCTATAACTCGTCGCCAGGATTAGGAGAACTCATCAGATGTTGTCAGTGGTATGCTTAAAGTCTTTACTATTGATGTTTATGCCTTAATTGATCCAGGTGTGAGTCTGTCTTTTATGACTCCTTATGTAGCCATGAGGTTCGACATTTCCCCCAAACAACTTCTTGAACCTTTCAGTATTTCCACACCTGTTGGTGAGTCTATTCTAGTAGAAAGAGTCTATCGTGATTGTATCATCTCTGTCTATCACAAGGGCACTATGGCTGACTTAGTTAAGCTGGATATGGTGGACTTTGATGTTATTCTAGGTATGGACTGGCTTCATGCTTGTTATGCCTCAGTCGATTGTAGAAGTCGAGTAGTCAAGTTTCAATTTCCTAATGAGCCAGTTTTAGAGTGGAGGAGTAGTTCAGCAGTGCCTAAGGGTCATTTCATTTCATACCTTAAGGCCAGAAAGTTAGTTTCTAAGGGGTGTATCTATCACTTTGTCTGAGTTAATGACTCTAGTGTTGAGACACTGCCTATTCAGTTAGTTCCCGTTGTGAGTGAGTTTCCAGAGGTCTTTCCAAACGATCTTCTCGGAGTCCCTCCTGAGAAAGAAATAGACTTCGGAATAGATATTCTTCCTGATACTCAACTTATCTCTATTCCGCCATATAGAATGGCTCCAGCTGAGTTAAAAGAGTAGTTGAGAGATCTTCTTGATAAGGATTTCATTCGACCAAGTGTCTCACCTAGGGGCGCTCCGATCTTATTCGTGAGAAAGAAACATGGTTCCCTTAGGATGTGTATCGTTTACCGCTAGTTGAACAAGGTCACCATAAAGAATAAATATCCCTTTCTAAGAATTGATGATCTTTTCCATCAACTTCAGGGTGCCACTTATTTCTCTAAGATAGACCTCAGATCTGGCTATCATCAGTTGAAAATGAGAGAATGTGACATCCCAAAGACAGCATTTAGGACCCGTTGTGGTCATTATGAGTTTCTTGTTATGTCTTTTGGCTTGACTAATGCTCCTGTAGCATTCATGGACCTTATGAACAGAGTGTTTAAGTCGTTTCCTGATATGTTTGTGTTCGTATTCATTGATGATATATTGATTTATTCGAAGAGTTAGGAGGACCATGCTAGTTATCTCATAATAGTCCTCCAAACTCTCAAGGATAGAGAGTTGTATGCTAAGTTTTCTAAGTGTGAGTTTTGGCTTGAGTCGGTGGCGTTCTTAGGCCACATTGTATCTTGTGAAGGGATTCGAGTTGACACTCAGAAGATTGAAGCAGGGCAGAACTGGCCCAGTCCCACATCTCCAACTGACATAAGGAGTTTCTTGGGATTGGCTGGTTACTATAGAAGGTTCGTCGAGGGGTTTTCATCTATTTCGTCCTCGTTGACTAAGTTGACTCAGAAAACAGCTAAGTTTCAATGGTCTGAAGCTTTTGAGAAAAGCTTTCAGGAATTAAAAACTCGATTAACTACTGCTCCAGTGTTGACCCTACCAAAGGGTACAGAGGGTTTTGTCGTCTATTGTGATGCGTCCAGAGTTGGATTAGGTTGTGTATTGATGCAGAATGGTAAGGTTATAGCCTATGCCTCAAGACAACTCAAGATCCACGAGAGGAACTACCCAACTCATGATCTCGAGTTGGCAACAGTGGTTTTTGCTCTCAAAATAAGGCGTCACTATCTCTATGATGTACATACGGATGTGTTCATAGACCACAAGTGTCTCCAGGAGGGGCTTTCTGGTCTAACCATTTGACTAGATGGGAAAAGTAGGAGATAAGGCATCACTATCTCTATGATGTACATGTGGATGTGTTCATAGACCACAAGTGTCTCCAGTATGTTTTCAGTCAGAAGGAGCTCAATCTCAGACAAAGGAGGTGGTTAGAGTTGATGTTGATAACAAGTTTTGGTATGATATTTTTTAAAATTAATACTTTTAAGTATTTATTCATTAAATAGTTCAAATGCATGTTTTACAATTTTAATGCAATTTGTTGATAATTATCCTTATTTTTCAAAATATTAGGATTTTTATCGGTAAATTTTTATTACATTATTTTTGTCACAATCAGTTGAATATGTAGTGAATATTTATTCAGTTTGATTAAATCACCTTTTTTTGTTAAATTGCATTTTTTACATGCTATTGGTTATGTTCGTTACATTTTTTAGTATTCATTTTATTCGTTACATCTGTTAATATTCATTTTGATATTTGCACAGTCTAGAAATTCATTCAAACATGGATAAGACTTCATACACAAATATTTTATTAACCGGTGATTTTGGCCCACGATTTTAAGATAATAGTATTATACTATTGGTGGTTTTCAATTTTCTACTTAAGCAATAGCTTAGTCATTAAGTTAGTGGTGGTAAATTATTTTTTAGATTAGGATTTTCAGATTTTTATTCACAAAGGTTACACTATTTCATAATTTTTCGGTCACCATCACCCCAAAATCCGGCAAAGCTCCGGCAAAGCAAAAACTCCATTGTTATCTTTCTTTGTTCTTCAAACAGCCCTCTCAACCGCCTCTCCTCACTGTTTCGATTATCGAACCACCACCAAAACCCCCTTTTTTCTTTTATTTACCGACAACCTCCAGCCTTGTTGGAACAACCCAAACAGCCCCAAAACCCAGCAACTTAGCAAACCATCGGAACACCACTGCATCACTGCCAAAACTTCCATTTTTTTCCTCCATCCAGACCACCACCACCTCCAAACAAAAGCCATCGCCAGACACCTGAAACCACCAGCCAAGCACGACCAAACAACACTCCATTTCCAGCAACCACCAGCTCAACGCCAACTCCATCCCAACTCAGCTCCGACGAGGAGCTTGAATCTCCGATGAATCGGAGCAAAGAAGAAGAAAATAGCATGTCCCTTTCCCCCTTTCCCGTTTACGATATTTTCTCTCATTTTACAGGCAACTAACGCGATGCGAGCTCAAAGCTCCAGCCATGGCTATGGAGAACCTCCAAGCTCCGGCGAGCGAAGCCGACGGAACCAAACACCATTGTTACCATCTCTTCTCCAAGCTCCAGCAACTCCGGCAAGCGGTAATTCCTTATATTTTTATCTTTCACTATTTTCTTTACTTTTGTTTGTTCTCTGAGTTTTAGATCTGGCCGGAGGGGTTCAAACTCCGGCCATCCTTATTTTCCGATGAGATCTGTGTCTTTTCCGATGAAGAACAATGTTTGGCTTGTTACTCTATTTTGCCTGTGCTTTTTGACTTTTTGATTTTTTCATTTTTATTTGTATTTATTTATTTTTGACTCGTGCTTTGCTTCTTTAAATAGTTGCTGCTTTATTTTTCGTTCACATATGATTTTTAAGTTATTAAAATTGATTACATTTAGTTTTCTATAAATTTCCAGTGACCTGTATTGCTTTTGTTAATCTATTATCATTTTGTCATGCAATTTATGTTATATTGTTATTTGTTAATTTTATATGATTGGGTTGGATTAGTTTATTTTATTTTTTACTTTATATATCATGTTATAGGCTTCATCACCCTTGCTTTACTATTGATTTGATTTATATTGTTATTTTATCTTTTTTATCTCTTAATATTTGTTGTTATTCTATTAAATTAAAATTGGCCAATGAAAAAATCTCTCTGTCGGATTTAGAGCCCTCCTCATTGTAAAAGACGGAAATTTAGTTTAAGTTCATATATATTATTTGTTAAATTTAGCCGATGAAGAAATTACCGTCGATTTCCAAGGCCTCCCATGTTCATAAGACGGGTTTTTATTTTTTAAGTTATTATTTGATACATTTATTTTTATATATATTTATTTATTACTAATACTTTTGCTAATTGTCTTTACAAATACTCGGAGTTGTTTTCTAAGAAAGCTATTCGAATGAAGTCCGAATTATATTTTTTATTAGTTATTGTATATATTATTGACGTTAGGCAAAGCTTAGGTTGTTTCTTTTATTATTATTTTATTTTATTCATTATGTAAATCACATTTTTATTATACTTATATATCGTGTTATCTGCTCCTCAATTTTAAAAAATGAGTTCAGTCGGGACCCACAATTGTGGATTCTGAAGTATGCCTAATACCTTCCCTTCGGAATAACTTGAATCCTTACCTAGAATCAATTGGTTTCGTAGACATTTTTATTAATTAATTAATTAATTTCCTAGTTTTTCTAAAATTAGGTGGCGACTCCCTTTTAAACCCTTTAAAATTCGTTTATTCTTTTATTCTTTAAATTCTTTTTAAAATTGAATTATTTTTTTTGAGTCACCGTGACGTTGCGTCTTCTTAGAGGATGTCAACAGAACGGTGACTCTGCTGGGGATATAGAGGTTCTAACCATTATGGATTCATTTTTTCAAATTGACAAGATTATTCTTTTATTGTGTTATTCATTATATCTTTTATATTTTGTTGATTATTTGTATATTGTACTCATTATTTATTTATTATTTTTTATTCGTTGTTATTGTATCATGGCATAATTTCCGTCAAATGGAAAATAGAATGCATTAAGACAAGGGCGGTTACGTGGTTATCAACGACCTTTCTTCAAAAAAATACCCTATTTTTTGGAGTAGTATATGAATAGTTGGTTTGTGGTCGTCCAACATCGTTTATTATCTCCACCCTGCAGTTTGCCCAACTCGTGTTACTGGTCCACTTTCAAATAAAGCCCAATCTTAGTCACTTCTCACTAGAGCATTCATAGTTTGAGTTCATGCTTCATTCATATTACAATCAGTTGGAACTACGTTTGACCTGATTCCTGCTTCAAAGGGATACGTAGGCGCCACAATGGCTCGGTCATGTTCCCCGTAAGCTTTCCCATATTTTAAAATGGAAACAGGGATAAATTTTTTTAGGAGGTGTCAAAAAATTTCACGAAAGAGACAAGATTGAATACCGGAGGTTGCTAAAGTTGAAACAGGGGAAATTTTTTTAAGGAAAGCCCTAAAAACTTTCACCAAGGTTATACTCAGACACTAAATTTATGAGGCATCACTCCAAATTGATCTATACATTTGCATTGTTTTTTTTGTACATGATGTTATATTCATTGTATATCTTTGATTTTATTTTTCTTACATTAAATTAGAAAAAAATAAATTATTATTTGACATTTTTAAAGTTCTGGTGATCCGCCCTTCAATGTGACTCATTCTTTTCTCATTTTAGTTACTTTTTTCTTTCAAAAAAAAGGATTATTTGTTAATTTGGGTTTTCACCCTTCAATGTGACTCATTCGTTTTTCAGTTCTACTGTTATTTCCTTTCAAAAATTCATTTGTTGTTCAAAAAATATGTTTTATGCCATATGTGACTGAACTACGCAAACCTGATTCTCTCAATGAGATACGTAGGCAGCTCTTCTAGGGTTCGATATTCTTTATTCAAAAGATTTTTTATTTTTTTTATTCTATTTAAAATGTTTATATTTTTAAAAATCATTCTTTTTTATTTGTTTGGTGCCAACACATTTAGAGTGTGCATATGAAAAATAATTGGTACAATAGAGAAAATTGATTTCTTGTTAAACCATAGATTCTTTTGGTACCTGTCATTCATACTTTTGTTACGTTTGAAAATGTTCGCTTGCGTACATTCAAGATTAGAACAAAACCTGATTCATTGTTTCATGTGCATTGTGTGGTGAGTTTTGAATTAAATTCAATTGTGTTGTATTGTTGATCTAGAACTTGGCCTAAATGTTTGTTGATACGAAATTCTGAGTAACGTTTGATCTGAAAAATGATTGTAGGCCTTCTTTGACCCGTTTGTGCCTTTCAAAGCCTATCAAATGACATTAATCCTTAGTATGTCCCACTTTGAGCCTTAAGCCTTTCTTTTGGACAACCACATTTTAGCCTATACCCTTTCTGAGTGCTTATACGCACTATCCCTCTCTTGACCATGCTTTCTTGAGTGCACTAAAGACGTGCAAGTTACAAAAGAAGATTCAAAGTTCAAATTTTTCAAAGACAAAAGTTATCAAAGTCCCTGAAAGTCAAGAATGTAAAGACGACTTTAAAAGAAAGAAGAAAGACTTGAAAATTCTCCACAAGTTCAAATAAGTCAACTTTCAGCCAAAAAAAGAAGAAAACTCCAAAAAAAAAAAAAAGTTCAAAAGATGATGAGAAGGGGAAAACTCAAACAAGCAAAGCTTGCAAAGAAGTCAAAAAGTGCAAAAGAAAGGGGCAACAAAGAGGATCAAACGATATAAGTGTAACAAATATTGAATGCACAAATTCAGTACAATGCTCAAGAAAGGATTAAGTAACTTTTATCCCAAATTACTATCCTACCCATCCCCAATCCTACATTACAAGCCTATAACAAGACCTACATGATTTCATTTCAAATGTTCTCACATTAGTGGAGATTTACATGAAGGCCAAGCCTATGGTATCACAATTGCATGCGTTGAATTTTTTTCTGAGTGTGAGTGAATTTTGCTAATAGTCCTCAAATCAAAAGACTTTAAACGTGTGTAAATTGGGACTTTCTTTGTGGTGAGGGCACTTGAAACATGAGGTTAGGTCTAGTTCAAAGCCTTTATTTGAAGCAAGATGAACAAATCTTTTTGTTACTTGACTACATTTGAGGTACCACTTGAATCCATAGGAATTACCTCGAAGTCAATCTCAGTTGAAAGAGAAAGAATTGTGAAAAATTTTGTACAATATTATTGTCGGCACTAATTAAGTTAAAATATGTTTTATTGTTCACGAAATTAAAATGGGTCGACACCCACTTTTCAATACTTGTCGAGACAAACGTTGTGGACCGTTTCATTGTTGAAAATATATTTTTGGGTCGTCATACCCTTCAAAATGACATCATTTTAAATTTAGGTCGTCATACATTTCAAAATGACATCTTTTAAAAATCAATTTGTTATCTCAAATAAAATAACATTCTTTTAAAAATTGGTTTGTCATGCCATTCAAAATGACACTTTTTAAAATTGGTTTTTCATGCCGTTCAAAATGACATTGTTTAATTTGTTATTCCATTCAAATTGACATTTTTTTATATTCATGATGTTATTATGTTCGAAATGTTGCATTGGTCCATCACCTTATTCATTGTTATTTGAGGCCATGTTTGCATAATTTATGTAACAGTTGCTACTAACATTGTTGTTGCAGATTTTGTGATACATTATTCATGTTATATTCATATTGGGTTGTCACATCCCTTCAAGTGGCATGTTAAGTTTAAATTGGGTCGTCTGCCTTTCAAAGAGACACGTTGGATTGTCACCTCGTTCAAAGTGACATGTTATATTCAAGTTGGGTTGTGACCTCCCTTCAAGTGACATGTTGTATTTAAATTGGGTCGTCTGCCTTTCAATATACATGTTAGGTTGTAACCTCGTTCAAAGTGACATGTTACATTTAAATTGGGTCGTCTGCCTTTCAATAGACACGTTGGGTTGTCACCTCGTTCAAAGTGACATGTTATATTCAAGTTGGGTCGTTCACCTTTAAAGAGACACGTTGGGTTATCACCTCGCTCAAAGTGGCTTGTTATGTTCAAGTGGGGTTGTCCTCCTTTAAAGAGACAGATTGGGTTCTCCTCTCCCTTCAAATGGCATTATAAGTTCAAATTGGTTGTCTGCCTTTCAATAAACATGTTGGGTTGTCACATCCCTTCAAGTGACATATTAAGTTCAAGATTGGGTTGTCATCTCCCTTCAAATGACATGTTATATTCAAATTAGGTCGTCTACATTTCAAGAGACACGTTGGGTTGTCACCTCGTTCAAAGTGACATGTTATATTTAAATTGGGCCATATGCCTTTCAATAGACACATTGGGTTGTTAGCATGTTCAAAGTGACATCTTATATTTTCCAGTTGGATCGTTCACCTTTAAAGAGGCACGTTGGGTTGTCCCCTCATTCAATGTGACTTGTTTTATTGAAGTTGGGTTGTCAACTCCCTTCAAATGACATGTTAAGTTCAAATTGGTTGTCCACCTTTAAAGAGACACGTTGGGTTGTCACCTCCCTCTAAGTGGCATATTACATTCAAATTGGGTCGTTTGCCTTTTAAGATACACGTTGGGTTGTTACATCCCTTCAAGTAACATATTAAATTCAAGATTGGGTTGTCATCTTCCTTCAAATGACATGTTAAGTTCAAATTGGGTCGTCTACCTTTCAAGAGACACGTTGGGTTGTTGCATCCCTTCAAGTGACATATTAAATTCAAGATTGGGTTGTCATCTTCCTTCAAATGACATGTTAAGTTCAAATTGGGTCATTCGCCTTTCAAGACACACGTCGGGTTGTCACATCCCTTCAAGTAACATATTAAATTCAAGATTGGGTTGTCATCTCCCTTCAAATGACATGTTAAGTTCAAATTGGGTTGTCTGCCTTCCAAAGAGACATGTTGGATTGTCACATCCCTTCAAGTGACATATTAAGTTCAAGATTGGATTGTCATCTCCCTTCAAATGACATGTTAAGTTCAAATTGGTCGTTTGCCTTTCAATAGACAGGTTGGGTTTTCACCTCGTTCAAAGTGACATGTTAAATTCAAATTGGATCGTCTGCCTTTCAAGAGATAAGTTAAGCCGTTACCTCGTTTAACGTGATAAGTTATTCACAGCACCTTCTTTTCAAAGAGGTACACAACTTTCACTGCAAGGTATGCGAATGTTTTAAGTTTTTGATTGATCCTTTCCTTTTGTTCATTATTTTCAGCCCCGTTGACGGATGTAGAGTATTGTTTAAAAGCTCTACTAACGTCTCATATTATTTTGTTCAAAGTTTATCATACCAAATTTAGGTTCGTCAACTTTGTTTGACCAGCATCTCTTTCATCGATCCTAATCAAACAAAAGGGACAAGTTGTTGACACCAAATTTTGGTATGATATTTTTTAAAATTAATACTTTTAAGTATTTTATTCATTAAATAGTTCAAATACATGTTTTACAATTTTAATGCAATTTGTTGATAATTATCCTTATTTCTCAAAATATTAGGATTTTTATCAGTTAATTTTGATTACATTATTTTTATCACAATCAGTTGAATAGGTAGTGAATATTTATTCAGTTTGATTAAATCACCATTTTTTGTTAAATTACATTTTTTACATGTTATTGTTTACGTTCGTTACATTTTTTAATATTCATTTTGATATTTTGCACAGTCTAGAAATTCATTCAAACATGGATATGATTTTATACACAGATATTTTATTAACCGGTGGTTTTGGCCCACGGTTTTAAGATAATCATATATATATATATATATATATAAGAGAACCCTCAACCCGGTGACATGGCCCCACCAGAAGCAAGGATTCTTTTTTTTTTTTTTATTTCCAAAACTGCCCTTCTTAAAAGTCACAACTTTTCATAAAAGCCATAACTCTTTAGAAAAGATACAACTCTTCACAAAAGTCACAACTTTTCACGAAAGTCACAACTCTTCACAAAAGTCGCAACTTTTCACAAAAGTCGCAACTTTTCACAAAAGTCGCAACTTTTCACAAAAGTCGCAACTTTTCACAAAAGTCACAGCTATTCATTTTTCTTTCACACCTTTTAAAACGCATCACTTAATTCCAAGGCACCAAAAGAAGAAAAAATAAACGAAGAAAATTGATTTCAATTGCAATGCGACATTACTACTCTTGCACCTCTTAGTCCACAACTCATAACATTGCTTCAATGGTTGAATTCATTACATTTGGTTCTTTAGTAAACAAAACTTCTAATTTTGCCACTATTATTTGTAGTTTTTTTCTGCTATAGGGGAGTTGAATTCAAATATATTAATTAAGCTTATTATGAAGTGTGTTTCATTCCTCAAAGTTTTCTTCCTTCAATTTCATGAAGATTAATCTTTTACTATAAGTGATAGTGATTCATGTAACAATTGTAATTTCTTTTTACTATTTTGGTGACTTTTTTTTAACTTTGTTAAAAATTCTAACAAGGATGATTGAAAATTGATCTTCTCTTTCCCTTTCTACAAGTTTCTTCATATAATTTTTGGGAAAATTACTTGTGGGTTGTGCTATATTTGATAGCACACAACAACAAATATGTGATAACTAATACGGAACCAATGGTGAAGTTTGTTAAAAGAACCAAATAGATTGCTCTCTTGCTTGCCAAACTTAGTATATTATTTTGATTATTTTATCTTAGGTACAAATATTTTGTATGCCATTGCACTCTTCCTAAAATATTAGTATAGAGACAATTAGTCCACTTCTTTTATCGCAAGTTGACTAATTTGTCATATTTCATCCTATCTTCTTTTTTAAAATAATAAGAGATCAAGTTTTTTTAAAATTAACAGATGCCCAAAGTACACTATAACAAAAAAAAAATTATCGATAATAAATATGCTCATTAACGAAGAGTGCTATAACTTTTACCGACATTAATTAATTGTCATTAGATTCAATGTCGTTATAGACTTTAGGGACATTTATAAAGAGTACTAATTGCCTCTGAAAATACATATTTAGCAGCAATTAAGCTATGAATTACCGTTAAAGATCATTTTTGCTGTAGTGATAACTTTTTCTTTTGGCTTCTGTCAATTAAATTTCTGAACTGTAAACTTGAATACAACTCGGCAGACTATCTTTTTAAAAAATATGTTAAGCAACATGCCTTTTTTTTCTTGATTGTTAGGAAATTAAGGTCGTCTTTATTAATATTTGTGGATATTTGTGAGTTCAAGTGCTCACAAAATTATGCTGTGAGATTTTAATATGTTATGTATCAAAATTTTGGTTTAGAATATCCAGTTGTGAATAGTTCCATTCAAATGTCACCTACTGCTTGGTTGATCATTGCGTTAACTCTTTGTAACTGCGTACTATAAGCACAATAATAACTATGGTTCAAGTGCTCACAAAATTTGCTGTGATATTTTAATATGTTATATATCAAAATTTTGGTTTAGAATATCCAGTTATGAATAATTTCATTCAGATGCCACCTACTGCTTGATTGATCATTGCATTAAATTTTTATAACTGCATACTATAACCACAATAATAACTATGGTTCAATTCCAAATAAGTTGGGCCCGGTGATATGAAACCTAAGCAATAGTAACGACTATTCTAAGACAATGAGGAAAAACGTTTATGATACTAACAATTTTAAGGTCATTTTTAACATATACATGATACGCCATACTATAATAAAAAAGAGATTGGTGGAGATTCATAAGAAAGGAGCCGAAGGTCCTCCATTTGAATTTAGTTAATTATGTTCTTGTATGGACGTGATGTTCCACTTTACTTGGGAGTGTTGTTGTTCGAGGTTTTTTGGTTTCTTCTTTAACGTCTGATGTTGACTTCTTGGAATTTAGAAAATTTTGTCACTTCTCACCAACTATTTCCATGGAGATTTTCTTAGACTTCTTTCTTATAGTTAAAATTTTTCTATGACTCATAATTTTTGTATAACAAAAATGAAAATAAAAAAATATAACACTTTAAGATTTCGGAGGAACACTTTGCCTTAAGATAAAATGTTCTTGACAATATAGTGTATGTATCAAAAATACAAATATTATCGAATGATCATATGTAAGCTTAATTAAATAATACAATCCTGTGCGAAGCACGGGTAATTTACCTAGTGATATTATACTATTGATGATTTTCAATTTTCTATTTAAACAATAACTTGATCATTAAGTTAGTGGTGGTGAATTATTTTTTAGATTAGGATTTTCAGATTTTTATTAACAAAGGTTTCATTATTTCTTAATTTTCGGTCACCATCACCCTGGTATCTGGCGAAGCTCCGGCGAAGCAAAAACCCCACTGTTATCTTTCTCTGTTCTTCAAACAGCCTCTCCTCACTGTTCCGACCATCGAACCACAACCAAAACCCCCTTTTTCCTTTTATTTTCCGACAACCTCCAGCGTTGCTGGAACAACCCAAACCCAGTAACTCAGCAAACCATCGGAACACCACTGCATCACTGCCAAAACTCCCCTTTTTTTTTCCTCCATCCAGACCACCTCCACCTCCAAACAAAAGCCATTGCAAGACACCTGAAACCACCAGCGAAGCACCGCAAACAACACTCCATTTCCAGCAATTACCAGCTCAACGCCAACTCCATCCCAACTCAGCTCCGACGAGGAGCTTTAATCTCTGATGAATCGGAGCAAAGAAGAAGAAAATAGCCCGTCCCTTTCCCCCTTTCCCCTTTACCATATTTTCTCTCGTTTTACAGGCAACTAACGCGATGTGAGCTCAAAGCTCCAGCCATGGCTATGGCGAACCTCCAAGCTCCGGCGAGCGAAGCCGACGGAACCAAACACCATTGTGACCATCTCTTCTCCAAGCTCCAGCAACTCCGGCAGCGGTAATTCCTTATATTTTTGTCTTTTACTATTTTCTTTACTTTTGTTTGTTCTCTGCGTTTAAGATCTGGCCGGAGAGGTTCAAACTCCGGCCATTGTTATTTTCCGATGAAGAACAATGTTTGGCTTGTTACTCTATTTTGCCTATGTTTTTTGACTTTTTGATTTTTTCATTTTTATTTGTATTTATTTATTTTTGACTCGTGGTTTGCTTCTTTAAATCGTTGCTGCATTATTTTTTGTTCACATGTGATTTTAGAGTTATTAAAATTGATTACATTTTTCTATAAATTTCTAGTGACCTGTATTGCTTTTGTTATTCTATTATCATTTTGTCATGCAATTTATGTTATATTGTTATTTGTTAATTTTATATGATTAGGTTGGATTATTTTATTTTATTTTTTACTTTATATATAATGTTATAGGCTTCATTAACCTTGCTTTACTATTGATTTGATTCATATTGTTATTTTATCATTTTTATCACTTAATATTTGTTGTTATTCTATTAAGTTAAAATTGGCCAATGAAAAAATCTCTCCGTCGATTTTAGAGGCCTCCCCATTGTAAAAGACAAAACTTTAGTTTAAGTTCATATATATTATTTGTTAAATTTGGCCGATGAAGAAATTATCGTCGATTTCCAAGGCCTCCCATTTTCATAAGACGGGTTCTTATTTTTTGGGTTATTATTTGATTCATTTATTTTTATTTATATTTATTTATTACTAACACTTTTACTAAGTGTCTTTACAGGTACTCGGGGTTGCTTTCCAAGGAACCTATTCGAATGAAGTTCGAATTATATTTTTTATTCATTATTGTATATATTATTGACGTTAGGCAAACCTTAGGCTGTTTCTTTTATTATTATTTATTTTATTCATTATGTATATCACATGTTTATTATACTTGTATATTGTGTTATTTCCTCCTTAATTTAAAAAAAATGAATTCAGTCGGGACCCACAGTTGTGGATTCTGAAGGATGCCTAATACCTTCCCTTCGGAATAACTTGAACCCTTATCTAGAATCAATTGGTTTCGTATACATTTTTTATTAATTGGTTTCCTAAAATTAGGTGGCGATTCCCTTTTAAAATCCTTTAAAATATGTTTATTCTTTTTAAAATTGAATTATTTTTTTTTAGTCACAGCGATGTTGCATCTTCTTAGAGAATGTCAACAGTTGCTCAAAGATTACGACATGAGTATCCTCTACCACCCAGGTAAGGATAATGTTGTTGCTGATGCTTTGAGCAGGTTGTCCATGGGAAGTACTGCTCATGTTGAGGAAGGCAAGAAGGAACTGACTAAGGAAGTTCACAGACTTGCCCGTTTGGGAGTTTGTTTGCTAGATTTCAGTGAAGGTGGAGTTGTTGTGATGAATGGAGCTGAGTTGTCGTTAGTGGCAGAGGTAAAGGAAAAGCAAGACAAATACCCCATTTTGCTTGAATTGAAGGAAAATGTGCATAAGCAGAAAGTGATGGCTTTTACATAAGGGGGAGATGGTGTGCTGAAATATCAAGGAAGGTTATGTGTTCCAAGGGTGGATGATCTCCAAGAGAGAATCATGGAAGAAGCTCACAGTTCTAGATATTTGATCCATTCGGGTTCCACAAAGATGTACCATGAGTTAAGAGAAGTCTATTGGTGGAATAGTATGAAGAGAGGTATTGCAGAGTTTGTCCCTAAGTGCCAAAATTGCCAACAACTCAAGGTAGAACACCAAAGGCCGGGCGGTGTGGCTCAAAACATAGCTCTTCCTGAATGGAAGTGGGAAATGATTAATATGGACTTCATTATAGGTTTATCGCGATCTAGTAGGCAGCATGATTCCATTTGGGTAATTGTGGATCGGATGACCAAATCAACCCATTTCTTACTAGTAAAGACTACTAATACAGCATAAGAGTAAGCTAACCGTTACATTGGTGAGATAGTTCGACTGCATGGAGTTCCCTTGTCCGTCCTCTCAGATAGGGGTGCTCAGTTTACCGCGCAATTTTGAAAGTCATTTCAGAAAGGTTTGGGTTCGAGGTGAACCTTAGTACTGCTTTCCATCCCTAAACTGATGGTCAAGCAGAGCGTACAATTCAGACCTTAGAGGACATGTTGAGAGCTTGTGTTCTAGATTTCAAAGGTAATTGGAATGACCACTTGCCTTTTATCGAGTTCGCATACAATAATAGTTACCATTCCAGCATTCAGATGTCTCTGTATGAGGCTCTATATGGGCGAAGGTGTAGATCTCCCATTGGCTGGTTTGAGGTTGGTGAAGCTGAGTTGATAGGACCAGATTTGGTTCATCAAGCCATGGATAAAGTGAAGACAATTCAAGAGACGTTGAAAACAGAGCAGAGTCGTCAGAAATCTTATACAGATGTTAGGAAAAGAGATTTGGAGTTTGAGGTTGATGATTTGGTCTAGCTGAAAGTTTCACCCATGAAGGGTGTTATGAGGTTTGGTAAAAAGGGGAAGCTCAGTCCCCGATACATTGGTCCTTACATGATAACCAAGAGAGTTGGCAATGTAGCTTATGAGTTGGAGCTACCGTCAAAGTTTGCAGCAGTTCATCTGGTATTTCACATCTCTATGCTTAGAAAGTGTTTACGCAATCCTTCACTTATTGTGCCTACTGAGAATATTGGTATCAAGGACAGCATGTCTTATCAGGAGATTCTCGTTCAGATTCTTGATCATTAGGTTCGCAAGCTGAGAACCAAGGAGGTTGCATCAGTCAAGGTCTTATGGAGTAATCAATTTGTTGAGGAAGCTACTTGGGAGGCTGAGGAGGATATGAAGAGGAGATACCCACATCTCTTTCCTTCCGGAGAAATTCCAAACCAAGGTACTGACTCTTTGTAAAGTACTCTTTAAGTTGATATACTAAGTTATGTTAATTGCATGTTGTGTGCTTGAGTTGGGGTTGTCATATGCTTTCCACCCCTGTTCTACTTGGTGTGATCTCATTTGAGGATGAATGTTCCCAAGGGGGAGATATTGTAACACCTTAGCCTTCGATCAGTTTTCAGTTTTTGGTCAACTTCAAATGACCTATCCTTTAACACATAAAGAGTTAGGTGGCCCATATGTATTAAATCGAAGGCCTTTGAGTCCTCTTTCCAACGCCGCCAAGTTTGTTAAATTTCGAGCTCGGAGTGAAAAGTTATGACCATTTCAGTGAAGTCTCTCTAGCTAAGGCTTTTCATCCGGTTAAGAAAAGGTATTTTGGTCTTTTCCTTACCCCAATAAGCCTACCCACATTTTACTCACCCAATTTAGGGGTCTAATCAGAACCTAAGTTATTTTTTTTCATATTCTTAAACACATAGAATTTTAGGGCGAAGTTTCAAGAAGAGGAAAAGAGGATTTTCAAGCGTTCATTCAAGGGTTGAGGAATTTCGCCAAAAAATAATCGTTCTTTCCAGGTATGTAAGGTTTCCCATAGTGATTGATTTGTTCATCCTCACGCCAATCATGTAATTCTTTCGTTAATTCACCCATATAATCGTTTATGTAACTATTCTTGAAGAGTTCTTGAGTTTTAAGCTTCATTCTTTAACAATGGAGGTTTTGAGTACTTAAGGTGAAGGTTTTGCGAATGAGTGGTGTTTCTTGATAAAGTTTGAGTGGGATTTCGATAATTTCGTGTTGGTTTTGTGAATCAAAGGGAGTTTGGAAGAAACCAATCGAATCTAGATGAGTTAGGACCCGATATTGAGCAAGAAAATTCGTCGAATTTTTAGGTTCGGGGTTGGGGCAATGCCCCACCATAGCACCAGGGGTCTGGCGCCCTGCGTCCGAAAGCAGCCTTAGTACTTTTGGGGCTGGCGCTGCGCGCCACTACTACGCCAGGGTCGCCAGGCCCATTTCTTCTCCGTTCTTCGTCTCGTATGCATTCTTTCAAATCTTATCTTCGCTCTCTTCTTAATATGAACTCTGAAAGGCTCCATTAATCCTTGAGAGACCCTACATGTCCTAATTACATGTCTTAATTTACATTCCAAACTAAAGCAAGTTTAAGAGGAAAGTTCAAGAGGTCCTTTTGAGTCATTTGAAAGTTCTTTTGTAATTAACAATGATTTTGAACTAAGTCTTGAGAAAGTAAATATGAGAATGAGAAGAGTTGTATTCATGATCAGAAAAGAGTATAAGGGAACTAAGTATTCCCAAATGTAACATTTTTACATATAAAAGAGAGAAATGTTGATTTCTAAATGAGTTTATGAGTTCAGAGATGTTTCAGAGTATTACCTCTTCTAAGAGGATCATTTAAGTAATTACGTCAAATTGAGAAAGAGTTATGTTTTATACATTTGAGCATTAGTTTATATATTATTGGGAGTAGTATTGAGCACCGATATGGGGATGAGTTCAGGCAACTCAAAATCCTCATAAATCATGTATACTAACATGAGTAAAGGATTCATACTTTTTAGATGATTTGTTGCTTGCCTTTGGGTAAATCTTAGTGGATCCACTTAGTTGAGGTTGTTCTATACCCCGGCAATGTATATGAAAGTTCTGGCAGCGTGGGCGAGACGCTGTATCATCACGTAGCTCATAGTGATGGTTGTCGGTTAGAGAATCTCCCAAATAAGAGTAAAGTGTATCTTATTGTATTTTTATACATCATTGAGTTTATATCTCCTGTTTTATAATGTTTTAAACATTGCATCTATTATTGTTGCTTTTGTATTGGAGTTGAGTTGAGGTAAGTTTGTTTTTCAGCCTTAATATTTTAGTTGCCTATGCTTTCAGTTTTCCCCTTACATGCTCGTACATTCAATGTACTGACGTCATTCGACCTACATCATTTTATGATGCAGACACAGGTGTTCAGGGTCATTAGCAGGCGCTTCGTTGATACCATTTACACTCCAGCTAGCTTTGGTGAGCCTCCTTGCTTTCCGGAGGGCTTCACACTTATTTCCCGCTTTTGTTAAGTTGTCGTGGGTTCTGTCCCGACATCTATCTTAGTACTAGAGGCTTCATATATAGTTAGAAGTTGAGAGGTTTCTCTATTTTCCTTGTTAATGTTTTAACACTTTGAGTCAATTACTTATGTTTATTTAAGTATTTCCGGATATTCCTTGAGTTAAGTTGTTTTTACACAGCATGAGTTTAATTATGCATTTTGAGTTTCCATTTTGCTTAAGTAAGTCTTCCGCTAAGTAGTCAGCCAGACCAAGGGTTCGCTTGGGGACCAGCAATAGTTCTTAAGTGCCGGTCACGTCTAGGATGTAGGCTCGGGGCATGACATATTTATAGAAATAAGAATTGAGGTGCACTCCCCTGGAACCGGAGGTTTTTAAGAGGACTCATGTGAAGAAGAAATTAAATGAGTCGGATCCGGATGTGTGAGTAGAGGAAAGGGCCAAACAAACATTTGGAAGTTATTTAAGATGAATAGTGCATATATATATATATATATTAGGTATATTGATGCTAATTTTTATTTTTAATATGGAGGGACAATATCAGCAGTACGTGCATTAGAATATAGACAGTTTGATCCAGATCACGCCTAAAATGTCCACTCAAATTTGGATAGAAAAAGTGGCAAGAGAGACATACAAGGGCAGAGTCTATGGTCGAGACTCTCGAAACGATGTACGACAACTCAAGTCAGGTTTAGAAGGTATTAGATCATCATGTCAAGCCGAGACACTTGATGGTGTTAAAATAGCTGCTATGTTGCATCAAATAGCAAAACTTACAGAAGCATTGGCAGAGTCTGAGCGAAAAAGAATTGTTGAACAACAAAGCATGAATGAGACCGTTCAGCAAATCAAAGAACAAGTGTTCAACCTCGCTCATCGGCCTACGACATAATCTCATATCAAGGACAGGTTTTGTCCATAGCTTTTCTGCATATTTTTATTAAAAAAACCCAGAAAAGCGATCGGCAAGGTACTTTATTCCGCCACTTTTTAGCATTTTCTAAAATATAAATTCTAGAAAAGCGATGGACTGTATCACTTTTCTGCATTTTCTTAAAAGTAAAATTCTAGAAAAGCAATAGACTACGTCTCTTTGTCCGTCACTTTTTTTGTATTTTAAAAAAATATAAATTAAAAAAAATGACAGATAGAGTCGCTTTGTCCGTTCTTTTTGGAGTTTAAAAAATAAAAAATCGAAAAAAATAACGGACGTGATCACATTATTCAAGATTTATTTTTAAGAAATAATCAAAAAGGCCGTTGTTCGTCGCTTTTTTGCGATGTCGTCTGTTGCTTTTTGAAAGGCATCGAGAAAAAAAGTAATGAACTGGACTGCATCATGTTTCCGTCAAATTTGACCAAAAAAGCAACCTAGTCTATCGCTTTTTCCCGTCTTTTTAAATAGCTTTAGCAGTGTGACGTTTAATTGTTTGTATGACTTTGAAATTGTCGTCAGGAAAAAGTCATAATGCGGTTATATGTGATGGGTGAATGATTGAACATTCGTAAAGATCCAAAATATTAGATCCAAGTGAGCTCAAAATTAAAATTATTTGTTATAACGAGAAATTAGGACTTTATTTTAAAAATAATTAATTTAGAATTTTTTTTGTATAATTAGAAAATAGAAAATTATTTAAAAATTTATAAGTTAGATATTTCTAAAATTATAAAACTATTTATGTTTTGAATTGAGAATGAATAATTAGTTTTAAAAGATAAAAATTTGAATTTGAATTTAATACTTGTGGTTTTAAAGATGGTTACACTTTCCCAACTTTATCATGAATCTAGGATAATTAAAACACTGGAAGGTATTCTCTAATAATCCACATTTAATTGTTTTGTTTATTCAAAGATGTTTTTATTTGTATACATGTTCAATTTTTATCTCAAACGTGTAGAAATTAGATAGCTGAGGTTTGGTTGGACTTCTCAAATCATTGAATAATGTGATCGTGAAAGCTTAAAAAATGACTGGAAGAATCTTTTGCTATAGTACACATTTTTTTATTTTCTCAATTTGCTTAATGTTTCATTTATATTACTAGCATCTAAATATCTTTTGTTATAGTAAACTTTTTTTTTTTGATTTTTTGAATTTGTTTTTATTTGTATTACTAGCATCTAAAAATCTTGAAATCATATCTTCTGAATAAAATATTTTCAAAAACTTTGGATTCTTGTGCATTTCAAAGACAAAGACCAAAATATTGAGTAATATTATTCTTAATTAAGTTTTTGTTTACAACGATTTCACTCAATCATTTGAGAAGTCCAACCAAACCTCAACTATCTAATTTCTACACGATTGAGATAAAAATTGAATATGTATACAAATTAAAACATCTTTGAATAAACAAAACAATTATAAAAAGTACTAAGTCACAATAATTGGCAATTCAAAGTATTTGATATATATATATGCACTATTCATTTTAAATAACTTACAAAAGTTTATTCGACCCTTTGCTCCACTCACACATTCTGATCCGACACATTTAATTTCTTCTTCACATGAGTCCTCTTGAAAACCTCCGGTTCAAGGAGAGTGCACCCTAATTTTTTTCCCTATAAATAAAAAACAATTTTGTAACGATATTAATCAAATAATATTTAATCCACTAATTATTTATTTAAAAGCTTGAATTAGAACTTACCATCTCACTTGTAATCGTTCTAACAATCTTTGAACCCTTGGTGTGCAACGAGCTACACTTAAGACTGCCTCTAGCCTTTTTGGCTTGTTCGGACATCGCCTTGAATTTATCCGTGTTCCAATACTGGCGCAATTCTTCAAAAACATGAGGCAACAACCAAGTCGGATGTTGATCACTATCCCGGACTTTCTTTAGCCAGCTGGACAGTCTCATGGATGCCCTCCTCTCAAATGTTGTCGCAATTACCGTATTGTAAATCGGTTCCCAAGTACACACCATCTAAAAAAATGAATAGAGTTAGAAAATTAATAAAGTAAAGTATACTAAAAATATTAAACTTAAGTAAAAATATATTACTAAACATATATACACCTTAAATTCATTAAACGTAGCCTCACATATACTGTTTGAGATCTCTCCCCAGGAGTAATAGGCATGCGTAAAAAGCCTCCTAACACACTCTTTTAGAGCTCTGGTAGTATCCTTCGAAGGATCCATCTGCAAGACACATAATAAACATGTTACTTCATGAATAATATATTCAAGTATATCAAATAAATAAAATAAAGAAACTAATAAATAAAAAAATAAATTCATGATGATCCATTCGGTTCAATCATGACTCTGCCAAGCCTGTCCCTCTGTCCAGGTGCTAGAGCAGAGATCTCATCTAGTGTAGCAACAGGTTCAGGTGGAGGTCAAAATCACTTCATCAATTCCAACTCAATAATACATAATTCACCATCTAATTAAAAAAAAACCTCTATATATTCATGACATTCAAGTATATTCAATAGTTCAACCTTTCAAACATCTTATATTCAAAAAACTTCACTATCAACTCAAAACATTTCAATTTCTAACTTCTAACTTCAAAACACTTCAATATCAACTCAAAAAATACCCAATTCACAATCTAATTAAAAAATCCAAATTCAAACTAAAGCCCTAAAATAAAAAATCTCCAATTCATTCACTAACTAACAATTAGATATACAAACTAACAATCAAATAACAAAATTCAACAAACTAAATACAATAAACTAACTAACAAATTAAATTTTATTCAAATTGAAAAAAAAAACACAAACCCTAACCTTAATTAGATTTTATGGGTTTTGATTAGATTTTATGGGTTTGGTTATGGTGGAGGGTTGGTGGCAGCACTAGCAGCGGCGACTCATAACGCTCAAGTGTACTCTTCAAAACCAATTAAAAGAGACAACAGTCGTCGTCAATCAAAATATCCAACTAAGAGTTGGAGCCGAATTCCACAGTGAATGGTATATCTAGAGAATTCTATCAAGAAATGTGGATTGTAAAATTATTCATTTGTAATATTAAAAATAAGTGGGTGTATGATTCCACCAATTTAACAAAAGGATTTGGTGATCAATGGTCACAATTTAAACTAAAATTTCAGAAAATTCACAAAGTAACAAGCAATCTAGGGGTGCGGGGATTAGAAATCAATATCACATAGGGGTAATTGTGTTGCTCTATAGTGATGAACATTCATGAATAGGCTAGGTCATCTTCAATGACGCTAATCTTTTTTTGATCTCATAGCATCCTTGCATAGTATCTCCTTTCGGCCTCATCTATATGCTATACTAACAACCCAATACCTTACTCTATTCTCTCTTTCGATGCATAAATAGGGAAAGTAGATTCGACCCATAACCTCTATTTTAAAGCATGTTACAGATATCAAATCTAAATTGCTATTATCAGACGAATTACCCACTCCAATCAATCTCTTACGAGCATCGACCGGAGATCGGAAGTAGGAATTAAGTTTTCCACCTTAATCCATAAATTAACCACATGCTAACTAGCCCAAATTCATGTATGAACAACAACAGCATAACACAATACCCACTATATTAAATCAACACCCAACCCCATAAATGCACTCCTATAGCTTGGAGTTTTAGCCACCCATCACAAAAAGCAAAGAAATTATACCTTTTATAAAAGCAACCATGGGTAACATGAAAATAAGTAGTTACAAGCAAACCCACTTCGAATTCAACTTCAATTTGTCAATTTGAAGAACAAAGTTGAAAAACTCCAAAACTAGAACGTGTTCTTCACAAGGTAAAATGTTTTTCTCTATTATTACTCATATCCACTCTCTGAACTCTCCAATATCTCTCTCCTTTGGGTTATTTATAATTTCTCCAAAATCTTGCCCAAAACTCACTACATGACCCATTGGGTGACATTAGTTGGGCTCACCGATCACATTGGGCGAATCTCCCTCTGCTCTTCAGCTCACCTTTTCTTGCTCTAGGCTTCAGGTGTTTGAACCTCAGTCGGCGAGCTCATTCGAGTCTATCTTTCACATTCGGCGTACCACAAAGTATCACCTTAGTTTGCCTTTCGAGCCTTCAGTTTTTCTTCTTGCAATCGTACTGTCGCTTTTGGCGATGGCCAACATGTTTTTTCTTTCTCATTCGGCGCGTCGCCTTTCCATTTGGAGTTCACCAACCTGCCTTGATAAATACAAGTGTTGTTCACTGTGAATTTATGTCACGCCCCGAGCCTACACTCTGGGTGTGGCCGGCACTCGAGAACCATTACTAGTCCCCAAGCAAACCCTTGGCCTGGTTGACTACTTAGCGGAAGACTTACTCAAGCGATAAAAGGCTTAAAACAGAATTTTTGAACATTTAAACTCAAAATAAAAACTCAACTCAAACTGTCTATAAAATACTCAATTACATAAGTACTATAGTTTGCAAAAACAATTCATGAAAACGTAAATATTAGAGACACCTCAACTCTATCTATCTATGAAGCCTCTAAAATTATGATAAATGTCGGGACAAGACCCACGACACCTCAACCAACTAATAACAGAAATAAAAGCGGGGTCCTTCGAAATGGAAGAAGGCTCACCAAAGTTAACTGGGAGTGCTAAGTTATCTCAACGAAGCGCCTATTGATGATCTTGAACACCTGTATCTGCATCATAAAAAGATATAGGTCGAATGACATCAGTACATGGAATGTACGAGTATGTAATATAGCCGAAGCAAAATAACTGAATGAAAGGACTGCAATAGATAAAATGTACTCAAGCTGGATATAAAGAGATAAAGGAATTAAATCATTTAAAATTTACAAAATACTTACTCATCTATGAACTCAACATAAAAAGTGATATATGAAAATACACTTTAACTCTATTTGAGAGATTCTCTAACCGACAACCATCACTATGAGCTACGTGATGATACAACGTCTCGTCCACACTGCTAGAACTGTCCTATATCGTGTCGAGATATATAACACCTCAACTAAGTGGATCCACTAAGCTATAAGGATTCATTTAAAAAGTATGATCTTGTACTCATGTTGGCAAGACATGGTTTATGGGGGCTGTGAGTTGTTTGAACTCTCCCCCATATCGGTGCTCAATATTACTCCCAATAATATATACTCTTGCTCAAATATATAAAAACATACCCTTGCTCTGGTTTGAGGTAATTGCTCAACCTAACCTCTTAAAAGAGGTAACTGTTATGTACTTAATCTTTTTGAAAACTCTTTTACTTTTCTGAAACTTTGCTTTACTCTCTCAAAAAAAAATTAGTTTAAAACCATTGTTTATTGTGATATCATCATTGATGACTCGGGAAGTCATACCGCATAAACATTGATGTCATATCTAGATGTCATACTGCTTACACATTGATGGCATACTCGACTGTCATACTAATCATGAATCATAGTTCTCTTCTCAATGTAACAAATGATACGTTTTGGGACTACTTAGTTTCCTTATACTCTTTCTCATATTCCTCTTTACTTTCTCAAAAACTCAATTTAAAGAAAAAATATTTGCTTTAAAAGATTTTCAAACATGTAACTCAAAATTGGGTTCATGCTGAAATATAGATATGAACAACTCAACTCAAGGATCTTATTGCAGAACATATAGAAATTCAATAATTAGGAATATAATCTTAAAAAGAATCAGGAACTCAAGAACTCAGAACTTGACATCAACTCATCTCAAGAATACTCAAATCTAAGAATAGAACCCTAGATTACTCTTTTACTGATTTGAAAGTAGATGTATGGAGTGAGGATGAACTAGTCCAACACTATGATAACCTTACATATCTGGAAGAACCTTCTTCTTTGGCAAAATCGATGAAACTTAAAGATTGCTTGAACCCTAGCTTTTCTCCTCTTGGAACTTTGCTCTAATGTCTTGAAGTGTTAATGAACGTAAAAGAATGGATTAACACTTTCAAAGCCCTTGATTTGGTGTGAAATGACGTTGTTTAGGCTTAGAATAAGGTTAAAATGACGTAGTTTGGAGTACCAAACACTTTAGGAAAAGACCACATTGACCCTAACTCAAAAATTGATGAGGTGCTTCACTGGAAGGGCTTCACGAGCCGTCGAAGGCTTGTTGGCCCGACAAGTGGGTCGTGATGCTTTATCAGCCTAACAGTGCTTCACTAAAATGGGCATAACCTTTTACTCCAAACTTCAAATGGAGAAAACTTGGTAGCATTGGAGAGAGGACTTACAAATTTTTAATTTGATAGTTCATGGGCCACCTAACTCATTTTGTGTTGAGAGATATGATCATTTGAAGTTGACCTAAGTATAATCTTATATTGAAACTCAAATGGTAAGCAAGCTTTCAACTTAACTTTGTGCTAGGGGATTCTAGTGACCCTAATTAGGTGTAAAAATGTCGGGGTTTGGATTTATAAAGGGTGGAAAAAGACTAAAAATAATCCCTCTTAAAAGCTGATAGAAGTCATCTACGGAAGGCCATCTACGGTCTGTACAAAAGTCTACGGACTGTAGAGCCTCTCGTAGAAAACATGTTGAACTTCTAGGTCTCTGAAGTTGGGTCTACAGATCCTTTCTAAGGTCAATAGACCCTTCAACGAGTCGTACTGAAGGGTTGTAGAAAGAATACTGAGGAATGGGTTTCAGGACTTGGCCTACAGATCAAGTCTACGAGTCGTACAAAGTTATACGACCCGTACACTTGGTTCGTAGAACTCAATCCTTTTTACTGAATTCTAAACTTTGACTCCACGAGTCCATATACGTTCCGTGGAAAGGTGTACGGGTTGTAGATGCCTTCCGTAACACCAGACTGAAGAAAATTTTTAAGGTCTGATTTTTGGTTAGAAATTTCAGGGTGTTACAATTTGGATGAGGTCATGCCCATTACGCAATCTGCCTTTCTTGTTTGGCGATCATCAACGTATAGTTTGCACTTATTTTTACATTTTTGGCTATTCTTTCAAAGATTCATCCTTGCCTTGTCCTTCAGCCTTCATAGCTGCAAATCATCAAAATATCATTAGAATATGACATAATTAGGTACTGAAGACACTAATTATTGAGCTAAATAGGCATCAAATGAGTGCAAATTTAACACTCATCAACACCCCCAACTAAAACATTTACTTGTCCTCAAGTAAATCAAGAACAGAACTAGTTCAATAAGGGTGTCTACAACAGTACTCAGGTGGAGCTAATATGCAAGAGCCATTACAAGACTACTCTCAACAACATGCTACACTCAATCATGATCAAAAAGCTTCAAATGATGACTAGATGATCTAAACACAAGCTCAAGCTCACAGTAGCTTCTTCTCTAATGCAAGACCATGTTTTAACAAATGTATTCAAGTGCCCTCACATACAAAATGATTCCATGCACTCACAAAGTAAATCATCAAAGAAATAAGGAATCAATGCAACTCTCACTCTTTCAAAAGAGAAATAAATGCAAGGTTTGCCCATATTTTCCAATCATCACACAAACTAGTTCATGCAAGATCTCAAGGGTCTTTTAGGCTTGTAATGGGGCTGAGGGTTAAGGTATGATCAATTTAGCTTAGTGACTTCACCTTTTCAAAGCATTGTTGCAATCATCTTCACCTCTTCTCAAATTCTTTTCATTCTTTTTCATTTGAGAACTCAAACTTTGACTTTTCACTCACTTTATTCGAAATCCCCTTTATTTCATCAACTTCTCTTTTTCATTTCCATTTTTCGAAATTTTTCATCATGGTGTTTCTCTTTTTCTTTATACGGAGGAGTTCCTTCCTTTTGTAATAAACTACAAAGTTGAGTCTCATTTCATCTTTCTTTGCTCTTTACTTGGCTTCCATTACTTCTTCCTTTCCACACCCCAACTTAGGCTTTTGTCCTAAGTTAGCAATTCAAACATAACAATACTTCAAAAAGGTTTTTGGGTTAGAAGGTAGGGATAACTTGGCTCAAGAGGTTTTATTTTGGTTTTGTCAACAAATGATTTAGGCTCAAATGGTGCCAAAATAGATGCACACCATCAAAAGATAGTCACAAAGGATATGGAAATTTGGGTTCCCTCCTAGAATTGCTGCCCAAGATCACGCTTACCATTACAAGGGTTTAGACATTTAGACTAACAAGGCAAAATCTAGGATTCCACACACATGCTTTCAAGTAAAACCTCGCCACACATGGCACTTCAAATACACTCATTTAGCACAGCTTGAAAAGATCAAAAGCTAGCATGCGATGTTCATTGCAAGGCTCACATCGAAACGCATCTAGTCAATAAAAGATTTAAAGAGATCTCTCAAAAGTGCAACCACATCAATTTCATTCTTGCAACACCAACACTATACATCATGAGTACTATTCAAGACATCAATATGGAACACAATTAATCCTCAAATTATTATCAACGAAAACTCAAGAATTTTTACGATTTTCAAAACTCATGGGGGTAGTTGAAAAATTGAGAGAAAATGAAAGAGGCAGCAAGAGATAAATCAAACCTAATGAAACACATAAACAAAAGTAAAATACTACAATCATCCAAAACATAAAAATAACAAAATACAAAGCAAAAGGGGAATATTAGCACAAAGGCCCTCACCCCACCAAAAAGAATGTGTAGTGTCCTCAATGCAAAAGTAATAAGTACGGGAGGAAGAGTCAAAATGTCCCCATAACAGGCTATGCCTGTGGACTACTCTCATCTAGAATCTCTGGAGGGGTAGCATCATCCGAGGCATTAGTGCCTGGGTAGTATCATGGGAGGCATCAATGTGGCATCGGCTAGGGCATCAGTGCCCATCACATCACTAGGAGGAATAACAGAGTCTGAAGGGACTCCACTGGTACGTACTAACTGCTGAAGTCTCTCGAAGGGATCTCTCCCGGGTGGCCTGGACTATCATCTCCTCAGTGTCATGTAACTTCGTGAGCGACTGTGCAATAACATGCTCATCCGCCTCTCAGCTTACCTCATCCTCATCCATCTCCTCGGCCAAATCATCATCAACAACATCCTCAGTAGCAACTCTCCCATCTATCTCACTCCGCTCTATACTCAGAGTAGACTCACTGCTGGGCATTGTCAGTGGCATGGAGGTAGGTGCATCAGGTAGGGGAACATCAACCCACAACATTGAGATATTTTTAGACCTCAGCTGGTCTACATCCACTTGCAAAGTAGCAATCTCACCTCTTATGGTGTCAAGCACACCGAAATTACACTTGGCCTTATCTTTGGCCTCTAACCTAACAGTGAGGTTGTCAAACCTTACCCCGTGTGATTCAACCAACCCCTAATATCTAGTCACCCTTTCTCTCTCTCAAAGGGGCCATCGCCTTATCAATTGCCCTATCAATCAGCCTGGGCATGTCCCTCTCAACCCTGGTGGCTCTAACATCTCTAGACTGGGAAAGATTACCCATTTGATAAATCAAGGCCTGGGTCAAGAGAGGATAGGGAGTAGGAACTAGGGTAGGTATAGCAGCAACATCAGTCACAGCCGTAGCAGGAGTAGGAGGCACAATAGAAGATATACCTTCCTGCTCCACATATGGTGCAGGTGTGGTGACCTCAGAAGACAATGCAGCTAGATCAACAACGGGCGTAGTGTCTGGTGGTGGTGGCTTCCTCCGAACCATGTCATCTTATAAGTAGTCAGCCTCAATCCTCTATATGTCATTTGAAGAGGCCGGGGTGATCCACACATCAGTTTTCCCCTGAAAGGGAACTCCCGCTTTCTCACAAAGCTGGGTAATAAGGACTTTGAATGCAAGGGATGTTTGCTCCTGTCTGGCCTGTAGTAACATCTTTGCGACAATAATGGTCCCGACATTGATATGCTCTCTGTCGATGATAGTGCCCACTAGCACTGCTTTAGGATGCCAGAGGATAGACTCATTCTGGGATGGAAAGATGTTGCTTTTTATAAACCCGAACAAATACCGGGCACCTATGTTCAAATCTTTCTTTTCAATTTTCACACCATTAGCCATCCACGATGGATAACTGTCAGATATCAACGGGGCCAACCACCCCTTCAAAGCATCTAGCTCCTGTCGCATCCAAATATTGTACATATCAGCATGATTGGAAGAGGTTCAAAGGACTGTGTTTTTTTTCCCTCGTTGCATTGGATCATCTTGCCCCACACTTCAACTTCCTCCAAAGGATTCCAAACTGTGCCCTTTCTCTTCTTAGACAGGGCCTTGGCATAGGCGTCATAGAATTCCCTGACCTATTTTGTCACACCATTTTTTAGGTCTTGGAAACTGCTCAAACTGGTGAAACTTGATAGTCTCCCATATGGACGGTAATAACTCATTACCCCATTAGTTGAGAGCCTTTGCTCCTCAAGAATTGCTCATTATCCATCCAGCTTGAGCCTATTGAGGCCCGTTGGAGCTATTATAGGGAGAACTCGAGATGTAGGGGAGGATCCTGAGGAGGGGATACCAACTTGGAATGGATATTTGTCTGTTTTGTGGCAATATGCTTCCGTGGTCTCTTACCCACACTCGTAGGAGGATGAAGAGTGGCTTGTTGCGGATGAGGGGACTCTGATGGCTCATTAATGGTGACACCCGTAAGAGTCTCTATTGGATCCAGTATCTAAAGTCACCACCTGCTTTCTCTTTGTCTTAACCATAACCTGCAAAACACAAGTATTCAAACATAGATTCGGTGAAGGTTAGTTGAAATCAAACTCGATTGGCAACACAGTTTAAAAATGTTCTGAGGCTCGCCTAATGAGAAGGCGGATCGCCTAACAGGAGCTTGCTGAATTAGACATAACCAATTATCAAAGAATTCAGGCACAATGGGTGGAGTCAATTCCAACTTGGTGATTCGCCGAGTTAGTTTCGATGGGCTAAGATAAGTCCATCGAAACTAACAGTGCAAAATAAAAAACAAGCACCGAGGGTGATGTCCACTCCCACTTGGTGATTCACAAAGTTGGTTCGGCGAACTAAGACAAGCTTTCCAAATAGGATAGTACCCAAGGTCACATATTCACTTAAGAAAGTGAGTTGGGTCTTATTCGGCGATTTGCCTAACCTTTTTGGCTAGCTAAGACAAGCCCGCCAAATAGGAGATGTTCAGCCCAGTGCCTAAGTTTCACAGACAAACCCAACATACACAACAAAATCAAGTTTCCCAACATCATAACAATCCACCCACATGCTTATCTACCCATGGGTACTAAGAATTCCCCCAAATATCATAAAGTATTGCTCAAATTAACAATTTGCCCTTAAGAAAGTTGTCACTTTGTCTATCATTGAGAAAAATCATGCAATCAGATCAACAATGGGTTACTCAGTCTTTACCCACATCTAATTCAAATAAGACCTACTAATTTTAAGGGTTCAATTTCAATATTTAACCAGCACAATCAGGTTTAGCAATTTCTAGGAAACATAAGCAATCAATTCATGGGCACAGTTCAATAAAATCATTATAGTACTACCCAATGAAATCAAACAATCACATGTATTACATGGCCTAGAGCCCATACATAAAACACAATTTAAGGCTCAAAATGCAAAATGAAATTCAAAAACCAACGTCAACAAGAAGAAAAACTCAAAAATAGAAGAGAATAGGGTTGGGCCGACTGATCTAGAAAGAAAATGTTCTCCACGCACTCACCAATCACACACTAAGGATACTGACACAATCAAAGAAAGTATTGCAAGTAAAAGGGAAGGAAAGGGCTCAAAAATTTCGAAAGGTTTTCTTTTTGAATTTGAAAAGACCCTTGGCCTTTCTATATAAGACACACTCGGGGGTCACGACTAACATCACCGAGTGTGTTCGGTGGATTGCCAATGGGAGCTAAAGCTCACCGAAAATGCCTAAATGAACACCAAACGTGAAGACTAATTCGGTGGACCCATGGAGTCCACATAGTGTACTTTGGTGGATCGCCTTTAGGAGTTCAGGTCACCGAAATGGACAGTACACTTTTCCACATTTTATAGCTCAGACGGCAAACAAAAATGAGTCCGCATAACGCCTTTAACATATCACTGTTCTGGGTTTGGCATTGCATAATGTTCCTTTTTCCACATTTTGATTCCTTTTCAGCCTGCACTCACAACACGCATTATTGAAAGTAATAAAATAAAAGTAAAGACCTGGGTTGCCTCCCAAGACCGCCTTATTTAATGTTGTGGCATGACATAGTTCTCATTTCCTCAACATTTATTTTTGGGATTTGGGACGGTGGAGCTAGGCAACGTTACCTTTTGCCTTGGATTGGGATGAGTGGAGATCTAGCACAATTGGGTCTCAAGCTGCTTGATAGATACCGAATGAGAGGTTACCATTTGAGATAAAGTGGAGAAGTCATTTTTCAATTCTTTCAACACTTTGTCGGATCCTTCAACCTTGTTGAAGATCCTTGTGAGCATTTCCTCAGTTTGGTTTCCTTCTGGCCTAGTTGGGTCCTTTGATCGTTGACGATCATGGGAAGGAACATATATATCTTTGTCACCCTCCCTATCTCTCTAATTTCCACCTCGCCAATCTTTCCAACCATTATCTCGATCCTTGTTCCAACCTTGGTTTCCACCGTGTCATTGGTAATTTGGGTGAGAACCCCCCATTTGGTTTCCCAAATATTGAACTTCTTCATTATATAATGCCTCAAACTTGGCATCATCTGGGCACTGCCCACTATTAGTTTCAACCGCATTCATCGATTTAACTCCAACTCCCATGACATGTTTAAACAACAAATCGAGTTGGGTCATTATTTTAGCCATATTTTCATCTCGTTCATTGTCCTTCTCGATTTGTTCATTTCTCATGCTCAATTGTAGAGTAGACACTTAGTCTTCTCTAGTATGCCATGCTCGGTTAACTTTGGTCATATCATCAAGCAATAAAGCTGCCACATCATATGGTTATCTCATTAATCCTCCTTGGACTAACTGACAGCCGCACCTTTATTGACTGAATCAAGGCTGCAATAGAAGTATTGCAGCACCAAATTATCCGGAATACCATGTGTTGGACATTGTAAAAGTAGTTTCTTGAACAAAAACCAAGTCTTATGTAAAGGTTCACCTCCAATGCACTTGAAATTATTGATTTGGGTTCGAAGCTTTACCATCTTTGAGGGGGAAAAGAATCTCCCAGAGAAAGCTTCAGTCAACTCATCCCAAGAAGTGATAGAGTCATTTGGAAATTTCGCCAACCATCTTGTAGCTTCGCCCATCAAAGAGAATGGGAATAACCTCAACCTCACAGACTCTTGTGAGATGTTTTTGAATACAAATGATCCACACACCTCCACAAAATTCTGAAGGTGTTCATGGGAATTTTTATGAGCTAAACCCCCAAACATTCCTCTTAGTTGGAGCAATAGTAGCATTGTTCTAGTTACTTGAAACATAGCCCTCCCGGCTATGGGAGGTATTCAAATGGCTCTCGTTGTTTGAATGATGTTCACATGCATATCATTCAAATCACCCGTGTCGTCGATTTGATCGTAGTGGCTATCATTGTCACTACCATGGTCACTCATTGTATTAGACCTGTAAATCAGCCAACAACAACACAAAGCAACAATTTACTACAACTAAATAAATTTACAAACTAATTTCTCAAATAGAATTCTAAACCACCATTCCCCAGTAGCGGCACCATTTTTGATAATGCTCAAATGTACTCTTCGAAACCAATTAAAAGAGACAGCGGTCATCATTAATAAAATACCCAACTAAGAGTCGGGGTCGAATCCCACAAAGAATGGTATATCATAGAGAATTCTATCAAGAAATGTGAATTGTAAAATCATTCATTTGTAATAGTAAAAACAAGAGGGTGGATGATTCCACCAATTTAACAAAAGGATTTGCTCATCAATGGTCACAATTAACACTAAGATTTTGGAAAATTCAAGAAGTAACAAGCAATCTAGGGGTGTAGGGATTGGAAATCAATATCACATAGGGGTAACTATGTTGCTCTATAGTGATGAAAATTCATAAATAGGTTAGGTCATCTTCAATGACGCTAATCTTGTTTTTATCTCATAGGATCCTTAAATAGAATCTCCTTCCGGTCTCATCTATATACTATACTAAACAACCCAATACCTTACTCTATTCTCTCTTTCGATGCAGAAATAGGGCAAATAGATCTGACCCAAAACCTCTATTTTCAAGCAAGTAACAAACATCAAACCTAAATTGCTAGTATCGGACAAATTACCCACTCCAATCAATCTCGTTTGAGCATCGACCGGGGATCGGAAGTAGAAATTAAATTTAAAACCTTAACTAATAAATTAACCCCATGCTAATTGGGCAAAAATCATGTATGAACAGCAACAAAATAGAGCATAACACAATACCACTACATTAAATCAACACCCAACCCCATAATTGCACCCCTAGATCTTGGAGTTTTAGCCACCCATCATAAAAGAAAAGAAATTATACCTTTCGTGAAAGCAGCCTTGGGTAACATGAAATTAAGAAATTACAAGCAAACCCACTTTGAATTCAACTTCAATTTGTCAATTTCAAGAATAAAGTTTAAAACCCCAAAACAAGAACATGTTCTTCACAAGGTAAAATGTTTTTCTCTATTATTACTCACGTCCACTCTCTGAACTCTCTAATTTCTCTCTCCCTTAGGCTATTTATAATTTCCCCTAAATCTGGCCCAAAACTCACTACATGACGCATCCGGCGACGTTAGTCTGGTTCACCGATCACGTTGGGAGAGTCACCCTCTGCTCCTCAACTCGCCTTTTCTTGCTCTAGGCTTCAGGTATTTGAACCTCAGTCGGCGAGCTCGTTCGAATCTGCCTTTCACATTCGACGTATCACCGAGTACCACCTTAGTTTGCCTTTCGAACCTTCTTTTTTTTCCTTGTACTGTTGCTTTTGGTGATGGTTAACAAGTTCTCCCTTTCTCATTCGGTGCGTTACCTTTCCATTTGGAGTTCACTGAACTTCCTCAATAAATACAAGTGTTGCGCACTGCCAATTTGGGTGAGGTCATGCCCATTAGGCCATTCGCCTTTTTTGTTTGGCGATCATCAATGTATAGTTTGCACTTCTTTTAACATATTTGGTCATTCTTTCAAACATTCATCCTTGCCTTGTACGTTAGTGTAACACCTTGAACTTCAAGAAAAGGAATGAGAAAGAGAGAAGGGCAAACCATGAAGGGGTCCACGGGCTGTGAAGTCCACAACCCGTCACCCTGCTCGTGGTTGTGCACCCAGCAAAAGGTGAAAGACCACGGACCACTAGACGGTCCGTGGAGCTTCAAAAATGCCATGTAGTGGCCCGTGAAGGGGACACAGAATCACCCGAGCCACTCTGAAGGACCACAATCGCCTAAATGGCCCGTGGAACTTCACACGAGCCGTGGAGTGGTTCGTGAAAAAAGGCACATTACTCCCAAGCTTCTGTGAAGAACCACAGTCGCCTAAATGCCCGTGGAGATTCACACGAGCCGTGAAGTGGGCTCGTGAAAGAGGCTTGTCAAACTTTGAGTTTTAGGTCAACTTCAAATGATCGTATCTTTCAACACAAAATGAATTAGGTGGCCCATGACCTAGCAAATAAAGATCTTGGAGTCCTCTTTCCAACGCCACCGAGTTTGCCCCATTTAAAGTTTGGAGTAAAAGGGTATGCTCGTTATAGTGAAGCCCGGTCAGGCAAAATTTCTTCACGACCCACTTGATGGGCCATGGTGCTCTAGACGGCCCGTGAAGCTTGTCTTGAAGTCACTTCATTATCTTTTAAGTCAGGGTCGTATTGGTCCATTCCCCAATGCGTTGGGTAATTAAACTACATCATTTGATGCCTAAACTACATCGTTTTACTTAGTCTAAGCCTAGTAATCTAGTCAAAAGCTACCTAGAACCCCCATTCTCCAAAAATCATCCAACTTAGAAAGAAAAGAAGAGAAAGAAGTGACAATTTCTCCCAAGAACAAGCAGAGGTGTTCTTCGAAGTTCAGCCCCAAAATCCAAAGGATTTCTCCATAGTTTTCATCACCAGGAATGTGGGATTTCACTAGTGGGTTCCTTTCACCCATTAGGTCCCTAGAATTCAGTCAATTTTTTAATTTCTCATAAATCGTTCAGACCTAGGGTTTCTAAAACCTTGGAGATTCTTTTTGATTTTAGTTGCTATAGTTTTCACGATCTAAATAGTATGTTTCTTGGAAAATTTGCATAGTCCCATGTATGGAACTCAGAACCCTAGTTTGTATTAATTCTCAGTATTTCATGAATTATACTCGCTAGATATATCAGTCAGAATATCATGCTTCAGAATTTGAATGCCATATATTTCAGTATATTTATGTTGCATTCCGAGATAGCATGTCTGTATTTTATGCTACTCTGTATTTCAGTTGCATTTTAGCTATTACATATTCAGTTGGGAATAGACTTAGCACCGAGTTGGACTAGGGCTCAGTGTACCCTTAAATTCCTAGAACTACGTGCCAATGTAGGTTCAGAAGTCCCCTCTGTTGGGCATCACCTTTTAGTGATCATGCCACAGTCATGCCTTTATACCCCTGGCAAGGTATATTGGGTCCTATTGATGGGGCATATACATCGGACTCCACATTTAGCTCACGTGGTTCATGTTGATTAATAGTAGCTCCCATAGTCATACTCTTATTGGATTGACCATGTTATCATCATTTACTTCAGTATATAGTTCAGCATGTTATGTTCATGATTAGTACTTGGTCATTGCATCTAGCCCAGTTTTCAGTTATACTTCAGTACAAACTATTTCCATTTTCAGTTTATATTGTTTAGCTTAGTATCTATATCCATCATGCTCAGTACATTCAAAGTATTGATGCATACTTTTACGCTACATCGTTTCTTGATGTAGGTTCAGGCGCTCAACATCCAGATCGCGCTTAGCTCAACTTCTAGTCCGTACTCAGCAGCTTCAGTGGTGTGTCCTTATAGTTCGAGGATGGTAGACATGCTTTACTTTTCAGTCTTTACTTTTCAATTTTAGTCTTGTTAGAGTTAGCTGGGGGCATGTCCCAAAGACTCAAGTCAGTTAGAGGCTTTAAGACATATATTAGATTCAACTTGAGTCGTTGGTGTTATTTTCAATCATCACTAAACTCTTTCTTACATTCAGACATGTTGGGCTTTTTCCCCTTTTCAGACATTAAATTGTTTTTAGCTTCCGCACAGTATTGTTTTAATTGAATTTGTATAGATATGCCATGCCATGGGTTAGCTTGGGGTCACTCGTGACACTAAGCACCGTGTTGCACCTAGGGGGTAGCCTCGGGGCATGACAAACTTGGTATCAGAGCTTTCGATTCAAGAGTCCTTGGGTGTCTGAAAGCCGCACTAAGTAGAATCTCTTTCATGGGTGTAAAGCGCGCCACATCTATGAGGGAGAGGCTACTAGGTGTTCTAAGAAAAACTTCCATTCTTTCTTTTCTAGCTCGTGCTATAGAGTATAAACTCTATTAAATCTCCTTCAAACTCCTACTTTTCGCATTTCAGAAAATGCCTCTCAGAAGAGCTAATGCCAGGAATCAGCCAGCAGCTCTAGCAGACCCATTGAATGAGCAAGTCACGCATGACAGCCAGCAGCCAGCAGCCCTGGTCAATCAGTAGGTTGTGGCCCCAGCTCCGCCGCAGACAAATACTGCTGCAGCAAGAATTTGGGACCTCACTCGGATGAACCCTCTGGAGTTTTATGGGTCTAAGTCAAAAAAGGATCCACAAGAGTTTCTCGACGACATCAAGAAAGTAACATACATTATGAGTGTCACTCCAGTCGAAACTCTCCCAGTACCCTTCTCATTCTCTACTCCAGTTGGTGACCCAATTATAGCTAGATGGGTATACAGATATTGCCCTTTCACAGTTTCCCAGAAAGTCACCTCAGTAGACCTTGAAGAGTTAGAAATGATAGATTTTGATATCATTCTAGGCATGGATTGGCTACATTCTTGTTATTCCTCAGTCGATTGTATAACCAGGATCGGTCAGTTTCAGTTTCCAAATGAGTCAATCTTAGAGTGGCAGGGTAGTAACTCAGTGCGTGTAGGTCAATTTATCTCTTACCTTAAGGCCAGGAAAATGATTTCCAAAGGGTATATCTATCATCTTGTTTGGGTTAAGGATTCAAACTCCGAAACCCCAACTCTTGAGTCACTCCCAGTGGTGAATGAGTTTCCAGAAGTGTTTCTAGAAGATCTTCTCAGGGTTCCTCCCAAAAGGGAAATTGACTTCAGAATAGATCTCCTTCCAGATACCCAGCCTATTTCGATTCCTCCTTACAGAATGGCTCCAGCTAAGCTTAAGGAATTGAAAGAATAGTTGAAAGACCTTCTAGATAAGGGCTTCATCAGATCCAATATCTCCCCATGGGGTGCTCCAGTGTGGTTCGTGCATATGAAAGACGGTTCTCTCAGGATGTGCATTGACTATTGTCAGTTGAACAAAGTCACAATCAAGAATAAATATTCCTTCCCCAGGATTGATGACTTGTTCGTCAGAGATTGTGAAATCCCAAAGACGACCTTCAGGACTCAGTATGGTCACTATTTAGACTTGTTCGTCATCGTCTTTATTGATGATATCCTCATTTATTCTCGGAATGAGGATGAGCATGCGACTCATCTGAGAGTTATTCTGCAAACCCTCAAAGATCGCCAGCTATTCGCTAAGTTCAGCAAATGTGAATTCTGGTTACAGTCGGTCACTTTCCTTGGTCATGTGGTATCCAGCGAAGGGATTCGAGTGGATTCTCAGAAAATTGAGGCAGTAAAGCACTGGCCCAGACCCACCTCTCTGACTGGTATTAGAAGTTTCTTGGGTTTGGTCGGTTACTACAGGAAGTTTGTTTTGGGTTTGGCCGGTTACTACAGGAGGTTTGTTGAAGGATTTTCATCCATAGCTGCCCCATTGACCAAGTTGACTCAGAAAAAGGTCAAGTTTCAGTGGTCAGATGAGTGTGAGAAAAAATTCTTAAAATTGAAAACCAGGTTGACTACAGATCTTATTTTTACACTACCAGAGGGTTCAAACGGTTATGTGGTTTATTATGATGCATCCAGGGTCGACCTAGGTTGTGTGTTGATGCAACAAAGTAATGTCATAGCTTATGCTTCCAGACAGCTTAAGGTCTATGATAAGAACTACCTGACTCATGACCTCGAGCTTGCAGCCATTGTATTTGCTCTAAAGATTTGGAGACACTACTTGTATGGTACTCATGCTGATGTGTTCACAGATCATAAGAGCCTCCAGTATGTGTACACCCAGAAAGAGTTGAATCTTCGTCAGAGGAGATGGCTTGAATTCCTCAAAGACTATGACATGAATGTGCTCTACCATCCGGGTAAGGCCAATGTAGTAGCTGATGCCCTCAGAAGACTATCCATGGGTAGTGTGGCACATGTTGAGGAAGAGAAGAAAGAATTAGCTAGAGATGTTCACCAGCTTGCCCGCTTAGGAATTAGCCTTATGGACACGTCAGATGGTGGTTTGATAGTCCATAATGGATTAGAATCTTCATTGGTAGCGTAGGATAAGGAGAAACAGGATAGTGATCCTAAATTGCTTTAGTTGAAAGGTGCAGTTCATCAGCAGAGAGTTGAGGTTTTCTCCCAAGGGGGAGATGTTGTGCTTTGTTACCAGGGTCGCTTATGTGTCCCTAATGTGGGTGAGTTGAGGTAGCAGATCCTTACAGAAGCGCATGTATTCTATTCATCCGGGTACCACTAAGATGTATCGTGATCTACGAAAAGTCTATTGGTGGAACTACATGAAGAGGGACATCGCAGATTTTGTTGCTAAGTGTTCCAACTATCAGCAAGTTAAAGTAGAACACCAGAAACTAAGAGGTGTTACTTAGAAGATTATCATTCCTACTTGGAAGTGGGAAGTGGTAAACATGGATTTTATTATGGGTTTACCTCGAACTCGCAGACAACATGACTCCATTTGGGTGATAGTGGACAGAGTCACTAAGTCAGCTCACTTTTTGGTAGTCAAGACTACAAATTCAGCGGAGAACTATGCAAGACTCTACATCAACAAAATAGTCGGGTTGCATGGGGTTCTTTTGTCTATCATTTCGGATAGAGGTCCTCAATTTACCTCTCTTTTCTGGAGATCATTTTAGAAAGGTCTTGGTACTCAAGTAAATCTCAGTACAACATTTCATTCGCAGATGGATGGTCTGGCAGAGCATACCATCCAGACCTTAGAGGACATGTTGAGAGCTTGCGTGATCGATTTCAAGGGTAGTTGGGATGATCACCTACCTCTCATAGAGTTCGCCTATAATAACTGTTTCCATTCCAATATTCAGATGGCCCCTTATGAGGCACTGTATGGGCATAGATGCAGGTCTCCGATTGGTTGGTTCAAAGTAGGTAAAGCAGCCTTGGTTAGGCCAGATTCAGTTCATGAGACTATGGAGAAAGTTCAGCTCATCAGAGATAGACTAAAGACAGCTCAGAGTCATCAGAAGTCCTATGCGGATTTGAGGACAAGGAACTTAGAGTTTGAAATCAATGATTGGGTTTTCCTAAAAGTTTCACCCATGAAAAGGGTGATGAGATTTGGTAAGAAAGGGAAGCTTAGTCCCAGGTATGTAGATCCTTATAGAATCCTGAAAAGGGTTGGTAATGTAGCTTATGAGTTAGAGTTGCAAACAGAACTAGCAGCGGTTCATCAAGTCTTTCACATTTCCTTGTTGAAGAAGTGTGTGGGTGATCCGGCATCGATAGTACCTTTAGAAAGTGTGGCTATGAAGGATAGCCTCACCTATGAAGAGATTCCAATTGAGATTCTTGATCGTCAGGTTCGTAGCTTGAGAAATAAGAAGTCGCATCAGTGAAAGTTTTGTGGAGGAGTCAGTCCGTAGAGGGAGCTACTTGGGAAGCAGAAGCAGCCATGGTGGCCAAGTATCCTCACCTCTTTCCTTTCGATTCCGTTTCAGCTTGAGGTAATAGTCCCTCTCCAGTCTTTTCGTTAATCTTGTGTAATTTCAGTCTCAGTATCTCGTTTCCTCAATTATCTTTGCATTTCAGCGTAATTTCATGTTCATGGAACTCAGTTTAGTTAGATATCAGTTTCTAGTACTCAGTTGGTAGAGATTACAACTCTTTCCTCCAAATTCAGCTTGCTTAGTCTTCTTTCGAGGAAGAATGATCTCAAGGGGGAGATATTGTAACACCTTGAACTCGAGAAAAGGAATGAAAAAGAGAGAAGGGCAAAACACAGAGGGGTCCACGAGCTGTGAAGAGGACCTTGACTCGTCACTCTGCTCGTGGTTGTGCACCCAGCAAAAGGTGAAAGACCACGGACCACTAGACAGTTCGTGGAGCTTCCCACGGGCCATGGAGTCGCACGTAAATGGGACACAGAATCACTCGAGCTATTGTGAAGGACCACGATCGCCTAAACGGCCCGTGGAACTTCACACGAGCCGTGGAGTGGCCCGTGAAAAAAAGGCACATTACTCCCAAGCTTCTTTGAAGAACCACGGTCGTCTAAATGGCCCTTGGAGCTTCACATGAGCCGTGAAGTGGCTCGTGAAAGAGGCTTGTCAGACTTTAAGTTTTAGGTCATTTTGAAATGATCATATCTTTCCGCACAAAGTGAATTAGGTGGCCCATGACTTATCAAATTAAAAGTCTTTGAGTCCTCTTTCCAATGCCACCGAGTTTTCCCCATTTGAAGTTCGGAATAAAACGTTATTCTTGTTTTAGTGAATCCCTATCAGGCAAAATTTCCTCACGACCCACTTGACGGGCCGTGGTGCTGTAGACGGCCCGTGAAGCCTGTCTTGAAGTCACTTTATCAGCTTTTAAGTCAGGGTCGTATTGGTCCTTTCTCCTATGCGTTGGGCACTTAAACTACATCATTTGATGCCTAAACTACGTCGTTTTACTTAGTCTAAGCCTAGTAATCTAATCAGAAGCTACCTAGAACCCTCATTCTCCCAAAATCATCCAACTTAGAAACAAAAGAAGAGAAAGAAGTGACAGTTTCTCTTAAGAACAAGCAGAGGTGTTCTTGGAAGTTCAGCCCCGAAATCCAAAGGATTTCTATGTAGTTTTCATCACCCGGTATGTGGGATCTCACTAGTGGGTTCCTTTCACCCATTAGGTCCCTAGAATTTAGTTAGCTTTTCAATTTCTCATAAATCGTTTAGACCTGGTGTTTCTAAAACCTTGGAGATTCTTTGTGATTTTAGCTGCTATAGTTTCCACGATCTAAATAGCTTGTTTCTTGGAAAATTTGCATAGTCCCACGTATAGAACTCAGAACCCTAGCTTGTATTAATTATCAGTATTTCATGAATTATACAAGCTAGACAGATCAATAAGATAATCATGCTTTAGAATTTGAATACCATATCTTTCAGTATATTTATGTTGCATTCCCAGATATCATGTCAGTATTTTGAGCTACTCAGTATTTCAGTTGCATTTTAGCTATTACATATTCAGTTGGGAGTAGACTTAGTACCGAGTTTGACTAGGATTTAGCGTACCCTTAAAGTCCTAGAACTATGTGCCAATGTAGGTTCAGAAGTCCCCTCTGTTGGGCATTAGTTTTTAGTGATCACGCCATAGTCATGCCTTTATACCCCTGGTAAGGTATATTGGGTCCTCTCGATGTGGAATATACATCGGACTCCACGTTTAGCTCACGTGGTTTATATCGGTTAATAGTAGCTCCCACAGTCATGCTCTCATTGCATTAACAATGTTATCATCATTTACTTCAGTATACAGTTCAACATGTTATCTTCATTATTAGTACTTGGTCATTGCACCTAGCCCAGTCTTAAGTTATATTTCAGTACAGCCTATTTCCCTGTTCAGTTTATATTGTTTTGCTTAGTATCTATATTCTACATGCTCAGTACATTCAAAGTACTGACGCATAACTTTGCACTACATTGTTTCATGATGTAGGTTCAGGTGCTCTGCATCCAGACCGCGCTTAGCTCGACTTCAAGTCCGTACTCAGTAGCTTCAGTTGTGAGTCCTCATAGTTCGAGGACGGTAGACATGATTTACTCTTCAGTCTTTACTTTTAAATTTCAATCTTGTTAGAGTTAGCTAGGGGCATGTCCCAGCAATTCAAGTCAGTTAGAGGCTTTCCAACATAGATTAGATTCAGCTTGAGTCGTTGGTGTTTTTTTCAGTCATCACTAAACTCCACGTATATTTTATATACATTCAAACATGTTAAGCTTTTTCCCTGTTTCAGACATTAAACTATTTTTAGCTTCCGCATAGTGTTGTTTTAATTGAATTTGTATAGATATGCCATGCCATGGGTTAGCTTGGGGTCACTCATGACACTAAGCACCGTGTTGCGCCTAGGGGGTAGGCTCGGGGCATGACATTTAGCTTTCATAGCTGCAAATCATCAAAATATCATTAGAATTGGACATAATTAGGCATTGCGGACATTAATTGTTAAGCTAAATAGGCCTCAAATTAGTGCAAATCTACCACTCGTCAGCAATAGAAGAGGCAACTCCAACGGTGGCAGTGGCGGCGGCAGCTCCAACGGCGGCTGGAGGGCGGGCAGTGAAGGTGGTGAGATTTTAGATAGAAAAGGAGAGGAGTAGAGAGAGAAGAAAAATAGAAAATGAGGAAAAAATGGGTTGTGTAGTGCATATATTTTAATAAAAGCGACGAATTGCATCTCTTAGTCCGTCGATTATTTGGTCAAAATGTTTGTCAAACAATTTTAAAAAGTGACGGACTAAGCGACACCATTCGTCGCTTCTGTAAAATGTTTGACCAAAAAGCGACGGACTAAGAGAAGTAGTCCGTCGCTTATTTAATTTTTCTTTTAAAATTAAAATAAATAAAAAATGATGGATGGCGTCGTTATTAAATAATTTATAAATATTTATTTTTAATAAAATGCGACGGGCAGCGTCTCGATATATATTAAATAACTAATAATAATTTATATATATATATACATATAATTATATTTGGCGCAAAAATCCGTCAAAAAAAGTGATGGACATAGAGTCACTATCTGTTGCTTTGGAAATTTTTTTTTTAAAAATAATAAAAATGACGGGCAGCGTCACAAATGGCGTCCTTTTTTGGAGCGACACCATCCGTCATTTTTTAAAAGTTTTTTAGTAGTGATACAATTCATGGTCTAAAATAAAAAATGTGATGTGAAATGCAGGGGTGGCCTTGGTGGGGTTCATGGGTTAGGCCGAACACAGTAGCTTTTCCTAGACCCTGTATTTGTACTAGAAAATTAAATAAATATGTATGTATATTAACTTGTGAACTCCCTAACAAAATTGATTGATGGCTCAGTGGTAAGGAAGAAGTCGTGGAAATGCTTTCCACACTAGTGTTGTGGGTTTGAACCCCACTATCAAAAACCCCCGAACTCCTAATCCTGGCTCTGCTTATTCACTGAAATGTCAAAGCCTGAAATCTGAAACATTATCACTTCTAACAAAAGATTCTCTTTTTTTTTTAAAGGAAGCATGCTTTGAAATAATTTCCTTTTGTATCCTAAAATTTAGAAACCCCAAACTCCTAATCCTTGCTCCGCCTCTAGTCACTGAAATATCAAAACCTGGAATCTGAAATATTATCACTCCTAGGGGTCCTTCTTCACAAGTGCGAGACCCATATCACTTTCATGTCGTTCCACTGAAAAATCACCCTTTATGCTCTTGGACACCTCCGATCCCACACGGTTGTAAAATACTATGCTGGACACTCTTAATGCGATCGTGGTGAATACTAAAGCTAACTCTCCATGATAGCAATATCCACACGCGATCAAGAAGAAGGTAACTAGTTGCACCAACAACTAAAAAATCAAGTGTTTTCAATCTTTTTTTGGTGTCCAAATTTCACCTGAACTTCTCGGGATACAACCTAACTATGCAAATCACTCCAAAATGCATTCCAAAGTAGTTGGAATATTCAAAACACTGATTCGAGGTTGTTTTGACACAATGTTTACCATGGAAAACCCATTTTCATCAATTTAACTAGTAATCAATCCAAGTATCCAAATAACTCTCACGCCCCTTAAGGACTCGTAAAAACTATCCAATCAAGTCATAAACCACCTTCCTGGTCGAAACTCAATTTTGAGCTTGTTTTTCCTAGTTTTATATTTTCTTCACTGATATGCTTTGATTGCCTTGAGAACCATTTGGCATAAATCAAATTATAAAGCAAAAGAATGAATCTTTTAGGGGTAAATGTCCCAATACTCAGAATAATCAGATGAGTCATTACATCATCCACTACTTATATAAACATTCATCCTCGAATGTTTTGAAATAGTACAAAAAGGACACGTAATTGTAAATACCCATTATATATCTCTTTATAGACTCCTTTGGGGAAATCACACTGATATTACCAGTTGTTCACCTTATCTATCAAATCTTCCTTTAATAACTTAAATAGCGCAAAGTATGTTCTATCATTATTAATATTCATATTGAAACTTCCTCAACTAGTCAATTTTTTCATATATTTAAACTGTCTTCATCTGAAATTCTGAATTACCTGAGCTTGATTGCCATCATACTTCTGCAATTATTTTCTACAGATTATACCACCATAACCACAAATATTAATTATTTACAACAGTAACACCTCATTGCCAAGTCTATACCAATGATTGATGTGTCATTAAATTACGACACATTTGATGTATTTTACATGAGTTTTTAATGTCCCTTAGCTCATTTTATGTTTTTTTAATGTTAAAATTTTGTTTGTTCATAGTTAAATTTGCTAGAACAAGGAAAATAAAGTAAAGTATCTAGCTTGGGCAAAATACGAGGTGTTGTACGAGTCGTACTTTCCATCTTAGATATATTCTGGAGCTTGGACTTGAAGATTTGAAGTGTAGAGAAAAGTACATTTCAAGTCATGACCTTTAAGCACATTCATGAGTCATTGATCTTGGCGTGAAATTTAATATCCTCTCTCTAGTTGATTAAAATTAGGAGTTACGTAGTGTTGTAAATTATTATACATTTAAAAGTAAATTGATAGGGGTAAAGGTGTAAACACTATGTACTGGTAGGCATCATAGGTGGACTATAATAGTAGCAGATATATGATTAGAGTTATAAAGCAAGTAGATAGGTAATTCCGCATAGTTAAGACATAAGTCAAGTTTCATCAAATTCATCACAAGTCATTGACACCCAATATGAAACCAAATATAAACGCAACTCATCATCACCCATTTTGACCTTTCACAATCCAACACCACGTACTTATGAAGTATATAGTTTTTCATCCACGCTCAGCATTTACAAGTGAATCATTTATGGAAGTTTGACATATAACCCTTTTCAATATCACTAAACCGTAACTAGCATATCAAAATCATGAAGTAGTTAGCATCAACCATCAATAAGTACAAAACATCAAATAACTTGTTCAAGATGAAAACAAGTCAATAAATTAAATCATAGAAATCATATCCACCGTGACCTGACAGTTATGTAATCACTATAGTTGCCAGAATTACTAACCATCTCTCAAAATTGTAAGTCTAACTTTCATATGTACACACATACTAAAAGGGTCTTAATCTTGTCCATATATTCATGATTTATAGAGGACGCTAGGTGTCTATATACCGTACTAACGTGGTACCTGATCTAATCACACTCGTAATCGCTCGTTCGTAAACTTACATCTGACTCAAGTAACTAATCATCCAAATAGTGAATTTATATTCTCACTACATATATCTACATATTTTAATATGCAAATCTCTTTAATTACCTATCAAGGCAATGTATTAAGCATGCAATAGTCACAAGATCAACATTCGTAGAATCATCTAAGTATAGGATAATTACAAATTCATATTTCATAAACATCAGTGGAAAATCAGTTCAACGGTTTACATGCTTAATCATAGAAGCAACACTTAATTCAATCATAACAAACACCAACTATGTCCGAAGATCAATCAACATGTAATACAATTGACATTACATATAAGCAACTAAGTAAAGTCTAACTCCAAGTAAACCGTAACCTACTTCAACCGATAAACTAGAAGCGAACAAGTTAAATTATCGGAGTCTTCCCTTTTCTCAATGCCTCAGAATGCTCAAAGTCTAGGAAAAAAAATTATAAGGTCACTTTAATACCCTATTTTGTCCAACGAAGGTCTTGGTTATTCAAACCCACCTAATCCTACCTTTTTAAAAGATCTAATGAGTTATTTTATCAAACTAATGGTTTCCATGATTAATCCAAACCCATTCATAGAGTTTTAGCTCTATTAACTTCTCTTGATCAATTCATATGTTCTCAACCATAAATTCTTGAATTCTAGATTCTTGAAATACACCATAAGCCCATCTACAGACCATGAAAAAGATATACGGTATGTGGAAAGCAACCTAAACTTGTTGACTATACGATCCATGGTGCTTCTATTCTTTCATGGTTGACTTATGGACCACGGAATTGATCTACCGTCGTGGAATACTTTGTGGCTTGTCTTCACAATGCTGCCTTACTTTAATTTATGAACCACGAATGTGACATACGATCTGTATTTAACACAGTGCTTGAGTAACTCCTAATTTTAATCAACTAGAGAGTGGACATTAAATTTCACGCCAAGATCAATGACTCGTGAATGAGATTAACAATCGTGACTTGAAATGTACTTTTCTCTATACTTCAAATATTCAAGTCCAAGCTCCAGGATATACCTATGATGGTAGGTACGACTCATACATCTGAAGTGTAGCTCGTACATTGCCCAAAACTACATATTTTGCCTTATTTTCCTTGTTCTAACCAATTGAACTATGAACAAACAAAATTTCAACATTAAAAACACATAAAAATGAGCTAAGGGACATTGAAAACTCATGTAATATACATCAAAAGTGTCTTAATTTAATGACACATCAATCATCGGTGTAGACTTGGCAATGAGGTGTTGTTGTAAGAAAAAAATTTGTGGTTATGATGGTATATTCTGTAGAAAGGAATTGTGTTCATAAGTATGATGGCAATCACGTTCAGATAAAGGAAGATTTGATATATAAAGTGAACAAATGGTTTTATCATTGTGATTTTCCCAAAGGATGCATATAAAACTGGTATTTACAATTACGTGTTCTTTTTGTACTATATCAAAATGTTCGAGGATGAATGTTTGTATAAGTAGTGGATGATGTAATTATTTTGAGTATTAGTACATTTTTCCCTAATAGATCCATTTTGTAGCTTTATAATTTGATTTATGACTCTCATGATGGATGGGTGAAATGGTTTTCGAGGACATCCGTCGTTTTTTATTAATTTTATTTTTTTAATAAAATAAAAGCGACGGACTACATCTCTTAGTCTGTCGCTTTTTGATCAAAATGTTTGGTCAAACATTTACAGAAGCGATGGACCGACGGACGGCGTCACTTAGTCCGTCGCTTTTTAAAATTGTTTGACCAACATTTTGACCAAAAAAGTGACGGACTAAGAGACGCAGTCCGTCGCTATAAATAAAATATCTGCACTACACAACCCATTTTTCCCCTCATTTTATATTTTCCTTTTCTCTCTTCTTCTCTCTAAAATCTCACCATCACTATTGCCCACCCCCTAGCTGCCGTCTGAGCCGCCACCGCCACCATTGGAGCTGCCCTTTGAGCCGCTGCCACCACCAGCCCTCCACCATAACCAAATCCATAAAATCTAATTAAGGTTAGGGTTTGTGTTTTTTTTTTGTTTTTTTCAATTTGAGTAAACTTTGATTCGTTAGTTAGTTTATTGTATTTAGTTTGTTGAATTTGTGCTATTTGATTGTTAGTTTGTATATTTGATTGTTAGTTAGTGAATAAATTGGGGATTTATAATTTTAGGGCTTTAGTGTGAAATTGAGATTTTTGAATTTGATTGTGAATCGAGTATTTTTTGAGTTGATATTGAAGTGTTTTGTATTTTGAAGTTAGACATTGAAGTGTTTTAAGTTGATACTGAATTATTTTTGAATATAATATGTTTGAAAGTTCAACTATTGAATATACTTGAATGTCATGAATATTTTGAGATTTTTTCAAAAATTAGATGGTGAATTGTGTATTATTGAATTAGAATTGATGAAGTGATTTGGACCTCCACCTCCACCTGTTTCTACACCAGATGAGACGCCTGCTCTAGCACTTGAATAGAGGGACAGTCTTGGCAGAGTCATGATTGAGCCGGATGGATCATCGTAAGTTTGTTTTGTCATCTAGTAGTTTCTTTATTTTATTTATTTCTTATACATTAATTTATTATTCATGAACTAACATGTTTATTATGTGTCTTGCAGATGGAATCATTCGCAAGAAGCTGGCAAAGCTATTAAAGAGTATATTAGGAGGCTTTTTACGCAGGCCTATCACTCCTAGGGCGAGATCCCAAATAGTATACGACAAACGATATTTAATGAATTTAAGCTATATATATGTTTAGTTATATATTTTAAGTTAAGTTAAATATTTTTAGTATACTTTACTTTATTAATTATCTAATGCTATTAGTTTTTTCAGACGGTGTGTACTTGGAAACCGAGGCCCAATATGATCAATATGACCACATTTGAGAGTAGGGCATCTACGAGAGTGTCCAGCTGGCTAAAGAATGTCCGGGATAGTGATCAACGTCTGACTTAGATGTTGTGTAAGTTTTGGATCGTGGGTCGCCCATGTGGACCGACCCGACCCGACCCGGTTTTGCCCGATCCGATTTAATTAATAAATTAATTAACTGGATAATCCTTTTAAAGGATAAGAGGGAACAACTACTTTGTAACTGCTCAACCTCTCCTTAAAAGACTCCTAGTCGGAGTGTCTTTTGTGAAGTGGAAAAGGTACAGAACGTGGGAAAACGGAAATACGTGAGAACGTTGAAAAGAAAAAGAAAAACAGAGAAATCCAAAAGCCATATTTTTGCCAACATTCAAATCGACACAAACTCAGATACTCAGTTTGTGAATGAAAAGGATCTTTGTTTCCTTGTGATTCAAAGAGAGATCTGGAGCAATTCGTTTCGACAGAAAAATCAACAACAACTATTTCCGCTGCAAGTTATAAGGTACACATCTTGTTGTTATTTTTCCATTAAAATTCTTTCATTGGTATCAGAGCCACGATTATTTGATCCCATTATTTGATACTTCCATGCGAATTCACTGTGTCGTTAAAAAGAAATAAATTGTTACTAAGTTTTCTTGAAAATCGGTGAAAAGAAATTTTTTTTGGAAGAAGTTAAAAGTTTTTTTAAAAAAGAAAAAACTTTTTGAATGTGGATTAAATATATAGTAATTAGGATTCCGTGTCCTATATGATTCTGACTCATATAGTAGAAAGGATTCCTTGTTCTACAATTAAAGTGTTTCTGGACTGTTTTTTAGAAAATCTGCTTCAGTTTTCGGTTACTTTTGTTCTGCCTGTTAAAACATTTGGCATGAAACTTCAAATTTCATGATCTTCTCAGTCGTAGCTTTCCGTAGATATATTATAATGAAAAAACGGATTTAAAATGAGTGAGGTATGAATTTTTGAAAGTTGGCTGTTTTTGGACTGTTTTTCTGAAAAATCTGCTTATGCTGGTTGCGATCTGGAAATTGGCCGTACAATATTTTAGTTCGAAACTTAATTTTTCATGATCTACTCGTTTGTAGGTTTCTGAAAATATATTATAACACAAAAACAGATTTAAAACGAAAGAGATAAGAATTTTTGAAGTTGGGCTGAATAATTAAAAACAAAAACGTTTTTTAATGTTTCTTTTTAGAAAGCGTTGTGTCCTTTTAGGATTATTCTTTTGGAAAAGAATTTGTGTCCGTTTAGGATGATATTTTATAATATATATGTGTTTATATATATTTTTTTTAAAATTCGTTTAACTTTTAGGTTCCTTAATTTTTTTGTCTTCTACAAATGAAAGTGACATATGTTGTCACATTGAATGTTTCGATCATTCTGATTGTTTCCTTGTTCCTATTTTAGGCATGGCTGAACAGGAACAAACTCGAATTACTCCAAGTGGGAGTTCTCGAAGTCGATCAAAAGGACAATGTAGAAGAGCACGTCGCCATAGGACATGTTTCCGAGGGCGTGAGATCATACGGATTGCTGTCCCAAGGGCGACACATAATCTGTTAAGGAATCAAAGGGCTATTTGAAGGAAAAGAGATAAAGATCTTAAAGAGTTTATGTCATTGAAGATGGATCCCCTTGACTGGTTACTAGACTTCCTCAAAACTTTTATGACGAAATTTGATGAAATTAATGAAAATTTCATTCAAGTTGAGGAGTCGGTTGGTTGCGATGTTTTGTATCATTCCTTACCAGAATACTGGAAGAATGAACTCATTAAAACTTGTTTCGACATTGGATTTAATGAACCATTATGGAAGTATGCGGTGAAAATAGGAGTTCAGTGGGTGAAACTTCACAACATAAACATAATTTAGTATTGTTTTGTTTTATTCTTTACAAACTTTGTACTGAACATCTTTGATTATACTTTAATATGAATATTTGAGTTTTATTCTATTCTGCATTATCGTATGGTGTTTGATTATTAGACATATAAATTTTTGTGATTATGGTCTAAAATATATTAACATTCACATTAAGAAATTAGCTTTGAATTTTGGTTAAATATTTAGTTCGTAGATGATGATTGGATACTTACGTATCTTTTTGATTTTACATTAAATATGAAACCTTTATGAGAATTGATTTGCTTGAATGTGCATGTCACATGCAAAATTGATTTAAAAAAATTTCTTGCCTAATTGTCTCTCAAATACAATCATGGCATCAAGAAGTACCATTGCTGACTTAAACAAATGTGAAAAACTGAAAGGTGACAGTTACGACATGTGGAGTCATAAAATATGGTATGTACTGGAAGAGTAAAATGCGCTCGAAGGTATAAATCATGTTTTTTAAAACAACCAGAAGGGGAAACACTGTACAACACAGAAGAGACCTTGAAGGTTATAAAGCTTGGAAAAAGGCTAATCCCACTTCACGTGAAATAATAGTTAGTTCTGTGGTTGATGACCTCATACATGAATGTGAGGAATTTCCTACTGCTCATGCTATGTGGGAAAATTTGCGAGGAACATATGGGGGTATATATATAACCCGCCTCTGAAAGTTGACTATCAAATTTGACACTTACAAAAAGCGTCATGATCAAAATGTCAAACAACACCTTAGGGTGATGTCAAACATGATAGCCCAACTCAAGAGTGCTCACCATGTTCTTTCGGATGAACAACAAGTTCAGGCAGTGATCCGGTCTCTTTCCAATAATTTGGAACATTTGAAGGTTAACTTGACCCATAATGATAGTATCAAAACTTTTTCTGATGTTGCTCGCCATGTTGAACTTGAGGATGAGTCGCTTAGTGTTGCTAAAGCTGCCTCTAATGCTTTTGTGGCAGAGTCAAGTGGCATAAAGTCTTCAGGCTTCATGCGCAAGAAGAATTGGAAAAGGAATGGGAAAGACAAAGAGACCGAAGACGAACCATCTAAGAAAAAGAAGAAGCCTAATTCTAAGAAAGGAAAACAGTTCTTCAAGAAGAGAGACAAGAGCAAAATGCAGTGCTATAATTGTCAAGTGTTGGGACACTTTTCTCGTGAATGTATCGAGCCGAAAAAAGTAGCATTTCCAAACACATCTCTAAGTGCTACATATTTTTCTAGCACTTCCTTATTAACTGAATCTTATCCTATGCGGATTGTAGACTCAGGATACACCGACAACGTGAGTCGATATCGAGAAGCGTTTGTGGAGTTTCATTGAGTTTCATCCAAATCAAGGCGGATCTACGTAGGAAATAATGCTAAAGTAGAAGTCAAAGGGATAGGCACTTGCAAAGTGGATTTGCGTCATGGCCGTTCTTTGATGTTGCATGACGTCCTATATGCTCCAGAGATTCAACGAAACTTAGTATCTGTGTCTGTTCTTTTAGACGTTGGTTTTGATTTGTTTTTTTAGTCGTAATGGTGTTAGAATAACTCTAGATAATATTTTATATGGTTTTGAACTTCTTTATGATCGTTTTATAGTTTTAGATTGTAATCCTTCAACTTATGACTATCATGTTGTCTGTTATGTAATGGCATGTTATTCAAGTAATAATGAAATTGATGTTATTACATGGCATGCAAGATTAGGTCACATAGGGCAAGATCGAATAAATAGGTTGGCAAAGGAAGGACATTTAGGTTCTTTCACCAAAATTGAGATGCCAACTTGTGAAAATTGTCTTGCTGAAAAGATTACGCGTAAACCATTTGAAAAGGCTAAAAGAGCTGAGTTCCCACTTCAATTAATTCATTATGATATTTGTGGTCCAATGAATGCGAGGGCAAGGTCTAATGCTACCTACTTCATTACATTTATTGATGATTTCACACGCTTTGGTTATGTCTATTTGATTTCTCATAAATTTAAAGCACTTGAGTGCTTTAAAAGATATATGAATGAAGTTGGAAAGAATAAAGGCTTTAAGAACCGATCAAGGGCGTAAATATTTGTCAAAACAATTTGAATAATTATGTACTGAAAAGGGTATTATCAGGCAATTAACTACTCCTTAAACACCTCAAAAAAATGGTGTAGCTGAAAGAAGGAATAGAACATTATTGAACATGTCAAGATCAATGACGATGCAAGCAAATTTGTCTATCTCTTTCTGGGGAGATGCATTATTGACTGCGGCTTACATATTGAACAAAGTGCCTTCTAAATCATTGTCTTCCACTCCTTATGAACTTTGGACTGGTCATAAAACAAACCTGAATGATCTACAACTGTGGGGTTGTGCAGCATTTATTGAAGATCGTTTTGGTGAGTTTGGTAAACTAAGTCCAAAAGGAAAGAAATGTATCTTTATAAGGTACTCTGAATGCTCCAAAGGGTATGTGTTCATCGATGAAATGGAGGATGGAAGTATCACTGAAATTGTATCACGAGATATCAGATTTTTGGAAAATGATTTTCCCAAAAAGGGTGAAATAGATAAAGTTGAGTCTCTCTACGAAATGTTGAATTCAGAAGATCAGGTAATGTTGTCAGACATACTTGATAATTCAATGGATCAAGAAATGATTCGTGGTCCAAGTGGGAGTTATGAATCCCAAAATCTTTTAAAGGAATCTAAACTTCAAATACGTAAGAGTACAAAAAAAGGTATACCTAAACGATCTTATGAGATTGAGGATTATGTTTTCTTGGTATCTCCTACAGAATTGGATGAACCTAATTCTGTAACTGAGGCATTATCGAGCCCTAAAGGTGATGAATGGTTAAAAGCGATGAAAGAAGAATTAGAGTCCATGAAAACCAACAAAGTATGGGATCTAGTTGACCTTCCTAAGGAAAGTAAACCTATTGGGAATAAATGGATTCTCAAAGTTAAACACGAATCGGATGGGTCGATAGAAAGACACAAAGCACGATTGGTGGCAAAAGGTTTTACTCAAGAAGTTGGAATAGACTATGAGAAAAAAAATTTGCCAGCTGTAAAGTTTACCTCCATACGATTACTTTTAGCTATTGTTGCACGTTTAGATCTAGAATTACACCAAATTGATGTGAAGACCACTTTTCTCAATGGAGAATTAAACGAGGAAATCTACATGGATCAACCAGTAGGTTTCGTTGTTAAAGGCCAAGAAAAGAAAGTTTGTAAATTGAAAAGGTCAATTTATGGCCTAAAACAATCTTCAAGGCAGTGGTACCTGCGATTTCATAAGGAGGAAATGTCATTTGATTTCACCATGATCGATGAAGACCATTGCATCTATGTGAAAAAGTCCAATGGAAATTTTTGTAATTCTTTCTCTTTACGTAGATGATATTTTATTAGCTGGAAATAATTTGGAGTATGTGAAAACTGTCAAGTCATGGCTTTCAAAATCATTTGATATGAAAGATATAGGTAAAGCAGACTATATATTGGGTGTTAAGATCCAAAGAGATCGTTCCAAGAAATTTTGAGTTTATCTCAAGAAACTTATATAAAGAAAATATTGGAACATTTTCGAATGAATAGTTGCAAATCCATGGATACTACTGTAGCAAGGGGTGACACTTTAAGCCTTGAAATGTGTCAAAAGACTAAAAAAGAAAATGAAGACATGTCTCGAGTTCCTTATTCTAGTGCTGTCAGGAGTTTGATGTATGCTATGATGTGTACTCACCCAGACATTTGTTATGTCGTGAGTCTAGTTAGCAGGCATCAATCCAATCCTGGAAGAGATCTTTGGATAGCACTAAAGAGAATATTCTGATACCTGAAGGGAACTACAAATCATTCACTATGTTATAGTGGATTTGATTTATTCACTATAGGTTATACATATGTTGATTGGGCTGGTGACTGGTATGATAGAAAATCAACATCCGGCTATGCTTTCTTACTAAATGGTGGTGCTATTCCTTGGAAAAGTAAGAAGAAATCTTGTACAACTCTTTCAATCATGGAATATGAATTCGTGGCTTGTACATCTGTAGTACAAGAAGTTGTTTGGTTAAACAGATTCTTTGAACATTTGAGTATTGCAAAGAATTCTAAGGATCCCATGATTCTATATTTTGATATTCAAGCGGCTATCACATACACGAAGGATCCTAAGTATTGTAGCAAGATCAAACACATTGACATCAAGTATAACTGTGTGAGAGACGTAGTGGCAAGTGGAGAAATAACTTTGCAATACATTCCTACACGTGAAATGATAGTTGATCCTTTCACAAAGTCCATATCTAGAGACTTGTTTGAAAAACATGTTAAGGCTCTAGATTTGCGTAGGATTTGATGATATTTCAGTATTGTAAAATAACTTGGTTGTTATAATATTCTCTTATATACAATGCTATTGAATTTATGTTCATGTATAGTATGCATGTGACATTTTGTAAGAAATAAAATGTGTCAAACAAGTTGCGAGATTTGCTCTCACACGAGCAATCGCCTCTTACGTTGAGAAACGTGAAGAGATGAGTTACACCACTATATTATGACTTTTTTTTATGAACCAGGCAAGTGTTTCTCTAAGAAAATGAGTTTAAGGATCACTGAAGAGAGAAACTAGGGTTAAACATCTGGAGGTGTTTAAACCAAGGTCTGTACGATGTTAGATAATCGAAAGAATGAGACACATACACCAGTATATGGTGAGAACATCGTAGCACGTGTTTCATACCATGTGTGTCAAGCGATCAATGGGTCAATGAAAGAATGGTCCCTGCTTCTTCATTGTGTGAGACATGAAAAGTTAAATAAACTTTTCATTGGAATACCCTTTGAACTTTTATTGTTTCTTGAAGTTTCGATTGATGTTGCTACTTTAGCATGTTACTAATAGCCATGAGTGATTCGGCAATGCAGTACATGTCTAGGAAAGAAGTTGGTATGAAACAAATAGATTCGATTAGAAAGGAAAGACGATTAATTGAATAAAACTTGTATACACAAGCCGGCGATTGCACTAACCATATTGAAATTGAGTGTAATTGTGTGTATAAAGTTAAACATAAACTCGAGTTAACCTCTTTAAGAGGATGAGGGATCGAATAAGTAACTACTGAAGTAGTAAATGAAGTCTGGGGTATTGTGAGTAATAGTGTCCTTAAAATAGTAGTGAATTCTTTCCACGTGTGATTGGATTCCAATGTAGGGCTTTTAAAACCTTAAAGGTAAACTCTTGATGCTCACAGGTCGCACAAACTATTTGTCGTATGAATTGTGTGTCTGATTGATGTTGTGTTGGCTTGGGTCTTCTCCCCCATGTGCGATGTGGGAGATGTAAGTTTTGGATCGTGGGTCGCTCATGTGGACCGACCCGACCCGACCCGGTTTTGCTCGATCCGATTTAATTAATAAATTAATTAAATGGATAATCTTTTTAAAGGATAAGAGGGAACAGTTACTTTGTAACTGCTCAACCTCTCATTAAAAGACTCCTAGTGGGAGTGTCTTTTGTGTTGTGGAAAAGGTAGAGAACGTGGGAAAACAGAAAGACGTGAGAACGTTGAAAAGAAAAAGAAAAATAGAGAAATTCAAAAGTCATCTTTTTGCCAACATTCAATCGACACAAACTCTGATACTTAGTTTGTGAACGAAAAGGATCTTTATTTCCTTGAGATTCAAAGAGAGATCTGGAGAAATTCGTTTCGGTAGAAAAATCAACAACAACTATTTCCGCTGCAAGTTATAAGGTACACATCTTGTTGTTATTTTACCATTAAAATTCTTTCATGTTGCCTCATGTTTTTGAGGAATTGCACTAGTATTAGAACATAGATAAATTCAAGGCGATATCCGAACAAGCCAAAAAGGCTAGAGGCAGTTTAAAGGTGGCTCGTTGCACATCAGAGGTGCAAAGAGCGTTAGAATGATTACAAGAGAGATGATAAATTCTAATTCAAACTTTTAAAGAAATAATTAGCTGATTAAATATTATTTGATTAATATCATTATAAATTCTATTTTTATTTATAGGAATAAGAATTGGGGTGCACTCTCCTTGAACCGGAGGTTTTTCAGAGGACTCATGTGAAGAAAAATTAAATGAGTCAAATCCGGATGTGTGAGTGAAGGAAAGGGCTAAAACAATTTTGTAAGTTATTTAAGATGAATAGTGCATATATATATATTAATGCTAATTTTTATTTTAATATGGAGGGACAGTATCAGCAGTACGTACATGAGAATATAGACAGTTTGGTCCAGATCACGCCTGAAATGTCCACTCAAATTTGGACAGAAAAAGTTGTAAGGCGGACACACAAGGGCAGAGTCTATGGTCGAGACTCTCAAAACGATGTATGACAACTCAAGTCAGGTTTAGAAGATATTGAACCGTCACATCAAGTCAGTGCACTTGACGGTGTTCAAATAGTTACTATGCCAGATCAAATAGCAAAACTTACAGAAGCATTGGCAGAGTTTGAGCGAAAAAGAATTGTTGAACAACAAAGCATGAATGAGACTGTTTAGCAAATCAAAGAACAAGTGTTCAACCTCGTTCGTCAACTTACTACATCATCTCATACCGAGGACAGGTTTTGTCCGTTGCTTTTTCGCATCTTTTTAAAAAAAAACCCAAAAAAGTGACAGACAAGATTCTTTAGTCCGTCGCTTTTCAGCATTTTTTAAAATAAAAATTCCAGAAAAGTGATGGACTGCGTCACTTTCTGCATTTTCTTAAAAATAAAATTCCAGAAAAGCAACGGACTGCATCTCTTTGTCCGTTGCTTCTTTGCATTTTTAAAATATATAAATTTAAAAAATGATGGACAGAGTCCCTTTGTCCGTCACTTTTTGAAATTAAAAAATAAAAAAAGCGATGGACGGGATCGCATTATTCAAGAAAATAAATTTTACAAAATAATCTAAAAGGATGTTGCCCGTCGCTTTTTTGCGACGTCATCCGTCGCTTTTTGAAAAGCGTCGAGCAAAAAGCAACGAACTGGACTACGTTGCTTTTCGTCAATTTTTACAAAAATAGCGACGCAGTCCGTCACTTTTTTCCATTTTTTTAGTAGTGTGATGTTTAATTGGTTGTATGACTTTAAAATTGTCGTCAGAAAAAAGTCATAACATGGTTATATGTGCTGGATTAATAATTGCACATTTGTAAAGATCCAAAATATTAGATCCAAGCGAACTCAAAATTAAGATTATTTTTTATGACGAGGAATTAGGACATTATTTTAAAAATACATAATTTCTAATGTTTTTTGTATAATTAGAAAATAGAAAATTATTTAAAAATTTATAAGTGAAATATTTTTAAAATTATAAAATTATTTATGTTTTGAATTGAGAGTGACTACATAGTTTTGAAAGATAAAAGTTCAAATTTGAATTTAGTACTTGTAGTTTTAGAGATTGTTACAGTTTCCCAACTTTATCATAAATCTAGGATAATTAAAACACTGGGAGGTATTCACTAATAATCCACACATAATTGGTTTTTTTTAAAAAAATTAAACGTGGCAAAGGCCACCATTTATTCCAAAACAATCACAAAGTTCACAAAAAACAAATGAAAAGGAAAAAACAAAAACAAAGAAACACAATAGAAACAATCTAAAGAGGAAGCAAAAGGGGGAAAGCTACGCCCAGCCACTGAAGCATCAGATCTTCAACAGCAATCCAGTTTCTAAGCAAAACTGAGGTTTCTACCATGAAATGATTGTGCAATAACAAAAATCCTACAGGTGTTGGATCGATTTCACTCTAGACATAAAAAAATCTCACTGAAGTCGTGTAATCGATTCCATTGAAGACTTCTTCGACACGAAGCTGGTAAGAAATCATCTCTCATTCTTCCATAGATATAACCTCAGTACTAGCTTGGACAATGGTTATAAGGAAAAGTTCATAACCAATTCACTATTTTCTCTTTTCAACCGGTTGAGCTTCAAAGGAAGCTAATTCAACTTTTTGAAAAGAGCTTCATAACTTTTTAATCACCAAGACAATTCAGGCATAGACCATCAAATTCCCCTCTCGGTAGAAAATTTTTGTACCCAAACCTAAAACATGAGGTTACTGTTTATCGTTATCCATGATAAGACTATATCAGCTGATGTTGTTGTTGTATATGGTTGCTGTAGTTTCTTGAATTCCATAATTGGAATTTTGGCATTTTTGTGTCCTAATGTTCGCAATTCGATTTTTATCAAGGAGTAGAATATTTTTTCCTTCCACAGGCAACTCTTGTAGACTATTAAAGATTAAAGTACCTGGAGAATGAACAACTAGGTTAGTTAAATAATATGCCGACTGATTGCCCTCTCTGTAAATATGTTGTACAGAGATTAAACCTTTTATGTACTGGATCTCCAAAGAAATACTCCAAGGTACCTCCCAAACCCCATTCAGTACCTTCTTCATAATTACAGAATCAGTTTCTACCACCACAGGGGTCATCCCATTATTGATACAAAACTCCATACCAGCTTTAATTGCTCCTGCTTCAGCTATTAGACTTGTGCCCTTGGTGAATTTCCTAGCTTTAGCGTACATCAAATTACCTTCCCAATCCCTTATACAGAAACCAATTGCACTAGGCCTTGGGTTTCCGTTTGATAATCCATCATTGTTGCATTTGAAAGTATCTTTTTGTGGTTTCTCCCAAACTACCACTTTGTGGCTAATCAATGGTGTATATTCTTCTAAAAACTGCACAATCAAGGGCTGTTGCTTAGGTAAATACTTCAATCAAGGATACCTTGTTCTATCCAACTTATACAAACTTTTATTTATTTCAAAAATTAGATTGCTAAAAGTCCTACTCTCACCATGCTTTATAGCATTTCTTCTTCTCCAAACATGCCACAAAATGAAAGAAGAAATAGACTTGTATAGTGGTTTTAGCTTAGCTGGGCAATCCACTTTCCACCATTTTTTAATTGTTACTTAAAGTTGTAGCAAAGGAATCTGATTCCTAGTATCTGCAATAAAAGTTTCCCACACTCTCATGGTGGTAGGACAAGTTAAAAACAAGTGCTGGAATGTTTCCTGTGCCTCTTCATTACAACAACAACACCTCAAATCATTTACTACTCCCATTTTGATCAAATCTTCTCCACTAGGTATTCTCTTTTTTAACACCCTCCATAGTAAAAAAGAGACCTTAAATGGAACCCCTTTGACCCAAATATTATCAAATATTTCCTTCTTCACCTCAGTTCTTCTCAAAATCTCCCAAGCACTCCTTACAGAGAACTTACCAGATCCATTGAGCATCCACCAAGGCTTATCCCAAGTATTAGTCACTTCAGGACACTGTATCTCATTATGAATGTGAGTACCAATACTTTGTGGCAGAAACTGTTGCATCTTCTCATCATCCAATCCACCTTGGTTTTGTAAGCTCTCAACTTAAAATATGGACCTATCTATCTGAACATTTGGAGGAATCACATAGTACAGAGCTCTCAACCTTGTCCAGTTGTCAAACCAAACATTGGAATGGCCACATTTTATTTCCCACCAGATTTCCTGATCAACAAAATTCCTAGCTTCTAGCATGTGCCTCCTTGATTGTGAGCCCTCTCTCCACTCTACCTCCCGAGGAATAACCTTTTTACAATATTTCTTCCACATAAAGTTAGTCCAAAGTGACTTCTTTGTCCTGAAAATCCACCATAACTTAGCAAACAAAACTTTTGAAATATCAGACAGCGATTTAAATCCTAAACCTCCCTCATCTTTTGGTAAACAAATGTCAAACCATGAAACCCAATGTCTTCTTCTACCCTCATCACCACTGTTTCATAGTAATCGAGCAAAAAGCTTGTTAATATCATTGATGATACACTTTGGAGGATTAAAAATTGATAGTAGATATATTGGGATGCTTTGCAATACACTATTAATCAAAATAGCTTTACCTCCAAATGAAAGAATCTTCCCCTTCCATGCTTGTAACTTCTTCCCTCTATTCTTGATCAACTCATTGTAAAAGCTTTTCCTCTTCTTTGAATAAAACAAAGAGCACCCCAGGTACATAAAAAGAAATTTGCCTTTAGAAAAACCAGTTATCTCCTCAGTTTGTTGAACCAAGTTGTGGGTAGTGTTCCTATAAACATAAAAGGAACTTTTGATCTTGTTAATCAATTGTCCAGATTGCTTCTCATATTGCTTCTCATACTCCCAGAGTAACTATGACCAAATCCAAAGTTATTTTGTCAGCTGATGTAAAATTGATGGTGTCATCTGCATAAGCTAAATGATTTATCTTAGAACTCTACTTAGGCAGTCCAAAACCTTTGAACTCAGGATTATCCAATAGAGCATTCATAGCCCTAGATAGCACCTCAACACTAAGGATAAATAAAGTTGGTGATAGAGGATCCCCTTGTTTTACCTCTCTAGAGGAGTGGAAGAAACCATGAGTTTGACCATTACCAAGAACTGAATACAAATTATTAGCAATAAGTCTCCAAATCATACCCAAAAGAAACCACAAAAGCCATCTTTTGTAGAACTTTGATAAGGAAATTCAAAGCCACCCTGTCATAAGCCTTTGTCATATCAAGCTTGATAACTACATTAGATGGGTTAACTCTTTTCCTAATATCAGTGATAGTTTTTTGAGCCAGTAGAACATTCTCAATAATATTCCTATCTTTTATCTAACAAAATTGGTTTTGTGAAATCAAGGAAGGCAACAACTTTCAAAGCCTTTCATGAATTAACCTTGAAGTTATCTTGTTCAAAGAATTACTTAAACTAATAGGTCTAAGATCTGAGAAATATTGGACTCTCTCTTTCTTTGGAATTAAGACCAAGTTAGTATGAGTAATGGATTTAGGAAGGGTATTTCCCTCAAAAAAGGCCTTCACCATGTCCAAAACATCCTCCTTGATAATGTCCCAACATGTTTGATAAAAACAACCAGTCAATCCATCAGGACCACTACTACTTTCACCATTAAGCTCAAAAACTGTTGCTTTTACTTCCTCCACGGTAGGACTCTGACATAGGGTATCGTTGCTCTCCTCATCAACCATTACTGGAACATGATGCAGTAGAGATAAATATGCAGCTGTATCTTTAGAACTAAACTTCTTTTATAGAATAATATAGCTTCCTTAGATACCTCTTCATAACCTTCAGCCCATTCTCCATCCATTTTTTGAATTCTACTGATATTGAGCCTCTTCCTTTTACCATTAACAAGGTTGTGAAAAAACCTTCTATTTCTATCTCCTCTAGAAAACCACTGGATACCTACTTTTTGTCTCCAATACTCTTCCTCATAGTGCAAATATAACTTCATCTCAGCCAATACCCTCGGGAGGATGGATCTATATTCAGCAGTTGGGGATTCTTCAAATAATATTTGTTTAATTCTCACCACCTCCTCCCTTATTGCCAACTGTTTGAAGATGTCCCCAAAACATTCCCTACTCCATTTGGAAAGAGCAGCTTTTGTTTTCTTCACCTTGTGTTTCCACCAAAGAAAAACATTAGGCTCATCTCCAGTAACTCAATGATGTTTAACTATATCCATGAAACCTTCATGCTTAGTCCAAAACTTGAGAAATTTGAAAGGTTTATGGACACGGGATTGCTGTTTTTTACTTGTTAACAGCATGGGTGCATGTTCAGACTCAGTTCTAGCTAGGTGCTCAACCTCAAGATACCCAAAGTTCTTCTGAAATAATTCATTAGCCACCATTCTGTCTAATATTTTAAATATGCAGTGGTCATCCACTCTTTCATTCCACCAAGTAAATGGACTACCTTTAAACATGATCTCATTCAGTTCACAAGAATTTAAACAGAAGACAAAATCTTCATATTCAGGAGACAGAACAGGCAGACCACCCAATTTTTCCTCTTCATTCATGATAACATTAAAGTCCCCTCCTACTAGCCAAGGTAAGTGCATATTGCTGGCCAACCTATAAATATCTTCCCAAAGATCCAATCTTTCAAGAGCATTACATTTAGCATACACAATATAGCTACGAATACCTGATCATTATTGTTTAACTCTAACTTCATGGAAATTTGTTGAGTGATGTCTGGTAGGAGCTCAACAAAAACACCTTCACTTGTAAAAACCCAAATCTTCCCACTTTGATTATAAGTAGAGGATTGCATCCCAAGCCTTCTTTTATACCTTTGAATATATCTTGATTCTTGAAAAGGTTCAATTAAAGCTATCAAACTGAATTTATGATGTCTGTGGAGCATTTGAACTCTATGAAAGGCCTGTTGAGTATTAACAGACCTTATTTTCCATACTAAAGTTTTTAACATCATTAAGAATTTGATTTGGCGACCCTCCTTAGACCCATTCTTGTAGGCTGTGGCACCTCATTGCCCTTCACTTTGGATTTTTTTAACTTGTAAACAGAAATATCAGCACTTCTAGTAACCTGTTTCAAGTTTTAGTTGATATCTGCTTCCTCTTTATCTTCTACTAATAATATCTGCACTTTCTCCAGACTGCTAACCTCCTCCTGATGTGATACATGAATGTCCTGTAGATTGCTTAAAGAAGAAACTCCTTGGTAAGAGGCTAATGGAACAATGCCACTAATCACTATAGCTCCTCTATCCTTTATTCCTTGTGTTGATAGAACAAGTTGTTGTCCAGTATCTTCTATTACTGTATCCTCAACCATTGTATCTTCAACTCCGTCTTCCTCCTCATTATATTGCAAATCATCTCCCTTTTCTGACTCTACCGATTGGTTATCCTCTTCCTCCCCTAGATCTTCTGGGATCTCTATTCTTTCACTACTGTTAACTCTTCCATTCAATTGTTGTTCCTCAGTATCTTCAACAACATTTATGACTGTTTTAGAACCTTGCATTGCATCATCCTTGTCCACTATCTGATCCTCCTCTGCGTGAATGTCACTTTGTTTTATTAACTGACCCTGTTTGTCTTCAGTAACATTATTCTTATTGCTCACTCCTTGTTTATTTGTGTCCTTGCCAGGTAAATGTTGTTTGCTCAACAGATCTGCATTCCCACTTGAAGCATCACAATTCTCCTTTGCTATAATATTCTGATTTTGTGTTCCTTTTTCTTTGTTGTGAGTGTCAGCTCCACTTGCCCCATTATTTATTCTATCCTCTTCATGTATGACCTCCAATGTTGAGAATTGATTTTGTGAATCGATATCTTCCCTGTTATTATTAGATTTGTTTGTTCAAAGATGTTTTTATTTGTATACCTGTTCATTTTTTATCTCAATCGCGTAGAAATTAGATAACTGAGGTTTCATTGGACTTCTCAAATCATTGAATAATGTGATCGTGAAAGCTTTAAAAATTGATAGAAAGAATCTTTTGCTATAGTAAACTTTTTTTTATTTTCTGAATTTGTTTACTGTTTCATTTTTATTACTAGCATCTAAAAATCTTTTGTTATAGTAAACTTTTTTTTATTTTTTGAATTTGTTTACTGTTTTGTTTGTATTACTAGCATCTAAAAATCATGAAATCATATCTTCTGAATAAAATATTTTCAAAATTTTTGGATTCTTGTGCATTTCAAAGACCCAAATATTATTTTTAATTATTGAGTAATATTATTTTTTTGTTTACAATTTTGATAAAATGGGTCTGATTGAATAGGGTAGATAAAAAAAATATTTTATGCACATGTTTGTATTATTATTAAATTATTTTATATTCACTCAATTTTAAATCAGTTTACTATTATAATTTTACATGAATTTAAAACTGTAAAACATATTTTGAACCTTTTGGATTAGAAAAAATATACATTTAAAAGTTCCAACATATCATTTAATCTAATGATATGTAATATATCATGTGGAAAGTTAGAACTGATAAATTGTTAATATGGCGAAAAAGTTAATTTATTAATACAACATAAAAATACTAAAGAATAAACATTCAAAGATATTTGAACTTTTTGATGTTTTCTGAAATAAAAATAATCATAAATTAATATATCCACGCAATGCGTAGATAGGTATACTAGTATAACTATTATAAAAAGGGACATTAATGACAATTATTTAAAGGCAATAATATATTTTTTGCTAATTAATTATGTAAGAGGAAACATTAGTGAAATGTAATGTTAGCCGATAAAACAATATCCTTTTAATAAAAATAAAATATTTTTTATTAAAAACAACTAATTAAGACGAGCTAGAAAGAAATGAAAATAGATTCAAGAAGGAGATACCAAACTTATGAGTACAGAGAAAACAAAAAGATATCATCGTTCGGTCCATAAAAATTTAAAAGATAGAAGATAGAGATTGTTCGAGTTCTAAAGGGAGTACACCAATAGATCAATGAAAATTATTAAACATCTTTCTCCATTGCATTCCATTTCCGCAAATAAAAATCCCTTGAAGTGCTCCAAAAATGCAGTTGTGTATATCAAGGATTCTGATTCCTGTTGACAACAATATACAATATTACAAAATGATAAAATTAATCAAAAGTTAAGTATTTGTATTGTTTGTATATTGATACTGACCTTGTGAAGATATTTTCTTGAGTTGAGCTACTACTCAAGGGATCTTTGCACCTTGTGAATAGATCATCCGGTGGAACTAAAGAAGGAATGACAAGTGGTTGAGGTAAATATAGTTCTTGATTTTTAGCCATGTTGCCATTAAAATAGTTGAGTTCTAGATTTTGGTTCCGGCCATTCAACTCTCCAAAGAAATTACTCCGTGGAACAAGAGAAGGTACTGCAGGGGTTGAGGTAAGTATTCTTGTTGAAGTGGTTCATTGAAATTTAAATTAAACTCACTTAAATTCAATACATTGGATTGATTTCCATTGTCCTCCATGTGATTAAGCATGTTGAAATGAGGTCTACTGTGATAAGTGTCAATATGATTTTCTGTCATTTTGGAATTGAGGTCGAGTTCAAGATTTTGGATCAAGTCATCCAACCCTATAAAGAACTCAATTGGTGGAACTAAAAAAGGTATTGCAAGTGGTAAGTATGGTTCTTGAGGTAGTTTGTTGAAGTTCTTAAGGAACTTATTCGAATCCAGTACATTAGAAAGATTTTCTCGAATTAGAGAAGGTGGGGTTTGCAATGTGATTTTAGATTGGTAAACTACAGAAGAAGAGGCATGTTGAGCTAGTTGAACTTGTCGTTTTTGTACTCTATATTTATGTAGAAGGAACAAAAAGATTAAAGCAATTAGGATAGACAAAACAAATGCCAATCTTCTAGTTTCTACACTTGAATATATCATCTATGATTTTCTATGATTAGATGCTAACTAAGATTTTATATGAGTCCAAAGCAAATTTAGATACATGTAGACGGTTCTCAACCGGTTTGCAATTCAATTGTTGCACATTCATATACTCCAAGATTGGTATGGCAGTGGCTACATCGACAAAAGATGAGGATTCAATAGTTAAAAAAACTAAATTAAGAAGAAAGCATTCTTGGAAGCACATACATTTTTCTCCTAATCTGTGGATAGTTTCATTAAATTTCTCATCAAGATTCGGTGTCCATTTCATGCGTGGCCTTTTCTCCTCTCGTTCGTCCATAGTTTTTTTTTTTTGAAATCAACAAATTAACAAAAAAAATTGTTGTGCCTTAATCTTAAAAAGTCGGACAACACCTCGTTGTTTCAGGTTGATTTCGAGGTAGAACTCTAAGTAATCCTCCTTTGAAGAGCTATAAAGTCGATGTTGATGCTTTCTATAATACTTGTTGAATGTCCTCAGAAAGCTATGTAATCTCTTATTTATAGCTAGAGCAAGTAGACAGTTCAAATATAAATGAATTCTCTTGCCTTATTTTGATTGGTTCCTGTCCGACATCAAACAATTTGTCAGTGTTGATCCTAATTGGCTAAATTTGGATGTATTATCACATCGCTTTAACACGTGTTATGAATTTGGTTCATCAAGAAAAAATGGATCATAGGCTTGAATTTAGTTAAATAGACTTATTTAATTGTGCATTCTAAATAAATCGTTCAACTCAAATTAACATGGATTCAATCTACATTTTGTATGAATTTAACCTAACAAAATTTATGTGTTTACAATTATCTACTAAGAGAATACTATTTTACAATCTACATTTTGTATGAATCTAAATAAGAGATGTATTTTGAGAGTTTCATTAGTTGATAATTGTAAACATATAAATTTGTTAGGTTAAATTCATACAATATGAAGATTGAATCCAAGTTAATTTGAGTTGAACGATTTATTTAGAATGCACAGTTAAATAATTCTATTTTACTAAATTCAAGCCTATGATCCATTTTGTCTTGATGACCCAAATTCATAACACGTGTTAAAGCGATGTGATAATACATCCAAATTTGGCCAATTAGGATCAACGCTAACAAATTGGTTGATGTCTGATAGGAACCAATCAAAATAAGGCAAGAGAATTCATTTACATTTGGACTGTCTACTTGCTCCAGCTATAAATAAGAGATAACATAGCTTTCTGAGGACATTCAATAAATATTACAAAAAGCATCAACACCAAATTTATAGCTCTTCAAAGGAGAGATACTTAGAATTCTACCTCGAAATCAACTTGAAACAACGAGGTGTTGTCCGACTTATTAAGATTAAGGCAAAAACATGCATTTTTTTTTCATTTATTGATTTGTAGAAAAAAAACTATGGAAGGACGAGAAGAGAAAAGGCCACGCAGGAAATGGACGCCGAAACTTGATGAGAAATTCAATGAAGCTGTCTGCAGATTAGGAGAAAAAGGTATGTGTTTCTAAGAGTGCTTTCTTCATAATTTAGTTTTTAAACTATTGAATCTTCATCTTTCTTCAATGTAGCTACTGCCATACCGATCTTGGAGTATATGAATGTGCCACAATTAAATCGCAAACAGGTTGAGAACCGTCTACATGTATCTAAATTTGCTTTGGACTCATATAAGATCTTAGTTAACATCAAATCATAGAAAATCATAGATGAAATATTCAAGTGTAGACACTAGTAGATCGACATTTGTTTAGTCTATCCTAATTGCTTTAATCATTTTGTTCCTTCTGCAGAAATACAGAGTACAAAAACGACAAGCTCAACTAGATCAGCATGCCTCTTCTTCTACAGTTAACCAATCTAGAATCACATCGCAAACACCACCTTCTCTAGTTCCAGGAAATTATTCTAATGTACTGGATTAGAATGAGTTCCTTATGAACTTCAGCAAACCACCTCAAGAAACATACTTACCCCAAGCACGTGCAATACCTTCTTTAGTTCCACCAATTCAATTCTTTATAGGGTTGGATGACTTGATCCAAAATCATGAACTCGACCTCAATTCCAAAAGGACAGAAAATCAGATTGACACTTATCACAGTAGACCTCATTTAAACATGCTTAATCAAATGGAGGACAATGGGAATCCATCAATTGTATTGAATTTAAGTGAGTTTCATATAAATTTCAATGAACCACTTCAACAAGAATACTTACCTCAACCCTCTGTAGTACCTTCTCTAGTTCCACTGAGTAATTTCTTTGGAGAGTTGAATGGCTGGAACCAAAATCTAGAATTCAACTATTTCAATGGCAACATGGCTGAAAAGCAAGAAGTATATTTACCTCAACCACTTGTCATTCCTTCTTTAGTTCCACCGAATTATCTATTCACATGGTGGAAAGATCCCTTGAGTGCCAGCTCAACTCAAGATAATATCTATAATATTAATTTTACCTTTATTAATTCAGAATAATGCATAGGATACAAAATATTACGTTACCAAAGAGATGAATTACATATCTGTTCAAAATTGGATTTTTGTTAAGTGTGATGTAATGACCTTTAATGTCATTAACATTCACATACGTTTCTAAGAATTTACTTCTTCTCTTTGAAACTCCTCTTTTGCAAATCCTATATAAAGAGATGTTTCGGGAGAACTTAAGACACCAACACCAACAAAAAGAAGAGAAAAACTTTTTTCTCCCTTCTTCTTAGTTTATTCTTAGAATATTTTTTGGGCAATTGGTTTTGGGTTACCTCCAAACTTTCATCCATGAGTGCACGCGTTTGAGAGTAACTGTGGAACCTTGGGGAGTGATCGGCTACAACGATTTACACCGGAGTCGGGCCAAAATCGCTTTCAAGGCAGTGGCTTGCCACTATACAATGTTTGTATTAAGTTATTCACTAGTTTATAATTTTAGTCCAATATCAGTATTGTAGTATTTTTTCCAACAATTTGAAAGCTATTTACTTAAATACATTATTGATAAATTGCTATTTCTTTGAACAAAACTTTTTCTGATTTGTCTAAACTTGAGCCTTTGGATGTAAATAATTTTAAACGTTGATCATAAAAAGTTTTGATTTTCTTTGAACAATTAGAAGTTGATTATGTTTTATTTAATGAAACTTCTATGGATGGTTCTAACACTACTACTGATTCTAACAATGTTGTAGTTTTTGAGGATGTTGTTAAGCAGAAGTTTGAAAAGGATAACAGAACTGAAAGAGGACATTTGCTAAATCATATGACTAATCCTTTATTTGATTTATTTGTTATTTAAAAATATGCTAAGGAAATTTGGGATAATTTGAAAAAGAAATATGGTGCTGATGATGCAGGAAAGAAAAAATATGTTTTCATACAATGGATTAAATTTCAAATGGTTGACAATAAGCCTATAATGGAATAAGTTCACTAATATGAGAACTTGACTGCTGATGTTCTCAACGAGGACATGAAGATGTGTGAGATTTTTCAGGCTAATATTTTGCTTGAAAAATTCCCACCATCTTGGAGTGATTATAGAAATCAATTGAAAAATAAGAAAAATAATTTAACTCTCCAATAACTTATTAGTCATATGAGGACTGAAGAGGCGAACTGTCTCAAGGATAAGATGGAAGCACTTTCTCTTAATTCTTCTACAGCTAATCTTGTTGAATCTTCTGGTACTATTGTGAAAGATAGGTTCAAAGGCACATAGAAGAAAGTCCTGAAAAAGGAACATGTGAAGAAGAAAAATCAATTTAACAAGCCGGAGAGCCAAATTCAAAAATCTAAGGGTCCTTGTTTTGTTTGTGAAAAACTTGGTCACAGGGCTGCCAAGTGCTATCAAAGAAAAGGACCGGACTCAAAGTAGGAAGGACAAAGTGATGTCCAAACTCATCTTGCTGAGGGTAATGAAGTGATTGCTACTGTAGTCGTTGAGACAAATCTGGTGGCTAACAAAACATACTAGGTGCTAGACACAGGAGCTTCAAGGCATTTTTGTGCCAATAAGGACTTATTCCATGACTTTGAAGAGTCCACTGATGCAGAGTGTGTTTACATGGGTAACTCCACTACTGCTGAAGTTATAGGTAAAGAATTTTTTTTACTTAAATTAACTTCTAAAAAAACTTTATCCTTGAACAATGTTTTGTACGTTCCCTCCCTCTGTAGAAACTTAGTTTCCGGAACACTTCTCAACAAAGTAGGCCTTAAACTTATTTTTGAAGCTGATAAAATAATTATTTCTCGTGGAGGAGACTTTATTGGGAAGGGATATCGTAGTTGAGGCTTATTTGTATTGAACATTGTTCAAGACATTTTCAATAATGTAAATATTTCAAATTCTGCTTATATTGTTGAGTATATTAATTTGTGGCATGGTAGACTAGGTCATGTTAATATTGCTTCTATTAAAAGACTTAGAAAAATGAAATTAATTCTATGATAAAAACTGATGATTTTTCTAAATGTTCTATGTGTGTAGAAGCAAAGCATGCCAAGAAACCTTTCAAATATGTTAATAGTAGAAAGACCGAATGACTTGAACTAATACATTCCGATTTGGTAGATTTCAAGAACACTGTTAGCAAAGGTGGAAAAAAGTATTTCATTACTTTTCTTGATGAATTTTCTAGATACACTAAGGTATATCTTCTTAAGTCTAAAGATGAGACTGAAAGCATGTTTTTAAAATTCAAAGCACAAGTGGAAAATCAATTAGACAGAAAAATCAAGAGATTTAGATCTGATAGGGGTGGTGAATATAGTACTAAAAGTCTAGATGATTTTTGTGAGAAAAATGGTATTATACATGAGGTTAGTACTCCCTATACTCCCCCAACAAAATGGTGTAGCCGAAGGGAAAAATAGAACCCTTAAGGAAATGATGAATTCTATACTTTTAAGCTCTGGTCTATCTGACAATATGTGGGGAGAAGCAGTGTTGTCTGCTACATGTTATATTCTTAATAGAGTCCCTCATAAGAAGTTAGACAAGACCTCATATTAGTTGTGGAAAGGATTTTCCCCTAACTTGAAATTTCTGAAAGTGTGGGGGCTTTTGGCTAAGGTTGGTCTACCTGATTTTAAACGAGTGAATATTGGTTCTAAGACTTCTGATACCGTCTTTATTGGTTATGCTCAAAATAGTACTGCATATAGATTTATGTCTTTAAATGATCATTCTATTTGTGAATCTAGAGATGCCGAATTTTTTGAGTATATTTTTCCTTTGAAAAATAATGTGCCCAGTGATGTACAAAATAATACTTCTACATCTATGTCTATTAACTCTCATGTTGTGCCTTCTTCTGATGTTATTTCTAATGAGCATGAAAATGAACTTAGACGGAGTAAAGACGTAGAATTGAGACTAGTTTTGGTCTTGATTTTATCACTACTTTCTTGACATCAAATTTTGATATTGATAGTTCAAGTGATGAATTAGCGTCTATGTACTTTATAGAAGAAGACCCTAAGACTTATGATGAAGCAATGAGATCTATAGATGTAATATTTTGGAAAGAGGCTATTAAAAAGGAATTAGACTCTATAGTTTCTAATCACACTTGGGATTTGTATGATTTGCCTAAAGGTTGTAAGCCCATAAGTAGCAAATGTATATTTAAGAAGAAATTGAGACCTGATGGTACAATTGATAAATATAAGGCTAGACTTGTGATTAGGGGTTTTAACCAAAAGAAAGGTGTTGATTACTTTGATACTTATTCTCTTGTGACTAAAATAGTGACCATTAGAACTCCTATTGCTTTAGCCGCTATTCATGATTTAGTGGTACATCAAATGGATGTCAAAACAACATTTCTAAATGGTGATTTAGAGGAGCACATCTATATGACTCAACCTGAGGGGTTTGTGGTTCCAGGACAAGAGGATAAAGTATGCAAATTGAAGAAATCCTTGTATGGACTTAAACAGGCACCTAAGCAGTGGTATGAAAAGTTTAATGTCACATTAGTGTATAATGACTTTGTTGTAAATTCATCTGATTCTTGTGTTTATTTTAAGATGATAGGTTTAGATTGTGTTATTATATGTTTATATGTAGATGACAAGTTAATCTTTAGCCTTAATGTGAATATCATTAATGAGACTAAGAACTTTTTGTCTTCTAAGTTTGAAATGAAAGACCTTGGTAAAACAGATGTAATTTTGGGAGTTAAAATCAAAAGAACTGCTAATGGTTTCTCTGTGTCAGTCTCATTACATTGAAAAGATGTTGAAAAAGTTTGATTATTTTGATGTAGTTCCAGTGAGAACTCCTTATGATCCTAGCATACACTTGAGAAAGAATAAAGAATCTCGTGTTTCTCAAGCTGAATATGGTAAAATAATTGGGAGAGTAATGTTTCTCATGAACTATACTAGGCCTGATATAGCTTATGTTGTTAGTAGATTGAGTAGACATACTCATAATCCCAGTAGTGAACACTGGAGTGATCTTCATCGCTTGCTAAGGTAGTTAAGAGGTACTATGGATTGGTGTTTGCATTTTAGTAATTTTCCTGCTGTTTTAGAAGGTTTTTGTGATGCAAATTGGGTAACTGCAATGATGAAGTTAGCTTTACCAGTGGTTATGTGTTCACTTTCGGTGCAGGTGCTATTTCGTGGAAGTCTTCTAAACAGACTTGTATAGCACGTTCTACCATGGAATCTGAATTCATTGTTCTTGAGTTGGCGGGGCAAGATGCTGAGTGGCTGAGAAATCTCTTGGCGGATATGCCATTATGGGGAAGACAAGCTTCACCAGTCTCTCTTCATTGTTATTCACAAGCAACAATAAGGATGACCAAAAATAGTGTGTACAATGAAAAAAAGAGACATATTCGCATTAGACATGCTGCAGTTAAATAGTTGTTGAAAAAGGGTGTTATTTCCTTGGAATATGTAAGGTCCAAGAAAAAATTGGCGGATCCTTTGACCAAGGGTTTGACAAGGAAAATAATCCTTGAAATGTCGAGGGGATTAGACTAAAGCCCATTGATTGAGGTAATGTGGTGGACTCGTTAGGCCTCAATATACACCACATTTTCTATCCCTATGGCGTTAGGCAGTGTTTCATAAGGTTGAGCTTATTTTGCTCTTAATGATTCTATAGCCTTAAGGTGGCCTATTTGAGATAGACTTGATGAAATCACCTACGTGAGTGTAAAGGTGTGGCCACCTTTTATGAAAGACTTGGGTCGTCTTTCTAGAGCACTCATAAAACCCTAGGTGTGTGTGCATGACCATAAAAGCACTTTATATCGCGGAGGTTGTTTAAATTTAAGGTTATGGTATGTGTTATGGGGGTCTCAATTTATATCCATTCAGTTCAAGAGTACTTCACCTTGTGGATATTAAGTTGTTGCCTCATATCACTACGTGTCGATTCAATCGAAAGACATTGACACATAAGTACACGTTTCTTCCTTTTGTCCAAAAATTTGTTCTTTCTCTTTATCTTTGCATTAGTGGGGGATTATGATATTAATTTTACCTTTATTAATTAAGAATAATGCAAAGGATACAAATTATTATGTTATAAAAGAGATGAATTACATATCCGTTCAAAATTATATTTTTGTTAAGTGTGATGTAATGACCTTTAATGTCATTAACATTCACATACGTTTCTAAGAATTTACTTCTTCTCTTTGAAACTCCTCTTTTGCAAATTCTATATAAAGAGATGTTTTGGGTGAACAGAAGACACCAACACCAACAAAAAGAAGAGAAAAACTATTTCCTCCCTTCTTCTTAGTTTATTCTTAGAATATTTTTTGGGCAATTGGTTTTGGGCAACCTCCAAACTTTCAGCCACGAGTGCACATGTTTGAGAGTAACTGTGGAACCTTGGGGAGCGACCGACTACAACGATTTGCACTGGAGTCGGGCCGAAATCGCTTTCAAGGCAGTGGCTTGCCACAACATATTATTTGTATTAAGTTATTCACTACTTTATAATTTTAGTCCGATATCAATATTGTAGCATTTTTTCCAACAATATTTTCACAAGGTCAATATCAATATACAAACAATACAAATACTTAATTTATGATTAATTTTATCATTTTGTAAAATTAATTTATGATTAATTTTATCATTTTGTAAAATTGTATATTGTTGTCAACAGGAATCAGAATCCTTGATATACAAAACTGCATTTCCGAAGCACTTCAAGGGATTTTCATTTGTGGAAATGGAATGCAATGGAGAAAGATGTTTAATAATTTTTCATTGATCTATTGTTATACGCCCTTTAGAACTCGAACAAACTTTATATTCTATTTTTATGGATTGAATGAGGATATCTTTTTGTTTTCTCTATACTTATAAGTTTGGGATCTCCTTCTTGAATCTATTTTCATTTTCTTCTATCTCGTCTTAATTAGTTGTTTTTAAGAAAAAATATTTTTTTAGTAAAAGAATATTGTTTTATCGGCTAGTGTTATGTTTCACTAATGTTTCCTCATATATATTTAATTGGCGGTAAATGTATTATTGACTTTAAATAATTGTCTTTAATGTCCATTTTTATAATAGTTATACTAGTATATTTATCCGCGCATTGCGCGGATATATTAATTTATGATTATTTTTATTTCATAAAACATAAAAGAGTTCAAATATCTTTACATGTTTATTCTTTATTATTTTTATATTGTATTAATAAATTAACTTTTTCTCCATATTAATAATTTATCAATTCTAACTTTCCACATGAAATATAACATATCATTAGATTAAATGACTTGTTCGAACATTTTAAATATATTGTTTTTCTAATCCAAAAGGTTCAAAATATTTTTTACAGTCTTAAATTCATATAAAATTATAATGGTAAAATGATTTAAAATAGAATGAATATAAGATAATTTAATAATAATACAAACATATACATAAAATTAAATACAAAAAGTTAGCATGTATACATTTATTATTAATCATTTAAATTAATTAAATACATAATACTATCAAATAGATACATATAACTATAAATAATTCTAACTGTTTCAAGCACTAAGGCAGTAATTATTTTTCATATATATATATATATATATATATATATATATATATATATATATATATTATCTACCCTGTTGAATCAGACCCATTTTATCAAAATTGTAAACAAAAAAAAATAATTAAAAATAATTGTCATGTCCGAGCCTACACCTTGGACGTGACTGACACTCGAGAACCATTGCTAGCTCCAAGCGAACCCTCGGTCTAGTTTACTACTTAACGAAAGATTTGACTCAAGCAAATTAAAAGCTTTAAAGAGAAAATTATAACTCAACTGTCTCAAATGCTCATTTCAGCCAAATGTAATATTCGCAAAACACTTTAAAGAAAGATTTCCTGAAAACAACTCAACTCTAGCTACTATGAAGCCTCTAAGTTCAACATGGACGTCGGGACAAGACCCTCGATGCCCCAATGTAAATACTGAAATGAAAAGCGGGGTCCTCCGGAATGCAAGGAGGACTCACTAAAACTCTCAAATGGGAAGTGCAAAGTGATCTCAACGAAGCGCCTGTTGATGATCCTGAATACATGTATCTGCATCATAAAAAGATGAAGGTCGAATGACATCAGTACATTAAATGTACGAGTATGTAATATAGCCGAAGCAAAATGACAGAATGAAGGGACTACAATAGATATAAATATATACTCAACTAAATGTAAAGAAATAAATGAGTGAAATCATTTAAACTTTACAACTACTTACTCATCTTTGAACTCTACATATTAAGTGATATGTTAAAAATACACTAATAACTCTATTTGGGAGATTCTCTAACCGACAACCATCACTATGAGCAACATGATGATATAGCGTCTCACTCACACTGCCACAACTTTCCTATACCTTGCCGGAATATAAAGCATATCAACTAAGTGGATCCCCTAAAGCTCTGCTCGAAAGCAATACGGAGTCGTCTAAAAAATACGATCTTTTACCCAAGTTGGTTATATGGCTTATGAGGAATGTGAGTTGTATCAACTCATCCCCATATCGGTGTTCAATACTATTCCCATAAACATATATACTCGTGCTCAAATGTATAAAACATACTCTTCCTTAATTTGAGGTAATTGCTCAAAATATCCTCTTAAAAGAGGTACTGCTCTGAAATATCTCTGAATTCATTAGCTCATTTAGAAATCAAAATTTCTCTTTTCTCAATGTAGAAAGTGATACATTTACGAATACTTAGTTCCCTTAAACTCTTACTCAAATCATGTTTAAAACTCTTTCTAAAAACTCATCTTTGCTTTCTCAGAAAATCAGTTTAAGACAAAAATGTTTGCTTTCAAAGATTCTCAAAAATTATAACTCAAAACAGGGTTCATGCTGAAATATAGAAATGAACAAATCAACTCAAGGATCTCAATAACAATATAGAAAACTCAATACTCAGAAATCAAGAATTTAGAACTCAACGATACTTCTCATCTCAAGAATACTCAAAACCCAGTATAAAACCCTAGATTACTCTTTTACTTAATTTAGATAGATGTAGGGCATGAGGACGAACTCAGTCCATCACTATGATAGCCTTACAAACCTAGAAGAACAAAGTTCTTGGCGAAATCGGTGAAAACTCGAAGAACGCTCGAAACCCTAGATTTTCTCCTTTTGGAACCTTGCTCTAATGACTTGGAGTGTTAAAGAATGTAAAAGATCGACTAACACTATTTTAACCCTTAACTTAGAGTAAAAAGTCAGGTTTTAAGCTTCGAATGGGTGGGAAAAGTCTGAAATACCCTTCTTAAAAAGATGACAAAAACCTTCCACGGGGCCATCTATGGTCCATAGTTTGTTCTACGCACCGTAGATCTCATCTGTGGAATTCATACTTAATTACGAGGCTAAAAATATTATCCTACGGATCCAAAATACGACCCCTAGAAGTTTCTACGAACCGTATATCCAATCCATATAATTCATATTGAATTTAAGGCTCAAAAGTTCATTCTACGGATCAAAACTACGACCCGTAGATGGATCTGTAGGAATGGGACCCCAAAATTTGATTTCTCTCAAGTTGTCGACGAGCTGACAGTACAGGTCGTAGAAAACTCTATGGTCCGTAGAAGGAATTTGTAGGAATTGACTCAGGAAACGCTATTGTGGCAGTCTCTGGTAAAATGATCAAAACATTTTACTCCAAACTCAAAATGAGACAAACTTGTTGGCGTTGGAAAGAGGACTCATAGACCTTCAATTTGATAGGTGATGGCCCACCTAATTAATTATGTGATGATAGATGTGATCATTTAAAGTTTAGCTAAGTAGAATCTTATGTCAAAACACAATCTGTAAGAAAGCTTTCAACTCAACTTTGTGCAAGGGGATTCTTGTGATCTTAATTCATATCAAAATTCATTCCCACACTAAAGAATTGGCTTTAAATCCCAAAAACAATTTAAGAATAATCCTATACAACGTTACACGCAAATGAAGAATGATTCGGACCTTAGCTTAGAAATTTTCGGGGTATTAAAATAATATTACTCAATATTTGGGTCTTTGTCTTTGAAATGCATAAGAATCCAAAAAATTTCAAAAATATTTTATTCAGAAGATATGATTTCAAGATTTTTAGATACTTGTAATACAAATAAAATAGTAAACAAATTCAAAAAATCAAAAAATAGTTTACTACAACAAAATATTTTTAGATGCTACTAATACAAATGAAACAGTAAAAAAATTCAGAAAATCAAAAAAAGTTTACTATAGCAAAAGATTCTTTCTGTCATTTTAAAGCTTTCACAGTGACATTATTCAATGATTTGAGAAGTCCAACCAAACCATGACCATATTGTACCTCGGCTCCCAAGTACACATCGTCTCGTGGATGCCCTCCTCTCAAATGTGTTCACAATGATCACTATCCCAGACTTTCTTTAGCCAGCTAGACAGTCTCGTGGATGCCCTCCTCTCAAATGTGGTCATAATGACCATATTATACCTCGGTTCCCAAGTACACACCGTCTAAAAAAAAATGAATAGCGTTAGGTAATTAATAAAGTAAAGTATACTAAAAATATTAAACTTAAATAATAAAATATATAACTAAACATATCTTAAATTCATTAAAAACCGCCTGACGTATACTGTTTGGGATCTCGCCCCAGGAGTGACAGGACTGTGTAAAAAGTCTCCTAACACACTCGTTTAGAGCTCCGACAACATCCTTCCAAGGATTCCATGTGCAAGATATATAATATACATGTTAGTTCATAAATAATATATTAAAGTATACGAAATAAACAAAATAAAATAAAGAAACTAATAGATAACAAAACAGACTTATGATGATCCATCCGGCTCAATCATGACTCTGCCAAGCCTGTCCCTTTGTCCAGGTGCTAGAGCAGGCGTCTCATCGGTGTAGCAACAGGTGGTGGTGGAGGTCAAAATTACTTCATCAATCCCAACTTAATAATACACAATTCACCATCTAATTTAAAAAACCTCAGTATATTCATGACATTCAACTATATTCAACAGTTCAACTTTTCAAACATTTTATATAAAAAAAAACTTCAATATCAAGTCAAAACACTTCAATTTCTAACTTCTAACTTCAAAACATTTCAATATCAACTCAAAATTTACCCAATTCACAATCTATATAAAAAATCCTCAATTCAAACTAAATAATGCCCTAAAAATAAAAAATCTCCAATTCATTCACTAACTAACAATCAAATATACAAACTAACAACCAAATAACACAAATTCAACAAACTAAATACAATAAACTAAGTAAGAGATTAAAATTTACTCAAATTGAAAAATAACAAAAACCCCAACCTTAATTAGATTTTATAGGTTTGATTATGGTGGAGGGCTGGTGGGGGCAGCGGCGACAGAAGTGGCAACTCCAACACTGGCGGTGGCGGTGGCGGCAGGAACTCCAACGGCGGCTGGGGGGTGGTTAGTGGTGGTGGTGAGAATTTAGAGAGAAGAATAGAGGAGAAAAGAGAGAAGGAAAATAGAAAATGAGGAAAAAAATGGGTTGTGTAGTGTAGATATTTTAATAAAAGTGACGGACTACATCTTTTAGTCCATCGCTTTTTTGGTCAAAATGTTGGTCAAACAATTTTAAAAAAGCGAGGGACTAAGCGACACAGTCCGTCGCTTCTGTAAAATGTTTGACCAAACATTTTGACCAAAAAGCGATGGACTAAAAGAAACAGTCCGTCGCTTATTTAATTTTTTTAAAATATTAAAATAAAAAAAAACGACAGACGACATCGTAATTAATTAATTTATAAATAATTATTTTTAATAAAAAGTGATGGATGGTGTCTCTGCGTGTATTAAATAAATAACTATTAATTAATTATATATATATATATAAGACTATCTTGATAAGTAATATGTACCGATTTCCATAGACATAAATATACTTTTGGAGAAACTTCTACTTGACAAGAAGTTCAATGATTTTTCGTTGCACAAACTACAACTTGGTGTTTAGGTTGTTAAAAGTCCCAAACTGTTGGAGAAAAATGATTTGGTCAAAAACGTTTTTGAAGAGTCCAAACTAGATTTAATAAGTAATCCTTCGTTTTCAATTTATTTGTTGTGCTTTTATTTTTATTCAATTTAATATAGAATGTTCTTTTTTTGGGGGTGGGGGCGTGCATCTTTGAGAATGAACTACCTAACTTAAATGTTGAATTATTATAATACCCCCAACTTAAAACACCAAATATATTATATCTTCTATATTTTATATTATACTATATTTATTTATTTATATTACATTATATGAAAGGCAGACACCTTTTAACATTGAAGAGTTGTGACATTTCCAAAGAGTTATAACTTTTTCAATGAGTTGTGACTATTCTATAGGGTTGCAACTTTTCTGAAGAGTTGTGACTTTTCCGAAGGGTTGCGACTTTTCCTAATAGTTATGACTTTTCTGATGAGTTTTGACCTTTTTGAAGGGTTGTGACTTTTTTTTGATAAGACACAATGAGCGATTTTTCAACACTACCCTTTGTTGGCTATAAAAAGAGGGGCTTCCTCAAATTTTTAAACTACAATTTTTAAAAGTTTTTCATTGTTGTTCTTCTTTTTAAAACACCCAATTTAGTATATCTTCTATATTATATATCATATTTATATTATATTATATTATATTATATTATATTATATTAAAAGAAGACACCATTTCACATTGAATGGTTATGACTTTTCCAAAGAGTTGCCTTTCGGAAGGGTTGTGACTTTTATGATAAGAAACAATATGCACATGCTCATACTATACTTTTTTAAGTATAAATAAATGGAGGGGTTTCCTCACATTTTTAAACTATGATTTTTTTATGTTTTCTATTCTTCTCTTCTTAAAAACTCAATGATTTACAGAAGTTGACAATCTCAAAGTTTAGTGAAGTTAGAACACTCCCTACCATGAATGTTAAATTAATCTAATACTCCAGCTATAAACATTCAACTTAGTGTATCTTCTATGTTTTATATTAATATGTAATTATATTATATTATATTAAAAGTAAGAACTCCAACAATACAATAATAACTAAGTAATGCACTATGGGGGAAGGGAGGAGAAATTATATTTAAGAGGTGTATAACTAAGAGATTTTAAGAGTGACTAACTTTCAGTAGTAATCAAAAGAAAGTTTACATCCACTATTCATAGGAACTTATACTTTATCATTCATTTTATGATTGTTAACTTAATTTTTTTATTTAATAATATTCACATTATTTTAAAAAAATAGTGTGGACATGGTTTGATATTCACGTGCAACACACGTGCGTCAAAACTAGTGATTATATATATATATATAGATATAGATATATCAAGGGACGGATATAGAGTCACTATCCGTCGCTTTTTGAAAAAAATAAAATAAAAAATAAAAACGACGGACAGCGGTGCAAATGGCGCCATTTTTAGAGTAACGTCATCCGTCATTTTTAACAGTATTTTAGTAGTGATACAATTCAAGGTCTAAAATAAATAATGTGGTGTGAAATCACTGCAGGGGTGGTGCTAGGTGGGGGTACGTGGGTTCGGACAAACCCTGTAGCTTTTTCTAGACCCTATATTTGTACTAGATAATTAAATAAATATAAATGTATATTAACTTATTAAGCTCCTAACAAAATTGATTGACAACTCAGTGGTAAGGAAGAAGTCGTGGAAATGCATTCCACACTAGTGTTGTGGGTTTGAACCCCACTATCAAGAACCCCCAAACTCTTAATTTTTGCTTTGCCTATTCACTGAAATGTCAAAACCTGAAATCAAAAATATTATCACTCCTAACAAAAGATTCTCTTTTTTTAAAAAAAGGAAGCATGCTTTGAAATATTTTCCTTTTCTATCCTAAAATTTAGAACCCCCAAACTCCTAATCCTAGCTCCGCTCTAGTCACTGAAATGTCAAAACCTGAAATCTGGAATATTATCACTCGTAGGGGTCCTTCACAATTGTGAGACCCATATGCCTTTCATGGCGTTCCATTGATGAATCACCATTTATGATCTCGGAGGGCTACTGTTTTGTTCTACGGGTCCATTCTATGGGCCGTAGATGCTTCTGTTGATTGTAGAGCCCGAGTGGTTAAGTTTCAGTTTTCAAATGAGTCCGTCTTAGAGTGGAAAAGAGGAAGTTCTATGCCTAAGGGTCAGTTTGTTTCTTGTCTTAAAACTAGAAAAAATATTTCTAAGGGTTTCATATATCATCTTATTCGGGTTTGAGATATGGAATTTGAAACCCATACTCTTGAGTCGGTTTCCGTTGTTAATGAGTTTTCAAAAGTGTTTTTCGATGATCTACCTGATGTTCCTCCCTAAAAGGAAATAGACTTCAGTATTGACCTTCTCCCAGATACGCAACCTATCTTTATTCCTCCTTACCATATGGCTCTTACAGAACTTAAGGAATTGAAAGAGCAATTGAAAAATTTGTTGGATAAGGGTTTCATCCGACCGAGTATCACTCCATGGGGTGCTCTAATTTTATTTATTCTTAAGAAAGATGGTTCACATCACATGTGTATTGATTACCGACAATTGAACAAGGTTACCATTAAGAATAAGTATCCTTTTCCAAGGAGCGATGACTTGTTTGATCAACTCCAAAGTGCAAGTTACTTCTCTAAGATTGACCTCTGGTTAGGTTATTACCAATTGAGAGTGAAGGAAAGTCACATTCTGAAGACGGCTTTTCGAACTCGATATGATCATTATGAATTCTTGGTAATGTCATTTGGCTTGAATAATGCTCTGGCCGCATTCATGGACTTGATGAGTAGAGTGTTTAGACAATATCTTGATATGTTTGTGATTGTGTTTATTGATGACATCTTGATTTACTCGCAGATTTAGGATGTACATGCCGATCATTTGAGGATTGTGTTGCAAGTCCTCAAGGACCAACAACTATTTGAAAATTTTGGTAAGTGCAAGTTTTGGTTGAGATCCATGACTTTTCTTGGTCACACTGTTTCGGGTAAGTATATTGAGGTAGATCCTAAGAAGATGGAAGCAGTTAAGAATTGGCCTAGACCTCTACCCCCTTTAGATATTCAAAGTTTCTTGGACTTGGCCGGTTATTAGAGAAGGTTTGTGGAAGGGTTTTCTTTTATTGCCTCTCTATTGACTACATTGACCCAAAAAAGGGTAAAGTTCTTATGGTAGAAAGCTTGTGAAAAGATTTTTCAAGAGTTGAAGGATATACTCACTTTGTCTCCTATTTTGACTTTACCGGAAGGCTCCGATGGGTTTGTTGTGTAATTTGATGCTTTGAGAATTGGATTAGGATGTGTTCTTATGCAAAAATGGGAAAGTTACGGTTTATGCTTCAAGACAACTCAAGATTCATGAAAAGAACTATCCTACCCATGATTTGGAACTAGCGGCAGTTATTTTTGCCTTAAAGATTTGGAGGCATTATTTGTATGGTGTTCATGTTGATATTTTCACCGACCACAAAAGTTTGCAATATGTGTTCAAGCAAAAGGATTTAAATCTTCGCCAAAGGAGGTTGCTTGAGTTACTAAAATATTATGACATGAGTGTCCTATATCACCCGGGTAAGCGAATGTAGTGGCGAATGCTCTTAGTCAACTATCAATGGGTAGTGTTGCTCATGTTAAGAAGGATAAGAAAGATTTGTTTCGTGATGTGCATAGATTGGCCCAATCTGGTGTTAGGTTGGTTGATTTTAATGAAGGTTGCAATGTTGTTTATAATGGTTCTGAATCGACTTTTATGTTAGATGTGAATGCCAAACAAAGTCTTGATCTGATCTTGGTTTAGTTGAAGGAAGCGGTGGTTAAAAAGTCATTTGAGGCTTTCTCCCTACAGTGAGATGGTGTGCCTTGATATCAAGGTTCTTTGTGCGTTCCTAATGTTGGCTATTTGAGAGAGCAAATTTAATGAGAAGCCTATAGTTCTCGATATTCCATTCATCTGGGAGCCACCAAGATGTACTATGACTTGTGGGAGGTATTGGTGGAATGGAATGAAGAAGGATATTGCAGAATTCGTGGCAAAGTGCCCTAATTGTCAACAAGTGGAAGTTTAGCATAAAACCGGGAGGTTTGTTCCAAGATATTAGCATTCCTACTTGGAAGTGGGAAGATTTGAATATAGACTTTATTGTTGGTTTACCCCACACCCGGTAGCAACATGACTCGATTTGAGTTATTGTGGATTGTATGATGAAGTTGGCTCATTTCATTCTCATCAATGTTTCTTATTCAGTGAAAGATTATCCTAAGTTGTATCTAAGGGAAATGGTTAGATTGCATGGGGTGCCCCTATCCATTATCTCCAACTGTGGTACCCAATTCACTTCTAAATTTTGGAAGTCTTTCCAAAAAAGTCTTGATACCCGTGTCAAGCTTAGTACGGCCTTTCATCCTCAAATCGATGGGCAAGCGAAGCGTACTATCTAACCTTTGGAAAATATGTTGAGAGCTTGTGTGATTGACTTCAATGGTGATTGGGATGATCACTTGCCTTTGATAGAGTTTTCATATAATAATAGCTATCATTCAAGTATTAGTATGACTCTATTTGAGGCTCTTTAGGGTAGGAGGTGTAGATCTCCTATAGGTTGGTTTGAAGTTGGTGAGGTTGCCTTGATAGGTCCCGAGTTGGTACATAGGCTATGAAGAAAGTTCATCTTATTAGAGAAAGGTTGAAAACGGCTCAAAGTCGACAAAAGTCCTATGACGATGTTAGAAGAAGAGATCTTGAGTTTGATGTTGATGATTGGGTTTACTTGAAAATTTCACCTATGACGGGTGTAATGATGTTTGGTAAGAAAGGGAAGCTTAGTGCCCGTTATGTTGGTCCTTATCAAGTTTTGAGGCATATTGGTAAAGTTGCTTATGACCTTGATATGCCTAATGATTTGGCATCGGTGCACCCGGTTTTCCATGTCTCTTTGTTGAAAAAGTGTGTTGGAGATCCAAATGGTTGAGGGTGCTACTTGGGAGGCCGAGGCCGATATGATGTCCCGATATCCTCATCTCTTTCCCTCCGATCCTACTCTATCTTGAGATATTTAATTTCTCATGGTTCAGTCTTGCGGATTCATGTGTCTTAGTCATTCTCATGTTTCTATATGCATGCAAGTTGTTTTATGAAATGATGTTTGAGTATGTTTTTGCTTGGAGTCAATTTCCTCTTTGATTATGTGCATTTATATGATTGCATTCATGTTGGATTGTTAGATCTCTTCCCCTACCCTCTTTATGTTGCCTTGAGTCCCATTCGAGGATGAATGTTCCCAAGGAGGAGATACTGTAACACCTTAGATTTTGGAAAAGGAAAAAAGGAACATTTTTGGGCTATTGTTGCGTTCTACGGGTCCATTCTACGGGCCGTAGAAGCTTCTACAGACTGTAGAAGGCATCCGAAGAAAGTGGGTTAAATAATTTTGAAAATCTAGTCCTAGTATCGCTTTCTACGATTTACCAGGATGGCCAGTCAAATGATCTATGAGTCGTAGATGAGTCTCGTAAGTAGGTCCTAGACTTAGTGAAATTTTGAGGTCAAAGTTGAGTTCTACGATTAGGGTCCACGAACCGTAGTCAGGCCTCGTCAAAATTGGTTAAAAAAGTTAAGGCTATTAAAATTTTCTACGTTTTAACAGGGGGGTCAGTAAAAGCCCTAAAGACCGTAGGAAGTTCCCTCAGTTAATTTTTAGGGGCTTTTGGGTCTTTTCCTAATTCTTTTAAGCCTATGCTAAGTCGTTTTTGCTTATATCCTAAGCCCTATATAAAGCTTTTAAGCCCTAAGACTACTCACTTTAAAACCTATTCTCCTAATTCCCCCAAATCCATCCAAATTCATGCTCCCCAATTCCCTCCCAACCTAAGGAAGAAGAAGAAGCTAGGGTTCATTCAAGTGCATCAATTCACCATTCGTCTTGGGCTTTGAGTAGCAAGGTATGTGGGTATTCACCAATGTTTCCTCCTTGGGGTCCCCAAGGTTTTCAATTCCTCAATCTCAAATTCAATTGAACAAATTAGGGTTCTTCCTAATTCTAAATGGGTTTCATCCAATTTTGATTTTTTTTCTTGTTGATTAAGTCTTCTAATGCATGATCTAATGTTAATACATGATATTTAGTTGAAATTAAATGGACCTATGCATAATTGATGATTTCCAACTATGAACCTATGAAGAATCCGTGAACCTATGAACTATGAATTTTGAAGTATTATGCATGTCTTATGAAAATGATGTTTATGATGATAGGGTGCTTTTCGAAGAAAGTATCAATGTTGTTGTGAAAGGTTTTGTCACATATTATGATCATGAGTATGAAAGGTATTTCTCACATATGGATTCACGTTGGTGAAAGGTTTTCTCACCTACGCATGAATTGTAATTTAAGGAGCTATTCTATGTTTTGATCTTTAAAATGCAGATTTGTATTGATCATTGCCTTTCCTATGTTGTAAAGAATACTTGAATTTTATCTATTCCGTTGGGATTTAAACTTAGCACCAACAACTAAAAATCAAGTTGTTTCAATCTTTTATTGGTGTCCAAAATTAACCTGAACCTCTCGGGATACAAACTAATTATGCAAATCACTCCTAAAATGCATTCCAAACTAGTTGGAATATTCGAAACATTGATTCGAGGTTGTTTTGACGCAATGTTGACCATGGATAACCCATTTCCTCAATTTAACTAGTAATCAATCCAAGCATTTGAATAACTCTTACGCCCCTTACGAATTCATAAAAATTATCCAATCAAGTCGTAAATCAACTTTCGGATCGAAATTCAATTTTTAGCTTGTTTTTCCTAGCTATATATTTTCTTCACTGATATTGTTTGATTGCCTCGAGAACCATTTGGCATAAATCAAATTATAAAGAAAAAGATTGAATCTTTCAGGGGAAAATGTCCTAATACTCAAAATAATCAGATGAGTTATTACATCATCAACTACTTATACAAAACATTAATCCTTTACTTCTTTTGAAATTGTACAAAAAGGACACGTAATTGTAAATACCCATTATATATCTCTTCATAGCATCCTTTGAGGAAATCACACTGACACTACCGGTTGTTCACTTTGTCTTGTTGAGATTATGTCAGACTTCTACTTTGTTAAACTCTTTTATCATATAAGATTGCTACTTTTGAAATCTTTATTTCTATTTTCTTATATGAAGTATGCGAAGTGGCTTGTGTAGGGCCTTTCGGGGTTCTAAGCGCTATGTTACACCTACGGTATACTTTGGATCGTGACACCTCCGATTCCACATGATCATAAAAGACCGTGTGTCGGATGGTTTTAATGCGATCGTGATGAGCACTAAAGCTAAATCTCCGCGATAGCAATACCCACATATGATCAAGAAGAAGATAACTAGTTGCACCAACAACTAAAAATCAAGTGGTTTCAATATTATTTTGGTGTCCAAAATTCACCTGAACTTCTCGGGATACAAATTAATTATGGAAATCACTCCTAAAATGCATTCCAATGTAGTGAATATTCAAAACACTGATTCGAGGATGTTTTGACACAATGTTGACCATGGACAACCCATTTTCCTCAATTTAACTAGTAGTCATTCCAAGCATCCGAATAACTCTCACGCCCCTTAAGAACTCGTAAAAATTATCCAATCATGTCGTAAATCACCTTCCAGATCAAAACTCAATTTTGAGCTTGTTTTTCCTAGCTTTATATTTTTTTCACCTATATGCTTTGATTGCCTCGAGAACACTTTGGCATAAATAAAATTATAAAGCAAAAGAATGAATCTTTTAGGTTAAAATGTCCTAATACTCAAAATAATCATTTGAGTGATTACATCATCCACTAATTATACAAAACATTAATCCTCAATTTTTTTGAAATAGTACAAAAAGAACACGTAATTGTAAATACCCATCATATATCTCTTCATAGCATCCTTTGGATTGTTAGATATCTTTCCCTACCCTCTTAATGTTTTCTTGAGTCCCATTCGAGGACGAATATTCCCAAGGGGAAGATAATGTAACACCTCAGATTTTGGAAAAGGAAAAAGGGAACATTTTTGTGCTATTGTTGTGTTCTACGGGCCGTAGAAGTTTCTATGGACAATTGAAGGCATTCGTAGAAAGTGGGTTAAATAATTTTTAAAATCTAGTCCCAGTACCTCTTTTAACGATTCACCAGGATTACCCATCAAATGATCTATGAGTCATAGATGAGTCTCGTAGGTAGGTCTTAGATTTAGTGAAATTTTGAGGTCAAAGTTGAGTTCTACGGTTAGGGTCCACGGATCGTAGGAAGTCCTACGAGCTGTAGACAGGCCTCGTTAAAATTGGTCAAAAGTTAAGGCTTCTGAACTTTTCTATAGTTGAACGATAGGGTCCGTAGAAAGCCCTATGGACCGTAAGGTCCAAACTGAAGGAAGTTCCGACAGTTAATTTTTAGGGGTTTTTAGGTCTTTTCCTAATTGTTTTAACCCTGTACTATGTAATTTTTGCTTCTATCCTAATCCCTATCTAAAGGTTTTAAGCCCTAAACCTATCCACTTTTAAACCCATTCTCATAATTCAAAAAACCCAACCAAATTCATTCTCCCAAATTCCCTCACAACCTAAGCAAGAAGAAGAAGCTAGGGTTCATTCAAGTGCATCAATTCGCCATTCATCTTGGGCTTTGAGTAGCAAGGTATGTGGGTATTCACCCATGGAGTTCATTCCTCCATGGGTCCCCATGCTTTTCAATTCCTCAATCTCAAATTCAATTGAACAAATTAGGGTTCTTAATTCTACATGGGTTTCATCCAATTATGATTTTTTTTCTTGTTGATTAAGTCTTCTAATGCATGATTTAATGTTAATACTTGATATTGAGTTAAAATTATATGGACCCATGCATGATTGATGATTTTCAACTATGAACCTATGAAGATCCCATGAAACTATAAACTATGAATTTTTAAGGATTATGCATATCTTATGAAAATGATGTTTATGATGATAGGGTGATATTAGAAGAAATTATCAATGTTGTTGTGAAAGGTGTTTTCACATATTATGATCATGATTGTGAAAGGTATTTCTCACATATGGATTCACGTTGGTGAAAGGTTTTCTCACCTATGTATGAATGGTAATTTAAGGAGCTACTCTACATTTTTGATCCTTAATATGGGGATTTGTATTGATCATTGCCTTTCCTATATTGTATAGTCTATTTGACTTTTATATATTTTGGTGGAATTTAGACTTAGCACCAAGAGGGCTTCGAGGTAGAGGCTCAAATAAGGTAGTCTCTAGTAGCAACCTCTAGTCCCTAACTACGTGCCCCGTAGGATTGTCTTAAATGACCTATCTAGTGGATCCACTTTAGCAAAAGATGATGTGTACGAGTTCTACCTTGTAAGTAGAATCCTTTTCTTTTGGTATAAGGGATATATCGAATTCCATGATATAGCTCTCATGGTCTTATTGTCGGTTAAATTTAATATCCCACAAAATGACTATGTTTCTTCAAAGCTTTCTTATGTCTCTTATTTCAGATGCATTGACCATATCTTATGATTTATATGTTGTTGCTTCTTTAAACTTTTAAATGTTCAAATATTGGTCATGCATTACATGTTTTAACTTATTCATGCTACCATATCTATTTTATGTATATTGCCCCATACTTAGTATATTCCATGTACTAATGCATACTTGTGCCTACATTGTCTCATTAATGTAGTGTCTGACGCTCCCACTTCTCACACTCGTGGCTAGTTGATTTGTAACACCCCAAAAATTCTTAAGTTAAGACTCGAATCATTCTTCATTCGTATATAAGGCCGTACCAAGTGACTCTTAATTTTTCTGGTGTTAAGGTCAATTATTTAGTGTGAGAATGATTTTGCATAAGAATTAAGGTCACTAGAATCTCCTAGCACAAAGTTGAATTGAAAGCTTTCTTATCGATTGAGTTGCAATGTGAGATTTTACTTGGGTCAATTTCAAACGACCATATCTCTCAGGACATAACAAATTAGGTGGCCCATGACCATCAAATTAAAGGTCTATGAGTCATCTTTCCAATGTCATAACGTTTTTCCCATTTAGAGTTCGGAGTGAAAAGTTATGCCCATTTTAGTAGAGCCCTGCCAAATAGTCGAAGTTTCACGGACGACATTACGGACAGCGGAGAGTTTCATGGACCGTGGAGCTCTAAACGGTCTCTGTAGCCTTCCTTTTAAGGCACTCCATCAGCATTTAAGTTGGGGTCATTTTGGTCTTTCCCGTATGTATTTGGTACCTAAGTTATGTCGTTTTAACCTCTATTTCAAGACCTATATAAGAGAATTAAGTCCTAAAACTACCTATTCTAAATCATTCTCCTAATTCCCAAATTTCCCTCCAAGTTCTTCTCCAAAATTCTCTCTAAGGCTAAGGAAGAAGAAGCTAGAGTTTCATATCAAGATCTCTAATTCACCATAGCCTTTGGGAATTGATCACCTAGGTATGTTATTATTCACCTATGGAGTCCTTTCCTCCATAGGGTTCCTAAAATCTTCCAATTTTACAAGTTAGATTCTCAAAAACAAAGTTAGGGTTTTATTTAATCTTCATGGGTTCTTTTCAATTATGATTCAATTGGTCGTTTTCTATCTTTTTATGCATGAATTGAAGTAACTACATGTTTTTGAGTTGAATTCATATGAACCCATGCATGATCTATAATTTTTAGACTATGAACACATGATGAAGCTTATTAACTATGAAATATAATTTTTATGGAAATTATGCATGTTTTATGAAATTAATGTTTATGACTCAAGCAAGCTTGTAAACGAAGGTATCTATAAGTTCTATTAAGTTTGGCCACATAACATGAATGACATTTAGATTTGTCATCAATACTTTTGATTTATTTTCCTATATTAGGTCTTGATTAGTATGGTAGTTGGCTATGCTATCAATGATCATGGATCAAGTTTTCTAAAACTAATATCATTAGTAGTATGGAATTTTTAGTATGATGTTAATGATTATGGGTCTTATAAAGCTATTATGAAAAGACCATGAAAAGACCATGGACGGTAAAAGGTTTTCTTATGCATGGTCTAAGGAGATACTCTATGATGTTTTTAGCTTGGATTAGTATCTTAATTGTACTTTTCCATGGATGATAATATGAATATGATTAATGACTATTCCATGGGATTTTACTTAGCACCGAGTGGCTTTTAGGATGAAGGTTTCCTTTAGTAGCAATCCCTAAAGTCACAGAACTATGTGCCACCATAGGATGTTGTCTTAGATAGACATTAGCTAGTGGATCCATCTTAGCTAAGACTCATGGTCCTACCTTGGCAAGTAGGAGACTCTCTTTTCGGTGTTGGAGCAGTACACTTGATTTAATGATATAGCTCACATGGTCTATGTCGGTTAATGGTAAACATCCCACAACAATGAACTAAGTTACTTTCAAAGTATTTCACAAAGTGTTTTAAATATGTTAAGCCTGCATTTCATTGAGCATGATTATGTCTTATATTTTCTAACCCTTTTTATATTATGATTTAGCTTGGTCATTGCATGTCATGTTAAATACTTTTTAGCATGATTACATAACTCTTATGTATTGCTATCATACTTAGTATATTACATGTACTAATGCATACTTGTGCCTACATTGTCTCATAATGTAGGGTCTGACACTCCTATCTCACATACTTGTGGCTAGTTGATCTCTCTCTCGGATTCAAAGATTAGTGAGTCCTCATGTTCCGAGGACTAAGACACTTTTATAGTTTTCCTTTTATTTTAGTTTTTAGACTTTGTACGTGGTGTATGGGTTACGTCCCAATCACTTCCTTATGATGTAATAGATGACTTATTGAGACTATGTTAGACTTCCGCTTTTGTCAAACTCTTTTATGATAAAAGACTGTTTCTTTGAAATCTTTATTTCTATTATCTTGTATGGTATATGCTAAGTGGCATGTGTAGGGCCTCTCAGGGTTCTATATGCCATGTTATGCCTAGGGTATACTTTGGGTCGTGACATGATCATTCTATCGGATTCAAGAGTTGGTAAGTCCTTCTGTTTTGAGGATCGAGGCACTTTTACTTGCTTTATGTAAGTTTTCGGATGATGTATGTGGTGTATGAGTTACGTCCCAAAAACTTCTTTTGATGTCTTAGATGACTTGTTGAGATTATGTTAGAATTTTACTTTGTCAAACTCTTTTATTATATAAGATTGCTACTTTTGAAATCTTTATTTCTATTTTCTTGTATGATGTATGCTAAGTGGCTTGTGTAGAGCCTTCCGAGGTTCTATGCACCATGTTACACCTAGGGTACACTTTGGATCATGACGAACTTGGTATTCAGAGCACAAGGTTTAGAAGGTCCTAGGATGTCTCACAAGCTACGTCGAATAGAGTCTTGTTCATGAGAGTGAAGCGCGCCACATTTATGAATAGGAGGCTATAAGGCACTTAGGAAATTCCACTTCTTTCATCACTCTAAATTTTTGCGATAGAGTTTAACACTATATGTCTCTCTCCTAATCCTTATCCGATGCTTTTCAGGATATGGCTCCTTGAAGAGTATACGTTAGAAGGAATGCGAATGAGGATGTGGAACAAGAAGCTCCTTAAGTTCCGACTGACCCTTTGGCCGAACAAGTGACTAATGTGGAGTTCCAAGCCACTTCTCAAGCATTGGCTCAAGCTATGATAGATCTAGCCAATAGAGAGGCTAATGCTCCCGTGAACCCAAATGTGGGTACAGCAGCCACAAGGGTGAGGGATTTTACTAGGATGAATCCACTGGAGTTTCATGGTTCCAAGGTTGAGGAAGATCCTCAAGAGTTCATTGATGAAGTGTATAAGGTTATGATGATCATGCGAGTGATGCCTGTGGAAAGAGCGAAATTGAGTGCTTATAAACTCAAGGGTGTTGCTCAAGTTTGGTTTGACCAATGGAAGGAAGAGAGGGCGGTCGATGCGGATCCTCTTGATTGGAAAAAGTTTAAGGTTACTTTCCTTGATAGGTTCTTTCCCCTTGAAATGAGGGATGCAAAGGTGCTTGAGTTTATCAACCTTCGTTAAGAGAATATGAGTGTGAAGGAGTATGCCTTGAATTCACACAATTGTACAAATATGCTCCTACTGTAGTTGTAGACCCTAGGGCAAAGATGAGAAAGTTTTTTTCGAGAGTGTCCAAAATGGTGGTTAAGGAATGTCATACCGCCATATTTATTAAGAAAAATGGAGATTTCTCGTTTAATGGTTCATGCTCAATAAATTGAAGAGGAGAAGCTTAAGGAAAGGTCTGGGGAGGCAAAGAGGGCAAAGACCAGTGACAATGACTTTTTATATTCAAGGTTTGATGGGCATGGACGTTCTAAGTTCTGACAAAGATTTTCTGGTGAAGGTTCCTCCAATGCTTCGGCTCCTAAGTTCAACATAGATAGGGTGTCTAACCCTAAGCCTCAAGGAAAAAATGGTGGTGGAAATGGATCTTTGGTTCCGACATGCAAAAATTGTGTCAAGAGTCATTCGTGAAAATGTTTGATGGGTACGGATAATTGTTTTTGTTATGGCAAGAGTGGTCACCGCTTGAGAGATTGTCCATTTAGAATTGACACGGGAAAGGATGGTAGGCAAGCTCCACCTAGTGGTTCAAGTTCGAGTGCTCTAATGCCAAATCGATTCTATACACTTCAAACTCGGCATGATCAAGAGAATTCTCCCGGTGTTGTTAACGGTATGTTGAAAGTTTTTCATCTTGATGTTTATGCTTTGCTTGATCCCGGTGCTACTTTGTCTTTTCGATGCCATATGTGGCTATGAGATTTGATATTTCTCTGGATGTGTTGTTAGAACCTTTTTCTATCTCTACTCCTATTGGTGAATTTATTGTAGCTAAGAGAGTCATAAAAAGTGTCCTGTCTCCTTATCCTATAGAGTCACTTTTGTTGATCTTGAAGAGCTTGACATGTTGTATTTTAATGTTATTCTTGGCATGAATTGGCTCCATTCTTGTTATTCTTCTGTTGATTGTAGAGTTCGAGTGGTTAAGTTTCAGTTTCTAAATGAGCCCGTCCTAGGGTTGAAAGGAGGAAATTCTATGCCTAAGGGTCAGTTTGTTTCTTGTCTTAAAGTTAGAAAAATGATTTCTAAGGGTTTCATATATCATCTTGTTCGGGTTCGAGATATGGAATTTGAAACCCCTAATCTTGAGTCAGTTTCCGTTGTTAATAAGTTTTCGAAAGTGTTTTCCGATGATCTACACGGTGTTCCTCCCTAAAAGGAAATAGACTTCGGTATTGACCTTCTCCTAGATACGCAACCTATTTTTATTCCTTCTTACCATATGGCTCTAATAGAACTTAAGGAGTTGAAGGAGCAATTGAAAGAATTGTTGGATAAGGGTTTCATCCGACCGAGTTTCTCTCCATGGGGTGCTCCAATTTTGCTTGTTCATAAGAAAGATTGTTCGCTTCGCATGTGTATTGATTACCAACAATTGAACATGGTTACCATTAAGAATAAGTATCCTCATCCAAGGATCAATGACTTGTTTGATCAACTCCAAGGTGCAAGTTACTTCTCTAAGATTGACCTCTGGTCAGGTTATCACCACTTGAGAGTGAATGAAAGTGACATTCCGAAGATGACTTTTCAAACTTGATATGATCATTATGAATTCTTGGTAGTGTCATTTGGCTTGAATAATGCTCCGGCCGCATTCATGGACTTGATGAATAGAGTGTTTACATAATATCTTGATATGTTTATGATTGTGTTTATTGATGACATCTTGATTTACTCGCGGAGTGAGGATAATCATGCCAATCATTTGAGGATTGTGTTGCAAGTCCTCAAGGACTAACAACTATTTACAAAGTTTAGTAAGTGCAAGTTTTTGTTGAGATCCGTGACTTTTCTTGGTCGCATTGTTTCGGGTAAGGGTATTGAGGTAGATCCTAAGAAGACGGAAACGGTTAAGAATTGGCCTAGACCTCTGTCCTCTTTGTATTTTCAAAGTTTCTTATGCTTGACCCATTATTATAGAAGTTTTCTGGAAGGGTTTTCTTCTATTTCCTCTCCATTGACTACATTGACCCAACATAAGGTAAAGTTCTTATGGTTGGAAGCTTTTGAAAAAAAAATTCAAGAGTGGAAGGGCAAACTCACTTTGGCTCCTATTTTGACTTTACCGGACGGCTCCGATGGGGTTGTTGTTTATTGTGATGCTTTGAGAATTTGATTAGGATATGTTCTTATGCAAAATGTAAAATTTATTGATTATGCTTCAAGACAACTCAAGATTCATGAAAAAACTATCCTACCCATGATTTGGAACTAGCGGCGGTAGTTTTTGCCTTAAAGATTTGGAGGCATTATTTTTATGGTGTTCATGTTGATGTTCTCAAAGACCACAAAACTTTGCAATATGTGTTCAAGCAAAAGGATTTTAATCTTTCTCAAAGGTGGTGGCTTGAGTTACTAAAAGATTATGACATGAGTGTCCTATATCACCCCGGTAAGGTAAACGTAGTGGCAGATACTCTTAGTTGACTATCAATGGGTAGTGTTGCTCATGTTGAGGAGGATAAGAAGGAGTTGGTTCGTGATGTTCATAGATTGGCCCTATTGGGTGTTAGGTTGGTTGCTTCTAATGAAGGTGGCGTTGTTGTTCATAATGGTTCCGAATCGTCTCTTGTGTTGGATGTGAAGGCCAAACAAAGTCTTGATCCGATCTTGGTTGAGTTGAAGGAAGCTTTGCTTAAAATTTTTGTTGAGGTTTTCTCCCAAGGAGGAGATGGTGTGCTTCGATATCAATGTCGTTTGTGTGTTCTTGATGTTGGCGATTTGAGAGAGCAAATTTAATTGAAAGCCCATAGTTCAAGTTATTCCATTCACCCGGGAGCCATCAAAATGTACCGTGACTTGCGGGAGTTGTATTGGTGGAATGGGATGAAGAAAGATATTGTGGAATTCGTGGCTATGTGCCCTAATTGTCAACAAGTGAAAGTTGAACATCAAAAACCGAGAAGTTTGTCCCAAGATATTTGCTTCCTACTTTGAAGTGGGAAGATTTGAATATGACCTTTATTGTTGATTTACCTTGGACCTGGTGGCAACATGACTCGATTTGGGTTATTTTGGATTTTATAAAGAAGTCAACTCATTTCATTCCCGTCAAAGTTTCTTATTCGGCTGAAGATTATGATAAGTTGTATCTAAGGGAAATGATTAGATTGAATAGGGTGCCCTTATCCATTATCTCCAATCGTGGTACCCAATTCACTTCTCAATTTTGGAAGTATTTCCAAAAAGGTCTTGATACCCGTGTCAAGCTTAGTACGGCCTTTCATCCTCAAACAAATGGGCAAGCAGAACGTACTATCCAAACTTTGGAAGATATGTTGAGAGCTTGTGTGATTGACTTCAACGGTAATTGGGATGTTCACTTGCCTTTGATTGAGTTTGCATATAATAATAGCTATCATTCAAGTATTGGTATGGCTGGTAGAAGGTGTAGATCTCCGATAGGTTGGTTTGAAGTTGGTGAGGTTGCCTTGAGAGGTCCTGAGTTGGTACATGAGGCTATGAAGAAATTTCAGCTTATAAGAGTAAGGTTGAAAATGGCTCAAAGTCGACAAAAGTCCTATGCTGATGTTAGAAGAAGAGATCTTGAGTTTGATGTTGATGATTGGGTTTACTTGAAAATTTCACCTATGAAGGGTGTAATGAGGTTTGGTAAGAAGGGGAAGCTTAGTCCTCGTTATGTTGGTCCTTATCAAGTTTTGAGGCGTATTGGTAAAGTTGCTTATGAACTTGATTTGCCTAATGATTTGGGATCGGTGCACCTGGTTTTCCATGTCTCTTTGTTGAAAAAGTGTGTTTGAAATCTGACATCTATTGTACCATTGGAGAGTAATTATATTAAGAAAAGTCTTTCTTAAGAAGAAGTTTCAGTTATGATTTTGGACTGGCAAGTTAGAAAGTTGAGGAACAAAGAAGTTGTATCCGCAAAGGTGTTGTGGAGGAATCAAATGGTTGAGGGTGCCACTTGGGAGGCCGAGGCCGATATGATGTCTAGATATCCACATCTCTTTCCCTCCGATCCTACTCTAGCTTGAGATATTTAATTCCTCATTGTTTATTCTTGCGGATTCATGTGTCTAAGTCATTCTCATATTTCCATATGCATTCATGTTGTTTCATGAAATGATGTTTGAGTATGTTTTAGCTTGGAGTCGATTTCCTCTTTGATTATGTGCATTTATATGATTGCATTCATGTTGGGTTGTTAGATCTCTTCCCCTACCCTCTTTATTTTTCCTTGAGTCCCATTGAGGACAAATGTTCCCGAGGGGGAGATATTCTCACACCTCAGATTTTGGAAAAGGAAAAAGGGAACATTTTTAGGCTACTATTGTGTACTACATGTCAATTCTACGGGCCGTAGAAGCTTCTACGAACCATAGAAGGCATCCATAGAATGTGGGTTAAATAAATTTGAAAATCTACTCCCAGTACCTCTTTCTACGATTCACCAGGATGGCCCGTCAAATGATCTACTAGTCGTAGATGAGTTTCATAGGTAGGTCCTAGACTTAGTGAAATTTTGAGGTCAAAGTTGAGTTTTACGGTTAGGGTCCACAGAGAGTAGGAAGTCCCAAGGGCGGTAGACATGCCTCATCAAAATTTTTCAAAAGTTAAGGCTTTTGAACTTTTCTACGGTTGAACAGGATGGTCCGTATAAAGCCCTATGGACCATAGGAAGTTTAGGCAGTTAATTTTTAGGGGCTTTTGGATCTTTTCCTAATTGTGTTAAGCCTATACTATGTCGTTTTTGTATTATCCTGAGCCCTATATAAAGCTTTTAAGCCCTAAAACTACCAACTTTAAAACCCATTCTCCTAATTTCCTCAAATCCAACCAAATTCATTCTCCCAAATTCTCTCACAACCTAAGCAAGAAGAAGAAGCTAGGGTTCATTCAAGTGCATCAATTCACCATTCATCTATGGCTTTGAGTAGCAAGGTATGTAGGTATTCACCCATAGAGTCCATTCCTCCATGGGGTCCCCAAGGTTTTCAATTCATCAATCTCAAATTCAATTGAACAAATTAGGGTTCTTCCTAATTCAAAATAGGTTTCATCCAATTATGATTTTTTTCTTGTTGAATAAGTCTTCTAATGCATGATTTAATGTAAACACATAATATTTAGTTTAAATTATATGGACCCATGCATGATTGATGATTTTCAACTATGAACCTATGAAGAATCCATGAACTAACTATGCATTTTGAAGGATTATGCATGTCTTATGAAAAAGATGTTTATGATGACAAGGTGCTTTTAGAAGAAAGTATCAATGTTGTTGTGAAAGTTTTCTCACATATTATGATCATGATTGTGAAAGGTATTTCTCACATATGGATTCACATTGGTGAAAGATTTTCTCACCTACACATGAATTGTAATTTAATGAGCTATTCTATGTTTTGATCTTTAAAATGGGGATTTGTATTGATCATTACCTTTACTATGTTGTAAAGAATATTTGACTTTTCAATCTTTTTTTGGTGTCAAAAATTCACCTGAACTTCTTTGGATACAAACTAATTATGCAAATCACTCCTAAAATGCATTCCAAAGTAGTTGGAATAATCAAAACACTGATTCGAGGTGTTTTTGACACAATGTTGACCATGGACAACCCATTTCCTCAATTTAATTAGTAATCAATCCAAGCATCCGAGTAACTCTCACGCCCTTTAAGAACTCGTAAAAATTATCAAATCAAGTCGTAAATCAACTTCCAAATCGAAACTCAATTTTGAGCTTGTTTTTCCTAGATTTATATTTTCTTCATCGATATACTTTGATTGCCTCGAGAACCATTTGGCATAAATCAAATTATAAAGCAAAAGAATGAATCTTTTAGGGGAAAATGTCCTAATACTCAAAATAATCATATGAGTCATTACATCATCCACTATTTATACAAAACATTAATCCTTAATTTTTTTGAAATAGTACAAAAAGGACACGTAATTGTAAATACCTATTTTATATCTCTTCATAGCATTCTTTGGGGAAATCACACTGATAATACCAGTTGTTCACTTTATCTATCAAATCTTCCTTTAATGACTTAATCAGCTCAAAGAATGTTCTATCATTATTAATATTCATATTTGAAATTCTAAATTACCTGAGCTTGATTGCCATCATACTTCTAAACACAATTCTTTTCTACAGAATATACCACCATAACCTCAAAAATTAATTCTTTACAACAGCAACACCTCATTGCCAAGTCTATACCAATGAATTATGTGTCATTAAATTACGGCACATTTGATGTACTTTAAATGAGTTTTTAATGTCCCTTAGCTCATTTTTATGTATTTTTAATGTTGAAATTTTTTTGTTCATAGTTAATTGGCCAGAACAAGGAAAATAAGGCAAAGTATCTAGTGTGGGCAATGTATGAGGTGCTGTATGAGTCGTACTTACTATCTTAGGTATATCCTAGAGCTTGGATTTGAAGATTTGAAGTGTAGAGAAAAGTATATTTCAAGTCACAACCGCTAATCATATTCATGAGTCATTGATCTTGGCGTGAAATTTAATGTTCACTCTTTAGTTGATTAAAATTAGGAGTTACTCAAGCACGGTGGAAAATACAGATCGTATGTCACATTCATGGTTTGTAAATTAAAGTAAGGCAGCATTGTGAAGACAAGCCACAAAGTATTCCACGGACTGCAGATCAATTTCATGGTCCATAAGTCAACCATGAAAGAATAGAAGCACCATCAATCATCTAATCAACTAGTTTAGATTTCTTTCCACATACCGTATATACTATTCATGGTTTGTAGATGGGCTTATGGTGGATTTCAAGAATCCTGAATTGAAGAATTTATGGCTGAGAGCATGTGAATTTCTCAAGAGAGGTTAATAGAGCTAAAACTATATGAATGGGTTTGGATTAATCATGGAAACCATTAGTTTGATAAAATAATTCATTAATAATTCGTTAGATCTTTTAAAAAGGTAGAATAAGGTGGGTTTGAATATCCAAGACCATCGTTTGAGAGAATAGGGTATTAAAGTGACTTATACTTTTGTCCTAGACCTTGAGCATTCTGAGGCATTGAGAAAAGGGAAGACTCTGATAATTTAGCTTGTTCGCTTCTAGTTTATTGGTTGAAGTAGGTTACGGTTTACTTGGAGTTAGACTTTACTTAGTTGTTAATATGTAATGTCAGTTGCATTACATGTTGATTTGTCTTCGGACATAGTTTGTATTTGTTATGATTGAATTAAGTGTTTCTTCTATGAATAAGCATGTAAATCGTTGAACTGATCTTCCACTGATGTTAATATGAACTTATAATTATCCTATACTTAGATGATGCTATGAATGTTGATCTTGTGACTATTGTATGCTTAATATGTTGCCTTGATAGGTAACTGGAGAGGTTAGTATATTAAAATATGTAGATATAGTGAGAATATAAAATCACTATTTGGATGATGAGTTGCTTGAGTCAGATGTGAGTTTACGAACGAGTTGTTACAAGTGTGATTAGATTAGGTACCACATTAGTACAATATATAGACACCTAGGGTCCTATGTAAATAATGAATAGATGTAAAAGATTAAAAACCTTTTGCATATGTGTACAAATGAAAGTTAGACTTATCATCTCGAGAGATGGTTAGTGATTCTGGCAACTATAGTGATTACATAACTGTCGGGTCAAGGTGGATATGATTTCTCTGATTTAATTTATTTACTTGTTTTGCATCTTGAACAAGTTATTTGATGTTTTGTACTTATTGATAGTGGATGCTAAGTACTTCATGATTTTGATATGCTAGTTACGGTTTAGTGATATTGAAAAGGGTTATATGTCAAACTTCCATAAATTATTCACTTATAAATGCTGAAAGTGGATGAAAACATGTATACTTCATAAGTATGTGGTATTGGATTATGAACGGTTAACTGGGTGACGATGAGTTGTGTTTATATTTGGTTTCATATTGGGTGTCGATGACTTGTGATATATTTGATGAAACGTGACTTATGTGTTAACTATGCAAAATTACCTATCTACTTGCTTTATAACTCTAATCATATATCTGTTACTAATCCTAGTCGGCCTATGATGCCTCCCAGTACATACTATTTGCATTGAAACTATTCCTGCACTTTTTTAGAGTAGACTGTGATCCAAAGGCGTCTACTAGACTCCGTGAATTTAGTTGAATTGCTTCCAAATCTAATGGTGGACTACTTTAATCCAGGCTGCTACATATGTGTCACAACCCGAGCCTACACTTTGGAAGTGGCCGGCACTCGAGAACCATTCTAGGTCCCCAAGAGAACTCTTGTCCTGACTGACTATTAAGTGGAACACTAACTCAAGCATACACAAGCATCAAAACTGAATAATCATTTACAAATAGATTGTTAAATCTCAAAACTATCTGAAAATACTGAGTATTAAACTGAAAGTTTTAAATAAAACATCTAAAACTGAATAATACATAACTGACCAAGAATGTCTATCTATGAAGCTTCTACTATTTAAAAATGAGTGTCGAGGAAAAACCCACGACACCTCAACATGATGCTACTAACAAATCTTAAGATTGGAGTCCTCCGAAAGCAAGGAGGTCTCACGAAAAGCTGACGAGTGGATGATGTGATCTTTATGGAACGCCTATTGATGATCCTAAGTACTTGAATCTGCATTCGAAAAAGATGCAGATTGAATGACATCAATACATTGAATGTACGAGTATGTAATAGGGCTGAATAAAACAAATAACTCAACAGAAAGACTGAAGGTAACCCAACTGAAGAACAATATAAATCATGATGAAAATCATTTAAACTCTTTTTGGAAGAATGCAACAATAGTAAATATTAATAAAAAATATACTTTACTTTACTTTACTGAGGAGTTTCTCTAACCAACAACTATCATTATGAGCCTCGTGATGATACAACGTCTTACCCACGTTGCCAGAGCTGCACTATACCTTGCCAAAGTATAGAATGCAACAAAACTGATGGATCCACTTAAAGGCCATCTTGAGGCAGGTGAGGAGTCGCCCGTCTTGCGATATGATCCTATCTACTCTGGCGGCGTAGGTTATGGAGTTTGAGTTACCTTAACTCTTACCCCAAATTGGTGCTCAATACTACTCCCAAAACATATCTGTACGCTCATGTAAAAGTACTCTTTGGGTTGAGATAATTTCTCAAAAGGCCTCTTTAAGAGGTAACTGGAGTTATACTAAATCATTCTGAAAACTCTTTATACTTTTATGAAAATAGTGTTCTCTTTTTCAATGTAAAAAATGATACATTCAGAACCATTTAAGTTCCCTTAAACTATTTTTAAAAACAATGCTTTAAACTTTTCTCTTAAACTCGCTTTAGTTTCCAAAATTAATGTAAGGAGAATCACTGGCTCGAAGTATTTTTAGTAAGACTCAATATGTAGGGTTCATGTGGAACTACAGGCATGAACAATAATTCAAGAAATTAAATGCATAACGTATCGATATCTCATAATATAGGAATTTCATAAAAACATATGGCAGAACCCTAGATTCAACTTGCTACTAACTCAATTGAGATATAGGGTGTGAGGACAAACTAGTCCAACACTATGAATAGCCTTACATATATGGAAGAACAATGTTCTTGGAGAAGTTTGAAGAAAAACTTGATTGGAAGACTTGAAACCTTAGCTTTTGTCTTCCTTGCAGTTTTCTTGGAGATGAAGAATGGAGAAGAATATTTGATTGAAAATCTTAGGATTCTTGAAGAGAATCTTGAACTTGGAGCCTTTATATCTTTAGAAATTGGAGAAATTGTTTCTTGGAGTTCTCTATCTTTGGAAGAATGAGAATTGGAGATTTTGAAAGTTTCTATACATATAATGATGTTATTAGGTTATAAGATAGACTTAGGGAAGTTTATTGAGGGTAAAAGGTCAAGAATACCCTTCTGGGACGTAAGAGGACCATAAAGTAAAAGAAATTACCTTTTAATGTATTTCGTCGACCAAATCAGTGATCTGGAGGTCTCCTCGTCGAAAATAGTTGGCAGATCAGCCAATGGGACTTTAGATCGCCCAAATAGACAGAAACTTAAGGTTTTTGGGATAATTCGATGAGCTAATTAGCTATTCGTCAACCCATTCGGCGGATCGCCGATTGAGCAGGTGACCTCGCCCAATTTCCCAGCCAGGGTATGTTCTAGTAAAGTGATCATAAATGTTTACTACAAACTTGAAATAAGGCAAACTCTGTGGTGTTAGAAAGAAGACTCATAGACCTTTAATTTTATAAGTCATTGACCATCTAATTAATTTTATATAAACTCATCCGAGAACTTAGCCGATAGGAATGCCTTGAACTTTTCCTGGTGTTTGAGGTCCCTTATGAACCTAGATCAGTTTATATACTATTGATGCACTTTTTAAAGGACCTTAAAACTCATGAGCATGTAGGACATCACCCGGTTTAATCTCATATGCTTTCGACGAACGATTCAAATTTTAAGAGTAGAGTTGTGAGGTGTTATAAAATAATTATGGTCTTAGCTTAGAAATTTTCAGGGTGTTACAATATGCTCTTTCTTCTGATGTCTTTGTTTTCAAGTATTGATTTTTTTTCATCATTTAGATGTTCGTACTCTTAGACATTTTAGTTAGATATTTTAGTCCAGTAACTTTCGGATTTTTTGGATGTAATATTTTAAACTTCCATTATTTTATTTTATTTATCGAGGTTTTATTATGATGTGTTTCCATAATTTGTCTAGAACTGCTAAATGGTTGCATGAGTTACGATGTTAAGTGTTGGTTCACCTAAGGAGGGTGGTGTGGATGCTAGTCATGGCGGTTTGGATCGTGACAATATTCTTCAAGCACTTATTTAGCCATATAATAATAAGAACTCACTTAGATCACCAAGAACTTTTAAAGAAATCAAGTGTGACATCTTAGCGCTTTCAAATAAAGGTCTCAATTAACTGATATATTATATTAAGGAGTGCAAATATGAAAAAGAGAACAGTTGTGAAGATAAAAAAGTGACCTAGTGGTCAATAGAGTGGGTTGAGAACCATGAAGTCTCATGTTTGAATTTTGGAAGAGATAATCTAGGTGATTTCTTCCCATATATTCTTGTCTTAATAAATAGAGTAATCAGGTATTTGTTGCAAGTAGGAGGTGACATGTATCCCGTACAATTAGTCGGCATGCACACAAAACATAAATTGACCTTAGACACCACAATGATAAAAAGAAGTGGCAAAAAAGTATGTAAAATCCCCTTAAGAAATAATTTCAAGTATGCATAAGTTGTCCTGAACACTACGGGGTCTTTTGGTAGCTAGATAGAGTTATGCAGGTATTAGTAATGCGGGTATTAGTTATGTAGGTATTAGTTATACATGTATTAGTTAAGCAGGGTTTAGTTATACATGTATTAGTTATACAAGGTTTAGTTATACATGTATTAGTTATGCAAGGTTTAGTTATACATGTATTAGTTATGTAGTGTATAGTTATGTAGAGATTACAACATATTTGTGAAATAATTTTTATTTCTTAATTTAAAAAATAATTAGTAAGCTAATATTTATTATAACCATTAAAATAACTAATCATATAAATAACAATTAAAATTACATTAGCTAAAAATAATAAAGTAAATAATAAATAACTAAAAATAATTAAATAATTTGTATTCAATACTCCCTCTGTCCAACAATACTTGTCCAATATAGTATTTTGGGATGTCCAACAATACTTGTCCACTTTATGAAATCAATGGATAATTTTACACTTAGTTCCTAATTTACCCTTATCATTAATTATAGTCATCTCCCTATTAGATTTTTCAATACATTGTATTTATTATATTCAAAGGGTAATATAGTAAAATCACTCTTCTATTTATTGTTTTTTAAGGAGTGTGTCAAGTCAATAGTGGACAAGTATTGTTGGACAGAGGCAGTATGATTAAGCAATTAAGCAATAGGTAGTTTAAATTATAATTAATAACAAATAACTAAAAAAAAAATTAAAACTTATATTGGTCATGCGTTGTAGAGAAACCAAACAAAGAAATTAATTACAATTAATAGTCATTGCCGTACCGCCAAAAGAAAATAATTAACAAGAAATTAAGCAAAGAAATTAAAAGTAACTTAGAATTAACAAGACAAAAACTCAAAAAAAAAAAGTTAGTTGTGATTTATTTAACATGTAATAATTATTTGATTTGTTGTAAATTACTATACATTTAAAAGTAAATTAATAGGGGTAAAGCTGTAATTTACTAGTTTAATACATGTATAACTAATACCCACATAACTTATTCCACCTTTTATCCGCATAAATTATAAATAGATTTCCTCATAAGTTATACAAGTATTAGTTATGTTGGATTACAAAAAACGCAACCAAACACTGTATAAAATTAATACATGAATAACTTTTATACAACATTTGAAAATCTATCAACCAAACAATGTATAAAATTAATACATGAATAACTTTTATCCTAATTGTAAACCAAACATGGTAAAAAATTAATACATGAATAACAAAGTTATTCGTATATTAGGTATAGATTAAATCAGCTACCAAACAACCCCTTCATTATTTATTGTCAAAGCTATTTTATTAATGGTAATTTATCAATAAATAATGACTTTCCAACTTCTTCATTGTTTATCAATGTTTATCAGTTAGTTATCGCCTATTTAATTAAAGGCATAATACATAAATGTGCCCTTTAACATGGCTTCATTTCACATTTATGCCCTCCAACTTTGGATATGCACAAGTAGACACTTTAACTTGTAAAATTGAACAAGTAGAGACATGAGTCATACGTGACATAATACACATAGGGCACCACGTAGGATGAATATTGCCATGCAGGATGCCACATAGGATGCGTGTGTCTATTTGTTCAATTTTATATAAGTTTAAGTGCCTACTTGTGCTTATCCAAAGTAGGAGGCCATAAATATGAGTCGATGCCATGTTAAATGGCATATTTATGTACTATGCCTTGGTTAAAAGCTGTAAAGAAAATAAAAGAAAAGATCTTTCTAGAATCCACTTTGCACCTGCCATATCCCCTTTGTCCTAAATCATTTTGCTCTCCATCCCCTGCGATCTATTTCCAGGTAATGTGCAAATTGCTTCTTTATCGTTATTTTTTATGGTGTTTTCATGGATTATGCTACCACGTATGAGATGATGAGTTTTGCTATTTTTGCTGGTCCTCTGGTTGATGCTTGATGACTCGATTTTATCCGGATCTAGTCAGCCGCTGCTTGGTCACATATCGTGACTTTATCTTCTTATTTGTCTGTTATCGTCCTCTCCCTTTATGTTGTCTTCTCTGTTATGATCATCTATTGTATGAGCTGATTTGTTCCTGTTCGTATTTTTTGGATGTTCAAGTACGATGTATGAGTTGGTATATCTGTTTATTTTTGTGTCCCTTGATTTTGGCTTCTACTGAATTCAGTGAACTTAGTACAATAGAATGGATATTGTACAATCACCCACCGACTTAGTATTGTCCCAACAACATGATTCTTGTTATGTGTTTCTTGTGCATATCTGTGAATGTCCCCATTTCTAGATTTATTATCTTACATTAGCTTTTTCTGGTTGTTGTTGTTGTTCTTTTCCTGATGAGCTCTACGTGTTTGTATCTCCAGTGTTCATATTTTAACTATCTTGCCCTGCAAAAGTGAGCAAACTGTTCGCGTAAAATATTTCTCATTCTCCTCTTGTAGAATGTGCACTGTAGAGCTTTCTCTGTTTTTTTGTTTTATCTGTCTCATTTTCTGCATGGTCTAACCCTCAGATACGGCTCGTTCAACTTATCACTGTTTATTATCTTTCTATTCTATGTCTCTAGTTCCCAAAAGGTATTAGCTGCCACTGCTCCTTCATCCAGAGCCATGTTAGCTAGATGATCAGCCAACTTGTTTCCTTCTCTAAGTATGTGAGTTATAACCACTATCCGTTTCTCCATGAGTCTCCATATTTCTTCCATGATGGTCACTATCTTCCAGGGAACTTCCCAAACCCTATATATTATGTTTTTCAATACTAGAGAATCTGTCTCAATCAATATTTTCTCCTTTTGTATAGTCTCTATGTACTTCAAACCATGTAGGATTGCTAGAGCTTCAGCTCTTATGTTGGTACTGGAAAATTCTTCAATCTCCTTGGGTTGTGCTGTAAGAATAATTCTTACTTATGACCCAAGTTTACTTGTGGCCCAAGTTTACTTGTGACCTAAGTAATACCCTAAATAATATTTAACGAATAATAGATCTCGTCCGTACATTGGTTACTTGATGGACGTATCGGATTAAATCATAACATCTATAAATTGATCCTCCCTCCACCCATTAGGGTTACCACATATTCTTTACATTATTTCATCGCTGACGGCTGTGGTAACGTAAGGTTTAGGGCAAGGAGGTAGAAACCAATTTACAACTAACGTTTTCGCTTCTCTCTGTGATGATGTCTTCCTCATCAGGTATGTGCCCTTAACGATCTCTATGTAAGATTATCATGTTCAAGATCCTGATGTGTATTAAAGTGTTTTAATCTTACATGTGGCATCCGAACCTGGATTGTTTGAGCAGATAATCTTCGTATATCTTCCGCATCAGCCTTGGTAAAGTAATAAAGAGTATTCATTGCCCATCAAATCTATAAAATTCAATAATGATTGCCTCTTCTTAAGGATGAATTGAGTAAAATCTTGATTAATTGCTTGAATAATTGATTGGGTATGTAACTAGCTTTAGAGGCCTATTTTTTTCATAGCACCAAATATAATAGTTAACCTTTTTTTGGTGCTAGAGAATTTTTTTGCTATTATACATCATTGAAATTGAGTAAATCTTGATTAATTGCTCGACAAATTGATCGGGTATGTAACTAGCTTTTAAGGCCTATATTTTTTCATAGCACAAAATATAATAGTTAACCTTTTTTTTTTTTTGGTGCTAGAGGATTTTCTTGCTATTATACATAATTGAAATTGAGTAAAATATTGATTAATGGTTCGACTAATTGATAGGGTATGTAACTAGCTTTAGAGGCCTATTTTTTTTATAGCACCAAATATAATAGTTAACCTTTTTTTGGTGCTAGAGGATTTTCTTGCTATTACACATCATTGAAATTGAGTAAAATCTTGATTAATTGTTCAACTAATTGATAGGGTATGTAACTAGCTTTATTTTGGAGGCCTAATTTCTTTTTATAGCTTGTTAGTCACCAAAGTGGCCAAACTAGTATGGTTAAAAAAATATGCATTCAAAAGTTGTCATTTATTTATGAAAAATTAATGAAATGCCTATATTGAAAATAAATAGATAAATTGACTTTCACTATTGCTAGAACTTAAGAATTTACCCAAAGATGAATCTATCATTCCACGAATAGTAAACATTATGAGTTAAATTAATATTTTCAGTCAAACATATATTGTATATCCAATGATGTCTCATATATTAGATTAAAAATATTTAATTACCTATTAAAGATAAAAATGACATTTAAATTATGATAGTGTGTCGTAGTATCTATCCAAAGGAGAATTAAAATATACTTTTATCGTTTTACTAAATTCACATTATTTTATGATTTTTGAGCATGTATATCTATTTTGAAGTTGTTCCTCTTCATTCTCATGCTTCATCTGTTACTGTTTTCAATGGATTGAACTTTTCTGAATGGCATGAACAAGTCCAGTTCCACTTAGGTGTGATGGATCTTGACTTGGCTCTGCTGAATGAAAAACCTATTGCCATTACTGATAAGAGCAGTAAGGATGAGAAGTCTTTTGAGAAATCATGGGAGCGCTCTAAAAGATTGAGCCTTACGTTCATGAGAATGACTGTTGCTAACAACATTAAGAGTACTATTCCACAAATAGAAAGTGCTAGGAAATACCTGAACTTTGTGGACGAACATTTTCGTTCTACTGATAAGTCTCTCGCTGGTACACTAATGACTGAACTCACGACCATGAAGTTTGATGGGTTGCATAGTATGTAAAATCATATCATCGAGATGACTAACATTGCATCAAGACTTCGGACCTAGGGGATGAAAGTGGATGACACCTTCTTGGTTCAATTTATTCTGAACTCATTGCCTCTTGAGTATGGACCATTTCAAATTAACTATAACACTATTAAGGATAAGTGGGATGTTAGTGAATTGTCCAGTATGCTTACTCAAGAAGAGTCAAGACTTAAGAAACAAGGAGGTCATTCAATTAACCTCATGGGTCAAGGAGCTGGTAAAGGACTTAAAGTGAAGGCCGACAAGTTTAAGAAGAAGAAAGCACCTGCTAAAGTTCCACCGGATGCTCATAAGGAACTCAAGGCTGATGTGTGTCGTTTCTGTAGAAAGAAAGGTCATTATCAGAAAGATTTCCAGAAACATAAAGCTTGGTTTGATAAGAAAGGTACATTTATTGCTTTTGTATGCTTCGAATCAAATTTAGTAGAAGTTCCTAATAATACTTGGTGGCTTGATTCTGGTGCAACTACTCATGTATCCACTATGTTGTAGGGATTCACTACGATCCAAACCATAAATCCAAGTAAGGATTTCTTGTTCATGGGAAATCGTATGAAAGCTCAAATTGAAGGCATAGGGACTTATCGGTTGATCTTGGCGACTGGACATCACCTTGATCTATTACAGACTCTTTATTTATGTTCCTTCAATTTCTAGAAATTTAATTTCTCTTTCAAGACTTGATGTTTCTGGATTTGATTTTAAGTTTGGACAGGGATGTTTCGATTTATATAAGAATACTATTTTTTATGGTTCTGGTGTTCTCATTGATGGTTTATATAGATTGAAACTCGATAATATTTTTTCTTAATCCCTTCATGTTATTCATCAAAATGTTGGAATTAAACGTAGTTCACTGAATGAAAATTCTGCTTATTTGTGGCACATATGTTTGGGTCATGTATCCAAAGAAAGATTAATAAAGAATGAGATTCTTCTGAATCTGAATTTTGTTGATCTTGATATATGTTTGGATTGCATTAAAAGAAAGCAAACCAAGCATACTAAGAAAGGTGCCACAAGGAGCACTCAACTTCTTGAACTTATACACACTGATATTTGCGGACCATTTGATGTTTCATCTTTTGGTGGAGAAAAATATTTTATCACCTTTATCGATGATTTTTCATATTATGAATTTATTTATTTGTTGAAAGGAAAATCTCAAGCAACGGACGCTCTCAAAGTGTACGTTAATGAGGTTGAAAGACAGATAGATAGGAAAGTGAAAATTATTAGGTCAGGTAGAGGTGGTGAATATTATGGAAAGTATAACGAATCAGGACAATGACCAGGTCCATTTGCAAAGTTCCTAGAAGAACATGGCATATGTGCACAATATACTATGCCACGAACACCTCAACAAAATGGTTTTGCAGAAAGACGTAATCGAACACTTATGAATATGGTTAGGAGTATGATGAGTAATTCCTCATTACCCAAATTATTGTGGATGTATGCTCTTAAAACCGATGAATACTTATTAAACAGGATTCCTAGTAAGGCAGTTCCAAAGACCCTTTTTGACCTGTGTACGGGAAGGAAGCCTAGTTTAGACACCTGCATTTTTTGGGTTATCCAGCGGAAGCTAGTGTTTATAATCCACACGAAAAAAATTAGATTCTCAAATAGTAAGTGGTTACTTTATTGGTTATCCAGAGAAATATAAAGGGTATAGGTTTTACTACCCAAATCATAGTTCGAGTATTGTTGAAAGTGGTAATGCAAGATTAATTGAGAATAGTGAAGTTAATGGGAGTGTTGAATGACAAAATGTGGAAAATTAAAGAGATAATGGTAAATATTCCATTATCCATGAGTGTACCTACTTCCGCACCAATAACAAATGTTGTTTCTCTTGTTGAAGAACACTTTATTAATGTTGAACAACATTTGGGTGAAACACTTCAAGAAAGAACCAACTCAAAAATATTTGATGCAAATGAACCACAAATAGTGCTATTAAGAAAATCTCAAAGAGAAAGAAAATTGGCCATTTCAGATGATTATGTGATTTATTTGCAAGAGTCAGATTTTAACATTGGGCTTAGTAAAGATCCTGTTTCATTTTCACAGGCCATAGAAAGCACTGAGTCTGATATATGGATTGATGCCACGAAAGAAGAGTTAAAATCCATTGAATACAAGAAAGTCTGGGATCTTGCTCAATTGCAAAAAAGTTCTAAAAGAATCGGGTGTAGATGGGTTTTCAAGACCAAACACGATTCAAATGGTAATATTGAACGATATAAAGCCAGACTTGTTGACAAGGGCTATACTAAAAAAGGAGGCATTGATTATAAAGAGACTTTTTTGCCTATCTCAAAGAAAGACTCATGAAGAATTGTTTTGGCTTTGGTAGCTCATTATGATTTAGAGTTACACCAAATGGATGTGAAAACTGCCTTACTTAATAGAGACCTCGAGGAGGAAGTTTATATGGACCAACCAGAGGGTTTCAAAATTAAAGGAAAAGATCAAATGGTGTGTAATCTAAAGAAGTCAATATATGGACTCAAACAAGCCTCACGAAAATGGTATATAAAGTTTAATGATACCATAACATCTTTTGGATTTAAGGAGATTACCATTGATCGGTGTATATACAAAAAGATCAGTGGGAGTAAGTTTATATTTTTAGTCCTGTATGTTGATGAAATTTTACATGCTGCTAATGATTTAGGCATATTGCGTGAGACGAAAGACTTTCTCTCTAAGAACTTTGAAATGAAAGATATGGGTGAGGCATCCTATGTGATATGGACAGAAATATTCCGTGATAGATCACAAGGATTATTGGGACTGTCTCAAAAAAAGGCTATATCGAAAGAGTTCTAGAGAGATTTAACATGAACAATTGTTTAGCAAGAATTGTTCCTATTCAAAGTGGGGACAAATTTAGTCTTATGCAATGCCCAAAGAACGATGTAGAACGAAAGGAAATGGAATTAATTTCTTACTCTTCTATTATTGGATGTTTGATGTATGTTCAAACTTGCACAAGACCGGATATTAGTTTTGCAGTCGGAATGCTAGGAAGATATCAAAGTAACCCTGGAATTGATCACTAGAAAGCTGCAAAGAAAGTCTTGAGGTATCTGAAAGGAACGAAGGATTACATGCTCATGTATAGGAGATCCAATCACTTAGAAGTTATTGCATACTCGGATTTAGATTTTGCTGGATGTGTTGACACTAGACTTGGGGTTGTCGACACTATTACCAAGCTGCTGAAAATTTATTGTGATAATACTGCTGCTATATTCTTCTCCAGGAATGATAAGTACTCCAAAGGTGCCAAACATATGGAATTAAAGTACTTTACTGTCAAGGAAGAAGTTCAGAAACAAAGAGTATTACTTGAGAATATTAGAACTGATCTTATGATTGCATATCCATTAACAAAGGGTTTACAACTAAAGACAATTAAAGAACATGTTCAAAGAATGGGTCTTGATTGTACTTATGATTGATATATTTATGATGTTTTGACACTATCAGCTCAATTATGTGTTTCTGATATACATTAATGAATCTCTTGTTTTTCATAATGGTGTACACATTATTGTTTTGAGATATTACAAGATAAGTCTCTATGAGACATTATTGTGGACCGTGATGTTATATGTTTTATAACTTATGAACCTAGTATGATAAGTTGCTAATGTAGTAGTATATGGAAGGAAGTATGTAGCATAAAATTATGTACAATCGCCATAACTCACATTAGTAATTTGTTAAATTGTTGAATGTATCATGGACATTATAGAAGATATCTATTTTATGCACAACTAATGTTTATGAAATATTAATGTTATATGGTCATTGGACCAAGTTGGAGAATGTAAGAATAATTCTTACTTATGGCCAAAGTTTACTTGTGACCCAAGTAATACCATAAATAATATTTAATGAATAATAGATCTCGTCCGTACATTGATTACTTAATGGACGTACCAAATTAAGTCACAACCTCTATAAATTGATCCTCCTTCCACCCATTAGGGTTACCACATATTCTCTACATTATTTCCATCGCTGACGGTTGTGGTAATGTAAGATTAGGTCAAGGAGGTAGAAACCATTTTACAACTAACGCTTTCACTTCTCTCTGTGATGATGTCTTCCTCATCAGGTATGTTCCCGTAACGATCTCTATGTAAGATTATCGTATTCAAGATCCTGATATGTATTAAAGTATTTTAATCTTACATCTCCTTGAATGACATCTCCATTGTTATCTCTCACACACAATACCCAAGAGCTCCTCCCAGGATTTCCTCTTGAAGCCTCATCTATGTTCACCTTCACCCAACCTGTGTTTGGTGGCTTCCAAATTACTTTGATGATCTTCACTGCGTGAGAGTACCTATAAATGGCTTCCACCGCTATGATCCATTTATATGGAGCATATTTGAAACTCTTCCTCCTTTCATTCATGAACTAAATCAAACTGTGCCTCACTTGATATATTAGCTTGGTATTGGATATATTTCCTCCATGCCTCAAGCAATTTCTCCTTTTCCATAGCTCCCACAATATAATAGATGGCACTGCTTAAAAGATATCACCTCCCACCACATATTTATAAATAGAGCAAGGTGCAGATTTTTTATATTAATACCCACCGATCTACAAAAATATTTCCAAACATACTGAGCTGCTAAGCATGCAGGAATACATGATTTATATCTTCCACTCTAGGATATTCACAACAATGACATCTTGATGGGAATTGAATTTCCCATTTTTTCGAAGTATCATCCATTGGCAATTTAGCTTTCCACATTCTCCACCTGAAAAAAGAGATCTTGATAGGCAAACCTTAAATCCACATTAGCTTGTATATTCTGTTGACCTCCTAGTCTTTGTCTCATTGCCTGGAATGCAGACGCAACAGTAAATTTTCTTCTTGGTTCTAGCTTCCAGTACGTTCTATCTAATTTCTCCTCCTCTTTAGGTGGACCCACATCTTCTATAATATGTTCTGCCAACCCTTCAGGAAGAATTCTTCTCAGTGTATTTTCTTCCCATTGCCCTCTTCAGCTGTTTCTTTGACTAGTACAATTGTATGATCACATTCAAAATTTGTGGGAGTGATTTGACATAAAGCATCCAATCATGTCCAATTGTGTAGCCAAAAGTATGAGTTTTCCCATTTAATTAACCACCATATCTCCTTTTCTACTTCATCCCTAGATTTTATCATTTTCTTCCATATATATGTTCCTAATTTTGCATGTACCAGTATTGCATTATGTTTCTTTAGGTATTTGTTGTTCATATAATTTCTCCACAGTAATAGTTTGGTTCTCATATCTCACCATAGCTTTGCAAATAGTGACTTAGATATATCCTGTAAACTGTTGAATCACATCCCTCTCTCTTCTTATGTGTGACATAATATTGTCCATGTGGCCCAATGTCTGCTAGAATTTCAAATAGAGTTGCTCCAAAAATAAATTCTGAACATTCTATGCAATTGAGCTTGAACCCGAGCAGGAGGTTCACATGCTGATAGAAGGTGGATAGGCATGCTCTGAAGGACATTTTTTATCAAAGTGGTCCTTCCTCCAAAAGATAGTATCTTGCCGGTCCATGAGCTCAATCTATTCTACACTTTGTCTATTAATTCTCTCTAATACAAAATTTAGCCTTCTCCCATAATATATTGGGAATCCCAGATAGGTAAAAGGAAATTCTTTCTTTGGAATGTTAGTTTCGTTGTATATCTGATCCACTAGTCCTTGAGAGGTCTGATGGTGCAAATAAACAACACTCTTCGCTTTGTTAATCTTCTGCCCACTAACTTTTTCATAGTTAGTCAATGTATCCATGACCAGCTTAATAGATTGTTTATTTGCAGAGGTAAAAATAATTGTATCATCAACATATGCTAGGTGATTAACATAGGGACTCAATTTTGGCATTCCGTATTCTTTGTAATCAGGATTTTGGTGTAGTGGATTTAGAGCTCTAGATGAACATTCAGTAGTCAAAATGAATAGGGTTGGGGATAATGGATCCCCTTGTTTTACACCCCTTGTTGACTTAAAAATCCATGTGGCTGTCCATTAACTAGTGTGGCTGTCCATTAACTAGTATAGAATACCAGTTACTACAAAATGATTCTATAGACCATGTCTGTCAATCTCTCTCCAAATCCCATTCTTCTCAACACCTTAGTTAAAAATAACCATGATATCCTATCATAGGTCTTTGCCATGTCAAGTTTGATGACAACATTGGCTGGCTTTCCTCTAATTCTGATGGCATGCACCATCTCTTGTACTAATAGAGTATTCTCTACTATACTTCTGTCTTTGACAAATGCTGATTGTTGTGGTGAGATCAATGTTGGTAGAAGATTTACTAATCTTTCATGAATAATTCTGGAAAACTTTTTCCTAATAACATTGCTTAGACTAATAGGTGTCATGTCAGCAAAAGTGTCAAATTCCTTTTTCTTTTGGGATCAACACCAAATTAGTAGAGGTGATATACATGGATAATTCATGGTCACTGAAAAAAGATCTCACCATTGTTGTTATATCCTCAACAATTATTTCCCAGCATGCCTGAAAAAATCTCTCTGTAAAACCATCTGGCCCTCCTAAACTCTTTGGATTCAAACCAAATAATACCACCCTCTTAACGTCATCTTCCTCTCGTATTTCATGAATTTTATCACTTTGTTCTTCTGAAATCATTTAGGGACGTGTTTTAGCATATCAAAATTTGAAGGCATATTTTCCTAGCTGAATTGGTCTATGTAGAACCTGATCGTCTCCCGAGCTATGTCCTCCTCTTTGTCTAACCATAATCCTCAATAATCTTAGATTTTTTTTAGTTGAAATTTTATTCTCATTCCATTGACACGTGCATGGAATAACCTAGTATTTCTATCTCCATCTACAACCACTGCATTCCAGCTTTCTATTTCCAAAACTTCTTTTCTACTTCATAGAATCTTATTAAGTCATCTTGCATCTTCTATAATCGCTCCCTGTTTATGCTAGTAGGATGTTGTTCAAATTTGTCACGACCTAAAGTAGTCCCTAAATGTGACATAGCATACAAGACCCCGAAAGGCCTCATACAAGCCACTTAACATGCATCATACAAGATAATAGCAATTAAGAGTTCAAAAGACAATTCATTATCGAAAGAGTTTACAAAGCATAGCTGAAGTCTACATAAAGTCTCAATCCATCTATCAAAAGAATAGTAAGAACGTTGGGACGTAACCCAATACAAGACAAAGGGTAAAGAAACACCAAAGAAATAACAAGGCAATGTCCTAGAACATATGAGGACTCACCAAGTCTTCAAGTGCCTATATACTGACTAGCCACGAGAAGGATGAGAAGAATCACCAAGCCCTACATTAATAAATCAATGTAGGCAAGAGTATGCATTAGTACAAACATGTACCAAGTATGAAAACTATGCATAAAGTCATGAACTCATACTAAAAAGGGAACATTACCATAACATGCAAAGACCAAGCTAAAACATGAGATAAAAGGGTTAGAAATCGTAAGTCATAAAAAACCATGGTCAATGCAATGCTAACCATATTTAAAACGCTTGTGAAATACCTTGAAAGTCACTTTAGTTCATTATTGTGGGAAATTACCATCAACCGACATGTAAGACCATGTGAGCTATCAACATGGAATCCGGTGTCCTCCCTACACTGATAGGGCCATCAAACTTGCCAAGGTAGGACCATTAACATCTAGCTTACGTGGATCCAATTGCTAATGTCTATCCAGACAATCATCTTATGGTGGCATATTGTTATGGGATAAGAGATTGCTACTAGAAACCCGGCCTCTACTAACGGGTGAGCTTCCATCTGAATATCCTCTCGGTGCTAAGTATAAATCCCACGGAATTAGTCATTTAATCATATTTCATACTTTATCATCATCATTAGTATACATGGATAATCGCCTCTTGTCTATCATTAGAATAGCTCCTTAATCATCGATCCAAGTTTAGTTGAGAAAAACCTTTCAACATGTTAGGAATCCTTTATGTGAGAAAATCCTTTCACATTCATAGTTTGAGTAATATGTGAGAAACCCTTTCACAACTCAAAACAACATCAATTATGCTTCAATCTCAAAGCACGTCTTAAATCATCATGAATTTCATTAATGAACATGCATATATTCATAAAACCATCTTTTGATCATTCACAACTTTATCATGATATTCATAACTTAGAAAACATCAATCATGCATGGGCTCATGTATCCTCATCTCGAAATCATTCAATTCCCATGGGTTAATTGGGATTCAATTTAAATCGTGCAATTCAACTCAATTCATGCTTAGGAAATCATAATTAAAAGCAATTTGATCATAATTGAAAGAACTCACATGATAGAAGAAAACACTAACTTAAATTAAAAATTCTTACTTTGAAAATTAGGGAATTTGGGAAACCTATGGAGGAAAGGACTCCATAGGTGAAAGCTATCAGACCTCAATGTCACAAGCTTGAAATCAATGGAGGATTGAGGAACTTGACTTGAAAACCCTAGGTTTTCCTTCTTCTTCTTCAAGCTTTTCTAGAGAGAGAATTATTAGGTAGAGGAGAGCTTTGGGGGAATGGGTAAAATTAGGCTTTAAAGGTTTATATAGGGTCTAGGTTAAGGGCTAAACCGTCTTAGATTAGGCACTAAACATTTCGGAAAAAGACCAAGAAGCCCTTTAAAAATAACAGTCCGACCCCATCTACGGTTGGACCTACGGTCTGTAAGTCAACCTACTGACCGTCCTGTTCCACCGTAGATAGATTCAGAGAGTTTTTCAACTTTGGACCCCCAATGACGGGTCTCCATGTATGGTCGGTGGTTCTACCTACGATCCGTACATGGCCACTGTAGGTCTGACTTTGGCCCCTGAAGATTTTACTAAACCTGGGTCTTACCTAAGAGGCCTACCTACGGCCCGTACATTAAATGACGGACCGTTCTGGCAAGCCATAAAGAAATACTGATGCTTGACAAAAGTAAGGGAACCTTGGCTAGCCAACCATGGGCCTTACCTATGGATGGTAAGTCAGTCCACGGGCCGTAGGTGGCTCTGTTTGTATTGGCACCAGAATTCCAGAATCCTGCAAACTCTTCTTTTAAAAATCTGAGGTGTTACAATATCTCCCGCTTGCGAACATTCGTCCTTGAATGGGAATCAAGATATCATAGGAATGGTAAGAGCTTAACCTAACAGCCCAACATGAATGCAATCACATAAATGCACATATCCGAGGAGGAAACATCAACTCCAAGCTAAAGCATGTTCAAAACATCATTTCATAAGGTCTATATGCAACATCTACTCAAATGCACATAATCAAGAAGAAATTAGTCAAGCTAGCTCATTTTCTCAAAATTTAGACTTTTCATGAACATGCATAAATGATGAATCATGGAATGACTAAGACACACATGAGACCCAAGGAATGAACCATGAGGAACTAAATACCTCAAACTAGAGTAGGGTCGGAGGAAAAGAGATGAGGATAACGGGACATCATGTCGGCCTCGGCCTCCCAAGTAGCCCCCTCAACCAATTGATTCCTCCAAAGAACCTTTACGGAAGCAATTTCTTTATTCCTTAACTTCCGGACTTGCCGGTCTAGAATCTCAACTAGGACTTCTTCATAAGAGAGGCTATCCTTTATACCAAGATTCTCTAACGACACTATAGATGCCGGATCAACCACACATTTCTTCAATAATGAGACATGGAAAACAGGATTCACCGATGCCAACTGATTTGGTAAATCAAATTCATAAGCTACCTTACCAACATGCCTCAAAATTTGATATGGGCCCACATAACGGGACTAAGGTTCCCTTTGTTTCCAAATCTCATTACACCCTTCATGGGTGAAATTTTCAAGTAGACCCAATCATCAACATCGAATACTAAATATCTCCTTCTAACATTGGCATAGGACTTTTGTCGACTTTGAGCCATTTTCAACCTCTCTTTAATAAGCCGAACTTTCTCCATAGCCTCATGTACCAACTTGGGACCTATCAAATTGACTTCACAAACTTCAAACCAATCTATAGGAGATCTACACCCCCTACCATAGAGAGCTTCAAACAGAGCCATACCAAAACTAGAATGGTAGCTATTATTGTAAGCAAACTCAACAAAGGCAACTGATCATCCCAATTACCCTTGAAATCAATCACACAAGCTCTCAACATATCTTCCAAGGTTTGGATAGTACGCTTCGCTTTCCCATCGGTTTGAGGATGAAAGGTTATACTAAGTTTAACTCGAGTACCAAGCCCCTTTTGGAAATATTTCCAAAACTGAGAGGTGAATTGGGTACCACGATCGAAGATGATGGATTGAGGCACTCCATGCAACTTAACCATTTTCTTCAAGTACAATTTAGCATAGTCCTCCACCGAATAAGAAACCTTCACGGGAATCAAATGAGTCGATTTCGTCATATGATCCACAATAACCCAAATCGAGTCATGTTGTCACTGGGTGCATGGTAAACCAACAATGAAGTTCATATTTTAATCTTCCCACTTCCAAGTAGGAATATCAATATCTTGGGACAAACCTCCCGGCTTTTGATGCTCAACTTTCACTTATTGACAATTAGGACACTTAGCCACAAATTCCACAATGTCTTTCTTCATCCCATTCCACCAATAGACCTCTTGCAAGTCACGGTACATCTTGGTGGCTCCTGGGTGAATGAAATATCTTGAACTATGGGCTTCTGATAAGATTTGTTCCCTCAAGTCATCTATATTGGGAACACACAAACGACCTTGATATCGAAGCCCTCCATCTCCCCCTTGGGAGAAAGCCTCAACAGAAATTTTAAGCACCGCTTCCTTCAATTCCATCAAATTCGGATCAATTCCTTGCTTGACTTGCACATCTGACACAAGAGATGATTCTGAACCATTATGAACCAAAACACCACCTTTGATGGAATCCACCAACAGAACACCCAATCGGGCCAATTTATGAACATCTCGAACCAACTCCTTTTTACCATCTTCTATATGAGCAACACTACCCATTGATAACCGACTATGAGCAACACTACCCGTTGATAACCGACTAAGAGCATCGTCCACCTTATTCGCCTTACCGGGTGATAGAGGACACTCATGTCACAGTCCTTTAACAATTCAAGCCACCTCCTTTGGAGAAGATTTAGATCCTTTTGCTTAAACACATATTGCAAACTCTTGTGGTCGGTAAAAACATCAACATGTACTCCATATAAGTAATGCCTCCAGATCTTTAAGGCAAATACAACCGCCGCTAGCCCTAAGTCATGGGTAAGATAGTTACTTTCATGAATTTTGAGTTGCCTTGAAGCATAGGCAATGACTTTCCCATTTTGCATAAGGACCTATCCTAGCTCTATTCTCTAAGCATCACAATAAACCACAAATCCATCGGATCCTTTCGGTAAGGTCAGCATCGAAGCCAAAGTAAGTCTATCTTTCAACTCTTGGAAACTCTTCTCAGACGCTTCGGACCATATGAAATTAACCTTCTTTTGAGTCAAAGCTGTCAATGGAGAAGAAATCGAAGAAAACCCTTCAACAAACTTCCCATAATAACCACCCAAGCCCAACAAGCTTCGAATATCCGAAGGTGATAGAGTTCTAGGCCAACTTATAACCGCCTTCATCTTCTTTGGATCTACTTCAATACCCTTGCCAAAAATAATGTGACGAAGAAAAGCCACAGATCTCAACCAAAACTCACATTTACTAAACTTTGCAAAGAGTTGTTTGTCCTTGAGGACTTGCAACACAACTCTAAAATGATTGACATGCTCATCCTCACTCCTTGAATAAATCAAAATATCATCAATGAACACAATCACAAACATATGAAGGTATTGTCTAAAGACCCTATTCATCAAGTCCATAAATGCGGCCGGAGCATTTGTCAACCCAAACGACATTACCAAGAACTCATAGTGACCATACCTAGTCTGAAAAGCGGTCTTAGGGATGTCATATTCCTTCACTCTCAGTTGGTGATAGCCCGACCGAAGGTCAATCTTGGAGAAATAACTCGCTCCTTGAAGTTGATCAAACAAGTCATCTATCCTTGGGAGAGGCTATTTATTTTTAATGATGCCTTTATTCAATTGGCGGTATTCAATGCACATTCGAAGTGAACCATTTTTCTTTCAAACAAACAAAACTTGGGCACCCCATGGAGAGATACTCGGTCGGATGAAACCCTTATCCAACAAATCCTTCAATTGGTCCTTTAACTCCTTAAGTTCTGCCGGAGCCATTTGTTAAGGAGAAGTAGTGATAGGTTGCGTATCGGGGAGAAGATCAATGTCGAAGTCTATTTCCCTTTCGGGAGGAACATCGGGTAGATCATCGAGAAATACTTCTGGAAACTCATTAACAACGGGGACCGACTTAAAAGTGGGGGTTTCGGAATCCATATCCCTCACCCTAACAAGATGGTATATGCAACCCTTAGAAATCATCTTTCTAGCTTTAAGACAAGAAACAAACTAACCCTTAGGCATAGAATTTCCCCCTTTCAACTCTAGGATAGGCTCATTTGGAAGTTGAAACTTAACCAATCGGGTCCTACAATCAACAGAAGCATAACAAGAATGCAACGAATCCATCCCAAGGATAACATCAAAATCTAACATATCAAGCTCTACAAGATCAACATGAGTGACTCTACGGGATAAGGAGATAGGACAATTTCTATAGACTCTCTTAGCCACAATAGAATCACCAACAGGAGTAGAGACACAATGAGGATCTAACAACACATCCAGAAGAACATCAAAACTCATAGCCACACATGGCATCACAAAAGATAATGTAGCACCAGGATCAAGCAAAGCATAAACATCAAGATGAAAAACTTTCAACATACCGTTAACCATATCGGGAGAACCTCCTTGCTCATGGCGAGTTTGAAGTGCATAGAATCGGTTTTTCTTGGGAACATTTGAACCCGCACCACTAGGCGGAACTTGCTTACGTTCTCTTCCCTTAGCCGTGAGAGATGGACAATCCCTTATTTTATGGCCGCTCTTACCACAACCGAAGCAACCATCCGTACCGGCTAAGCACTTACCCTCATGATTCTTCCCATACATAGCACAAGTAGTTGACGAAAAACCACCACTATTTCCTCCTTGGGTCTTAGGGTTAGGCACACTATCTTTGTTGAACTTAGGAGGAGCACTGGAAGAACCTTGATCGGAGAACTTTTGTCGGAATCTAGAACAACCATGTCCGCCGGACTTTGAGTGTGAGAAATTACCATCACAAGTCTTGGCCCTCTTTGCCTCCCTAGACCTTTCCTTAAGTTTCTCCTCTTCTATTTGTTGAGCATGAACCATTAGGCGAGAAATGTCCATATCATGGATAAGCATAGCGGTACGACATTCTTTGACTACCAATTTAGACACTCCTGACAGGAACTTGCTCATCCTTGCCCTAGGATCAACAACCATAGTAGGAGCATATCAAGACAATTGTGTGAACTTCAAAGCATGCTCTTTCACACTCATGCTTCCTTGATGAAGATTGATGAATTCGAGCACCCTTGCCTCCCTCATTTCAAGGGGAAAGAACCTGTCAAGATAAGCAACCTTGAACTTTTCCCAATCAAGAGGACCCGCATCAACCGCCCTATCATTCTTCCATTGCTCAAACCACACTTGGGCCACACCCTTAAGTTGATAAGCGGCCAACTCCGCCTTTTCCTCCGGCGTCACACCCATGATTATTAACACCTTGTACACCTCATCAATGAACTCTTGAGGATCTTCCTCAACTTTAGAGCCATGAAACTCCAAAGGATTCATCCTTATGAAGTCCCTCACTCTAGATGCCATCCTACCCACATTTGGGTTCACGGGAGCCACAACCTCCCTATTGGCTTGAGTCGTCATGGCTTGAGCCGACACTTGAAAAGCAACCCTAAACTCTGCATTAGTCACTTTTTCGGCCAAAGGGTCGACCGAAACTTGAGGAGCTTGAGGAGGAGCTTCTTGTTCCACATTTTTTGTCACATTTCTCCTAGAATAAGCTCTTCAAGTGGCCATATCCTAAAACGCATAGGATAGGGATTAGGAGAGAGACCTATAGAGTAAAACTCTATCGCATGACATTAGAATGATGAAAGAAGTGGAATTTCCTAATCATCTTGAAGCTTCTCATTCATCAGTGTGGTGCGCTTCACACCGATGAATAAGACTCTACTCGACGTGGCTTATGAGACATCCTAAGACCTTTCTAAAACCTTGTGCTCTGAATACCAAGTTTGTCACGACAAAAAGTACACCCTAGATGTGACATGGCATACAAGACCCCGAAAGGCCTCATACAATCCACTTAGCATGCATCGTACAAGATAATAGCAATTAAGAGTTCAAAAGACAATTCATTATCGAAAGAGTTTACAAAGCATAGCGGAAGTCTACATAAAGTCTCAGTATTACTTTTCCTTCACTTGATTTTGCAAACTATTATACTTATGTCGTTGTATATTTTACAGACAGTTTGAGTTGTGTATTTACTTTGAGTTTAAATGTTCTAAATTTTCTTTTAAGCCTATTATATCTTGAGTAAGTCTTTCACTAAGTAGTCAGCAAGGCCAAGGTTTCCCTTGGGGACTAGCAATGGTTCTCGAGTGCTGGCCATGTCTAGGGTGTAGGTTTGGGGGGTGATAAACATTGTATTAGAGAATAGAGTTCAACTTTCCTAGGGTGTCTATGAAGCCGTGGCTGTAGGATCTTATTTATGGTTGTGAGGGCTCCACTTCTATAAATGAGGGACTACACACATTTAAGAAAACTTTTGCTTTTAAAAAGAAAGAAAAATGCAAAGAAAAGAATCTGACTGCCGTATATTTTTTGAACAGAATACCTTCCTCTGTAATCTCTGGTCTCTCTCTTTTTGAGAGAAGATTTTCTACCCCGCCTGCCTATGAAGACCCAAGAAATGGTGAAGTACGTGAATCGACTCCCTCTTCTAGTCCAGACCTTTTAACATAAAATAAAGAGGAGAGGAGCTGAAAGCCACTTGACTCTAAGGAGAGGAGCTGAAAGCCACTTGAATCTAAGGTAAAGGTCCACCAGAGAGAGGCTAGTGCTTTCATGAATGAATGCGGTAAGCCCATCAATCTTTTCGTTACATATCGGGGACAGGGAACCAGCCCAGCTAACTCGATTTCCCGAAGAAAAGAGGGGGCGCTCTTCCAATATTGAGCTCTTAGCCCTACCTCTCTTTTTTCAAAAGTATATAGAAATGGGCCCCGGAATCACTTCACTCCAGCTCCTGCTCAGTCTTCTTGCATCTTTCCAGCCTTTCAAATTGACTAAGCGCCAAGCCTACTTGTGAAGAGAGGGGTCGTCGGGCTATTGCAAATGAAGGGTTAGGGTTCTTGCGGGAAAAAGGACAAACCGGGCCCCTAGTGGTCCTTATCTTATCACGCTACACATGGAGACATCTCAAATAGGTAAATTGGTTTGGGAAGACGGGGGAAAAACATCCATCATTTAGGTTTCTGAGGATATAGACTATCTCATTCTTTATTCTATTCTATTTCTAAAAAAAAAAAAGAAGGGTGACTCAACTTCTCAGCTAGAGTTGGTGGTGGGACCTTATTTTTACCCAGGTACATGATGTAAGTCCCCTCGGCCAATCGTCACTCGACAGCTCAAAGCTGACCGGTACAACCCGCGTGCTTGCCTACTCGTCTTTCACCGGCCTATTTGTACCCAGCTACAATCTCTTCCCTTATAAAAGAAAAAAGGGCCCTCGACCAATCCTCAATCGACAACAACTCCGTCCTAGCGAAGTAAAGTCTCTGCCAGGAAGAGCCACATCAGGGAGGATGGCTGCTGAAAGCAGAATTCAATAAAAGCATGATAGCGGAATGGGTTAGAGCTATGTTCAACAAGGCGCATCCACTTCGTCATCTCAGTCTCTTTTTGTGCAAAGAGGTAGAAAAGATTCCGCCCTTCTAGCCTCGAGTAGTGGACAGTGTATCATTGATAGCGGTGCTATTGATCACTACTCTGGTATGAGTACCATTTTCTCTTCACTTAACTTCAGTGACCGAGTTGCGGTCATTTCTGGGGCTCGTGAACTACTATCGTCGGCTTAGAAAGGGGTATTCCGCCATTGCGGCACCCGAAGAAGAACCGTCCTTGGGAGTGGACGGAGAGCTGCCAAAGAGCCTTCGATTGTACAATTTCGTGAAGAGGGCTGGACAATCATACCTTACGTAGTAAACATGCTAATTAAAATCGATTTCTCAATATTAGAATCTAGCTAAGCGGAATCAGAGCTCTTGGGTAAGAAGGCAGGAAGAAGTTCACACCAGGATTGAAGAAGCGGGTTTGATAGAACCAGGGTCAGCGAAAGACGAATACTCTAAATCGTGTTATAGAATTATGCTATAAGAAACTTATTCATACTCGTGCATTTCTCAAATTCATTCGATTACCCCTCATACTAAAGGTAGTCTAACAGTAAAGCCCAAATCATTATCGATGAGTTACTCTTAGGTAAAGTGTTCAATAAGTAAAGAGATTGCATAGAGCTTGAGAGAAGCCCGTTAATGTGCCTTAAGTGTATTGATTCGAAAGAGTGCACTCTTATTCATATGAATCGTGCGTTTGAGCTAAAAGCAAGATGTTCTATCAGATTCTTTCTTCCAAACCTTATTTCAGGTAGTACCTTTTAAGAGGGAAGTATGTTCTAGAATGCTTAAGTAGTATTTTCACCCGAAAGATAGTATGAGTTGTGATGTTATGAACTAGTAGTAGTAAAACTGGCAAGAGTTAGAAGTATGCATTTAGAAGTGTAGTAACCTTTGAAATGGAGATAGTTATTGAGTAGAGTATGTAAGTTGTAGCCACGTAACCAGTAAGTAATTAATGAGGAGTTTTCCCTTATGTGTAGACTAAGGAGTAATAATGTGGTGTTGATTTCATGGTAGAAGGTAGATGAATGGTTATTCATTAGGATGAGTTAGAGTATACTTTAACTAGAAATTAGTTTATGCTGATGTGTAGTTGTGTTAGTGAAGACCAAGTACATGTGTGGAATAGAAGGACAAAGTAGCCATGAGGTGATAGATCTAAGTAAGGCTTATGATTTTGAAAAGAGAACCGCATGATATTCATAGGGTTATAGAACTTATTAGGCAATAATGTATAGTGATTGGGTAAATAGTATTTAGGTTGTGAAATGAAAGGTGACGATAAATTGTAACTGTAACACCTTCGAAGTTTCTAAGCCAAGATCAGACCTTGGAAAGTTAGAATGGTAGATATCAATAGAAAATGAGCTTGTACGGACTCATTCACGGACCGTGAAAGGAATCATGGGTCATGAAGGGATCCGTAGACTAGAATTTGAGATTTGGGAAATTTAGAAGAAAGTTCCACGGACTCATTTACGGATCATGAAACATTTCACTAGCCGTTTATGGATCCATAAATCCGAACCTCACAATTTAGAAATTTTAGCCTTGTAAAGGCATTTGTACGACCCTTGAACTAATACACAAACCATATAGGCTTCCGTAAAAGTCCATCTTAAGAACCTAGGTCTCTTTCCCTTTTATGGACACATTCACGGACCGTGAAGGGTTGTACGATCCGTGAAAGGAAATGACGGGCATTTTAAATATAGTTCAAGTTTCCTCCGGTTAGGTTGATATGAACTTAGAAGGACGGTATTAGTAGGCTAAAAAGGAGTAGTCGGACTATTAAGAGTTAGATTAAGTGGTATAAGCCAATGTGAAGAGGTTAAGAGAAGCATCTCAGAAAGAATCCCTAGAAGGAATCTAATTATTTGCACACAGAGAGTTCCGTAACCATGAGAGTAGCATTTCTCGAGTATTAGAGTAAATCAAATCTAGACTAGTTTATAAAAGGTGGAATAGATCCTTAACTTCAAAGTATCGGCTCCAGACCTAAGGGAGAGATAATAAGATGAGAAACCAAGTCAAGTGTTAAGAATCAAATAGTGATGTGTTCATAAAGAGTTATAGTGTTATGCAAATTCATTCATACTCTAGCGTATTCCTCAAAGTTCAGTCGTTACAACACCCGGTTGATGCCTCTAATATCATAATTGTGCTCATGAGCTATGCTTATACACTTCAGAAAGATTTACATGTAAGCTTAATTCCCAGAATGAGGGGCAAAGCCTTTAGCCCATTAATGTCAATTTTACTCCATAAAGTTATGAATATTAGCCTCGTGATATGAATCTATTCATAGAAGCATTCATGTCTCATAGTATGCTCAGTCTCATGATTTACCCTTAATGGCTAGCAAAATAATGTTATGTCATGCATATTCTTATATAAAATTTCTTGAATGAATTGTGCTTATGATCTTCACTCTAAGCTCTCTCAGTGATCCTTTTTTCAGTTCTGATAGTGATGTTGATGATAGTGGTTGAGTAATGATAGATGGGAGAGAGTTGATGCTTCTATTGTGATTCTTAGAAAGTTCATGTTATGACCTATAATCTTGAAATCTTATTGAGAATTTATGCCAAGCGTGCTCTAGGAAAGTTCATAAGTCAGAAAGATAGTAAGAGTAATTCCTTTCCCTTCCATTCTCAGTTTAACAATCATTTGAGGACGAATGATCCCAAGGGTGAGATATTGTAACACCCCAAAAATTTCTAAGTTAAGACTCGAACCATTCTTCATTTACATATAAGGTCGTGTCGGGTGATTCTTAAATTTCTCATATGTGTAAAAGTCAATTCTTTAGTGTGGGAATGGATTTGGATATGAATTAAGGTCAGAAGAACCCCCTAGAAAAGAGTTGAGTTGAAAGTTTTGTTACCGATTAAGTTTCGACATAAGATTCTACTAGAGGAACCTTCAAACAATCATATATCTCAGCATATAATAAATTACGTTGCCCATGACCTATCAAATTAAAAGTCTTTGAGTCCTCTTTCAAATGCCACAAAGTTTGCCTCTTTTCAAGTTTTGAATAAAACGTTATGCCCATTTTAGTGAAGACCGATCAGGCAATCAAAGTTCTACAAAAGACAATACGGCCGGTGGATTGTTCCATGGACCGTAGAGCCATCTGTGAAGGCTTGCTGCACGTCATTTTCAGCAACTTTTTGCATCCTTTCTAGGGATTTTTTGGTCCTTTCCCAAGCTTTTTAACCCTATTCTAAGTCATTTTTGAGTGTTTTAATTGATTATATCATTCAACTAACTAGTTTTCATCTCAAAATCATCAATCTAAACATTCAAGTATTTATAAATCCTCTTAAAACACCCCTAGGGTTCCTCTTCTCCAACAAGAACCCTAAAACCTTCAAGTAAAAAATTCAAGATACTAAGAGAATCCTTCCACCCAAGGTTTTTCCAAGTTCATCCACTCTAAGAACTTCATAAAAGAGTTTCTTCTCTCAAGATCAAGCCCCAAGAATTCAAACTCAAGTTAAATCAAGTCTCCACCAAAGTTTCTGTTCTAAAAATTTCATAATCAGGTATATAAGGCTATCATAGTATTGGATTAGGTCGTCCTCACGCCCTACATATACTTTCAAATAAATAAAAGAGTAATCTAGAGTTCTATTCTTAGATTTGAGTATTGTTGAGATGAGTTGAGGTTGAGTTATGAGTTCTTGAGTTCCTGATTATTGAATTTCTATTCCTCGTTACTGAATTGTTGTATATTGTACGTTGAAATTTATTGAGTTGATTGTTCATGTCTATTCTTCAGCATGAACCCTATTCCTAAGTGTTCATTGAGTTCTTATTGAGAATCTTTTAAACAAACGTAATTTTATTAAACTGAGTTCTGAGAAAACAAAATGGAGTCTTGAGAAAGAGTTTGAAAAATGATTTGAGAAAGAGTATAAGAGAACTAAGTAGTCCCAAATGTATCATTTTATTACATTGAGAAGAAAACTATGATTCATGATTAGTATGATAGTCGAGTAAGCCATCATTGTGTTGACAGTATGACATCTAGATATGCCCTCAATGTTTATGCAGTATGACTTCTCGAGTCATCAATGATCAGATCACAATAAACATTTGTTTTAAACTATTTTTTTGAGAAAGTAAAGCAGAGTTTGAGTAGAATTTAAAGAGAATTTTTGAGTAAAGTTTAAGGGAACTAATTGATTCCCTAATATATTACATTTACATTGAGAAAGAAACTTTTATTTCTAAATGACTTTATGAGTTCAAGATAAATCAGAGCATTACCTCCTTTAAGAGGTATTTTGAGTAATTACCTCAAAATAGAGAAAGAGTATGTTTTATACATTTGAGCATGAGTATATATTTATTGGAAGTAGTATTGAGCACCGATATGAGAATGAGTTCAGACAACCAAAATCCTCATAAATCATGTCTACCAACATCGGTAAAAGATCATACTTTTTAGATGAATCCTTATTGCTAAGTGGATCCACTTAGTTGAGAGGTTCTATACCCTGACACGGTATATGACAGTTCTGGCAGTGTGAGCGAGACATTATATCATCACATAGCTCATAGTGATGCTCGTCGGTTAAAGAATCTCCCAAATAAGTGTAAAGAGTATTTTTTTCTATTTTTTCATACATCTTTTATTTATGAAGCTTTAAATATTTCCATCTTTTCTATTGCTTTGTATTGAGTTGAATTGAGGTAAGTATTCTTTAAACCTTATCAGTTCAGTTATTTATTCATCCAGCTACATTCAATATACTTATGTCATACGACCTGCATCTTTATATGATGCAGATGCAGGTGTTCAGGATCATCAACAAGCACTTCATTGAGATCACTTTCCTCTTCAGATAGCTTGGGTGAGACTCCATGCATTTCGAGGGACTTCACATTTGTTTTCTAGTTAGTTGTCTTGAGATGTCGTGGGTCTTGTCTCGACATCCATCTTGAGTAATAGAGGCTTCATAGATAGATATAGTTGAGGAGTCTCTGAATATTTACTTTTCCTTTAGATGTTTTTACAAACTATTATATTTATGTCATTGAGTATTTTATAGACAGTTTGAGTTCAGTATTCACTTTGAGTTTAAATGTTCTAAATTTTGTTTATAAGCTTATTATTCCTTGAGTAAGTCTTCTGCTAAATAGTCAGTCAGGCCAAAGGTTCACTTGGGCACTAGTAATGGTTCTCGAGTGCAGACCACGTCTAGGGTGTAGGCTCAGGGTATTACAACTATGCTAATTGTTTTTCTTCAAAAATTAGGGGTGCAGTAAGTTTAATTATAGTGCTAACTGCTAACAACCATTTCTAAAATTAGGGGTGAAGTAAATTGTAAACATAACATTAATGGGAGGAAACCAAAATTGTGTTGTAGGTAAAAAAATTTCCTCTTAAGAATTTGTTTATAAAGAAATGGTTTTGAAAGCTAAATATAAGTACGTGAGATTGAGATTGTTTGTTCTTCTACATACTTGAATTTATGAAAGAAGATTTATTTTTTATCTTGCTTTCATCATAATGTTAAATTTGTACCTACCGAAAGGATTTGAGACCATATTAGGATTGTCCTATTGTAGGATCTATTAAAAAACAACCCTTCAAGGCCACAATTTATCTAATGCGACGAGTAATTGTTGGGTTTTAAAAGACGTGAATGAAAAATGAAGAGTTAAAACTTTTATAAAGAGTTTTGACTTTTTTGAAGAGTTGTGACTTTTATGAAAAGTTGTGACTTTTGTGAAGAGTTGAGACTTTTATAAAAAGTTGTGACTTTTCTGTAAGGCTGTGACTTTTTTGAAGGCTTGTGACTTTTTTGAAGGCTTGTGACTTTTTCAAAGGGTTGTGACCTTTTCGATAAGGTACAATAAGCACATGTTCACACTACCCTCTGTTGTCTATAACTAGAGGGGTTTCTTCTTATTTTTCATTTACGAATAACGACTTTCTGGACTTCTTCTTTTTCTACTAAATTTAGCATTCTAAGTGTACTTTATTGTTGTTGAGTGGTTTGCTGACACCACAGTTTTAGGTACCGATACACCGGTAAGTAAGATCGTTTTATCTTGAGAGGATATATTCCATTAACCTCGGATACTTGGGGGAAGAATATCCTTAAGCATTCTGTGCATTCATTGGACTCGATTTTCTTCTTTGATAAAAATATTTGGTTTATTATTTATAATCTGTTTAAGATTCTATTTTCTTTACAGGTTTTAAGTTTCTTGCTTTGAAAAAACTCTTTAAACTAAGTATCTTAGTAATATAGGTTGAACAATAGTAATAATTTCACGCCAAATGTGGCTGGGTACTTTAGGTGTTTATATCAAGCATGCTGAACAATAAACAAACATTCTGCTGGTCAGCTTTGATGTTTATTATCTGTTTTTGTTTTTTCCTTTGGGGGAGAGTGTTCTTGTAGCTCATGCTGAAAGGTCTTACATTATCTTCATCTGAAGCATAACTGTCTTCTTTTCCTTGGGAGTATGCCCAACTTTTGGCTTTTCTCTTTCTCAAATAGTTATTTTATATCCAAAAATGGTTTTCTTTCCGATATGGAATTCTGACATTTCTTCTTTATTTTTTAGCCAAAAAAAGATGGTTTCATCGTTATCAATAGAGTTAGAGTTTTCCAGCTAAATGTCAGTCAGGTTGGGGAGAGTCGTGCACTTGTTGTATATAATGGGAGTGCATCTAGAATCAATGAAATTGGGCTTCAACTTTATCCAGTTTCTGAGTATGGCTCTAGCGAAGGTTTACCGTATGCTCCTGTAGATTGGCCAAGTGCTAGTAATAAGTGGGGTTGGCGGGCAAGAAAAAGAGCTACATGTTTAGGCACCTTTAAGAATAGATATTTATATCTTTCGAAGAGTTTTCAGGCTCCGAAAATTGGAAATAAAAATGATTTTTGAAGTAAGATTTAAGTTAAAAAGTATCTCAAGTCGGAGTACCCTGGTATGTATATCAACCAATTCTTTGCCTCATTCAATTGGTTGATTCCTTCGAAGTAGTTGCCAAACTCAAAAAGTTAGCTTCGACAAGGCTCTTTGGTATATAAGATGTAGAGATTTATTCTGTTGCTTGCATCAATTTTAAAAAAAGAACTTACCACATCTTTTTATTGACCTGATGCCAAATTTGTTTTCCTTTTATTTAGATATTGATTTTGATTCAGATATGAAAGAGAGGACTACATCTTTAGGGACGGAAATGCAGCCTTTACTGTCTGATTCTCCTATCAGAGTCATTACTTGTAAGGCTGGTAACAAAATTTGAAGAAGTTTGGTAATCCCTAAAGCTGAGTTTGGTAAACCTGAAGCTGTAACTGCTCTTACATTCTTCAGGCATGCTTGGATTTCGTTCTAATTTGGATGTTGTTTTTACTGTTCTTCCTCTTCCTCTTGTAGCAACTTTCTTCTCTCCCAGACGGAGAAGCTAATTACTACAAGGGAGTTGGATTAGCTAGAGCAAGTGGTGGTGGAATACCTACCTTTCCTATTCGTGATCCACTTCCATCAGCTCGTGGGCCAGAGCTAGCAGCAAATGCAAGAGCTATGGTATTTATGTTGAGGCATGAAACACTATCTTAAAAACAGAGGTAGTATGTAAATATGAAAATGGTGGATTTTACTTATCATTTCCCACGACTTCCCGAGCCACTAAACCTTGGACCTGGAAACTTTGAGAACTGCAACCTCAAGTAGGCAGAATCATGGTCATGTTCATCCACTTTGTAACATGGAAAAATTTCATTAAAAGTCACTAACAGAAGTTGGACAATGGATTATTATCATTGAGAAAAAAATCACCTTGCAATGCACTCAAAGCTGTAGCTACACATGATAGATCTAACAGTATCGTGGTGGAGATACTCTTATCCTTGGCTTTGCGGATTTCATAGATCCACCATGTACAACTACTGATTTGAGTGCATTGCGAGATGATTTTTTTCTCAATGATAAGAATCCACTATCAAACTTCTGTTAATGACTTATAAAGAATTTTTTTAGGTTACTAAATGGATGAACATCACCATGATTCTGCCTACTTGAGGTTGCAGTTCTCAAAGTTTCCAGGTCTGAGGTTTGGTGGCTCAGGAAGTCGTGGGAGCGATAAATAACATCCACCGACTTCTTATTTACATACTACCTCAGTTTTTAAGGTAGTGTTTCATGAAGCCTTGACATAAATACCATAGTTATTCCATTTGGTGCTAGCTCTGGCGCACGAGCTGATGGAAGTGGATCACGAACATGAAGGGTAGGTATACCACCACCACCTACTCTATCTAATCCAACTCCCTTGTAGTTATAATCTTCCTCATCTGGAAGAGAAGAAAGTTGCTACAAGAGGAGAGGAAGAACAATAAAAACAAAATCCTAATTAGCAAGAAATACAAGCATGCCTGAGGAATGTAAGAGCAGTGTCAACCTTTTTTGGAGACCATGCTTTGTGATATTTGATGCAATGAGCCTAGTTTTTACTGAGACGGTTGATGTATCCTTTGCTGTAAACTTATCTGTTTGGACTATGATGAGTACAATTACATTCGATGTTAAGGAACAGTAGATGGCTACATATGTGGACATGTTTCCCATCTAGATTATGTATACATCCCTATTTTTGCAAATAAGATGAAACATCGTAGTAACTCAAAAAAATAATTAATTCAATTTAGTTAAATTAAATTTAAAAGAACTTTACGAAAAAGATTTAAGGAGTCGCGACCTAATTTTAGGAACAACTTATAATACCAGTTACTTAATTATATAACAAAAAATAATCTATGAAACCAATAAATTCTAGGTAAGGGTTTAAGTGATTCTGAAGGGAAGGTATTAGCACCCTTCAAAATCCACAACTGTGGATCCCGACTAAATTCAATTTTACAAATTGAGGAGGAGACAAAATAATGTACAAGTATAATAAACAAGAAATATACACAAAGAATAAAATAAAGCAATAATATGAGAAATGGCATAATACTTGCCTAACGTTAATAGTACACATAATAATGAATCAAGAATATCATTCAAACTCCATTGGGATAGCTTCCTCGGAAAGCAACTCTGAGTACCTGTAAAGACACATAGTAAAAGTGTTAGTCTTGGATAAATATTAACTAAAGTAACTAAAAGGATAATAACTCAAAATAAAATCCGTCTTAGTAACATTGGAGGCTTTGGAAATCAACAGTAATTTCTTTATCGGTCCAATTTAACTTGTAATGTATATAAACATAAACTAAATTTCCGTCTTTAATAATTGGGAGGCCTCGAAAACCGACGAAGAGATTTTTTCATTGACCATTTTTATAGTATTTTCAAATACAAAATCATATAAAATTTAAAAAGATAAAAAAAACATGCAATCACTAGCAAACATTAAAAAAAATGACTCACGGTAAAATGCACTAAATCAAAGTGTAAAAAGATTGTTAATAAAATACAGCAACAACTAAAAAATAATGAGGAAATTTACATAACTGAAACAATACACACATTTTTTGAGAATGAAACATGGCAGTATGATAATAATTAATTTTTAAAACTAGACAAAGTAATAAAACAAAATCAAATAATAGCATTGATACATATTTAGTAGAAAACTTAAACACAGTTAACTAAAAAATATAATAATAGTTCAAAATAACAACAAAAGTTACTATGTCAGTGGTGAATGACATAATAATTAATGGAAAGAGAAACTGTGCAGAACGACCTACTAACAGCAGTAATCAGTCATACGACAAAACAAGAAGAATGAAACAACATTTGTAATAGAACGAGTAAAATCAAGGCACCCCAACCTTTATGGAGTTTATTGGAGAAACACCAGGCTGAAGTGCAAACTTAGCAACAAAAATAATATAAAACAAAGCAAAATAGAGATACAAAGACGCCTTAATCAATTCTTTTATGTTCACTAACACTTCAAGACATTAGAGCAATGTTCCAAGAGAAGAAAAGCTAGGATTCAAGCATTCTTCAAGTTTCTTCGATTTCACCGAAGAACTTCGTTCTTCTAGGTATGTAAGGCTATCATAGTGTTGGACTAGTTCATCCTCACGCCCTACATCTACTTTCAAATCAGTGAAAGAGTAATCTAGAGTTCTATCCTTAGATTTCAAATACTTGAGATGAGTTGATATTGAGTTCTAAATGCTTGAGTTGTTGATTTATTGAATTCCTATCTCTAATCATTGAATTGTCATATAGTGTGTATTTTGATTATTGAGTTGATTGTTAATGACTATTTTTCAGCATGAACCCTATTCTTGAGCATTTAGTGAATTCTTATTAAGAATATTTTAAACAAAACGTTATTGTTTAAACTGAGTTTTGAGGAAGTAAAGAGCAATTTGAGAAAGAGTATAAGGGAAGTAAGTATTTCCCAAATATTTCATTTTTACATGAAGAAAAAGAGTAGACTTTTTTAGAGAAAAGTTAAAAGAGTTTTCAGAAAGATTAAGTACAGAGCAATTACCTTTTCAAGAGGCCCTTTTTTGTGTAATTATCTCAACCCATAATGTATTTTACATTAAGCAAAGAGTAACCTTGTTTTCTAAATGAACAATGAGTTTAGAGACATTTCAGAGCAGTTACCTCTTTTAAGAGGATAGTTTGAGCAATTAACTCAAACTAGATATTTCAAATGTACTGATGTCATTCGACCTGCATCTTTTATGATGCAGATACAAGTGTTTAGGATCATCAACAGACGTTTCGTTGTGATCACTTTGTACTTCAGATAGATTTGGTGAGCCTCCTTTCTTTTCAGAGGATTTCACATTTATTTTCGGTCATTGTTGAGTTGTCATGGGTCTTGTCCCGACATCTATCCTAGTATTTGAGGCTTCATAGATAGTTAGAGTTGATGAGTCTCTCAGTATGCTTCTTTCTATTTTGAGATCTTGAGAACTATTACTTATACTTTATTAAGTATTTCCAGACATTTAATTGAGTTGAGTTTAATTGAGACTATTGATTTAATTATATATTCAAAGCTTCTTTATGCTAGAGTAAGTCTTCCGCTAAATAGTCAGCCAGGCAAAGGGTTCACTTGGGGATCAGAAATGGTTTTTGAGGGCCGGCCACATCAAGGGTGTAGGCTCGGGGTGTGACAAACTTGGTATCAATGCACAGAGTTCAAGAGTCCTAGGGTGTCTATGAAGCCGTGTCTATAGATTCCTTCTTATCTGTGTGAAGTGTGCCACATCTATAATTAGGAGGCTACGACCTTTAGGAAAATTTCACTTTCTTCTTACTCCTATTCCTCTGATAGAGTTCAACTCTATAAAAGTTTCCTCTAACTCGTGCTTATGCGTGTCCTTTTAGTTCATGCCATCATGAAGAGCTATTCGAGGATGTCCTGCTAGGAGGAATTCTAACCCTCAAGGTCAAGAAGCTCCCAATGCATTAAAAGTGCAACCCCCTCAGTTAGATGTCACCAATATTTAGTTCAGAAATGCTATTCAGATGCTAACTCAGGTTATGCTAAACCAAGCTGGTCAACCAGGACCGAGTCATCAACATATAACTGATACATCTAAAATCCGTAAGTTCTTGAGAATGAATCCTCCAGAGTTCACTGGGTCAAAGGTCACTGAGGATTCTGAGAACTTCGTGGAAGATCTTTAGAAAGTGTTTAAGGTCATGCGTATTCCTGATACAGAGCATGTGGAGTTAGCCTCATATCAGCTCAAAGGTGTTGCTAGGATATGATATGATTAGTGGAAGAAGAATAGGGTAGAATAAGCACCACGTTTGAGTTGGGCCGTGTTTGAAGATGCCTTTTTGGGGCGCTTCTTTCCCCGAGAGCTAAGGGAAGCAAAGGTAAAAGAATTTCTTAATCTGAAGCAGGAGTCTATGAGTGTGCAAGAGTACAGCCTCAAGTTCACTCAGCTATCCCCCTACGCTCTAGAGATGGTGGCTGATATGAGAAGAAGAATGAGTTTGTTTGTGTCTGGGCTATCCCATTTATCTAATAAAGAGGGGAGAGCATCTCTGTTGATAGGGGATATGTACATATCTAGGCTTATTATTCATGTACAATAGGTAGAGGAGGACAAGTTAAAGGATAGAGAGGATTTTTGCAACATGAGGTCCAAGAAAATAAGTAATGAGACTGGCCAGCAAAAGACCGGGAATGGGCATCGGTCATCTTTTTAGCCGAGGTCATCCGGACCTACTCTATCTTCAGCTAGTGTACCTGCACCAAGAAACATGAATGATCACAGAAATCAGAGTTCTCAGAATTTCAGAGCTCAGGGTACTCAGTCTTAGGGTAGTGTGGCACAGGGGTTTCAGGGCCCACCTTAAGCTAAGTGTAGTAGGACCCATCCAGGAGAGTGTCATGATGGTTTCAATGGTTGTTTCAAGTGTTGTCAGACATGTAATTTCATGAGAGAATGCCCTAAGAAGACGCAGGTAATGGGGGCAATAAAGCCTAATCTTCTTTAGTAGTTCCAATAAATAGAAATACCCAGAGCAGAGCTACTTCAGGAACAGGTGTAGGTACGAACCATCTGTATGCTATAGCTAGTAGCTAGGAACAGTAGAACTCACCAAATGTTGTCACTGGTTTGCTTAAAGTCTTTACTTTTGATGTTTATGCCTTATTTAATCAAGGTGCGAGTTTGTCTTTTGTGACTCCTTATGTAGCCATGAATATGCATTTCACCCCAACAACTTCTTGAGCCCTTCCGTGTTCCACATCTGTTTGTAATTCTATTCTAGCAGAAACAATCTATCGTGATTGTACCATCTTTGTCAACCGCAAGGACACCATGGGTGACTTAGTTGAGATAGATATGGTGGACTTTGATATTATTCTAGGTATGGACTGGCTTAATGCTTGTTGTGCCTCAGTTGATTGCAGAACTCGAGTAGTCAAGTTTCAATTTCCTAATGAGCCAGTTTTAGAGTGGAGGAATAGTTCAGTAGTGTCTAAAGGTCGTTTTATTTCATACCTTAAGGCTAGAAAGTTAGTTTCTAAGGGGTGCATCTATCACTTAGTCCGAGTTAATGACTCTAGTGTTGAGACACTACCTATTCGGTCAGTTCTAGTTGAGAGTGAGTTTCAAGAGGTCTTTCCAGACGATCTTCCTGGAGTGCCTCTTGAGAGAGAAACAGACTTCGAAATAGATATTCTTCCCGATACTCAACCCATTTCTGTTCTGCCATATAGAATGGCTCCAGCTGAGTTGCAAGAGTTAAAAGAGCAGTTGATAGATCTTCTTGATAAGGGTTTCATCTGACCAAGTTTCTCACCTTAGGGCACTCCGGTCTTATTCATGAGAAAGAAAGATGGTTCCCCTAGGATGTGTATCGATCACCGCCAGTTGAACAAGGTCACCTTAAAGAATAAGTATCCCTTTCTGAGAATTGATGACCTTTTCGACAAACTTCAGGGTGCTACTTATTTCTCTAAGACTTACCTCTGATCTGGCTATCATCAGTTGAAAGTGAGAGAATGTGGCATCCTGAAGAGAGCATTCAGGACACGTTATTGTAATTATGAGTTCTTTGTTATGTCCTTTTGTTTGACTAATGCTCCTACAACATTCAATGGATCTTATGAACAGAGTATTTAAGCAATATCTCGGCATGTTTGTTATCATATTTATTGATGACATAATGATATATTCAAAGAATGAGGAGGACCATGCTAGTCAACTCATAATAGTCCTCCAAACTCTCAAATATCGAGAGTTATATGCTAAGTTTTCTAAGTGTAAGTTCTGGCTTGTGTACGTGAAATTCTTAGGCCACTTGTGTCTAGCAAAGGATTTTGAGTTGACACTCAGAAGATTCAAACAGTGCAGTATTGGCCCAGACCCACGTCTCCAATTGACATAGGAGTTTCTTGGGATTGGTTGGTTACTACAGAAGGTTTGTCGAGGGGTTTTCATCTATTTCGTCCCCATTAACTAAGTTGAATAAGAAAATAGCTAAGTTTCTATGGTCTGAAGCTTGTGAGAAAAGCTTTTAGGAATTGAAAACTTGGTTAACCACTGCTCCAGTGTTGACCCTATCAGAGGGTACAAAGGGTTTTGTTGTTTATTGTGATGCGTCCAGAGTTGGACTTCGTTGTGTATTGATGCAGAATGGTAAGGTTATAGACTATACCTCCAGACAACTTAAGATTCACCAAAAGAACTACTCGACTTATGATCTTGAGTTGGCAGCAGTAGTTTTTGCTTTGAAGATATGGTGCCACTATCTCTATGGCATTCACGTGGACGTGTTCACTGACCAAAAGAGTCTCCAGTATATTTTTAGTCAGGAGGAGCTAAATATTCGATAAAGAAGATGGCTGGAACTACTCAATAATTATGATATGAGTATTGTGTACTATCCAGGTAAGGCTAATGTTGTTGCTGATGCCTTGAGCAGGTTGTCCATGGGGATTACTACTCATTTCGAGGAAGGTAAGAAAGAGTTGGCTAAGGAAGTTCACAAACTTGCATGTCTGGGAGTTTGTTTGTTAGATTCCAGTGAAGGTGGAGTAGTTGTGATGAATGGGGCTGAATCCTCATTAGTGTCAGAAGTGAAGGAGAAACAGGACAAGGATCCTATTTTACTTGAGTTAAAGGTAAATATGCATAAGCAGAAAGTGATGGTCTTTGCAAAAGGGGGAGATGGTCTGTTGAGGTATCAAGGTAAACTATGTGTTCCGACTGCATGGAGTTCCCTTGTCCATCATTTTAGATAGAGGTGCACAGTTTACCACACAATTTTTGAAGTCATTTCAGAAAGGCTTGGGTTCGAAGGTGAACCTTAGTACAACTTTTCATCCTCAGACCAATGGTCAAGCAGAGTGCACAATTCAAACCTTAGAGGACATGTTGAGAGCTTGCGTTTTGGATTTCATAGGTAATTGGTATGACCACCTGCCTCTCATTAAGTTTGCATACAATAATAGTTACCATTCCAGCATTCAGATGGCTCTGTGTGAGGCTCTATATGGGTGGAGGTGTAGATCTCCTTTTGGCTGGTTTGAGATTGGCAAAGCTGAGTTGATAGGACCAGATTTGGTTCATCAAACCATGGAGAAGGTGGAGACAATTCAGGAGAGGTTGAAAATAGCACAGTCATTTGAAATCCTATATTGATGTTAGAAGAAGAGATTTGGAGTTTGATGTTGCTGATTGGGTATATCTAAAAGTTTCACCCATGAAGGATGTTATGTGGTTTGGTAAGAAAGGAAAGCTCAGTCCACGATACATTGGTCTTTATAGGTTATCCAAGAGGGTTAGTAATGTAGCTTATGAGTTGGAGCTACCATCCGAGTTAGCAGCAGTTCATCCAATGTTTCATATTTCTATGCTAAAGAAGTGCTTGGGTGATCCGGCACTTATTGTGGCTACTGAGAGTATTAGAGTAAAAGACAATCTGTCCTATGAGGAGATTTCAGTTTAGATCCTTGATCGGTAGGTTCGCAATTTGAGAACCAAAGAGGATGCATTAGTCAAAGTCTTGTGGAGGAACCAATTTGTTGAGGAAGCTACTTTTGAGGCCGAGGAGGATATGAAGCAGAGATACCCTCACCACTTTTCCTATGAATCAATTCCAAACCAAGGTACTAACTCTTTGTAAAGTACACTAGAATGTTAATATGTTGAAGTTTATGCTATTTGCATGTTTTTGTACTTTTTATGGGTTGTTAGACACTTTCCCACCCCTTTCATGCATAGTTTGGCCTCATTCGAGGGAGAATGTTCCCAAAGGGAAGATATTGTAACACCACGGGCTTCAAGAAATGGTTAAAAGGTATAACGAGCAAGTTCACGAACCCAAAATGGACCATGGACACATAATGAGACCTTAGACGGCCCATTAAGGGGACCACGGCCCGTCTTGCGCATCGTGAAGGACTGCCTAAGGCAGCCAAGGTGAAGGTCACCTAGTCGAGCCACTAAACATCCCATGGTGACTTGTGCGGTCCGTTTAGTGCTCCGTACAAGTCACCCATCATATTTTGAGTTTTAGGTCAATTTTAAATGATCATATCTCTTAGCACAAAATGCATTAGGTGGCCCATGAACTATCAAATTTAAGGTCTTTGAGTCATCTTTCCAACTCCACTAAGTTTGACTCATTTCAAGTTCGGAGTAAAAGGTTATGCCCATTTTAGTGAAGCCCTGTCGAGCAGGTGCAACTATACGACCCACTAGACGGACCGTGAAGCATTAATCTACCCGTGAAGCATTAAACGGCCCGTGAAACTTGTCGTTTTGGGCACCTTTTTAGTTTTAAAAGTTGGGATCATTTTGGTCTTCCCCCTATGCGTTTGGTACTTAAACGACGTTGTTTTAACCCCTATTCTAAGCCTAAACTACGTCGTTTAACACCAAATTAAGGGCTTAGAAAGTGTTAATCAATTATTTTACGTTCATTAACACTTCAAGACATTACAGCAAGGTTCCAAGAGGAAAATATTTAGGGTTCAAGCATTCTTCAAGTTTCTTCGATTTCACCAAAGAACTTCGTTCTTCAAGGTATGTAAGGCTATCATAGTGTTGGACTAGTTCATCCTCATGCCCTACATCTACTTTCAAATTAGTAAAAGAGTAATCTAGGGTTCCATCCTTAGATTTCAGTATTCTTGCGATGAGTTGATATTGGGCTCTAAATTCTTGAGCTGTCGATTAATTGAATTCCTATCTTTAATCATTGAATTGTCATGCATTGTGTATTGTGATTATTAATTTGATTATTCATGACTATTTTTCAGCATGAACTATATTCTTGAGTATTCAGTGAATTCTTATTAAGAATCTTTTAAACAAAACATTATTGTTTAAACTGAGTTTTGATGAAGTAAAGTGCAGTTTGAGAAAGAGTACAAGGAAACTCAGTATTTCCGAAATGTTTCATTTTTACATGAAAAAAAAGTAGACTTTTTTTGAGAAAAGTTAAAAGAGTTTTCAAAAAGATTAAGTACAGAGAAGTTCCCTTTTCAAAAGGCCCCTTTTTGAGTAACTATCTCAACCCAGAATGTATTTTTACATTAAGTAAAGAAAAACCTTGTTTTTTTAATGAACAAAGAGTTTCAAAAACATTTCAGAGAAGTTACCTCTTTTAAGAGAATAGTTTGAGCAATTATCTCAAACCAGAGAAAGAGTAATGTTTTTACACATTTGAGCAACAATATGTATATTATTGAGAGTAGTATTGAACATCGATACGGGAGAGAGTTCAAACAACTCACAACTCCCATAAATCATGTCTTGCAAACATGGGTAGGGTCATACTTTTTAGATGAATCCTTAGTGCCTTCTGACAGAGCATAGTGGATCTACTTAGTTGAGGTGTTCTAAATCCCGACACAATATAGGACAATTCTCGCAGCGTGGAGAAGGCGTTGTATCACCACTTCACTCATAGTGATGGTTGTCAGTTAGAGAATCTCCCAACAGAGTTAAAGTGTATTTTTACATATCACTTATTATGTTGAAGTTCAGAGATGAGAATGATTTTGTTAAGTTAAATGATTTCATTCCTTTAATTTTTTACATTCGGTTGAGTTTATGTCATACCTATTGCAGTCCCTTCTTTCAGTTATTTCACTTCGGCTATATTACATACTCGTACATTCAAATGTATTGATGTCATTTGAGTAGCATCTTTTATGATGCAGATACAGGTGTTCGGATCATCAACATGCATTTCATTGAGATCACTTTGCGCTTCAGATAGCTTTGGTGAGCCTCCTTGCTTTCTAGAGGATTTCACAATTATTTTCTGTCATTGTTGAGTTATCGTGGGTCTTGTCTCAACATCTGTCCTAGTATTAGAGGTCTCAAAGACAGGCTTCATAAAAGTGTCATGGTTGTGATAAGTTGTTTTAGAATTGAGCTGTTGAAATAGTTTTTCTTTTGACATGTTAAATGAAGGAAAAAAACTACAAGAAAGTTATAGTTTTGTTTCATTATTTTGTTTTGGTGAAGATCAAAATTAGACTTCCAAGGAATTGACAAAGTTCCACAGAAATTAGGAATGAAATTTTTCAAGAAGAGAAGATACAACCACGGGTATGATTTGCTTAGTTTTTATAGATAATTCCTGAAGAGATGCAACCAGAGAGATACAATAGTCTAAAGGAACACAAGAGTTGAAGAAGCGGGTCTAAAGGTAACAATAAAATAGTGGCGAAAACTGTCACGCCCCGAGCCTACACCCTGGACGTGGTCAGCACTCAAGTACCATTGTTGATCCACAAGTGAACCCTTGGCCTGGTTGACTTCTTAGCAGAAGACTTAACTCAAGTAATAAAGAGCTTTGAATGGAGAGTTTAACTCATATATCTCAAATAGACGCCACTCAAATGTCTTAAAATACTCAATATTATAAATATAATAGTTTGCAAAACATCTAAAAATGGGAAATATTGAGAGACTCCTCAACTCTAACAATTAATAATCCTCGAATACTAGGATAGATGTCGAGACAAGACCCACGACAACTAAACAATAACTTGAAAATAAATGTGAAATCCTTCGAAATGCAAGGAGGCTCACCAAAGCTATCTGAGGCGCAAAGTGTTCTCAATGAAATGACTGTTGATGTCCTAAACACCTATGTCTGCATCATAAAAATATGCAGGTCGAATAACATCAGTACATTGAATGTACGAGTATGTAATATAGTCGAAGCGAATAATTGAATGAAAGGACTGCAATAGATAAAATATATTCAAGCTGGATGAAAAGAAATAAAGGAGTTAAATTATTTAAATCATTACAAAATACTTATTCATCTCAGAACTCAACATAATAGGTATATATTAAAATACAGTTTAACTCTATTGAGATATTCTCAAACGAAAAATCATCACTATGAGCTACGTGATGATACAACGTCTTGTCCATGCTGCCAGAATTGTCCTATACCGTGCCGGGGTATAGAACCTCTCAACTAAGTTGATCCACTAAGCTATAAGGATTCATCTAAAAAGTATGATCCTATACAAATGTTGGCAAGACATGTTTTATAAGGATTTTGAGTTGTTTGAACTCATTCCATATCGATGCTCAATACTACTCCCAATATTATATATACTCATGCTCAAATGTATAAAACATACTCTTTCTCTTGTTTGAGATAATTGCTCAAACTATCCTCTTAAAAGAGGTAACTGCATTGAAATATCTCTAAACTCATAAACTCATTTAGAAATCATAGTTTCTCTTTTCTCATTTTAAAATGATATCTTTGGGAAATACTTAGTTCCCTTATACTTTCTCTCAAAACATCTCTTCAGACTCTACTCAAAAATCTTCTTTACTTTTCTAAGAAATCAATATAAGACATTGATTGGTTAAAAGGATTTGTTAATAAATAACTCAATAATAAGGTTCATGCTGGAAAATATACATGAACAATCAATTAAAAAATCTCAATACATGATATTAAAACAACTCAATAACTAGGAATATAAATTCGGAATTCAACGATACTGCTCATCTCAAGAATACTCGAAATAAAGGATAAAAATCCTAGATTACTCTCTTACTAATTTGAAAGTAGATGTAGGGCATGAGGAGGAACTAGTCCAATACTATAATAGCCTTACATACTTGGGAAGAACAAAGTTCTTGGTGAAATTGATGGAAACTTGAGGAACGCTCGAAACACTATCTTTTTCTCCTTTTGGAACCTTGCTATAATGATTTGAAGTGTTAAAGAACGTAAAAAGGATGTTTAACATTGCTAAGACCCTTAACTAGGTGAAAAAGGGCTGGGATTTAGGGTTAGAATGGATGGGAAAAGTCCAAAATACCCTGAATTAATCTGAAAATGCAAAACCCTAGTCGTGCCTGATGGATGTCCTAACGGTCCGTCACCAGGATGACTGCCCGTCATTTGTATCGTCATAAACACCTGAAACACTGAAATTTCTGCAAAGTTGGTGGGCTAACTGACGGACCGTCAAGTAGTTGAATGCCCATCAGGGCTGCCATCAACTTTTTCTAATATGATAGTTTCTGGTAAAATGGCCGCAACCTTTTACTTCAAAATTGAAATGAGGCAAACTCAGTAGCATTGGAAAGAGGACTCAAATACCTTCAATTTGATAGGTAATAGTCCACTGAATTCATTATTTGATGGTAGATATGATCATTTGAAGTTGACCTAAGAAGAATCTTATGTCAAAGCTTAATCGATAAGGAAGCTTTCAACTAAACTTTGTGCTATGGGGTTCTTGTGAACTTAATTCATATCCAAATCTATTCCAACACTAAATAATTGACCTTAACACATATGACCATTTTAAGAATCACTTGATATGACTTTACATGGAAATAAAAATTGGTTGGGACTTTAGGTTAGAAATTTTTGGGATATTACAATATCTCCCACTTGGAATCATTAGTCCTCGAATGATGGATGAACTGAGCATTGAAAGGGTAGGGAAATGTTTAACAACCCAATTTAATGCAAAATACACATAAAACTCATGAACTCAAAACACTGAAGGAGGGATTGAATTGAATGAGTACTTTAGGAAGATTTAATACCTTGGACTAGAACTAAATCGAAGGAAATGAGATGAGGGTATCTCTTGTTCATACTATCGTCGGCCTCCCATGTAGCCTCCTCAACAAACTGATTTCTCTACAAGACTTTGACTAATGCAATCTCTTTGGTTCTCAATTTGTGAACTTGACGATGAAGAATCTGAATGGGAACCTCCTCATAAGATAGGTTGTTCGTAATACCAATATTCTCGGTAGGAACAATAAGTGAAGGATCACCTAGAAACTTCTTTAGGATAGAGATGTAAAATACTGGATGGACTGTTGCTAACTATGATGGTAGCTCCAACTCATAAGCTACATTACCAACTCTCTTGGATATCCTGTAAGGACCAATGTATTGGGGACTAAGCTTTTCTTTCTTACCAAATCTCATAATATCCTTCATAGGTGATACCTTTAGATATACCCAATCATCAACCTCAAATTTAAAATCTCTTCTTCTAACATCTGTATAGGATTTCTGATGGCTCTACGCTGTTTTCAACCTCTCTTGAATTATTTTAACTTTATCCATGGATTGATGAACTAAGTCCTGTCCTATCAACTAATCTTCACCAACCTCAAACCAACCAATAAGAGATCTACACCTTCACCCATAAAGAGCCTCATAGGAGCCATCTGAATAGTGAAGTGATAGCTGTTATAATATGTAAACTCAATAAGAGGCAAGTGGTCATCCCAATTCCCATTAAAGTCCAACACATATTCTTTCAACATATCTTCTAAGGTCTGAATAGTGCGCTTTGCTTGACCATCTGTCTGAGGATGGAAAGCAGTACTAAGGTTTACCTTCGAACCCAAACCTTTCTAGAATGACCTCTAAAATTGAACGATAAACTGAGCACCTTTATCCGATATGATGGACGAGGGAACTCCATGAAGTCGAACTATTTCATAAATGTACAAACCAGCATACTCCGCTGCTGAATTGGTAGTCTTTATTGGCAAGAAATGGGCTGATTTAATCATCTGATCTACAATCACTCAAATCGAACCATGATGCCTACGAGATCTCGGTAAGCCAGTAGTGAAGTCCATATTAATCATCTCCCACTTCCATTTCGAAATATCTATGTTCTTAGCCACACTACGTGACGTTTGGTGTTCAGCCTGGACTTGTTGGCAATTTGGGCACTTAGCAACCAAATCTACAATACATCTCTTCATGCTATTCGACCAATAGACTTCTCTCAAGTCATGGTACATCTTTGTGGAACTCATATGGATTGAGTATCTGATACTATGAGCTTCTTCCATGATCCTCTCTTGGAGCTTATCCACCTTTGGAATACATAATCTTCCTTGATATCTCAAAACACCATCTTCCCCTTGTTCAGTACACAACAAATCCCAACTCTAGATGCATCATAATAAAAAATAAAACCCTCGGTACCCTCTGGAAGGGTCAACACTGGTGTAGTAGTTAACTGAGTTCTCAACTCCTGAAAGCTTTGCTTACAAGCTTTAGACCGTTGAATCTTAGTTTTCTTCAGGGTTAACTTAGTCAACAGGGATGAAATAGATGAAAACCCCTCGACAAATCTTCTATATTAACCAGCCAAACCCAAAAACTCCTTATGTCTGTTGCGGAGGTAAGTTTGAGCAAGTTTTGCATTGCTTCTATATTTTGAGTGTTAACTCGAATTCCTTTTCTAGACACGATTTGGCCTAAGAAAGCCACGAATTCAAGCCAGAACTCACAATTAAAAACTTGGCATATAACTCTCAATCTTTGAGAGTTTGGAGGACTATTCTGAGATTACTAGCTTGGTCCTGCTCATTCCTCGAATATATCAATCTTTCATCAATAAATACAAAAATAAACATGTCCAGATACTGCTTAAATACTCTATTTATAAGATCCATGAATGCTGCTTGGGCGTTAGTCAAACCAATTGGCATAACAAGGAACTGATAATGACCATAACGGGTCTTTGATACTATCTTCGGGATATCACTTTCTCTAACTTTCAACTAATGATAGCTAGATCTGAGGTCTATCTTAGAGAAACAAGTGACACCCTGAAGTTGGTCGAACAGGTCATCAATTCTCGGAAGGGGATACTTATTCTTTATGGTGACCTTGTTTAACATGCTTGAAGAAGAGAATCTTTGCTCTATTATTAATGAATCCCCTTACTCAAACATAAGAAAGGAGGCTTATCACTTTCTTGAAGACAAGCTTCAGCCTATAATCAATATACATCCTAAGGGAACCATCTTTCTTTCTCACGAATAAGACTGGAATGCCCCAAGGTGAGACACTTGTTTTGATGAAACCCTTATAGAGATGATATTTCAACTGCAATTGTAACTCTTTTAACTCAGCTGGAGTCATTCTGTATGGCGGAATAGAAATATGTTGAGTATCGGGAAGAATATCTATTCCGAAGTGTATTTCTCTCATGAGGGACTCCAAGAAGATCGTCCGGGAAGACCTCTGGAAATTCACTTACAACTGGAACTGATGAAATAAGTGGTGTCTCAACACTAGAGTCATTAACTCGGACTAAGTGATAGATGCACCCCTTATAAACTATCTTTCTAGCCTTAAGGTATTAAATAAAACGACCCTTAGGCACTGATGAACTACTCCTCCACTCTAAAACTAGCTCATTAGGAAACTGAAACTTGACTACTCGAGTTCTTTAATCGGCTGAGGCATAACAAGCATAAAACCAGTCCAAACTTAGAATAACATCAAAATCCACCATGTCTAGCTCAACTAAGTCAACGATGGTGTCTTTGCGATAGACAAAGATGGTACAATCACGATAGACTCTTTCTGCTAGAATAGACTCATTGACAGGTATTGAAACACTAAAGGGCTCAAGAAGTTGTTCAGGGGAAATACAAAACCTCATGGCTACACAAAGAGTCACAAAAGAAAAACTCACACCTGGATCAAATAACGCATACACATCAATAAAGAAGACTTAAAGCATACCATTGACAACATCTGGTGAGTTCTCCTGATCCTACCGACTAGCCATAGCATACAGATGATTTGCTCCTCCGCCTGTCCCTGAAGTAGCGCCTCTCTGGGCAGTCCTATCTGTTGGATCCGCTGAAGAAGATTGCGCTATGTTGCCCCCATTACCCTGCCTGTTCTTAGGACAGTCTCTCATAAAGTGACCAATCTGACCACACTGATGCCGTCATTGGAGCCACGAACACACTCTCCTTGATGGGTCCTACCACACTTAGCACAAGGTGGGCTCCGAAACCCTTAAGCCACACTTCCCTGAGACTGAGAGCTCAAAGCTCATAAATTCTAAGAATTCTTATTTTGGTGATCATTCCTATTTCGAGGTGCAGGTGCACTAGATGAAGTTGGAGCAGGTCCAGATGACCTCTGCTGAAAAGATGACCGACTCCCATTCCCGATCTGTTGTTGTCCAGTCTCATTACTTGCTGTCTTGGCCCTCTTGTTGCGAAACTCTTCTTTATCCTCTAACTTATCTTCCTCAACCTGCTACACATGAATCATGAGCCTGGCTATGTGCATGTCCTCTATCAGCATAGCCTCCTTACCTTTGTTAATCAATAAGTGAGATAACTCATACACGAACAAACTTATCCTGCTCCTCATATCCTCCACCATCTCCGGCACATAGTGGGATAGCTGAGTAAACTTGAGGTTGTACTCTTGTACACTCATAGTTTCCTGTTTCAGATTTAGGAACTCTCTCACCTTAGCCTCCCTTAGCTCTCGGGGAAATAAGCGCCCCAAGAAAGCATTCTAAAACACAGCCCAGCTCACAAACGGCGCCCCCTTTGCCCTATTTTTCTTCAACTGATCATACCATATCCTAGAAACACCTTTCACCTGATATGGGGCTAACTCCACATGCTCTGCATAAGCAAAATGCATGACCTCAAAGACTTTCTAAAGTTGTTCCACAGAGTTCTCTGGATCCTCAATTATCTTTTACCCTATGGGGGATTCATCCTAAAAAACTCACGGATTCTTGATGTATCAGTCACATCCTGATGATCCACTCGTTGTTGACCAACCATATTTGCCACAACTTGAGTCACTATATGTATAGCATTTCTAAACTCAGCATTGGTGATATCTCCCTGAGGGGGTTGCACTTTTGGTGCATTGGGAGCTTCTTGACTTTGAGGATTAGCATTACTCCTTGCAGGACGTCCTCAAACAACTCTTCGCGGAGGAATGATGTGAAATGACATGCTTAAACATGAGTTAGAAGAAACTTTAATAGAGTTGGAACTCTATCGCATGAACAAGACTAAGAATAAAGTGAAAAGTTCCTAAATGTCGTAGCTTTCTCATTATAGACGTGGCACGCTTCACACAGATAAGAAGGACTTTACTAGACACGGCTTCATAGACACCCTAAGACTCTGGAACTCTATGCTATGATACCAAGTTTTTCATGCCCCGAGCCTACACCCTGGATGTGGCCGGTACTCGAGAACCATTGCTTGTCTCCAAGCAAACCCTTGGCCTAGCTGACTACTTAGTGGAAGACTTAACTCAAGAAATAAAGAGCTTCAGATACAGAGTTTAACTCATATATCTCAAATAGACTCAACTCAAATATATGAAAGTACTCAATATAATAAATATAATAGTTTGCAAAACATCTCAAAAAAGGGAAATACTGAGAGACTCCTCAACTCTAACTATATATGAAGCCTCTAATACTAGGATAGATGTCAGGATATGTCATGACCCAAGGTATACCCTAGGTTTAACATGGCGTATAAGACCCCGAGAGGCCCAACACAAGCCACTTAGCATACATCATACAAGACAATAAAATTTAGAAAGATCAAAAGAAAGCATTTATACTAAAAGTTTGACAAAAGTGAAAGTCTAACATAAGTCTCAAATCCATCTAATACATCATAAGGAAAGTGATTGGGACGTAACCCATACCTTACATACAAAGTTCAAAATAAAATGTCATAAAGCTATAGAATGTCTCGATCCTTGGAACATGAGGACTCACCAATAGGTTGAAGAACCCAAAAGATGTTTAGCCATGAGTGTGCAAGGTAGGAACGTTGGACCCTACATTCATTAGATAATGTAAACACAAGTATTAATTAGTACATGGAATGTACTAAGTATGAGACAATATGCATAAACATGAACATGATAGTAAAAATGATTTAAATCGAATAGGCATGATCATAATAAAACATTTAAAAGCGTTACAGAGAAGAAATGACATGAAGTACATAGGACATACTCAAACACATTAATATAAAGGACATAAGAAAAGCTTTGAAGAAAACATAATCATTTTATTGGACATTAGCTTTAACCGATAATAAGACCATGAGAGCTATATCATGGAATCCGGTATATCCCTAATACCGAAAGAAAGGGAAAGTACTTGCCAAGGTAGAATTTGTACATATCATCATTTGCTAAAGTGGATCCACTAGCTAGGTCATTTAAGACAATCCTACAGGGGCACGTAGTTTGGGACTAGAGGTTGCTAATAGAGACTACCCTATTTGTGCCTCCACCTCAAAGACCTCTCGGTGCTAAGTCTAAATCCCAACATAATAGATAAAAGTCAATTTTGAATTTAACATAGGGAAAGGCAATGATCAATACCAATCCATACTTTTGAAATCAAAACATAGAATAGCTCCTTAAACATCATTCAACATGGATGAGAAAACCTTTCATCGATGTGAATTTATTGTGAGAAAATACCTTTCACAATCGTTATCATCATAGTAAGTGAGAAATCCTTTCACCATATTATCAATACTTTCCATTCAAAGCATCATTTATTAATTACAATAGCTTCATGAAAACATGCATATCTTCATACATTAAGACTTCATAACTCATGGCTTCATCATAGGACCATAGTTGAAAATCATAATTCAGGCATGGGTCATTGTAATTTCAACTAAATATTATAGATTAAGATCAAGTCATGCATTAGCATACTTAATTAAGCATAATCAAACATAATTGGAAGAAACCTATATTCATTAAATTAAAACCCTAATTTGATCAATTGGAAATTGAAATCTTTGAAGACCCCGTGGAGGAAAGGACTCCATGGGTGAATACACACATACCTTGATCCTTTAAGCCCAAGAAAATGGAGAATTTTGATACTTGGATGAACCCTAGCTCTTCTTTTTCTTCCTTAGACTTGAGAGAATTTGGTCAAATTTAGAAAATTTAGGAGAATGAGTTGAAGTGGGTAAATTAGGGGTTAAAATCATTTATATAGGGCATAGGGTAGAAGACAAAACGTCATAGTATTGGGTTAAAACATTTAGGAAAAGACCAAATTGTCCCTATAAAAATAAGTGTCGGGCCTTACCTATGGTTCAAAAGTATGGTTTGTAGGTCCTTCTAAGAACCATCCGGGTCAACCGTAGATAGATTCAGAAACTATTATTTGGACCAACTTTTGATGGAACCAATGTACAACTCGTAGGTCTTCCTACGGTCCGATCATGCCAATGGTAGAAATTCACATTTTTACCCCAATTCACTATATACACTAATTCACAGCCATTTTGAGGGGATTATCATCTCATATCTTAATCAAATCAATCATAGAAATTATATTCAACAGAGAATAGAGAAGAACTTGGGGATTGAGGCTTGGGCTTAGCTTTGAGATCAAGAATACTTAACAAACACCATTAGAGTGAAGATTGTGAGCTTGGGTTGTAATTATTTTTCAGCTTTCTTCAACTCTTTGCTTTGTATTATTGAATTATATGTGTTAATTGTTGATTAGTGATTTTGCTATTGTGTTAGACAAAATCAATATTTTGGTTTTTGATTTCTATCTTGTGCCTTTGTAATTTGTTGAATGCTTTATCATTTATGAAATGGGTTTTTGATTATCCAATTGATCTCATGCTTTAACTACTTTCCATTGGAATTGATCACTCCTTAGACATGCTCATTTACTTTGTTTTAGCTTTTGAGAGTTAATTGAGGTTGGGTTTGATTCATTGGTGCATTAATTCAAGTTTAGCAACTCAATTGTCAGATTTTACTAGAAGTAGTGAATCCTTGCATTGCCTTTAATCGGATTTCTTGTATTGCCACTTGATTGGGTTCGTGAGAGCCAATTGAGAAATATTTGCCTATGTTCGATAGAATTAGGTAGACAATTTAATGTCCGAGGCTTATATGATTTTATCCAAGATTAATTGAGATTGTATGATGCTAATGTGCAATGGTTCGTATGGATTTTAATCGATTTCTCATTCCCAAATACCTTTGGTAATCTTGTTCGATATAGATTTGTCCCTTATTTTCCTTTATCCTCTATCCTAATTCGTTACTTGAAATCTTTTCACTTTGAAATTGTATTTTATATTTCAGATTCAAACTAGTAGCTAGTAATTCTTTGTTTCTTCAACCGCCTTGCACATTGTTCCTCGTGGGATCGACCCCAACTCCTCGTTGGGTTTCTAGCTTCGATTGTGCCAAATTAGTGTCTTTAATACCAATTTTGCACCTATAACTAATGTTAAATCATTTTTGTGCAGCGTGAAGGACTTGGAATGAGGCAAGGAGAATATAATGCAAAAAGAAGCCGAACGTGCAAAAATTGAAGGAACAAGAAGTCTTAGGCTCGCCAAAGGCAACTCAGCGAGCTGCAGAGTGAATGAAGCCTCGCCTAAAGTTCCAGCAAACAAAGGGTAAATATAGGTCAAGTCGGCGAGCTGAGGTACCAGACGGTGAGTCGCCGATCAAAATGGCGAGCCCGATGCACACCACCTAATGTTCCAGAATGAAATCAGTACTGAAGTCAAGAATTAAAGGGCGAGATCAAGCAACTCGGTGCATCGCCGAGTGGAAGGGCGAGCCTGACTAACGCTGCCGAATGACCATGAAATTCAAATCGTGTGGAGTTTTTGGTAAAGTATAGATAGAATTTTGAATTGAATTTGAGAAAGAGAGTTGGGGAGAAGAACTAGAACTCAAACTTTGAAAGTACATTGCACTCTGAGGGATTTTGTAAACTATTCCTGTGAATTCTTGGGAATTGAACTTTGGGTAAATTTTAGTTGATTGTATGTGCTGTTTGGAGACTTGGAAAATCAATGGCTAATGTTTTTGGTAACTATCTCTTCATCATTACTATGATTGGCTAAAACCCCATAGCCTTAGGGTGTGATTATGTGTTCAAATGCCTAATTAGCTTATGGGTCTTATGGATTGCTGAATTAAATGTTGAAATAGAATGGGTTTAGTTGATATTCATGTTTTTATCTTATGAATTGAAGTTGCAAATTCAGTTCTAGTTTTTATCTCTTTGTATGCTTGTTGAAGATGCAATTGAGTGGAATTATTAATTGATAATTGTATGAGTTCTTACTTGTACTACTCAGCTTGTTAAAGTGGGTTTGATTAAGGTGCTAGATTGTGTTTCGTATTGTATTTCATGTTGGGGTTTGGTAAAACTCAATTGAAAGCATGGTAGTTGGTTGCGACATAGCTATCATAGTTGTAATCTTGCCTACCCAGTATGTTTCAGCATTCTTAAGCAATTCATAATGACCCATTTAGTGAAATTGGTATTTGAAAACTCACACATCTCTAAGGTCCCAAAATTTATGTTTGATGAAATCAATCATTTAAAACTCTTTTGTGTTGATAATTGAAACTTGACAATTAACTTTATGCATCGATTCATTCACTTATATCTACAAAAAGCTAGATCACTTTAGTAGTTGAGGATAAAGAAGTTGCTTCCGTTAAGGTCCTTTGGAGGAATCAGTTAGTTGAGGGTGCTTCTTGGGAGGCCGAGGCCGATATGATATCCCATTATCCTCATCTATTTTCCTCCACTCCTACTCTAGCTTGAGGTATTTAGTTCCTCATGGTTCACTCTTTCGGTCTCATGTGTCTTAGATATTCCCATGATTCCTCATTTATGCATGTTCATGAAAAAGCTTAAATTTTGAAAAAATAAGTTAACTTGACTAAATTCTTCATGTTTATGTGCATTTGAGTATATGTTGCATATAGACCTTCTGAAATGATGTTTTGAACATGATTTAGCTTGGAGTTGATGTTTCCCCTCGGCTATGTGCATTTATGTAATTGTATTCATGTTGGGCTATTAGATTTAGTTCCTATCCTTCTTATGATGTCTTGATTCTCATTCGAAGATGAATGTTCCCAAGGGGGAGATATTGTAACACTTCGGATTCAAAAGAAGGAGTTTCTGGTTTTTCAGGTATAGTGCCAGTACTTACGGAAGCCATCTACTGACCATAGGTCGACTTAGGGGTCGTAGGTGGGAACCATAGATGGAAAGGTAAATATTTTTAAAATGTCAAGTTTCAGGATTCCATTGAAGGTTCGCCAGGACGGACTGTCACTCCATGAATGAGTCGTAAGTAGCTCTTGTAGGTCCCTCTAGACTTAGTGAAATTTTGAGGGTTTAACGGGTGGACTAACGTTTGTCATGTACGTTCTGTCAATAAAACTACAGACCGTACATGGGGTTCCGTCGTTTGTAGGTCAAAAACAATAGTTTCTGAATCTTTCTACAATGGGAAAAACGGTCCGTACTTGGACCTATGAAAAATAGGTCGCAACCGTAGGTTGAGATCTGACAGTTATTTTTAAGTGCTTTTTAGTCTTTTCCATAATTGATCCATTCCTTATATAAGTCGATTAAGCTCTAATCCTACGCCCTATTAAGTCCTCTAAGCCTAATTCTACCCTTTTCTAATCACTCCCAAACTCCCTCCAAAAAGTTTCCCCAAATATTTCTCTCTCTAGAAGATTGAGGAAGAAGAAGAAGGTTCTAGGGTTTCCATTCAAGTCTCCTAAGTTCACCGTTGATTTCAAGCTTTTGGCATCAAGTTAATATAGCTTTCACCTATGGAGCTCTTTCCTCCATAGGGTTCCTAAATTTTCCAATTTTAAAAGTAAGAATTCTCCATTTGAATTTAGGGTTTTCTTCTACCTCATGGGTTCTTTACAATTATGATCGAATTGATTGGATTATGTTTATTTATTCATTAATTGAGTTAATTCAATGATTTTAAGAAGGAATTTTATGAGCCCATGCATGATTTATGATTTCTAAGTTATAAATCTATGATGAAGTTTTTATGAATGATCTAAGGATGAATTTTCTGAAGCTATTCATGTTCAATTTATGATACTATGATGATTTAAGATTGTTTTGAGAATAAAGCATAAATGTTGTTGTTATTGGGTTGTGAAAGTATTTCTCATATACTACTCCAAACATGATTTTGTGAAAGAATTTTCTCACATGAAGGATTCATAAGGGTTGAAAGATTTTCTCAATTAAACTTTTAATCAAGATTAAGGAGCTATTTTAATGAAGGGACAAGAGGCGATAACCTATGTTTCCCTAATAATAATAAGAAAAAAGGTGAGTACCCATGTCTACTAATGATAAGATAAACTATGAATTATGACTATACCATGAGAGTTATGCTTTGAATCGAGTGGACAAGTGGCGATTACCCATGTCCCATAAACTATGTGCCACCATAGGCTGTCTTGATAGACATTAGCTAGTGGATCCACTTAAGTTAGAAGATATGGTTCTTACCTTGGCAAGTAAGGACACCTCTTTTCGGTGTGGGGTAGACACTGGATTCCATGTTATAGCTCACATGGTCTATGTCGGTTAAAGCTAATTTTCCACATAATGAACTAAGATTGCATTCTAAAGGTTTTTAAGCATATGTTGTTTTAAGATGATTTACTTGCATTGACCATGGCTTTTATCTCATGTTTTCTATCATGTCCTCATATGATTTAACTTGGTCTTTGTATCTTTTGTATAACCCTTTTTGCATGATTTTGTAACCTTTATGCATAGTTATCATACTTGGTATATTCTTGTACTAATGCATACCCTTCCCTACATTTTCTTATAAGTGTAGGATCCAGCTTATCTCCATCCTCCCGTGGCTAGTCGTTGCATTCGAGAGTTAACTATTTGGTGAGTGCTCATATGTTCGAGGACATAGCCACATTTACATTTTATGTCATTTTACCTTTAAGACTTGTATGGGTTACGTCCCACTTTCCTTTTATTCATGTATTAGTTGGCTTGAGAAAATGTTTAGACTTCCGCTACTTTGATATAAATTGTCTTTGAACTTCTTACTTACTATTATCTCGTATGATGCATGATAAGTGGCCGGGTCTTGTATGCCATTTCACGTCTAGGGGAGTACTTTAGGCCGTGACAATAGCTGGCCACCTGAAGACTCGCACAACCTCTACATCCCCCTCGCTGTAAATTGTACCCATACGATGACCTCTGCTGAAGTGAACAACTCTAACAAACAAGCTAATGAGGGAATTATTAACAACACCAAAGGAGAAGCCTCTAGCCACCCCAAAGGAAAATCGAGCTCTGGTACCAAAGAAATGAAGATCTCATCAAATTTCGACAACCCAAACACCCTCAAATTGAACCCAAATTCCCTCTTGAAATCAAAGCTTCCACCCCTTTGAAAAAATTCCCAAGAGAGCCCCCATTTCACCCCTGCCAATGGAAATCTGCAGAACACATAATTTGAACCCCTTCCCCTTTCGATGAAACCTTCTTATGCTGTCCAACTCCAAGATAGTAATACTATTGAGGATGATGTTTATGTTATCAAGCTAAGTCCCATCAAAAGAACCACAAAGCAAGGCTATCCGGTAGTGATATTTAAGAGGAAAGATTACATGGTCAAGCTGGCCTATAGATGTAGATATACTGTCCTTGGAAAATTTGCTTCCACCATGTCGAGAATGGAAGTGACCAGCCGAAGCCTTAACTCCCAAGTCTAACTCTATGGAAGAGAAAAGATCACCCATTACAACTCGACTCACCTCTACATTGATCTAGAGAAAGAAATGGATTACAATACTCTGTGGTTCAAGCAGAAAATAGGGATTGAAGGCAGAATGATGAAGCTTTTTACCTAGACCCTGATTTTACACCTGATGAAGAGACTCCAATCGTGCATATATGGGTTGTACTGCTAGTGTTGAAATGGCATTGCTATTGCTTAGAGACAATCACTGAAATCTTTTCCCATGTCCGAAAGGCACTCTCTTTAGATGTTGCTACCTTTCAAAAAACAAGTCGGGGTGTAGCAAAAGAAAAAGTGGAACTTGATATTACCAAAATGAGACTGATATATGTATGGGTCGACTTTGATGAGGATAAAAATGGGATGGGTATTGGCAGGAGCTTCAATATGTACATATGTGAATACTGTCAATATTGCAGGCATCAAGGGCACAAAGCAAATTATTGTCCAGTGAAAGCAAGAGATGATGAACTACAAAGGAGAAAAAAAAGATGGCAATATAGGTATTTCTAGAACTGAACAATCTAATCCCAAATATATTGCTCCAACTGTTGCAAAAAGAGATAAACCAACTGGAAACAAAGAGAACAATGGAAAGAGGAAACAACAACATCATGTTGATAAGGAAAATGGCAACAAGAAGGTCCCTAGAACTAAGCAGATATATGTGCCCAGACCTCTTATCGAAGCTTCTAACACTCACACTGAATCTCTACATGATAAGGGAGACAAAGAGAACATATATGCTATTGACAACAGGCAGCCAAGTACCAGCAAGCAAAATCAACAACTCAACCAACATCAGGAAACAATTCATGAATATAACACCAATGAAGAAGCTTAGATTATCAATGTCTCTCAAAAAGTTCAAAATAGCAATGATTTCAAAGAATCTCAACAAGAACCTGTAGTAGAAAATAGTGATGGGAATAGAGCTGAATTACAGACCCCCTCACTAAATATCATCGAGAGTGCTCAAATTGACAAAGACATCGGAGAGGACCAACAAGAACCTTTAGTGGAAATTATTGATTGGAATGAGACTGCATTATAAATTCTCTCACACACATCTACTGATACCTCCCTTGTTGAAGTGCCATTTGCTAAAGACTAATTCACTCAAGATAGGGAAGAACTTATTCAACACCATGGAAATATAATAGGTACTCCTGCTACTAACAATACCCTACAGCAGTCTGAGAGCAAAAAAGCTAACCCTTCAGGGAATGCAACAAGATCTAAAACACAACCAAACAAACATATAACGAAGAAGAGAATGGCTCTAAGGAAAAAACAGATGAAAGCCAATGGGGAATCTTCTCAAGTGACTGTGGTTAATACCATCCAGGAAAACCCAATTCAAATAGACAACTCTATTTTATGTCTAAGTGACCAAGATGCTTACAACATTAATCTAAAGGATATTCAGGGTGTCGAGATATATGATATTGACATCCACCAAGGTGCCAAAAAAGATATTTGCAATCATTCAACAACTGTTGGAACAACTCCTCAATAGGGCCATTCTAATATTATTCTAGATCCATAAGATGATAAAAAGAAATAGGGAAGAGGTAAGAAAACTGCCAAATTAACTGAACTTGATCAAGATGAATACATTCCCGTGGAAATAGAAGATGAAGGATAAAATTCAAGAGAGGGTTATGAGGATAGTGATAATTCAGTCAAGGATGAACAAGCCAACCAGCTTATCAAGCCCTTTGGATCTTGTCAAACACATAATGACTCCAACCTTCTGAGTATGATTGATCTTCAAGGAGTTTCTCCAAGAGGAAGCAAGATCAAATATGATTCCAAATATAAAACTGCTTTCAACACTAGAAGCTAGTAAAAAACTAAAACCCCACTGTGATTATGATTAGTACATTCATATAGAATGCTGGAGGAATTAGATCCTCAGGTGCAATAGAAAGATTGAAAATTCTCAAACAAACTCATATACTTTCTTTTATAGAAGTCCTAGAACCCTACCTGGATAGCTCTCAAATAAACAACTACAGACTACAATTGTCTATGAACCATGCAGTTAGTAACCCTAATGGCAAGATATGGATTCTTTTGGGATCAAGATTCACTAGATGCATAGTGGACTCTGACGAGCAACATATTACTTGTCAACTAAAACATACTAAGATAGATACTATTTTCTATATCACAATTGTTTATTCCAAGTGCAGAATCCGTTTTAGAAGACCACTTTGGGAAAACCTAAGACATAAGTCTACAGCTGTTTCAGCACCTTGGTGCCTCAAAGGGGATTTTAATGTCATATACTCTGTAGAAGAAAAGATTGGTGGCCTACCTTAACATATTGAGAAGAGTATTGAATTTATCTGCATGATTGAGGAGAGTAGACTTGTTGACCTTGGTTATCATGGGCCAAAGTTCACTTTGTATAACAAAAGAGGTCCAACCGCCATTGTTTGGAAAAGACTAGATAGGGGATTAGTTAATGATGCCTGACTTTCATTTGCCCCAAGCATCACAATCACTCATCTAGCTTCCACTGGCTCTGATCATAGCCCCCTTTTAATGGAGCTTAAACTCAGAAATTTTGAAGGCCCCAAATACTTTAGATTTTTGAATATTTGGGCTGAGCATGAAGAGTTCAATTCCACTGTAAAAAATGTGTGGGATTCTAATGTTTTAAGAAATCCAATGTGGATCTTCCATCAGAAGATGAAGATTGTGTCCAATTCACTTAGCACCTTGTTCATAATTATTTTTGGTGATATCTTCAAGAATGTTAAGGATTTTGAGCAGAAGGTCAAAAGTGCTGAGGAAGAGTGGATGAGCTTTAACAATGAGGCTAACAGAATCAATTTTAATGATTCGACTACCCAATATATTAGTTCTCTCAAACTGGAGAAGTACATTCTCAAGCAGAAAACAAATTTTCAATGGTTCAAAAAAGGTGATGCTAACTCCAGATACATTCATAGCCTTATTAGAGGGAGAAGGAGGAAATTATATATTCATAAGGTCAAAAATGATAATGGAGATATGATAGAGGTAGATGAAAACATTAGGAAAGTTGTTTTTGATTTTTTCCAGTGCTTATTTACTGATAATAACAATCCAATCAGAGAAGATCTACTACATCATATTCTAACCATAGTTACTCCAAAAGACAATAATTTTCTCTCAAAATTCCCAGATATGGAGTAAATCAAAATAGTTGTTTTTTCCATGAATCCTAACAGTGGTGTAGAATCTGATGGTATGAATCGTACATTATTTCGATTTTGTTGGGATATCATCAAGAATGACCTTTTTAAGGTGATATAGGCTTTTTTTGCGACTACTCGATGCCCAAATATTTTTCTCACACATGTCTTATCCTTATCCCTATAGTGGATTCCTCGAGCTCCTTCAAAGAATTCAGACCTATTAGCTTGAGGAATTTCATTAACAAAACTATCTCAAAGCTTATTGGTTTTAGACTAGCTCCCCTACTTCCTAAATTAATCTCCAACAATCAGTCAGGATTTGTTAAAGGGAGGAGTATATATGAAAATACTATGCTGGCTCAAGAAATTGTTCATGGCTAAAGAAGCCAAACATGGGGGCAATATGCTTATTAAACTTGATATACGCAAAGCATATGACAAGATCTCTTGGTCCTTTACCTGTATCATGCTCAGAAGAATGGGATTCAATGTGGCTATCATTGATATGATTTGGCGACCAATGTCCAATAATATGTATTATGTCATCATTAATGGTACAAGACATGGTTTCTTCCAATCTACCAGGGACTTAAAACAAGGAGATCAACTTTCCCCTTCTCTTTTCATTCGAGGTGCACAACTTTTATCTAGAATGCTTAACAAGATGAATCACAATGAACTATTCAATGATGTCTACATGGAAAACAGAGGGCCCCAGAATAATCACCTTAGTTTTGCTAATGATGTAATTATTTTCACATCAGGTTGTAGAGTCTCACTGAAATTGATTATGGAAATTTTGAATGATTATCAGGACACTTCTGGAAAAAACATCAACAATGACAAATGTTTTTATATGACTTCCGAACCTGCATTTCGAAGCTCCATCAGAAGAATCAATAGTGAGACTGGATTCTCTAAGAAGGAATCTCCTATGACTTATTTGGGTTGTCCCTTGTACTCGAGAAGGAAAAAGATTAGCTACTTTAGTGGAATTACATCAAAAATTGTAAGCAGAATTAAAGGGTGGCAAGGTAAACTTTTTAGTTATGAAAGGAAAGGTACTCTTATAAAGCATGTCCTTCAAGCTCTACCTATTCACTTATTATCTGCTCTATCCCCCCTAAAACTACTACGAAACTTATTGAAAGACCGGTTGCTAGCTTCTTTTGGGGTGTAATTAATGACAAGAACAAGTACCATTGGGCTTCATGGAACAAACTCTGCTACCCTATTTATGAAGGTGGCACGGGCTTTAGAAGGATAGTGGAAATTTGTAAATCCATTGAGTACAAGCAATGGTGGAATCTAATAACTAAGATCTCTCTATGGAGACAATTTCTAAAAGCCAAATATTGCAAGAAGTCGAATGTGGTTTCCAAAAATTTGCATTATGGTGATTCTCAAGCCTGGAAGAAGTTGATGACTAATAAGAAAGAAGTTGAGTAACACATTACTAGGAGGCTTCATTCCGGTAATTCTCATTTCTGGTGAGATAATTGGCTTGGCACAGGCAACCTCGCTACCTACAGACAAAATGAAAAGGGTATGGAAAATATCAAAGTTTACCGATTATTTATTTTAGGCTAATGGAATATTCATATGATCAATACCATAGCTCCTGCCAGTAAAGTTCATGCGATTCTCAAAACTAAGAACCATTACATGCCTGATGTGGAGGACATTCCTATTTGGATCCATACTAACACAGGTATTTTTAATTGTTCAATCGCTTGGGAATTGGTGAGGAATAATGAAACACCCCAAGCCTACATCCTAGACATAGAAGACACTCGAGAACCATTGTTGGTCCCCAAGCGAATCCTTGGCCTGGCTGACTACTTATCGAAAGACTTACTCAAGCAATGATAGGCTCAAAACAAAATTAAATTTGTTAAACTCAAATACTCATCTGATAAAATTTGGAAAATACTCAATAGCAATACTTATAGTTTGTAAAACAACTCAAAGAAAGTAAATACTGAGATACACCTCGACTCTATCTTTCTATGAAGTCTCTATTATTGAAGAAGGCTGTCGGGACAAGACCCATGACATCTCAAAACTACTAAATTGAAAGTCAATGTGAAATCCTCCGGAATGCTAGGAGGCTCACCAAAAGCTAGCTGAAGTGTAGAATGATCTCAACAAAGAACCTTTGATGATCATGAACACCTATATCTACATCATAAAAGATGTAGGTCGAATGATATCAGTACATTGAATATACGAGTATGTAATATAGTCGAAGAGAAATTACAGAATGAAAGGACTGTTATAGATAAAATATACCCAAGCTAAATGTAGAGTTAAATCATTTAAAGCTTTACAAAATACTTAAGCATCTCTGAACTCAACATAATAAGTGATATATTAAAATACACTCTAACTCTATTGGGAGATTCTTTACCAAAAACCATCACTATGAGCTACGTGATGATACAATGTCTCGCCTGCACTGCCAGAACTGTCCTATACCGTGTCGGGGTGTAGAACCTCTCAACTAATTGGATTCACTAAGCAAAAAGGATTCATCTAAAAAGCATGATCTCGTACCCATGTTGGCAAGACATAGTTTATGAGGATTTTGAGTTGTCTGAACTCATCTTTATATCGGTGCTCAATACTACTCCCAATAATATATCTATGCTCATGCTCAAATTTATAAAACATACTCTTTCTTTTGTTTTAGAGAGTTGGTCAAACTATTCTCTTTGCTTTAAAATATCTCTGAACTCATAAACTCGTTCAGAAATAAGAGTTTCTCTTTTCTCAACGTAACAAAATGATACATTTGGGACTACTTAGTTCCCTTAAACTTTACTCAAAAATTTTCTTTAAACTCTACTCAAACTCTACTTTACTTTCTCAGAAAAAAAAAGTTTAAAACAAATGTTTATTGTGATCTGATCATTGATGACTCGGGAAGTCATACTGCATAAACGTTGATAGCATATCTAGATGTCATACTACTTATACATTGATGGCATACTCGACTATCATAATAATCATGAATCATAATTTTCTTCTTAGTGTAAAAATATTACTTTTAGAATCATTTGTGTTACCTTAAGCTTTCTCAAAAATTCTCTTTAAACTCTACTCAAACTCTGCTTTACTTTCTTAAAAACTCAGTTTATAACTCAAAATAGGGTTCATGCTGAAATATAGACATGAACGAATCAACTCAAAAATCTCAACGCATAACTTATGGCAATTCAATAATTAGGAATAGAATTTCAAAAAGAATCAGGAACTCAAGAACTCAGAACTCAACATCAACTCATCTCAAGAATACTCAAATCTAAGGATAGAACCCTAGATTACTCTTTTACTTATTTGAAAGTAGATGTCGGGCGTGAGGACGAACTAGTCTAATGCTATGATAGTCTTACATACTTGATTATGAACCTATTAAACTGAAAACTTTTGTAGAGACTTGATTTTATATTGAGCTTGAGGAAGAACATTAGCTTTTTGGAGGAAACCTTGGATCTTGGTACGTGCTCTTGATAAAATAAACTTTTGTGAAAAGTTCTAGAGTGGAAGAACTTGGGAAAACCTTTGGTGGAAGGTTTCTCTTTGTATCTTGAATTTGTAGCATGAAAGTTTAATGGTTCTTGATGGAGAAGAGGAAACCTAGGTAAGTTTTAAGAGAATTTCTAGATACTTGAAGATTTAGATTAATGATTTTGAGAGGAAAACTTGTTATTTGAATAATATACCCCGTTAAAACACTCAAAATGACTTAGAATAGGGTTAAAAAGCTTGAGAAAGGACAAAAATAACCCTAGGACGTGTGCGGGAAGTTGTTGGAAAAAATTTGCAGCAAGGCTTCGTGGAAGGGTCTACAATTCATGGAAATATCTACAATTCATAGGTCTAATCGTAGTTCTACGACAGCTTTAAATGGCTTCACAAAAACAGGCATAACATTTTACTGTAAACTTGAAATGAGGCAAACTTAGTGGCATTAGAAAGAGGACTCAAAGACCTTTAATTTGATAGGTCATGGGCCACCTAATTTGTCAGACCCTGAGGCTACCCCTAGGTGCAACAAGGTTCTTAGTGTCACAGGTGACCCCAAGCTAACCCATGGCACGATATATCTATATAGGTTCATTTAAAACATGCACTATACGGAAGCTAAAAACAGTTTAATATCTGAAATGGGGAAAAGCTCAACATGTCTGAATATATAAAATATACGAAGAGTTTAGTGATGACTGAAAACAACACCAATGACTTAAGCTGAATCTAATCTATGTATGAAAGCCTCTAACTGATCTGAATTGTTGGGACATGCCCCCAGCTAACTCTAACAAGACTATTACTGAAATATTAAGACTGGAAAGTAGAGCACGTCTATCGTCCTCAAACTATGAGGACTCACCACTGAAGTTGCTGAGTACAGACTGGAAGTCGAGCTTAGCGTGGTCTGGATGCTGAGCACTTGAACCTACATCATACAATGATGTAGCGCAAAGGTATGCGTCAGTACTTTGAATGTATTGAGCATGCGGGATATATGCTAAGCTGAACAATATAAAAACTGAACATGGAAATAGATATACTGAAACATAACTGAAATCTGAGCTAGATGCAATTACCAAGAACTAATCATGAAGATATATCATGTTGAACTGCATACTTGGTCAATGCAAGATGAATCTGACTGTGGGAGATACTATTAACCGACATAAACCATGTGAGCTAAACGTGGAGTATGATGTGTACGCCCCATCGAGAGGACCCAATATACCTTGCCAGGGTATAAAGGCATGACTATGGCGTGATCACTAAAACGGATGCCTAACAGAGGGGAATTATAAACCTACAATGGCATGTAGTTATGGGACTTAAGGGTACGTTGAACCCTAGTCCAACTCGGTGCTAAGTCTACTCTAAACTGAATATAGAGTGAAAATGCAATTGTAAAACAGAGTAGCTCAAAATACTGATAATTATCTGAGAATGCAACATACATATACTAAAAGATATGGCATTTGAATTCTTAAGCATGATTGTCTGACAAATCTGCCTCACAAGTATAATTCATGAAATACGGATAACTAACACAAGCTAGGGTTTCTGAGTTCTATACATAGGACTACACTAATTCTCCAAGAAACATGTAATTAATATTATAGAGACTATAGCAGCTAAATTACAATGAATATCTAAGATTTAGGAACCCTAGGTCTGAACAATTTATGGAGAAGCTGAAGAACTGACTGAATTCTAGGGACCTAATGCGTGAAAGGAACCCACTAGTGAAATCCCTCATACTTGGTGAAGAAAACTACGGAGCAATCCTTTGGATTTCGGGGCTGAACTTGTAGGAGAGCTTAGTTTGTTCTAAAGAGAAAACTATCGCCTCTTCCTCATCTTTTCTTTCTAAGTTTGATGATTTTAGGAGAATGAATGTTTTAGGTAGTTTCTTACAAGAGTACTAGGCCTAGATGAAGTAAAACAACGTAGTTTAAGTATCAAACGACATAGTTTAATTACCAAACGCATAGGGGAAAACACCAATATGACATTTACTTAAAGTTGACAAAGTAACCTTCACGAGGTGCTTTACGAGCCGTCTAAGGCATGATGGCCCATCTAATGGGTCGTCAAGTATCACCTGCTCAACAGTGCTTCACTAAAATGAGCATAACCTTTTACTCCAATCTTTAAATGAGGAAAACTTGGTGGCGTTTAAAAGAGGACTCAAAGACCTTTAATTTGATAGGTCATAGGTCATCTAATTCATTATATGCTGAAAGATATGATTGTTTGAAGTGACCTAAAACTCAAAGTCTGATAAGTCTCTTTCACGGACGAATTCACAGTCCGTGTTAAGCTTCACAGACTATCTAGGCGTCCGTGATCCTTCATAGTTACCTTGGGGGTTCTGTGCCCCTTTTCACGGACGGCCTCACGATCCGTGTGAAACTACACGGAATGTCTAGGCATTTGTGGTCCCTCACCTCGGCTGGGTGCAACTCCACGAGCAGGGTGACAGGTCGTGGTCCTCTTCACAGCCCGTGGACCCCTTTGTGGTCTTGCCCTTCGCTCTCTTTCATTCCTAGATCAGATTTTTGAGGTGTTACATAATTCATTATGTTCTGAGAGATATCTCATATTGAAACTCAATCAATAAGAAAGCTTTCAACTCAACTTTGTGATAGGAGATTCTAGTGACCTTAATTCATATCCAAAATCATTACAACACTAAATAATTGACCTTAACACCAAAGAACAATTAAGAATCACTCAGTACGACCTTATAAACAAATGAAGAATAGTTTGAGTCTTAACTTAAAACTTTTCGGGGTGTTACAATATCTCCCCCTTGTGATCATTCGTTCTCGAATGATGGTTAAACTGAGAATGGAAGAAAAATGAATTACGCTTACTATATTTTTTACTTCTGAACTCGTTTACCAACATAGTCAGATATGATTCGTACTGGGAGTTTTGAAACTGGACTCGACCACGCTTGGCACGAATCTCACCTAAGACTTAAAGATTACATACCATGACATGAAACATGGGTATCCATACACGAAGTAAGAATATGACTACTATGCCTTGATTGATAGGACTGGTAGTTTTTAAGATTAGAACCACTTCATTACTATGCTCTCCTTTCGGATTACTACACTTCATTAGCTACAACTCATAGCTCCTACAAGGGTTCATGACTACTCTTACCAATAACTAAGTTAAATTCTCTGCTCTTAATATGTTCAAGCCTAATCTCTAAATTAAAAGATGCTAAACATAAGATGTTTATACTAATCTAAACCACAAGATTAAGGTTTTATGCCTCTAGAGGAAATCTCATCCCATGAATACTACTTCTTACCACTACATTCAACCAAACTTCGAGTCCTAGTCAAGAAACATCTAATGCATCATGTATTCATCCATATGTAAAAACACCACATTCAAGCCTGGTACTATAATCACTCCATGGACTCCTACAACCCAATCCTTCTAAGAATTTCTCATTCTCTCATCTCTATCAATTAAAATTTCACGCATTACTATCAAGAACTAACTAACTACTCTCACCTAAGTATTACTCATAGTAAAACTTCATTCATCCTTCCTCCACTTTTATTACCTTAGATGGAATAGAAACACCATCACTACCACAATAAGAAACATCAATCCTCTTCTTCTATCATCACATAACTACTATCAACAATATAACTTTCAAAACTAAGCAGGACCACTAAAAAGAACTTTAGGGAGAAAGATCATAAGCACAACTCATTTGAGAATTCTGATATAAGAATATGCATAACATAACATTATGTTGCTAGACATTGAGATTAAACCAAAAAATTTTGATACTAAGAATACTATGAGACATTGGTGCTTATATGAATAGGTTCATACCATAAGACTAATATCCATAACTTCATGAAGTAAGATTGAGATCAATGGGCTAAAGCCTTTGCCCCTCTTTCTGGGAACTGAGCATAGATGTGAATCTCTCTGAAGTTTATGAGCATAGGTTATGGACACAATTGTGATATTAGAAACATCAATAAGATATTGGAATGACTGAACTTTGAGGAATATGCAAGATTATGAATGAATCAATATAATACTATAACTCTTTCTAAACTCATTACAATCTCATTCTCAACACTTGACTTGGTTTCTCATTTTATCATCTCCCCCTTAGGTCTGAAGCTGATGCTTCAAAGTTATGGATCTATTCTATCATCTCTAAACTTGTCTATATTCAATTTACTCCAATACTCAGGAAAGGCTAATCCAATGGTTATTGAACTCTCCATATGCATGTACTAAGATTCCTTCTAAGACCTCTTTCTCATATGCTTCTCTTAACCTTTTCCCACTTTTATAAAAGTCTTTCTATGATCATTACCTGCATTGACTATATATGATCCCCTCGACCAAACTCATAAGGGTAATAAATAATGCTTACATCAGACTATTTCTTATTGACAACTCAAACATACTATCTAGGCACACATGAAAAATCATAAACTTAATTGGAACCTCGTCTGACTACATACGATCTCGGGTACACCTCTTAATGCTCTTGTTACTCTAATGACTTAGCCAAACTTTATTGATCTCATCTAAAAGAGAGAATCCCACACTTGTACCACTCACACTTATCAAAAAGTAACACCTTGATTTCTGACCTAATTTATGTCAAACCTACTAGATTAGATCTCGAACTAACATCATAGCCCTCATGTTGCCATCCTTTTGATCACAACACTCATCTCAAATTCAAGCTTTGTGTCTATTACTAAACACGGATATAAATATAATTTCTCTCTTACTATACTAGCTTACAACTACTAAATAAAATTAAGAAACACTCACCCACCAAGATCACATTACAAGTAGTCAATCTTTATCTCTCAATCTACCTATTTGTAGGTTACCGTCACATTCCCTTTCACAACTTAAGTATTGTTTACTCATTCACTACACCATTGCCTAATTAGTTCTATAACCCTCTGAATATCATGGGGCTCTCCCTTACAAATCATAAGCCTAGCTTAGATCTATCACTTTATGACTACTCTACTCTTTTATTCTACACATGTACTTGGCCTTAACTAACACAATGTTACATTGACATAAACTCCCTTCTGGTTAAAGTATACTCTAACTCATCCTGACTAGTAACTATTACTCTACCTTCTATGATGAAATCTACACAAACTCATCACTTCTTAGTCTACCCATAAGGGAAGCCCCTCATTAATAAATTACTGGGTGTATGACTTCAACAACATAATTTACCTCATCACTATCTCCCTTTCTTAGATTACTATACTTCTACATGCATTCTTCTAACTATGGGCACTTATACTACTATTAGCTCATAATATCTCAAATCACACTAGCTTCCAGGTGGAAATACTACCTAAGCATTCTAAAACACACTCCCCTCTTAAAGGGTATTATCTGGAACAAGATTTTAAAATAGTGAATCTGAGAGTACATCTCGCATTTTAGCTAGAACGCACGATTCATATGATTAAGAGTGCATTCTTTCGATTTCAAATACTGAAGCTCACTCACGGACTTCTCTCAAGCCCCTCAGCAGTCTCATGACTTTCTGAAAACTTTTGCTGAGAGTAACTCATCGATAAGGATCTACGCTTTGTTTTTCAACAACCTTAAGTATAGGGGGTAGTCGAATGGATTTGAGAAATGCACGAGCATGAATAAGTTCCTTATGACACAATTCTATTGCACAATTTAGAGTATGAAAAAAGGGAAACTTTTCTTAAATGTCTGTAGCCCCTCATTTATAGAAGTGGGACCCTCACAACAATAAATAAGATCCTATCGACACAGCTTCATAGACACCTGAACTCGTGCTCTTATACCAAGTTTTTCAGGCACCGAGCCTACACATTGGACATGGCTAGCACTCGACAAATCATTGTTAGTCCCCAACCAAACCCTTGGCCTGACTAACTACATAGTGAAAGACTTACTCAAACAATGATAGGCTCAAAAAAGAATTAAATTCGTTAAACTCAAATACTCATCTCATAAGGTTTGGAAAATACTCAACAACAATACTTATACTTTGTAAACCAACTCAAAGAAAGTAAATACTGAGAGACACCTCGACTATGTCTATCTATGAAACCTCTACTATTAAAGAAGGATGTCGGGACAAGACCCACGATATCTCGAAACTACTAACTAGAAAGTAAATGTGAAATCCTCAAGAATACAAAGAGGCTTAGCAAAAGCTAGTTGAATTGTAGAGTGATCTAAACAAAGTGCCTGTTGATGATCTTTAACACCGGTATTTTCCTCATAAAAGATGATGGTTAAATGACATCAGTACATTGAATGTACGAGTATGTAATATAGCCGAAGTGAAATAACTAAACGAAAAAACTGCAATAGATAACATTTACTCTAGTTAAATGTAAAGAAACAAAAGAGTTAAATCATTTAAAGCTTTACAAAATACTTACTCATCTCTGAACTCAACATTATAATTGATATATTAAAATACACTTTAACTCTATGGAGATTCTCTAACTGACAACAATCACTACAACTATCACTATGAGCTACATAATGATACAGCGTCTTGCCATGCTGCCAAAACTGTCCTATACAGTTCAGGGGTATAGAACCTCTCAACTAAGTAGATCGACTAAGCAATAAGGATTCATCTAAAAAGTATGATCTTGTACCCATGTTGGCAAGACATGATTTATGAGGATTTTGAGTTGTCTGAATTCATCCCCATATCGGTGTTCAATACTACTCCCAATAATATATATATATATATATCCATGCTCAAATGTATAAAACATACACTTTCTCTGGTTTGAGATAATTGCTCAAACTATCCTCTTAAAAGAGGTAACTACACTGAAATATCTTTGAACTCATAAAATCATTTAGAAATTAAAGTTTCTCTTTTCTTAATGTAACAAAATGATGCAGTTGGGACTACTTAGTTCACTTAAACTTTACTCAAAAAATCTTTTTAAACTCTACTCTAACTCTACTTTACTTTCTCAGAAATAAATAGTTTAAAATAAATGTTTATTGTGATCTGATCATTGATGACTTGGGAAGTCATACTACATAAACATTCATGGCATATCTAGATGTCATACTGCTTATACATTTATGTCATACTCGACTGTCATACTAATCATGAATCATAGATCTATTCTCAGTGTAAAAATATTACTTTGGGAATCATTTCTGTTCCCTTAAACTTTATTCAAAAATTCTCTTTAAACTCTACTCAAACTCTGCTTTACTTTTTCGAAAACTCAGTTTATAACTCAAAATAGGGTCCATGCTGAAATATAGACATGAACGAATCAACTAAAAAATCTCAATGCATAACATATAGTAATTCAGTAATTAGGAATAGAATTTGAAAAAGAATCAGGAACTCAAGAACTCAGAACTCAACATCAACTCATCTCAAAAATAGTTAAATCTAATGATACAACCCTAGATTACTCTTTTACTTATCTGAAAGTAGATGTAGGGCGTGAGGACGAACTAGTCCAACACTATGATAGCCTTACATACCTGATTATGAAGCTATTAAACTAAAAACTTTTGTGGAGACTTGATTTTATATTGAGTTTGACGAAGAACATTAGATTTTTGGAGGAAACCTTGAATCTTGGAATCTTGGTGCTTGCTCTTGATAAAAGAAACTCTTTTATGAAGTTCTTAGAGTGGAAGAACTTGGGAAAACCTTGGGTGGAAGGTTTCTCTTTGTATCTTAAATTTTTTGCATGAAAGTTTTAGGATTCTTGATGGAGAAGAGGAACCCTATGTGAGTTTTAAGAGAATTTCTAGATACTTGAAGGTTTAGATTAATGATTTTTAGAGGAAAACTTATTACTTGAATGATATACATCATTAAAAGACTCAAAAATAACTTAGAATAGGGTTAAAAAGCTTGGGAAAGGACCAAATAACCCTAGGAGGTGTGCAGGAAGTTGCGGAAAAAATAATTGCAGCAAGGCTTCACGGAAGAGTCTACCGTTCATGGAAATATCTACCATTCGTAGGTCTAGTCGTAGTTCTACGACTACTTGGCAGGTCTTCACTAAAACGGGGATAACCTTGTACTCCAAACTTGAAATGAGGCAAACTTGGTGTTGGAAAGAGGACTCAATAACCTTTAATTTGATATATCATGGGCCACATAATTAATTAGGTGTTGAGAGATATGGTCATTTGAATTTGACCCAAGTAATATCTCATATTGAAACTCAATCGGTAAGAAAGCTTTCAACTCAACTTTATGCTAAGGGATTCTAGTGACCTTAATTCATATCCAAAATCATTTCTTCACTAAATAATTGACCTTAACACCTAATAATAATTAAGAATCACTAGGTACGACCTTATACACAAATGAAGAATGGTTTAATTCTTAACTTAGAAATTTTTGGGGTGTTACACATTAGAAGCAAATTGTTTTCACTATCATTATGTCTTGGCATAAAATGATTCATTTCAAATGCTCTTTTATGATATGGAGGGCTCTAAGGAATAAACTCCCTACTATGACAAAGTCAACAAATTTGGGCACCAACTAAATTCTAATTGTGTGTGTTGCTATACTTTTGGTTTAGAGACCATGGACCACCTTTTTTGATCTGGACCTTTTCTACTAATGTTTGGAATTACTATACTGGCCCTATTGGCTTCACGTAGAAAACTCATTCCCTCCGATTGTTGTTAATGAGATGGTGGATCCAAAAATTACACGATGATTCTCACTAGATGATTATTCAGACTCTTCTCATTATTATTTTCCGGAACTTATGGAAGAATAGATGCAAGGCGAAATATGGTAACAAAAGATCTTCTTACATGAGAGCTATTATGGCTATGAATTTAGATATTCATAGGATAATTAATTTGGCTTTTTCCATGATCAATTGGTCTCAAAGCTAGTTGGATTTATTTTCCCAATCAGAGAGAGCGAAGCCACAAATCAAGGTAACTATGGTCGTTTGGAATAAGCATTCCACTAGTTTTGTTATGATCAACAATGATGGTAGTGCTCTTTCTAATCCTGGTAATATTGGCACTGGTGTGTCATTATTAGAGGTGATCATGGTTAATTCATAATTGCCATGGCAAAGTCGCTTGGCACAAACAATAAAGCTGAATTTGCAGCCGCTTACTTGGGCATTAAATGGTGTCTGGATAATTGTCACACTAATATTCATTTGGAGAAGAACTTCAACTTATTGGTCACTTGGATCAATAACTCTTCTGAAGCTCCTAGGAATCTCATAATGGATCTGAAGGTCATCAAATCTTTATGTTAACAATGCAGAAACTATAGAGTCTCCCGCATTTACAGAGAAGCCAATTGTCCTGCTGATTCACAGTTCAAGTAAAGCCACGACATCCAATAACAGAAAGTTTTTGACTCCATTGGTGTAATCCCCACAAACATCAAAGGTCAAATTCATCAAGACTTTGTAGGAACTCCAGCTTTCAGACATAAAAGGACCACAACATTGATCCTTCCTCCTCATAATAATAGCTATTCTATGGATACGGATAACATTTCTTCTGTGATTTATGTCATTGGGAGCCTCTCCAAGATATATGGAATCCTTTATCACTATTGTCACGACCCAAAGTACCCCCTGGACGTGACATGGCATACAAGACCCTGAGAGGCCTCATACAGCGACTTAGCACGCATCATACAAGATAATAACAATTTAATGAGTTCAGAAGACAATTCATTATCAAAAGAGTTTAAGCGATAGCGGAAGTCTACATATAGTCTCAAAAGCCATCTAACATAAGGAATGAAAGAACGTTGGGACGTAACCCATACAAAGTCATTAAAAGCAAGTAAATGACATAAAAGTAAATGTGGCAATGTCCTCGAACATATGAGGACTCACAAAATTCTTCAAGATCTCTACTATAACAAACTAGCCACGAGAAGATGGGGATGTGCCGGACCCTACACTTATAAGAAAATGTAGGCAAGAGCATGCGTTAGTACAAAAATGTACCAAGTATGATAACCATGCATAAAAACATTTAAACATGCAAAAAGGGACATTTTTATAATCATGCAATGATCAAGCTAAATCATGAGAAAAGGGTTAGCAATAGTAAGTTATAAATCATGATCAATGCAAGCTAAAAATCTTTTCTTTACTTGAGAAATACTTTAAAAGTCACTTTAGTTCATTATTCTGGGACACTACCGTAACCAACATTTAAAGACCATGTGAGCTATCAACATGGAATCCGACATACTCCCTACATCGGAAGGGCTATCCTACTTGCCAAGGTAGGATCCATAACATCAAGCTTACGTGGATCGACTAGCTAAGGTCTACTTAAAGACAATCATCCTATGGTGGCACATAAGTTAGGGATAAGGAGATTGCTACTAGATACCCGGCCTCTACAACGGGAGAGCTTCCATCTCAATATCCTCTCGATGCTAAGTAAATATCCCACAGAATTAGTTATCATGTTATCCATAGAAAGATACAACTAGAGTTACCAATCCAAGCTAAAATCATTTAGAATATCTCCTTAATCTTTGATTCAACTTTAGTTGAGAAAACCTTTCAACATGTTATGAATCTTTTATGTGAGAAAAATCCTTTCATAGTTTGAGTAATATGTGAGAAATCCTTTCATAACTCAACAACAACATCATTCATGCTTCAATCTCAAAGGAATTCATAAATCATCATAATTTTCATCATGGAACATGCATAATTTCATAAAACCCATCTTCTGATCATTAATAATTCATCATGAAATCATAGCTTTTAGAAATCGTAAATCATTCATGGGTTCATATAAACTTCATAAAATTCATCTTCTTCACAATTCAACCCATCAACAAAACTAATTTCAAAATTATGGAAAATCAAATGGGTTCATGGGGATTCATCTTAATTCAGGAATATCAACTCAATTCATGCTTCATAGTTCGTAAAACAATCAATTAAATCAACATTGAAAAGAACCCATAACATAGAAGAAAAACCCTAACTTCAATGGAGGATTTCTAACTTGTAAAATAGAGAATGTTAGGGAATCTATGGAGGAAAGGACTCCATATATGAAGATCGCCATACCTCAATGCCAAGACCTTGAAAGCAATGGAGGATTAGGAGGCTTGATCTTGAAACCCTAGGTCCTTCTTCTTCTTCTTCAAGCTTCTAGAGAGAGAAATATTTGGAGGGGTTTTGGGAATAGTTGAGAAGTGATTAGGAAGGGTAGAAATTAGTCTTAGAAGGCTTATATAGTGCCTAGGATTAAAGGGTAACCGACTTAGATTAGAAATTAAATATTTAGGGAAAAGAAAAAAAAGCCCTTCTTAAAAAGTAACTGTCGGACCCCATCGATGGTTTGACCTACGGTCCGTAGGTCCAACCACGGACCGTCCTGGTCAACCATCGGTAGGATCAGAGACTCTGAAATTAGGACCTCCAACGACGGTTCTCATGTACATCCCATTGGTCCACTTACAGACCGTACATACCAATCGTCGTTCCCAACTTAAACCTTCAAAACTTTACCAAGTCTGGGAGTGACTTACAGGACCTACCTATGGTCCGTAGGTCCAACGACAGACCGTCCTGTTGAACCGTCAATAGGTTACTGAGACTTTATTTCTAAAAAAACTTTCCCCTCCACCTACGACTGCCACCTACGGTCAATGCTCCTACTAACAGTAGATTGGAGCCGTAGGTCATGCGTGTATCCCAAAAATTTTATGTTCCTTCTTTTGTGAATCCTAGATGTTACATTATCTCCCACTTGGGAATATTTGTCCTCGAAGGTTGTTCAGCTAGCACAAAAAGAGTAGGAGAGAAACTAACAATACAACATGAATGCAACTACATATATGCACATATCCGAGGAGTAAACATCAATTCCAAGCTAAAGCATGTTCAAATCATTATTTCATTAAATCTATATGCAGCTCATACTCATATGCACATAATCATGGAGAAATCAATCAAGTTAACTCATTTTTTCAAAATTTAAGCTTTACATGAACATGCATAAATGAGGAATCGTGGAAACAACTATGACACATGAAACCAATGGAATGAACCATGAGGAACTTAGATACCTCAAGCTAGAGTATGATCGAAGGGAAAGATATGAGGATATCGGGACATCATATCGACCTCGGCCTCCCAAGTAACACCCTCAACTAATTGATTCCTCCAAAGAACCTTCACGAAAGAAACTTCTTAATTTCTTAACTTTCGGACTTGCCGGTCTTAAATCTCACTGGAATTTCTTCATAGGAAAGACTATACATTATGCCAAGGTTCTCTAATGGCACTATTGATGTCGGATCACCAACACACTTCTTCCACAATGAGACATGGAAAATCGGATGCATCGATGCCGAATCTTTAGGCAAGTCAAGTTAATGAGCAACCTTACCAACACGTCTCAAAATGTGATATGGGCCTACATAACGGGGATTAAGCTTCCCTTTCTTTCCGAACCTCATCTCACCCTTCATGGGAGAAATTTTCAAGTAAACCCAATCATCAACATCAAATTCTAAATCTCTCCTTCTAAGATCAGCATAGGACTTTTGTCGACTTTGAGCCTTTTTCAACCTTTCTCTAATAAGCCCAACTTTCTCCATAGCCTCATGTACCAACTCGGGACCTATCAAAGCAACTTCACCAACTTCAAACCAACTTATAGGAGTTCTACACCTCCTACCATAAAGAGCCTCAAACGGAGCCATACCAATACTAGAATGGTAGTTATTATTATAAGCAAATTCAAGCAAGAGCAAATGATCGTCCAAATTACCCTTGAAGTCAATCACACAACCTCTCAACATATCTTCCAAAGTTGGATAGTATGTTCCGCTTGCCCATCGGTTTGAGGATGAAAGGTCGTGCTAAGCTTAACACGAGTACCAAGACCCCTTTGGAAAGACTTCCAAAATTGGGAAGTAAATTGTGCACCACGATCGGAGATAATGGATAAACTCATTCCATGCAACCTAACCATTTTCCTTAAGTACAACTTAGTATAATCATCCGCCGAGTAAGAAACCTTGACGGGAATGAAATGGGCTGATTTCGTCATACGATCCACAATAACCCAAATCGAACCATATTGCCGCCAAGTGCGTGGTAAACCAACAATAAAGTCCATATTCAAATCTTCTCACTTCCAAGTTGGAATACTAATATCTTGGGACAAACCTCCCAGCTTTTGATGCTCAACTTTCACTTGTTCACAATTATGACACTTAGCCACAAATTTCGCAATATCCTTCTTCTTTCCATTCCACCAATAGACCTCCCACAAATCACGGTACATCTTTGTAGTTCCCTGGTGAATGGAATATCTAGAACTATGGACTTTCGACAAAATTTGTTCCCTTAGGTCATCTACATCGGGAACACATAAACAACCTTGATATCGAAGCACACCATCTCCCCCTTGGGAGAAAGCTTCAACGAACTTCTTTAGAACCACTTCCTTCAACTCAACCAAATTAGGATCAAGATCTTGCTTAGTCTTCACATCGGACACAAAAGACGATTCTGAACCATTGTGAATCACAAAACCCACCCTCACTAGAATCAATCAATCAAACACCCAATCGGGTCAATCTATGAATATCACGAACCAATTCTTTCTTACTATCCTTAACATGAGCAACACTACCCATAGACAACCAACTAAAAGCATCTGCCACCACGTTCGCCTTGTCGGGGTGATAGAGGACAGTCATATCATAGTCCTTAAACAACTCAAGCCACCTCCTTTGGCGAAGATTTAGATCTTTTTGCTTGAAAACATATTGCAAACTCTTATGGTCGGTAAAGACATGAACATGCACACCATATAAATAATGTCTCCAAATCTTTAAAGCAAACACAACCGCCACAAATTCTAAGTCATGAGTAGGATAGTTCTTTTCGTGTATCTTGAGTTGCCTTGGAGCATAAACAATGACCTTTCCATTTTGCATAAGAACACACCCTAACCCAATCCTTGAAGCATCACAATAAACCATGAACCCATCGGACCCTTCAGTAAAGTCAATATCGGAGCCGAGGTAAGTTTATCTTTCAATTCCTGAAAACTATTCTCACACGCTTCGGACCATGAAAACTTAACCTCTTTTGAGTCAAAGCCGTCATTGGGGATGCTATCGAAGAAAAACCTTCAACAAACCTCCTATAACTTCAAATATCTAAAGGTGATAGAGGTCTAGGACAATTCTTAACCGCATCCATCTTCTTAGGATCTACCTCAATACCCTTACCGGAGACAATGTGACCAAGAAAAGCCACAGACCTAAGCCAAAACTCACATTTACTAAACTTCGCAAAGAGTTGTTGTTCCTTGAGGACTTGCAACACAACCCTCAAATGGTCGGCATGCTCATCCTCACTCCTCGAGTAAATCAAAATATCATCTATGAACACAATCAAAAACATATCAGGATATTGCCCCTTGGAGTTGATCAAACAAGTAATCTATCCTTGGAAGAGGATACTTATTTTTGATAGTAACTTTGTTCAATTGACGGTAGTCAATGCACATACGAAGTGAACCATGCTTTTTTCGAACAAAAAAAACTGGAGCACCCCATGGAGAGATACTTTGTCGGATAAAACCCTTATCCAACAAATCTTTCAATTGCTTCTTTAACTCCTTAAGTTCTACCAGAGCCATCTGATAAGGAGGAATAGAGATAGGTTGCGTATTGGGGAGAAGGTCAATATGAAAGTCTATTTCCTTTTCAGGAGGAACACCGGGTAGATCATCAGGAAACCTTTTCGAAAACTCATTTACAATGGGGATCGACTCAAGAGTAGGGGTTTCGAAATATGTATTCCTCACCTTAACAAGATGGTATATGCAACCCTTATAAATTATCTTTCTAGCTTTAAGACAAGAAACAAACTGACCCTTAGGTATAGAATTTCCCCCCTTTCACTCTAGGATAAGCTCATTTGGGAATTGAAACTTCACCACTCGGGTCCTACAATCAATAGAAGCATAACAAGAATGCAGTTAATCCATCCCAAGAATAATATCAAAATCTAACATATGAAGCTCTACAAGATCAACATGAGTGACTCTATGGGATAAGGAGACGGGACAATTTCTATAGACTCTCGTAGCTACAATAGATTCACCAATAGGAGTAGAGACACAAAAGGGATCTAACAACACATCCGGAAGAACATCAAACTTCATAGCCACAAAAAGTATCACCGAAGACAAATTAGCACCGGGATCAAGCAACGCATAAACATCAAAGTGAAAGACTTTCAACCTATCGGTAACCACATCGGGAGAACCCTCTTGCTCATGGCGAGCTTGAAGTGCATAGAATCAATTTTTCTTGAGAGCATTTGAACCTGAACCACTAGGTGGAGCTTGCTTACCCTTTCTTCCCTTAGCCGTGAGAGATGGACAATACCTTGTCCTATGACCGCTCATACCACAACCGAAGAAACCATCCGTTCCGACTAAGCACTTGCCCTCATGTTTCCTCCCACACTTAGCACAAGTAGTCGATGAGAATCCACCACCATTTCCTCCTTGAGGCTTAGGTTTAGGCACCCTATGTTTGTTAAACTTAGGAGGAGCATTGGAGGAACCTTGACTGGAAAACCTTTGTCGAAAACGACCATGTCCATCGGACCTCAAACGTGAAAAATTACCATCACCGGTCTTAGCCCTCTTTGTTTCCCTAGACCTTTCCTTAAGTTTCTTCTCTTCTATTTGTTGAGCATGAATCATGAGACGAGAAATATCCATGTCACTGACAAGCATGGCGGTACGACATTCCTTGACCACCGTCTCGGACACTATCGAAATGAACTTACTCATACTTGCCCTAGGATCGGCAACCATAGTAGGTGCATATCAAGACAATTTTGTGAACTTCAAAGCATTCTCCTTCACCCTCATGCTTCCTTGACGAAGGTTGATGAACTCAAGAACCCTTGCCTCCCTCATCTCAAGGGGAAAGAACCTATCAAGGAAAGCAACCTTGAACTTTTCCCAATCAAAAGGACCCGCATCATCCGCCCTCTCACTCTTTCATTGCTCAAAACACACTTGAGCCACACCCATAAGTTGATATGCAGCCAACTCCGCCTTTTCCTCCGGCGTCACACCCAGGATGATTAGCACCTTGTACACCTCATCAATGAACTCTTGAGGATCTTCATCAACCTTAGAACCATGAAACTCCAGAGGATTCATTCTAGTGAAGTCCCTCACTTTAGAAGTCGTCGTACCCACATTTGGGTTCACGGGAGCCACGACCTCCCTATTGTCTTGAGCCAACACTTGAAAAGTAGCCCTAAACTCCGCATTAGTCACCTGTTTGGCCAAAGGGTCGGCCAGAACTTGAGAAGCTTGAGGAGGAGCTTCTTGTTCCACATTCTCTCTCGCATTCCTTCTAGCATAAGCTCTTTGAGTAGCCATATCCTAACACACAGAGGATAGGGATTAGGAGAGAGACATAAAGAGTTACACTCTATCGCACCACTTGGGAGTAATGAAAGAAGTGGAGTTTCCTAATCATCTTGTAGCCTCTCATTCATAGATGTGGCTCTTCATACTCATGAATAAAACTCTACTCGGTGTGGCTTATGAGACTTCTAGGACCTTTCTAAAACCTTGTGCTCTGAATACTAAGTTTGTCACGTCCCAAAGTACCCCCTAGACGTGACATGGCGTACAAGACCCCGAGAGACCGCATACAAGCCACTTAGCATGCCTCATACAAGATAATATCAATTTAATGAGTTCAAAAGACAATTCATTATCAAAAGAGTTTCAGCGATAGGTGAAGTCTACATATAGTCTCAAAAGCCATTTAACATAAGGAATGAAAGAACATTGGGATGTAACCCATACAAAGTCTTTAAAAGCAAGTAAATGACATAAAAGTAAATGTGGCTACATCCTCGAACATAAGAGGACTCACCAAATTCTTCAAGATCTCTACTAGCACAACTAGCCATGAGAAGATGGGGGTGTGCCGGACCCCACACTTATAAGAAAATGTAGGCAAGAGTATGTGTTAGTACAAAAATGTATCAAGTATGATAACCATGCATAAAAACATTTAAACATGCAAAAAGGGTCATTTTCGTAATCATGCAATGATCAAGCTTAATCATGCAATGATAAAGCTTAATCATGAGAAAAGGGTTAAAAATCATAAGTAATAAATCATGATCAATGCAAGCTAAACGTGAAATACTTTAAAAGTCACTTTAGTTCATTATTGTGGTAAACTACCTTACCCGGCATTTAAAGACCATGTGAGCTATTTACATGGAATCTGACATACTCCCTACATCGGAAGGGCTATCCTACTTGCCAAGTTAGGATCCATAACATCTAGCTTACGTGGATCCACTAGCTAAGGTCTACTTAAAGACAATCATCCTTTGGAGGCTCATGGGATACGGATAAGGAGATTGCTACTAGAATTCCGGCCTCTACAATGGGAGAGCTTCCATCTCAATATCCTCTCGGTGCTAAGTAAATATCCCACGGAATTAGTTATATTGTTATCAATGGAAAGGTACAACTAGAGTTACTAATCCAAGCTAAACTCATTTAGAATAGCTCCTTAATCTTTGATTCAACTTTAGTTGAGAAAATCTTTCAATATGTTATGAATCTTTTATGTGAGAAAAATCCTTTCACATTTCATAGTTTGAGTAATATGTGAGAAATCCTTTCACAACTCAACAACAACATCATTCATGCTTCAATCTCAAAGCAATTCATAAATCATCATAATTTTCATCATGGAACATGCATAATTTCATAAAACCCATCTTTTAATCATTCATAATTCATCATGAAATCATAGCTTTTAGAAATCATAAATCATGCATGGGTTCATATAAACTTCATAAAATTCATCTTCTTCACAATTCAACCCATCAACAAACCTAATTTCAAAATTGGAGAAAATCAAATGGGTTCATGGGGATTCATCTTAATTCATGAAATTCAACTCAATTCATGCTTCATAGTTCGTAAAACAATCAATTAAATTAACACTGAAAAGAACCCATGACATAGATGAAAAACCCTAACTTCAATAGAGGATTTCTAACTTTTAAAATAGAGAATTTTAGGGACTCTACGGAGGAAAGGACTCCATAGATGAAGATCATCATACCTCAATGTCCAAGACCTTGAAATCAATGGAGGATTAGGAGACTTGATCTTGAAACCCTAGGTCCTTCTTCTTCTTCTTCAAGCTTCTAGAGAGAGAAATATTTTGAGGGATTTTGGGAATAGATGAGAAGTGATTAGGAAGGGTAGAAATTAGGCTTAGAAGGCTTATATAGTGCCTAGGATTAAAGGGTAACTGACTTAGATTAGGAATTAAATATTTAGGGAAAAGACCAAAAAACCCTTCTTACAAATTAACTGTCGGACCCCATCAATGTTTTGACCTACGGTCCGTAGGTCCAACCACAGATGAAACGACCCCAAAAATGCCCGAAAATGTGCTTCGGAAACACCTATAATTGTAATTTCCATATATCTCAAAATCCGTGCATGATTTCGGAAATTCGACTTCACATTCAATATATACATATTTCAGGCATATGCATTCATCATTACATTTCTCTACCGCAAGTGCTCACTTCTTTTAAATCACATCTAAGTTGTCTAAGCATGAGAAAATTTGAATGGAATGTGAAGAAGAGGCTGAGCCAAAATAAATAATGAAGTGAAGACCTCATATACTGTTTGTTAAGAGTTAAACTTCACTCCGTACAAATCAACAAATGAGATTTCAGCACAATTAATTTAGAGCTAGAGCAAGGTTAAGGAACTTTTCATGGATTTGATAGAGCCACAAGCAGGTTAGCATTAAACTGAACTTACCATTCTGAACACACTAATAAACTCTATATGCTGAATTTCCCAAGATTCTTCTATCTGAGCTTGTTATTTCCATTTTAACATGAAATTATTCATTTTGCCAATTAGAGATGTGGATTTCAACCAGGAATACAAAATGGAAGCCATTGCCTCCTCTGCTGTCCCAGTACAACTAATGATTTCTAATTTACGATAATTGTGGAAACACCTAGTATTGAATGGACATTCTTTACCACGATTTTGATTTTGTGTACAACGTTCTAATGCAGACAACATCTGTATTTAAACAAAAACATAAGATATAGATAATACAATAATGCTTAATCTCTACAAGCACAAGGGACGTTTTTTGAAAGGATTTCAAGGTAAAGCAAGAAATTACCTGGAATACTTTGCTATCTGTACATGGAAGTGTGGACATGATCCTGGAACGGTTGAACAATAAAGATCCAATGATCGATTCAATGCGCAGCATGGGTGCAATGAATATCTCAACATTATGACTTGGTGGAATAACAATTTCCAGGGGCATAGATATGTTGCCTTGAAATTGACGGAACAACAAATAAGGTCTTGAGATCCAATAATCGTACCATTTCTATGACAACTTTCACTTTGAGGTTAGTGCGGCATAAGATTTGATGAATGATATGCACAGACAATTCTGATTCTGATATTCTGTCGTCTCCATCAACACTTTCCACCATATTGCTTCGTTTTAGATTTTGGTTGGTGCCGCAGTATGCTGTTAGGGTTTCATTTCCATTTCAATTGGGAATGGAGCCTCCATCATATCTTAAGTAAAATAACCACTTTTAACACCTACTTTCAAATAGTAGCCACTCTTTTGACACGCTTGGACAAATAAATCCAAAGTTAAGACATGAAACAACTCGTCGGAATTTAACGAATACATATAGGATGCTACGTAGGACACAAAATTACCATGTAGGAAGCCACATAGGAGGAATGTGTCTAGTTGTGCAATTTTATATAAGTTTAAATGTCTACTTGTATGCATCCAAAGTTATAGGGTATAAATATCAGTTAAAGTCAAATTAAAGAACATGTTTATGTACTATATCTTTAAGCTGTTAAAAAAAATTATATTAAAGTTAAAACAAAAAGAATACCACGTGTGAAATACAGTTGAAAAATTTGGGAAAGTGGAAATATAGTTGAGCTTTTGTATACCTACCTGCAATTATGTACTTGCTATTCTATCATGTTAAAGATATTGGATTGTGGGTTTCTATTGTTTATATATATAAAAATGTTTATATCATGATTTAAATTGTTAAATAAATTTTAAAAATTATGTGTTATAACTTATAAGCTTTGTAATTCTTACGTTTATAAGAACTCAAATTAGATTAATTAGACAATCATCATCGTGGTTATAAATAATGTAAATTTTTGCTACTTTTACAAAAAAGAATAATGTTAAAAATACTTAAAATACCTATATGTAAAATATAACAAAATAAAAATAACTTAAAATATAGGGATAATGCACAAGTACTCCTTAGACTATGACCGAAATCTTAGAAACACACATAAACTTAACTAAGGTCCTATTACCCTCATGAACTAATTTAAAATAGAATAAATATACCACAAACGCTGACATTGCATAGAGAGTGTGCACACTCTCTTGAAGGCAAGTGATAAGTGCACAAATTGGATACATGTCATTTTTTGATTGATGACTTTATAATTAGTTAGTACACATATTTATTGATATTAAAACTTATATATATTAAATTATTTTTATTTCTTTCTTTGTAAAATGTTTATTTAATTTCTTTCACTTTAATTTTTTATAATTAATTTATTATCTTTTCACTTTTAATTATTTTAAAAAATTATGTTTTAAAAATAATTTAAAAGTGTCCTTTAATTTTAACGTTTTAAGTTTTTTTATGTTTTATTTGATTTTCCTTACTTATTTTAATATTAGTTCAAAATTAACTTATTTTAAATACAAGATATTTGGAATTAAATTTGAAATCAAATCAAAATGAAAGACAAAGAAATAAAATCTATAGAAAAATAAAGGAGAAAAAACAATGAATGAAGGTAAAAAAAAATAGGTACAAGGTAAAACAAAAATGTGTATTAACTTAATTTAAATACAAGATAAAGAAAATAAGAATATTTTTTTAAAAAAAATAATTAAATTTTTTTATTTACAAACGTGGCAGCGCGAGTGTGTACAAACACAACCAACTTGGGTGGTTGAAGGTGCCACATCAGCACAAAAGGTTCACAAAAATTACGAAAAATGAGTTCAGGCAGGGAAATAGGACCCTAGTTAGGTTTAGGTGTGTCTCTGAGATTTTGGTCATAGTCTAGGGGGGTACTAGTGCATTATCCCTAATATATATATATATATATATATATATATATATATATATATATATATATATAAATAACTATTAAAAACAGAAATTTTAAAAAAAACTGTAAAAGTTTGAAAATAATTTAATTACAAAGTAATTAAACTAAGTTTTCATGAAACTACCATATGTATTGATCCTACGTTGTCATTTGGCATGATCCTAGGCTAGACTTTCTTCCTTTTTAATTACATAAAGATTGGAAGTACAATTTAATACAATAATAAAAAAATAAAATTTTGTGATCTTAAATTAAAATTGCATCTAATATACCAAATGTTGTGATTAGGAATGACAAACGGGTGGGTCGAAAATGGATAAAATATTCTACCCATCGATATTTATCATGAATAAAAAATGGGTTAACACCGATGAATAATATAAATATTCATTATTTCTTAAATAAAATATAAGCTTGTTGTGAACCAAGTTAGCTCTATAAGGGTCTATGAGTTAGAAGTAGTGAATGAGATTGGGACAAGTAAAATATTGGAGTGTTTTATGTGGGATTCAGGCCCAATTAGCAATTGATTAAGAAGGAAAATGAGTTGAAAAGAAGGGTTTATGAATATTGAAAAAAATGTTTGTCATCTCTTCTTCTTCTAGAGTCTAAACTTGTCATCCTCATTCTTATCTCTATCTTTAGTTACTTATTTATTCAATATTTCCATTGTATTTCCGTAGCTTAAGTATTGCAATCACAATTCTAAAATTTTAATTGTGTTTTAGTTCTCTTATTAATATAGTGGGGAATCGGGTTTGTTACAGAGCTTCTTTTCTATCATCTAATTTTTTCCTCTTTCATTTGTGGTTCTTACTTTTTGTTTCTATTTAATTTTAGATACTTTTTATTAAGATTCTCCCTGGGTATTAATTGTTTTCGATACCTATGAAAAAGCATATTTTCAATAGATCAAAATCTCATATGGTTAATACTTCCTTTTAACCGGATTTGACTAGAAGAATGTAATAACTAAATTTAATCAATATATCTGTACAAACTCATTTTTTCTATATTTTCGTGCACCTTTTATGCCGATGTGGTACCTTCAACTAGGTAAGTTGGTTGTATTTGCACAATATGCACCCGCCAGCTGTGTAATATTTTTAAATAAAATTAAATCTTGTTATTTTTCTTTATCATGTATTTAAATTAAGTTAACACACATAAAAAAAATTTAAAAAATTTGCCTTGTATTTAAACTTTTTTTTTCATTTCTTTTACCTTCTTCATTATTTTTTTCTCTTTTTTTCTAGTGATTCTTTTTATTTTCTTTGTCTTTCTTTTTTATTTGATTTTAAATTTAATTCCAAATTGTATTTAAAATAAGTTAATTTCGAAAGGATATCAAAATAAGGGAAGAAAATAAAATAAAACATAAAAAAAATTAACATTAATATTAAATGACACTTTTTAGTTATTTTTTAAAAAAAATACGCACAATTTTTCAAAAATAATTAAAAGCTAAAAGATAAAAAATCAATCAGCTGGAAAACTCTCTCGGTACATGATAGCGTGAACTACTAACGTGTACCCATTGATCGGAATGGCACGAGGAAGGAAGAAAAAGGAGCTAACTAAGTTGGCGGTGACACCTGAAAGGATGGGGAATGCAGATATGGAAAACCCTCTAAGAACTGAAGACAAACAAGGTAAGAAACCAATGAAATAGTGGCCACCTCTTCCTTCGAAGGAAGCAACCCCTAACACCATTGGAACAGAGCAATTAGCAAGACCCTTATGGATTGAAGCCCATGCTGAAACATGCAGGAATCATCCATAAGAGCTTCAGGAAAGTGTTTTATGGGTAGATCCACAGAGGAAATTAGATATGAATATTGAGCCAACTAAGAAATGGGTGAATTTCTTTAATTCAAACAGGATGTCAGATAAGGGAATGTGTTTGAGCTATGTCAACCAAGTTATGAGGAATGGGGAGAAGGTCATAGAGTTGAAGAAGGAAGAGGTCGACAAAGCAACAGAAGAGTGGAAACAAGCTCTAATCCTATATGTGGTAGGGGACTCTCCTACAATTGCTGCAATTGAAAGATATATTTCTATACAGGTGAACACCGTAAGTAAACCTAAGGTGTATTATCACAATGATGGTTATTTCTTAGTACATTTTGCTAACTTGGATGAAAAATGAAGTATTGTATTCTGGGTCTCATATGTTCAACAATAAACACATTATCGCCAAGGTGTGGAGTGCTAGTTTTGATTTCCACAAGGAGTTTTTACAGACAGTACCAATCTGGGTGAAATACCCCAGCCTACCTTTGAATTGCTAGAGTAGCGATTCTCTAATTCAAATTAGTAGTGGCCTAAGGGTACCATTGTATGCAGATGAGTGCCCTACTAAGGTAGACATAATATCTTTTACAAGACTGCTAGTAGAAATGGATGTTGCTAGAGACCTACCAAAGAAGCTCAAGGTGGAGGACTGAAATGGTAGAATTTTTGAAAAATTAGTGCAATTTCAACGGGTTGCAGAGTACTGTACTAAATGTATGGAGGTAGAACATAAATGTTATGCTAAAGAGGGGCCTAGACTGAAAGCAGCATCTAAGATGGTCAATAAATGGATGCAGAAACAAGAGACTACAACAGAGGTGGGGATAGTAAAAACATTGAAGGAAACAAATGATAGTAGTAAAGAGAAATTAACTAAGGAAGTAGGACCTTTGAAACAAGTAAATCCTAAAATAACAGCTAGAGGATCTCAAGATGTACAAAACATTCAACAAGAGGTGAGGATGACAAATGGATTTGAAATTTTTGAAATACCTGAGCAGGGCACAACTAGTATATCTTGATATAAAGGGGGAGGAGGAGAAGGAACTTGAGGCACTTTACCTGACCCGACATCATGGAGCTAGTAAAATGGAACACAAGGGGAATAAATAAAATTTATAAACAAAAGGAACTTAAATTGTTTATGAAGGATAATAATGTAGGTATTATCGCAGTACTAAACCATAAAATAAAGGAGCACTTAGCTAGGAAAGTATTATAGAAAATAGCACAAGAATGGAAATAGGAAGCAAATTATAAATATACTGATAAAGGAAGAATCTAGTTATTGTGGGATTGTTAGTTGATTGATTAAATGATTTAAAAAAATTCTAATCAATATATTTGAAGTACATAGAGTGGTAGTGAAGAGAAACAATATGACTTTTTCCTTGGTGGCAATCTATGGGTTACATACCATACATGCTAGACTAAAGCTATGGGACGATTTGAAGCAGTTGGCCACAAGTATACATGAGGCTATGATCTTCATGGGTGATTTTAATGCAGTATTATCTGGTGAAGATAGACCCCAAGGCAATCCAGTGCAAGTGGTAGAAATAAGGGACTTTAATGACTTTATACTTGATGCTGGAATGAAAAACATGAAATCAAAGGGTGGAACTTATACATGGTTTGATGGTCACACTTGCAACAAGATAGATAGAGCAGTGGTTAATGCTGAGTATGAGCCAGGTAGAGTTCATTGTTACGCAGCCAGGAACTTCTGATCACTCTCTTTTGAGCCTAGAACTAGACAACAATGTAAGAGCCAAGCACAAGGCTTTGAAGTTTTCAATTGTATTGCAGAACATCTAGATTTCTTGCAAAGGGTGAGGGCAGCATGGAATGGAGGACATATAAAGAGATCTGAAAGAAGTATGGCACAAGGTCAAAAAGGTGAAAGCAAGTCTCAAACAACTCAATAATAGTGAGTTTAAAGGTTTTAGTAGTAAAATGAAAGATATTAGAGACAAATTGCAGGCTATACAGGAGATCATGATGGACTCTTCAGCAGTAGCTTATAGCAGGCAACACGAAAAGGATCTACAAATGATGCTAGAGAAATGGAGCATGATTGAAGAAAATGCTATACAACAGAAGCCCAGAGTGCAATGGCTGTAGCTAGGAGATGCAAACACTGCATACTTCTTTTCACACATGAAGAACAGGGTAGCCTAAAGCACAATCACTAGCCTCTTGACTTCAGATGGTACTAAATCCCAAACATAGGAAGAAATAGAACATGAAGTAAGTACATTTATAAGAATCTACTTGGGAAGGCTGCTCAGAACCTACCTACTATTAATATTACTGTTATGAGGAATGGTAAAGCTCTTAATAGGGAACAACAAATATTGTTTGCAGCAAAGGTGATAAGGGAGGAGGTGGAAAAAACACTTAAAGATATATTTGTACATGGAAGTATGGACATGATCCTGGGACAATTGAGCATTAAATTTCCAATGATCGATTCAACACGCAGCATGGGTGCAATGAATATCTCAATATCATTACTTGGAGGAATAAAATTTTCTCTTTGATTTTCATAAATAAGGATGTTGTTGGTCTGCAAGAATTTTGTCAATGGCATAGCTTAAACAAAATTCAACAAATGATGCATAAATCAAAGGCACAAAAAGAAAGGAAAGTATCTTGCGGAAAAATATCACTACTATCAAACCTTTAGAATAGCTGAACTTTTGAACAAAGTGATGAAGATTTGTGTACCAACTGCTGTCCACTGATCCAAAGTTTGTGCTTGTCGAGAAGAAATGGAGTTTGGCTCTTTCCAAGAAAGAAGGATCCATAGATGGGAAGGCCATTTTACCACCATAAAATTCAAATTCCAATAAATTTGTAGGTTGAATCGTGAATTTTTTCAAACTCTTCAACCCTACTAAAGTAAATTTCTTTAGTTTTTCACTCTAAATCTCTATATTTTTCAGCTTATACCATAATGTTAGATACAATTTTGAAATGTTTGGGAACTTATAGGATACATCTCGAAACTATTGGTCTGTGATGATGTCACCAGTGAGCTTGAGTATTTGTAAAGTATTGTAAGCATCAAAAATAACAATTTTGCAAGGATGACGATCAGTATGCTCTGCATATTTAAAGCATCAAACAAATCATCTATCCTTGGAATATGATACTTATTTTAATGGTATCCTTATTTAATTGCCGATTGTTAATGCACATTCGGTGGGAACCATTCTTCTTTTGGACAAACAAGATTGGGTCACTCCATGGAGAGATACTTGTTCTAATAAAAACCCTTATCCAACAAATCCTTCAATTGATCCTTTACCTTCTTAACTTCTGCTGGGGCCATACGATAGAATGGAAATAGATAGGCTGCGTATCTGGGAGAAGGTCAATACCGAAGTCTTTTTTCCTTTGGGGAGGAATACCAGGAAGATCATTGGGAAAACTTTTGGTAACTTATTTACAATCTGAACTGACTCAAAAGTAGGGTCTAGTAATATATATCATCCCTAACCCGAACTAGATGATAAATACCCTTAGAAATTATTTTCCTAGACTTTAGGAAAGATATGAACTGACCCTTAAGAGCATAATTTTCTTTTCCCATTACATGATAGGTTCATTCGAAACCTTAAATGTGACCAATCAGGTTCAACAATCTATTGAAGCATAACATGCATGAAGCCAATCCATCCCAAGAATAACATCAAACTAACATATCAAGCTCTACAAGATCAACATGAGTGACTCTATGAAACACAGAAATAGGACAATTTCTATAAACTCTCATAGCAATATAGAATCATCAACGGGGGTAGAGACATAAAAGGGATTAAAAAGGATTTCTAAACCAACATTAAATCTCATGGCCACATAAAGAGTAATAAAAGATAACGTAGCACCCGGATCAAGCAAAGCATACACGTCAAGGCGAAAGAGTTTCAACAAACTAGTCAACACATCTGGGGAACCCTCGTGATCTTGTCGAGTCTGAAGAGCATAGGACCTATTATTACGAGCAGCACCAAAACCAGAACCATTAGGCTGAGCTTGCCTATTATCCTTACCCTTGATAGCTTACAATGGACAATCCTTCACTTTGTGGCCACTCTTTCCATAGCCAAATCAACCATCCATGCCTGCCAAACATTTGCCATTGAGTTTCTTACCATACCTTGGGCAAGCGGGAATAGAAGATCCATTAGTACCATTTTCTTGAGGTTTAGGGTTAGACACCCTATCTTTGTTGAACTTAGGAGTCGATGCATTAGAAGAACCTTGACCAAAAAACGTTTGCTGGAATTTTGAATGACCTTGTCCACTAGTCCTAGAATGAAAAAATTCTCCATAAGGGGTCCTTTCCCTCTTGGATTCTCTTGCCCTTTCCTTGAGCTTTACCTCTTTAATTTGTTGGACATATATCATCAAACGAGAGACATCCATTTCCTTAATCAACATGGTGGTACGGCACGCTTCGACAACCAAGTCGGAAACACCCAACACAAACTTACTCATCCTTTCCATAGAGTCGGCAACCATAGTTGAAGCATACTTAGCCAATTGAGTGAACTTCAAAGCATACTCCTTCACACTCATATTGCCTTGATGGAGATTAATGAATTCAAGAACTTTTGTCTCCCTCATCTCATGAGGAAAGAAGCAATCAAGAAAAGCTCCTTTGAATTTCTCCCAATAAAGAGGACCCGCATCAACCACCCTTTCTTCCTTCCATTGGTTGAACAAAAATTGAGCAACACCCTTGAGTTGATAAGCAGCCAACTCTACTTTATACGTCGTAGATAATCCCATAATTCATACTATCTTATATAGCTCATCAAGGAACTCTTGAGGATCCGCATCAACCTCAAAATCATGGAACTCCTAAGGATTTATCCTAGTGAAGTCTCTTATCCTTGTCACCGTTGTACCCACATTTGGGTTCACGGGAGCAACGACTTCTCTATTTGTTTAAGCCATCATTGCTTGATCCAGCACTTGGAAAGCGGCTCAGAATCATGAGTCACTTGCTTGACAAAAGGGTCAACCAAAACTTGAGGAACCTCGGGCTCCACATTCTCGCCCGTATTCCTTTTCAAATAAGCTCTTTGAGAGGCCATATCCTGAAAAGCATCGGGGAAGCATCGGGGAAGATTTAGGAGAAGGATCTTTATAGAGATAGACTCTATGGAACGATTTAGAGTATTGAAATAAGTGAAGTTTCCTAAATTCTTTGTAGCCTCGTATTCATAAATGTGGCACGCTTCACACTTATGAACAAGACTCTACTCAACAGGGCTTGTCGGACATCCTAGTACCTTTTTCTAAAACATTGTGCTCTGAATACCAAGTTTGTCATGATCCAATGTACACCCTAGACGTGACATGGCATATAAGACATCGAGATGTCCTAAACAAGCCACTTGACATACATATACACAATATAATAGACAAAATTAAAGAGTTTCATAAGTTAAAAGAGTATGACATAAAAGCAGAAATCACCATAGTCTCAACAAGTCAATCTAATACATCAAGAAGTGGTCGGCACGTAACCAGTACAACCCGTACACCACATACAATGTTAGAAAACTAAAACATAAGAAAACAAGATAAAGGTGTCATGGTCCTCGGGAAATGAGGACTCACCAACTCTTCAATTCCTTAGAATGAACAACTAGCCATGAGCGGGAGGAGAGGAAACGCCACACGCTACGTTATCAAACAATATAGGCACGAGTATGCATTAGCACACAGAATGTACGAAGTACAAGGGATATGCATAAAAAACATAAAACATGATCATAAAGGGGACATAATTGAAAACATGATATGCATGACCAAGTTAAACATAGTGAAATCATTTAAAGAAGAATCGTAAGTCATGAACAAGGTCAATGCATCTTACATATCATAATGAAAGCTTCATAAAAACTTTGAAAGTTACTTAGTTCATTTTGTGGAATATTAGCTTTAACCGAATATAGAACATGCGAGCTATAATATGGAATCCGATGTAACTCCCACATCGAGAAGGGAGAGTCTACTTGCCAAGGTAGAACTGTGTTTCATAATTCATATGCTATTTGTAGATCTACTAGCTAGGTCATTTAAGACAAACCTAGGAGGCACGTAGTTTGAAACTAGAGATTTCTACTAGAGACTATCATATATGAGCCTCCACCTCAAAGCTCTCTTGATGCTAAGTTAAATCCCAACGGAATAGTAAATTTCATAATCATCATATCATACATTTTATTTTTTAAAAGCAAATTTGGAACTGTGGTCCGATTTTATTAAGCAAACCATAAAACAGTGGACTCAATATGAGCCCATTAAACAAAATAGGAAACAAATATATACAAAAGAGGGTCCAAAAGTGACCACTCTTCAGGTGAACATATCCCTAGAAAATAGGGATTCTAAAAAGTGAGCCTCAGTTTCTTCTTCCTCTTTCCTCTCTAAGATCCACCACTGAAGATGTTCCATGACCTCCTAAGTTATTAATCCAAACTTAAAATTTCATAGAGTAGCTCATTTAATCTTGAATCAAGCATGTATGAGAAATCCTTTCACCCATTTTTATTCCTTGATGTGTGAGAAAACCATTCACAATTTCATAGATGCTTTATCTTAAAGCAACCTAGATCATAAATTTTTTCATTTCATTAATCATGCATAACCTTCATGAAAATATCATTCATAAATTCATAGCTTCTTTATAAATTCATGTCTTTGAGGGTACATAGTCAAAATAATGATCAATGCAGGGTTCATGTGGTTTCAATGGGAAAGCATGTAATTAAGTCAAAACAATCATAATAAGATCAAAATCAACATAATTAGAACCCATGAAGAATGGAATGAAAATCTAACCAATTTTGATGAAATTGAATTTGGAGAATTGAGATCTTTTGAGACTCAATAGGTGAATGGAACCCATTGACGAAACCGTACAAACCTTGAGGATCAAAGCCCAAAAGCAATACTGAAAAGGAGACTTGATTAGGAAATCCTAGCTTCTTCTTCCTTGAACTTAAGAGAGAATTTAAGAAGATGAATGTGGATGGATTTTGGAAAATTGAGTGAATGTGAGTGTTTGGGTTGATTTAGGGGTTGGAAGGTAGTTATAGGACTTAAAATTAGGGTAAAATGACGTAGTATAGGCATTTAATGCATATGAAAAGATCAATATACCCTAAAAAATAACTGACGGATGGTTCCTACGGTTCGTGGAACTTGCTACGGCCCGTACTGGTCAACCGTGGAACCAACATCAGAAATACAAAATTTCAATCATTTCCCATGAGACCTTCCTACAATCTGTCTTCCAGTATACGGTCCATAGACCCCATATGTAGAACCCAAGATTAAGTCCAAATTTTCACTATGTTTGGAAGATTCCTACGGAACCCATCTACGAATCATTCCAATTTCTATGGCTCGTCCTGTTCTTCCTTAGGTCAAACTTCAGAAACTTGAATTTCCAAAATCTCAACCTCATTCCTACGAGTGCCACCTACGACCCGTAAAAACTTCTATGAACCATAGACTGGTCTCATAGGACACAACCAGTAGCAAAAATAAGACCTTTCCTTTTCCGAATTTTGCTTTCAAATTTTTGAGGTGTTAAACATGGGGTAAAAATTATTTGTAGTTTGTTCTAGATACACAATATCCAAGTGGATTCACATGTATCTGTGATATATAAACAAATCTCGATCACCTCTCCCCATCTCGCTTGCCATTCTCCTATGTATATGGTATCTCAGATACATACAAATACATGTATCTAGTCTAATCCGCAATTATCTGGAATATATAGATAAATCTCACTTGCCTCTCCCTGATCTCGCTCACCATATGTATATGGTATCACATATACATGTGAATCACACCAGATACCTACATATACATATATCTAGGTGTATCTGACTTAAAATTTTGTAAAAATTGTTAATTAGTTATATAAAAATATAATTATTTCAAACTATATAGAGAATCAGTAAATATGGTAGGAATGCTTGTGTAATTGGATAGTTTCTCCTAAACTTATAAATCTTTTTCTGATTAAAATCAGGACATATATAGGCCATTTATTAAAATAAAAAAGAATTATATACAAGACTTGGGCCCAAAAATGACTCAGGCACAATCCCAAATAGAAACAAAAGGCAAGCAAAAACAAAACAACTAAATCCTACTAAAATAAACCAAAATTAGCTAAGACAAGAAAATGAAGAACCTAGAGCATCTAGAGAACTCGATTGATTCATCTTTTTCATCGAAACTCTAACAGCCATTGGTAGAATCAACTAAAAATTCATGTGGATCTTGCCTCAAGGAGAAGATCTTGGGGTAAGAAAATATAGAGATCTAGTAAATTTTAGATTAACGTCTTTAAATTTCACAAATGCCATGAAATCAGCCTTCGTGAAGACTTCTTCGACTCTATGTCATTAAATCGGGACCAGTAATCTGAGATAAGATCGTTATTCTCTTCATTTATTTTTGCTAGGGACTAGAGATGATGGATTTTACTATTATCTCCTTTTCCTTAGCAAAATGAGCCTCGAATAGTTGATACCAAAACAACAAGATCCAGATCTAGTATGTCCTCAACTTCATTGAGATTATTTTGATCTGCAGATTTAAATCTTTTTTTAACCTCTTTTGCCTGAGTAATTTGTTAATGATTTTTCTTGTATTCAATTATTCCTCCTAATTGTAATTGTAATTTTGTATCCACATTGTGTTGAATCTTGTGTTTAATTGTCTCTTTGTGTATTGAAATACTTGTTTTTGTACTTTCTTCTTCTTAGATTCATCATATTGTTCTTGCTTGTGATGAAATATCTTTTATTGAGTTAAATTATAGAATTTGTGTATCTACAACATTAAAAATAATGTTAGTTAAAAAAATCATCCAATTAATTTCCTTCTTTGAGAGTGTGCTCCACCTCCGCTGCATTATTACTTATCAAGTACTTAATCATTTTTATCTCCATAGTTATTTGTCAAGACCCGATTCCTCGAGTAATGATGGCGCCTACTATGACCCACCAGCAGGCAAGCCAACCCGTATCCCGGAACCTACAAGTAAAGGGTTTCAAGGCAAAAACTAAACTCAAACTAAACGGTAACACAAATAACAGAATCACAGAAGAGGAAGCGGAAGCAAGCCAAACATATATACAAATGAAAGATCCGTCCTAGAACCTGGAAGTCACATGTACAAAGCTACTAACAAAAAAGAGTACAAGTCCCAAAAGTGGACCACAAAAACAAGACTGTCTCAAAATGCAAAAGACAAGTCATTATATATACAGAAGGAGACGGGTAACCCCAAAACGTTGTGTACTCACCCTCGCCTCCGAATCTGACTGCAGCTGACTCGATATCAATGCTGGTAGCTGGTGCTCGAACCTGCATCCACGAAAACATATGCAGAGTGTACCATGAGTACCAACACAATAGGTACCCAGCATGCAACATAGGCCGACTGAACAAGAAACAACAAAAGCAATATGAAATGCAAGAATGCAAACAACAACCAGAAACCAGACGGAGAAATCTAATAGGTATGCACACGAGTGTACTTGCACACAAAGACAAGGAGAACAAGAACTAAATCCTTTTGGGCTCTCATAAACTCGAAGGGTACACTCATGCGCAAGCAAAAGGTAAAACCCGAGCGGACCCCCGTAAGACCGACATGTACACAAAATAATTAGCAATGAAATAAGAGAATCCGACGAAGTACCCAAGAATTCCACAACCACCCTCGGACTTGAACCGACTCAACCCATATGCCTGAAGCTTTCCCCGAAATAAAGATGATAGAATCTAGGCCACGAACTCGCCATATTAGAACCTAGGCCTCGAACCCATAATAATAAAACCTGGGCCTCGAACCCAAAAATGATAAAACTTGGGCCTCGAACCCAATAATGATAAAACCTAGGCCTCGAACCCAATAATAATAAAACCAGGGCCTCGAACCCAATAGCAATCAAACCTGGGCCTCGAACCCAAGAACAATAAAACTTGGACCTCGAACCCAATAATGATAAAACCTGTATGTCGAACCTAATACATCAGTCTCAAGCTGGAACTAACGGCCTCGAACCGTATATTGTTAGCCTCGGACTGGAAATAACGGGCTCGAACCGTACATATTAACCACAACCCACAATAATGCCAAGATAAGTCACCGTGGGACGCCGCCTACCCAAAGGTCTCAAAAGAAGACTCTCAGCCTAGCACAACTCATTCTCTAACCATTGCGATAGCATAACCTTCCGGTAGCACCCTAGAACTACAAAGATAGGGAGAGCGAGGACAGAAGGCCTGATAAGCCACGAATTAGCCTAAAGTAAGGCTCATACTATCAGACTCAAGTCTGCTATATCAGTCTACAGGGAGCTAAGCTGGCCGAAGCGACATCGGGGAGATTTCAAGGCCCAACGGCACGAGAAGTACACAAGTCTATGGCGACCACTATCCTAAGCCTAGACTAAGGCCAAACATTCTTTCAGTAATATACAAAAGCCATACAAAGGCACACCACAAGATGCATATAATCAACAGCAACAACCAACAAGCTTCAACTACCTGAAAAACTCGCAATACAACCTAAGACATGGATTCTAAGAATGTAACATGATCAGCCTCCAATTCAATCATAAATTCATACAAATCAACCTGCAATCACCAAATCATGCTCATCCTAAGGAGAGGAAGCCGTAACCTACCCGGAAGCCGATTGCGCGCGCTCCAAATTACGTTACCGGAGCTTTTCCCTTCCGCACAGCCTCAGAATGCTGCCATGCTACCAAGAATAGAATCACAACCTCAGCACAGTCGCTTTGACACTAAGGGGCCGTTTGGTTACTGGATAAGGGCAAAGTTAATACATGAATAACTTGGTTATTCATGTATTAATTTTTATACTATGTTTGGTTTGTAAATAGAATAAAAGTTATCCTTGTGTTAGTTTTATACAATGTTTGATTATATTTTTGTAATTCTACATAACTAATACTCACATAAATATCGAAAACCGAAAAACCAAACCGAACCAAATTAATTCGGTTTTTCGGTGTCGGTTTTTCGGTTCGGTTTCGGTGTTTTTTTTTCGAAATTTTGGATTTTCGGTTCGGTATTCGGTGTCAGGGTAAGAAAAATTCGGTGCACCGAAAAACCGAAATTTTATTAACTAAATTTAAAATAATATTTTAATTTTATTAATTATATACTTGGTAACTTGTGTTTGTGAGTTGTGACTCCTATTGTTTTTTATTTGAATGAAGTTGAATATTAAGACATTTTTAACTTTGTATTGTTTTAACTTTTAAATTTCAAGTGTTGAATTCTTGGTTTAAATTGTTGGCTGCTATTACAAAGAGTGTTTGTTGAAACAAAAAATCGGAAAGAGAAAAAAAAACTTCTTTAGTTCTTTATTGGAAACTTTAACTATTAAATATGTTAATTGATTATTTCGAATTTTCAACTTTTATCTTTAGTTAAACGTTTTGATAATTTAATTTTCACTTTATTTTTTATTTGCTTGCACCGAAAAATCGTTTTAAAAACACCGAATTAAACCGAACCGAAGTTTAAAAAACCGAACCGAACCGAACCGAAATATTTTGGTTTGGTATTTGGTGCACATTTTTTCAAAACCGAACACCGAACCGAAATTTAAGAAAATCGAACCGAAGAACCGAATGCCCACCCCTAGTTGATAGGTTTTTAAATATTGTATAAAAGTTATTTATGTATTAATTTTATACGGTGTTTGGTTGGTAAGTTTAAAATGTTGTATAAAAATTATTCCTGCATTAGTTTTATACAATGTTTGGTTGTGTTTTAGTGAATCCACATAATTAATACTTACATAACTTATGAGGAAATCTATGTATAATTTTATGCAGGGTAGAAGGTGGAATAAGTTATGTGGGTATTAGTTATACATGGATTAAATAATATATTTACATATTTACCCTTATTAATTAACTTTTAATTTTTTTTAATTATGTGTGCTTTTAAAAAAGTTACTATTTATTTTTGTCTTGATAGTTGCTTAATTATTTTTAGTTTCTTTGCTTTATTTTTTATTAATTATTTTCTTTGGCGATAAGATAGTGCCGGTTAATTGTAATTAGTTCTTTACTTAGTTTCTTTGCTTTATTTTTTATTAATTATTTTCTTTGGCGATAAGATAGTGCCGGTTAATTGTAATTAGTTCTTTACTTAGTTTCTTTGCTTTATTTTTTATTAATTATTTTCTTTGACGATAAGATAGTGCCGGTTAATTGTAATTAGTTCTTTACTTAGTTTCTTTGCAACGCACGACCAATACATGTATTATAATATTTTTAGTTATTTCTTATTTACTTAATTACTTATCCTATTCAATACAAATTACTTAACTGCTTTTAGTTATTTGTTATTTACTTTAGTGTTTTTAGCTATTGACATTTATTTAAATTTTAATGTGTTATTAAGATAGTTGTTTATTTTAATGGATATAATAAATATTAGCTCGCTAAACATTTTTGGAATTAAGAAATAAAAATTAGTTTACTGTATTGTAATTTGTACATAGCTAAATCATGTATAACTAATACCTATATAATTAAACCCTGCATAACTAAACCATGCATAATTAATACCTGCATAACTAAACCCTGCATAACTAATACCTGCATAACTAATACCTGCATAACTAAACCCTGCATAACTAATACCTGCATAACTAAACCCTGCATAACTAATACCTGCATAACTCTAACCAGTAACCAAACGGCTCCTAAAATTACTAAAATTGGAGATGGACCAATTTCGGAGTCAAAAAAGGGAATGTGGGACCCGCTCCGATAAATTTCAGAATTGACTCCACGAAGATGTCCAAAACACCTCCTCGAAATTGTGTTCCAACATGAAACACAATGACGGGCTCGGAACATCCAAAACGAGCATTATGAAAAAAATTCCACAATAGCTCAATTAAAGAACTTCGGATAGCCAACTCTTACGCGAATTTACCTCAAACGAAGCCTCCCTGACACCTTCCGATCAATCACCCACGAAGCCACAACAATTCCAAACCCACAGGACTTGGAATCACTCAATTTTGACTTAAATTGAGAGAGAAATCGCCACATGAATATTACTCCCAAGGCTGATCGCGTCTGCCCTTTAAATAAAGAACCAGACGAATCTAACCTTCGCGAATGGGGCTACAGTAGCCCGTTAATGCGGAGGAAAAGGTCCTAGACCTCCGCGAACATGGAGACCTTCCCGCGAAAGCGGAGAAGAGGAAGGCAGAGCTCCGCGAACGCGAAGAAGGAGAAGGCTTGTAACATAAGCTGCTGCACCAGCTGAGTTTTGGAGGTTGGCAAATCTCCGACGGGGAGCTCGGGATTTAATCAGGACCCCGTGTGCGCAAACAAGATATGCTACCCCACCAAAGTCGACGTTCCAGACGCAATGTCGCAGTTGAAATTTCCATATGAGGTCATTTTGACAAAATGTGTATTCCACACCCAAGTACCATATTTAGCCAAATTCCACAACTAGCCTCGGGATTAGACCGGAAGCCCCGGGAAGCACACGAAGGGTCTTCTAGACCAAACTCGACATTCCGGAACTAACCTCTCTGACGGAATTTTCATTAAAGTACGTTTTCCAAGAATGTTGACCAAAGTCAACATAAGGCAAAATTTCAAAGGCTAAATCGCCAAATGGCACAAAGTCGCACCGAAAGCTTCGAGACTCGCACCAGCCATGCTACTAGCCTAATTTTGTCATTCCGAAGCTGATGGAATCATCAGAATTCCGTTTTGAGGTCATTTACCTGAGGTTATGACCGAACTCAATTTTTCAAGTTTCAAAAGCTCTAAAATATTAAAACTTGCATAAAACCTAAACGAACGATCAGTTGACCGAACTGTCAGTCCCAGCAAGTCATAAATGACTTGGAGTCACTATAGAAATGCTCTAAACGATGGAATGAATGCATTAACTCAAAAATGACCTGAAGGGTCATTACATAATTATCCAAGGCACCACTTAAATTCCATCTGTGATTTCTTGAGAATGCGTGAGCCTGTCTCCATGACCACTGGTAGTAAGTGTTTTTGTTACTCTCACTGCTACAACATGTGTCACTAGCAAATATTATTTAAATTATGTAAATCTTAAATGGTATTGTTAAGTATTATTTCAAAATATTTCTAAATTCTAATATTGAGTTAATAGTAATAATAATAATAACAGATATTGAGATGATATGTATAGAAGTATATTATATATTATTTATTAGAATGCATAATTATAGTTTGGTGATAAATTTTATAGAATCACTGTTTGATTGAAATGGATGTTACGTTCTATTGTATACCTAGAAAATCAAACATAATTTTTGATAAAATATCTTTCTATACTTTACTAAGATAATTAAATTATATAGAATTAATCGATCTCAATTTTACGACTGATTGTACATTAATGACTAAGAATAACTAAAATGGAAAAAGTGTTAAATAATAATTATGGACATTAGTTATAATTTCGTACTTAATTATTTCTTTGTCTTTTTTATTAACATAATTAAATTATATAGAATTAGTTGATTTCAGTTCTACAACTTACTATACATTAATGATTAAATAATAAGTAAAATAGGAGACCTGTTAACCAGCATTTAAGGACATTAGTTATAATTTGCTACTTTGTTGTTTCTCCGTCTTTTCTATAAATATAATTAAATTATATGGGGTGAATTGGTTGTACTTTTATGGAAAAAAGAATTTAAACCTACATTAAGTAATAGTTGTTTTCTTATTTATTCTTTTTCGAAAACAAATTCATTTTTAGTATTACTCGTCCTTTACAAAATTTCTTTGTTACATAATTTATAAAGGATGATTTATTTTTTCTATTAAATATGTACTAAATTATATTAACACATGCAAAAGTATTCAATAAAGAATAGAATAAGTAGTTAAAAGTTTCAATCTCATGCTTTGTGAAATGAAACGCTAATAATAATAATAATCAAAGAAATAGACTAAGTAAATCTATGAAACACAAAAGAACATATCTTTTTAATTGAAGGAGACAAATGCTTAATTTATTTTTAAATATAGTAAATCTAGGCATTGAGCATCTAATATGATATCTCTCTTAGGTCATCATTGGTATTTATTTATTTTTTGCCAATTTTTAAAATCTTTTTCTTATATTTTCCTGAAAATATTAATTTAAAATATGTGTCTCTATTAGTAATCTATAATTATCCGTATTTATTAATCAATTAAAAGCAATAAAAATTCCAAAGGTTATACAATACATCTGACAAACTTTTCGTATCTACTGCAATGATTTACTCCATTGAAAACAATTAAATAGTGCATCATCCATTTATGTATTGTGACAAACTTTTTCTTTCATTTAGAGATAAAAGATATTTTTTTTTAATTCAAACTTCATGCTTTTATTGATAAATCTCTAATTTAAATGCATAATTCATTGGGGCATATTGCACAAATCAAATAACAAAAAAGAACCATAAATTAAAAGGGAATCACACTTTGGACAAGGCCCGAGTCTCTCTCCCTCTAAACACTTTTCTAGTGTTTAGGGTTTTCTAATCCACCTCATTCTCACTAAGCTTTTCAACCCTCCACACTTGAAATATGCTCCCGCCGTGGAAGAACCGGCAGCTTCGCCTTCTCATGCTTTAGATCATCAATGTTGTTGAGCTTTTTTCTTGCATTCTTGTTCATCAACTAACATGAGTAAGTAGTGTTTATCCGCTTTCTTTCTTTGTTCATTTAGCCTTTGTAACTGATATATATCTTCTCATTCAAGGCTGTGTTACCTAGTATGTAGTTGATCTTGCCCCATGTGTGTTACTTCTGGGTCTTGTCTAAGGGAAGACATCTTAATCTCTAGGTTAGTAGTCCCCTCTTCTTTGTTCTCCATTTTTCCTCTATGCTTTTCTTTATTTTTTCTATCTTGTAGGTGGTGCTTGGTTGGAGTGCATGGATATAATAATAAAAAATACATAAGAAATATTATATATTTATGAGTTTTCTATCTGTATTATCAGATATTTGAATTTTCTACAAGAATAATAAAATGTCTATTTTCTCTTATGTAAAATTAATTTTAAAGGGCAAAAAGATGATTTTTTTGCCAAGGGCCATCATACTCTTAATATACTAGTTTCTCGACAAAGTCATACCGAGTCATGTAGTATACGATTTGTAAAGTAAAATTTAAATGAAAAAATAAATGACATGTTGTAATGACCCTCCAGGTCATTTCTGTGTTAATGCCTTCTTTCTATTGTTTAGAGCATTCTCGTAGCAACCCCAAGTCATTTATGACTTGCTGGCACTGACTGTTCGGTCGTCTGGTCGTTCGTTTAGGTTTTATGCCCGTTTCTCGGTTTTAGAGCTTTTGAAACTTGAAAAATTGATTTCGGTCACAACCTCAGGTAAATGACCTCAGAATAAGATTCTGACTATTCCATCAGCTCCGGAGCGGCCAAATTTGGCTAGAAGCATGATTGGCCCAAGTTCCGAGGCTTCCGGTGTGACTTTAGGGTCATTTGGCGCTTTAGACTTAGAAATTTGGCTCAAGTTTGACTTTTGTCAACATTCTTGGTAAACACACTCGGATGAGAATTCCATCAGCACGGTTAGTTCAAGAATGTTGAGTTTGGTCTAGAATGACCCTTCGTATGCTTCCCGGGGCTTTCGATCTAATTCCGAGGCCATTGGTCGAATTTGGCTAAACTGGCGCTTGGGTGTGGGATCCACTTTTTATCGAAACAATCTCATATTAAAATTTTGACTTCACCATTGAGTTCAGAATGTCAAATTTTACAGGGTAGCATATCTCGTTTGGGTGCACAGAGTTCCGAACGAATTCTGAGCACCTCGTCGGAGTTTTTGGGAAAGCCAAGGTCAGCTGGTGCAGCAGCTGATGTTGCGGACCCATTCCGTCTCCGCATTCGCGGCCCTAGCTCTGCGTTCACCAAGGTCTGAGTCTTTCTTCTCCACGTTCGCGGATAGGGCTGCACGTTCACAGAGGTCTGGGGAATCTTTCTCTCCGCGTTCGCGGATATGCCTCCGCATTTGCAGAGGTGTGGATTATTTCCCTCCGCGTTCGTGGAGGTTTTTTTTTTCTCCCTCCTCGTTCACAGGTCCTTGGCCGCGTTCGCCAAGCTGTGCTTGTCTTCCCTCCGCGTTTACGGGCCTCTGATTTGGAGACATTGATTTTACCATTGATTTGGAGCCGGGTACTCATCCTATTTCCATCCCACCGTATCGTATGGCCCTCGCAAAGCTCAAGGAGCTGAGTGTCCAGCTTCAGGATCTCTTGGGTAAGGGATTCATTCGACTTAACATATCGCCTTGGGGTGCCCCAATCCTTTTTGTGAAGAAGAAGGATGGTACTATGCGGATGTGCATTGATTATAGGCAGCTGAATAAGGTGACGGTGAAGAACCGTTACCCCATGCCTCGTATTGACGATCTATTTGACAAGCTTCAGGGTGTTGCAGTGTTTTTTGAGATTGACTTGAGATCCGGCTACTATTAGTTGCGGATAGAGTAGCGGACATCCCTAAGACAACATTTAGGACTCGTTATGGTCATTTTAAGTTCCTAGTGATGTCTTTTGGGTTGACTAATGCCCTTGCCGCTTTCATGGACTTGATGACTTGTGTGTTCAGGCCATATCTGGACTCCTTTGTCATAGTCTTTATTGATGATATCTTGGTGTACTCGCGGAGCCATGGTGAGCATGAGCAACATTTGAGGATAATGCTCCAGACTTTGAGAGATCATCGGCTTTATGACAAGTTCTCAAAGTATGAGTTCTTGCTTGAGTCCGTACCATTCTTGGGGCACGTGGTTTCCAAGGATGGCATTATGGTGAATCCGACGAAGATTGAGGTTATTCGTGATTGGGCTAGGCCCACCTCTGTGACTGAGATTCAGAACTTCGTCGGATTGGCATGATACTACAAGCATTTTGTTGAGGGTTTTTCTTTTATAGCTGTGCCTTTGATGCGGTTGACTCGCCAAGATGTTCCTTTTGTGTGGTCGGAGGAGTGTGAGAGGAGCTTTCTTAGGCTCAAGGAGTTGCTTACCACCGCTTCTATATTGACTCTTCCAGTTGAGGGCGAGGGCTTCACGGTTTATTGTGACGCATCCGGCGTTGGTTTAAGTTGTGTTTTGATGCAGTAGGGCTGGGTTATTGCTTATGCGTCAAGGCAGCTTAAGCTGCATGAGCGCAACTACCCCACTCATGACTAGGAGTTGGAGGTGGTAGTTTTTGCGCTTAAGATCTGGAGGCATTACTTATACGAAGTTCATTGTGAGATCTACACTGATCACAGGAGCCTTCAGTACATTATGACCCAGAGGGATCTTAATTCAAGGCAGCGCCGTTGGATTGAACTCCTGAAGGACTATGGTCTCTCAATTCTCTACCATCTGGGCAAGGCGAACGTGGTAGCGGACGCCTTGAGACGGAAGGCAGTGAGTATGGGTAGTCAAGCCTTCCCTTCTATTTCGGAGCGACCCTTGGCTTTTGACATTCAGTCCCTAGCCAACCAGATGATCAGGCTTGATGTTTCAGATACCAGTCGGCCGTTAGCGTATTTGGGTGTTCAGTCATCTCTGCTAGATCAGATCTGTGGCCATCAGTTCGAGGATGAGTCTTTGGTGGCACTCCGAGATAGAGTACTGGCAGGTAATACCGGGCAGACTACATTAGACTCAGATGGGGTTTTGAGATTTGCTGGCCGTTTGTTTGTTGCAAGAGATGGGGATTTGATTAGCTGATCCTTAGCGAGGCCCATGATTCTACGTATTCTATCCATCCGGGCACCGCTAAGATGTATCATGATTTGAGGCAACACTAATGGTTGAGTGGTATGAGGAGGGACATCTCAGATTATGTGTCCCGTTGCTTGTGTTGTCAGCAAGTGAAGGCCGAGCATTTGAGGCCTGGAGGTGAGTTGTAGAGATTACCCATTCCTGAGTGGAAGTGGAAGCGTATCACCATGGATTTCATTATTGGCATGCCTCAGACTTCTAGAGGTGTTGACAGCATCTGGGTCATCATGGGTCAATTGACCAAGTTAGCACACTTCCTTCTAGTTTGTATTTCCTTCACTGTTGAGAGGCTAGCTCGTATTTACAATTGGGAGGTGGTTCGTCTTCATGGTGTGCCTGTTTTTATCATTTCAGACCAGGGTTCACAGTTCACTTCCAACTTTTAGAGAGTATTTCAGGAGGAGTTAGGCACCCGCGTCGATCTTAGCATAGCATTCCATCCGCATGCTGATGGCCAGTCAGAGCGCACTATTCAGGTCCTTGAGGATATGTTGCGGGCCTGTGTTATGGACTTTGGAGGTCAGTGGGTCCAGTTCTTGGGGATTGTATCATGCTATCGGAAGGGTTGTTTATACGTTTTTGCATGCGGACTATCAGTTGGCTATTTTATTGTGTTGGATTATGTTCTCAACCTTAGACCAAGTTAGGCTAGTATTTCCATAGACCCATGCACCCGTTTGCCTTTGGTATGTATCCGACGTCGAATCGAATGGACTAGGTCATTGTAGGTCGGAATAGCAGACTCGGGCCTGATAGTACGCGCATAGCTTTAGCTTTGTATTGTTGTGATCTTCTGGCTTCTTTCCACTTTTTTGTGGTGCCGTTGTGTTGTCGGAGGTGTGGTGTTTTCCTGAGATTTTAGGTGTTTCGAGATCGGTTCTGTGGTGATGTGGTTGTTGGTGGACAGCAATCCATATTGGTTTTGTATTGGAGATCCTCTGCGGAATTAATATGCCCAGTGCACTCGTCTGGGTAAGACAGGGCCCCCGTAGTGTTAGCCAGCTGGGCAATTGGATTTGAGTTATTGAGGTCCTCTTTGGAGTTAACACGCCCCGCGCACTCATCTTGCGGGGACATGGCTCCTAGAGTGTTAGCTGATTGGGCGATTGGACAATAGGGCCTTGGAGTTGTCGTTATGCCTCCTGGGCACTCTACTGGATAGGGCAGGGCCCCCAGAGTGTTAGCTTGCTCACTCTACTGGCTGGGACAGAGCCCCCAGAGTGTTAGCCACCTGGGTAATTGGATTTGAATTATTGAGATCCTCTTTGGAGTTGAAACGCCCCGCGCACTCATCCGGCTGGGACAGGGCCCCCAGAGTATTAGTTGATTGGGCGATTAGATATTAGGGCCTTGGAGGAATCGTTATGCTCCCTGGCCCCTCTGTTGGCTAGGGCAGGGCCCCCGGGAGTTGCTCCCAGGATGGGCAGCCTGATTTGGAAGTCAGACTTTTGACTAGGTTGGAGTTGGCTGATTGTTTCGATTGGGTTGGTTGGTGGTTTTCGTTCGCAGTTGGATTTTCCTTCAGTCTCGTAGATTTAGCTTTTCCGTGTACCTATCGAGATTGTGGGGCACCGTTCAGGTTTTTTTTTTCTATGCTTGATTGTACCTTCTGGGTCTTATGGGGGGCCCAGTTAGGTTTAGTTTAGATATTCTTAGATTTGATGCCGGCTTATTTTGTGCTTATTTCCTTTGACCTATATTACTGTAGATTCTATCCTTTCAGTCTGTTTTTACCTTTCTTGCTCAGTTGGCCTATGATGCCTACTGGGTACGTGTTGTGTTCGTACTCATGCTACACTATACATCTATTTTAATGTAGTCCCATGTATAGAACTCAGAACCCTAGCTTGTATTCATCATCAATATTTCATGAATTATACTTGCTAGACAGATCAGTCAGAAAATCATTCTCCAGTATTTGAAAGCCATATCTTTTAGTATATTAATGTTGCATTCCCAGATAGCATGTGAGTATTTTGAGCTACTCAGTAGGTCAGTTGCATTGGTAGCTTTACATACTGAGTTGGTAGTAGACTTAGCACGGAGTTGGACTAGGGTTCAGCGTACCCTCAAAGTCCCAGAACTACGTTCCACCGTAGGTTTAGAAGTCCCCTATGTTGGGCATCAGTTTTAGTGATCACGCCACAGTCATGCCTTTATACCCGTGGCAAGGAATATTGGGTCCTCTCGATGGGGCGTATATATCATACTCCATGTTTAGCTCATGTGGTTTATGTCGATTAATAGTAGCTCCCACAGTCATACTCTAATTGCATTGACCATGTAATCAGCATCACTTCAGTATACAGTTCAGCATGTTATCTTCATGATTAGTACCTGGTCATTGCATCTAACCCAGTTTTCAATTATACTTTAGTACATCCTTTTTCCATGTTCAGTTTATATCGTTCAGTTTATATTGTTCAGCTTAGTATATATATCCAGCATGCTCAGTACATTCAAAGTACTAACACACACTTCTGCGCTACATCATTTCATGATATAGGTTCAGGTGCTCAGCATCCAGACCGCGCTTAGTTTGACCTCTAGTCCTTACTCAGCAGCTTTAGTTGTGAGTCCTCATAGATCGAGGATTATGGACATGCTTTATATTTCATCTTTTACTTTTCAGTTCCTGTCTTGTTAGAGTTAGCTGGGGGCATGTCCCAGCAACTCAAGTCAGTTAGAGGCTCTCAGACATAGACATAGAGTCAGTATTCATGTATTTTGGGTTGTTTCCCATTTGAACTTAGTTATATTCTCAGTGAACTCTTTTAGATTTATTCATTTTGATGTATGCTTTCACTTACATAGAATTATTTCATTATGCTTGTGATATGCCAGATTAGGGATTAGCTTGGGGTTATGTCTAGGGGTAGCCTCGGGTTGTGACTAACTTGGTATCAGAGCATCAGGTTTAAGAGTCCTAGGGTATCTCAAAGCTGCACTAAGTAGAATCTCTTTCATGAGTGTTCTAAGAAAAACTTCCCTTCTTTCTTTTCCAGCTCGTGCTATAGAGTATAAACTCTATTATATCTCCTTCAAACTCGTAATCTTTGTATTTCAGAAAATGCCTCTCAGAAGACCTAACGCTAGGAATCTGCCAGTAGCTCTAGCAGACCCATTGAATGCGCAAGTCACACATGCCGAGTTCAGGGCTATTTTCCAAGTGCTTGCTCAAGCCATGACCGCCAGGTCAATCAGCAGGTTATGGCCCAAGCTTCGCCGCAGACTAACCCTGCTGCAACAAGAATTCAGGACTTCACTTGGATGAACTTTCCGGAGATTCATGGGTCTAAGTAAGAAGAGGATCCACAAGAGTTTCTTGACGACATCAAGAAAGTGACAAACATTATGAGTGACACTCCAATCGAAACTCTTACAGAACCATTCTCAATCTCTATACAGATTGGTGACCCAGTTATAGCTAGACGGGTATAAACAAATTGACCTATCACAGTTTTCCAGAAAGTCACCTCAGCAGACCTTGTAGAGTTGGAAATGATAGATTTTGATATCATTCTAGGCATGGATTGGTTACATTCCTATTATGCCTCAGTCGATTGTAGAACTAGGATAGTTCGGTTTCAGTTTCCAAACGAGCCAGTCTTAGAGTGGAAGGGTAGTAACTCAGTGCCTATAGGTCGATTTATCTCTTACCTTAAGGCCAAGAAAATGATTTTCAAAGGGTATATCTATCATCTTGTTCGGGTTAAGAACTCAAACTCCAAAACCCAACTCTCAAGTAAGTTCCAGTAGTGAATGAGTTTCCAGAAGTGTTTCTAGAAGATCTTCCCGGAGTTCCTCCCGAAAGAGAGATTGACTTCGGAATAGATCTCCTTCCAGATACTTAGCCCATCTCAATTCCTCCTTACACAATGGCTCCAGCTGAGCTTAAGGAATTGAAAGAACAGTTGAAAGACCTTCTAGATAAAGGCTTCATCAGACCCAACATCTCTCCATGCGATGCTCTAGTGTTGTTCGTGTGTAAGAAAGACGGTTCTCTCAGGATGTGCATTGGCTATCATCAGTTGAACAAACTCAAAATCAAGAATAAATATCCCATCCCAATGATTGATGAATTGTTCGACTAGCATCAATGTGCTAGTTGCTTTTCTAAGATAGACCTCAGATCTGGCTATCATCAGCTCAGAGTCCGAGATAGTGACATCCAGAAGATAGCCTTCAGGACTCGGTATGGTCACTATAAATTTGTAGTTATGTCTTTTAGACTAACAAATGCTCCTGCATTCATGGACTTAATGAACAGGGTGTTCAAGCAGTATTTGGACTTATTTGTAATAGTCTTTATTGATGATATCCTCGTTTGTTGTCGGAATGAGGAAGAGCACGCGACTCATCTAAGATTTGTTCTGCAAACCCTAAAAGTTTGCAAGCTATTCGCTAAGTTCAGCAAATGTGAATTCTGGTTACAGTCGGTCGCTTTCCTTGGTCATGTGGTATCCAGCGAAGGGATTTGAGTGGATTCTCATAATATTGAGGCAGTAAAGCACTGGCCCAGACCCACCTCTCCGACTGATATCAGAAGTTTCTTGGGTTTGGCCGGTTACTACAGGAGGTTTGGTTAAGGATTTTCATCCATAACTGCCGCATTGACCAAGTTGACTCAGAAAAAGGTCAAGTTCCAGTGGTCAGATGAGTGTGAGAAAAACTTCTTAGAACTGAAGACCAGGTTGACTACAACTCCAGACTTGACTCTACTAGAGGGTTCAGATGGTTACGTGATTTATTGTGATGCATCCAGGGTCAGCCTGGGTTGTGTGTTGATACAGCAGGGTAAGGTCATAACTTATGCTTCTAAACATCTTAAGGTCTATGAGAAGAAATATCTGACTCATGACCTCGAGTTTACAACCGTCGTGTTTGCTCTAAAGATTTCGAGACATTACTTATATGTTGTCCATGTTGATGTGTTTACAGATCATAAGAGCCTCCAATATGTGTTTACCCAAAAAGAGTTGAATCTTCGTCAGAGGAGATGTCTTGAATTCCTCAAAGACTATGAAATAAATGTGCACTACCATCGGGGTAAGGCCAATGTAGTGGCTGACGCCCTCAGCAGACTATCCATGGGTAGTGTGGCACATGTTGGGGAACAGAAGAAAGAATTAGCCAGAGATGTTCACTGGCTTGCTCGCTTAGGAGTTTGCCTGATGGACATGTCAGATGGTGGTGTGATAGTGCAAAATGGATCAGAATATTCACTAGTAACGGAGGTTAAGGAGAAACAGGATAATGATCCTATATTGCTTCAATTGAAAGGTGCAGTTCATCAGCTGAGAGTTGAGGTTTTCTCCCAAGGTGGACATGGTGTGCTTCGTTACCAGGGTAGCTTATGTGTTCCTAATATGGGTGAGTTGAAGAAGCATATCCTTACAGAAGCTCATAATTCTAGATATTCTATTCATTCGGGTGCCACTAAGATCTACCGTGATCTATGGGAAGTCTATTGGTGGAACGACATGAAGAGAGACATCGCATATTTTGTGGCTAAGTGTCCCAACTGTCAGCAAGTTAAGGTAGAACATCAAAAACCAGAAGGTGTGACTCAAGAGATTATCATTCCTACTTGGAAGTGGGAAGTGCTAAACATGGATTTCATTACGTGTTTACCACGTACTCGGAGACAGCATGACTCCATATGGGTGATAGTGGACAGAGTCACTAAGTCAGCTCACTTCTTGGCAGTCAAGACTACAGATTCAGCGGAGAACTATGACAGACTGTACATCAACGAAATAGTCAGATTGCATTGTGTTCCTTTGTCTATCATTTTAGATAGAGGTTCTCAGTTTACCTCTCATTTCTAGAGATCGTTTCAGAAAGGTCTTGGTACTCAGGTAAATCTCAGTACAACATTTCATCCCCAAGCGGATGGTCAAGAAAAGCGTACTAGTCAGACCTTAGAGAACATGTTGAGAGCTTGCATGATCGATTTCAAGGGTAGTTGGAATGATCACTTACCTCTCATAGAGTTCGCCTATCATAACAGTTTCAATTCCATTATTTAGATGGCCCCTTATGAGACACTATATGGGCGTAGATGCAAGTCTTCGGTTGGTTAGTTCGAAGTAGGTGAAGCAGCCTTGGTTGGACCAGATTCGGTTCATGAGGATATGGAGAAAGTTTAGCTCAGTAGAAATAGGCTAAAGACAACTCAGAGTCGTCAAAAGTCCTATGCAGATGTAAGGAGGAGGGACTTAGAGTTTGAAATCGATGATTGGGTTTTCCTGAAAGTGTCACACATGAAGGGGTGCTGAGATTTGGCAAGAAAGAAAAGCTTAGTCCCAGGTATGTAGGTCCTTACAGAATCCTGAAAAGGGTTGCTAATGTCGCTTATGAGTTAGAGTTACCAACAGAACTAGCAGTGGTACATCTAGTCTTTCACATTTCCTTGTTGAAGAAGTGTGTGGGTGATCCAGCATCGATAGTACCTTTAGAGAGTGTGGTTGTGAAAGATAGCCTCACCTATGAAGAGGTTCTAGTTGAGATTCTTGACCGTCAGGTTCGTAGGTTGAGAAATAAGGAAGTTGCTTCAGTAAAGGTTTTGTGGAGGAATCAGTCCGTAAAGGGAGCTACTTGGGAAGCAGAAGCAGCTATGAAGGCCAAGTATCCCCATCATTTTCCCTCCGATTCAGTTTCAGCTTGAGGTAATAGTTCCTCTCCAGCCTCTCAGTTTACTCTTGTGTAACTCAGTCTCAATATCTTGTTCACTTAGTTATCCATGCATTTCAGCATATTTGCATGTTCATGAAACTCAGTTCAGTTAGATATTAGCTTCTAGTACTCCATTGGTAGGGATTGCAGCTCTTTCCCTCAAAATTCAGCTTGCTTAGTCTTCACTCGAGGACGAATGATCCCAAGGGGGAGATATTGTAACACCTCGGACTTTACGAAAGGGCTAAAAAGGGCAAACGGGAAAGTCCACGAACCCAAAGTGGACCATGGATCCTTCACGAGACCTTAGACGGCTCGTGGAGGGGACCACGGCCCGTATAAGGAATCGTGAAGGACTGCCCAAGGCAGCCAAGGTGACGTCAATCACCACAAGCAACTAAACGGCCCATGGTGCATTGTACGGCCTGTACAGTGCTCCGTACAAGGTATCCTTCATATTTTGAGTTTAGGGTCAACTTCAAATGATCATATCTTTTAGCACAAAATGAATTCGATGGCCCATGACCTATCATATTAAAGGTCTTTGAGTCCTGTTTCCAACGCCACCAAGTTTGATCCATTTGAAGTTTGGGTATGCCTATTTTAGTGGAGCGCTGTCAGGCTGAGAAATCTTCATGACCCATTGTACTAGCCGTGAAGCATTGTACGACTCGTGGAGCCTGTCTTGATGTCATTTCGACAGCTTTAAGTCAAAGTCATATTGGTATTTTCCCCTATGCGTTGGGCACTTAAACTACATCGTTTGATGACTAAACTACGTTGTTTTACTTAGTCTAAGCCTAATAACCTAGTTAGAAACTACCTAGAACCCTCATTCTCCAAAATCAACCAACTTAGAAAGAAAAGAGAAGAAAGAAGCGACATATTTCTCCCAAGAACAAGCAGAGGTGTTCTTCGAGTTCAGCTCCCAAATCCAAAGGATTTCTCTGTAGTTTTCATCACTAGGTATGTGGGATTTCACTAGTGGGTTCCTTTCAACCATTAGGTCCCAAGAATTCAATCAGTTTCTTCAGTTTCTCCATAAATTACTTAGACCTAGGGTTCCTAAATCTTGGGAATCCTTTGAAAGTTAGCTGTTATAGTTCCATTGCATTGATTACCTATTTTTTTGGAGAATTAATGTAGTCCGACGTATAGAACTTAGAACCCTAGCTTGTATTCATCATCAGTATTTCATGAATTATACTTGCTAGACAGATCAGTCAGAAAATCATTCTCTAGTTTTTGAATGCCATATCTTTCAGTATATTTGCGTTGCATTACCAGATAGCATGTCAGTATTTTGAGCTACTCAGTATATCAGTTGCATTGTTAGATTTCCATATTCAGTTTGGAGTAGACTTAGCACCGAGTTGGACTAGGGTTCAGCGTGCCCTCAAAGTCCAAGAACTACGTGCCAGCGTAGGTTCAGAAATCCCCTCTGTTGGGCATCAATTTTAGTGATCACGCCACAGTCATGCTTTTATACACCTGGCAAGGTATATTGGGTCATCTCGATGGGGCGTATACATCAGACTCCACGTTTAGCTCACGTGGTTTATGTCGGTTAATAGTAGCTCCCACAGTTAATACTCTCATTACATTGACCATGCTATCAACATCACTTCAGCATACAGTTCAGCATGTTTTCTTCATGATTAGTACTTGGTCATTGCATCTAGCCCAGTTTTCAGTCATATTTCAATACATCCTTTTTCCATGTTCAGTTATATTGTTCAGTTTATATCGTTCAGTTTGTATTGTTTAGCTTAGTATCTATATCCTGCATGCTCAGTACATTAAAAGTACTGACACATACTTTTGCGCTACATCGTTTCATGATGTAGGTTTAGGCGCTCAGCATCCAGACCGCGCTTAGTTCGACCTCTAGTCCTTACTCAGCAGCTTCAGTGGTGAGTCCTCATCGATCAAGGATTATGGACATGCTTTGTATTTCATCTTTTACTTTTCAGCTACATACTTGTTAGAGTTAGCTGGGGGCATGTCCCAGCAACTCAAGTCAGTTAAAGGCTCTCAAACATAGACATAGAGTCAGTATTAAATTATTTTGGGTTGTTTCCCATTTGAACTCACTTATATTCTCAGTGAACTCTTGTAAATTTATTCATTTTGCAGTATGCTTCCGCTTACATAGAATCATTTCAGTATGCTTGTGATATGCCAGATTCAGGGTTAGCTTGGGGTTACTTGTGATCCTAGTTCCCGTGTTACGTCTAGGGGGTAGCCTCGGGGCATGACAAGTTATCAGTATTGAGGTCGAGCCTGTTGCAGCCTGTTCCGGAGGCGATGGTGAGCACTTGGCGTTATGGGATTACCCGTCTCCTTCTGTATATATATTTTGGCTGGTCTTTTGCTTTTGAGACAGTCTAGTTTATGTGGTCCAATTTTGGGACTTGTACTCATTTTGTAGTAGCTTTGTACTTGTGACTTCCAGGTTCTTGGAGGTATCGTTTATTGTATATAGTTTGGGTTCGCTTCTGCCTTTCCCCTATTTGTTCCATTATTTATGCATTCACTTAGTTGAGGCTAGTTTCCATCCTCAGTCCCATTACAGTCAAGTTTCGGGGCAGGGCTTGGCTTGCCTACTAGCGGATTGGTAGGCGTCATCATGACTCGAGAAATCGGGTCATCAAACATGCATTAGAAGAGAAACAAAGATAATATTATGAATAAAGATAAGAATTTTAAAAACATATCAATTATTTTGAAAAAAAAGGAATTGGATATACTCTTTAATTTACAAAGAAAGCTGAACAAACAATTTGATATCGTTGGGATTCAAAGTGAAAAATATTTGTTTTGATTATTAAAGGGAAAAATAATGTTTTTATATCCGTTTAAAAACTGAAACAAATATTTTAATGTCCCAAAAAAATAATGTGGGATAAAAAATATAAGATTATGTTGTCTTATAATGGAACTTTATTTATATTATGTCAATATTTCAGATGCCCAATTGCAAAAGGTTGCAAACGGTTGTCATTAACATATCAGATGCCTCAAATATTCAAAATTATACCCCCCAAACAATTGATCAAATGTGATCAACGATCAAGATCTGTCCACCAACTTTATCATTATTTAAAACCCTAATCCCTTTCATTTCACCTCACTCCACCGCGTCCCTCATCATTCAAATTCAAATTTTATTTTTATACCCTTCTTATATTTTTTTCCTTTCTTCTTTTTCTTCAGTGATAAAATAAAACTCAATTTTTCATCACGGTCTAATGGATCCTTATATTTGTATGATATTGTATTCTGAATCCTTCTATTTAACGCTTTGCCAACTGAACTCTTAAATTCAATTAAAATATGAGACTTTTAAACCCCCCCCCCCCCATTATGTGTGTAGCTCACTCTCCCTTACATAAATGACATGCCATATCCATGTCACATATATTAAGGCCATGTCATAAAATCTTCATAACTATTTTTAATTATTAACAAAAAATATTAAATAAAAGATAAAAATGATAAATTTCCTATTTTAAGAAAATAAAATATAATTGATGTCTTTCTAACTTTTCCTTCATCTCCCCCAGGCCCTAACCCACGGTCACCATCTCCATTCCCCTTTTTTTTTGCCTTCGTCATATTTCTTAACACAAAATAAGATGACTACAGAACAAGAGGAAGAAAAAATGCGGACAGAAATTGAACAAATCTGCAAAATAGATGGGGAGCATTTTGGGGTCTTCCTCGAAGAAGAAGAAGAAGAAGAACACCACACAGTTAAAAATAGATCTCAACAGATCATTAGATTCGCAGGAAGATGGTTAAGATCATGAGAAAACAAACAACTTTCAACTGTTCTATTAAAAAAAATTATCTTCATCAACCATCATTGGCAGTCAATTGTCTTTCAACATCTGAAATCTTTGTTGACAACAGTCAAAATTCACCAACACACCTAATTATTGATGGAAGTTCAGCAGAAAATAGGACACAAATATATTTTAAAAAAGGGAGAGGTTGAGAACTTTTGTTTTTTTCCTCTTTTTATTATTTAATAATTAGCAAATTCAGCTTCCACTGATTATAAGTGTGACACAACGCGCAGTAACTGAGTCAGCAAAATAAATGCCACTTAAGTTCAGTCAATGGTCAGAGGGGTTTAAAAATCTCATTTTAATTGAGTTTAAAGGTTCAATTGACAAATGACTAAGTAGAAGGGTCCAGAATACAAACGCATACAAGTATAAGAGTCAATCAAACCATTTCACCTTATTTATTTGATTCATACATGAATCTATGTCATTAACAAAAATTCTTGTAGATATATCATCTTTTTGGTTCTTTTTACAGATCCCCTTATACATACATAAAACATCGAAAAAGTTGGGAGCATTCTCTATGGAGATTAGTTTGAAATTATCATCAACCTTGATGAACAACCTCTTTAAATATGAACTCCTTGAGTCAGAGGTGAAGTTGACAATCGTGAAGCTCAATGATATCAAGGTTGTTTCTATCCTTTCTGATGTTATATTATTTCGCTTGATAATATTTTTCTTTGAATGTGCTATTTGATTATTTTAGTATGTTTCATGTTTGTCATCTTTATAATTCATTGATTTTAAATGTTAAAATCAAAGTAATTGATAAATTAGTAATTAAATATCTTGTCCTAAAATGTTCTTTTATTTTTCTAATTTCTTTGTAATATTAAAAGCCAACTAGATGAGTTTTATTTGCCAAAATTGATTTCATGTTTCTATCTAGATCAGGTTAATCTCGATGTTTCTTAAGGGAATTTGGAGGCTTTTGTATTTTCTAGATGAATGTTATTTCTTATCACACTTATACTTTGAAATTTAATTTGTCCGCGCTTGGCACGATCGAATATAAAAAATCTCACATTTATGAAATATATATATATAAAGATCCTTGTGAGATGTTGAATTGTCAATAATATTGACAATTGTTTTTTTTTCTCAAAAGAAAATTCATTAATTCTTAATTTTTTGACACGATTGTTGAATCTCCAATTTTATTTTGCAAATTTTTTTTTTTCTTGAGACATTAATTCATTAATATTTATATCATGTATAATTAAATGTTTTATATTTACAAACATAATGTTATTTGATATAAAAAAAGTTAAAATGTTGTACTTATATAAACTTCTAATATTTTAAAAAAAAGGTTTTAATCTTCAAATTATTCAAGTAATAATTTTTAGTTTTATATAAAGAGGTGGAATAATGATTTGGAAGTGTCTCCTAACAAAAATGAATGAATTAATTAATAGTGACGATAATCATAAGCATTAGAAATATAACAACTTAATTTCCTTGTTACACGTGGAAATACAAATGAGGATCAAAATTGAAGACGTCTCTACATTAGCTTATTATTACAAAAATTTGATTGTAAAACATTATTGTTCCAAATATAGAGGATTTTTTAGGTTACGATCCCTAGCAAAGTATTCGTCATTAGTGTCGTTGTATCCACCGCCTCATCCGTCGTAAATGAGAAAAGAAAGAGTGTTATTTTCTTTTAAATTCTTACGTAATAGAAAGAGTTTTTGTTTCTTCATGTCAGGATACGATTCTGTGTTTAAAATAGAGACATGAAAATGTTATTGGTTGACCCCAACTTTGAATAAAAAATCTAAAATAAAGTATGGTATTTCCCTGACCAATTATTGATAATTTATATATCACAATATACTTTTTTTTAGTACTACTGTTTTTTTTCTCTCTACTATATTTTTGAAATTTTAAAGAAGCAATTAAAGAAAATATTACACCATATATGTAAGAAGATTGTTATATAGATTGATGAAGTTATAAGAATTAGGGAGAAGGGATTATATATACATACTTCATGGAGGAAATAAAAATTAGCATAATTTTTTAAATAGAGGAAATGAAAGGTTGGAGTAGTAAATATTTTGGCAATTAAATGTTACAAAAAAGAATAGTAATAAGTGAAGTAGTAAATTTTGAGACATTTAAGTTTTTACAATAAATAATAGAAATGAATGGAGGGAGTGATAATTGACACATTTATTTTTTAATAACATCAGATAAATAGGATCATTGGCCAAAAAGAGGTACCACATCATTTTTCATTTATTTAGATTTATATATATAGATCAGAAATTAGTATGTCTTAAGTGTTGTGATACATCATTAGATATTATTTCGCTTTCTACACCACCTTAGAAATTCTTGATTTAAGACATTTGTTCCTTAAGGATTAGGAAATTGTTTCATGACTGTGTTTGACTTCAACTACATTATATGTGTTACTATCCTATATATCAAAGGATTTGAAATCTCACTATTCACTAAGTCCTTATTTTCTTCACAACAACTCTTTCATATTTAGTGGAGTAGTTTAATTCTATGATTAGAAAGCTATCTAAACCATATACATATTCTTAGATTAGTATTTCAACCAATATGCAATCCCATGGTTCATTTAAATCAACTGTGAACCAAAAAGAAAATTACTAGAATATAAGGTAAAAGTTATTTAATAATAAAAAAGGTCATCAGAAATATAAAGCTACAAGAATACGCCATTCACATTTCTTAACCTGCTTAGATTACTTTTCCAAGTACTTCTCCATTAGCTTCACCAGTTCGAGGTCAAATTTCTTCTCAAGTGCAATCACCTCTTCCAGTGTTTGTCTCCTATCTTCATAAGCTTTTATGATCATATTCTCCCTCTCTTACATTTATTTGTCCCGAACTTTGATAAATTTGTAACTTTCTTTGCCCTGACTCAATGATCCTCAACTGTTGAGGAAGCATTTTCTAAAGATTGCGTGATCACATCGCATTGCTCCTATTCTATTATTTCCTCCTCGACAGTCCTTCCATAGTAAATCATTTAGAAATAATCCTTGAAAGATTACTCTTTATACTTCATCTCTTCCTTGTTTTGTTTTTAGTGCATCTTTGTTTTTACCCTGACGATCTTGTTCTCTTCCATTGTCTAATGGTGCTTTTCCCTCCCCAGAAAAAAAGTCTCTTCAAGAGTATTATCTTTCCGTTGATTCTTAGCAGCTTGGTTCTAAAACCACATGAGTTGTTGATTATTCTTTGACATCTGCATCACTGGATTCCAAACAGTTTCTTTATGTCACTTCATCTCAAACTTTAACCTTGATTTCTCATGTGAGTGCTTGTTGAAGTTGTCCAAGTCTCTTATTTCTGCCTTATAACCAAAAAACTTACATTTCCTGAGGATAAAAGTGAATGGGATTATATTTCCACATATCTCTATCTCTTTCTTTCATAAAAAAACTGCTCAATGAGAAGTAAACCCTCCACGTATCCCATGACAGTGGCCTCAAAAACCAACACACTTATGCCACGATGACATCATGGTCATTTTGAATGTCAAAAATCCTTGAAAGCAGCATAAGAGCTTAAATTGTCATGCAACTCCTGATTTCCCATCCAATCCACTTTTCATTATCATTTTTCTCAAGAGTCGTTTTCATAATAATCACCATCGGGGGCCACATTACTTCCTTATCTTTGAATTCGATGCCATCCCATCTTCCATACACCTCACTTGGAGGTATACAAGAAATTCCCCTATGACGTAGCTCTTCTTCCAAAATTTGAGTGAGCTCTATGATCCACCATCTACTTTTATGTGGTAAACCAATGAGTGAAACCCTATAAACTACAGAATTTCACCTGAACTTTTGGAGGTGGAGCTGTGTTAGAAAGAAATTTCTATTGTATTTTTAAGTGAGATGTACGAAAGATGGCATGGCATCAAATTTAAAATTAGAAAGTAATGTGACCCTTGATGGTGATTATCATGAACTCGGCACTTGACAAAAATGATAATGACAAGAGGTATGGATGGGGAATCAGGAGTTGCACGGCTATTTTAGCTCTTATGTTGTTTTCTAGGATGTTTGACATTCATATGGTCCACAACACCATCTTGCCATCAGTGTATTGGTTCTTGAGGCCACTATCATGGGATATATGGAGTCTCTGCTTCTCTGTGATCAGTTTTCTAATAAAGGAAGAGATAGAGTTGTGTGGAAACACAACTCCGTTCACTTTTATCTTGGAAAACATAAACTTTATGGTAACATTTCAGAAACAAGAGACATGGACAACTTCAATATAGCATTCACATGAGAAATCAACGTTGAAGTTCAAGATGAAGCCGCGTAAAGAAAATGTTTGGAATCCAGCGATGCAGATGTTAGAGGATAATCAATAGATCATGTTGGAAGAGATCTAATACTCTTGAAGAGACTCTTTGTATGGTGAGTAGAACGCACCATCAGACAATGGAAGAAAAGAAGATCGTTAAGTTGAAAACAAAGACTCACTATGGGAAGAATAAGAAAGAGATTGAGTATCAAGAGCATTTTTTCAAGATCAGTTCAAAATGATTTACGATGATTGGAGTGTTAAGGAAGACAAAATACAACAGGAGATATGCGAGGTGATCTAATAATCTTTTACAAAAGCTTCCTCAACTGTTGAGGATCATCGTATCAAGGCAGAGAAAGATGCAAAATTTATCAAACTTCAAGATAAAGGAATGGAAGAGTTTTTGGAAGAGAGGGAGAATATGATCATAAGAGCTCATGATGATAGGAGACACAAACACTAGAAAGGGGTGATTGCACTTGAGAACAAATTTAACCTTGAACTGGAGAAGCTAATGGAGAAGTACTTCACAAAGTAATCTGAGCAGGTTGTGAATGCACATTCTTGTAGCTTTAATATCTGATGTCCTTGTTTCTTTTACCTTGTATTCTAACTATTTCCCTTTTGGCTCCGAGTTGATTTGCATATCCCTAGTGATTCCATATTGGCTAAAATACTAATTTAAGCAGATGTATATGGTTGAGATAGGATACTAATCATATCACTAAACTACTCTACTAAATACGAAAAGGGCTCTGACGCAAACAAGGACTTTATGAATATTGAGATTCCATATCCTATCATATACATGCTAGTAACACAGAGGATGTAATTGAAGTTAGACAATGTCATGCAGGTGATTCTTAATCCTTATGTTCTAAAATATTATTTCTATGAAATCCTAAACATATCTTTTAGGAATGAGACAACAGATCTCAAATCAAGATTTCCAAAGATGCTACCAAAAGACATAAGGCATAATATCTAATGATGTAATAAACACTTAAGGCATTCTAATTTCTAATATAAGTATAGTATGAAAGGTAAAATGTATCTAGAAACTAGCTATGTCTCATAATTTCTTAAAGAAAACATCGAGTTTAAACATATCCAAATAGAATCATGGAATCAAATTTTGGCATGCGAAAATCAGTTAGTACTTAATAGGCTTTTTAGATCACAATGAAATCAAGGAAATAAAAAAAATCTCATATGGACTTTTCCATTTCTCAAGGGGCCTAAGGCAGGAAGATCCTTTATGTACTCACTTTGTCGTTGGAGCAGAATTTCTATACCATGAAGTATCGGTTGAAAAACTAAGTTCTTTTTTATGCCTAGAGATTCCTTGTAGCTTAACACTTTTCTTATGTGGATGGCATGATTATGTTCTCATATTCACCCAAATTGTAATTAATGCTTATTATGTTTAACCACCAACACAATCCGACGATCCATATGAGAAGCAAATTCTTGATGATTACCAAGGTATCTAATATTGAATTCTTCAGGAGGTAATAAGTTCTATTCAACATGGGGATGTATGATTTATTTGGTCTCAAAGTCGAACAATAGTATCATCTCCTGGACACCACACATGATCAACCAGTCTCTTTTACGTTAAGGCTAGTGTGGCATGCATAAGATCTGATAGATATTTGTTTTGATATATTTTTCTCCCTACGAACTGTTTTAGCTTATATTTGTTCCCCTATCTAGTCTTTGAGCAATTATTGACTTTGTTGATTCAACTTGACAAATTTTAGTTGCTAATAAATGACGTGAGCGGAGTGCATTATATTATTGTATATTAATTATGGCAGATTGCATTGATTGTTAATTCAGAGATTGAGTTGGATTAGAAGGAAATAAAATACATAAATTCATTTTAGTATTAGGGCATTATATAATTGAATCGTAGTGTCACACTCCAAGCCAACACCTAGGACGTGGACGGCACTCGAGAATCATTGCTAGTCCCCAAGTGAACCTTTGGCCTAGCTGACTACTTAGTAGAAGACTTACTCAAGTGATAATAGGATTAAAAACAAAATTTAGAACATTTAAACTCAAAGTAAATACTCAACTCAATTTGTCTGTAAAATACTCAATGACATAAGTGTAATAGTTTGTAAAAATATCTCAAGAAAAATTAAATGTTGGGAGACTCCTCAACTCTATCTATCTATGAAGCCTCTATTATTCAAGATGGATGTCGGAACAAGACCCACTACATGTCACGACAATTGACTAGAAAATAAATGTGAAGTCCTCCGGAATGCAAGGAGGCTCACCCTAGCTATCTGTAGTGCAAAGTGATCTCAACGAAACACCTGTTGATGATCCTGAACACATGTATCTGCATCATAAAAATATGCAGGTCTAATGACATCAGTACATTGAATGTACGAGTATGTAATATAGCTGAATGGATAAATAACTGAACTGATAAGACTGAATGAATACTTACCTCAACTCAACTCAATACAAAGCAATAATAATATATGGAAATATTTAAAGATTCATAGATAAAAGATGTTAACTCAAGGATGTATATAAAAATACAATAAAATACTCTTTAATCTTATTTGGGAGATTCTTTAATCGACAACCTCACTATGAGCTACGTGATGATACATCGTCTTGCCCACGCTACCAGAACTGTCCTATACCTTATCTGGATATAGGACACCTCAACTAAGTGGATCCACTAAAGCTATGCTCGAAATCAATAAGGAGTCATCTAAAAAGTACAATTGTTTTAATTTTCCCATGTTGGCTACATGGTTTATGAGGATTTTGAGTTCTCTGAACTCATCCCCATATCGGTGCTCAATACTTCTCCCAATAGATATATATACTCATGCTCAAATATATATATTAAAATCTTTCTCAGTTTGAGGTAATTCTCAAAATATTCTCTTAAGAGAGGTAACAACTCTGAACTATCTCTAAACTCATTAACTCATTTAGAATCAAAATTTCTCTTTTCTCAATATAAAAAAAAGATATATTTGTGAATACTTAGTTCCCTTATACTTTTTCTCAAATCATGTATAAAAATCTTCTCAAAACTCATCTTTGCTTTCTCAGAAAATCAGTTTAAGACAATTGCTTGGTTAAAAAGATTCTCAATAATAACTCAACAATAGGGTTCATACTGAAAAATAGACATGAACAATCAACTCAAGAATCTCTATGCAAGATATAGCAAATCATTAATCTAGAAATAAAATTCAAAACTCAACAACGAAACTTTTCTCAAGAATTATCCGAACTAAGGATGTAACCCTAGATTATTCTTTATTGATAAAAAGTAGATGTAGGGCATGAGGACGAACTCATTCACTCACTATGACAGCCTTACATACCTTGAATCACTGTAATTGAAACTTTAACTTTGAAGAGGAAAACCAAAAGTCTTTTCTTGATCTTTTGAATGAGTTCTTGTTTTCGCTAAATATGAGAGAAAGATTTGATGTTAGAATCTTGTTAAGAATTCATGATTAGAGATTGAGATTGTTTGGAAATAATTTAGATACATGAGAGGAACATACCTTGGTGTTGGAGATGAAGGAGAGGAGAGAACTTGAGATAAAATAAGCCCTAGGTCATTCAAGATGAATTTTATAATGACCCACCAACTTAACTAAATAAATAGAATGTCTAAAAATCTAGACCCTCGAAAATTGGCTTGGCATGGTGCGCCCATGCTACGAGCGCACAATCATTTAAAAATTAACAAAGCTGCAGGAAAAATGGCATGGCGCAATGCGCCTACGCTACCAGGCGCGCGGAGCACACGGCCAACTTGATGTCCCTCCAGTAAAATGCAGATAACGTTTTTCTCAAGAGTCAAATTGATGAGTGCTTGGCGGTTTTGGAAATAATACTTGTAGACCTTTAATTTGATAGGTCATGGGTCACATAACTCTTTCTATTCCGAGAGATATGGTCATTTGAAGTTGACTCTTGTATGAGCTCATGTGAAAGCATAGCCAATAGAAATGCTTTGAACTTGGCTTTGTGTTTAAGGTACTTTATGACCCTAAATTACACCAGATACACTTACTACACTTGGTAAAGGACTTTAACACATATGTACAACTTAGAAATCATCGGGTTCAGGCCTATATGCATACAGAGGATGGTTCTATGTGATGACCTAGTCGGTCATTTTTGGAACGTTTCATGATTTACCATTTTGTCCCTCCTGATATTGACCCCGAGTTGTTCTTGATTGAGCTTTGAAAGTTGGTTTTGAACTTTTAGTTAAAAGTTGACATTTTGATAAGTTTTGAGTTTGAAAGGCTAAGTTGTTAAGAAAATGGTTCTCGGTGTCTTTTGGAGTTGCGAGTATCCAAAATGGAATTCCGTTGATTCCATCAGTTTCGGAATATGGAGTCTAATTTGTGAGCGTTTTTCGTTTCAGATTTGGAGTCTCTTTGAAGATTTGAGGTCCTAAGTTGTGAAATTATGGAAATTTAGCCTTTGGATTAACTTGGGTTAACATTCGGGGTTCGGATGCTAGAATCAGAATTCCAGGAATACTATTGGATTTTGGTGATAATATTTAACCTAGGATTGGTCTTACTTTATTTTTGAGAGGTCCTGAGCTTGTTTTAGCCTTTTTAGGCGTTGAGTTAGTTTCTTGTGGTTTCCATGGATGTCGGGTCAAGGAGACCTCAGATTCATATTTTGACGGTTCCATTGAGTCCGGAACGTCGAGCTTAATTGATTTACATATCTGGTTTGTGTGTACAGGGTTCTGAACGAATCCAGAGGGTCCTCTTGATTTTTAGAGTATTGATTGATTTTTCTAATGTCTGTGTTCTGGTGCACCCCACTTTTGTGAGGGGTGGCTCGCTTTTGCGAGGCTCGCTTTAGCGAAGTTTGTTCCGCTTTTGCGAAAGGTCAACCCATGTTGACGTTCGCATCTGTGAAGAGACCTTCACTTTTGTGTTACCCGCAGTTTTAGCAGGGTTCGCTTAAGCCAACCCCCGGTCGGTTTTGCAACATCAAAGAGGATTTTTGGCCTGCAAATTTTGGGATTTAAGCCCCCTTTTCCATTTTTGAGCTTGGGAAACACATGGAGGCGATTAGTGAAGGACTTTCTTAAGCTAAATCTTTTGGGTAAGCTTTCATAATCCTAAACCTTCATTTCCTTTTGATTATTTATGGGTTTTAACATCAAAATATGAGATTTTGATTGTTGAATGATGAGGTTTCCAAGAACTCAAGTTCTTAACTAAGATGGATATTTTGAACTGTTTTTTAGTCCTTTTTCGAAATGATTTTTCCCAATGAGTTCCTAAAGCCTTGATTAATGTTTTCAAGTATTAAATTTTGGATTCAAACCTTATTTTTGGAATTGGGTTTTGTGTTGATTTACCCACTTTTCAAGAGGATTGATTTGGGTACTGTTATGTTCTGGAAAGTAATTGTGAATACTTAATTATTATAGATTGTGTGATTTTGAAAGTTATTAGGAAGGGGAAAACTCAACTCTTTGAGTGATTATTTGATTGATTTGAGGAAAATGATCTCTTAAACATTGTAATTTAGTTGAATTGTTTACTTCTCTTCATTGCCTATTTTTGGGGGAGTAATCGAGAATGAGGTGAAGGGTTAATTGTTCCACTCGATTAATGTTAACCAACAAAAAGGGGGGAAATGAAAAAACTTCTTAATAATAATGATAAATTGTGAATTGCCTTGTTGTGGCACCTATTTGATTGATTGGTGAAGTGCTTGAATGCATGAAAGTGGACTTAAATTGTATGAATTGTTGTCTCTTTGTGTGGTGTGATATTGCTTTGTGCATTGATTGTTGAAACCGTGATGAGACATTTGATAAAAGCCGAAGGAAAATAGTTCCAGCTAGTGATATAAATGCCAAAGGGAAATGGTCTCGTTAAGTGATTAATGTGAAAGCCGAAGGAAAATTGTTCCGACTAGTGATACAAATACCGAAGGGAAATAGTTCCGACAAGTGCTATTTTGTGATAAAAGCCGAAGGGAAATCATTCCGACTGGTTATACAAATGCCCAAGGGAAATGGTTCCGGCAAGTGAATTAATGTGAAGGCCGAAGGGAAATAGTTCCGGCTAGTGACATTGCGTCGATGGGAAATGGTTTCGGCTAATGTTGACTTTGTGATCAATCTACTTGATGCATATATTTGCCTTATTTGATGCATGTGATTGAGCTAGTTGATGTGTTGGATTGAGTATTTTATATGTGAGTTGAATACTTGATATTTGTGCTTTGAAATGTTTGTACTTGAGAGTAAATGATTTAATACTTGTCGGTTGTTCAAATGTGACCCTTGGTCTGTGATCTTTGAGCCTTGTGACCTGTTTATTGTAGAACTGTTAGGTTGGGCTAATTTCTGTGCAGGTTGTAGTTTGTGAAGGTTCGGTTGGGATGGAAAGGAGTATTCGATTTAGCTAAGTTGCCTAGTTTATTAGGTTGCTTGCTGGGTACCGTGTTAGTGGTACTCACTCCTTTCTTCTACACTTGTGTAGGTTCCGAGCCTGGACCCATGTGATCTTCTTCTTCTCCCAATTTCAAGGTTCATTAAAGGAATTGAGAGGTAGTCTCTTGTCATCTCAGCGGGCCCTCTTTTTTTTTTAATTATGTTTTGTTCTATCGAAGAAACAAAGACATTTGAGACTTGTATTTATCTTTCGAATTTTGTATTTACTTTAGTGTCTTGTACACGTGACAACCAGATTTTTTGGTGTTGCTTAGAATGAATAAGTTTTCCGCCTTTGTCTTGTTCTTGCTTGATTTATTTATGCTTTTATTTCATTTTTGTTGGGTTGAGGTTGACTTGTCCTAGTGGGAATAGACAAGTGCCATCACGTCTATTTTTGGGTCGTGACAAATGGTATCAGAGCCCCAAGTTCATAGGTCTCACGTGTGTACAAGCCAAGTCTAAGTAGAATCTCGAGGATCGGTACAGACACATCTGCACTTATCTTTGAGAGGCTATGAAGACTACTAGGAAACTTCCTTCTATTTATTTTTTCTTCTCATACGTGGTTGCCTTCGCTAGTGCTGAGTTGCCATGTGTTTTTTGGCAGATGCCGAGGACCAGAGCTTCTATTTCAAGTGGTAGAGGGGAGGCAGTTGCTGAGACCCCAACTAGGGGTAGAGATAGGGCTCGAGTTAGAGGTTTGGTCTCCTCTGATAGAGTGGGATGTGTTCTATAGTGCATTCCAAGATCGCTTCTTTCCTTGGAGGGTGAGGGAGGAGAGTCGATTGAGTTTGACGACTTGACACAGGGAAGTATGTCTGTGATTGCGTATGAGGCTCGATTTTGTGAGCTTTTTAGGCATGCTATGACTATTGTTCCCAATGAGGAAGAAAGAGTTTGCAGGTTTGTGAGAGGGTTGTCTTTCTCTAACAAGTCGTATGTGCTTTGAGCAGCCAAAGAGAGGGGCTTCCTTCCAGTCCAATGTGAGCACTGCCAAGGAGGCGGAGTTGATGCTTGTGGAAGAGTTTGGGGATCCTAAGAGGGCCTGTTCTTCTGGTCACTTTTCTGGTGTCTCATCTAGAGGCAAGGGTTCACACCGAGGTAGTGGTTCTATTCAACATCGTGGGTCGGTTCATGCATCTATGACAACAGTTGAGAGTGGTTAGTCATAACGAGGGTCTCATGGTTCTGGCTGAGGTAGCCATGATAACTCACTTGGTTGGCAGTAACAGTTATGCGTGTTGAGATTTTGCTATGGTTGTGGGGATCCAGTTAATATGATTTGACAGTGTCCTATACAGACTCACTCAGGATCCCAACGTACTTAGTTAGCTTTTCCAGCTAGAGATTTAGTGCCTCCGACTAGGGTCGAGGCAGAGGTCAATTTGGCAGAGGTGGCAAGACTTCTGTTAGGGGTGCTTGATGTACCGTGAACTAACGGTACTTTTGATGCATTAAACTTAGTGTTTTGCATATTTCTTAAGCATTTTGGTAGTAGATGTGATGGTATTTGTGCTTAATTTTATAAGAAATAGGCTTTTTGAGTAGTTGATGATGAAAGTGTTGCAGCAGTAGGATTTGGGTGATGTACGAGTCGACTTACGATCTGTCATTCCCTTAACAACCCGTAGGTTGAAGTCGTAGGTTCTGGAGCTTGAAATTTTAGCTAAGTATGGAACGACGGTTGAAGATGATGATCCATAGTTCCTGCTACGAATCATAGATGAGGAACCACAAAAATCATCAGAGGAGGTCAACTTAGTATTTGATTGACGGAAGAACAAGACGGCTCGTACTAAGGTCTACGAGCCGTAGATCATGCCCGTAGAAAGTGACCTTCAGAATATTGACTAACTGCTGAATGACGGAAGGTACCTACGAGTCGTAGGTCACCAACCGTAGATGACACTGCCCAAGCCAAATTTTTTGAGCTTTCCTTTTCCAACTTTGTTTAGGTTTTGATTTCTATAAATACAAGTTGTAATTTTTGTTTTTCATAATTGTTTTGAGATAGACAATTTGTGATACATTATTTTGGCTTTGGGAATTATCTATTCAAACACTTTTGATATTTAATTCTTGAAGGTTGGTTTATGCAATTGGCTTTTGTTCTTCAATTCGAGATTTGAATTCCATCAATTCTAACTGTAAGTTCATGATTTATTCTTCAAACCCTAATATGAATTATGAATCCTCAAGCATGAGTAGCTAAATCCACAACTAGGGTTGTGGGAACCATGAATAATTAACAATGTAAGACTAATAATTAAGTAATTCTTGATATGTGTTTATGCATGTAATTGTTAATCTCTTCGTTTTGAATGCTTGTTAACGGTGTACAACGTTAGAACATGCCTCGTTCCGACTTGCCGGACCAAGGAAGTAATGAATGAGAAAGAGATTAAACAACAGAGATTTAGCATGATAATCCATTATCTAATAGTCCGAACCATATATGCTGAGGGCTAATCTGGGTCAAAGGTAACGGTTAGTAAAGTATACACCCATAGACGGACAAAGTTGTGTGGTGAAGTTCCCTTCTTGGAGGACCAGTCACTTAGGCAATACCTAACTTACCAACTATGCATCTTAAACACTAGAAAAAAGTTACTATTATTAGGATTAGTTAGTTAAGAACTTGTGGGGAACATATGTGCTCTAGTTTTACTCTCATATTGATATTACAAATTGCGAATCATGTTACTTGTTTACTTGTTACTACACAATCAAGCAAATATAATTTTAATTTTCAGCAAAACCCCCCTTTTTACAGAGATAACTTTGCTAAATGTACAATTAACAATAAATTAGACTAAGTCTGAACCATATTCCTCGTGGGATCGACCCTAACCCTTGTAAGGTTCTTTATTTGACAACGACCACTTATATTTCTTAAGGGAGGTGTAATTTTGGCGTGTCAAATTTTGGTGCCACTGCCAGGGAGGCTTTTAGATTAGACTAATTTTGTTATTGCACTTTAGTCAATTATTTCTCGATTTACATTTTATTTTGTTTTTGTTTTTTACAGATCTTAGTTACAGTGTATACCAAATACACAAAGTAAAGGAATTCCCCTGACTCCCTACGACCCAGAATTAAGAAGAACTCTGCGAAGAATGGGTGGAACAAGTCAACAAGTGTGACATGAAGATGATCGAAACGGAGAGGGTCGTCAAGAGGTACCTGGAGGCCACCCTCCTAGAGTGGCAGATGTACAAAGAAACCTGTAGGAAAATCCTCTTGTTGAGAATGTGGTTAGAGTGCAGAACCAACTGTCACCTAATTTCCACCTCAACTATGAGGTTGACCATAACGTTGTAGGATCAACAAGAGCAATAGTTGTTCCTCCATTACCAGCTGGACACACGTTTGTGGTTACTAGCACTCTTATGCAGATGCTGACATCTCCAGGACTATTTATTGAGCTACAATCGGAGGACCCATATGCTCATCTGAGTAAAGTGATCAGCGTATGCAAGAGCAGTGTAGGGAAACCAGACTTAGATATGGATGCAATAGGTTTGCGTGTGTTCCCATTATCTTTGATAGGTGATGCTACCATATGGTTGATTGAGCTCCCATACAACTCTATTACCTCCTGGAATGAGCTGCAACGAGTGTTCTTCGAAAAATACTTCCCGTTATCAAAGAAGTTAAAACTCAAAGATAAACTTAATAATTTTGTGGCTTTACATAGGGAGTCTGTCAGTTATTCTTGGGACATGTTTAGAGGTTTCATGAGGAGTGTGCCAAACCACCACATTGATGATGAATCGCTCAAGGAGTATTTCTATAGAGGGCTAGATGATAATGGCAAAGTTGTGCTAGACACTATTGCTGGAGGATCTTACGGAGCAAACACATTCTAGGAGATTGCAGATAAACTTGAAAAGGTCTCAAAGAATAATAAAGCATGGAGCACTAGAACATCGGCTACTGCAAAAAGCACTTTCTAAATACAAGCTACACAAAATCATTCCAATGATGATATTCGTGAAGAAATTGCTTAGTTAAGGACAGAGGTAGGCTTGGTGCTCAAACATGTGAGTGGCAATGCAGAAAAAGTTAATGCAGTCTAATATCATCATAATGCTCCACCAACTGACTGGTATGCATATGAGAAGGATGCAAATCTTTTGAACGAGCAATCGGGCGGTTTCTAGACCAATGCCCATGGATCCAATTAATATAATTGGCACCAAGGTCAAGGTAATCAAGGTCGAAACTATAGGAACTACAATCAGGAAGGACAGTGTAATCATGAAGGGAATTACAACTGAGATAATAACTATAATAGAAACGGGTATAACAATAGGAATGATAGAAGTGACCTGTACATCCCACAAGGAAATTGAGATGGAGGATCGAGTCTGAATCACATTGAAGATATGATGAGAAATATTATGAAATGATTTGAATCCATGGATGAAAATGTGAAGGAGATGCATAATGACTTATCAGGCATTTAGCAAAAAGTATAGTCACATGCAGTGTCAATTAGACAGATTGAGCAGTAGTTGAGCCAACTATCTTTGAATGCAAATCTGTGCCAAAAAGGAACACTTCCTAGCAATACGATTAAAAATCCAAAGAATGATAGGCATTGCATGGCAGTCACTACTAGAGGAGGAAAGTAGATGTTGACCTTCCAATGCCGACGGGAATGGAAAGTGCGAAAGAACTGGATGAAGATGAAGTTGAGGTAGAAGAACTGCCTAAAGACCAAAATGAGGAGGAGGCAGAAATTATGCAAAAGGTCATCCCTATGCCAAGAACTCCCCCTCCCTTCCCACAAAGGTTGGTAAAGAACACAGAAGAAGGGAAGTATCGAAAGTTTATCTTGATGTTAAAACAATTGTCTATAAATGTTCCTTTAATTGAAGCATTACAACAAATGCCCAGTTACGCAAAGTTTAAGAAGGATCTGGTGACCAAGAAGAGAGCTGTCAGTTTTGAAGATGATGATAAGCTGCAACATTGTAGCGCCATTGCTACTCTGTCGTTAGTGCAAAAGGAGGAAGACCCTGGAGAAATTAATATTCCATGCACGACTGGCATGATATAATTTGCAAAGGCATTATGTGACTTAGGTGCTAGCATAAATCTTATGCCGCCGTCCATGTTTAAGAAATTGGGCTTGGGAGCCCCAAAACTGACTACAATGCGGCTACTTATAGCTGACTGTACTATGAAGAAATCAATTGGGATGCTTCAAGGTGTTTTGGTTAAATTTGAGGCATTCATATTTCTAGTGGATTTTGTGATACTAGACTGCGAGGTCGATTTTGAAGTGCCTATCATCCTAGGAAGACCGTTCCTTGATATGGGGCGCGCATTAGTGGATATAGAGAAAGGGCAGATGAAGTTTCATTTGAACAATTAAGAGGTATTTAACATTTGTAGATCAATGAAGCATAAAAGTGAACTTACATCAGTCTTAATAGTGAACCATGTTAGATCGTCTTGCTGGCAAAGGATGGTACTAGTTTCTAGATGGATATTCGGGCTACAACCAGATCTCTATAGCCCCAGAAAATCAAGAGAAGACCACTTTCACTTGTCCTTATGGGACATTCACCTTCAAAAGAATGACATTCGGCTTGTGTAATGCACCGGCGACTTTTCAGCGCTGCATGATTTCTATATTTTTCGATATGGTGGAAGACACTATCGAGGTATTTATGAATGATTTTTCTGTAGTTAGTGACTCGTTTGATGATTGTTTGGTACATTTAGGTGACCTGCTGAAGTGGAATCTTGTGCAAAACTGGGATAAATGTCGCTTCATGGTAAAAGAAGGTATAGTTCTGGGCCGTAAAATCTCACAAAAAGGTATTGAGGTTGATAAAACCAAAGTCGAGGTGATAGAAAAATTACCACCACCCATCTCCATTAAAGGTAATAGAAGTTTTCTAGGGCATGCACGGTTCTATAGGAGATTTATTAAAGATTTCTCAAAAATTACACACCCTTTGTGCAAACTGCTTGAAAAGTAGGTAAAGTTTAAATTTGATGATCCTTGTCTGAAAGCATTTGAGGAGCTAAAAAAGAAGTTGATTCCTGCACCTATCATTATTTCACTGGATTGGGGACAACCGTTTGAAGTCATATGTGATGCAAGTGGGGAGGCAATCGGCGTAGTATTAGGGCAAAGGCGAGAGAAGATTCTTCATCCTATATATTATGCGAGTAAAGCTTTAAATGTTACTCAAAAGAATTACACAGTAACCAAACAAGAATTGCTTGTTGTAGTCTTTGCGTTTAAGAAGTTTCGATTCTATTTGCTGGGGACTAAAGTAATTGTGCACACTGATCATTCTGCATTGCAGTATCTCAGGCAAAGAAGGACGCAAAACTGAGACTGATTCGATGGGTACTACTGCTACAAGAATTTGACTTTGAGGTGCGAGATAGAAAGGGGATAGAAAATCAAGTGGCTGATCACTTGTCCAAATTAGAGGAAGAAGCGATGTTGAAGCTATAGGATGGAGTCGAGATTGATGATACATTCCCAGATGAACAGGTTTTGGCTGCTTCTTTTGATCTTATTGCTTGGTTTGCAAATTTCACCAATTACTTGGCAAGAGATGTGGTGCCTTAAGATTTATCGTTCCATCAAAGAAGGAAATTCATGTCGGAAGTGAAGAAGTATTTCTGGGAAGAGCTGTACTTGTTTTGTGTCTGTGCTGATGGGATTATTGGTCACTGTGTGCCTGAGGTAGAGATGATGAGTATATTGGAAGCTTGCCATGCGTGTCCCGTTGGTGGTCATCATAGTGGTATCTAGACCGCTCATAAAATCTTGCAATGTGGGTACTATTGGCCTACCATTCCTCAAGATGCTCGTGATTTTGCCAAGTCTTGTGATCGATGCCAAAGAGAAGGAGGTATTTCAAGAAAGCAAGAACTCCCAATGAACCCGATATTAGTGATTGAACTCTTTGATGTTTTGGGGCCTTGATTTTATGGGTCTGTTTGTGAGTTCAAATGGGATGAAGTACATACTTGTAGCGGTTGACTATGTGTCCAAATGGGTGGAAGCTGTTGCGCTTTCTAACAATGAAGGTAAACGTGTCACTACATTTCTAAAAATGTATACCTTCTCCAGGTTTGGTACACCAAGGGCGATTACTAGCAATGGAGGTTCCCACTTTTGTAACAAACTGTTCAAGGCAGTGCTTAAGAAGTATGGTGTTCGTCACAAGGTAACAACTCTTTATCATTCACAATCTAGTGAGCAAGTTGAAGTGTCCAATAGAGAAATCAAGAAAATCCTTACAAAGACTGTGAATGTGAACAGAACTGATTGGTCGAGAACGCCCGAGGATGCTCTATGGGCTTATCACACTGCTTTTAAGAATCCCAGACGCATGTCTTCTTATAAACTTGTTTTTGGGAAATCATGTCATTTACCTATAGAGCTAGAGCACATAGTGATGTGGGCACTCAAGAAGTTGAATCTAGATTAGGATGTTGCATCAAGTCAAAGGTTGAACGAATTGAATGAGCTAGATGAGCTCTGCTTAAAAGCATATGAAAGTTTAGCCTTGTATAAAGATAAGATGAAGAAGTACCATGACCAAAAGATCGAAAGGCATAATTTTGCTCCCAGTGATATGGAACTTCTATTCAACTCAAGCTTGCGATCGTTTCCTGGCAAGCTCAAGTCCAAGTGGACGTGACCATTTAGAGTTGTTCAAGTATTTTCACATGGAGCTGTTGAACTTGAGAACAAGGAAGGAACAAAATTCAAAGTCAATGGCCAGAGGATCAAACTCTATATGGGCCAAATGGAAGAGGTCCACAAGGTGATCGAGCAATGGAAGCTTGACGAAGTCTAAGTAATCAAGAGATCTGGGCCGTGCCGCTACGTTAAATCAAGCACTACTTGGGAGGCAACCCATGATGTAAAATCTAGCCATTTTTAGGAATTTTTTGTAATTTTTATGAAATTTTTAACTTTTGATGGAATTTATATTTTATTAAGTCATAGTATTGACTAGATTAGGGTAGTATAGGGTCCGTGTCCAAAAAGACTCAATAAAATGTAAAAGGAAGTCCTAATGCTTGCTACATGTGCAGGAAACTGATAAAAATTTGGAAAAATATAAGTACAAAAGGTTCTACAGTTCCCTTTGATGAGTCGTCGTTCGCTCGACGAACCATAAATGGCATCCGTAGAACTTGATGTCCAAAAGCAGCTGCAGCTTTAAGTCTACGGTTTCACAGTACAATCCGTACATCAATTGACGGTCCGTAGTTTTCAAGCGTAGACCCCAGGTATGTTTTCAAAAATTCACTAAGTGTTGGGAGTAATGACGGAAACCATCTATGGGCCGTACAACTTTATATGAACCGTAGACGTGGTTTCGTAGTTCAAGTCTGGGTTAAACCTAAATGATCCGACCCGCGATTTCTCTTAAATAAAAATGGTTCATTTAAATCCTCCCCCCATTTCTCCCTTTTCCAACGGTACATCCTCTCAAACACACCTTTTAACTTCATATACATCCCCTCCTAATTTTACCAACTACTAAATAAACATCTCCCCTCCCATCTTCTTATTTCTTCTTTTCTAAATTCAGCCTTATCTTTGTTTGCCTTTTTCTGTTCCTTCTCTATTCTATTCTGTTTTCAAATTAACAAACACATATCATGGGTTTGGAGTCTAGCAAATTGGGTTCTTTGAAGTTACAATAACACACTCACACAACGTCAACTTCATACTTCATTCAAGGTACTAATTTTTGGCTTACAATTTGATTTGAAACTGACAATCAAACATTGTTATTTGACCTCGGATAGTAATATTATGTGAAATTGATTTTAATATATTGGGGATTACCCTTGGGATGATGATGTTGTGGGTGTTGTTAAATTTTGACAGAAATCATGTGAGTATTGACTTTTAATTGTGTTCATGACTTAGTGTTTCGATATAATTTATTGATCACACACCTAATTGCATGATTGAAACCTTAGAAATGAAGGAATAACATGATAATGTGTTGAAATACATGGTCTAGGGGTTGTTTGAAACATTAGATGTTGTTTTTGTGTTGTTAGTTAACAAATTGCTGTGAAGACTGACACTGTGATGGTCGACGACCATGACCTACGGCTCGTAGGGTGACCTATGGACCATAGGTCATGTCCCGTCAGTCTAAAGTGCACAACAGTAACTTAAGTTAGTTTTGACAGTTTGATGTAAGGACCGTAGGTCCTTTGATGAAACATCCTGGCAGAGCATCAATTCAACTTCAGAAACTAAAAATTTGACTTCCTCACCTACGCTTAGGACCTACGGTTCGTAGACTCATTTACGGCCCGTAAGTACTAACCGTAGGTACCAAAAACGATAGAAGTCTGTAATTTTTTTTCTTTTTCTATTTCTTTTCTTTTCTTATTTTTCTTTCAATATTTAGGTACTAAAATGGTTTTACAGGTACCATGACACCTAAGGTCACCCAGAAATATGGGTGTAGGGGAAAATCTACCGCACCTTTGGCCTAGCAGAGGCTTATTGATGAGTCTTACGAGGACGAGCGCAGTGGGTCCAAGTATGACCCTCTTTTGAGGGATGACTCTCCCAAGTCACCCTGAGCAACTTGTCAGAAGGCCAAACAATTGCCCATTATCTCGGTGAGAGAGAGATCGACCTCCGACAGTCATGACGGTACTTCCAAGTCTGAGTAGGAAGTATAGAGTACGAGTAGGGGTAAGGGAGAGCCTCAGCCCAGAGTTGCCCCTAGCCTACAGCTCAGTCCAAGCTCGGCTCCAACTCGGAGTCAGAGTCTGCTTCTGTTTCTGCTTCTGCTTCAGGTGACACAGAGCCCGGAGTGGAACACCCTATATGGATTGCAGGTGAGCCTAACTTATGGTGTGTTCCAGGCATGTATCAAATATATAATGAAGCCATCTGCCAGAATACCCACAATAAACACATCCAGAAAAATAAGAAGGAGAAGCGAGTACTTATAGGCACCCTCCACACCGCTCCCACTATACATGAGCTTTTTTGGAAGCACATATATGACTGGATGGCTGAGAAGGTGGGTAGGTAAAGCCCGATTATGGTGCAAGAGTTTTATGCATCATATGCAGCCACAGTTCAGAGGGACCTGCCCCGGAGGGAAAAGGCATTGGAGCAGCCACTGCTCCTCTCTACACTTGTATGGGATACTCCCATAGACATTTCGAGATCACCCTCTACCATTTTATTTATGGCCCCTCTCACACTCAGTCGATTAACACGGCTGAGTTTGATTATAGGATGCAGATGGTACGCAACAGAGCAATGATGTGGGAAACGGAACAGAGGGAGAACCTACTTCGATGAGTGGCCGGTTCAATTGCGGATCGGGAGGTCAACGCAGAGTGGGTCCGAGATGACACTTTCAATCAAGAAGGCCACGTTGAACTTAATGATCAAATTCTGGTGGTCCATAGTTCGCACCAGGTTGTCTCCTACGATGGCGGAAAACCAATTGACATGGGATAGAGCGGTGATGGTAGCGTGCTTGATGATAAGGCACGATATTGACTTTGTCCGGGTGATTATTTCTGAGATCCATGAGCGGGCTTTCCGCAAGACGACTACCTTGCCCTTTCCTTTTGTTATTTTCATACTCTGTCGCGAGGCGACAATAATAGTTTATTTTGCAGACTCCTATATTGAGGTGACTAAAATCGATGACATTGGTCTTGTCAAAGATGAAGCAAGCCCCGCAGCACCTTGTAGTGGTATTTAGATTGACTTGCCACCCATGGGCGATGCATCAACCCCTTAGAAGGCTGATGAGGATACTATCCCGGCTCCTACTACGGAACCCAGGGGTCTATTCCCCCTTCCACAACTTTAGGTTCTACCGCGAGTACATTATGTGGTCCCGCTCCTACAGGGTCGGCCATGGTTCCATTAGCCAGAGTTAGCAATTTAGAGACTCAATTGGCAACCCTTTTACAACATATTAGGTCTTGGATGTAGAAATCAGTGGAGGAAACTAAGTCCCTGACTTAGCAGATGGTAGAAGTGAAGATATAGGCAGTACACCGATGCATTGATGATTTTGAGAGCCGGATAATGGAGAGGTCCCAGTCTAGGTCTAGCTTGATATTACTGCATTCTAGACGGAGTTAGCTAGTCTCCGTGCTGATCTTTGTGCCTTGACCGCCGTCGACACTACTGCTCCGGCACCTGCCCCTGAAGCTGATACTGACAATATAGTGCTTAACGCACTATTTGGTGCTGGGCAATAGGCTACTGAGTCATCCTAGGCAGCAGGAAAATGCATTCGGACTGAGGATGACACTATTTCAAACCCTAAGGAGGCACAGCGGGCCCCTAAGAGGGAGAGATGGGCTGAAGAGGCTGCCCAACGCCAATCCATCATAGAAGAGCAGCTAAGATAGGAGCGGATGTGAGAGTTGTTTGTGTGAGCTTCAGGATCGGGGTGAACTAATGATTGTGCACCCCAGAATACTACTAAGAGCATTACTGAAGGCATCGTACATGCTGATCCAGTGGGTTCCGGGCAACCGGACCCCCTGTCTCTTGATTGGTCTTCGATGCATATATGCCACAGGTTTGTCACACTTGATGTCTTTAGTTTTACTTGACCATTGAGGGCATTGCACTACCTTTTTATGTGGAGGTGGAGTGAATGGATTGTGAGTGCTAGGGTGAAGTCTGAGTAACTCAACTCACAATTCTTCCTTGCGGTTTTCTTGCCTGTGTTCTTTTTTCCCAAGGAGTTGTTTTAAATTTTTGTTGAACCGGCATGTTTAGGATAGTAAATGTGTAGGATAACCCTGAAAGAAAAATCATGATGGCAATAGAGCATAAAAATTGATATCCCTCCGAATTTTGATTTGTGCTTTGATTGTGAATTTGATAAGTTGAATGTGTAGGATCTTTGTATTACATGATAGGAATCGATAAGGCACTATGACTTAAGCTACAACATAAACCAGATTCAGTGATGATTTAATAAGTGCAACAAGGTGCCATGTGTGTGTGAGGACATTTTTACATTTATATGGTATGTGCCAATCTAGAACTATCCCCGTTGCTTTTGCTAAGGTAATTTGAACGGGAAACTAGGAAATGCTCATAGGTCATTGCTGATATTGAGTCCACTTAAGCCTATCAACAACCAACCAAAAGGATAAAATTGATCCCTTCAATCCAAATGTTTGAGCTTCAAGAGTACCATTCTTTCTTACACACAATTCACCTTCCCTGATACTATTGTGAAACTCTATTTTGGCCCTGGTCCCTCCTTGGATATTGTGCACCTCGACTTAGGTCAAAAGCCTAAGTTAAGGGTGGTTACTGCACAGTTGTACCTTAATTCTTACCCTGGTCCTCCCCAAGACATTGTTCCCCTCAATTCATACTAAACATCTAAGTTGAGGGTGGCTATTATGAAGGAAATCAAGAAAGAAAGGGTATGAAAAGAGTTGTGTGTAGAGAAAAGAAAGCAAACTGAGTAAAAATGATGAAAATAGTGTGACTAAACAAAAAGAAGAAAAAAGAATGAAAAGGTTAGGCAAAAAGATGAAGAAAAGATAAATCCAACAAGATGATCAAGTCAAAAGTCACACTCAAGCTTAAATGAATCATAAGGAGAAAGGCATAAAGCATGAATAATGTAATAATTTGTTGTAAAAAGAGGTAAAAATAGTCAATATAATGTCAAGGAGGGCAGAAAAGTCACATAATATCAAAATGTACCACACCTGACTGAGAGCCTACTTTACATGCTAAGAAAGTCCTATAATGATCCTAAGTGAAAAATTTGAAAAGTCAAAGCGTGGAACATAAGGGCAAGCCTATGGTATTGAGCAAAAACTATACTTAATTAGTTCTGAGTGTGAGTGAACATTGAGTCCTACCTCAAATGTCAAACTATGTGTGAAAAAGGGATTTCTTTGTGGTAAGGGCACACGTTACTTTATTGAAGAATCGGTATCTTTGTAATTGTTGTCTATGTATGTGAATGTGCTTGTTGATATGCCTATGTCATATTTTGATTTGCATGAATTAGCTTGTTGAGTTTATGAAGAAATTTACACTATGCTGAGAATAAATAAGGAGGATGATGATTGAGAAAATATTGTGTGATTGCTTGAATTGTGGGTTGCTTATGCACAAGTGTGGTTTAGAGTTTATTGTGTCGCTTGAGGACAAGTAATGATTTTAAGTTGAGGGTGTTGATGTACTGTGAACTTATGGTACTTTTGATGAATTAAAGTTAGAGTTTTGCGTACTTCTTAAGCATTTTGGTAGTAGATGTGATGGTATTTGTGCTTAATTTTAAAAAAAATAGGGTTTTGGAGCAGTTGATGATGAAAGTGTTGCAGCAGCAGGATTTGGATTATATACGAGTCGACTTACGAGCCGTCATTCCCTTTATTAGGCATTGGCTGAAGTCGTACGTTCAGTAACTTGAAATTTTAGCTAGGTATGAAACGACGGTTGAAGATGACGAGCCGTAGTTCCTTCTATGAACCGTAGATGAGGAACTGTAGAAAACTTCAAAGGAGATCAATTTCAGTACTTGATTGACGGAAGAACAGGACGGGTCGTACTAAGGTCTGCGAGTCGTAGACCATACCCTTAGAAAGTGACCTTCAGAATATTGACTAACTGCTGAATGACAGAAGGTACCTACGAGCCGTAGATCTGACTATGAGCCGTAGGTCACCAACCGTAGACGACACAGCCCAAGCCGAATTTCCTAAGCTTTCCTTTTCCTACTTAGTTTAGGTTTTGATTTCTATAAATATAAGTTGTAATTATCATTTTTCATAAGTTTTTGGAGATAGGCAATTTGTGTTACATTATTTTGGCTTGGGGAATTATCTATTCAAACACTTTTGATATTTAATTCTTGAAGTTTGGTTTATGCAATTGGCTTTTGTTCTTCAACTCGAGATTGTGGATATCATCGATTCTAATTGTAACTTCATGATTTATTCTTCAAACCCTAATAGGAATTGTGAATCCTTAAGCATGAGTAACTAGATCCACAACTAGGATTGTGGGAACCATGAGTAATTAACAATGTAAGACTAATAATCAAGTAATTCTTGATAAGTGTTTATGCATGTAATTGTTAATCCCTTCATTTTGAACATTTTTAATGGTGTACAACGTTAGAACATGCCTCATTTTGACTTGCCGGACTAGGGAAGTAATGAATGAGAAAGAGATTAAACAACAGAGATTTGGCATGATAATCCGCTATCTAATAGATTGAACCACATAAGGTGAGGGATAATCTAGGTCAAAAGTAAGGGTTAGTAAACCATACACCCATAGACGGTCCAAGTTGCGTGGTGAAATTCCCTATTTTGAGAACCAATCACTTAGGCGATAACTAACTTACCGACTATGCATGTTAAACACTAGAAAATAGTTACTATTATTAGGATTCGTGAGTTAAGAACTTGTGGGGAACATATGTGCCCAAGTTTCATTCTCATATTAATATTACAAACTGCGAATCTTGTTACTTTTTTACTTGTTACTACACAATCAAGCAATTATAATTTTAGTTTTCAGTAAAACCCCCCATTTTACAGAGATAAGTTGGCTAAATGTACAATCAACAGTAAATAAGAATAAGTTTGAACCATATTTATCGTGGGATCGACCCTAACCTTTTGTAGGTTCTTTATTTGACAATGACCGCTTATACTGCTTAAGGAAGGTGTAATTTTGGCTTATCAGTGCTACAACTTTGCATGGTGGAGGCAGATGTTCTACTCAGACTGCAAGTGGTCAAGATGGCTAGTGCTATGGTTTTCCAGGGAGACCTGAGGCTGAGACTCAGACTTCTGATGCTGTGATCACAAGTATTGTCCCAGTTTGCCATCGACCTCCGTCTGTATTGTTTGATTCGGGGTCTACTTTCTCATATGTGTCTACCTATTTTGTTGCTAGGATTGATATGATGTCTGATTGCATGCCTGTGCCTATTCATGTTTCTACAGTAGTGGGTGAATCCCTAATGGTGGATTGAGTATATCGATCATATCTTGTTTCTTTTTCTAGGTATGATACTTGGGTAGACTTGATCATTTTGGGGATGGTAGACTTTGATGTCATTTTGTGTATGGATAAGCTCTCCCCACGTCATGCGATTCTTGATTGTTTTGCTAAGACTGTGACCTTAGCAATGCCAGGTGTCCTGAGAGTTAAGTGGATGGGCGCTAGTGGTTCTTACCCTAGCAAGGGTATCTTCTTAATTCGAGCTTAGAGATTGGTTGATAGAGGGCATTTGTCCTATTTGGCTTTCATTCAGGATATTAGTGTTGAGCCACCTTTTATGGATTCTGTGCCCGTGGTTAGAGAGTTTTCAGATTTTTTCCCTATTGACCTTCCGGGTGTTCGTCTGGATAGGGATATTGATTTTGCTATTGACTTTGAACTGTGAACGAAGCCCATCTCTATTTCTCCTTATCTGATGACTCCAGCTGAGTTAAAACAACAAAAGGATCAGTTACGAGATTTGTTCAGTAAGGGGTTCATTTGCCCTAGTATTTCTCTGTGGGCTGCTCCTGTGTTGTTTGTGAAGAATAATGATGGATCCATGAGGATGTGTATTGATTATCGACAGTTAAAAAAAATTACTGTGAAGAACAAGTATCCTCTTCCTCGTATTGATGACTTGTTTGATCAACTTCAGGGTGCATATCTATTTTCTAAGATTGATATTAGATTTGGGTATCATCAGCTGAAGATTAGGACTTCGAACATCCCTACGACAGCTTTCAGGACTCGTTATGGTCACAATGAGTTTCTTGTGTTGTTATTCGGTTTGACTAACGCCCCTGCAACGTTCATGGAGTTTTTGAACGAGGTATTATGGCCTTATTTGGACTCTTTTATGATAGCCTTCATTATTTCATCTTGGTGTACTCCAAGACTGAGGAGGATTATGATCGACATTTAAGGATTGTGCTCTAGAGATTGAGGGAAGAGAACCTTTATGTCAAGTTTTCGAAGTGTGAGTTTTTGCTTGGTTCAGTTGCATGTCTAGGACACGTGGTGTCAAAGGAGGTTATTAGGGTGGATCAAGCAAAGATTAAGGCAGTTGGAGGTTGGACCAGGCCTACTTCAGTCACTGAGATTCAGGGTTTTGTGGGACTTGCAGGCTACTACAAGTGATTTGTTCAAAGCTTCCCCACTATTGAATCACCTTTACCAAATTGACTCGACTGAGTGTGAGCTTCCAGTGGTCTGATGACTGAGAGGAGAACTTTCGAAAGCTCAAGACCTTGTTGACTTCAGCTCCTATTTTGACTTTACCCGAGGAGTGTGTAGACATCACTGTTTATTGTGATGCTTCTGGAGTTGGGTTAGGTGGTATTCTGATGCAGAAGGGTAAGGTGATCGCCTATGCTTCAAGACAGTTGAAGACCCATGAGAAAAATTACCCTACCCATGAGTTTGAGTTGGCGGTCGTAGTGTTTGTGCTTAAGCTATGGCGGCATTATCTTGATGGTGTTCATTGTGAGGTCTTCACGGACCATCGGAGTCTTCAGTACATCTTCAGTAAGAGGGGTCTAAACTTAAGGCAGTGTAGATGGCTTGAACTACTAAAGGACTATGACATCACTATCTTGTATCATCCAAGGAAGGCCAATGTGGTGGCCGATGCTTTGAGTAGGAAGACTTCGAGTACGGAAAGTCATGCAGCTATCAGTATTGAGGAGAGACCATTGGCTAGGGATGTTCAGAGGTTAGCCAATAGTTATGTTCGATTGTAGATTTATGAGGAGACGGGTGGTTTGATTGCTTTCATTGAGGCCCATTCTTCCTTAGTTAAGCAGATTCAAGAGAACTAGTTTTATGATGAAAAATTGTGTCTCATTCAAGACAAAGTATTGAGAGGGGAGACCAAGGAGGTTGTCCTTTATTCTGATGGTGTATTTAGGATCGAAGGAAAGATTTGTGTACCCAAGAGGGGTGAGTTGTCATGCCCCGAGCCTACACCCTGGACGTGGATGGCACTCGAGAACCATTGCTGGTCCCCAAGAGAACCCTAGGCCTGGCTGACTACTTAGCGGAAGACTTAATCAAGCAATAAAAGGCTTAAATATAAAATTTAGAACATAAAAACTCAAAGTATATTCTCAACTCACACTGTCTGTAAAAATATTCAATCACATAAGTATAATAGTTTGCAAAAACATCTCAAGGAAAAGTAATTACTAAGAGACACCTCAACTCTATCTATCTATGAAGCCTATATTACTCAAGATGGATGTCGAGATAAGAACCACGACATCTCAAGACAATTGACAAGAAAATAAATGTGAGTCTCTCAGAATGTGAGGAGACTCACCCAAGCTATCTAAAGTTCAAAGTGATCTCAACCAAACACCTGTTTATGCTCATGAAAACTTGTATCTGCATCATAAAAAGATGGAGGTCGAATGACATCAATACATTGAATATACGAGTATGTAATATAGTTGAATGGTTAAATAACTTAACTGGTAAGGCAAAAAGAATGCTTCCCTCAACTAAACTCAATACAAAGCAATAGAAGAGATGGAAATATTTAAGCTTTATAAATAAAAGAGGTTAACTCAAGGATGTATATAAAATACTCTTTACTCTTATTTGGGAGATTCACTAACCGACAACCATCACTCTGAGCTACGTAATGATACAATGTCTCGCCCACGCTGCTAGAACTATCCTATACCGTGTTGGGGTATAGAACCTCTCAATTAAGTGGATCAATTAAGCAATAAAGATTCATCTAAAAAGTAAGATCATGTACCCATGTTGGCAAGAAATAGTTTATGAGGATTTTGAGTTTTCTGAACTCATCCCCATATCGGTGCTCAATACTACTCCCAATAAATATATATACTCATGCTCAAGTAGAAATCATCTTTCTCTCTTTTGACGTAATTACTTAAAATATCCTCTTTAACAGGCAATGTCTCAATTATCTCTCGAAATTCTTTTAACTCTTTATGAAAATCAAAGGTCTTTTTCTCAATGTAAAAATGATACATTTGGTTGATCAATTAGTCCCCTCATACTTTACTCAAAATCATTCTTTAGACTCTACTCAAAACTCGTCTTCACTTCCTCAAAAATCAATTTAAGACAAAAGTGTTTGGTTAAAAGATTCTCAATAAAAACTCAATAATAGGGTGCATGGTGAAAAAAAATAGACATGGACAATCAACTCAAGATTCTCAACGCAAGATATAGTAACTCAAAATAAGGAATAAAACTCATAACTCAACAACGGTACTCATCTTAAGAATTATCAAAACTAAGGATGTAACCCTAGATTATTCTTCATATATAGAAATTAGATGTAGAGCGTGAGGACGAACTCAGTCCATTACTCTGATTGCCTTATATACTTGGGAAGAACAAAGTTCATGGAGAAATTGACAAAATTCGAAGAACGTTAGAAAACCTTAGCTTTTCTCTTCTTGAATCCTTGCTCTAAGTCTTGGAAGCGTTAATAAAAGTATTAGGGTCGATTGATACTGTTTAGAACATTAATTAGGTGTAAAAACATTACGGGTTAAGCTTAGAAGGGGTGGGAAAAGACTGAACTACCCCTCTTTAAAAGCTGACAAAAATTGTCCACAGGACTATCTACGGTTCGTGGTTTGATCTGCGAACCTTAAATACTATCCGTGGAATTTATATTGAATTTTTAAGACTCAAAAGTCCATTTCCGAGTCCAAATGATGGCCCATAAAATTGATCCATAGGAATTGGGTCCCAAAATTTGACTCCCAGTACTTTATCGATGACTTAACAGGACGGGTCGTAGTTCAACCTACGGCTCGTAGGTTGGATCCGTCGTTCAGAGACTTAGAAAACTCTGATATGGCAGTCTCTAGTAAAGTGGTCATAGCTTTTCACTCCGAACTCGAAATAAGGAAAACTTGATTAGAACATTATCTGACTATATACGACTTCAGGTACGCCTCGTAATGCTCTTGTTAATCTAATGACTTAGCCACACTTCATTACCCTCATCCAAGGGTCATAATACCACATTTGTACCACTCACGTTCATTATAACTAATACCTTAATTTATCACCAACTTTATGTCAAACCTTCTAGATCAGATCTCAAAACTAACATCATCACCCTCATGTGGTCATTTATTTTTCATGACACTCATCTCAGTTCAAGCTTATTGTCTAGTACTAAACACGAATATCAATATAATTGCTTGCATACTATACTAAATTATAATGCTAGATAAAATTAAGATACACTTGCCCACTAAGACCTCATGACAAGTAGTCAATCTTCATCTCTCAGTCCACATACTTACAGTTTACCATCACAATCCCTTTCACAACTTAAGTACTATTTACCCATTCAGTATACATCATTGCAAAATTAGTTCTATAACCCTTTGAACATCATGTCTCTCCCAACAAAATCATAAGCCTAGCTTAGATCTATCACCTCATGAATACTCTGCTCTTTTATTCAACATCTATACGTGGCCTTCACTAACACAATGCTACATTGACATAAACTCCTTTCTAGTTAAAGTATACCGTAACTCGTTCATACTAGTAACTCTTACTCTATATTTTATCATGAAATCTACACAAACTCATCACTTCTTAGTCTACCCATAAGGGAAAACTCCTCATTAATAACACACAGGGTGCATGACGGCAACAACATATATAATTTAACTTATCACTATATCCCTTTCTTAGATTCCTATACCTCTGCATGCAATCTTCTAACTCTGGGTTCTTCTACTACTATTGGTTCATACTATCACAAATTGCACTATTTTTTGGGTGGAAATACTTCCTAAGCATTCTAAAACACACTATCTTCATAAGGGTCTCACCTAAATAAGGTTTAGAGAACAGAGTCTGGGAGTACATCTCGCTTTTAGCTAGAATGCACAATTCATATGAATAAGAGTGACTACTTTCGAATCAAAACACTTAAGCTCACTCATAGGCTTCTCTCAAGCCCCTCTATAGTCTCTTGCCTTTCTAAAGACTTTATTTGAGAGTAACTCATCGATAAGGATCTGGGCTTTACTTTTCAACGACCTTGAGTATGAGGGGTAGTCGAATGGATTTGAGAAACGTACAAGTTTGAATAAGTTTCTTATAACACTGTTCTATAATACGATTTAGAGTATGAAAGAAGGGAAACTTTTCTTAAATGTCTGTAGTCCCTCATTTATAGAAGTGGGGCCCTCACAACCCTAAATAAGATCCTACTGACAAGACTTCATAGACACCCTAGGACACTTGAACTCTATGCTCTGATACCAAGTTTGTCACGCCCTGAGCGTACACCCTGAACATGGCTGGCACTCGAGAACCATTTTTGGTCCCCAAGTGAACCCTTGTCCTAGCTGACTACTTAGTAGAAGACTTAATCAAGCTATAAAAGGCTTAAAACAAAATTTAGAACATTTAAACTCAAAGTAATTACTCAACTCAAACTGTCTGTAAAAATACTCAACGACATAAGTATAATAGTTTGCAAAAACATCTCAAGGAAAAGTAATTACTGAGAGACTCATCAACTCTATCTATCTATGAAGCCTCTATTGCTCAAGATGAATGTCGGGATAAGACCCACGACATCTCAAGACAACTGACTAGAAAATAAATATGAAGTCTCTCGGAATGTAAGGAGGCTCACCCAAGCTATCTAAAGTGCAAAGTGATCTCAACAAAATGCATGTTGACGATCCTGAGAAGATGTATCTACATCATAAAAAGATGCATGTCGAATGACATCAGTGCATTGAATGTACGAGTAGTTAATATAGCTGAATGGATAAATAACTGAACTGGTAGGCTGAAAGAATACTTACCTCAACTCAACTCAATAAAAAGCAATAGAAGAGATGGAAATATTTAAGCTTCATAAATAAAAGATGTTAATTCAAGGATGTACATAAAAATATAATAAAATATTCTTTACTATTACTTGGGAGATTCTCTAACTGACAACCATCACTATGAGTTATGAGATGGTACAATATCTCGCTCAAACTGCCAGAACTGTCCTATACCATGTCAGGGTATAGAACCTCTCAACTAAGTGAATCCACTAAGCAATAAGGATTAATCTAAAAAGTATGATCATGTACACATGTTTGCAAGACATAGTTTACGAGGATTTTGAGTTGTCTGAACTCATCCCCATATTGGTGCTCAATACTACTCCTAATAAATATATATACTCATGCTCAAGTAGAAATACTCTTTCTCTATTTTGAGGTAATTACTCAAAAGATCCTCTTTAAGAGGCAATGCCTCAATTATCTCTCGAAACTCTTTTAACTCTTCATGAAAATCAAAGTTCTCTCCCTCAATGTAAAAATGATACATTTGGGGATCAATTAGTCCCCTCATACTTTATTCAAAATCATTCTTTAAACTCTATTTAAAACTCGTCTTTACTTCCTCAAACATCAATTTAAGACAAAAGAGTTTGGTTAAAAGATTCTCAATAAAAACTCAATAATAACTCAATTACAGGGTTCATGCTAAAAAATAGACATGAACAATCAACTGAAGATTCTCAACGCAAGATATAGCAACTAAAAATAAGGAATAAAACTCATAACTCAACAATGATACTCATCTCAAGAATTATCAAAACCGAAGATGTAACCGTAGATTATTCTTTACTGATAGAAGGTAGATGCAGGGCTTGAGGACGAACTCAGTCCATCACTATGATGGCCTTACATACCTAGGAAGAACAAAGTTCTTTGCGAAATACACAAAAATTGAAGAACCTTAGAAACCCTAGATTTTCTCCTCTTGAATCCTTGCTCTAAGTCTTGGAAGTGTTAATCAAAGTAATAGGGTTGATTGATAGTGTTTAGAACCTTAATTAGGTGTAAAACATCGTGGGTTAGGCTTAGAAGAGGTGAGAAAAGACTGAATTACCCCTCTTTTAAAACTTGCAAAAACTATCCACGGGACTATCAACAGTTCGTGGTTTGATCTACGGACCGTAAATCCCATCCGTGGAATTTATATTGAATTTTTAAGGCTCAAAAATCCATTTACGGGTCCAAACGATGGCCCGTAGAATGGATCCATAGGAATTGGGTCCAAAAATTTAACTCCCAATACATTACCGATAACTGGATAGGACAGATCATAGTTCAACCTATGGCCCGTAGGTTGGATTCGTCGTTCATAGACTCAGAAAACTCTTATATGTTAGTCTCTAGTAAAGTGGTCATACCGTTTTACTCCGAACTCAAAATAAGACAAACTTGGTGGCATTAGAAAGAGGACTCAAAGATCTTCAACTTGAATATGTCATGGGCCGCCTAATTCTTTATGTGTCTAGAGATATGAGCATTTGAAGTTGACCCAAGTAGAATCTTATGTCAAAACTTAATCAGTAATGAAGCTTTCAACTCAACTTTGTGCTAGGGGTTCTTGTGATCTTAAGTCATATCCAATTCTATTCGAACACCAAAGAAATGACCTTTACACATATGAGCAATTTATGAATCACCCGACACGATTTTACATGGAAATGAAGAATAGTTCGAGTCTTAACTTAAAAGAATTTTTTGGGGTGTTTCACAGTATGATTAGATTGACTCTTACGGAGGCTCATTATTCTCGATATTCCATTCATTCAGGAGCTGTGAATATGTATCATCACCTGAGCCAACATTATTGGTGGTGTGGCACGGAAAGGGATAATGGAAACTTTGTTTCTAGATGTTTGACTTACCAACATGTCAAGTGTGAGCACAAGTGGCCCAGAGGTTTTTCTTAGAAGATGCCTATTCCAAAATGGAAGTGGGAACGAATCACTATGGATTTTATTGTGGGTTAGCCTACCATAGTGGGTGGTTATGACTTATTTGGGTGGTTGTAGATACGTTGACCAAGTCTATTCATCCCGGTTTCGGTGAAGTATATGGCAGAGAAGTTAGTCGAGCTTTATATCTGTCAGATTGTGCGACTGCATGGAGTCCCAGTTACTATTGTTTTTGATCAAGGTTCCTTTTCCGCTTCCCATTTCTGGAGGGCTTTACAGCATAGTTTGGGTACTCAGTTAGATGTGAGAATAGCCTTTCATCCTTAGACAAATGGTCAGTCTGAGCAGATGATTCAGGTGTTGGAGAACATGCTCCGTGCGTGTGTGATTGACTTTGGTGCTAGATGGGATCGAAATTTGCCCTTATCAAAGTTTTCATACAATAACAGTTATCATTCCATTATTCAGATGGCCCCTTTTGAGGCATTGTATGGCATACGGTGTAGATCTTCGATCGGTTAGTTTGATTCCACCGAGATGGACTCTTTTGATATAGACTTGCTTAGAGATGATATGGAGCAGGTCCATATGATTCAGGGTAGACTGTTGATATCCCAGAATCAACAGAAGAGCTATGTATATCAAAGAGTTAGAGCCCTTGTGTTCATGGATGGTGATCATATTTGGCTTAGAGTGTCACCCATGAAGGGTGTGATGAGGTTTGGAAAGAAGCGCAAGCTTAGCCCTAGATTCATTGGATCTTTTGAGATTTTGAGCCGAGCGGTAGAGGTAGCCTATAAGTTGGCCTTGCCACTTAGCTTGTCAATTGTTCATCCTGTGTTTCATGTCTCCATGATTCGAAGGTACACGACGGATGAGTCCCACGTACTTTCTCTTGATTTAGTTGAGTTGGGTCCATACTTAACTTTTGAGGATAAGCTTATAGCAATTTTATATAGGCAAGTCCGGAAGCTTATGACCAAAGAGATTGCTTCAGTGAAGATGCACTGGAAACACCATTCAGTTTGTGAGGCGACTTAGGAGACAGAGGCAAATATGCACGCCAAATATACTCATCTCTTCGAGGCTTCAGGTACTTTTTTTTCTTTATGTTCGAGAAAGAACATGGTTTTTAGTGGTGGATAATGTGATGACCCGATCAGTCATTATTGAAAAGTTTCATGAATTTACCATTTTGCCCCACTCGATATCGACCCTGAGTTGTTCTTGATTGAGCTTTATAATTTGGTTTTGAACTTTGAGTTACAGTTAAGATTTTGCTAAGTTTTGAGTTTGAAAGGCTAAGTTGTTAAGAAAATGGTTTTCAGTGTATTTTGGAGTTTCAAGTGCGGGAATGAAATTCCGTCGATTCCATCAGTCCTGGGATGTTGAGTCTGATCTGTGAGAATTGTTGGTTTTAGATTTGGAGTCTTTTGAGGATTTGACGTCCTAAGTTGTGAAATTGTGAAAATTTAGTCTTTGGGATGACTTGAGTCAACATTTGAGGTTCGGATGCTTAGATCGGAATTTCGGGAATACCGTTTGATTCAGGGGATGATTTTAGACTTAGGAATAGTCTTGGTTGATTTTTGATGGGTCCCAGCTTGTTTTAGCCTTTTTAGGCATTGAGTTAGTTTCTTGTAGTTTTCATAAATATCGGGGCAAGGAGACATCAAATTTATGTTTTGACGGTTCTATTGAGTCCGGAAAGTGAAGTTTAATTGATTTGCATATCTGGTTTATGTGTATGGAGTTCCGAATGAATCCCGAGGATCCTCTCGATGTTCAGAGCGTTTGCTAATTTTTCTGATGTTTGTGTTCTAGTGCACCCCACTTTTGCGAAGGGTGGCTCGCTTTTGTGAGGCTCGCTTTAGCGAGGTTTGTTTCGCTTTTGCGAAGGATCAACCCATGTTGACCTTCACATTTGCAAAGAGACCTTCGCTTAAGCGACCATCACTTAATCAACCTTCGCTTAAGTGACCCTCGCTTTAGCGAAGGTAGTTCACTTTTTTGATGCCCACATTTTTAGAGGGGTTCGCTTAAGGAAACCCCCGGTTGCTTTTACGACATCAAAGAGGATTTTTGGCCTGCAAATTTCGGGGTTTAAGCCCCATTTTTTATTTTTGAGCTTGGGAAACCCTTGGAGGCGATTAGTGAAGAATTTGCTTATGCTAAACCTTTTGGGTAAGCTTTCATAATCCTAAACCTTCATTTCCCGTTGATTATTTATGGATTTTAACATCAAAATATGATATTTCTATTGGTGAATGATGAGTTTTTTCAGGAACTCAAGTTCTTAACTAAAATGGAGATTTTGAGCTATTTTTTGAGTCTTTTTTCGAAATGATTTTTTCCCAATGAGTTCTTAAAGCCTTAAGTAATGTTTTCAAGTATTCAATTTCGGATTCAAACCTTATTTTTGGAATTGGGTTTTGTGTTGATTGACCTACTTTTCAAGAGGATTGATGTGGGTATTGTTGTTTCTGAAAAGTGATTGTGAATACTTTATTATTATAGATTGTGTGGCTTTGGAAGTGATTCGGAAGGGGAAAACTTAACTCTTGAAGTGATTAATTGATTGATTTGAGGCAAATGATCTTGTAAACTTTGTAATTTAGTGGAATTATTTATTTCTCTTTATTGCTTATGTGTTGGGGAGTAATCGGGAATGAGGTGAAGGGTTAATTGTTTCACTTGATTAATGTTAACAAACAAAAAGGGGGGAAATGAAAAGTCTTCTTGATAATAATGATAAATTGTGAATTGCCTTGTTGTGGCCCCTATTTAATTAATTGGTGAAGTGCTTGAATGCAAGAAAGTGGACTTGAATTGTATGAATTGTTGTCTCTTCATGTGGTGTGATATTGCTTTGTGCATTGATTGTTGACATCGTGATGAGATACTTGATAAAAGCCGAAGGAAAATGGTTCTGGTTAGTGATATAAATACCAAAGGAAAATGGTTCGGGCAAATGATTAATGTAAAAGCCGAAGTAAAATTGTTCCAGGTAGTGATACAAATGCCGAAGGAAAATGGTTCCATCAAGTGCTATTTTTTGATAAAAGTCAAAGGAAAATGCTTTCGGCTAGTGATACAAATGCCGAAGAGAAATAGTTCTTGCAAGTGAATTAATGTGAAAGCCGAAGGGAAATGGTTCTGGCTAGTGACATTGCACAGAAGGGAAATGGTTCCGGCTAATGTTGACTTTGTAACCAATCTACTTGTTGCATATATTTTACTTATTTGATGCATGTGATTGAGCTAGTTGATGTGTTGGATTGAGTATTTGATATGTGAGTTGAATACTTCATATTTGTGATTTGAAATGCTTGTACTTGAGAATAAATGATTTGATACGTGTCGGTTGTTGAAATGTGACCATTGGTCTATGATCTTTGAGCCTTGTGATCTGTTTATTGTAGAACTATTAGGTTGGGCTGAGTTCTGTGCAGGTTGTAGTTTGTGAAGGTTCGGTTGGAATGGAAAGGAGTGTTTGATTTAGCTAGGTTACCTAGTTTATTAGGTTGCTTGCGTAGTACTGTATTGGTGGTACTCACTCCTTGCTTCTACACTTGTGTAGGTTTCAAGCCCAGACCTATGTGATCTTCGTCTCCTGATTTCGAGGCTCATTGAAGGACTTGAGAGTTAGTTGTTTGTCATCTCAGCAGACCCTCTTTTCCTTTTTGTTATGTTTTATTCTATCTGAGAAATAAAGACATTTTAGACTTGTATTTATCTTTCGAATTCTATATTTACTTTAGTGGCTTGTACACGTGACAATCAGATTTTGGGGTATTATTTAGAATGAATAAGTTTTTCGCCTTTGTCTTGTTCTTGCTTTATTTATTTCCTCTTTTCTTTCATTTTTGTTGGGTTGAGGCTGACTTGTCTAGGTGGGAATAGGAAAGTGCCATCACGTCTATTTTTGGTTCATGACATTCGAATATTTACTTAGAAGTTGCGGGACGTTACACATAGTTCAATAAAACAAGATATGTTTAAAGTAATTCGATGGACTTTTGCATTTCTCTGTTTCGCAAGCAGCTATTTCTTTTATATTCTGTGTGTGAGCTAACATAGTACTATCTCTATCTCTATAAAGAGAGTGTTTTCATTAAATCCATAATACGATGAATCCAAATCGATGTCATGAGAATTTTACAACGTAATTATAATACGATGAATCCAAATCCCCGTCATGAACTTCTACGGCACCTTCACATTAAGCCTAACTACCAATTCAATCCAACGATCCATGTTAAAATCAAATTTTGCCGCCGTGACCTTCTCTTGAATTCTCAAAAAAACTTCTGTCACTGCATCCCTGCAGGGGCAGAGAACCCGTCGCTGTCTCGGTCCTGCTACCGGAAGCTCTGTCATGATATGTAATGTTGAATTCTTCAACATGTGAGTTTTGTTTGACATGGTGTTGGGATTGATCGACCAATGTATCATACTTCTCCAAAACATATGCAAAGGAAATTATGATATTCTATCCTCTAAATACAAAATCATTCAGTTCCTTCCTAAAAGAATACATTAAAAATTACAGCTATAAATTTCATTTTACATTGGCAATTCAACGTCATGGATAACTATAACCCCAGCCTACATAAATGATTTCTACATTGAACAATTTCTTATTTAGTTAAGTCTTCAATTTGATGTCATTGCATCGGATTTCAAATATGATATTGTTGGTCATGTTTCATTTGATAAAATAGGATAGGTCTACCTAAGATATATAGGTCCATATACGTGTAACTCATCAGTTTAATTCAAGTATGATGGTTAAGACTACCTAGATAGCTCAAATTAACTCTGTATTTTGCTAAAATTTGACTCTAATGTATTAGAAAATTGAGTTTAAACGAAGGCTCAAACATAACTGGCTTGAAATTTTAGTATATATTAATTCGAACATATGTCGACAAGCTGAAGCACAACTCAAAATAGCAATAAGTGAATTAACGGCCCTGAACTCGAGGTCAAGCTCAAACTAAACTCACCACACACACACATATAGTATAATAAATTTATATCCTAGAATCCAATCAGGAAATATATATCATATTTCCTGATATGACAAGGACCCAACACAACTACATTTAAGGTCATTCTTGATCTTTTAGAAAAATATCCAAAATGAGTAAGTATGCATTTTTTGGAAGAACAATCTGGTAAACTCATAGAACACTATCCATCAACAATTTGTGTTTAATAATACTCCTCTATATTGTACCTGCTATAAGCGTTGGGTGTATATTGGTAGAGTCTTTGTTTATTGTATTGCATTTCATTTCATATCATATTATCTTTTCTGTACTGCCTCTTATATTGTGTTGTTCAATTGCTGAGACTTTTTTCTATATAGGGTTATTTAATACTCCTTATGCAATATAGTTACTTCTACATTTTCTTGGTCAGCCTATTATACTTACTGAGTACTTGTGGTTTTGTACTTACACTATGTTTGCTGAATCTTTTTTGATGCAGATTCCGATAATGACGGCATTTGTTGACTATGATCATGCAAAGTGCTTGTGATTCAATCTTTTGGTGAGATCTTTGCGTTCAAAGACCTGACTAAGCTTAATCTGTCATTAATTTTTTGATCTTAACTACTTGTTGGATGACTGATGTAGAGTATTCTTGAATTAGAAAGCTCTTGTACACGTGACATTGAGTCTTGAATTGATTTATTTTGTAGCTTTATTTATGAAAAGTATTTGGTATCGATAATATTGAATATGATTACTCTGAGGACGGCTACCACACTAGCATGTTGTTTTCATTTTCCATCAATTTTCCAGTTTACATGTTGAAATTCTTCAACTAGATCGGGCTCAAGAGATTTCGCATCCATTGAATTAAAATCTTATTAACTCTACTTTTCATTTCTTCTTGATGATTGACCCAATTATTCTTCAAAGTTCTTGAGAATTTCAAGTACTTCTAATCTAGCTGACAGCGATTCAGCACTAAGGTTCCTTTCATCTTTGACAAAATGTAGGGAACCAAAATAACTCAGTTTTTCGAGGAATCCATTGTATGGTTTTCCTAAATATCTGAATCTCTGAAGTGAAAGGCATCATTCCTGAAGAAATCGGTAGTCTTACTGGAGTGACAAACATGGAACTGTTTAACAATGAGTTGACTTGACATATTCCAAATGTTGTCCAAGGCACATAGATTAGATAATAATTAACTTTTATAGCTTCCTCATGTTCTTAGAATACCCAAAACATTAATTGTTTTCCCTGGATATATATGATAAGTTTTAGCATATTCCTCGATAATTAGTAAGCTTTTTTTATCCTTCTCAACCATGATTGCAGAGTATGGACAAGATGGAGTAGTATCCATGAGCTGCGATGTTTATAGTTTCGGCATCTTGATGATGGGGATGCTTACAAGAATCAGACAAGGTAATGAAAGATATACTGGAGACTTGAGCATACAATGTTGGGTAAGTGATTCATTCCCAAATGTGATTCATAAGGTGGTGGACGCTAATTTGGTACATATAGGGGTTGAACGAATTGATGCGAAGATGCAGTGTCTCATTAGTGTCACCTGATGCAAGAATTAGTATAGAAGATTCTCTTCAACATTTAAATAGTTCTGGCTCCAGTTTCTCAAAGGAGAGATCCCTAGAGAACTCGGTAATCTTTGTCACATGATTTCATTAGATATGGAATATAACAATCTTACTGGCTATATACCACCATCAATCTTTAACATTACAACAACAGAAAAGATTGGCCTCACCTACAATAATTTACGGGTAAGCTTCCAGCAATTGTATGTGACTATCTCCCAAACTTGGAAGAGCTTCACCTCTCAGCCAACCACCTAGATGGCATTATTCCACCAAACATAGGAAAATGCAGAAAACTCCAAATCTTGTCATTATCTAGAAATGAGGTAATTGGAACAGTACCAAGATAAAAGCCCAACTTAACAGCCCTTACAACTTTATACCTTGGAAGTTTGCATCTGGAACGTATTATGCCACTTACTTTCGAGAAATCTGAAATTTCCTCTGATAGTTTACATGAGTCCACAACAAGTCAATATACCAGGTCCCTTGACTATACTAATAATAGGAAGAACAGTTAAATGCTTGAAGTAAAGAGATGCTGAAGTTTATGTGGAAACCTCATTTCTCAAGGAAAGAAAAACCACAACCTGTCACATAGGATTTTTAAATAACTCCACAATTCTTCAAGTGTCACGCCCTGAGGCTAGCCCCTAGGCGTAACACGGGACCAAGGATCACAAGTGAGCCCAAGCTAACCCTGTTTCTGGCATATCACAAGCATACTGAAGTATATCTAAGAAAGCGGAAACATAATTAAAATATGAATAACTCTAAAAGAACTTCAGGTGAGAATATAACTGAACATCACTGGGGAATAACCCAAAACAATTGAAGACTGACTCTATGTCTGAAAGCCTCTAATACCGATGAGTTGTTGGGACAAGTCCCCAGCTAACTCTAAAAGTCTGGAACTGAAAAGTAAAGACTTAAAAGTAAAGAGTGTCTATCATCCTCGACCTATGAGGACTCACCACTGAAGCTGCTGAGCAAGGACTAGAAATCGAACTAAGTATGATTTGGATGCTGAACGCCTGAACCTACATCATAAAATGATGTAGCACAAAACCATGCATCGGTACTTTGAATATACTGAGCATGCAGGATATAGAGACTAAGCTGATCAATATAAACAGGTTGTACTGAAGTATAACTGAAAACTAGGCTAGATGCATTGAAAAAGTATTAATCATGAAGATAACATATTGAACTATATATACTGAAGTAAATGTTGATAACGTGGTCAATGCAATAAGAGCATGACTGTGGGAGCTACTATTAACCGACATAAATCACGTGAGCTAAACGTGGAGTCCGACGTACTCGCCCTATCAAGAGGACCCATTATACCTTGCAAGGGGTATAAAGGCATGACTATTGCGTGATCACTAAAAATTGATGCCCAACAGAAGGGACTTCTGAGCCTACGTTGGCCCGTAGTTCTGGAACTTTGAGGGTACGCTGAACTCTAGTCCAACTTGGTGCTAAGTCTACTCCCAACTGAATATCTAATAGCTAAAATGAAACGAAAATACTAAGTAGCTCAAAATACTGACATGCTATCTTAGAATGCAACATAAATACACTGAAAGATATGGCATTCAAATTCTGAAGCATGATTTTCTGACTGATGTACATAGCGAGTATAATTCATGAAATACTGAAAATTAATACAAGCTAGGGTTCTGAGCTCTATACATGAGACTATGCAAATTTTCCAATAAACATGTTATTTATATCATGGAACTATAGAAGCTAAAATCACAATGAATCTCCAATGTTTGTGAAACCCTAGGTCTTAACAATTAATAAGAAACTGAAGAACTTGCTGAATTCTAGGGACCTAATGGTTAAAACGAACCCACTAATGAAATTCCACATACCTGGTGACGAAAACTACGGAGAAATTCTACTGGATTTCGAGACTGAACTTCGAAGAACAACTCTGCTTGTTCTTGGGAGAAACAGTCGCCTCTTTCTTTTTTTTCTTTCTAAGTTGGATGATTTTGGGAGAATGAGGATTCTAGGTTGTTTTTTACTAGATTAATAGGCTTAGGCTGAGTAAAAAGACGTAGTTTAGGCACCAAACAATGTAGTTTAAGTGCCCAATGCATAGGGGAAAAGACAAATACGACCCTGACTTAAAAGCTGATGAAGTGACTTTATGACAGGCTTGACGGGCCGTCTTAAGCCCCACGACCCGTCAAGTGGGTCATGAAGATGCTCTGCCCGACAGGGCTTCACTATTTCAGTCATAATTTTTCACTCTGAACTTCAAATGGGGCAAACTTGGTGGCATTGGTAACAGGATTCAGAGATCTTTAATTTGATAGGTTGTGGGCCACCTAATTCATTTTGTGCTGAAATATATGGTCGATTGAATTTGACCCTAAATGCTAAGTATGACAAGTCTCCTCCACGGACGAATTCACGATCCGTGTGAAGCTTTACGGGTTATTTAGACGTTCGTGGCCCTTTTTCCAGTGACCTTGGGCCATAATCCACAAACTAGGTGACTTGTACGAGCCACTTGATGGGCCTTCAAGTCTACCATGGGCCGTCTAGGTCACCATCAAGGTGACCTCTTCATGGGGTAAATTCTAGAATGAGTTTGCGAGGCCCTTAACTGGTCGTTCCCCCTTCATGGACCGTCAAGGGTGCCGTGAAGGGTCCATGGTCCATTTTGGGCCTTTGACTTGCTCAGTTAACTCCTATCTAGCCTTTCTATAATTTGAGGTGTTACAATGTCTCCCCCTTGGGAACATTCATCCTCGAATGAAGACTAAGCAAGCAGAATTTAGAGGGAAAGAGTTGCAATCCCAACCAATTGAGTACTCAAAAATGATATCTAACAGAACCGAGTTTCATGAACATGCAAATATGCTGAAATGCAAGGATAACTGAGTGGACAAGACACTGAGACTTAATTACACAAGAGTAGACTGAGAGACTGGAAAGGAGCTATTACCTCAAGCTAAAACTGAGTCAGAAGAAAAGAGGTGAGGATACTTGGCCGTCATGGCTGCTTCTGCTTCCCAAGTAGCTCCCTCTACAAATTGATTCCTCCACAAAACTTTTACTGAAGCGACATCCTTATTTCTCAACCTACGAACCTGACGATTAAGAATCTCAACTGAAATCTCTTCATAGGCGAGGCTATCTTTCACAACCACACTTTCTGAGGTACTATCGATGTCAGATCACCCATACACTTCTTCAACAAGGAAACGTGAAAGACTGGATGAACCACTGCTGGTTCTGTTGGCAACTCTAACTCATAAGTCACATTACCAACCCTTTTCAAGATTCTGTAAGGACCTACATACCTGGGGCATAGCTTCCCTTTCTTGCCAAATCTCATCACCCCTTTCATGGGTGACACTCTCAGGAAATGACAATCATCAATTTAAAACTCTAAGTCACTTCTCGTCACATTTGCATAGGACTTCTGACGACTCTGAGCTGCATTTAATCTATCTCTAATGAGCTGAGCTTGCTCCATAGCCACATGAACCGAATCTGGCCCAACCAAGGCTGCTTCACCTATTTTGAACCAACCAACCGGAGATCTCAATCTATCCCCACACAATGCCTCATTAGGGGCCATCTCAATACTAGAATGGAAATTGTTATTACAGGCGACCTCTATGAGAGGTAGGAGATCATCCCAACTACCCTTGAAATCGATCACACAAGCTCTCAACATGTCCTCTAAGGTCTGGATGGTACGCTTTGTCTGACCATCCGTTTGTGGAGGAAATATCATATTGAGATTTACTGAGTTCCAAGACCTTTCTGAAATGATCTCCAGAAATGAGAGGTAAATTGAGGACCTCTATTTGAGATGATAGGCAAAGGAACCCCATGCAATCAGACTATCTCATTGACGTAGAGTATGGCATAGTTCTCCGCTGAATCTGTAGTCTTGATTGCAAAGAAGTTGACTTAGTGACTCTGTCCACTATCACCCAAATGGAGTCATGTTGTCTACGAGTACGCGGTAAACCCGTAATGAAATCCATGTTTACCACTTCCCACTTCAAAGTAGGAATGCTAATCTTTTGAGTCACACCTCCTAGTTTTTGAAGTTCTACTTTACCTTGCTGACAGATGGGTCACTTAGCCAAAAAATCTGCGATGTCTCTCTTAATGCCGTTCCACCAATAGACTTTCTGTAGATCACGATAAATCTTAATGGTAGCTAGATCAATATAATTTATGGAATTATGGGCTTCTATAAGGATATGCTACCTCAACTCACCTACATCAGGGACACACAAGTGACCCTGGTAACGAAGCACACCATCTCCCCCTTGGGAGAAAACCTCAACTCTCTGCTGATGAACTACACCCTTCAACTGAAGTAATATAGGATCACTATACTATTTTCCCTTAACCTCCGCAAACAAGGAAGATCCTGACCCATTCTGGACTATCACACCACCATCTGACGTGTCCATAAGGCAAACTCCTAAGCGAGCAAGCCGGTGAACATCTCAGGCTAATTCTTTCTTTTCTTCCTCAACATGTGCTACACTACCCATGGATAGTCTGCTGAGGGCGTCAACTACTACATTGGCCTTACCCGGATGGTAGAGCACATTCATGTCATAGTCTTTGAGGAATTCAAGCCATCTCCTCTGACAAAGATTCAACTCTTTTTGGGTGAACACATACTAGAGGATCTTATGATCTGTGAACACATCAACATGGACACCATACAAATAGTGTCTCCAAATCTTTAGGGCAAACACAAAGGCTACAAGCTAGAGGTCATGATTTGGGTAGTTCTTCTCATGGACCTTAAGCTGTCTGGAAGCATAAGCTATGACCTTACCTTGCTACATCAACACAAAACCTAGGCCGACCCTAGATGCATCACAATAAACCACATAATAGTCTGACCCTCTAGTAGAGTCAAGAAAATAGTTGTAGTCAACTTGGTTTTCAATTCTAAGAAGCTTTTCTCACACTCATCTGACCACTGAAACTTGACCTTTTTCTGAGTCAACTTAGTCAATAGGGAAGCTATGGATGAAAATCCTTCAACAAACCTCCGGTAGTATTTGGCCGAACCTAAGAAACTTTTGATATCGGTCGGAGAGGTAGGTTTGGGCCAGTGCTTGACTGCCTCAATTTTCTAAGATTCGACTCGGATCCCTTCGATGGATACCATATGACCAAGGAAAGTGACCGACTATAACCAGAATTTACATTTACTGAACTTAGCATCTTTGAGGGTTACAGAACAACTCTCAGATAAGTCGCATGCTCATCCTCATTTCGAGAATAAATGAGGATATCATCAATAAAGAAGATGATGAACAAGTCCAAATACTGTTTGAACACCCTGTTCATTAAGTCCATGAAAGCTACATGAGCATTTATTAGTCCAAAAGACATAACTATAAATTCATACTGACCATACCAAGTTTTGAAGGCTGTCTTCGGGATTTCACTATCTTTGAATCTGAGCTGATGATAGCCGGATTTGAGGTCTATCATAGAAAAGCAACTAGCACTCTTAGCTGGTCGAAGAAGTCATCAATCCTTGGAATGGGATATTTATTCTTGATTTTGACTTTGTTTAACTGACGATAGTCAATGCACATCCTGAGAGAACTGTCTTGCTTACACATGAACAACACTGGAGCACCCCATGGAGAGATGTTGGGTCTGATGAAGCCCTTATCTAGAAGGTCTTTCAACTATTCTTTCAATTTCTTAAACTCAGCTGGAGCCATTCTGTAAGGAGGAATCAAAATAGGTTGGGTATCTGGAAAGAGATCTATTCCAAAGTTGATTTCCCTTTCGGGAGGAACTTTGAGAAAATCTTTTGGAAACACTTCTGGAAACTCATTCACAACTGGGACTGACTTAATAGTTGGGGTTTCAGAGTTTATATCCTTAACACGAACAAGATTATAGATATACCCTTTGGAAATCATTTTCTTGGCCTTAAGGTAAGAGATAAATCAACCTGCAGGCACTGAGTTACTACACTTCCACTCTAAGACCGACTCGTTTGGAAATTGAAACCAAATGATCCTAGTTCTACAATCGACTAAGGCATAACAGGAATGTAACCAATCCATCTAGAATGATGTCCAAATCTATCATTTCTAACTCTACACGATCACTTGAGGTGACTTTTCGGGAAACTATGAGAGGGCAATTTCTGTATACCTGTCTAGCTATAACTAGGTCAACAACTGGAGTAGAGGCTGAGAAGGGTTCTGGGAGAGTTTCTGGACTGACACCGAAGTTTATTGCTATGTAAGGAGTTATAAAAGAAAGTGTAGCCCCTGGATCTAACAATGCATAAACATCAAGAAAATCTTCCTGGTCCTGGCAAGCCTGAAGAGCATACAACCTATTCTGGTGCTAACCACCACCTGTACCAGACGAGGAATCCTATTGAAGTGGGGCGACCTGCTGGAGCCGCTGAAGTTGTAGACTGAGCTTTGTTACCTTCCTGACCCTACCTGGCAGAAGAGCAATTCTTCAACCTATGACCAACCTGACCGCACCTAAAGCACCCCTCTCTGCCAGCAAGACACTCGCTCGGATGGTTCTTACCACACTTTTGACAAGATGGAAGAGTCCTATTACCTAAAGCACTCCCCTGGGACTTAGAGCCTGATGCACTCCCTTTCTGATCCTGTCAAAACTTGGAGGATGGAGCGCTAGCTGATGAAGGCGCTGGGGCTTTGGACCTTTACTGATATTGTGAGCGATTTCCACTGCCCGACGTATGCTGAGAGTATTCATAGTTGCGTGTTCTAGTCTTTTTGTTATCCTTAGCCATTTTCTTGAGCTTATCTCCCTCAACCTGCTGAGCATGGTTCATTAGTCTGAAGATATCCATATCCCCTAATAGCATAACATTCTTGCACTCGGTCTTTACTAGATCGGATACTCCAAACAAGAACTTGCTCATTTGTGCTCTCAGATCTGCCACAAAATGTGGAGCATACCTGGAGAGCTGGGTGAACTTTAGCCTGTATTCATGAACTGACATCGAACCCTCCCTCAAGTTCATAAACTCTAGAGCCTTAGCCTCCCTCAGCTCTCTGAGGAAGAACCTGCCTAGAAAAGAACCAGTAAAACAGTCCCATGTCACAGGAGAAAAATCGGCACCCTTGTTGTCCTTCCACTACGTGAACCAGATATTAGCCACATCCTTAAGTTGGTAGGATGCTAGCTCAGCACTATCAGTACCATTCACTTGCATTACCTCAAGAATCTTCTTGAACTCATCAATGAAGTCCTATGGGTCCTCACCAACCTTTGACCCTAGAAACTCCAGCAGATTCATACGAACAAAATCTTGAACCCTGGCTGCAGCGGATCCACTAGCTGGGTTTGCAGGAACTGCAGCCTGTTGATTGTTCTAGTTGGCTACGGTCTAATCCAATATCTGGATCGCAGTACGAAACTCAGCATTCGTAACCTCATGGTCCAAGACTGGAGGGACGGTGTTAGCATTGCCTGCATTAGTATTTCATGCGTTAGCTCTACGAGGAGGCATGATTTGAAATGCATAATGACAAATTAGAAAAGAGAAGTTGAATCACACTTCACGCACAATAGAAATAGCAAAAGAAGTAAACTTTTTCTTAGAACACCTAGTAGCCTCCCTCTCATAGGTGTGGCGCGCTTCACACTAATGAAAGAGACTCTACTTATTGAGGCTTTAGACAACCTAAAACTCTTGAACCTGATGCTTTGATACCAAGTTTATCATGCCCCAAGGCTACCCCCTAGGCGTAACACGGGACCTAGGATCACAAGTGACCCCAATCTAACCCTGAGTCTGGTATATCACAAGCATACTGAAGTATAACTAAGTAATCGGAAACATAACTGAAAGATGAATAAGTTTAAAAGAATTTCAGGTGAGAATATAACTGAATATCACTAGGGAATAACCCAAAACTATTGAATACTGACTCTACGTTTGAAAGCCTCTAAAATTGATGAGTTGCTGGGACAAGTCCCCTGCTAAATCTATAAGTCTGGAACTTAAAAGTAATGCATCTCTATCATCCTCGACCTATGAGGACTTACCACTGAAGTTGCTGAGTAAGGACTAGAAATCAAACTAAGCGTGATCTGGAAGATGAATGCCTGAACCTACATCATGGAACGATGTAGCGCAAAAGTATGCGTCAGTACTTTGAATGTACTGAGCATGCAGGGTATAGATACTAAGTTGAACAATATAAATAGGTTGTACTGAAGTATAACTGAAAACTGACCTTGATGCAATGACCAAGTACTAATCATGAGGACAACATGCTGAACTGTATATTGAAGTAAATGTTGTTAACATGGTCAATGCAATAAGAGTCTGACTGTGGGAGCTACTATTAACCGACATAACCCACGTGAGCTAAACGTGGAGTCCGATGTATACGCTCCATCGAGAGGACCCAATATTCCTTGCCAAGGGTATAAAGGCATGACTGTGGCATGATCACTAAAAATGGATGCCCAATAGAGGGAACTTTTGACCAGCTTTGGCCCATAATACTGGGACTTTGAGGGTACCCTGAACCCTAGTCCAACTCGGTGCTAAGTCTACTCCCAATTGAATATGTAATGGCTAAAAAACAATAGAAATACTTAGTAGCTCAAAATACTGACATGCTAATTGAGAACGCAACATAAATACACTGAAAGATATGGCATTCGAATTCTAAAGCATGATTTTCTGACTGATGTACATAGCGAGTATAATTTATGAAATACTGACAATTAATACAAGCTAGGGTTCTGAGTTCTATGCATGGGACTATGCAAATTTTCTAAGAAACGTGTTATTTAGATCGTGGAACTATAGCAGCTAAAATCACAATAAATCTCCAAAGTTATTGAAACCCTAGGTTTGATCAATTTATGAGAAATTGAAGAACTGACTGAGTTCTAGGGATCTATTGGGTGAAAGGAACCCACTAGTGTAATCTCACAAACCTGGTGACAAAAACTACAGAGAAATACTTTGGATTTCGGGGCTGAACTTTGAAGAACACCTCTGCTTGTTCTTGGGAGAAATTGTCGCCTCATTCTCTTCTTTTCTTTCTAACTTGGATGATTTTGGGAGAATGAGGATTCTAGGTAATTTTTTACTAGATTATTAGGCTTAGACTGAGTAAAGTGATGTAGTTTAGGCACCAAACAACGTAGTTTAAGTGCCCAATGCATAGGGGAAAAGACCAATACAACCCTGACTTAAAATCTGATGAAGTGACTTCAATATAGGCTAGATGGGCCATCTAAAGCACCACGGCCCGTCAAGTGGGTCGTGAAGATGTTCTGCCCGACAGGGCTTCACTATTTCGGTTATAACAGTTTACTCCGAACATCAAATGAGGCAAACTTGGTGGCATTGGAAAGAGGATTCAAAGATCTTAAATTTGATAGGTCATGGGCCACCTAATTCATTATGTGCTAAAATATATTCTCGATTGAATTTGACCCTAAACTCTATGTCTAACAAGTCTCCTTCACGGACGACTTCATGGTCTTTGTGAAGCTTCACAGACTGTTTAGACGTCCGTGGCCCTTTTCCAGTGACCTTGGGTCATACCCCACCAACTAGGTGACTTGTACGACCCACTTGATGGGCCGTCAAGTCCACCATGGGACATCTGGTTCACCATCAAGGTGACCCCTGCATGGGGAAGATTCTGGAATGAGTTCACGAGGCCCTTAACGGGTCGTGGCCCCTTTCACGGACCGTATAGGGTGCCATGAAGGGTCCATCTTCCCCCTTTTGACATCATAAAAAAAGTAATAACAGTAAACCAAGCAAGTCAACATGCAACTTGATAAGCTCATGGAAACTAGGGCAACAACATATGCATAATAAGGCAAGAAAAAGGAGAAAAGTATAGTAGATTCAAAAACAGTTGCATTCATATTCAAAAAGGCATACATCAGAAAGACTACAAAGACAAACATACACAAGAACCAATAATTGTCAAATGGGACACTTGAAAATAGACGTGTTTTTTGGGGGCTGCTATGAGTTTTTAGCCACCATTTGAGTAGTAATTGGGTAATAACCAATAGATGCCACCCTATTTAATCCTTCCTTTGTTTTGAAACACCAGCATGTATTTCAACCCCATCAGTCGTTCCTTGGAGTGGCTGATCACTGTTAATCGTTTTTTAAAATAGTGGCTAATATTCCAGCATATGATAAAAGCTTTTTCACTTAACTAGTTTCTGGACACGTGGTTGCACATGTTTTCCAATGTCAATTGCATCATGGAAAATAATCTTAAATTGCTTGCTTAGCTTCTTATCTTTAGTTTCTATCAATACAATGATTATGTGGGGTTCATTTATATATTTAAAGTCCTCCTTTACTGCAATAGGCCAACAACAATAGTCCTCAATTGCTACCAGATTGCAACAATGTCAAAATGTCTTAGATTTGTTTACTTACAAGTTTGAATTATTATTTATCATTGATGTCATTAGTGACATCAAATGGGATAGATTTTTCCTTATAAATAGAGCACTTATGCTCATTTGTAAGGACACACCAAAATAGATAAAGCAATAGAAAGTAGAGAGAGCAATCCACAAGCTATTTCTTAGTTTGTGAGAAATAGTGTGGAAGTAATATTATTGTGAGTTGTAAGAAATAAAAGAGTGTTCTTATAAAAGAGTAGCAATCTTTTGGCACTACCAAGTTCTCATCAATATTATTGTATTACTTATTCGGATATCATATTTACCCTATTTTAATATATGGTGTCGTTATTACTCTCTTGCTATTGCAATTTAGTGTGGACATTATCCTGGGTGTGATTATCATTTTGTCCAACAATGTGGTGTCAGATTCATGGCAAATAATAGTCGATTGTACTTTCAGTACCCCCGTCTCACAAGAGAAAACTATGAAAACTGGTGTCTACGAACAAAAGCCATTCTTAGCTCTCAAGATGTTTGAGACATTGTAAATGAAGGGTATACAAAACTTGTTAATGAGGAAACTTTGTCCCCAAATGAAAAGGAGGTTTTTCTAAAGACAAGAAAGAAAGATCAACAGGCACTCACTCTCATCCATCAATGTTTGGATGATGGCATGTTTGAGAGGGTAGCTGATGCAACCAGCTCAAAAGAAGCTTGGGAGATTTTACAAAGTTCTCTCCAAGGAGTAGATAAACTAAAGAAGATAAAACTTCAAACTCTAAGGACTGACTTTGAAGTTTTTAAAATGAAAGAATACGAATCCATTTCGGATTTCTGCTCAATATTAGTGGTTGTTGTGAATCAACTAAGAAGGTACGGGGAGGAAGTAGATGATGTGCGTGTGCTAGAAAAGATCCTTCATTCTCTAACATCTAAGTTTTATTATGTGGTGTGTTCTATTAAGGAGTCTAAAGATTTAGACTCTATGACAGTAGAGGAATTAGAAGGTTCTTTACAAGCATACAAAGAAAAGATGAAAATGAGAAAATAAGAGTCACTAGAGCAACTTCTTAAAACTCAGGCATCCTTCAAAGGATTTAAGGTGAAAAAAGTTACAAAGGAAATGGACGGTGGCGAGGTCGTGGAGGTTGTGGAAGAGGAAGAGGTTATATAAACAAATTCAATAATGAAGATAAAATTCACCACTCATTCATATGTCGTGGTCGTGGTCAACGAGGAGATAGAGGAAGTGGAGCCTATCAAGGTACCAATGAAATGAGGTATGAAAAATCTAAAATTAAGTGTTATAACTGTCATAAAATTTAACATTACTCTTGGAAATGTCGTAGTAATGTTGAAGAGAAAGTTATTCTTGTTGACAACAATAAAGACGAAACTGAGTCAACATTGTTATTGGCACTCAAAGAAGAAGATACAGCTGATTGCAGTTCATGGTATCTTGACAATGGAGCAAGAAATCATATGTGTGGCCAGAAAGATAAATTTGTGGAAATAAAGAAGACGATGAAAGACAATGTGTCTTTTGGAGATACCTCAAAGATCCAAATTGAAGGGACATGTACGATTCTGATATCCTATAAAGATGGTGGCCATAAATTGATTAACAATGCTTATTATGTGCCAAAATTGAAAAGTAATATTTTGAGTTTGGATAAATTTCTTGAAAAGGGATATGATATTCATATGAAAAATATGCATCTTTGGCTTAGAGATTCAAGTAACAACTTAATTGCTAAAGTACATATGACAAAGAATAGGTTGTTTCCTTTGAACCTTAAAACCATCGATGCAAAGTGTTTGAAGACTAATGTGCAAGATGACTAATGGTGTTGGCATATGCGATTTGGACACTTGAACTTTGAAGTACTCAAATCAATGGGAGAAAAGAACATGGTTGATGGGACTTCATCAATCAACCATCCAAATTAGTTGTGTGAAGCTTGTCTTCTTGGAAAACATGCAAGGATGAGTTTTACAAAGGAGACTACATCAAGAACAAGTAAGCCACTCAAACTAGTACACACTGATGTGTGTGGTCCAATAAATCCACCTTCTTTTGATAAAAGTAAATACTTCTTGCTCTTTATTGATGATTTCACTAGAAAGACTTGGGTATACTTCTTGAAGTAAATATCTGAAGTTTTTGGTGCTTATAAAAATTTCAAAGCACTAGTAGAAAAAGAAAGCGCCTATGAAGTAAAAGCATTAAGGTCTGATAAATGAGACAAATTTACTTCAAAAGAATTTAATGACTTTTGTCAATCTCATGGATTTCATCATCCTCTAACGGTACGTTACTCACCCCAATAAAATGAAGTTGTAGAAAGAAAGAATATAACAATTCTTAATATGGCTTGATGTATTTTGAAAGCTAAAAATCTACCAAAAGAATTTTGGGCCGAGGCTGTTTCTTGTGCAGTTTATTTGAGCAATAGGTCTCCAACAAAAAATGTACGAGATCAAACGCTTCAAGAAGCATGGAGCGGAAGAAAGCCAAGTGTCAAGGACTTGAGAATCTTTGGGACCATAGCCTATGCTCATGTTCCACATCAAGGGAGAGCTAAACTTGACGATTGAAGCGTAAAGTATGTGTTTATTATCTATGACGCAAGTTCAAAAGGCTACAAATTGTACAATCCAAGCAATAACAAAGTGGTGGTGAGTCATGATGTTAAATTTGATGAAGAAGCAACTTGGAATTGGGAGGCTCTGGAAGAAAGAACAGATGATTTTCTTCCATACTTTAGAGATGAAGAAGAACAGGAGGCCATGACACATGCACAGGATGCAACCCCACCTCCTTCACCAGCAAATGTTGTATCTCCTTCTACTCAAGACAGTTCAAGTGAAAGACCACATAGGATGACGAGCATCCAAGAACTCTATGATGACACAGAAGAAATTACTAATTTTGATTTTTTATGTTATATGTTTGTTGATAGTGAACCAATGAATTTTGATGAAGATATTACTGACAAAAGGTGAAGACAAGCCACTGAGGAGGAGATCCAGTCAATAGATAAGAACAATACTTAGGAGTTAACAACTCTTCCCAAGGATCATCGAGCAATTGGAGTCAAATGGGTATATAAGGCAAATAAAAATGCCCACTAAGAGGTAGAGAGATACAAGGCAAGACTTGTGGCTAAAGGCTACAAGCAAAGGCATGGCATCGACTACGAGGAAGACTATGCACCTGTTGCCTGCATGGAGATGATCCGTCTATTGATCTCTGTGAAAACACAAATGAAGTGGAAAATCCATCAACTAGATGTCAAATCAGGATTCTTGAATGGATATCTTGAAGAAGAAGTCTATGTTGGGCAACCATAGGGCTTTGTGGTCAAAAATCATGAAGATAAGGTATTAAGGTTAAAAAGAGTGTTATATGGATTGAAGAAAGCTCCACGAGCTTGGAATAGTCGCATTGACAAATACTTTTAAGACAATGGGCTTACTCATTGTCTCCATGAATATGCTCTTTACGTTAAAGATCATACCAACAGAGATATTCTACTTGTTTGTCTTTATGTTGATGATCTCATTCTGATGGGTAACAATCTAGTTTTGTTTGAAGCTTTCAAGAAAGTTATGTCCCTTGAGTGAGATAATGGAGATAGGGCTCATGTCATATTACTTCGGCCTAGAAGTGAAGCAAATGGAGGAAGGCATCTTCATATCTCAAGAAAACTATACAAAGGAGATTTTAAAGAAGCTCAACAAGTTTGATTGCAACCTTGTGAACACCCCAATGGAAAGTGGAACAAAATTGTCAAAGTTTGATGATGGAGAAAAGGTGGATTCCACTTTGTTCAAAAGTCATATAGGAAGTCTAAGGTACTTGATATGTATGAGACCAGATATACTCTTTATGGTTTGAGTAGTAAGTCGCTTCATAGAAGCTCCAACCTCCACTCACTTGAAGGTCACTAAAAGAATTCTTCGTTACCTAAAAGGTACAATCGACCTTGGGCTATTTTATTTTTCTTATGATGATTTTAATCTGGTGGGATACGGTGATAGTGATTATGTGGGAGACATTGATGATAGAAAAAGCACATCTGGTTTGTGTTTTTCTTGGGTGGTTGTGTTATTTCATGGAGTTCAAAGAAACAATCAATTGTTAATCTCTCGACTTGTGAAGTTGAATATGTGGCAGCGACATCATGTACGTGTCATGCTATTTGGTTGAGGATATTGTTGAAGGAACTCATTTTGCCGCAAATTAAAGCCACAATGATCTATGTTGATAGAAAATCTGCGCAAGCACTTGCAAAGAATTCAGTGTATCATGATCGGACCAAGCACATAGACACAATGTATCACTTTATCCGAGAATGTATTGCCAAGAAATAAGTAGAGCTCCAGTATGTGAAATTTCATGAACAAATTGCGGATATCTTTATGAAACCTCTCAAGTTTGAAGATTTTCAGAGATTAAGATCAAGGCTTGGAATAAAGAAGAAAAATCTAAAGTAAGGAATACATCTGTGGGGTCCATATATATATATATTTAAAGTCCTCCTTTGCTGCAATAGGCCAACAACAATAGTCCTCAATTGTTGCAAGATTGCAACAATGTCAAAAAGGCTTAGATTTATTTACCTACACGTTTGAATTGTTATTAATCATTGATGTCATTAGTGACATCAAATGGGGCAGATTTTTCCTTATAAATAGAACACTTATGCTCATTTGTAAGAACACACAAAAATAAAGAAAGCAATAGAAATTAGAGAGTAATCCATAAGCAATTTCTTAGTTTGTGAGAAATAGTGTCGAAGTAATATTATTGTTAGTTATAAAAAATAAAAGACTTTTGTTCTTATAAAAGAGTAGTAGTCTTTGACACTACCAAATTCTCATCAATATTATTGTACTACTTATTCGGGTATCATATTTATCCCATTTTAATAATTGGTGTCGTTGTTCCTCCCTTTATATTGCTATTTAGAGTGGACATTATCCGGGGTGTCGATTATCATTTTTCCCAACAGCTTGAATTGATAACTAAAAATCTATTGAACCTTAGTAAAAATGACAAGGAACAAAATTCAGAAATTCATTAAGTGAAAATAAATAAGCAATATTGTCTTTCATCTATAAAAACAGTAATCATAATAAACTATAAAGAATGAACCAATTAATGAAAATAATAAACCAGCGTACCAGAGAAACCAATTAACTAAGCTTTTGAAGCTTTCCTTTAATGTTTTTGTAATAATTTTAGTAGCAATTTTAGTAAAAAAAAAACTTCTTTCGAGATCAATACTCTATTGAGTGGTAAAATTACATTAACATTCTGATTTATCAATATTCATAATCATAATAAAATTCTAAACAAAGATCTGTTGAACCTCAATATAAAATGACATGGAATATTTTTGAGATAAGGGTCAAAAACACATCTAAACGATCCCCTTATTTTGAGTTTCATACCTAAACTATTGAGAGTGTGAGTTTCATACCTAAATTATCACTTATTAATTTGAGAAACACACATCTATCTTTTATTACACTCTCATCAAAGTGTGTGTAATATACTCTCTTTTATTTAAAAAAATTTGCCACATCACACTCTACATGGACAAAACATTCCACCTTGATAAAAAATAAATAAATTACTAGTATTAGTTAAAGTTAAAAATTAAAGTATTAGTGTTCCCCACAAAAAAATTATAAAATAAAATGTAAAATATTTTTCCTACCACACTCCATCACTTTCTCTGACCGTACTCCCCCAACCCAATTTTTTAGTTTTTTTTCTTAAAGATATTCTTTTATAAAAAAATTTTAGAAAATTCTTACTTCATCTCTCTCCCCCCTCCCCCTCCCCCTTCCCTTCAAAATAATAATTTAGATATTATTTAATTTTTTTAGGAAATAGTTCTACCCCAGCCCGTATAACCCTCCGCTTCCAAATTATTTTTGGTTTTGTATTAGATATATATATTTTTTTGGAAAAGTATTTTTTACTTACCGCAAAAAAAAAATTTTAAATAAAATTTTTATTTCTGTTATATTTCATACGTAAGTGGAAAATAATATTTTTCCTAAAAATATATATACACATCTAACACAAAACAAGAAAAATATATAAAAAAAAATTAGGAGCGGAGGGTTAGATAGCATGGGGTAGAATTTTATTTTTATTAATTTCAGTTTTGTTTTGGAAGGAGCGGGGGAGGGGGTGAAGTCTGAATTTTATAAAATAATTTTAAAAAATAAAAGGACGGGGGATTATCGGGGAGGAGGGGGGTAGGAGATGGTGGAGTGGAGTGAGAAAAATATTTTAAATTTAATTTTTTTAAGAAACAAATTGGGATAGTAATACTTTATACATTAGTTTTTAACTAATATTAATAGTTTATTTGGAGCGCGCGCGATCAGCCAACAGGTAGGCCATGGCTTCATTTCTATCTATATTGAGCCTGAATGTGTAAACTCCTGTTGATTAGTATAAATTGGGGGCGGGGACCTAGTATTCTTACCTCTCTTCTTAGATACCATGTTTAAGGTTTGATCGGTATTATTCCGGGCTTAGTACCTTGTTAGTTGGGTGGTTTGGGTTTGTGCATGTTATGTGAATTACTTGAATTTAATTTCTTTCAGATGCATGTCAAACCTTTGCCTAGGATAGACCAGTGTTGCCTTAGACTCTCAAGCTTTTACTTTTTCTTGTCTCCGGCATCGTTTCGGACAGACTAGATCCTTGTACAGTGGAATAGAAGACTTGAGTCTGATAGTATGAGCAATAGTTTAGGCGAATTTGTGGCTTATTCGATCTTCTATACTCTCTCTCCCTATATCTGTGATTTCGAGGTGTTATCAGAGCTTTATGTTATTGCGAAAATTGGAGATTGAGTTGTACTAGGCTGGGTGCCTTCTGTTGATACCTTTGGGTGTGCGGCGTCCCAAGGTGACTTGACTTGACATGGGATTCTCCTTGGAAATGACACACCCTTGGCACTCTTGTTAGTTAGGTCATAAGTTGGTTGGTGGCAGTGATTATTTATGGTTTGAGGCCGCTATTTCTAGTTCGAGGCTGACATTTTACGGTTCAAGGCCATTATTTCTAGCTTGAGACTGATGCTTTCGGTTCGAGGCCTAGATTCTATACCCTTGGGATTAAGGCCCAAATTCTATCATTTTTGGTTCGAATCCCATCGTCTACCATTTTGGGTCGAGGCACAAATCCTATCACTATGGGTTCGAGGCTCAGTTGACTTCTTTTGGAGTTAGGTTTAAGTATCGTATTCTTTTAGTCTTAGCTATTTTGTGTACCTGTTGGGCCTATGGGGGTTCGTTCAGGTTTTATTTAAACTTTCGGACGACTGTACCTTCCGGGTTTATGGCGTCCAATTAGGTTTAGTTTAGCTATACTTAGATTTACTTTCAGTATGCTCATGTGCTTTCTTTCTTTTTCCTAGTTTGACCTCTGTGTGTGTCTAGATTCTCTCTTTTCAGCTTGTTTTTACCTTTTTTGCTCAGTCGGCCTTTGATGCCTACTGAGTACCTTTGTTTTGGTACTCATGCTACACTTTACATCTTTTTCGTGATGAATTTCCTAGTATCAGTTACCAGCGGTGATCGTTCGTGCCATCTTTTGCATCTGCTAGAGTTTGGAGGCAAGGGTGAGCACTCGATGTCTTGGATCAGCCTGTCTCCTTCTATACTTATGTTAGCTAGTCTTTTGCCTTTGAGACAGCTTGTTGTGGTCCGCTTTTGGGACTTGTATTTTGTTCATGCTAGATAGCTCTGTACTCATGACTTCCAGGTTCTGGGAGGGTTTCTATTATTTTTAGTTTTGGGTTGTTCATGTTTCTGTCATTTCCTATTATTAGTATTACTTCTTTAGTTTTGCCCTTGCACCCATTACTTATCGTTCCGAGTTACGGGTTGGCTTACCTACTGGTGGTTTATAGTAGGTGCCATCATGACTCGAGAGATCGGATCGTGACAAGTTGGTATAAGAGCCCCAGGTTCACTGGTCTCACTTATACCGAGCTAATACCTGGTAGAGTTTTACGGATAGGTGTGGAGACGTCTGTATCCTATCTTTTGGAGGCGAAAGGGTGTCCTTAGGAATTTTTTTCTCTTGTCTCTTATTCGTGCAGTGTGTGTTTTATTAGTTTCTTGGAATCTCACTTGTTTCACTATTTTCGCAGGATGGCTCATACGTGCCGCGTGGAGGCTTGGTGTAGGGGTCGACCTCCCTTACCTGGTAGGGGTGCAGCACCACCCCAGATAGAGAGAAGGGTCTGGAGCCTGTGGCGGATCCTCCAGCAGCCCATTTTCCCGATCAGCCAGTGGGGCCGGGATCAGCCCAGCCACCCTTGGATCGACTATGGCACTGGATCTTTAGGCAACTATTGCCCATCTTTTGACTGTGCTCGGCGACATGCAACGGGCTCCAGCACTAGCATATTCTCCAACACTAGCACCGGCACCTGCCAGCAGCAGTTCAGTAGGATCAGCACACAATAGAGGCAACAGGGCCCAGGTAGCACTTGGGGTGCAAAGCCCGTGATCGCGGCCGGAGCTATGCCGCTAGAGGAGCAGAAGATACTTGGAGTGTTTCTGAGGCTTTCACCTCCGAGGTTTTCTAGGACTGTGGGTAAGGATGCCCATGAGTTTCGGACCATTTGTCGGGAGTGGCTGTATACTTTGGGTCTTATGGAGTTGAGAGGGATCAACTTCACTACATATCAGTTGGATGGGCCAGCTAGATAGTGGTGTCGTACATTTATCAAGACCAGGCCAGTTGATTCCCCTTCGGTCACCTGGACTATTGAGGACCTCGCAGCGTCAGATATCACCTCCGGGATAAGTTCTCTAGGTTGGAGCAGAGCTCCATGACAGTGTCAGAGTATGAGGTGATGTTTCATGAGCTCTCCCGTCATGCCACAATTATTCCACCTATTGAGGAGTTGAGAGTTCAGTGTTTTATTCATAGGTTGAGGCTTGAGCTTCGGATTGAGACTCAGTCCATGGTCTCCACAGGTTGTTCTTTTCTAAATGTTGTTGATCACGCCTGCACTATTGAGGAGCTCCATCATGAGGCCCTAGGGGTCAGCGACAAGAGGGTGAGATATAAGGGTAGCTACAGTGGGTCCTGTTCCAGGCAGAGGGGCTCCTATGACGGGCCTAGGCAATAATATTAGCAGGGCCAGTCCAGTCGGCCAGTGCAGGCCACATTGCAGGCTTCAGTGGGAGACCAGTATAGCAAGAGTGAGATTGGCTCCAGTCCGAGCCATGCATCCCAGTCTTGTGCTTCAGGCCGTGGTGGCCATTCTTCTGGGGGTAGATCATCGCCGAGTTGATTTGACTGTGGTGAGTAGGGTCAGTGGTCCAGAGATTGTCCTATGTATAGGCAGATTGCTCTTGCTCCACCAACAGCTCTACCAACTCCACCAGCAGCACCTCCAACTAGGGGTCGAGGTCAGGGTTAGGACCATCGTGGTGGTTATTAGAGTATTCAGTATAGTCCCTAGGGAGGCAGTTCAAGTGATAGGACTAATGGCAAGGGAAGAGGGAGACATTGCCATTTCTATGCAGCTCCAGCGAGGGCAAAGGCTAAGGCATTGGACGATGTGATCACAGGTACAATTCCTTCAGCCTGCCTCATCTTTATTTGACACTGGATCTGCTTATTCTTATGTGTCTGTGTATTATGCTTCTCGTTTGGGTATGAATTCTAAGCCTATGGCAACGTTGTTGCGTGTGTCGACCCCCGTGTATGAGTCCTTAGTACTGGATCAGGTGTTTCGATGTTACTTGGTTACTATCCAGGGGTGTGACACCCGGGCTGACTTTATTGCGCTAGATATGCTTGATTTTGATGTGATTCTAGGCATGGATTGGTTATCCCCCTATCGCAGAGTTTTATATTATTTCTCTAAGATCGTTACCTTAGCCTTGCCTGGTATTCCTCCGGTGGTGTGGTAGGGCTGCATTAGTAGCACACCGGTTGGAGTTATCTCTTTCATTCAGGCTAGGAGGCTAGTGGCTAGCTGATGTCTATCCTATTCAGCATATATGCGGGATGTGAGTAGGGAGGTCCCTTCAGTTGAGTCCGTGCCTGTTGTTCAATATTTTATAGATATGTTCCCTATCGACCTACCTGGCCTACCCCTAAAGCGTGATATTGACTTTTCTATTGAGCATGAGCTGGCTTCAGGACCTCTTGGGTAAGGGGTTCATTAGGCCTAGTGTATCGCCTAGCGGGTGCTCCTATTCTGTTTCTAATGAAGAAGGACGGTTTGAAACGCATTTGTATTGATTATAGGTAGTTGAATAAGGTGATGGTGAAGAACTGTTACCCCATGCCTATGATTGATGATCTAATTGAACAACTTTAGGGTGATGCAGTGTTCTCAAAGATTGATCTGAGGTCTGGTTACTATCAATTGAGGATTAGGGTAGTGGACATCCCTAAGACCATATTTAGGACTCGATATGGCCACTATGAGTTTCTAGTGATATCTTTTGGGTTGACTAATGCCCTTGCCACCTTCAAGGACTTGATGACGTGGGTGTTCAGGCCATATCTTGATTTGTTCATCATTCTGTTCATAGATGATATTCTAGTATATTCACAAAGCAGAAGTGTACATGAGCAACATCTAAGGATTGTGCTCCAGACTTTGAGAGATCAGTGGCTTTATGCCAACTTCTCAAAGTGCGAGTTTTGGCTTGAGTTTGTATCATTCTTGGGGCACACGGTGTCAAAGGATGGCATAATGGTAGATCCAACAAAGATTGAGGCTATTCATGATTGGGCTAGCCCCACTTCAGCTACTGAGGTTCGGAGCTTCGTCGGTTTGGCGGGCTACTATAGTCGGTTTTTGGAGGGCTTCTCCACCATTGTTGTACCTTTGACTCAGTTGACTCACCTTGATATTCCTTTTGAGTGGTCTGAGGAGTGTGAGTTGAGCTTTCAGAAGCTTAAGGAGGTGCTAATAAGTTCTCATGTATTGACTATTCCAATTGAGGGCGAGGGCTTCACGGTCTATTGTGATGCGTTCAGTGTTTGTTTGGGTTGTGTTTTGATCCAGCAATGCTGGGTTATTGCTTATGTGTCGAGGTAGCCTAGGTTACATGAGCGTAACTACCCCACTCATGACTTGGAGTTAGAGGTGGTAGTTTTCGCGCTTAAGATATAGAGGCACTACCTGTATGGAGTTCGTTGTGGAATTTACACTGATCAAAAGAGTCTTCAGTATATTATGAGCCAGAGGGATCTTAATTCGAGGTAGGTCACTGGATTGAGCTTCTGAAGGAATATGACCTCTCTATTCTCTACCATCCGAGAAAGGCAAATGTAGTAGCGGACGCCTTGAGTCGGAAGGCAGTGACTATGGGAAGTCTAGCCTTCTTATATATAGTGGAGTGACCATTAGCATTGGACATGCATTCCTTAGCTAATCAGACTGTTCGGTTGGATGTTTCATATTCTAGGCGTGTTCTAGCCTATTTGGAAGTTAAGTCTTCTCTACTTGATCAGATCCGTAGCCATCAATTTGAGGATGAGGCCTTGGTGGCACTTCGAGATCGTGTGTTAGTAGGTGATGCCGGTTAGGTTACCTTGGATTCAGATGGGGTTTTGAGTTTTGTAGGTAGTTTTGTTTTTCAAGATTTGGGGGTTTGATTCAGTTGATACTTTGGAAGGCCCATGATTCTAGATATTTTATCCATCCGGGCACTGCAAAGATATACCATCACTTGAGGCAGCATTATTGGTGGAGCGGTATGAGAAGAGATATTGTAGACTATGTATCTCGTTGCCTTAGTTGCCAACAGTTGAAGGCCGAGCATTTGACACCTGGTGGTGAGTTTCAGAGATTACCCATTCTGGAGTGGAAGTGGGATTGCATCACCATGGACTTTGTGAAAGGTTTGCCTCGGACTTCTAGAGGATTTCATAGCATTTGGGTAATTGTTGATCGACTTACCAAGTCAGCACACTTCCTCCTTATTCAGTCTTCATTCAGCGCTGAGAGGTTAGCCCATATCTACATTCGTGAGGCTGTATGTCTTCATGGTGTGCCGGTCTCTATTATATCAGATAGGGGTGCTCAGTTCACTTATAGCTTTTGGAGGACTTTTCAGGATGATTTAGGCACTTGTGTTAACCTTAGCAAAACTTTTCACCCACAGACTGATGGTCAGTCGGAGCATACTATCCAGGTCCTTGAGGACATGTTGTGGGTTTGTGTTTTAGAGTTTGGAGGTCAGTTGGACCACTTCTTGCCTTTGGCGGAGTTTGCATACAACAACAACTACCATTCTAGCATTTAGATGGCCCCGTTTGAGGACTTATATGGTAGGTATTGTCGCTCTCCAGTTCGTTGGTTTGACACTACCGAGCCTAGACCGCGTGGAACAGACTTGATTCAGGAGACTATAGAGCAGGTAAGGGTGATTCAGGATAGTCTTCGAACAGCTCAGAGTAGGCACCAGAGTTATGCGGATCGTAGGCGGTGACCTTTAAGATTCTCAGTTGGTGATAGAGTTTTTCTCCGCGTGTCGCCCATGAAGGGCGTGATGAGATTTTGGAGGTGGGGCAAGCTTAGCCCCAGGTATTTTTGGCCTTTCGTGATCCTCCTGACGGTTGGGGAGGTTGCAAATGAGTTAGATGTTCCTCCGAAGTTCTCAGCTATCCACCCATTCTTTCATGTCTTGATGCTGCGCCGGTATGTTCTAGATGAGTCTCATGTGATCCAGTATGATGCAATAGAGTTAGATGATCGCTTGACCTTTATGAAGGAGCCAGTTGCTATTATTGCTAGATATGTGCGGTAGGTGCGCTCTAGAGACATTCCTGTGGTTAAGATCCATTGGAGGCATCGTCCTGTTGAGGAGGCTATTTGGGAGACCGACCATGATATGCGGGAGCAGTTTCTTGGCTTGTTTGAGCCTTCAGGTACTTCTTGACTCTTACTTCTGTGGACGAAAGTCCTTTTTAGTAGTAGATGTTGTAATGACCAGCAGGTCATTTATGTGTTTATGCCTCCAGTTCATCGTTTAGAGCTTTCCTGTAGCGACCCCAAGTCATTTATGGCTGGCTGGGATTGATAGTTTGGTCACCTGGTCATTCGTTTAGTTTTTATGTGAGTTTTAGTGTTACAAATTTTGGCTTAAAATAGAGATTGTGTATTGGATCCACTTTTTGTCGAGATGACCTCGTATGGGAATTTCGACTACTCCGTTGAGTCCGAAATATCAAATTTGGTGGGGTTGCATATCTCATTTGCATGCATGGGTCCCGAACGAATTCAGAGCACCCCGTCGGAGAATTCAAAGTTTAAAGCAAACTAGCTGAAGTGCTGATATCTAGTGAAGGCTTTAAGCGACCAGAAATTAGACTTTTAGCAACCCGATCTGGGCTATTTATATAGCGAATTTGTAGCCTCATTTCGTATTTTCAAAAGGCGATTTCTCCCTCATCCGAGCTCCGATTTGTGTGATTCAAAGTCCTATGTGATCGTTGAGAGAGTGGCTACCTTGTTTTATGATTAGCAACTATTGAGGAACTCCGTTGGAGGTGAATTTGTAGTTTTAGCTGCTGCCCTCTCTTTAATTTTTGCTTGAATTGAGTTTTTTATCGCATGTGGTGTTGTGGGCTGTTTTAGGCCTCAGATTGTGTTCATCTTTGGAACACAAGTTTGAGGAGTAGTTTAGGACCTCTTCACAGAGTTAATTATAGAAATTTTGGCGCGGGGCCCACAATTCCTGTTTGACTATAAAAATTGGTCCGACTCCGTTTTTGGGTGATTTTGGTGTCTAAACGACCGTATTGACGTTGTGATCCTATTTTTGATAGTGTAAGAGAGTTTAGAGGCCGTTTGGAAGGGAAAAGCTTCGGCCTTGTGAATTGAAGCACGCGCGGTCGGCCTTCAGGTAAGCTACGACTTCCTTTCTATCTAGATTGAGCTTGAATGTGTGAACTCATGTTGATTAGTGTGAATTGGGGGCGGGGACCTAGTATTCTTACCTCTCTTCTTAGATACCATGTTTTAGGTTTGATCGACATTATTTTGGGCAAAGTACCTTGCTAATTGGGTGGTTTGGGTTTGTGCATGCTGTGTGAATTACTTGAATTTGCTTGCTTTCTGATGCACGTCCAGCCTTAGCCTGGGATAAACTAGTGTTTCCTTAGACTCTCGAACTTTATTGCTTTCCTTTGACTTTAGTTTCATTTCAAACAGACTAGATCCTGCTAGAATAGAATAGAAGTCTTGAGTCTGATAATTTGAGCCTTAGTTTAGGCAAATTCGTGGCATATTAGATCTTCTATCCTATCTCTTCAATTCCTAGGTGTTATCAAATCTTTATGCAATCGCGATGATTGTAGATTGAGTTGTACTAGGCTGGGAGCCTTCTACTGATACCTTTGTGTAGGTGGCGTCCCATGGTGACTTGACTTGACATGGGATTCTCCTTGGAATTGACACACCTTTGGCACTCTTATTAATTAGGTTATGAGTTGGTTGGTTGCACTGATTATTTACGGTCCGAGGCCCTTATTTCAAGTTTGAGGCTGATGTTTTACGGTTCAAGGTCGTTATTTCCAGCTTAAGACTGATGCTTTGGGTTCAAGGCCCAGATTCTATCACCTTGGGTTCGAGACCCAGATTCTATCATTTTAGGTTCGAGGCCCACCTTCTACCACTTTGGGTTCATGGCCCAGATTCTATCACTGTTGGTTCGAGGTCCACTTGAATCCTTTTGGACTTAGGTATGAGTAATTTATTCTTGTAGTCTTAGTTATTATGTATACCAGTCAGGTTTATGGGGGTCCGTTCAAATTTTATTGAAACTTGTGCACGAGTGTACCTTCCAGGCTTATGGGGTCTAGTTAGGTTTAGATTAGCTATACTTAGATTTACTTTCAGTATTCTCGTGTGCTTTCTTTGTTTTTCCCACTTTGACCTCTGTGTGTGTCTAGATTCTCTCTTTTTAGGTTGTGTTTACCTTTCTTGCTTAGTCGGCCTTTGATTCCTACTGAGTACATTTGTTTTGGTTCTCATGTTGCACTCTGTATCTTTTTCGTGATGCAGGTCCTAGTACCAGTTACCAGCGGTGATCGTTCATGCCATCTTTTGCAGCTGCTGGAGTTCGGTGGCGAGGGTGAGCACTTGGCGTCTTAGATCAGCCCGTCTCCTTTTGTACTTATGTTAGCTAGTCTTTTGCCTTTGAGACGGCTTGTGGTGGTCCACTTTTGGCACTTGTATTTTGTTCATACTAGATAGCTATGTACTCATGACTTCCATGTTCTGGGAGGGTTTCTATTGTTTATAGTTTTGGGTTCTTCCTGTTTCTGTCGTTTCCTGTTGTTAGTATTACTTTCTTTAGTTCTTCTCTTGTACCCATTATTTATCGTTCCAGGTTACGGGTTGGATTACCTATTGGTGGGTTATATGAGGTGCCATCATGATTCGAGAGACCGGGTCATGACAACATACCTCAAGTAAAATGTGACAGTGTGTGTAATACACTCTCTCATTTATTTTTAAAAAAATGCCACATAGATTGCCATATGGAAACAAATTCCACTGTGGCAAAATGTCTAAAGTTTAACCTTCAACATGTAGAAGCATCTTTCTCTGTTTCTCAGCTAAACTCATGTAGAAGCACTTTCAACATGTTTCAAAACTCATTACACACAAACTATTCAAGAATCTTAGGCTAAAGCAATACCATACACATTATTTTGTGGAAGTAGTACTAAATTATTGTTAAAATTAGGGTTGCATACTGGTTAATCCACAAATAGTTATTAAACAAAAAAATAGAATCTGATGTAATGGACAATCATTCACCCCCTTAAATTATTAAAGCTACCAAAAAGCGTTGTGGATTCATTCTATGGCATCGTAGATATACAAATACCAGCCCCCTTTGAGCTTACTTAAGCAACTAGTTGTCCTGTATAACTTAAGGTGTGTTTCCAAAATTTATGAATTATTGTTTAAGTGTGTTTCTCACCCTCCTAATAGTTTAGGTGTGAAACTCAAGAAAACATATAGTTTAGGTGTGTTTTTAACATTTTACTGTTAAAAAAGAAGAAGCCATGTGGACGAAAATCAAGGCCACATGTGTGTAAAAGAGTGTGTACACACACATTTGGTCTAGTCAGCATAGAGGTGTGTTTTTCAAATTAAAGAGTGATAGTTTAGGTGTGTTTCTCAAACTTTCAATAGTTTGGGTGTGTTTTTGACACTTATCTCTTAAATGTATAATAATTTACAACAAATCAAATAATTTTACATGTTAAATAAATCACTACTAATTTTTTTTCTTTGAGTTTTTTTTCTTGTTAATTCCTTAGTTACTTTATGTTTCTTTGCTTAAATTCTTGTTAATTATTTTCTTTGGTGGTATGGCAAAGACTATTAATTGCAATTTGTTTCTTTGCTTAGTTTCTCTACAACGCATGGCCAATATTAGTTTTAATTTTTTTAGTTTTTTTTTTTTTTTAATTTAAATTACCTATTTCTTAATCATATTGAATACAGAGTATTTAATTATTTTTAGTTATTTGTTATTTACTTTATTATTTTTAGCTATTTGTATTTACTGAATTTTAATGTGTTATTTACATAGTTAGTTATTTTAATGATTATAATAAATATTAGCTCACTAATTATTTTTTAAATAAAGAAATAAAAATTAGTTCACTAATGTATTGTACTCTCTATATAACTAAACCCTACATAAGTAATATATGTATAACTAAACTCTACATAATTAATACATGTATAAATAAACCCTACATAACTAATACATGTATAGCTAATACCTACATAGCAAATACCTGCATAAATCTATCCAGCTACCAAACGACCCCATAGTGTTCGGTCCAACTTATGCATACTTGAAATTATTTTACATACTCTTTTTGCCACTTCTTTTTATCATTGTGGTGTCTAAGGTCAATTTGTGTGCATGCTGACTAATTGTATGGGATACATGTTACCTCCCACCAGCAACAAATACCTGATAACTCTATTTACTAAGACAAGAATATATGGGAATAAATCACCTAGACTGTCTCTGCCAAAATTCAAACATGAGATTTCATGGTTCTCAACCCACTCTATTGACCACTGGGTCACTTTTTTATCTTCACTGTTGTTCTCTTTTTCCAATTTGCACTCCTTAATATAATATATTAGTTAATTGAGGCCTTTATATGTAAGCGTTAAGAGCTCACACGTGATTTATTTTAAAGTTTTTGGTGATCTAAATTGAGTTCTTATTATTATATGGATAAATAAGAGCTTGAATTATATTTTCACGATTCAAACCGCTATGATTGCATCAACACAAATCCCCTATCGGTGAACCAACACTTAACATCCTAACGCATGCAATCATCTAGCAGTTCTAGCCAAATTATGGAAACACATCATAATAAAACCTCAGATAAATAAAATAAAATAATGGAAGTCTAAAATATTACATCTCAAAAATCTGAAAGTCATCGTACTAAAATATCTTAATTAAAATGTCTAAGAATACCAATATCTAAATGATAAATAAAATCAATATCTGGAAAGAAAGACTGCAGAAGAAAGATAGCATATGCGGTAACCTAGACGAAACTAGCTCACCCTCAAATTTGGAAGCAGCTCAACTAAATGCAAGGGGTCTAGTAGACACCTTTGGATCAAAGTCTACTCTAAAAAGAAGTGCAGGAATATCTTCAGTGCAGACACTATGTACTGGTAGGCATCATAGACCAACTAAGATTAGTAACAGGTATATGATTAGAGTTATAAAGCAAGTAGATAGGTAGTTCTTCATAGTTAACACATAAGTCACGTTTAATCAAATTCATCACAAGTCATCAACACAAAAAATGAAATCAAATACAAACACAACTCATCATCACCAATTTTGACCTTTCACAATCCAAAACCACATACTTATGAAGTATATAGTTTTTCATCCACACTCAGCATTTATAAGTGAATCATTTATGCAAGTTTGACATATAACCCTTTTCAATATCACTAAACCGTAACTAGCACATCAAAATCATGAAGTACTTAGAATCAACCATCAATAAGTACAAAGCATCAAATAACTTGTTCAAGATGCAAAAAAATCAATAAATTAAATCATAGAAATCATATCCACCCTGACCTGACAGTTATGCAATCACTATAGTTGTCAGAATTACTAACCATCTCTCAAAATAATAACTCTAACTTTCATTTGTACACACATCATAAATGGTCTTATTCTTGTCCAACTATTCATGATTTACAGAAGACCCTAGGTGTCTATATACCGTACAAACATGGTACTTGATCTAATCACACTTGTAATCGCTCATTTGTAAAGTCACATCTGACTCAAGCAACTCATCATCTGAATAGTGAATTTATATTCTCACTATATATATCTGCATATTTTAATATGCAAACCTCTCTAGTTACCTATCAGGGCAACATATTAAGCATACAATAGTCACAAGATCAACATTCATAGAATCATCTAAGTATAGGATAATTACAAATTCATATTACATAAACATCAGTGGAAAATCAGTTCAACGATTTACATGCTTATTCATAGAAGCAACACTTAATTCAATCATAACTAACACCAACTATGTCCGAAGACCAATCAACATGTAATACAACTGACATTACATATCAGCAACTAAGTACAGTCTAACTCCAAGTAAACCGTAACCTACTTCAACCGGTAAACTAGAAGTGAACAAGCTAAATTATCGGAGTCTTCCCTTTTCTAAATGCCTCAGAATGCTCAAAGACTTGGACAAAAAATCATAAGGTCACTTTAATACCCTATTCTCCAACGAAGGTCTTGGGTATTCAAACCCACCTAATCCTACCTTTTTAAAAGATTTAATGAATTATTAATGAGTGATTTTATCAAACAAATGATTTCCATGATTAATCCAAACCCATTCATAGAGTTTTAGCTCTATTAACCTCTCTTGATCAATTCATATGTTCTCAACCATAAATTCTTGAATTCAAGATTCTTGAAATACACCACAAGCCCATCTACAGACCATGAATAGGATATATTGTATGTGGAAAGCAACCTAAACTAGTTGACTATATGATTCATGGTGCTTATATTCTTTCATGGTTGACTTATGGACCAAGAAATTGATCTGCCATCGTGGAATACTTTGTGGCTTGTCTTCACAATGCTGCCTTACATTAATTTACGAACCACGAATGTGACATACAATCTGTATTTAACAAAGTGCTTGAGTAACTCCTAATTTTAATCAACTAGAGAGTGGACATTAAATTTCACACCAAGATCAATGACTCGTGAATGTGATTAACGGTCATGACTTGAAATTGACTTTTCTCTACACTTCAAATCTTCAAGTCCAAGCTCCAGGATATATCTATGATGGTAAGTACGACTCGTACATCTGAAGTGTAGCTCGTAAATTGCAAAAAACTACAAACTTTTCCTTATTTTCCTTGTTCTAACTAATTGAACTATGAACAAACAAAATTTCAACATTAAAAACACATAAAAATGAGCTAAGGGGCATTGAAAACTCATGTAATATACATCAAGAGTGTCGTAATTTAATGACATATCAATCATTGGTGTAGACTTGGCAATGAGGTGTTGTTGTTGTAAGAAAATATTTTGTGGTTATGATGGTATATTTTGTAGAAAGGAATTGTGTTCAAAAGTATGATGGCAATAAAGTTCAGATGAAGAAAGATTTGATAGATAAAGTGAACAAATGGTATTATCATTGTGATTTTCCCAGAGGAAACATATATAACTGGTATTTACAATTACGTGTTCTTTTTGTACTATATCAAAATGTTCGAGGATGATTGTTTGTATAAGTAGTGGATGATGTGATTAGTTTGCGTATAAGTACATTTTTCCCTAACAGATCCATTATATAGCTGAAAAATTTGATTTATGACTCTCATGATGGATGGGAAATGGTTTTCGAGGACATCCGTAGTTTTTTATTAATTTTATTTTTTTTAGAAAAAAAAATAACCGACAGACTGCATCTCTTAGTCCGTCACTTTTTGATCAAAATGTTTGGTCAAATATTTTACAGAAGCGATGGACCGACGGACAACGTCGCTTAGTCCATCGCTTTTTAAAAATTGTTTGACCAACATTTTGACCAAAAAAGTGATGGACTAAGAGACGATGTCCGTCGCTTTAAATAAAATATCTACACTACAAACCCAGTTTTCCTCATTTTCTATTTTTCCTTCTGTCTCTTCTCCTATCTTCTTCTCTCTAAAATCTCACCATCACTACTGCCCACCCCCCAGCTGCCGTCGGAGCCGCCACCACCACTGTTGGAGCTGCCATTTCTGTCGCCGCCACCGCCTCTCCATCATAACCAAATCCATAAAATCTAATTAAGGTTAGGGTTTGTGTTTTTTTTTTGTTTTTTTTTCAATCTTAGTAAACTTTGATTTGTTATTTAGTTTATTGTATTTAGTGTATTGAATTTGTGCTATTTGATTATTAGTTTTTATATTTGATTGTTAGTTAGTGAATGAATTGGGGATTTTCAATTTTAGGGCTTTAGTTTGAAATTGAGATTTTTGAATTAGATTGTGAATTGATTATTTTTTGAGTTGATATTGAAGTGTTTTGAATTTTGAAGTAGACATTGAAATGTTTTGAGTTGATATTGAAGTTTTTTGAATATAAGATGTTTGAAAAGTTGAACTATTGAATATGCTTGAATTTCATGAATATTTTGAGGTTTTTTTTTTAATTAGATGGTGAATTGTGTATTATTGAATTAGAATTGATGATGTGATTTTGACCTCCACCTCCACCTATTGCTACATTAGATGAGACGCCTGCTCTAGCACTTGAACAGAGGGACAGGCTTGGCAGAGTCATGATTGATCCGGATGGATCATCGTAAGTTTGTTTTGTCATCTAATAGTTTCTTTATTTTATTTATTTCTTATACTTTAATATATTATTCATGAACTAACATGTTTATTATGTGTCTTGCACATGAAATCCTTCGCAGGATGCTGATAGAGCTATTAAAGAATGTGTTAGGAGGCTTTTTACGCAGGCCTGTCACTCCTGGGGCAAGATCCCAAACAGTGTACGCCAGACGATGTTTAATAAATTTAAGGTATATATATGTTTAGTTATATATTTTTAGTTGAGTTTAATATTTTAGTATACTTTACTTTATTAATTATCTAACGCTATTCATTTTTTCAAGCGGTGTGTACTTGGAAATCGAGGTACAATATGATCAATGCGACCATATTTTAGAGTAGGGCATCACGGGACTGTCCAACTGACTAAAGAAACTCCAGGATAGTGATCAACGTCCGACTTAGATGTTGCCTCATGTTTTTAAGGAATTGCGCCAGTATTAGAGCATGGATAAATTCAACGCGATGTCCGAACAAGCCAAAAAGACTAGAGGCTGTCTTAAAAGTGGCTCGTTGCACATCAAAGATGCAAAGAGCGTTAGACTGATTGCAAGAGAGATGATAAGTTCTTATTCAAAGTTTTAAAGAAATAATTAGTTGATTAAATATTATTTGATTAATATTGTTATAAATTTTATTTTTATTTATAGGAATAAGAATTGGGGTGCACTCCCTTTAAATCAGAGGTTTTCAAGAGGACTCATGTGAAGAAATAATTAAATGAGTCGGATCCGGATATGTGAGTGGAGGAAAGGGCTGAACAAACTTTTGTAAGTTATTTAAGATGAATAGTGCATAATATATATATATCATCAATATGTGCATGAGAATATAGACATATTGGTCCAGACCACACCTGAAATGTCCACTCAAATTTGGACAGAAAAAGTTTTAAGGGGGACACACAAGGGCAGAGTCTTTGGTCGAGACTCTCAAAAGGATGTGCGACAACTCAAGTCATTTTTAGAAGATATTGGATTATCACATCAAGTCGAGACACTTGACGGTGTTCAGATAGCTGCTATGCCGGATCAAATAGCAGAACTTACAGAAGCATTGACAGAGTCTGAGTGAAAAAGAACTATTGAACAACACAGCATGAATGAGACCGTTTAGCAAATCAAAGAACAAGTGTTCAACCGCGTTCGTCGACCTACTATATCATCTCATACCGAGGACAGGTTTTGTCCGTCGCTTTTTCGCATCTTTTTTTAAAAAACCCAAAAAAGTGATGGACAGGTTCTTTAGTCTGTCGCTTTTCAGCAATTTTTAAAATAAAAATTCCAGAAAAGCAACGGACTGCGTCACTTTTCTGCATTTTCTTTAAAAGAAAATTTCAAAAATGTAATGGACTGCGTCTCTTTATCCGTCGCTTTTCTACATTTTAAAAAAATATAAATTAAAAAAATGACGGACAGAGTCCCTTTGTCCTTCCCTTTTTGAAATTAATTTTTTTTTTAAAAAGCGATGGACGGGATCACATTATTCAAGAAAATAGATTTTAAAAAATAATCAAAAAGGATGTTGGCTGTCGCTCTTTTGCGACGTCGTCCGTTGCTTTTTGAAAAGCATCAAGCAAAAAGCAACAAACTGGACTGCGTTGCTTTTTCGTCAATTTTTACCAAAAAAGCGACACAGTCCATCACTTTTTTCCATCTTTTTAACAGTTTTTTAGTAGTGTGAATTTTAATTGTTTGTATGACTTTAAAATTGTCGTCAGCAAAAAGTCATAACATGGTTATATGTGATGGGTTAATAATTGCATATTCGTAAGGATCTAAAATATTAGATCCAAGCGAACTCAAAATCAAGATTATTTTTTTATAACAAGGGATTCGGACAATATTTTAAAAATACATAATTTAGAATGTTTTTGCATAGCTAAAAAATAGAAAATTATTTAAAAATTTATAAGTGAGATATTTTTAAAATTATAAAATTATTTATGTTTTGAATTGAGAGTGAAAAATTTCTTTTAAAACATAAAAGTTCAAATTTGAATTTAATACTTGTAGTTTTAAAGATGGTTATAGTTTCCCAACTTTATCATAAATCTAGGATAATTAAAACACCGGAAGGTATTCTCTAATAATGCACACGAAATTGTTTTTTTTTAAAAAATTAAACGTGGCAAAGACAACCATTTATTCCAAAACAATCACAAAGTTTACAAAAAAACAAATGAGAAGGAAAAAACAAAAACAAAGAAACACAATCGAAATAATCTAAAGAGGAAGAAAAAGGGGGAAAGCTACGCCTAGCCACTGAAGCATCAGATCTTCAAGAGCAATCCAGTCACTGAGCAAAATTGAGGTTTCTACCATGAAATGATTGTGCAATAACAAAAATCCTACAGGTATAAAGTCGATTTCACTCTAGACATAAAAAAATCTCACAGAAGTCGTGTAAACGATTCCATTGAAGACTTCTTCGACACGAAGCTGGTAAGAAATCATCTCTCAATCTTCCATAGATATAACCTCAGTAATAGCTTGGACAATGGTTATAAGGAGAAGTTCATAACCAATTCACTATTTGCTTTTTCAACAGGGTGAGTTTCAAAGGAAACTAATACCACTATTATAAAAGAGGTTCATAACATATTAATCACCAACACATTTCAGGCATAGACCGTACAATTCCCCTCTAGTTAGAAAATTTTTGTACCCAAACCTAAAACATGAGGTTATTGTTCATCATTATCCATAATAAGACTATATCAGCTGATCTTGTTGTTGTATATGGTTGATGTAGTTTCTTGAATGCCATAATTGGAATTTTTGCAATTCGATTTTTATCAAGGAGTAGAATGTTTTTTCCTTCTACTGGCAACTCTTGTAGATTATTAAAGATTAAAGTACCTGTAGAATGAACAACTAGGTTAGTTAAATAATATGCCAACTGATTGCCCTCTCTATAAATGTGCTCCACAGAAATTTGTCCTTTTCCCATTAAACCTTTTATGTATTGGATCTCCAAAGAAATACTCCAAGGTACCTTCGAAATCCCATTCAGTACCTTCTTCACAATTAAAGAATTAGTTTCTTACACCACAGGGGGCATCCCATTATTGTTACAAAACTTCATACCAGCTTTAATTGCCCTGCTTCAGCTATTAGACTTGTGCCCTTGGTTAATTTCCTAGCTTCAACGTACATGAAATTACCTTCCCAATCCCTTATACATACACCAATTGCACTAGGCATTGGGTTCCCTTTTGATAATCCATCACAGTTGCATTTGAAAGTATCTCTTTGTGGTTTCTCCCAAACTACCACTTTGTGGCTAATCAATGGTGTATATTCTTCTACAAAATGCACAATCAAGGGCCATTGCTTAGGTAAATACTTCAATCGAGAATACCTTCTTCTAGCCAACTTATACAAACTTCTATTTATTTCAAAAATTAGATTGCTAAAAGGCCTACTCTCACCAGGCCTTATAGCATTTCTTCTTCTCAAAACATGCCACAAAATGAAAGCAGAAATAGACTTGTACAGTGGTTTTTGCTTAGCTGGGCAATCCACTTTCCACCATTTTTTAATTGTTACTTGAAGTTGTAGCAAAGGAATCTGATTCCCAGTAGCTACAATAAAAGTTTGCCACACTCACATAGTGGTAGGATAAGATAAAAACAAGTGCTGGAATGTTTCCTGTGCCTCCTCATTGCAACAACAACACCTCACATCATCTGCTACTCCCATTTGGATCAACTCTTCTCCAATAGGTATTCTCATCTTAACACCCTCCATAGCAAAAAAGAGACCTTAAATGGAACCCCTTGGACCCAAATATTTCCTTCTTCACCTCAGCTATTCTCAAAATCTCCCAAGCACTCCTTACAGAGAACTTACCAGATCCATTGAGCATCCACCAAGTTTTATCCTAAGTATTAGTCACTTCTGGACACTGTATCTCATTATGAATGTGAGTACTAATACTTTGTGGCAGAAACTATTGCATCTTCTCATCATCCCATCCACCTTGGTTCAGTAAGCTCTCAAGTTCATATATGGACCTGTTTATCTAAAAATTTGGAGGAATCACATAGTGCAAAGCTCTCAACCTTGTCCAGTTGTCAAACAAAACATTGGAATGGCCACATTTTATTTCCCACCAGATTTCTTGATCAACAGAATCCCTAGCTTCTAGCATGTGCTTCCATAATTGTGAGCCCCCTCTCCACTCCACCTCCCGAGGAATAACTTTTTAAAAATATTTATTCCACATAAAGTTAGTCCAAAGTGACTTCTTTGTCCAGAAAATCCACCATAACTTAGCAAACAAAGCTTTTGAAATATCAAACAGGGATCTAAATTCTAAACCTCCCTCATCTTTAGGCAAACAAATGTCAAACCATGAACCCCAATGTCTTCTTCTACCCTCATTACCACTGTTCCATAGGAATCGAGCAAAAAGCTTGTGAATATCATTGATGACACACTTTGGAGGATTAACAATTTATAGTAGATATATTGGGATGCTTTGCAATACACTATTAATCAAAATAGCTTTACCGCCAAATGAAAGAATCTTCCCCTTCCATGCTTGTAACTTCTTCCTTATCTTCTTGATCCACTCATTGTAAAAGCTTTACCTCTTCTTTGAATGAAACAAAGGGCACCCCAAGTACATAAAAGGAAATTTGCCTTTAGAAAAATCAGTTATCTCCTCAGTTTGTGGAGCCAAGTTGTAGGCAGTGTTCCTATAAACATAAAAGGAACTTTTGCTCTTGTTAATCAATTGTCCAGATTGCTTCTCATACTCTCCCGAGTAAATATGATCAAATCCAAAGTTATTTTGTCAGCAGATGTAAAAATAATGAAAAATAATGATATCATCTGCATAAGCTAAATGATTTAACTTAGAACTCCACTTAGGCAGTCCAAAATCTTTGAACTCAGGATTATCCAATAGTGCATTCATAGCCCTAGATAGCACCTCATCACTAAGGTTAAATAAAGTTGGTGATAAAGGATCTCCTTGTTTTACCTCTCCAGAGGAGTGGAAGAAACTATGAGCTTGACCATTAACAAGAACTGAATACCAATTATAAGTAATAAGTCTCCAAATCATACCCACAAAGAAACCACAAAAACCACAAAAGCCCATCATTTGTAGAACTTTGATAAGGAAATTCCAAGCCACCTTGTCATAAGCCTTTGTCATATCAAGCTTGATAACTACATTAGCTAGCTTACCTCTTTTCCTAATATCAGTGATAGTTTCTTGAGCCAGTAGAATATTCTCAATAATATTCCTATCTTTTACCTAACCAAATTGGTTTTGTGAAATAAAGAAAGTAGTAGTGGTGCTGATGGATTAACTGGTTGTTTTTATCAAACATGTTGGGATATTATCAAGGAGGATATTTTGTCATATCAAGCTTGATAACTACATTAGCCGGCTTACCTCTTTTCCTAATATCAGTGATAGTTTCTTGAGCCAGTAGAACATTCTCAATAATATTCCTATCTTTTACCTAACCAAATTGGTTTTGTGAAATCAAGGAAGGCAACAACTTTCCAAGCCTATCATGAATTAACCTTGAAATTGTCTTGTTCAAAATATTACTCAAACTAATGGTACGTAAATGTAACTCGTTGTTCAAACAACTATTCAGAGTTCCTAGAGCTCCTCGTAAGGCTTGTTGGAAAACCCGTTGTCGGACTTGATTAATCGCCCTTTGCTGTTCAAAATTTAGAACCCTTTTTTTTGCTTAGTTGTAAGTAAGCGTTGGTAGGAGCGGCGGGATGATGATGAGTATATAAATCAATAAAGACCAAAAAAGAAGAAATGGCAAGATAAATTAGATATCTATGGAAAAAATAACGATGTAGAGGGCGACTGAAAAGGAGGCTCGACCTACAGGGAGAGTGGTGGGCAGGGAAGGCCATACATACTCATCACTTTAGGACACGCCGAAAAGAGAGAGATAATCACACCACAGCAAATAGAACTGATCCTAAGAAAGCTCTTTCAATGCAGCTCTATAGTTATTACTAAAGAAAAACATCAAAACGAGGGGTGGCATATACACATCGCAGTAAAAAACTTCAGCGCTTCCAAGAACAATGCAACCAAAATAATAAGGGAAGCCTTTAGTCAGTTCGAAGGAAGACAGTGTAATGTAACCTTTCACAAAGGATTTGCTTACCTCATTGGGTATGTCACCAAGAACGATAAGGAACCCCACGTATGGGGAGAATTCTCAAAGGAAGAAATCTTGAGCATTGGAGAAAAAGCAAGGAGCAAAAAGAAAGCCAATACAAAACCCGTTACAGAAATACTACAAAAAATAAACGAGTGCCAACAATGGTTAGACGTATACAGACACACAGAAATCATAGAAAGAATTCTATACGGAACACACAGTAACGTAAAAAAAATATTCCAGGACCTTAAGATTCTAAAAGAAAGCAAAGAAAGCGCCTTACAAAGAATACAGAGATATCTCGACCAAAGAGAAGTCGAGAAAAGGGGAATCCAGGAATATGAGCCAGAAGAAATAAAAGAGAAGTACCCACTAATGGACTGGATTGCCTGCAACCTCATTTACAAAAGGCCCTTAAAGACAAAACAGCTACTCTTATATGGACCACCGTCCACCCAGAAAACCTTGATCTTTGATAAGCTAAGAAAGGCCATAAAAATTTACTTTAGGTCTAAGATCTGGGAAAGATTGGACTCTCTCTTTCTTTCGAATTAAGAACAAGTTAGTATGAGTAATGGATTTAGGAAGGGTATTTCCCTCAAAAAAAGGCCTTCACCACTTCTAAAACATCCTCCTTTATAATGTCCCAACATGTTTGATAAAAACAACCAGTTAATCCATCCGGAAAACTACTTCTTTCACCATTAAGCTAAAAAACTATTGCTTTTACTTCCTCCATGGTAGGACTCTGACATAAGGTATCATTGCTCTCCTCATCAACCATTATTGGAACATGATGCAATAGAGATAAATCTGCAGCTATATCTTCATAACTAAACTGCTTCTGATAGAACAATATAGCTTCCTTAGATACCTCTTCATAACCTTCAGCCCATTCTCCATCCATATTTTGAATTCTACTGATATTGAGCCTCTTCCTTTTACCATTAACCAGGTTGTGAAAAAACCTAGTATTTCTATCTCATTCAGAAAATCACTGGATACCTGCTTTTTGTCTCCAATACTTTTCCTCATAGTGCAAATATAACATCATCTCAGCCAATGCCCTCTCGAAGATCGATCTATTTTCAGCAGTTGGGTATTCTTCAAATAATGTTTTTTTAATTGTCACCACCTCCTACCTTATTTCCAACTGTTTGAAGATGTCCCCAAAACATTCCCTACTCCATTTGGAAAGAGCAGCTTTTGTTTTCTTCACCTTGTGTTTACACCTGAGAAAAACATTAGGCTCATCTCTAGTAACCCAACAATCTTTAACTATATCCATGAAACCTTCATGCTTAGTCCAAAACTTGAGAAATTTGAAAGGTTTATGGATATGGGATTGCTGTTTTTTACTTGTTAACCGCATGGGTGCATTGTCAGACTCAGTTCTAGCTAGGTGCTAAACCTCAAGATACCCAAAGTTCTTCTGAAATAATTCATTAGCCACCATTCTGTCTAATCTTTTAAAAATGCAATGGTCATCCATTCTTTTATTCCACAAAGTAAATGGACTACCTTTAAACATGATCTTGTTCGGTTCACAAGAATTTAAACAGAAGGAAAAATCTTCATATTCAGAAGACAGAACAGGCAGACCACCCAATTTTTCCTCTTCATTCATGATAACATTGAAGTCCCCTCCTACTAGCCAAGGTAAGTGCATGTTGCTGGCCAGCCTATAAATATCTTCCAAAAGATCAAATCTTTCAAGAGCATTACATTTAGCATACACAATTGTAGCTACGAATACCTGATCATTATTGTTTAACCTCAACTTCAAGGAAATTTGTTGAGTGGTGTCTGATAGGAGCTCAACAGAAACACGTTCACTTGTAAAAACTCAAATCTTCCCACTTTGATTATAAGTAGCGGATTGCATCCCAAGCCTTCGTTTATACCTTTGAATATATCTTGATTCTTGAAAGGGTTCAATTAAAGCTATCAAACTGAATTTATAGTGTCTGTGGAGCATTTGAACTCTATGAAAGGCCTGTTTAGTATTAATAGACCTTATGTTCCATACTAAAGTTTTTAACATCATTGAGAATTTAATTTGGCGACCCTCCTTAGACCCATTCTTGTTGGTTGTGGCACCTCATTGCCCTTCACTTTGGATTTTTTTTTGACTTGTAAACAGAAATATCAGCATTTCTAGTAACCTGTTTCAAGTTTTTGATCTGCTTCCTCTTTATCTTCTACTATTAATATCTGCACTTTCTCCGGACTGTTAACCTCCTCCTGATGTGATACAATGGCTTGTAGATAGCTTAAAGAAGAAACTCCTTGGTAAGAGGCTAATAGAACACTACCACTAATCGCTATAGCTCCTCTATCCTTTATTCCTTATGTTGACAGAACAAGTTGTTGTCCAGTATCTTCTATTACTGTATCCTCAACCATTGTATCTTCAACTCTGTCTTCCTCCTCATTATATTGCAAATCATCTCCCTTTTCTGACTCTACTGATTGGTTATCCTATTCCTCCCCTAGATCTTCTGGGATCTCTATTCTTTCACTACTGTTAACTCTTCCATTCAATTGTTGTTCCTCAGTATCTTCAACAACATTTATGACTGTTTTAGAACCTTGCATTGCATCATCCTTGTCCACTATCTGATTCTCATATGCATGAATGTCACTCTGTTTTATTAACTGACCCTGCTTGTCTTCAGTATCATTATTCTTATTGCTCACTCCTTGTTTATTTGTGTCCTAGCCAGGTAAATGTTGTTTCCTCAACAGATCTGCATTCCCACAAGAAGCATCACGGTTCTCCTTTGCTATAATATTCTGATTTTGTGGTCCTTTTTCTTTGTTGTGAGTATCACCTCCACTTGCCCCATTATTTATTCTATCCTCTACATGTGTGGCCTCCAATGCTGAGAATTGATTTTGTGAATCAATATCTTCCCTGTTATTATTAGATTTGTCTGTTCAAAGATGTTTTTATTTGTATACATATTCAATTTTTATCTCAATCGTGTAGAAATTAGATAACAGAGATTTCGTTGGACTTCTCAAATCATTGAATAATGAGATCGTGAAAGCTTTAAAAAATGATAGAAACAATCTTTTGCTATAGTAAACTTTTTTTGATTTTCTGAATTTGTTTACTGTTTCATTTGTATTACTAGCATCTAAAATCTTTTGTTATAGTAAACTTTTTTTTTATTTTTGATTTTGTTTACTGTTTTATTTGTATTACTAGCATCTAAAAATCTTGAAATCATATCTTCTGAATAAAATATTTTCAAAAATTTTGGATTCTTGTGCATTTCAAAGACAGACCCAAATATTGAGTAATATTATTTTTAAATATTTTTTTGTTCACAATTTTGATAAAATGGGTCTGATTGAACAGGGTAGATAAAAAAATATTTTATGTACATGTTTGTATTACTATTAAATTATTTTATATTCACTCAATTTTAAATCAGTTTACTATTATAATTTTATATGATTTTTTAAACTGTAAAAGATATTTTGAACCTTTTGCATTAGAAAAATATATATTTAAAAGTTCCAACATATCATTTAATCTAAAGATATGTAATATATCATATGGAAAGTTAGAACTGATAAATTGTTAATATGGAGAAAAAGTTAATTTACAATACAACATAAAAATAATAAAGCATAAACATTCAAAGATATTTGAACTGTTTGATGTTTTCTAAGATAAAAATAATCACAAATTAATATATCCACGGAATGCACAGATAGGTATACTAGTATAACCATTATAAAAAGGGACATTAATGACAATTATTTAAAGGCAATAATATATTTATCACTAATTAATTATGTAAGAGGAAACATTAGTCAAACATAAAATTAGCCCATAAAACAATATCCTTTTACTAAAAATAAAATATATTTTTTATCAAAAACAACTAATTAAGACGAGATAGAAGGAAATGAAAATAGATTCAAGAAGGAGATCCCGAACTTATGAGTACAGAGAAAACAAAAAGATATCTTCGTTCAGTCCATAAAAATTTTAAAAATAGAAGATAAAGATTGTTCGAGTTCTAAAGGGCGTACACCAATAAATCAATGAAAACTTATTAAACATCTTCTCCATTGCATTCCATTTCCGCAAATATAAATCCCTTGAAGTACTCCAGAAATGCATTTGTGAATATCAAGGATTCTGATTCCTGTTGACAACAATATACAATATTACAAAATGATAAAATTAATCATAAGTTAATTATTTGTATTGTTTGTATATTGATACGGACCTTGTGAAGATATTATCTTGAGTTGAGCTGCTACTCAAGGGATCTTTCCACCTTGTGAATAGATCATCCGGTGGAACTAAAGAAGGAATGACAAGTGATTGAGGTAAATATACTTATTGATAGTTAGCCATTTTGCCATAATAGTTTAGTTCTAGATTTTGGTTCTAGCCATTCAACTCCTTAAAGAAATTACTCGGTGGAACTAGAGAAGGTACTGTAGGAGGTTGAGGTAAGCGTTCTTGTTGAAGTGGTTCATTAAAATTTATATGAAACTCACTTAAATTCAATACATTGGATAGATTTCCGTTGTCCTCTATGTGATTAAGCATGTTGAAATGAGGTCTACTGTAATTAGTGTCAATATGATTTTCTGTCATTTTGGAATTGAGGTCGAGTTCAAGATTTTGGATCTAGTCATCCAACCCTATAAAGAACTCAATTGGTGGAACTAAAAATGGTAAATCACGTGCTTGGGGTAAGTATGGTTCTTGAGGGAGTTTGTTGAAGTTAATAAGGAACTCATTTGAATCCAGTACATTAAAATGATTTTCTGGAACTAGACAAGGTGGTATTTGTGATGTGATTCTAGATTGGTTAATTGTAGAAGAAGAGGCATGTTGAGCTAGTTGAGCTTGTCATTTTTTTACTCTGTATTTCTGCAGAAGGAACAAAAAGATTAAAGCAATTAGGATAGACTAAACAAATGTCGATCTTCTAGTTTGTTCACTTGAATATTTCATCTATGATTTTCTATGATTAGATGCTAACTAAGATTTTATATGACTCTAAAGCAAATTTAGATATCTGTAGACAGTTCTCAACCTATTTGCGATTCAACTGTGGCACAGACATATAATCCAAGATTGGTATTGCAATGGCTACATCGACGAAAGATGAGGATTCAATAGTTAAAAAAACTAAATTAAGAAGAAAGCATTCTTAGAAGCACATACATTTTTCTCCTAATCTGCGGATAGCTTCATTAAATTTCTCATCAAGATTCAGTGTCCATTTCATGTGTGGCCTTTTCTCCTCTCGTCCTTCCATAGTTTTGTTTTTGAAATCAACAAATTAACAAAAAAAATTGTTGTGCCTTAATCTTAATAAGTCGGACAACACCTTGTTGTTTCAGGTTGATTTGGAGGTAGAACTCTACGTATTCCTCTTTTGAAGAGCTATAAAATCGATGTTGATGCTTTCTGTAATACTTGTTGAATGTCCTCAAAAAGCTATGTAATCTCTTATTTATAGCTAGAGCAAGTAGACAGTCCAAATGTAAATGAATTCTCTTGTCTTATTTTGATTGATTCCTGTCAGACATCAAGCAATTTGTTAGCGTTGATCCTAATTGGCCAAATTTGGATGTATTATCACATCGTTTTAACACGTGCTATGAATTTGGTTCATCAAGACAAAATGGATCATAGGCTTGAATTTAGTAAAATAGAATTATTTAATTGTGCATTCTAAATAAATCGTTCAACTCAAATTAACATGGATTCAATGTACATTTGTATGAATTTAACCTAACAAAATTTATGTGTTTACAATTATCAAATAAGAGAATTCTTAGGCCACAAAAAGGTGAAGGAACACAGCTATTGAAACTCTCAAAATACATCTCTTATCAGCCAATGCACTTTAAGTTTTTAGTTCTCTTTGGTTTCTTTGTTTCATAGAGAAGGGAATACGTGTATGTTTCTCATAGAATATTTATGCTTGTTATTTATCTGTATTTCTTTATTCAACTAGTTTTTTCCTATTTAACACTTGTAAATGAATAAATTTGCTAATTAAGGCCCTACTTGTGTGTGGTTGTAGCTCAAAATTATTCTTTAATTATATGGATAAATATGCTCTAAAGTTAGCCTTCGTTGTAGTCTATTCAAACGTCATATGGTCTAACCACATAAAATGGAGAATTTTGTAATTACAAATGTTTATAAAAAAAAAGGTATGTAAATCCCCTTAAGAAAGTAAATAAATGCACACTAATTTCATTCCATTCTTTACATAAGTTAAGCAAGATTTATCATGTACTTAATAATTACACAATTCCCCATTTTATGTGGTTAGACCATATGACGTTTGAATAGACTACAACAAATGCTAACTTTAGACCATATTTATCCATATAATTAAAGAATAGTTTTGAGCTCCAACCACACACAAGTAGGGCCTTAATTAGCAAATTTATTCATTAACGAGAGTTAAATAGGAAAACACTAGTTGAATAATGAAATATAGAAAAACAACAAGCATAAATATTCTCTGAGAAACATACACATAAGTCTATTCCATTCTCTAAGAAACAAAGAAACCAAAGAGAACTAAAAACTTAAAGAGCATTGGCTGATAAGAGATGTATTTTGAGAGTTTCATTAGTTGATAATTGTAAACATATAAATTTTGTTAGGTTAAATTCATACAAAATGTAGACTGAATCCAAGTTAATTTGAGTTGAACGATTTATTTAGAATGCACAGTTAAATAATTATATTTTACTAAATTCAAGCCTATGATCCATTTTGTCTTGATGACCCAAATTCATAACACGTGTTAAAGCGATGTGATAATACATCAAAATTTGGCCAATTAGGATCAACGCTAACAAATTGCTTGATGTCTAATAGGAACCAATCAAAATAAGGCAAGAGAATTCATTTACATTTGGACTGTCTACGTGCTCCAGCTATAAATAAGAGATAACATAGATTTCTGAGGACATTAAACAAATATTACAGAAAGCATCAACACCGAATTTATCTTCAAAGGAGGGATACTCAGAATTCTACCTCAAAATCAACATGAAACGACGAGGTGTTGTCCTACTTATTAAGATTAAGATACAAACACACATTTTTTGTTCATTTATTGATTTTAAAAAAGAACTATGGAAGGACGAGAGGAGAAAAGGCCACGCATGAAATGGATGCCGAATCTTGATGAGAAACTGAATGAAGCTATCCCCATATTAGAAGAAAAAGGTATGTGTTTCTAAGAGTGCTTTCTTCTTAATTTAGTTTTTTTAACTATTGAATCTTCATCTTTCTTCGATGTAGCCACTGCCATACCGATCTTGGAGTATATGAATGTGCCTCAATTGAATCACACAGGTTGAGAACCGTCTATAGGTATCCAAATTTTCTTTGGACTCATATAAGATCTTAGTTAGCATCAAATCATAGAAAATCATAGATGAAATATTCAAGTGTAGACACTAGTAGATCGGCATTTGTTTAGTCTATCCTAATTGCTTTAATCTTTTTGTTCCTTCTGCAGAAATACAGAGTACAAAAATGACAAGTTCAACTAGCTCAACATGCCTCTTCTTCTATAGTTAACCAATCTAGAGTCACATCGCAAATACCACCCTCTCTAGTTCCAGTAAATTATTCTAATGTACTGGATTCGAATGAGTTCCTTATGAACTTCAGCAAACCACCTCAAGAACCGTACTTACCCCAAGAAAGTGCAATACATTCTTTAGTTCCACCAATTCAATTCTTTAAAGGGTTGGATGACTTGATCCAAAATCATGAACTCGACCTCAATTCCAAAATGACAGAAAATCAGATTGACACTAAACCTCATTTCAACATGCTTAATCAAATGGAGGATAATGGGAATCCATCCAATGTATTGAATTTAAGTGAGTTTCATATAAATTTCAATGAACCACTTCAACAAGAATACTTACCTCAACTCCCTGTAGTACATTCTCGAATTCCACCGAGTAATTTCTTTGGTGAGTTGAATGGCTGGAACCAAAGTCTAGAACTCAACTATTTCAATCGCAACATGGTTGAAAATCAAGAAGTAAATTTACCTCAACCACTTGTCATTCCTTCTTTAGTTCCACCAGATTATCTATTCAGAAGGTTGAAAGATCCCTTGAGTAGCAGCTCAACTCAAGATAATATCTGTGATATTAATTTTACCTTTATTAATTAAAAATAATGCAAAGGATAAAAAACAATACGTTACAAAAGAGATGAATTACATATCCGTTCAAAATTAGATTTTTTTTAAAGTGTGATGTAATGACCTTTAATGTCATTAACATTCACATACGTTTCTAAGAATTTACTTCTTCCCTTTGAACTCCTCTTTTCCAAATCCTGTATAAAGAGATGTTTTGGGTGAACATAAGACACCAACACCAACAAACAGAAGAGAAAAACTTTTTCCTCCTTTCTTCTTAGTTTATTTTTAGAATATTTTTTGGGCAACCTCCAAACTTTCAGCCACGAGTGCACGTGTTTGAGAGTAACTATGGAACCTTGGGGAGCGACCGGCTACAACGATTTGCACCGGAGTCAGGCCGAAATCGATTTCAAGACAGTGGCTTGCCATGACACAGTGTTTGTATTAAGTTATTCACTACTTTATAATTTTAGTCCACTATCAATATTGTAGTATTTTTCCCGACAATTTGAAAGCGATTTACTTAAATACGATATTGATAAAATGCTATTTGTTTTAACGAAACTTTTTCTGATTTGTCAAAACTTGAGCCCCTTTGGATGGAAACAATTTTAAACATTAGTCACAAAATCTTTTGATTTTCTTCAAATAATTAGAAGTTGATTATGTTTTATTTAACGAAGCTTCTATGGATGGTTCTAATACTACTACTAATTCTAACAATGTTGTGGTTTTTGATGAGGCTGTTAAGAAGAAGATTGAAAAGGATAACAGAACTGTAAGAGGACATTTGCTAAATCATATGACTAATCATTTAATTGATTTATTTGTTACTTATAAATCTGCTAAGGAAATATCGGATACTTTGGAAAAGAAATATGGTGCTGATGATGCAGGAAAGAAAAAATATGTTATCCGACAATGGATTAAATTTGAAATGGTTGACAATAAGCCTATAATGGAACAAGTTCACGGATATGAGAGCTTGACTGCTGATGTTCTCAACGAGGACATGAAGATGTGTGAAATTTTTCAGGCTAATGTTCTTCTTGAAAAATTCCCACCATCTTGGAGTGATTATATAAATCAATTGAAACATAAGAAAAAGAATTTAATTCTCAAAGAAGTTATTAGTCATATGAGGACTGAAGAGGTGAACCGTCTCAAAGATAAGATTGAAGCACTTTCTCTTAATTCTTCTAAAGCTAATCTTGTTGAATCTTTTGGTACAGTTGTGAAAGACATGTTCGAAGGCAAACAAAAGAAAGTTCTGAAAAAAGAACATGTGAAGAAGAAAATTCAATTTAACAAGCCAGAGAGCCAAATCCAAAAATCTAAGGGTCCTTGTTTTGTTTGTGGAAAATTTGGTCACAGGGCTGCTAAGTGCTATCAAAGAAAAGGACAGGACTCAAAGCAGGAAGGAAAGAGTGATGTCCAAGCTCATCTTGCTTAGGGTAATGAAGTGATTGTTGCTGTAGTAGTTGAGGCAAATCTAGTGGCTAACAAAACTGAGTGGGTGCTAGACACAGGAGCTTCAAGGCATTTATGTGCCAATAAGGATTTATTCCATGACTTTGAGGAGTCCACTGATGGAGAGTGTGTTTACATGGGTATCTCCACTACTACTGGAGTTATGGGTAAAGAAATTTTTTTACTTAAATTAACTTGTGAAAAAACTTTATCCTTGAACAATATTTTGTATGTTCCCTCCCTCCGTAGAAACTTAATTTTCGGAACTCTTCTCAACAAAGTAGGCCTTAAACTAATTTTTGAAGCTGATAAAATAATTATTTCTCGTGGAAGAGACTTTGTTGGGAAGGGATATCTTAGTGGAGGCTTATTTGTATTGAACATTTTTCAAGAGATTGTCAATAATGCAAATATTTCAAATTCTGCTTATATTGTTGAGTCTATTAATTTGTGGCATGTTAGACTAGGTCATGTTAATATTGCTTCTATTAAAAGACTTAGAAAAATGAAATTAATTCCTATGATAAAACTGATATTTTTTCTAAATGTTTTCTATGTGTAGAAGCAAAGTATGCCAAGAAACCTTTCAAATCTGTTATTAGTAGAAAATACGAATTACTTGAACTAATACATTCAGATTTAGCATATTTCAAGAAAACTGTTAGCAAAGATGGAAAAAAGTATTACATTACTTTTGTTGATGAATTTTCTAGATACACTAAGGTATATCTTCTTAAGTCTAAAGATTAGGCTAAAAATATGTTTTTGAAATTCAAAGCAGAAATGGAAAATCAATTAGACAGAAAAATTAAGAGATTTAGATCTGATAGAGTTGGTGAATACAATACTAAAACTCAAGAGGATTTTTGTAAGAAAAATGGTATTATATATGAGGTTAGTGCTCCCTATACTCCCCAACAAAATGGTGTAGCCGAACGAAAAAATAGAATCCTCAAAGAAATGATGAATTCTATGCTTTTAAGCTCTGGTCTATCTGACAATATGTGGGGAGAAGCAGTCTAGTCTGCATGTTATATTCTTAATAGAGTCCCTCATAAGAAGTCAGACAAGGCCTTATATGAGTTGTGGAAAGGATTTGCCCCTAACTTGAAATTTCTAAAAGTGTGGGAGTGTTTGTCTAACGTTGGTCTACCTGATTTTAAACGAGTAAATATTGGTTCTAAGACCTCTGATACCATCTTTATTGGTTATGCTCAAAATAGTGTTGCATATAGATTCATGTCTTTAAATGATCATTGTATTTGTGAATCAAGAGATGCAAAAAAATTTGAGCATATTTTTCCTTTAAAAAGTAATGTGCCCAGTTATGTACAAAATAATACTTCTACATCTATGTCTATTAATTTTCATGTTATGCCTTCTTTTGTTGTTATTTCTAATGAGCATGAAAATGAACTTAGAAGGAGTAAATGACGTAGAATTTAGACTAGTTTTGGTCCTGATTTTATCACTAATTTCTTGATAGAAAATTTTGATATTGATATTTTAAGTGATGAATTAGTGTCTACGTACATTATAGAAGAAAACCCTAAGACTTATGATTACACAATGAGATTTATAGTTGTGATATTTTGGAAAGTGGCTATTAAAAGTGAATTATACTCTATAGTTTCTAATCACACTTGGGACTTGTCTGATTTACCTAAAGGTTGTAAGCCCATAAGTAGCAAATGGATATATAAGAAGAAATTGAGACCTGGTGGTACAATTGATAAATATAATGCTAGACTTGTGATTAGGGGTTTTAACCAAAAGAAAGGTGTTGATTACTTTGATACTTATTCTCCTGTGAGTAAAATAGCGACCATTAGAACTATTATTGCTTTAGCCGCTATTCATTATTTACTGGCACATCTAATGAATGTCAAAACAACATTTCTAAATGGTGATTTAGAGGAAGAGATCTATATGAATCAACCTGAGGGGTTTGTGGTTCCAGGACAAGAGGATAAAGTATGCAAATTGAAGAAGTCATTGTATGGACTAAAACAGACACCTAAGCAGTGGCATGAAAAGTTTAATATCACATTAGTGGATAATGACTTTGTTGTAAATTCATCTGATACTTGTGTTTATTCTAAGATGATAGGTTCAGATTGTGTGATTATATGTTTATATGTAGATGACATGTTAATATTTGGCCCTAATGTGAATGTAATTAATGAGACTAAGAACTTTTTGTCTTCTAAGTTTGAAATGAAAGACATTGGTAAAGCAGATGTAATTTTGGGAGTTAAAATCAAAAGAAATGCTAATGGTTTCTCTTTGTGTCAGTCTCATTATATTGAAAAGACGTTGAAAAAGTTTGATTATTTTGATGTAGTTCCAGTGAGAACTCTTTATGATCCTAGCATACACTTGAGAAAGAATAAAGAATCTAGTGTTTCTCAAGTTGAATATGCTAAAATAATTAGGAGTCTAATGTTTCTCATAAACAGTACTAGGCTTGATATAGCTTATGCTGTTAGTAGATATAGTAGATATACTCATAATCCCAGTTGTGAACACTGGAGTGCTCTTCATCTCTTGCTAAGGTATTTAAAAAGTACTATGGATAGGTTTTTGCATTTTAATAATTTTCCTGCTGTTTTAGAAGGTTTTTGTGATACAAACTGGGTAACTGACAATGATGAAGTTAGCTCTACTAGTGGCTATGTGTTTACTTTGGGTGCAGATACTATTTCATGGAAGTCTTTCAAATAGAATTGTATAGCACGTTCTACCATGTAATCTGAATTCATTGCTCTTGAGTTGACAGTGCAAGAAGCTGAGTGGCTGAGAAATCTTTTGGCGGATATGCCATTATGGGGAAGACAAGCTTCACCAGTCTCTCTTTATTTTGACTCATAGGCAACAATAGGGATTGCCAAAAATAGTGTGTACATTGGGAAAATGAGACATATTTGCATCAGACATGCTGCAGTTAAATAGTTGTTAAAACTGGGTGTTATTTCCTTGGAATATGTAAGGTTTGAAAAAAATTTGGCGGATCCTTTAACAAAGGGTTTGACAAGGAAAATAATCCTTGAAACGTCGAGGGGGATGGGGCTAAAGCCCATTGATTGAGGTAACCGTTAGGCCTCAATATACTCCATATTTTCTATCCCTATGGCGTGAGGTAGTGTTTTATAAGGTTGAGCTTATTTTGCTCTTTATGATTCTATAGCCTTAAGGTGATCTATTTGAGATAGACTTGATGGAATCACCTACGTGAATGTAAAGGCGTGGTCGCCTTTTATGAAAGACTTGGGTTGTCTTTCTAGAGCACTCATAAGACCCAAGGTGTGTGTGCACGACCATAAAAGCACTTTGAATCACAGAGGTTGCTTAAATTTAAGGATATGGTATGTGTTATGGGGGGCTCAATTTATATCCATTCAGTTCAAGAGTACGTCACTTTGTGGATATTAAGTTGTTGTCTCATATCACTACGTGTCAATTCAAATGGAAAGATATTGATACTTAAGTACATGTTCCGTCATTTTATCAAAAAATTTGTTCTTACTCTTTATCTTTGCATTAGTGGGGATTGTGATATTAATTTTACCTTTATTAATTAAGAATAATGCAAAGGATACAAAATATTACATCACAAAAGAGATGAATTACATATCCGTTCAAAATTAGAATTTTTTTAAGTGTGATGTAATGACCTTTAATGTCATTAACATTCACATACGTTTCTAAGAATTTACTTCTTTTCTTTGAAACTCTTCTTTTGCAAATCCTATATAAAGAGATGTTTTGGGTGAACATAAGACACCAACATCAACAAAAAGAAGAGAAAAACGTTTTCCTCCTTTCTTCTTAGAATATATTTTGGGCAATTGGTTTTGGGCAACCTCCAAACTTTCAGCCACGAGTGCACGTGTTTGAGAGTAACTGTGGAACCTTGGGGAGCGACCGGCTACAACGATTTGCACTGGAGTCGGACAGAAATCGCCTTCAAGGCAGTGGCTTGCCACGACAGATTGTTTGTATTAAGTTATTCACTACTTTATAATTTTAGTCCGATATCAATATTATAGTATTTTACCGAACTATATCTTCACAAGGTCAGTATGAATATACAAACAATACAAATACTTAACTTATGATTAATTTTATCATTTTGTAATAATGTATATTGTTGTCAACAGGAATCAGAATCCTTGATATACACAACTACATTTCTGGAGAACTTCACGAGATTTTTATTTGTGGAAATGGAATGCAATGGAGAAAGATGTTTAGTAATTTTTCATTGATCTATTGTTATACGCCCTTTAGAACTCGAACAAACTTTATCTTCTATTTTTATGGACTGAACGAAGATATCTTTTTGTTTTCTCTGTACTCTTAAGTTTGGGATCTACTTCTTGAATCTATTTTCATTTTCTTCTATCTCGTGTTAATTAGTTGTTTTTAATAAAAAATATTTTTTTAGTAAAAGGAAATTGTTTTATCGGCTAGTGTTATTTTTCACTAATGTTTCCTCTTACATAACTAATTAGCGGTAAATATATTATTATTTTTAAATAATTTAATGTCCATTTTTATAATAGTTATACGAGTATACGTATCCGCGTATTGCGAGGATATATTAATTTATGATTATTTTTATTTTATAAAACAACAAAGAGTTCAAATATCTTTACATGTTTATTCTTTATTTTTATTATGTTTTATTAATAAATTAACTTTTTCTCCATATTAACAATTTATAAATTCTAACTTTTCACATAAAATATTACGTATCATTAGATTAAATGTGTCACGACCTGATTTCTCGAGTCATGATGACGCCTACCAACCCGCCAGTAGGCAAGCTAAACCCTATCCCGGAACTTGACAGTATTGGGACTGAGAGTAGAAACTAACCTCAACTACGCGGAAGCATAAGTAAAGGAACATATGAAGGAAAGGCGGAAGCGAAACTTCTATATACAACAACGATACCTCCCAAAACCTGGAAGTCACATGTAAAGAACTACTAAACGAGTATAAGTCCAAAAAGTGGACCACAAAAACAAGTTGTCTCAAAGCAAAAGACAAGACAAAATATATAAAGAAGGAGACAGGTAATCCCAGAACACCATGTGCTCACCCTCGTCTCTGGAACAGACCGATGCAGGCTCGAACTCAACGCTGATAGCTGGTGCTCGGACCTGCATCACGAAAATAGATGCAACTAGGTGACTTGCACGACCCACTTGATGGGCTATCAAGTTCACCACGAGGCGTATGGGTCACCGTCAAGTGGCCCCTACCTGAGGCAGGTTCAGGAAACTCTTCACGAGTGCCCTAACGGGCCGTGGTCCCCTACACGGCCCGTCTAGGGCTCTGTGGAGGGTTCCGTGGTCAATTTCGGGTTCTTGACTTGCCCGATTGACTCCTTTCTAGACTTTCTCTAATCCGAGGTGTTACAATATCTCCCCCTTGGGAACATTCGTCCTCGAATGGAACTCAAACTTGCACAAAAAAGATTAAGGGAGAAACTAACAACCCAACTTGAATGCAACTTCATAAAAATGCTCATAACCATGGAGGAACCTTTACTCCAAGCTAAAACATATTGAAAACATCATCTCATAAGACATACATGCAAATCATACTTAGATGCACATAATCATGATGCAATCAATAAAGCTAAATCATATCTTCGAAAATCAACTTTTTCATGAGCATGCATGCATGAGGAAACATGGGAATGACTAAAACACAAGAATCCTAAAGAGTGAACCATGAGGGGCTAAGGCCTCAAGCTATAATCGAAGATAGAAGGAGGAGATAGGAATACTAAGACATCACATCGCCTCTGACATTTCACATACCAAACCATAACAAGGAACTCTTCCAAAATCAACTTAGTTCTACTCACGTATTTCAACCATGAAGCACAGTAGCTCCCCTTTGTCAGCAAACCTCACTAACCCTTCAAATCCATCTCTCTCATCTCAAACATAATACCAAAGTCTTAACAACCACAGAATCATTGGTAAAAGTAAACACTTAAGAAGTTTCCACAAGGATTTCAAAGTCAACCTTAAACAAACTAATCATACTTGGAGTCATACCATAGCCAACAAATCACCCAACATCAAACAATGCATAACTACAAGCTAAAAGGCCATAACCAACAAATCACCTAACATCAAACAATGCATAACCACAAGCTAAAAGACCATAACTTATCAATCACCGCATCCGGGGAACCCTCATGATCTTGTTGAGTCTAAAGGGCATAAAACCTATCTTGTTTCTGACCACCAATAGGCCCTGATGAAGGATAGGTGATACATCCAAACTTAAACCTCAATAAAGAAGTATAAACGATCGAAGTCAACTAATAGAACTCAACTGGAGTTGAGGTGGATCCCACAGGGAATTTGCTACAAAAATAGTTTTACTGGCGCTTTTATTCAATTGTGGTTGAATTACCAAATATAAAAATAAAATGCAAGAAAGTAAACAATGGGGGTTTGACGTTTTAACACTAGTTGTTGAATTATTCAAAATTTAGTTGAACAGGGGAAATGATGTTTGCAAGGTTTTGTCAAATTATAGATGAGACTAGGGTTGCATTCCACGTGACATTACTGTACTCGTGTGATTTAGCCTGAATGATTTCTGCTCATTTCAGTCTAATGTTCCTAGCAAATTAGTTACATCTAACCACTTTTCAGTCTTATTAGATACTTTTTCACTCTTTTCTTCTCAGCCTTGGTGTGTCTAAACTCTAACCTTTGTTGCTTTAGTGTAGCTGTTATCTTCTCTCGAACTCTAACCATCTACACCACTTATACGGAGTTTGTTTTTGCTTTATCCAAGTCTTTACTTTTCTCTCGAACAAGTAAAGAATATAGGCTGCCTCTAATGCGTGAACTCATTAGAGATTAATTATTTCGAAAGCAAAAACACATGGACAATTCACAAGTAAAATCACTCTTGCTAAATCTGGAGCTACATTCACGTCATGTTTCCCACAACCCTAGTTGTGGTGTTTAGCTGCTCATTTTATCGAGGAACATAATATAGAACACTGTTGAAAGCATAATAACATGACTTACAATAATAGAGATCCAAAAGTTCCTTGAATATTGATTCTAAACCAAGAACAATAAAATCAAAATCCAACAATAGCACAATTAACTGATGTTTTAGTTTTCGAAGATAGAGTTTCTCCCCTCGCAAAATATTCCAAAAACAGTCGATATTAATCATCCCTCCAAAAATAAACCACTAGGTAATTTAAAAATAGTCTGTGAAAATAAGTCCGAAAGTAATTAGAACTCTTCTATCGCGCATCTTCACAAGAGGGTTGATGGCTTTTTAAGTACTAAACGACCCGTCAAGCCCTCCATCGTCTCACTTGGCCAGTGAGGCCTTCAGCTATTGCATCCCTTTTACGGTTGCTTAAATGGCTCGTGTAGTGCTTCATGGTTCGTGAAGTGCTTCGTGACTCAACACTTGTGTAAAACAAGCATCTTCTTCACTACTCATGCTTCACGAGTTGTAATACGACTCGTATGGTTCTTCAGGGCTCGTCAGACTGGTCGTGGCTTTAACTTCTCTTGGACAAAGTTTTAGGTCTTCATTGGTCCTTCATGAGTCATCAGACGACTCGTGGACATCTTCACGGCCCGTCTTGGTGATCGTGGCCTTCAATTTAGTTTAGCAACACTTTAGGACCTCTCTCCTTCCTCTCCACGAGCCATCAGACGGCTCGTGAGCATGGTCACGGCCCGTGAAGGGCTCCGTGAAACCTTACTTCAGCTCAATCTTCATCATTTCCTCCATTTTACGCATCCAAGTATTTTACCTATACAAACTCAAAGAAAACATAATATTTACATGGACACGCTCAATTTCTTGCATTAATTCTTAGTTTTGAGAGTCAAATGTGCTACGGATTCCCAGCACATCAACACCTAAACTTAGAACTATTGCGTGTCCGCAAGCGATGACAAAAGTAATACTTGACGCTCTAAATGTAACACAAATATATTTCAAATATGTAGCAGCTATCCTAATTAACACCCTATGCGGAATCCCATTTATCTAACGTGAAAGATTCAATGGATGTCATCCCATTATTTGCAGTCGACCATGCTCACATTCATGTCCACAATCAGCTAACGCAATTAACTATCAAATGTACACATAGTGCCCTCACAACAAAGAAATCCCTCACACATTAAATTATGGAACTGATTACTACGTTTTCTCTTGAAAAGAACTTCTAATACTGCAGATTTTCAGACCATAGGCTTGCCCTTGTTATCTACGCTTCTACTATCAAATAATCGGAATGGGATCACTATAGGACTTTTATTGCCTTGTAGCGTTGGCTCGGGCTAAGGAATGGAACATTTGGTTTATGAGTGACTAGATTTACCTTGGTTCTCCAAAGTATTATCAACACACAACTCATACTCAAGTAGTCCTATATATTCTTTCCTCACTATATCGCGGCAACAATACCATTTTTTTTACTACCATTTATTTGAACCATTCAACCGCACATTGTTGTTTTGTGCCTTTTAAATAACTAAATATACGACCTCTATGCTCTGCTTTGTTAATTTCCTGACCGCCCTCAACTTAGACATTTGGCCCGAGTTGTGGCTTACTTTCGGAGAACCAAAGATACAATATCAACAGGGTGACAAAGAAAACCTCATCAAGGCTCAAATAGGGTTCAAAGGGTTCAAAATTTCATTTGGTAGTTGTTTTTTATTATTGTGGACTTAATTCAAAAATGGCCTATGTTCATTTCCCATTCTATTATTCAATTTTCTTAGCAGGACTACTCGGGCAAATTCTAGCTTCTATCTACAGCATTAGACTTCAACCTAAGCTCACACTCTCTTGGCACAAGTTTACGCTTGCAGCCTCTTAGTCAACCAATTTATGTTCTGACTAGCAACGATCAACACGCCAATACCTAAGATGTCATACAAAGAGCCTAACAGTCAAATATCAGATTCAAGAGTGTTTCAAGGTTTCCCTCAAATACCAGATTCAGCTGCTAATTAGAACAAACAAAAACTAAAATGAGTAAACAACGACTGAGACATTACTACTTTAACAAAAACAAAAACAGAACAAAAACAACTTTTCAAAACAAGAGCGAACTTCCATGTACTAACATCAAACACCTACTGGTAGGTTGCTCGACCACCCCCCTCCCCAACAAAATAACTTTGTCCTCAAAGTGTACAAAACAAGGGCTGTGAGGAGCGGTCATACCTATGATGCCTCAAGCGTCGGGATCCCGAGTGATGTGGGCACCATTTGCACTGGGTGTGCTCTCGGGTGCAGAAACTGAATCTGGATGTATGCTATCAACAGGAGTAGGGAGCGCACTACCAGAGGCACCATACCTCATAGCATCACGATGTTGCTGCTCCAATGCTGCATGTTCTCTAGCAAGTTGCCTGGACTCCCGTCTAACTTTCTTCACTCTCATCTTCTCTTTTGTAGAAAGATCATCATGCTCTGCTACTGAACTTGTCGCCTTTTCTTTTCCTTTGTCCGTCTCAGGTTGAACTAAGTCACCCCAGATGTCTCCAACTGTCACTACTGGGGGCATGCTAAACAGATTCATTAAAGAATCTGGCACAACTGGTGAAGGTACAGTGACCCGCTTCTTTGTCAGCTTATCAATATCTGCCTTCATAGCAGCCATCTGTACTTTCAAAGCCTCACCATCTATGGCACTTAAATAACTTAGGTGATTGTTGACATGGGATTCTACGCCGTCCATCCTATTTTTAAGCACCGAAATCTCTCGTCGGAGTTCATCACACAGGCGTTGTTCTATATTTTGTACTTGACCTTGAACTACCTATGGTAATCTGTCAACTACCTGATCGAGTATGGCTTGGGTCTGTCTCTACTATACTACTAATCTCTCGAAAAATATGGTCGGTAATGACATGAAAGTGCATGAAGTCTCTGACGATGATGTTGGAGGTGGCTGTACCCCCACAGCTGGCTGATCTGTCCCTTCAACTTTTTCACTGCCTCCTTCAGCTCTTGGATGTTCAACCGGTGCAGGTGGTAGCACATACAGAGGGACTGCAGGGCCTGCTCTCGAACAATATAGGGGATTTGCTACATCCCGTATCTTGCTTACCGCAGTCACCTTTGTTGCCTCAACATATTTATCCACCAGTTTATTATATGGTATGTTGGCATGGGCACAAAATCTCCTAGTCAGACAAGGAAATGGTAGCGCTGTGCTTGCATTCAAGGCTCGATCACGCAACTCCATTGCAATTATTCTCCCCACATTCAATGGGTACCCTGCAATTATACAAGCTACTAATGATGCTAAGGAAGGAAAAAGGGTGTTATCATTACCCGTTGGCCATAATTGAGCACGAACCACTGCCCACCACACTTTTGCTGGAAACGATAAGGACGCTTTAGTGATGTGCATTTGTGCGTTGTCGACCCATGATGCAGCCTCACCCTCAGTAGCAATCAGGCCGGCAATCCACTTCATGATTTTCTTCCTGGATGTCAGGCCTTCCACTTTAGTAGGCCTCGATTCTGAGATCTAGTAGCTCGGGGGGAATGATCTTCAATTACCGTATCTACCCAGACCCCAAGACTACTAGATGTCTCTTCACTAGAACTTGACTCTGGAGAAGCAGGGGGTGAGGTCCGTGTTGATTTTCGCCTTGCTTTAGCCATTGTACCTGCGAAAACACGAGTTAGAACTAAGAAAATCAAATGACTACACTAACAGGTACTTAAACTTCCCTTGTGTAAATAAACAAAATGACTCTTTGCCTTAAGAATGTTGTCACTCAATCCATCATTAGGAAGGGCCATGCTATGCATGAAAATGAAAATAAGAAAAGAAAAATCTTTTTAGTATTATTATGATTATAATTATTTTATATATATATATATATATGAGGCACTGTACGGTCCGTGATGAGTACCATGGCTCATCTAGGCCATCGTGAACTTGAGTCTAGTGTGCACCCAACATCTGAGTATGGTTCACGAAGGGTTTCACGGCCCATAAAAGTTTACACGGTCCGTGAAGCTGATCGCACCCTTTCACCACATTTTCACAAACGACCTTCACTTCTTCATACAATCATGATTCAATCTCATTTTATCAACCCATCACAGTATTTCACAAGATATACAACATTTAACATGTAATTTTATCAAATTTATGCAAAACCCGCAATATGTGAACACCCCCAAATCAACTAACATTCAAGCTTCCTTGAGATTAATACTAAGAATGATTCCATACATGATTTAAATAAGATCAAACTCATATCATGTAAATTAGAACTTACTTCGAGTTTTAAGCCTCAATTTCGCAGAGTGGATAGAAGCAGATCTTTTAGATTTTTTCTAAGATGACGAAAAATTCCCCTCACTAATGAAAATATAGTACTAAAGCTATTAGAGATTTAAAGGTTCGGTACGACTTGGTCTCGTTTATGGATGAAACCCATTCTTTTTTAAATCCCACTATCGCAATGCTAACAAGAATCCAAGTATGAGTGGTAATTAAAGAAAACAAAAAGTGGTCTGAAGAGAGTAGAGTATCAAATTTCTAGACAAGAGATTACACATGATAAACGGGAGATTTGGTTTTGTAGTCTATTATACATGTTATATTATTTATATGACCCTTCTCATAGAAAATGAGTAAAACATAAGATCTGTAAGTAAAATATATGAAATCTTTACAAGTCATTTTCTTCAACTCAAATTGTAAGTGTACATAAAGGATTATCATCACCTTGCCAACTCACAATTATATAGAAGCAACAAATCTAGCAATATAGGTTGGAAAAGTAATGGTAAACGAGCAGGACTCGGGAAGAATATATTATGTGGTTATACACTTTATTTTATTGAATATTTAGATCTTCCATTTTCTTATTCATATTTTAAACTCCATTTTTGTAAATAATTAATAGTTGTGAGATTGAATGTTTGTGATTTCATGTCATAAACATTTTGATTGACATTTCCAGTGTTAGAAACTAATTGTGCGAATCTAAAATTACTATACGTCAAGATAATTTCTCTTTATGCACCATTTGATGTTTGACATTTTTGATGTATATCTCGACAAAAACTCAGTACAAATATTTTTTTTCTTTTTATTTATAAATACGAACACCACTACAAGATGGAAATCCTTTCGCGTGAAAATAATAAAAAAGAGTTTAGCCAAAATTTAATGAAATGAACTTGACAACAAGAAAATGGTTACAAATTTATTATGCTGTCAAAAATCGATAGACTCACCTTTATCTTCTTCAACTTAAGACCCTTCTTAAGTTTGCGTGAAAATAGTAAAAATGGTTTTTTACTTGTTGGTCCTTAAAAAGTTTCTCCCATGAAAATTCTTGATTATTCTTATCCTTTCATCTTCTTTCTCCTAATAAAGTTTTATGTACTTTTGATGCATCAGGTCTTGAGAACTTGAAAGGAAAATTACAATCATGGAAAAACGAAAAGGTAATGAAGGAGAAATAGAGAAAGAAGAAGCAAAATACTCATTGGTATGTTATTTGATAGAGTAAACTGTAAAGTATTGAATCATAGATATGTGACTTTGAAATATTGATATGACAATTCATTAATCTTTTGGCAGGTATTACTTTCTGCTATTCGCAAGGACATTGCCGATGTTCTGGACTTCCTAGAATGATTAAAGAATAAGGAAAATCAAAAAGCTCTTGACGTGGATCAAGTTTAAAAGCTAAAATCAGAGCTGGCATTTATTTGTACATATGTCCAGCTTTCTTATTCTGATTTGGAGCAGTTTGAAGATGTTGGTAGAAACTTATATGCACAGAAGAACCATATTCAGAATCATACTTCTTACATGAATAATAGACAACCAAAACGTTTATGCTAGAACATATACAATTATGCTAGAACACATAAACTTGCTGAAATTTAATTCAAGAATTACCTCTTGAAGCGTGGGCAAATATCTTCAAGCGAATCCACGATCTTCTACAGTGATCCCAAATTCTCATCCGAACTCTCTCAATACTTGGGTGGGCAAGTATCAATAGAAACCTTCTTATTTTTTCTAGGTTAGGAGAATCCCTATTTATAGAGATTTCCTCCCAATCCAAAAAGGAGAAGAAAACCCAGTTTTCTTATAATTCCTTTTCCCATTGGATTCTGAGTTCTAGTTAAATATGGGCACTGGAGGGACCACCGAATTAATTACTGAGGCTTCCTATTATGGAAATAATTCCAAATAATTAATTTGAATTATTCTTACAATAATAAATTACAAATCTTTCCACTAAATATTCCTAATTGCACTCCTCTATTTATATTTCGAAATTCCCCATTAAACACTTACGTAATTCTCCATGTTAAGATTACAGATGCTAATCAATAAATGAAATTACTGACGAATTTAATTTAATGATTAATTTCCTTTAGAGCACTGCTTAACTTATTTCATGTGTCGGATTCATAAATCCACTTGCAAGGTTTGACACGATGAAAACTTATAAGCTTCTCAAAAAGGCATATCAATCAATCTCTATAATGAGACATGAATTCCATCAACTAACTTATTATTTTACCAATATATATTATTATCATCCAACTTATCAGGTATATTGACCCATCTCAGAATCTCACCTCTTAATAAATCAAAATGATAATTAATATATACAGATCATAATAGTTATATCAAGATTAAGAATATAAGTACATTTAACAGTTTAGAGAATATGTTTTTGTCAGTCAATCTAAAACAACTATCTCTACTCGGTCCCGTTCAATACATACAAAATGCACTAGCACAAGAAGTTGGAACTACACCGTTCCCATAATCAAGATAAATTACATATAATCTTGTGCTACAATCGTACCGATGGCATGTCCAATTTTCATCCTAGATTGTGAACAAAAAATTTTATACTTATAAGAACCGATGATTTAATCCTCTATGTATAAGCTAAAACTCTACACACTAAATCATCTATTGTATAAGTAAATAGATGCCATAAACGAATATATAATCTATTAAAACTGAATAAATAATTATTCTATGATAAATACTATATCTAAACACATGGTTAATAGCATATATCCTAACAATCTCCCACTTAGACTTTTAACCATCACAATTGTTAGAATGTACTATATCTAAATGCATGGTTAATAGTATATACTCTAACAATCTCCCACTTAGATGTTTAATCTTGAAAATTGTTAGAATATTATGTCTAAACACATTATTAATAGTATATACCCTAACAATCTCCCACTTAGACTCTTAACTATGCATTTACAACTTTTACAGGTATTCCTTTAATTCTTATCGAAAGAATTTTTACCAAGTTGTTTTCTCATGAAATTTCATCCAATAGTACTTCATTGTAACAAATTGATTTTGTACTAGATCTTGAGGGACCTTATCATGAAACTCTCTAAGAATGTACTTCTTTTCAGGAGTTCTATCATGAAATACTCTCAAGCATACAAAACAAACCAATCTTTGTTATGATTCTCCCACTACGACTAAGTACTACTACTATAATCACACTTACTTATTCTTGAGTCTTAATATTTTAATCAAAACCTTTCGGTATTGACATATTAACAACTTTTTCATGTAGTGTTCTTTAATTTGCTCAACATCACTCCCACTACTTGAAGTAGTAGATTTTCTTATGTCTAGTAACGTTTCTCCCACTACTTAAATGCAATGGAACGTCAATTTTGACATATCAATCAAATGTTCTTGAGTGTCTGAATTTACGATTGACTCATTTGTTATTTCTTTGGTCAGTTCCTGTAAAACTAGTTTACTTCTAGGAACATGGTTTACTAAATGATCCTTTTCTAGAAATCTGACAGTTGTGTCAACAATTGCCTTATTTTCTTTAGGATAGTAAAATAAACCTTCTTTGATTCTTTAGGATATCCAATTAACACATACATTCCTTTCTTAATTCAAATTTGCTTTGCTTATTCTCCCTCTCAGCACATGTGCTGGACAATCGTATATCTGAACATGTCACAGATTAGACTTACATCAAATCCAACTAGTTCTATAGTTGTCCAAGGTACTAATTTGAAAGGATTTAAATTCAGAAAGTGATATGTAGTTCTTAGAACATATCCCAAAAGAAACAAAATAACTACGAATAGGTCAATCATTAATCTTATCTTCTTCATAAGAGTCTATTTCTTTTCTCTTTTACACCAATCTATTATAGAGTGCCTAGTGTAGACAATTGAAATACAATTATTCTATCAAATAAGTGACTCATGAGCTCTGCAGAGAGGCATACGTCACTACAATCAGATTGTAGTGGCTTTATATATTTTTCATGATTCTACTTTAATTTCTGTCTTAAATATTTTGAGTTTATCAAAACATTCAAACTTACAAAACATCAAATATATATGTTTATATCATGAGCAACCTTCTAAAAATTTCAGAATACTCAAACTCACCTCTTACCTAAATGTTCATTTACTGCACAAATCAGAATAGATTAATTCTAACTTATCACTACCTCTATTTCCTTTTTAAGAGGAAAGGTCTCTTAGTCATTTTTCCTTCTAAACAGGACTCATATGTTGGTAGTGACTTCACTTTCAATGAACCGTTATGTCCATCCTTTAACCAACCTTGAAGTTCTATCCAGAACAAATGACTTAGTCGATAGTGTACATATAAGTTTCATTCAATTTAAAAGATATTTTATCTTATGAGATAGATTAATATTATTCAATTCATGAGAGATAATACTAATAAAAAATTCATGCATCAATATACCACAAGAGATAAAATATTCATCAAACTCAACAATAAGAGAGTTACGTGAAAAATATATAAAGCATACATCTCTTATCTAGTTAGAAACTGAAAATAATTTCTTCTAACATAAGGTACATGTATAATGCATTCTATGAATTAATATCTTATCTCTATCGAAAGAAGTTCTTGAGTAGTACTAAGGGAGTCTGTAAAGTGTATTGAGAATTTGAGATATAATATATTAAATAGATCATAATATATCGAATAATCCCGAATAACAAAATTCAGGGCTCATTTATACAAATATATCCATGCATCTCGAATAGCCAATCGATGGGATTGGAGAACTACTCATGAATACACATGTACAATGACCGATTATTCACTCCATAAACTTATACAGACCTAACTCAGATGGAGAGTCTACTGCTAGTTTAAGTCAAGTGAAAATCCTCTAGTTACATTGATCCAATCATATATTACTCAGTTTAGGAGAGTTAATACAGATTATCAAAACTAGCGATTAAATATATAGTGACTTGTATTAATTTCATCCGATAGGGAGGAAGGTCTAAGCCAGCACATGAAACTAATACTTCAATACTATTTAATCTTGACAATCAAGGGAGGGAACCCTATAACCAAATATGACCAAAAAACTCATATAACGATCCGAAAAAATAATATTTCTTACTAGGTCGTTCTTATGATTCTACCAAATTTCAGATCAATCAGAGTTCCCTTTTTGTTTTTGAACTCCAAAACTATGATCAATTTGGTTGAAAACGCTGTTTGGCCGTAATAGAATTTAAAATTTTCCGTTTTGTAATTCTTATCACATATTATCAAATAGATATACGAATCAAGAACAAAGAATAAAATTCTAAAAACTATTTACATTATCTGAGTACGATTTTTCAAAAATCAGCATGTTTATGCATACATTGAATATTAAAATTCAAAACACACCTCATAGATATCCATGCATCTTGAACGATAAATTTTGATGAAAAATAGCTACTCATACAACATACATATGTGGTGTCAGATATTCATTCTAATAAAATTAGAACAAAAGCTAACTCAGATGGAGAGTATATGTTAATTTATACCAAGTGAATATCATTATCCCTTGATCCATTGATCCAATCAAATATTACTCAGATAGGTAGAGTCAATACAGACCATCAAAACTAGAGATTAAATTTTAATGACTTGTATTAACTTCATCCGATATGGAGGAAGGCCTAAAGCCAGCACATGAACTTAATACTTCACTAAAATTTAGTCGTGAAGACCATAGAGAACAATCTCTACCACCACTATGTCATAGTCGAGTAATTTTCATTCAAATTAATTTTGAAGATACAAAAATATTCAAAAACATAATCTAAACGACCTCAAATTACCAAATCACTGTATAACAATGAGTATTTTTAACTTGATCGTTTCTGATAAAAATACCGACTTTCAGATCAATCAGAGTTCAAAAATAATATTTATCTCCAAAGCTATGATCAAATTCACATTCAAACAATTCAAGGAAAAAAAAATCAGATCTACATCCTTATCATATATCAATTCATGTTAACTCATCACGTGTAATCATGTACCACATTTAACATAAATTAGATTGATATATAGGATTATTTTTATACTAAGTCACATTTTAATTCGAAAGAACAACTTAAAAACCATCTTGATGACCACAAAAACCATAACCGCATAGAAATGAGAATTTCTTGTCTGGCCGTTTCCAATGAACTTATCAAATTTTCGGTCAATTGGAGTCTATAAAAAATTATTATTTCCAAAGCTATGACCAAATTCAAATTCAAATTCAAGTAATTTAAGCATCTTTACGAATTAAAACCAATATGACCTACATTCTTATCACATATCAATTCATATTAAATCACCATGTGTAATCATGTTCCAAATTTAACATAAACATAACTGACATAAAGAATAATCTTATCATATTCAAATCAAATTTTAATTTGATAAACTACCTAAAATTCATCTAAACGATTTTACATGGAATAATCAAATTTCAAGTCAACCAGAGATCAAAATTCATGACCACCTAAACTATGACCAAATTTAAAAAATAATCATTTTAGGCATAGTTATAGATTAAAATAACTTGATTCAAATTTTATTCTCTTTTTAATAACTATCTCATGAGCATAAGGCATACGTGGTATCCTTCCTTTGGTCAAGGCACACAACCCCATTTTATATCAATTGTCCTCTCGATTAATACATCTGAGAATTCAAGATATTACGTTTCTACCTTTCAAACCGGTGAAAACCTTTAATATCTCTTCTCATGAATTAACTAAGCATTACTAGCATCTTAAGGTAAATCTCCATTCAAGTAAAAGAATTCACCACTAATACTCACTAAGGACAATTTATACATGATACATTGAGGATATTCTAATGACTCAAATAAATAAACTACTTTCATAAATTCTATTTATTAATCATAATTCTCAATAACAAATAAATTAAGATCATTCACGTACACAACAAAAATCTATACCATAGTCCGTAGCCATCAACAACCAATAATCAAATAGAATTGATTTTGGCTCAAAAATGAACTCCGGTAATATCATGTATATAATCGAACATACATACATATTATATTATCTAGATAGATGGAAGCGTGGCTCATGATGCCAATTTTTAGAAAACTATATGCACAGCGGAAGCATATTCAGAATCATACTGCTTACATTAATAATAGACAACCAAAACGTTTATGCTAGAACATATACAATTATGCTAGAACACATAAACTTGCTAAAACTTAATTCAAGAATTATCTCTTGAAGCGTGGGCAGATATCTTAAAGCGAATCCACGGTCTTCTACAGTGTTCCCAAGTTCACATCCGAACTCTCTCAATACTTGGGTGGGCAAGTATCAATAGAAACCTTCTTATTTTTTCTAGGTTAGGAGAATCCCTATTTATAGAGATTTCCTCCCAATCCAAAAAGGAGAAGAAAACCCAGTTTTCTTATAATTCCTTTTCCCATAGGATTCTGAGTTCTAGTTAAATATGGGCACTGGAGGGACCACAGAATTAATTACTGAGGCTTTCTATTATGGAAATAATTCCAAATAATTAAATTGAATTATTCTTACAATAATAAATTACAAATCTTTCCACTAAATATTCCTAATTGCACTCCTCTATTTATATTTCGAAATTCCCCATTAAACACTTACGTAATTCTCCATGTTAAGATTACAGATGCTAATCAATAAATGAAATTACTGACGAATTTAATTTAATGATTAATTTCCTTTAGAGCACTGCTTAACTTATTTCATGTGTCGGATTCATAAATCCACTTGCAAGGTTTGACACGATGAAAACTTATAAGCTTCTCAAAAAGGCATATCAATCAATCTCTATAATGAGACATGAACTCCATCAACTAACTTATTATTTCACCAATATATACTATTATCATCCAACTTACCAGGTATATTGACCCATCTCAGAATCTCACCTTTTAATAAATCAAAACGATAATTAATATATACAGATTATAATTGTTATATCAAGATTAAGAATATAAGTACATTTAACAGTTTAGAGAATATGTTTTTGTCAGTCAGTCTAAAATAACTATCTCTCCTCGTTCCCATTCAATACATACAAAATGCACCAGCACAAGAAGTTGGAACTACACCGTTCCCATAATCAAGATAAATTACATATAATATTGTGCTACAATCGTACCGATGGCATGTCCAATTTCATCCTAGATTGTGAACAAAAAAATTTATACTTATAAGAACCGATGATTTAATCCTCTATGTATAAGCTAAAACTCTATACACTAAATCATCTATTATATAAGTAAATAGACGCCATAAACGAATATATGATCTATTAAAACTGAATAAATAATTATTCTATAATAAATATTATATCTAAACACATGGTTAATAGTATATAATCTAACAGATGTAATGATTGCCAAAGGACAAGATGTTGAGAATCTGCTTCGATCAATTTTGAATGATGTTGACAACAACGTCGGGTGTAAATACGGCATGGATCATGTCCTTGCTAGCCTCAGGGACAATATCAATCATTGTATCATCTCACATCATCGTTCTAAATCAAGTGTCACCATGCTTGAGGAGCAGTTGAACTTCCTCCTCCTGAATCTCCACCATCTATCCAAGTTTCTTGCTGATCAGAAGTTTCCATTAGTGACTCAGTAAGAGATTCTTCAGAATGTGTGTGGCAACGTGAAAGATTTCCATGGCTTGGTAGTGAATGGTTGCATTGAGCACGAGATAGTTGAATATGTCTTACCTCAGTTTCAACTCATGGCTGAGAGAGTAGGACGCTTCCTTTGGGATGATCAAATTGATGGAGAGTCTCGACTCTTCAAGCTGGCACATCTACTCATGAAGATTATTCCAATTGAGCTGGAGGTTATGAACATATGTTTTACAAATTTGAAAGGTTCAACTTCAGCAGAAATTGGATGCTTCATTAAGCATCTCCTGGAAACCTCTCTGGACATTCTTCGGGAATACCTTATTCATCTACAAGAGCACAAGGTAACTGTTACTACCCCTAGCACTTTAAGGGCTCGAAAAATTCATGTCATGATTGAGTTCCTATTAATTATTCTTTCTAATATGCCAAGGACTTTATTTATCATCATGACAAATTATTTGATCTTTTGGCACTTGTTGGAGCACTTATCAAGGAGGTATCAACTCTTGTTCGCGACTTAGAAGAGAAATTAACGAATAAAGAGAGTTCCTGGAAAATATTGAACTCCTCAAGGAATCTCTCAAACATAATTATCTGAAAGCCCCGGACTCATCTCAATGTTGCTTCCCCATGAACGATGGAGCCCTCTTCATGCATCTGCCACACATAAACTTAAATGATTTGCTAGATTCTAATGCTTATTCAATTTATTTGATAAAGGAAAAAATTGGGCTGGTGAAAGAAGAGTTGGAATTCATAAGATCTGTTTTCACGAATATTGAGCAAGGATTGTATAAAGATCTTTGGGCAGATTTTTTAAATGTGGCATATGAGGCAAAAGATATCATTGATTCAATTATTGTTCAAGACAATGGTCTCTTACATCTTATTTTCTCACTTCCCATTACCATAAAGAAGATGAAACTTATCAAAGAAGAGATCTCTGATTTACATGAGAAGATTCCTTAAGAACAGAGATCTCATCATTGTTAACTCTCCCAAGAAGACAGTCAAAAACAAGTCATCACCAGTGGACCGGTAGATCTAGATGTCATTTCGATCAATGGTATGCCGGGTTCGGGTAAAACTACTTTGCATACAAAGTATACAAAGATAAATCAATTTCAAGTCATTTCGACCTTCGTGCATGGTGCACAGTAGACCAAGAACATGACAAGAAGAAGTTGTTGGTTAAACTTTTTAATCAAATTATTGGCTCAGATTTGAAGTTTAGTGAGGATATTGATGTTGCTGATTTGCTATGGAAACAACTGTTTGGAAAGAGGTATTTTATTGTCTTAGATGACGTGTGGGATACTACTACATGGGATGAGTTAACAAGACCTTTTCCAGGAGTTAAGAAATGAAGCAGAATTATATTGACGAGTCGAGAAAAGAAAGTGGCTTTGCATGGAAAGCGCAACACTGATCCTCTTAATCTTTGATTGCTAACACCAGAAGAATGTTGGGAGTTATTAGAGGAAAGGGCATTTGGAAACGAGAGTTGCCCTGATGAACTATTAGATGTTGGAAAAGAAATAGCCATAAATTGTAAAGGGCTTCCTTTGGTGGCTGATCTGATTGCTGGAGTCATTGCTGGGAGGGAAAAGAAAAAGAGTGAAGTGGAAGTGATGAAATTTATAGAAATAAGTTATGACCACTTACCTGATCACCTGAAGCCATGCTTGCTTCATTTTGCAAGTAGGCCGAAGGATAGTGCAATGACAATCTATGAGTTGAAAGCTCTATGGGTTGCTGAAGGGTTTGTGGAAAACACAGAAATTAAGAGTATGGAAGAAGTGGTGAAGATTTATGTGGATGATTTAATTTCCAGTAGCTTGGTAATTATTTTTAATGAGATAGGTGATCCCAACTTGCCAACTTCATGATCTTGTGCATGACTTTTGTTTGATAAAAGCAAGAGAGGAAAAGTTGTTTGATTTGATAAGTTCAAGTGCTCCCTCAGATTTGTTGCCACGTCAAATTACCATTGATGATGATGAGGAGCACTTTGGGCTTAATTTCATCTTGTTCGGTTCAAATAAGAAAAGGCATTCTGGTAAACACCTCGATTCTTTGACCATAAATAGAGACAAGCTGGACGATTGTCTCTGTGATACATTTCACCTAAGACACTTGAGAGTTCTTAGAGTGTTGAACCTGGCTCCCTCTTTTATCATGGTGAAAGATTCTTGGTTGAATGAAATATGCATGTTGAATTATTTGAGGTACTTAAGAATTGGGACAGAAGTTAAATCTCTGCCTTTGTCTTTCTCAAACCTCTGGAATCTAGAAATCCTATCGATGGATAACGAAGAATCAACCTTGATACTATTACCGAGAATTTGGGATCTTGTAAAGTTGCGAGTGTTGTACATGAGTGCTTGTTCTTTTTTTGATATGGATGCTGATGAATCAATACTGATAGCAGAGGACAGAAAGTTAGAGAACCTGAGATTTTTACAGAATCAAGCTTTCCTATTTGAAAGACAAAAAGCATATTTTTGAAAGGCTTCCCAATCTTCAAGTGCTTGCCTTCGATATCAAAGAATCAAGGGATTATTCAATAGAGTAATATTGGTTCTCGAAATTGGATTTCCTAACTGAACTGGAGCCATTAATCGGCCATGGGATTTTCACTTCCCTTCGAGTTCGATAAAATTGTCGTTGGTGAGTTTCCTCTGACATCCAATTCACTATCAACAATAGCCAAACTTCCCAACCTTGATGAGTTGTTCCTTTATTATACAATCATTCAGGGGGAAGTATGGAACATGGGGGCGGAAGACACCTTTGAGAATCTCAAATTTTTGGAGTTGCATCAAGTGACTATTAAAACTGCAGGGATGTTGTAAGCTTGAGGAGATTCCACCTAGTTTCGGGGATATTTGGTCACTCAAAATCATCAAACTTGTAGAGAGCCCTCAACTTGAAGATTCCGCTATGAAGATTAAGGAATATGCTAAAGATATGAGGAGAGGGGATGAGCTTCAGATCCTTGGCCCGAATAATATCCAGTTATTTAAGTAGTTTTTAAGAATTATGTGTGAACAGGTGTCTACAAGTGTCACGTATTGTCAAAGACAAGAGACATGCAAATAATTGATTAAAAAAAGACTTGAGAAGCCAATGGGTTATATGTTAATATTTCATTCTTCTTTATGTTGGTGGTGGCGTTTCAAGTAGCCAATGGGTTAGATTTTAATATTTCATTCTTCAACTTTCATGAGCATCTAAAAGCATTCAGACAAAGCAGAAGAATTAACAATTGAATAATGAATTTGTTATGAAACTATATAAAATAAGAAAAAGAATAGAGTAGGAGAAGAGAGAAGACTTCTTATTCCTCTCGAGGGATTTTCATATATCATTTACAATGAAGGAAAACCCTTTTATTTATAGGGAAAAGCTGACTTGGTCTCCAAGTAGGAGTCCTTACTTTTCTTTAACTGACTCCACATAAGAGACATTCACTATAATACAAATATGTTTATAACACTCCCCCTTGAATTTCTATTTGGTAGATTATGAGCCCCGTTAAAACCTTTCTTGATAAAACCCAATGGAAAAAAATTCTATTGAAGGAAAAAGAGTACACTTATCTAATAATACGCATTATGGATGCCTCATTAAAAACCTTACAAGGAAAACCCAATGGGACAAAATCTTGTGAGGGAAAAAGAGTACATCGCGTATTAACTCCCCCTAATGTGAACATCAATTCAAAGACTTGAATCTTCTCATTCCAAGCTTGTGCGCCATCTTCTTGAAAGTTGTAATGGGTAGAGACTTGGTGAATAATTCACTCATATTATTACTTGGACAAATCTGCTGGACGTTGATATCACCATTCTTGGGAGCTCATGTGTGTAGAAAAACATCGGCGAAATGTGCTTCCTTCTATCTCCTTTTATGAATCATACCTTCGGGATCAAATAATTCTACAAGTTCTTCACTTCAACTTCTTTATGCAAATAATCTATTGCCTTTTGAAAACTCTTCAAGAGTTCAATTCAAATTATTAACTTGCATATTAATATGAAGGATTCTTGATTGATTTAATCCATATGAGGATTATAAACAAGTTTTTTCAAAAACTTGCATATGCTTCATATATTTTGAATCCATCAGATATTTTCATATCAATTTGTCAAGTGAAAACATCAAGTATTAAAAGCATGACATCTTCTAATGTCTAGACTACAAATCAAATAAGTTTTACGCTTATCAAGATGCATCATTCCACTTTTCACTTGATAATTATTTCTACGCCAGCATGCTTGAATAGATGTAGAATTCATATCCTCATAATCTTTTATAATATTGTGTTATTTGTATCAAAGATATCATCGATGAAATATCACTTTGTCTCGGTTCACAATACGACATAACTTATTTGAGATCTCATGACTTCATTATTTTCAGGTACCTACCCCTCTCATGAGGTTTCATGAAGTGTTATATCATAGGCTCTTCAAGAGCACATTGCATCCTTATTATGATCATTTTGATTCTTTTTCTCCTCCCCTTTTGCAAGGATTATTTTATTTAGAATCGATTAGTCTATCATGCTTCATGCATATCATAGACTCTATCCTTTAGGACATTCAATAGGAGTATTTGCAACTCTTGATTGCATCTTATCTCCCCCTTATGTTAGATAAACTAACATACATCTCAATCTATTTAGGAGAATCCATCTTTATGCATCATAATATGTTCATTAATAATATACCACACATCAAAATTATTAGATGGAAAATATTTGGTCCCTGACCATAAACCAATTAAGAGAAAAATTTATCATAATTTATTAGTCTGATGCATACATTTACTTTAGTATGTAATACATTATATTTCAGACCATGAAACTTTGTTCTCATAAGCAATGATTGACTATTTATCTAAGACATTTAATGTCACATCAGCTTGTATATTTATCAATATTATCAAGATGAATTGTCTTGATTACGTATTCTGAAAGTTATGCTTTTAACTCAATTATTTTGCCAAATAATTTTGCGAGTGTCAAACTGCAGGTTGACAACAAACACACATGTAATTATTTTATAGATGCATCTCTTTATCATAGCACGTGATTGATGAATGCGCCCATATTCACCTTTTATACTTTTCAGAATTTAGAAATTTAGTCCCAACATTAGTTGATCCAATCAACTTATCATTAGAACAAGAAACAAGCAAAATTCTTAAAGAATTTTTTTGTTTCTTTAATATGTGTCTATTACTCAGTATGCACATCTTTGGGATGGCCAAACCATTCATGCCAATTATTTGCACTAGTAAACTCCAAGTTTACTATGACATGTTTTATTTTCATAAGTAAATTTTAGATTTATCAAGGTGAATGGATTTAATCTGATTATCAAAAAATTGTCTGTAATCATATTATTTGTGCCAACAATTTTGTAACGCCAAGTTGCGAGATGAAAATAGGCACGAGGCCATCTAGAAGAAACATCTACTAGGACCAAGAAGTATCTAAACAAACCCACTAGGTGAGTGAATAGGTCCACTAAAATTTTCATATGTATACGTTCCAACAACTCAGGGGACTCAATCTCAATTTTCATTGATGATGGTCTCACAATTAACTTGCCTTGATAACAATAAGTACAAGAAATTCACCATTTAAAAGAAACTTTAGGTTCTTTAATGGATGTCCATATGAATTTTCTATAATTCGTCTCATCATTATAAGTCCATGATGTCCCAGACTATCGTGCCAAAGTACGAAAATAATGGTTTTAGTAAATTTTTTATTTACTATAGAATGTGCCTCAATTGCACTAATTCTTATCTAATACAAGCCAAAAGATAAAATATAAAACTTTTCTATAACACATGTCTACCTAGGGACATTCTTGGTGATACCACGTCCACGACCAAAGGTCGCGACCTTTTTCTACACCTAGCATGGTGGGCTTACACCTCATTCACTTCAGAGAATGGATTTATATTTTTAGCCTTTATCAAAAGTTCTCATTCTTCATGAATGGAACACAATCATCTAAGTTACATCAAATTTTGATAACTTAGTACCTCATTCCATATTCATTTGCATTATTTAATCACCTGTCTTTTTTTCAGACATATTATGCACCGCTACCACATTCACTTTTAGTGAATAGATCTGTATATGTAGCATTTATCAAAATTTCTCATTGTTCATGAATGGAACACAATAATTTGAGAATATTAAATTATTTTAGCTTTAGGACCTTATTCCACATTCATGTGCATTGTGTAATCACTTGTCTTTTTTCAGACATATTATACACTGCTACCACATTCACTTTAGGGAATGGAGCGATTTCAATGGAATAGATTTCATAACTAATTTTCATCAAAAACACATTATTTTGTCTTAGTCATCATTATATTATCAATATGGTGCATTGAGACTCAAACCCAATATCTTATCCATACAAAAGCATTCTAGCCCATAAATCAATGGGACTTGAACCCAACATCTTATCATGATGGTGCACCGGGACTTTAACCCAATGTCTCACCCTCTTGGTGCGATTGGACATGAATCCATCGTCTTGCACTCTTGGTGCAATTGGACATAAATCCATCATCTTACCCATCTTGGTGCGATTGGACATGAATCCATCTTCTCACCCTCAACCAATAACATAACATTCTAAGAAAGTGCAATAAAATAGCTATTGAATACTTATATGTATACATAGTAATTTAGCAGGTACTGATAAAAATATTAAATTAAGAAAAAGAAGAAAGCTTAAACTATATAACCTGTATTGGTCATCTCTCTGTTTCTCTTTAGGATAATTGTCTTCTGGACAATTTTACAATTTACTTGCCACAAATATAACAATTTGGGACAACATCAAAACTATTTTTTTTCCTCTTAAACCATAGATTGTTGTCATGATATGTACTCTGACATCTTCTGCTATCTTCGTGACTCCACAATTTGTAACATTGATTTATTTCAATGTATTTGTTCAATATGATAGAGTCTCGTGCTGATAATGTATTATGAAACTATATAAAATAAGAAGATGAATAGAGTAGGAGAAGAGAGAAGACTTCTTATTCCTCTTGATGGATTTTCAGATCTCATTTATAATGAAGGAAAACCCCTTTATTTATAGGGGAAAGCTGACTAGGTCTCCAAGTAGGAGTCCTAACTTTTCTCTAACTAACTCCACATAAGAGACATTCACTATATAATACAAATATGTTTATAACAGAATTGTATATTTTAATAATCTTGAGTCTTCTTTCTGTTGTTGGCCTTTAAACTACACTTGTTTTTTATCCAATAACTTATTCTCTTCGCCACTGTTCAGCATTATCTCTCAAACAAAGGGTTCTGTAGCTAAACTTCAGCCTGTGTAAAGGTAAGATCTTGTTTTCTAAACTTTATTTACATGATGAGAGTTGTCAAGAAAATGATAAAAATGATCCCTTTACGTTTGGAATAGGCTTGAAATTTTCTCTTAAAGATTCTTCAGAGTAGTTTTGATCCATTTAGATTTGTTAAAAAGTGAGCACTTTCGGTATTTAAAGGAAAGAGAAGATTTTCCTCTAATTTTCCTCTTAATCAAATGTCTCAGATATGATGACAAACTCTGGGTAAGGAGCACTTCTCCTCAATAAAAGGGCCCTATGGAGCTAGAATCTGCATTTGTCGGGCCATTGAGTTTCGTACATCATATTGTTAGAAGGAATGAAAGAACATGATGGGGAAGGTAGATAAAATAATATACTAGGCATAAAAACAGGAAAGATATTTATAGTGATAGGTTTTGTTTTCTTGAATATCTGGGAATTGTATTCATAAGGGAACTGCTATGCTGTCAACCCTTTAATCTTTATCAGACAGTTCACATCTTTAACCATTAAAGGGAATTCCAAGATCCTGCCTTATTCGTCTATCCATGGCTAAAACATATCCATTTCTTGAGTAAATTTAAAGATTTGAATGTCTTGGTTTTGGGTTTACTACTCATGAACTTGCTGACATTGCTGCTAACTGAAGGTTTTTACTAGAAATTTTATGTGTTTAGTTTTATTTAATACCATGTTTTAAGTAGAGACACAGATACTAGTTGAAGATTATGGCTTCCCAATCATAGTCCTTTTAACTTATTTAATAAATTTGGTAGTTTTAAATTGAAGATGTGTATTATTTACCAAAGGTGTCATATTTTTTTTCTTTCTAAAACAGACTATAAAGGGAACTAAAACACATAGTTTTGAACTAGAGAGCCCCACTTGTATGCTAGTTTGAACAAGAGTATACAATTTTAGTTGTAGATTACCCTTTTTCTATGCAGTTTAGTCTTTATTGGTGAAAAAAGTTCTAATCTTTACATCTGTCTGTAACTGTAGTCTAAATATTTTTGCTTTTCTATTCCTGGGTTGTTTCCATGGTAATAATGATACAAGTGTAGTTCACTTCATACTTCAAAATGTTAGATTACATCTAGAATATACACACAAAGCTAGACACAAAGGTTAAGAGCATACCTAACCAGATCATGCCTTTTACCTACAATACCTACAATATTTGACAATTATCCTACACACTTACCTATAATATTTGACTATTATCTTACACACAATCTAATAGTTGAAATACTCTTTGACAATATCTTAATACTCCTCCTCAAGCTAGAGCATACATGTCATATGCTCCAAGCTTGCTGCAAATGTATTCAATCCAAGTTCCTCTAAGGGACTTGGTGATAATATATGTCAATTGGTCATTTGAACCAACAAAGCTGGTGGCAATGCATCCGGACTCAATCTTCTGCCTAATGAAATGACAATCCACATCTATATGTTTCGTTCTTTAATGGAAAACTGGAATTGAGGCAATATGGAGGGCAGCCTGATTGTCACATATAAGCTTCATATGTTAGAATTCAACTCATTTCAACTCTTGAAGAAGTTGTTTCAACCAAATAAGCCGCATGTAGCAAGAGCCATAGCTCAATATTCTGCTTCTGCATTTGATCTGGCAACGACATCTTGCTTTTTACTTTTCCAAGAGATTAAATTGCTTCCAATCATGACACAGTACCCGGAAGTAGTGCGTCTATCTGTTGGAGAACCTACCCATTCCGCATCAGAATATCCAACGATGTCAGCATGACCTTTATCTTCATATAACAATCTTTGTCCTGGAGCTCTTTTGATGTATCTAAGGATGTGAATTACTGCGTCCCAATGATCTTTACATGGAGCTTGGAGAAACTAACTAATCATACTTACTGTAAATGAAATATCTAGGCGTGTAATAGTGATATAATTTAGTTTACCAACCAGTCTTCGATATCTACTAGGATCTTCCAATGGCTCCCCTATCCAGGAACGAGTTTGATGTTTTGATCCATTTGAGTGTCAATAGGTTTGCAATTTAACATGCATTTCTCCTCTAATATGTCCAAAGCGTATTTTCTTTGTGAGATAGAGATACTTGTCTTGGATTGTGCTACCTCAATTCCTAAAAAATACTTTAACTTCCCCAAATCTTTGGTTTGAAAGTGATTGAACAAATGTCGATTTAGCTGAGATATTCCTTCCAGATCATTTCCAGTTATGACAATGTAGTCAACATAAATGACCAAATACATGTTCTTTCCTGGACCATTATGTCGATAGAAAATAGAGTGATTTGCTTTACTTCGAGACATCCCAAATTGTTGGACAACAGAGCTAAATCTGCCAAACCATGCTCTCAGAAATTGCTTGAGGCCATATGGAGAACGTTTGAGACGACATACTAAGTTCGACTCCCTCTGAGCAACAAATTTAGGAGTTGCTCCATATAAACTTCCTCAGCAAGTTGGCCATGCAAAATGGCATTCTTAATATCTAGTTGATGAAGCGGCCAATGATGCATTGCTGCCAAGAAAATAAGTTGTCGGACAGATGCTATTTTGGCGACAAGAGAGAATATGCCACCATAGTCAAGACCATAAATCTGGGTGTACCCTTTTGCAACAAGGCGAGCTTTCAATCGATCAATTATTCCATCTGAACCCACCTTTACTGTATAAATCCTTCGACTTCCAACAGTAGATTTCCCCTTCGGTAACTAGACCAATTCCCAAGTATTATTGGTCTGTAAAGCATTCATCACTTGGATCATAGCATCTCTCCACCCAGGATGTTCCAATGCTTCACTAACAGTCTTTCGTATAGGTATAGTAGATAGGGTAGATACAAAGGTATAATATAATGGGGACAACCGATGACAACTTAAGCAGTTATATCTCTCTGGTTGTTGATTTTGAGTAGTATGTATACCTTTGCGTATGGAAATTTGTGGGGTTGTTGCATCTGAAGAAGGCATGACTGGAGCAGGTGACGAAGGAGCAAGAGAGGAGTCATCAGGAGCTACCAAAGTATTTGGACTAAGATTAGTACTATCATTGTCATCACAAAGATGATGAGCACGTCAGGTGTATACTTGAAGAGAAGGATGAGTGGCTTGAGGGTTATCTAAAAGACTGACTTGTGTTAGAGGAAGTATAGGTACTGGTAGAATTTGAGGAATTAAATTTCTGCTTGTAGTGGTTGGTGTAAAATAGGGAGATGTTTCAAAAAAATTTACATCTGCAGTGATAAAGTATTTATTTGTTTTTGGATCATAGCACTTGCAACCTTTTTGGTGACGAGAGTATCCTAGAAATACACACTTAATTGATTTTGGTTGGAGTTTGTTCTTTCCTAGTACTTTTATCATGGACAAAGCAAGTACATCCAAACACTCTCAAAGGAAGACGATAGGGATTTTGACTTGGAAAGAGAATTGAGTGAGGACTTTGATGTTGCAACACAGTGGATAGCATTCTATTTATCAAATAACAACCAATGAGAACGGCATCCCCCCCAAAAAGCGAAAAGGAACATGATGGTGTATAAGTAAAGTACGAGCAGTTTCAATGAGATGCCTATTTTTATGTTCGACGACTCCATTTTACTGAGGAATATATGCACAAAAAGTCTGGTGAGTGATTCCCTTAGACGACATGAAACTGACTGTAACACCTCGGATTCAAAAAGAAGGAAACTTTCTAGTTTTTCAGGTCTGGTGCCAGTACTGACGGAAGCCACCTACGGACCGTATATTGACTTACGAGTCATAGGTGGGAATCATAGATGGGAAACTAAACTTTTTGAATGTGTCAAGCTTCAGGATACTTTCTACGACTCAATAGGACGGTCCATCATTGTTTCTACGGATCGTAGGTAGGTCTCGTAGGTCACTCCAGACTTAGTAAAAATTTTGAGGGTTCAAGGGTGGACTGACGGTTGCATGAACGGTCTATCAATGGACCTACGAATCGTGGGGTCCCATCATTTGAAGGTCATAAACAATAGTTTCTGAAGTTTTCTACGGTTGACCAGGACGGTCCGTAGTTGGACCTACAGAACCATAGGTCGAGACCCGACAGTTATTTACAATGGATATTTGGTCTTTTCCCTAATTAATCTACTCCTAATCTAAGTCGATTAAGCCCTAATCCTAGGCCCTATATAAGGCTTCTAAGCCAAATTCTACCCTTTCCTAATCACTCCCAAACTCCCTCCAAAATATTTTCCCAAATATTTCTCTCTCTAGAAGTTTGAAGAAAAAGAAGGAGAACCTAGGGTTTCAAGATTAAGCCTCCTAATCCTCCATTGCTAGTGGGCTTTTGGCATCAATGATAGTTGTTAACCTATGGTGTCCTTTCCTCCATAGGGTCCCTAAATTCTTCAATTTTCACAAGTTAGAATCTCCAATTGAAATTAGGGTTTTCTTCAATCTCATGGGTTCTTTCCAATTATGATCTAATTGATTGAATTATGTTTATTTATGCATGAATTGAGTTAATTTAATGATTTCAAAATGAAGCTATATGATCCCATGCTTGAATTATGATTTCTGAGCTATAAATCTATGATGAAGTTTATGAATGATCAAAGGATGAATTTTATGAAGTTATGCATGTTCAATATATGAAATTATGATGATTTAAGTTTTGCTTTGAGAGTGAAGCATCAATGTTGTTGTTATTGCATTGTGAAAGGGTTTTCTCATTTGAAGGATTCATAAAGGTTGAAAGGTTTTCTCAACTAAACTTTGAATCAAGGTTAATGAGCTATTCTAATGAACTCTAGCTTGAATTGGCTATTCGATGTGTTTTCCATGAATAAAAAGGGGCTAGAGGCGATTACCCATGTTCCCTAATGATAAGACAAGAGGCGATTACCAATGTCTATTGATGATAAGATAAGCTATGAATTATGACTATTTCATGGGATTTAGGCTTAGCACCGAGTGGACAAGTGGTGATTACCCATGTCTCATAAACTATGTGTCATCATAGGTTGTCTTGATAGACATTTGCTAGTGGATCAACCTGAGCTAGAAGTTATGGGTCTTACCTTGGCAAGTTAGGGCACCTCTTTTCGGTGTGGGGTAGACACCGGATTCCATTTTTTAGCTCACATGGTCTATGTCAGTGAAGGCTCACTTTCCACAATGATGAACTAAAGTTGCTTCTAAAAGTGTTTTCTAATGTGCTTTAAAGATGTTTAACTTGGATTGGCCATGACTATGATTTACGTTTTCTAACATGTCTTTTATAATGAAGCTTTGTCATTGCATATCATGTAAATGTGCCCTTTAGCATGCTTTTATAACTTGTTGCATGGCTATCATACTTGGTACATTTTGTACTAACGGATACTCTTGCCTATGTGTTCTCACAAGTGTAGGATCTGGCTCATCTCCATCCACTCGTGGCTAGTACGTGCACTTGAAATTTGAAGACATGGTGAGTCCTCATACTTCGAGGAAAAAGCCACATTTACAGTTTTATGTCATTTGATATTAAGACATGTATGGATTACGTCCCACTTTCATTCTATTCATGTATTAGATGGCTTGAGACTATGTTTAGACTTCCGCTACTTTTGTCAACTCTTTTGATATAAATTGTCTTTGAACTCTTATCTACTATTATCTTGTATGATGTGTGCTATAAGGCTTGTATAGGCCTTTTCGGTATCTTGTACGCCATGTCACGTCTAGGGGGTACTTTAGGTCGTGACAAACATGGTATTCAGAGTACTTGGTTTTAGAAAGATCCTAGGATATCTCATAAGCCACGTCGAGTAGAGTCTTGTTCATGGGTGTGTAGCGCACCACACTTATGAGTGAGAAGCTATAACATGTTTAGGAAACTCCACTTCTTTCATCACTCTAAAGCCGTGTGATATAATTTAACTCTATATGTCTCCCTCCTAATCCCTATCCGATGCTTTTCAGGATATGGCCACTCGAAGGGCATATACTAGGAGGACTGCGAGAGAGAATTTGGAACAAAAATCCCGCCAAGAAGCTCCTCAAGTTTCGATTTAACCTTTGGCCGAGCAAGTGATTAATGCGGAGTTTAGGGCTGTTTTTTAAGTGTTGGCCCAAGCCATGACGGCTCAAGCCAATAGGGAGGTTGTTGTCCTCGTAAACCCAAATGTGGGTATGGTGGTTTCTAGAGTGAGGGATTTCACTAGGATGAATCCTCTAGAGTTTCATGGGTCTAAGGTTGAGGAAGATCCTCAAGAGTCCATTGATGAGGTGTATAAGGTGTTGATGATCATGGGTGTAACTCCGGTGGAAAAGGCGGAATTGGCCACTTATCAACCAAGGGTGTGTCTCAAGTGTGGTTTGAACAATGGAAGAGTGAGAGGGCGGTTGATGCGAGTCCTTTTGATTGGGAGAAGTTTAAGGTTGCTTTCCTTGATATGTTCTTTCCCCTTTAGATGAGGGAGGAAAGGGTGCTTGAGTTTATCAACCTTCGTCAAGAAAATATGAGTGTTAAGGAATATGCTTTGAAGTTTACATAATTGTCTAGGTATGCTCCTACTATGGTAGTCGATCCTAGGGAAATAATGAGTAAGTTTGTTTTGGAGGTGTTCAAAATGGTGGTCAAAGAATGTCGTACCGCCATGCTCATCAATGATATGGCCATTTCTTATCTAATGATTCATGCTCAACAAATAGAAGAGGAGAAACTAAAGGAAAAGTCTAGAGAAGCAAAAAGGGCTAAGACCAATGATGGTGACTTTTTACGCTCAAGGTCCGATGGATATGGTCATCCTAAGTTTCGATAAAGGTTTTCCGGTCAAGGTTCCTCCAATACTTCTCCTAAGTTCAACAAGGAAAGGGTGTCAAACCAAAGCCTCAAGGAGGGAATGGTGGTCGACCTCCATTGTCTACTTGTGCCAAATGTTGAAAGAAGCATGAGGGTAAATGCCTAGCTGGTTCTAATGCATGCTTTGGTTGTGGCAAGACGGATCATAAAATTAGGGATTGTCACTATGTTTCTAACAAAGGAGGAGATGACCATCGACGGGCTCAACCTTATCCTCCATCTGGTTCTAGTGGGAGTCAAAAGCAAAACAGGTTCTATGCACTTCAAACTCATCATGAGCAAGAGAGTTCTCCCGATTTGGTTATCGGTAAGTTAAGAGTCTTTCATCTTGATGTATATGCTTTGCTTGACCCTGGTGCTACTTTATCTTTTGACTCCATATGTGGCCATGGGTTTTGATGTTCTTCCGGATGTTTTGTTAGATCCTTTTTCCGTCTCTACTCCTATTGGTGAATCTAATGTGGCTAAGAAAATCTATAGAAATTGTCCCGTCTCCTTATCCCATAGAGTCACTAATGTTGATCTTGTAGAGCTTGATTTGTTAAATTTCGATGCTATTCTTGGGATGGATTGGTTGCATTCATGTTATACCTCTATTGATTGTAGGACCCGAGTGGTCAAGTTTCAGTTTCTAAATGAGCCTATCCTAGAGTGGAAAGGGGGAAATTCTATGCTTAAGAGTCGATTTGTTTCTTCTCTTAAAGCTAGGAAGATGATTTCTAAGGGTTGCATATACCATCTTTTTCGAGTTAGGGATATGGATTTTGAAACCCCTATCTTTGAGTCATCAATGAGTTTCTGGAAGTGTTTCCCGATGATCTACTCGATGTTCCTCCCGAAAGTAAAATAGACTTTGGTATTGACCTTCTCCCAGATACACAACCTTACCGAATGGTTCCGGTAAAACTTAAAGAATTGAGGGAGCAATTAAAGGAATTACTGGATAAGGGCTTCATCCGACCGAGTATCTCTCTATGGGATGCTCCAGTTTTGTTTGTTCGAAAGAAGGATGGTTCGCTTCGCATGTGTATTGATTATCGGCAATTGAATAAGGTTACTATTAAGAATAGCTATCCTCTCCCAAGGATAGATGATCTGTTTGGCCAACTCCGAGGAGCGAGTTACTTCTCTAAGATTGACCTTCGGTCGGACTATCACCAATTGAGGGTGAAGGAAGATTACTTTCCAAAAACAGTTTTTCAGACTAGATATGGTCACTACGAATTCATGGTAATTTCATTTGGTTTGACAAATGCTCCGACTGCATTTATGGATTTGATGAACGGGATGTTTTGACAATACCTAGATATGTTTGTGATTGTGTTTATCGACGATATCCTAATTTACTCAAGGAGTAAGGATGAGCATAATAATCATTTGACGATTGTGTTGCAATTCCTCAAGGACCAACAACTCTTTGCAAAATTTAGTAAATGTGAGCTTTGGTTGAGGTCCGTAGCTTTCGTTGGTCGCATTGTTTCCAGTAAAGGTATTGAGGTATATATTAAGAAGACGGATGTGGTTAAGAGTTGGCCTAGACCTCTATCCCCTTCAGATATTCGAAGTTTCTTGGGTTTGGCTGGTTACTATAGAAGGTTTGTTGAGGGGTTCTCTTCGATTGCCTCTCCATTGACGACATTGACCCAAAAGAAAGTTAAGTTTGTATGGTCTGAAGCATGTGAGAAGAGCTTCCAAGAATTGAAAGATAGGCTTACCTTCGCTCCGGTGTTAACTCTACCAGAAGGATCCGATGGATTTGTGGTTTATTGCGATGCCTCAAGAATTAGGTTGGGATGTATTCTTATGCAAAATGGGAAGGTGATTGCTTATGCTTCAAGGCAACTTAAGGTTCATGAAAAGAACTACCCTACACATGACTTAGAACTAGCAACAATTGTATTTGCTCTAAAGATTTGGAGGCATTACTTGTATGGTGTCCATGTGGATGTCTTCACCGACCACAAGAGTTTGCAATATGTGTTAAAAAAAAAAGGATCTAAATCTTTGCCAAAGGAGGTGGCTTGAGTTGTTAAATGGACTGTGACATTCGTGTCCTTTATCACCCCGGCAAGGCGAATGTGGTGGCGGATGCCCTTAGTCGGTTATCCATGGGTAGTGTTGCTTATGTTAAGGATAATAAGAAGGAATTAGTTCGAGATGTTCATAGATTGGCCTGATTGGGTGTTCAGCTAATAGATTCTACTGACGGTGGAGTGATCGTTCATAATGGTTCAGAATTATATTTTGTATCGGATGTGAAAGCAAAGCAAGGTCTTGATCCAATTTTGATGGAATTAAAGGAAGCGGTGCTTAGAAAGTCCATTGAGGCTTTCTCCCAAGGGGGAGATTGTGTACTCCGATATCAAGGTCGATTGTGTGTTCCAAATGTTGATAACTTGAGAGAGCAGATTTTATCAAAAATCCATAGTTCTCGATATTTCATTCACCCGGAATCCACCAAGATGTATCGTGATTTGTGAGAGGTCTATTGGTGGAATAGAATGAAGAAAGACATTGCGGAATTTGTGGCTAAGTATCCTAATTGTCAACAAGTGAAGGTCGAGCATCAAAAGCTGGGAGGTTTATCCCAAAATATTAGTATTCCCACTTGAAAGTGGGAAGATTTGACTATGGACTTGATTTTTGGTTTACCATGCACCCGGCGACAATAGGACTCGATATGGGTTATTGTGGATCTTATGAAGAAATTAGTTCAGTTCATTCCCGTCAAGGTTTTTTATTCTGTGGAAGACTATGCTAAGTTGTACTTAAAGGAGATCGTTAGGTTGCATGGAGTGCCCCTATCCATCATATCTGATCATGACACTCAATTCACTTCTCAATTTTGGAAATCTTTCCAAAAGGGGCTTGGTACTCGTGTTAAGCTTAGCACGGCCTTTCATCCTCAAACTGATGGGCAAGCGGAGCGTACTATCCAAACTCTGGAAGATATGTTGAGAGCTTGTGTGATTGACTTCAAGAGTAATTGGGAAGATCATTTGTCTTTGATTGGGTTTGCTTATAATAATATCTATCATTCTAATATTGGTATGGCTCCATTTGAGGCTCTTTATGGTAGGAGGTGTAGATCTTCTATAGGTTGGTTTGAAGTTGGCGAAGTCGCCTTGATAGGTCCCAAATTGGTTCATGAGGCTATGGAGAAAGTTCGGCTTATTAGAGAAAGATTGAAAATAGCTCAAAGTCGATAAAAGTTCTATGCCGATGTTAGAAGGAGAGATCTAGAATTTGATGTCAATGATTGGGTTTACTTGAAAATCTCACCCATAAAGGGTGTGATGAGGTTTGGGAAGAAAGGGAAGCTTAGTCCCCGTTATGTAGGTCCATATCAGATTTTGAGGCGAATTGGTAAGGTTGCTTATGAACTTGACTTGCCTAATGATTTGGCATCGATTCATCCGATTTTCCATATCTCCTTATTGAAGAAATGTATTGGTGATCCGGCATCTATAGTGCCATTGGAGAGTCTTGGTATAAAAGAGAGTCTTTTTTATGAAGAGGTTTCGGTCGAGATTTTAGACCGGCAAGTCCAGAAGTTGAGAAATAAAGAAGTTGCTTCCGTAAAAGTCCTTTGGAGGAATCAGTTAGTTGAGGGTGCTACTTGTGAGGCCAAGGCCGATATGATGTCCCATTATCCTCATCTCTTTCCCTCCGTTCCTACTCTAGCTTGAGGTATTTAGTTCCTCATGGTTCACTATTTTGGTCTCATGTGTCTTAGATACTCCCATGATTACTCATTTATGCGTGTTCACGAAAAGCTTAAATTTTTGAGAAAATGAGTTAACTTGATTGATTTCTTCATGTTTATGTGCATTTGAGTATATGTTGCATATAGACCTTGTGAAATGATGTTTTGAACATGCTTTAGCTTGGAGTTGATGTTTCCTCCTCGCATATGTGCATTTATGTGATTGCATTCATGTTGGGCTGTTATATTTAGTTCTTATCCTTCTTATGATGTCTTGATTTTCATTCAAGGATGAATTTTCCCAAGGGGGAGACATTGTAACACCTCGAATTCGAAAAGAAGGAAATTTTTTAGTTTTTCAGGTCTAGTGCCAGTACTGACGAAAGCCACCTACAGACCGTATATTGACTTAAGAGTGGTAGGTGGGAACTGTAGATCGCAAAGTAAACTTTTTTAAAATGTCAAGTTTCAGGATCCTTCATACGACTCAACAAAATGGTCCGTCATTTTTTCTACGGACCGTAGGTAGGTCTCTCAAGACTTAGTGAAAATTTTGAGGGTTCAAGGGTGGACTGACGGTTACATGAGCGGTCCGTCAATGGACCTACGAACCATACATGGGTTCCTGTTGTTTGAAGGTTCAAAACAATAGTTTTTGAAGTTTTCTACAGTTGACCACGACGGTCCGTAGTTGGACCTACAGACCATAGGTCTGAACCGTAGGTCGAGACCTAGCAGTTATTTTTAAGGGCTCTTTGGTCTTTTTCCTAATTGATATATTCCTAATCTATGTCGGTTAATCCATAATCCTAGGCCCTATATAAGGCTTCTAAGCCTAATTCTACCCTTTTCTAATCACTCTCAAATTCCCTCCAAAATCTCTCCCCAAATATTTCTCTCTCTAGAAGCTTGAAGAAGAAGAAGGAGAACCTAGAGTTTCAAGATTATGCCTCCTAATCCTCCATTGCTAGTAGGATTTTGGCATCAAGGTATGATAGTTCTTCACCTATGGAGTCATTTCCTCCATAGGGTCCCTAAATTCTTCAATTTTCACAAGTTAAAATATCCAATTGAAATTAGGGTTTTCTTCAATCTCATGGGTTCTTTCCAATTATGATCTAATTGATTGAATTATGTTTATTTATGCATGAATTGAGGTAATTTAATGATTTCAAGATGAAGCTATATGACCCCATGCTTGAATTTTGATTTCTAAGCTATAAATTTATGATGAAGTTTATGAATAATCAAAGGATGAATTTTATGAAGTTATGCATGTTCAATATATGAAATTATGATGATTTAAGATTTTCTCTGAGAGTGAAGCATCAATGTTGTTGTTATTGTATTGTGAAAGGATTTTCTCACATGAATGATTCATAAGGGTTGAAAGGTTTTCTCACCTAAATTTTGAATCAAGGTTAAGGAGCTACTCTAATGAACTCTAGCTTGAATTGGCTATTCGATGTGTTTTCCATGAATAAAAAGGGGCAAGAGGCGATTACCCATGTTCCCTAATGATAAGATAAGAGGCGATTACCCATGTCTATTGATGATAATGTAAGCTATGAATTATGACTATTCCGTGGGATTTAGGCTTAGCATTGAGTGGACAAGTGGTGATTACCCATGTCCCATAAATTATGTGCAACCATAGGTTGCTTGATAGACGTTAGCTAGTGGATCCACTTAAGCTAGAAGGTATGGTTCTTACCTTGGCAAGTAAGGGCACCTCTTTTCGGTGTGGGGTAGACACCGGATTCCATGTTATAGCTCACATGGTCTATGTCAGTAAGGCTCACTTCCCACAATAATAAACTAAAGTTGCTTCTAAAGGTGTTTTCAAATGTGCTTTAAAGATGTTTAACTTGAACTGGCCATGACTATGATTTATGTTTTCTAATATGTCTTTTATAATGAAGCTTGGTCATTGCATATCATGTAAATGTCCCCTTTAGCATGATTTTATAACTTGTTGCATAGCTATCATACTTGGTACATTTTGTACTAACGCATACTCTTGCCTACATGTTCTCACAAGTGTAGGATCCGGCTCATCTCCATCCACTCGTGGCTAGTATGTGCACTTGAGATTTGAAGACTTGGTGAGTCCTCATACTTCGAGGACAAGGCCACATTTAGAGTTTTACGTCATTTCATATTAAGACTTGTATGGGTTATGTCCCACTTTCATTCTATTCATGTATTAGATGGCTTAAGACTATGTTTAGACTTCTCCTACTTTTGTCGACTCTTTTGATATAAATTGTCTTTGAACTCTTATCTACTATTATCTTGTATGATCTATGTTAAGTGGCTTATATAGGGTCTTTTGGGGTCTTGTACGCCATGTCACGTCTAGGGGATACTTTAGGTCGTGAAACTGGCAAAAGGAGATGATAAGTCTCCTTAGCATTATCACTGTGTAATACCTTTTTTGAAACACCAAATTGATCTCTTATCTCAACACAAAATTTTTGAAAAATAGAGCATACTTCAAAACAATTTTTCATTAAAAACACCCATGTACAACAGGAAAAATCATCAATAAAGGTAACAAAATACTTAAATCCTAAACTTGAAACAACACGACTAGGGCTCCATACTTCTGAGTGAACAATGTCAAACATATACGCTGCCCTGTTATGGACTCTTTTGGGAAACCAAGTGCGGCTATGTTTCCCAAGTTGACATGAATCACAATCCATGTGACTCATATCCTGTTCCAATCGTCTTCCCCGTTCTTCGGTCCTGTACAACAACAGAGTCAGCCAAAAATGTGACACCGCAATTGAGGTGTTTGGTTAATTTTCTAATTGAAATCAAATTAAATGGGCATCCAGGAGAAAATAAAACTGAGTTTAAAGAAATAAAGGGAAGAAGTTGCACATCCCCTATTCCTTTTACTGCAGTTCTTAGTCCATTAGCAAGGGTAACTGTAGAGAGGGTTGTGGAATGAACGAGATTTGAAAAAAGATTTTGAATACCAGAGATATGGTTAGATGCACCAAAATCCAATATCCATGGGCAAGTAGGTGAGGACCTGGTTAGACAAGCAAAGGAACTACCATTTTGTGAGGTTCCAGATAAAGGTGATTGTCGTGTAGCGTCTTGGTACTGCAAGTAATCACTATAATCTGCTCCAGACAAAGTAATTGAATCGGTTAGTTGACCATCTGTGTCTTTACGTGTCTGAACCATGTGAGCCATACTCTGATTATTATTACGTGGCGGTCGACCATGCAATTTCCAACAAGATTGTCGAGTATGGCATGGATTGTTGCAATAGTTGCAAAGGGGTCTAGAGTTTCTATTGTTCCCCCTTTGATGGACATTTAGTTCCTGTGGATTTTCATTTTTTACAGCTAATATAGATATCTCAACATTATTGGTATCAATTGTTACTGAACAAATACACAATAATCGAGTTGAAACGTCGATTAAGGAAGGAACTAAGGAAATTTCCAAGATTCGATCCCTTACAAGTGTCAGATCGGATCTAAGTCTTTTTAGTGCTAAAACAATAAAGAACTTATCTCTTTATTGTTCCTGTGTGGTGACACTTTCAGAGAGTGGCATGAGAGAATCAAATTGATCTTTCAAGGTATCCATATATCCTAAATAACTTGCCATATCTTGATTATTCTGCTGAAGTTGGACTAAGTCTGAGACAACCTTGTATATACGTTGTATATCATTCGTATACAAAATCATAGCTTTAGTCCAAACTTAATAGCAAGTTTTACAAGATTGAAATAGGTTTAGTAATTTAGGATCCAAAGAGTTCCATAAAAGATTGCATAATTGAGCATAAATTTGAGTCCACTTAGTCCTTTCACTAGCAACAATATCACTAATATTTTCAACGAACTGATTCTCTTATCCTTTTCCCATAAACCACATCTCAACGGATGAAGACCACGGTGTGTAATTATTACTACCTTCCAACTTCATAGTAGTAATAACAGGAGAACTTGAAATAGAGGAAAACATTGATCGAACATCACCTAATAATTTAATTTTTTCAGAGACTTCAATTAGAGATTCACCTTTCTCTGACATTATGGCTTCAATAACTAGATGAAGTACAAAAAAAAGTTTGGTGAAAAGAACTCGAAACAGAAAAAGAGAAGAATAAAGTTCCTTTTGATGATTGGATATCTGGTTGAGACCTTTTTCAGATTTGAATTGGACCAAAAATTTGCCGAAAAAAAAGAAGGAAGAAACAACCTATGAAGTGACTGTGTTTGCTGGAAAACTATTCCGGTTGCCGAAGATTATAGGAGATGTGATGGGTAAGACTACAATGAATTATTGACCCTCACAAACTTGTAATAAAAGTTTCAGATGGTCAAAAAAATCTACCGAAGTGGCTTCTAGTAAAAGAATATGCCGGAATAGTCACCGGAAGATCTATCGGGTCAGTCACCAGAAAGACAACTTGAGTCTCTACAAAAATAGCAGAGGCTCTGATACCATGATAATGATGCAAGTGTATTTCACTTCATACTTCAAAATGATAGATTACCCCTAGAATATATACACAAAGCTAGACACAAAAGGTCAAGCGCATATCTAATCAGATCATACCTTTTACCTACAATACCTACAATATTTGACGATTATCCTACACACTTACCTACAATATATAACTATTACCTTACAAACAATCTAATAGTTGAAATACTTTTGGACAATATCTTAACACATGGCTAATACACCATTTCTTGAGAAATTAGGGTTAAGAGGGTGATTGTTAGTGATGAGTCATTCAAGTTAGTTGCCTAGGCTTTAATATCGCATTTCATGTCAAAGAGAGATGATAGTCCAACAAATTTTTAGATCTAATGAGGGCTTGTGCCATTGGGACTAAAGATTCATAAGGAACCTGTAGGATTGGGAAATGAAAGAATTCCATAATTTGATTGAGTTGTTGTATGGGCTTGATACACGAAACAACTCATCAGATGTATGGAGTTGGAGGGAGAGTGGAGAGAGATTATTTAATTTCAATAGGCATAATACATAAATATTCCCCTTAACTATCAGTGCATAAGTTACTTTGTGCCATTGTTAGATAGAATTAGATAATTACTGTTTTATTAGTCATTAGTTACCGTTGAGTTTTACCATTAATTTACTATTGCTCTTCTAATTTGACTAGGTCTCTAGTAGTGCTTAGTCTTAACATTATCTCCCCATTTTGTAGAATTAGCTTAGGAAATTGTTAGACCATCATGTATATTTATTTCCATTCCAGCAATAAGAACAATGAAGTTCTTCTACAGCTTATCTTGTGTCTTTATGGTATCAAGAGCCACAATAAACTCTAACGAGTAAGATCCTATATTATTTTTCTCTCCCACCCTCCACATATGGGCGACACTTCTCGAGTTGTCACCGCAGATACCAACATCAGAGGGACAATCGTTCAATTTAATCCGGCATCACAATTGCCTATCAAATTACTTGGTAGCCAAAACTTTTCAATGTGGAAAGCGCAATTTTCGATGCTTATGCATGGTCATGATCTATATGGCCATCTCGATGGGTCTGCTCCCTCCCCATCTCGAACTATCACAACAGGCATAGTCCCTATTTCCAATCCTGCATTTTCTCTTTGGTTTTGCCAAGAACAACTTATTCAAAATGCCTTTATGGCATCTGTTGATCCAACAATTGCCACCACTGTTGCAACTGCTAATTCAGTAAAAACTGCATGGGATGCATTGCACACAACCTATGCGAACAAATCCCGAACCCGTATTTTTAGTTTGGGTGATTGCCTTACGCGCCTAACGAAAGACTCCCAACCAGTCACCGAATATTTGCAACATATTCGCTCTATTTCTGACGAACTCTCTACAGTTGGTGCCCCAATTACCAACTCAAAACTTATTGTTAAGATCCTGAGTGGTTTTGGTCCAGAGTTTCGTGAGATCTTTGCTGCGATCCATGCTCATGACTCCACTATTTCTTATGAAGAACTCTACGAAAATCAATTGGATCATGAGCTTTTCCTTTGCCATAAAGAGTCCAAGAACGCTCCCAACCAGATTACTGCTACAGCTACTACATCTAACAGGTCTGGTCATTCCAATTCTCGAAATACTCATTGGCCCAACAATGGCGGTTCAACAATCGCTCTACTACACCCAATCAGTGGCGATCTTCCACCACCACCAACTCTTATGATGGTGTTCGCTGCCAATTGTGCAACAAACCGGGTCATGTTGCAAGTGTGTGTAGATCAAAATTGCACAATCATTTTGAGGCAAAGGTCAACTATGTTTCAAGATTGCAGGCATCAGAAAATCCTTGGATTGTCAACTCTGGAACATCTCATCATATCACTGCTGAACCTCACAACTTGCAGGCATACAATGGCATGGAACATGTCTCCATTGGTGATGGTAACAAAATCCCCATAACTCACACTGGTTCTACTCAATTACATGCATCGAATAATGCTTTCAAGCTTTCTAATACTCTATGTGCACCTACCATTAAAGGTAACTTACTTTATTGGCCAAAATCCTGTGAGTTGGTCCTCCAAAAAGTAAAGAACGATTGCTCGTTCTACCACTGAAGCTGAATATCGAGTAGTTGCAAGTGCCCTTGCGGAAACAAACTGGTAACAAATCTTCTTGCAGAGCTACAACTTAAACTTCAAAAAGTCCCAACTATCTACTGTGGCAATGTTGGTGCGACGTATTAATGTTCAAATCCTATTTTTCACAGTCGCATGAAACACATTGCGATGGATTTCCATTTTATGCGCAAACAGGTTCAGCTCAAGCAAGTTCAAGTTGTCCATATACAATCCGCAGACCAACTAGCAGATACTCTAACCAAGGCCCTTTCAAAATCAGCGTTCGATACACACATGTTCAAGCTAGGCGTTTTTGAACACTGCCTACCTTGAGGGGGGCGTATCAGCGCATAAGTTACTTTGTATAATTGTTAGATAGAATTCGATAGTTACTGTTTCATTAGTCATTAGTTACTGTTGAGTTTTACCATTAATTTATTGGTGCTCTTCTAATTTGACTAGGTATCTAGCAGCTTTTAGGCTTAGCATTATCTCCCCATTTTGTGGAGTTAGCTTAGGAAATTGTTAGACCATCGTGTATATTTATTTCCATTCCAGCAATAAGAATAACGAAGTTCTTCTACAGCTTATCTTGTTTCTTTATTAACTTTGTCTGATTTTACATTTATGTCCTCCAACTTTGAGTATGCACAAGTAGACACTTGAATTTGTATAAATTTTAACAAATAGACACACACGTTCTACGTGGCATCCTACGTGACAATTTGTATCCTACGTGTTGTCCTACATGTATTATGTCACATAGGACTCAATACATAAATTTATATCCTATCGTATGAAGGGTTTCTCGTTGTTGTCATCTCACCTACATGCAAGTATACATGGTCAAATAAGTACTTTCTCCATTGCATTTTGTTTGTTATAGTCTGAATTTTCACAAAGCTTAATAGAAGAAAAATAAAAGTACTTTTGAATCTTATGGTCATAAACATGTTAAGTATTTGTGTGGATATAAAACTTTTAACTAAGAAATTATAAGAATGTTAATATTTTTTGGACAGGCAATAAGAAAACAGTGTCAAATAAAATAAAATGGATGAAGTAATATAATGTGAACATAATATTGGAAGTTTGATTAACTTTCTTATCTTTTTCCTTTGTGGCAGACAAGTGAGTTGTAATGAACTCAAATTCAATGTAACAGTAACCAACTTCTCAACTATATTAACAAAACTAGAGTTCAATTACAAATTCAGAAAGTAAATGCAACACCGCAAATAGCAAAAACCAAACAGAATCGTAGAAATACTAAACGTAAGAACTAGGAAATTGATAGACGGTAGAAGGGAGATGAGAAGCTTAGATTTAGATTGGGAATGAGAAACACAAAAGTTGCCTTTGCACATAATTCACGCTAGCCTCTGATAGTGATGCCATGTTCTATTTAATGACAACCAACAACACCCTCAGTTTGGATTCCAAATTATCTTTTGTAAAGGCCTGGCCCTATTGCTTTTACTTGGCCCAATATCTATTTGTGTGATAACCTTGTTGATATCCCTATTGGGCTGGGGCTAATTCATAACATGAGGCCCCATTGTAATTGATTCATGCTTTTGCTTTCTCACTTTTTTGGTTTTAATTATTCCTCTACATTCTTTGTTTATTTCCAGAATATTGAGCTCTATTGATCAAATAACAAAGCAAGCAGAGGATAGTTTCATCAAGTAAAAAGGTTAGTCAAATCATCTAATAGTTTGTTTAATATTTAGTAATCTCATCTCCATTGAAGTTGAATTATGGAATTGTGAAAATTATCAGAAAAGTAAAGGTTATGTAAGGAAACTGAAAGAACTTTGGTAGGTTAGTTGGATCTCACAAAGATAAAGGGAAGCATAATGCTGGAGAAAGAGAGGGGACTAAATGCTTACTCTCACCGGCTGTTTACGACAAATCAATAGATGCATAACATTATTAATACTTAATCGTGGTTAGTTATTGTATATTTTCACATCATTAAATTATTACTTACCCATGATAAGTTGTATTAGTTTGGAATTAATATCCGGTGCGAATGAATTCTTACCGAGTGAGAGGGAGGGGTTGGATAGAAGTAGATCTTTAAGATTTTTTCTAAGATGACGAAAAATTCCCCTCACTAATGAAAATATATTACTAAAGCTATTAGAGATTTAAAGGTTCGATACCACTTGGTCTCGTTTATGGATGAATCCCATTTTTTTTAAATCCCACTATTGTAATGCTAATAAAAATCAAAAAATGAGTGGTAATTAAGGAAAACAGAAAGTGGTCTGAAGAGAGTAGAGTTTAAGATTTCTAGTTAAGAGATTGCAAATGATAAACGGAGATTTAATTTTGTAGTTCATTATACATGTTATTTTATTTATATGACCCTTCTCATGGAAAATGAGTAAAACATAAGATCTGTAAGTAAAATATATGAAATCTTTACAAGTCATTTTCTTCAGCTCAAATTGTAAGTGTACATAAAAGATTATCATCACCTTGCCGACTCACAAATAGAAGCAACAAATCTAGCAATATAGGTTGGAAAAGTAATGGTAAACGAGTAGGACTCAGGAAGAATATATTATGTCGTTATACACTTTATTTCATTGAATATTTAGATCTTCCATTTTCTTCTTCATAGTTTAAACTCCTTTTTTGTAAATAATTAACAGTTGTGAGATTGTATGTTTGTGATTTCATGTCATAAACATTTTGATTGACATTTCCGGTGTTAGAAACTAGTTGTGCGAATCTAAAATTACTATACGTCAAGATAATTTCTCTTTATTCACCATTTGATGTTTGACCTGATTGATGTATAACTCGACAAAAACTCAGTAAGAATATTTTTTTTCTTTTTATTTATAAATACGAACACCACTACAAGATGGAAATCCTTTCACGTGAAAATAGTTAAAAAGAGTTTAGCCAAAATTTAATGAAATGAACTTGACAACAAGAAAATGGTTACAAATTTACTATACAAAAACTGTCAAAAATCGATAGACTCACCTTTATCTTCTTCAACTTAAGACCTCTTCTTAAATTTGCATGAAAATAGTAAAAATGGTTTTTTTACTTGTTGGTCCTTAAAAGATTTCTCCCATGAAAATTCTTGATTATTCTTATCTTTTAATCTTCTTTCTCCTAATAAAGTTTTATGTACTTTTGATGCATCAGGTCTTGAGAACATGAAAGAAAAATTACAATCATGGAAAAATGAAAAGATAATGAAGGAGAAATAGAGAAACAAGAAGCAAAACACTCATTGGTATGTTATTTGATAGTGTAAACTGTAAAGTATTGAATTATAGATATGTGGCTTTGAAATATTGATATGACATTTCATTCATCTTTTGGCAGGTATTATTTTCTGCTATTTGCAAGGACATTGCCGATGTTCTGGATTTCCTAGAGAGATTAAAGAATAAGGAAAATCAAAAAGCTCTTGACGTGGATCAAGTTGAAAATCCAGCTTTCTTATTCTGATTTGGAGCAGTTTGAAAATGGAATGACTGCCAAAGGACAAGATGTTGAGAATCTATTTCGATCAATTTTGTATGATGTTGACAACAACGTCGGGTGTAAATACGGCATGCATCATGTCCTTGCTAGCCTCAGGGACAATATCAATCATTGTATCAGCTCACATCATCGTTCTAAATCAAGTGTCACCATGCTTGAGGAGCAGTTGAACTTCCTCCTCCTGAATCTCCACCATCTATCCAAGTTTCTTGCTGATCAGAAGTTTCCATTAGTGACTCAGTATGAGATTCTTCAGAATGTGTGTGGCAACATGAAAGATTTCCATGGCTTGATAGTGAATGGTTGCATTGAGCATGAGATTATTGAATATGTCTTACCTCAGTTTCAACTCATGGCTGAGTCTCGACTCTTCAAGCTAGCACATCTACTCATGAAGATTATTCCAATTGAGCTGAAGGTTATGAACATATGTTTTACAAATTTGAAAGATTCAACTTCAGCAGAAACTGGACGCTTCATTAAGCATCTCCTGGAAACCTCTCTGGACATTCTTTCTGGAATACCTTATTCATCTACAAGAGCACATGGCAACTGTTATTACCCCAAGCACTTTAGGGGCTAGAAACATTCATGTCATGATTGAGTTCCTATTAATTATTCTTTCTGATATGCCCAAGGACTTTATTCATCATGATAAATTATTTGACCTTTTGGCACTTGTTGGAGCACTTATCAAGGAGGTATCAACTCTTGTTCGCGACTTAGAAGAGAAATTAAGGAATAAAGAGAGTACCAACGAGACAAATCGTGCAACCCTAAAGTTGCTAAAAAATATTGAACTCCTCAAGGAAGATCTCAAACATGTTTATCTGAAAGTCCCGGATTCATCTCAATGTTGCTTCGCTATGAGTGATGGACCTCTCTTCATGAATCTGCTACATAGACACTTAGATGATTTACTGGATTCCAATTCTTATTCAATTACTTTGATAAAGGAAGAAATTGGACTGGTGAAACAAGACCTACAATCAATAAGATCTTTTTTCGTGAATATTGAGCAAGAATGGTGTAAGGATCTCTGGGCACGTGTTTTAGATGTGACATATGAGGCAAAAGATGTCATTGATTCTATTATTGTTCAAGATAATGGTCTCTTACATCTAATTTTCTCACTTCCCAGTATCATAACGAAGATCAAGTTTATCAAAGAAGAGGTCTCAGATTTACGTGAGAAGATTCCCAAGAACAGAGGTTTCATTATTGTGAACTCTCTCAAGAAGCCAGTTGAGAGCAAGTCATTGACAACTGGTAAAATAATTGTAGGTTTTGAGGAGGAGACAAAATGGATACTTAGAAAGCTCACCAGTGGACCAACACATCTAGATGTCATTTCGATCACTGGTATGCCAGGTTCAGATAAAACTACTTTGGCATACAAAGTATACCATGATCAATCAGTTTCTAGACATTTCCACCTTCGAGCATGGTGCACAGTCGACCAAGAATATGACGAGAAGAATTTATTGAACAAAAATTTTAATCAAGTTAATGGCTCGGTTTCAAAATTGAGTGAGAATATTGATGTTGCTGATAAGCTATGGAAACAACTGTATGGAAAGAGGTATCTTATTGTCTTAGATGACGTGTGGGATACTACTATATGGGATGAGTTAACAAGACCTTTTCCAGATGTTGTGAAAGGAAGTAGAATTATTTTGACAACTCGAGAAAAGGAAGTGGCTTTGCATGGAAAGATCTACACTACTCCTCTTAACTTTCTATTGCTAAGACGAGAAGAAAGTTGGGAGTTATTAGAGAAAAGGGCATTTGGAAACGAGAGTTGCCCTGATGACCTATTAGATGTTGGAAAAGAAATAGCTGAAAATTGTAAAGAGCTTCCTTTGGTGGTGGATCTGATTGCTGGAGTCATTGCTCGGAGAGAAAAGAAAACGAATGTGTGGCTTGAAGTTCTAAATAATTTGCATTCCTTTATTTTAAAGAATGAAGTGGAAGTGATGAAAGTTATAGAAATAAGTTATTACCACTTACTTGATCACCTAAAGATATGCTTGCTTCACTTTGCAAGTACGCCGAAGGACAATCCAATTTCAATCAATGAGTTTAAAGATGTATGGGGTGCTGAAGGATTTGTGGAAAAGACGGAAATGAAGAGCATGGAAGAAGTGGGGAAGATTTATTTCAATGAGAACCCGACTTGCCAACTTCATGATCTTGTGCGTGACTTTTGTTTGATAAAAGTAAGAGAGGAAAAGTTGTTTGATTTGATAAGTGCTCCATCTTCTTCTTCAGATTTGTTTCCACGTATGGTGAAGATTGATTGTAACAGCGAGTTCTTTGGTCTCAACAAGTTTGTCCTGTTCAGTTCAAAAAAGAAAAGGCCTTCTGGTAAACACCTCTATTCTCTGACAATAATTGGAGACGGGCTGGACGATTGTCTTTCTGATACATGTCACATAAGACAATTGAGGCTTCTTAGAGTGTTGTTCCTAGATCCCTTTTTTATCAATGTGAAAAATTATTTGTTGAGTGAAATATGCATGTTGAATCATTTGAGGTTCTTATTCATTGGGGCAAAAGTTAAATCTCTACCTTTGTCTTTCTCAAACCTCTTGAATCTAGAAACTCTGGTGGTGGAAAATGAATGATCAACCTTGGTACTATTATCGAGAATTTGGGATCTTGTAAAGTTGCGAGTGCTGGTCATGACTGCTTGTTCTTTCTTTGTTACAGACGAACCAATACTGATAGCAGAGGACATAAAGTTAGAGAACTTGAGACAGTTGGGGAATCTCATGCTTTCCTATTCAAAAGACACAGAGGATATTTTTTTAAGGCTTCCCAATCTTCAGGAGCTTGAACTTGAAATCAAGGAATCAGGGGATTATTCAACGGAGCAATATTGGTTCCTGAAATTGGATTTCCTAACTAAACTAGAATACCTCAAGTTAAAATTTTAAAGTTCAAACACAAATGCCACAAATAGGCCATGGGATTTTCACTTCCCTTCGAGTTTGAAAAAATTGTGGTTGTTTGACTTTCCTATGACATCTGATTTACTATCAACAATAGCGAGACTGCCCAACCTTGAAAAGTTATCCCTTTATTATATAATCATTCAGGGGGAGATTCCGTGCTTTGAGAATCTCAAATGTTTGAAGTTGCGTCAAGTTGCTTTTGCCAATTAGGAGGTTGGAGAGGAATCCTTTCCTACGATTGAGAAATTAAAACTGTCGGGATGTCATGAGCTTGAGGAGATTCTGCCTAGTTTCGATTATATTTGCTCATTGAAAATTATCAAACTTGTAGAGAGCCCTCATCTTGAAGATTTTGCGATGAAGATTAAGGAATATGCTGAAGATATGAGAGAAGGGGACGAGCTTCAGATCCTTGGCTGGAATAATATTGTTTGCAAAAAATTTTAAATATGTGGAAAATAAATCAACCATAAATAAAATCTGAAGAAATAATTTTATTCATCAAGATTGTGAGTACAATTATGTTCCTCCCTTGATTCTTCTCTCTTTCGATTTCTCCATGATTTGAGGGCCGTTAGTGGCGTGTTTTCTGAACTAAGAGGACTTGGACTTAATCTACATAATTGTGGGCCGTTAGTGGCGTATTTGTCGAACTATGATGATTTAGATTTGATCTCTAGGATGATTTGAATTTAACCTCCATAATTCGAGGGCCGTTACTGGCGTATTTTTCGAATTAGGATGATTTGATCTCTGTATGAATATTCTATGAATTTGTAGAATATCCAAGATCTTGATCTTTATGAATATTCCATGAATTTGTGGAATATTTTCGATATTTTGATCTTTATGAATATCCAAGAATTTATGGGATATTCGAAATGCCTTTTCAAGGGAATATAGTACCCTTTATATAGGCATAAGCTAGGGTTTAGAGTTAGAGTAGCCTCCAAGAATTCTAACGGCAATCGAATACATCTAGTACAATCCCAATTAGAATTGAACACGTCTTTAAGAGTTCCACAAATTTTCAATATCTATAAATGCCCTCTGCTTCAAGGCTTGTCGGAGTGCAGGCTTGATAAAACTCAAAGACAAGGCTTGAAGTACTAATCATTCTTCAACCTTTGCGGCTTCAGATTTGCAGATTTGATTTTAGAGAGAAAAGATGAAGGGCAGACTTTGTCCCACTAGGTGTGCCAAAATTTGTTTGCAACAAATTTTAAAATATGTGGAAAATAAATCAACCATAAATAAAATATGAAGAAATAATTTTATTCATCAAGATTGTGAGTACAATTTGGTTCCTCCCTTGATTCTTCTCTGTTTTGATTTCTCCATGATTCGAGGGACGTTAATGGCATATTTTCTGAACTAAGAGGACTTGGACTTGATCTACATAATTCGAGGGTCCTTAGTGGTGTATTTCTCAAATTAGGATGATTTAGATTTGATCTCTAGCATGATTTGAATTTAGCCTCCATAATTCGAGGGCCGTTAGTAGCGTATTTCTCGAATTAGGATGATTTGATCACTTTATGAATATTATTTGAATTTGTAGAATATCCGAGGTTTTGATCTTTATAAAATATTCCATGAATTTGTGAAATATTTTCGATGCCTCTTTAAGGGAATATAGTACCCTTTATATAGGCATGAACTAGGGTTTAGGACTTAGTAGCCTCCAAGAATTCTAATTGGAATTGAACACGACTTGTAGAGTCCCAACTCAAATTTAGCACGTTTTGTAGAGTCCTACAAAATTTCAATGTCTACAAATGCCCCCTGCTTCAAGTCTTGTCAGAGTGTAGACTTGATGAAACTCAAAGACGAGGCTTGAAGTACTCATTTTCCACCTTTACGATTTTGTGGCTTCAGATTTAAGGATTTAATTTGTGAGAGAAGAGATGAAGGGAAGACTTGGTCCCACTCGGTGTGCCAGAATTTGTTTGCAACAAATTTTAAATATGTGGAAAATAAGTCAACCATAAATAAAATTTGAAGAAAGAATTTTATTCATCAAGATTGTGAGTACAATTTTGTTCCTTCCTTGATTCTTCTCTCTTTAGATTTCTCTATGATTCGAGGGCCATTAGTGGCGTGTTTCCCGAACTAAGAGGACTTGGACTTGATCTACATAATTCGAGGGCCGTTAGTGGCGTATTTTTCAAACTAAGATGATTTTGATTTGATCTCTTGAATGATTTGAATTTAACCTCCATAATTCGAGGGCCGTTAGTGGCGTATTTCTCGAATTAGGATGATTTGATCTCTTTATGAATATTCTATAAATTTGTAGAATATCCGAGATTTGATCTTTATGAATATTCCATGAATTTGTGGAATATTTTTGATCTTTATGAATATCTAAGAATTTATGGGATATTCGAGATGTCTTTTCAAGGGAATATAGTACCCTTTATATAGGCATATGCTAGGGTTTAGGGTCAGAGTAGCCTCCAAAAATTCTAATGGCAATCAAATACATCTTGTAGAATCCCAATTAGAATTGAACATGTCTTTAAGAGTACCACAAATTTTCAATGTCTACAAATATCCCGTTATTTAAGTAGCTCTTGAGCACTATGTGTGAACATGTTCTTCTCCATTCTTTTGCTGTTCTTGTTCCTGTAGTGGCCAAATGTTAAAACATGTCTACAATGTGTTTGATAAAAGTCTCAATTGAACTGTCTGTTTTTGAATACTAAGTAGAAATATTATTGCACCTCATGATTGTTATAAATAAGTTTGACTATACTTGAGAAATATATTTGAAACATACATGACAACAGGTGCGGCTCAACGTAATTGGGGGCCTAAAGTGAAATTTCAATTCAAGGCCTAAAATATAAACAAACTTCGTAGTTTTATTTATTCAAAATTTATTTTTCTTACACTATTTAGGTGAAAATTATTAGTATTTAATATTGTTTTTTCTGTTATTAGTTTTATGTAAGATTTTATCAACTCAACGTTGAAAAACATCCTTTCAGTGAGGCAATTCTTATATGAATTGTTAACATAATTCTATAAGTTATAAGTTGACAAATATTAAATAAAGATAAGAGTTAGAACCATAGAATCTGATTCAAGAAGTTGATGACTTGGTATACCACACTTTAATATGATTGTTGTAATGCTTGAAATTAAAATTTTAAAAGAAATTAAAAAAATTGTAATTCACTTTGTTCAACACTTTTCACTATTGATTCATATTTTTTACAAAGTACAAAAGGCGTTAAAGTGGATAAAATAATATATTTTTAAAAATATTATACTTGTTATAAACATATTTGTATTATAGTGAATGCCTATTATGTGGAATCTGTTAGAGAAAAATTAGGAACCTTAACTTTGGGACCAAGTCAAGTTTCCCCTATAAATAAAGATGTTTTCCTTCATTGTAAATCAGATATGTGGATCCCTTCAAGAGAAATAAGAAGTCTTCTCTCTTCTCCCTACTTTATTCTTCTTGGTCTTATTTTATATATGTTCATAACACGATATCAGCACGAGTTTAACCAACTGAGTTAGACGGATAGATTTGAAAGTGCATTGAAGCAATTCTTTGTTGGCGAGTAGATTGATTTGAGATACATTATATTTCATGTTATGTGAGGGATTAATTACAATAGAGGGAATGACGTCGAACTTATGAAAATTAAGATTCGTAGACTGCAAGTAGCTTGTTCATGTGGAGAAAAAGAATAAAACCGCAAGCAACCAAGTAATTTGCATGAAAAGATATGCCAACCCATGGCTCAATTGTTCAATTTGAGGATCAGATGATATTCACACGAGATACGTATTTTATTTGATAATATTTCACTATGTCAAGAGTCAATATTATGATATTTGTTTAATTATTACCTATTCTATTAAGAAATGCTTTTCTTAAAGAATATTCAGGTTCTGGCTGGAAAAGAATTTAGAGCTTGACATGAATCTCTTTGCTATTAAAGTTGACCAACGTGGTCATTAAAGTGACAAGGTAATAAACTTAAGGTAAGAACCATTTTTCGTGTGTTAGGATGTTGAAATCAGTCTGGATGCAATGGGTCTTGGAGACACCATTAAAATAAAAAATATCAAGTCGAGAGGATAAGACATCAAGTTCAAATCTTGATGCACCATGATGATAAGATGTTGGGTTTAAGTCCTGTCGATTTATGGCCTAAAACGCCTTTATACGGATAAGACATTGAGTTTGAGTCATACTGCACCATATTGTGAAAAGTCATGAAACCTATTCTATTGAATTTGCTCCATTCCTTGATGTGAATGTGGTAGCAGTGCATGATTGAATAAGGCATATGAATGTGGAATAAAGTACTAAGATATCATAATTTGATATGTTTAGATGATTGTGTTCCATTCATGAAGAATAAAACTTTTGATAAATGCTAAAAATATAGATTCATTCTCTGAAGTGAATGAGGTGTAAGCCCACCATGTTAGGTGTGGAAATGATCATGACCTTGGTCGTGGATGTGGTATCACCAAGAATGTCTCTGGGCAGACATGTATTATAGAAAAATTCCATACTTTGTCTTCTTGCTTGTAGTGGACAAGAATTAGTGCAATTGAGGCACATTTTATGGTAAATCAGAAATTTACTAATTTCAATACTTTCATACTTTGGCATGATCGTCTTTGACATCATCGGTCTATAATCATGAGACGAATTATAAAAAATTCAAATGAACATCCATTAAAGAACCTAAAGATTTTTTTAAATGGTGAATTTTCTTGTATGTTATCAAGGCAAGTTAATTGTGAGACATCATAACGAAAGTTGAGATTGAGTTCCCTGCATTCTTGGAACGTATGCATGAGGATATTTGTGGACCTATTCACCCAACTAATGGGTTGTTTAGAAACTTTATGGCCCTAATAGATGAATTTTTTAGATGGTCTCATGTGTTCCTATTGTCATCTCGCAATTCGGTGTTTGCAAAATCATTGGCACAAATAATGTGATTACGGACATAGTTTCTTGATAATTAGATTGAGTCCACTCGCCTTGATAAATGATTATTGTCTATCAATTGGGATTGAATAAACTCAATAATAAAGTGAATGTGATAGTGCAAAATAAAGCTTACTAATATGAATGTGCACTTTATCGTGATGGGATCACAACTCACCTTCATAAGAGGTAGAGTGATTGAGAAGAAATAAATCTAAAAATTACTCCCGGAGTAGTAAATCTAAATTTTGCTCATATAATAGTAAATCAGAAATTTACTAAAAGCAAAATGCACATGTCATAGTAAACTTGGAGTTACTTATTAGACATATACTGAAGAACCAAAAGATTCTTCAAGAGTTCTTTGTGTTGTGTGTTTTCATGATAAGTTGATTGGATCAACTAATGTTGGGACTAAATTTCTAAATTCTAAAAAGTGTAAAAGGTGAATATGGACCCATTCACCTATCATGTGATATGATAAAAAAGATGCATCTATAAGATAATCACATGTGCGTTTGTTGTCAACCTATAGTTTGACATTCGCAAAATTGTGTGTGCAAGATAATTGAGTTAAGAGCACAACTTTCAGAATATGCAATCAAGACAATTCAACTTCATAATATTGATAAATATCCAAGCTGATGTGACATTAAATGTCTCGAATAAATAGTCAATCATTGCTTATGAGAATAAAGATTCATGGTCTGAAATATAATATATTACATACAAAAGTAATTGTATGCATCAGACCAATAAATTATGATCAATTTTTTTTCTTAATTGATTTATGGTCAGGGACCAAATATTTTCCATCTAATAATTTTAATGTGCGGTATATGATTAATGAATATACTATGATGCACAAAGATGGATTCTCCGCAATAGATTGAGATGTATGTTAGTTTATCTAACATCAGGGGGAGATAAGAAGCAATCAAGAGTTGCAAATGCTCCTATTGAATGTCCTAAAGGATAGAGTCTACCACATGCATGAAACATGATAGACTAATCGGTTCTAAATAAAATAATCGTTGAAAAAGGGGGAGGAGAAAAAGAATCAAAATGATCATAATAAGGAGGCAATGTGCTCTTAAAGAGCCTACGACATACCACTTCATGAAACCTCATGAGAGGGGTAGCTACCTAAAAAAAAATGAAGTCATGAGATCTCAATAAGTTATGTCGTATTGTGAACTGATACAAAGTTATATTTCGTCGACGATATCTTTGATACAATATAACGCAATATTGTAAAATATTATGAGGATATGAATTCTACGTATATTAAAGCATGCTGGCGTAGAAATAATTATCAAGTGAAAAGTGGAATGATGCATCTTGGTAAGCGTAAAGCTTATTTGACTTGCAATCTAGACACTAGAAGATATCATATATTTAATATTGAATGTTGTCACTTGACAAAATTGATATCAAAATATCCGATATATTCAAAATGCATGAAGCATATACAAGTTTTTGAAAAACTTATTTTTAATCCTCATATAGATTAATCAGTCCAAAATTTGTATTGTTATGCATGTTAATAACTTGAGTTGAACTCTTGAAGTGTTTTCAAAAGGGCAATAAATTGTTTGCTTAAAGACGTTGAAGTGAGGAACTGACAGAATTCTTTGATCCTAAAAGGAAGATTCATAAAAGGAGATAGAAGGAAGCATATTTCGTCAAAGCTTTTCTACACACATGAGCTCCCAAGAATGGTGATATTAACATGCCACAGGTTTGTTCAAGTAATACTATAGTTGATTATTCACCAAGTCTCTACCAACTACAACTTTCAAGAATATGGTGCACAAGCTTGGAAAACGAAGATTCAAGTCTCTGGTTTGATGTTCTCATTAGGGGGAGTTAATACGCGATGTACTCTTTTTCCCTCACAAGGTTTTCTCCCATTGGATTTTCCTTGTAAGGTTTTTAATGAGGCATCCATAATGTGTATTATTAGATAAGTCTACTCTTTTTCCTTCACTAAAATTTTTTTTCCATTGGGTTTTATCTAGTAAGGTTTTAACGAGGCATATAATCTATCAAATAGACATCCAAGGGGGTGTGTTATAAACATATTTTTATTATAGTGAATGTCTATTATGTGGAGTCTATTAGAGAAAAATTAGGAACCCTAACTTTGGGATCAAGTCAATTTTCCCCTATAAATAAAGGAGTTTTCCTTCATTGTAAATCAGATCTATGGGTCCCTTCAAGAGGAATAAGAAGTCTTCTCTCTTCTCCCTACTTTATTCTTCTTCTTATTTTATATAGTTTCATAACAATACTTTTTATCATAAATAATCAATTTTTACTATAAAAAATTTAACACATAAAAATTTGGGAGCCAAGGCATAAGCCTTATTTTACAAAGCATAGACAATATACATCTGCCCCTGACCTATATGGTTATAGGTTTTGTTTTCTTGAATATTTCTGTTTTATTCTTTATCTTATAAACTACTCTTCTTCTCTTTTTTTGTGTGTCTAAATTAACATTGTGGGATAATGTTTTGTAAGCGTCATTTGATCAATATCTCGAGAATGACTTTTTATATGTCTAACTATATTTGCAGAATTGTTTCCTTCTATGACCTTCATAAAGTGTTAAGAACATTTTATACATCAGACCCTTTGGTATTGACAATTGGAAAGTACAATCATGGAAAGACGAAATGAAAATGAATGAGAAAGAGATGAGGAGGAAGTAAACGGTATGACATGCATATAAAAACTTATATTGGCCTTAAGTAGGGATGGCAAAATCAAACCAACCCGACCCGACCCAACCCATTTAGGTTTGAGTTGGTTATTGACCCGTCCATTTGTTAGCTTAACCCATTTCAACCCATTAAAAATTGGGTTGATATGTAACCCAAATTGATTTTTGAGAAATCTTGTCAAAATATTTTTAAAATTTTTTTTTTTGATTTCATATGTTATATATAGTTATAATAAATAAAAAACAATTTTATTAGGTACTAAAAGCTTATAAAATAACAAATAAAGCTATTAAAACTTAGTAAAAATTGAGCCGATTGGGTTATGACCTATTACCTAACCCATTTTGATCCAAACAAATTTGGTTCAGGTTGGGTCTTGACCCATATATTGTCTTAACCCATTTTGATCCGCACAAATTTAACCCAGCCAGCCCAATTGTCACCCCTAGCCTTCAGATACAAAAATGTGATACAATGTTTAAAGAATTGTTATTTGAAAGTTCATAATCTGAAGCATAAATAATAAAAGTTTCTTTCTTTCCCACAAACTTTATGTGTCCCCGTCAAACAGAAGAACCCTTCCCTGCTGCCCCCAGCTCCTGCGCCAAGCTCAGTTCACCTCCTAGTAGGCATGCCACTGCTATGGGATTAATTCTTTTTCAATTTTGGATAGACTCTCATTTTAATCACTAATATTCTTCTAACCGTGGCTTCTTTTCTGAAGGTGGCAACTTTAAGTCCATTAAGTATAGGATTGATGAGCTTTGGTAGAAAAACTCCAAAAAATAACTTATTGAGGTGATCAAGTTTGAGCAGTCACCAGATGGTGGTTCCAACTCTAAGGTGACAAGCACATACTATGCGGAGGGCGATTTCAAGCTCAATGTAGAAAGTATAGTAGAAGCCTGATGCATATGGTTAGTGTTCTGAGAAATGCTATCTGTCCTTTGTTGTGTTGTTTTGGAAGTGTCAATAAGTATCATGTGTATGTATGCTATTGTTCAACTCTCTGCTATGATGGAAAAGAAAACAAAGGTTCTATATGAAAGTTATCCTATATCTCTGTTTTTGTAAATCTCTCAAGAAATACCATCATCACAAACATGTGAAAATTCTTCAGGAAACGAAGTTATCGAGAAGTGGGATATTCACGTGCAATGAGTTTGAATTGTGATGCATTATGCACATGCACGAAGAATCACCATCGATAAGCATTTGGAGTTGAGAGGCTGCTCTATCTAATGATCAAGATGTTCAAATAGGTTTGGCCTCGTTTGCAACAGTAAGTGGTTTTAAAAATCCTATGTGAATGCAGGATGTGCTATCACAACTTTGTTGTAGGTTAAATCATGCATCCCTTGGTGCTAGATTCCCATTTAAATCGTGACTTTGTTTCTGCAATAGTTATGTTGTTTCCATGTTTTGGGTTCCGTTTATACATCGGGTCCCCCATAGACTCACGTATTTGAATGTGACTGCACATGCTAGATTATATTTAAGATTGTCACGACCCAAAGTATACCCTAGGCGTAACATGGCGTATAGGACCCCGAGTGGCCCCACACAAGCCACTTAGCATGCATCATACAAGTTAATAGAATTTAAAGAGTTCGAAGAAAGCATTTTCATATAATCGAGTTTGATAAAAGCGGTAGTCTAACATAAGTCTCAAAGCCATCTAATACATCATATGGAAAGTGATTGGGACGTAACCCATATATCACATACAAAGTTCAAAATGAAAAGACATAAAGCTATAAAAGGTCTCTTGGTCCTCGGAACATGAGGACTCACCGATCAACTGAAGCACCCGATAGATGTCTAGCCACGAGTGTGCGAGGTAGGAACGTCAGACCCTACATTCATGAGATAATGTAAGCACAAGTACATGGAATGTACTAAGTATGAGGCAATATGCATAAACATGAACATGATAGTAAAAAATTACTTAAATCTAATAGGTATGATCATAATGAGACATTTAAAAGCTTTATAGAGAAGAAATGACATGAAGTTCATAAGACATAGTTAAATACATTAGTATAAAGGACATAAGAAAACTTTGAAGAAAACATAATCGTTTTGTGGGATGTTAGCTTAAACCGACAATAAGATCATGAGAATTATATCATGGAATCCGGTATATTCCTCATACCAAAAGAAGGAAAAACTACTTGCCTAGGTAGAATCCGTACATATCATCATTTGCTAAAGTAGATCCACTAGCTAGGTCATTTAAGACAATCCTACGGGGCACATAGTTTGGGACTAGAGGTTGCTACTAGAGACTACCCTATTTGAGCCTCTACCTCAAGCCCTCTCGGTGCTCAATCTAAATCCCAACGGAATGGATAAAAGTCAAATAGCAATTTAACATAGGGAAAGGCAATGATCAATACCAATCAACATATTTCAAGATCAAAACATAGAATAGCTCCTTACACATAATTCAACATGGATGAGAAAATCTTTCACCAATGGGAATTAATTTGTGAGAAATACCTTTCACAATCATGATCATCATTGTAAGTGAGAAATCCTTTCACAATAGCATTTATACTGTCCTTTCAAAGCATCCCCAAGTCATTTATAATCACTTCATAAAACATGTATATTTTCATAATTTCATAATTCATATATTCATGGGTTCATCATAGGATCATGGTTGAAAAACATAATTTAGGCATGAGTCAATGCAATTTCAACTAAGTATCATGGATTAAAATCAATTTATACATTAGAAGACTTAATTAACCATAATCAATCATAATTGGAAGAAACCTACATTCATTGAATTGAAACCCTAATTTGATCAATTGAAAATTGATTTGAGAGATTGAAATCTTTAGGGACTCCATAGAGGAAAGGACTCCATGAGTGAATACACACATACATTGATGCTAGATGCCCAAAAAGAATAGAGGATTGGAGATTTGAATGGAACCCTAGCTCTTCTTCGTCTTCCTTAGACTTGAGAGGATTTTGGAGGATGAATTCGGTCAAGTTTCGGGAAATTAGGAGAATGAGTTATGAATGGTTAATTTGGGGGTTAAACTCCTTTATATTGGGCTTAGGGTAGAAGATAAAATGACATTGTATTAGGTTAAAATAATTAAGAAAGGACCAAAAAGCCCCTTTAAAATAACTGCCTAGCCTACCTACGATCCGTTGGTCCTACTACGGACCCTCCTGGTGAGCCGTAGGTAAGGTCCAGAAACTTGATTTTTAGACCATCAGATGATGGGACCCATGTACGGTTGGTAGGCCTACCTACGGACCGTACATGCCACCGTAGGGCCCAACTTTACCCTTAAAATATTAACTTTATTCCCTTTTACCTATGGATGTCATCTACGACCCATAGATTCTTCTACTAACCGTAGGTTGGAGCAGTAGGTCATGCCTGCAACCCAAAAATTGCATTTTCCTTCTTTTCTAAGTTCGAGGTGTTATAATATCTCCCCCTTGGGAACATTCGTCCTCGAATGGGACTCAAGGCACATAAGGAGGGTAGGAATAAGATCTAACAGCCCAACAAGAATACGATTCTCATCAACAATACATAATCAAGGAAAACACTAACTCCTAACTTAAGCATATTCAAAACATCATTTAAATAAGGTATCCATGCAAGTTATACTCAAATGCACATAATCACGATGAAATCAAGTATAGCTAAATCAAAATCTTAAGAGCAAGTTTTCATCAGCATGCATGCATGGGGAAACATGAAAATGACTAAGACATGAGGATGAACCATGAGAAACCAAATACCTCTAGCTAGAGTAGGATCGGAAGGAAAGAGATGGGGGTAACGGGACATCATATCGGTCTCGTCTTCCCAAGTAGCACCCTCAACTCTTTGATTCCTCCATAATACCTTCCAAGGATGCACTTCCTTATTCCTTAACTTCTTAACCTGCCGGTCCAAAATTTCAACTGGAATCTCTTCATAAAAAAGACTCTGTTTTATACCAAGACTCTCCAATGGTACAATAGATGTCGGATCACCAACACATTTCTTCAACAAAGAGACATGGAAAATCGGATGCACTGATGCTAAGTCATTAGGCAATTCAAGTTCATAAGCAACCTTACCAATTCGCCTTAAAATCTGATATGAGCCCACATAACGGGGACTAAGCTTCCCTTTCTTTCCAAACCTCTTTTTTTTTTAAATTGAAAGTAGGCATCAGCCCATTTATTAATATATAAAGGAAACAACACTATTTACAAATCCAAGGTCCAACTGGTCCAAAAGAAACAAAAGCCAAACAAACAAAACAAATAAAGAAACACAAGGACTTCATGGCTGAATCTTCTCGATGCAGCTCAAGCTTCTCTTCATCTCCTCTTGATACTATGAATCTCAACTTCAAGACTTCTTCTTCATGGATGGGACATCTTCTCCACACAAGTACGCTCTACGTAACCCTCCTCTGCTATTGCTCTGTCTAATTCCAAATCTATATGCTACAGCCTGCAGATGATGGCCTCTCCTTGAAGATTTGTAGAGCTTCAGATCGTTGAGATGGAGCAGAACCCTTGTTGACCTGGAATCTTTCAAGAGGTAAGGATTGAAACCAAACTGACTTATTTTGATGTAGCCTTCTCTAGTAGATAGTCGACTCCTGCTTACCTTATTGATGAAATAAAAATAGCGGATAGCTCGAACAACCTATGTAAAATTAGTAATCCCTCTCTTTAGATCCAAATCTGATCGATTGAACCCCACAAATGAGATTAAGACCACCATCTAGATTTAGATCTATGAAGAGAAAATAATAACTTTATGATCCATTGAAGTTGAATCTGATTCTAGCACTGTATTAGTTCCAATACAAAACCTTTAAATAATCTGCACCAGCTGGGAATCAGAGGCTCAATCTTTACTCATAGGTACAAAGATACAGAGTAAACTATCTAGATGTAACAAAGTTAATAAAAATTCACTTGTCCTAGTTTATTTTCATACGTGACACCTCAAAGCTCTCACCAGGTGCATGATACGTAACCAACAAAAACTGAAGTGAAGAGTACATAACTAACAACTAGACAAATTTATTTAACACCACTGAACCTTTAGAGATATAGACTGATTTTAGAATAGCCTTAATGAGATTGTCTTATCCTTAAATGAGGAATGCACTGTTTATCTGAATTAATGATTCTCCTGCCTACAACTGGTACATCTTGAAATTGTTTAAACTCAAAAGTACCTGCAAAATTGAAAACTAAGTTAGTAAAATAATCAGCAAAAGTATTTCTCTCCCTTAAGGAGTGTTGTACTCTTGCTGTCATCAATGTTCTCATTCTGTTAATGGAACTGACCTCCAAAGACACACTCCAAGGAACAATCCATTCTCCATTCAACATATTAACCAAGGATAAAGAGTCATATTCCAGTATAACTGGTGACAAATCATTCTACAAAAAAAAATTGAAGATATTCCTTCAGAGCAACAGCCTCAACCACCATATTAGTTGTGTCTTGGATCCTTAACCCCCTTCGCTCCCATTAGATTACCAGTAGAATCCCTAACACAAAAAGCAATAGTACTAGGGCCATGATTACCTCTTGATGCCCCATCTGTGTTACATTTTCACCACCCCAAAGGTGGTGGACTCCACCTCACCACCTTAGATATAAAAATAGGCCTGAAGCTATCTAGCAAAGCTACCATCTGAGGACAATTATCTGGGATATTAGAGTATTTAAATTTCAATTTAAATAAATTTTTAATAGTGTTGGAGATATCCCATATTACTCTATTAATAGAGTAAGAACCACCATGTAAGATGGTATTCCTCCTTTTCCAAAGAAACCACAGGATTACATTAGGCAATGCATTAAACATCAGCTTTTGTCTAGTATTGCCTTTAGCATCCCACCATTTCATCAACACTTGTTTTACCTGAACCCATGGTCCCAAAAGACCAATTGCACCTGAAAAATACCTCCACGCAGAATTTGCAACTTCCTCTTTTAGGAATAAATGATCCACTATCTCATCAACTGGAATACACAACAACCACATAGATGAGAGGTGTTAGGATTCCACACCTTCCAGGCTAAGAAAGATATTTTAAAAGGGATGCCTTGTACCCATATCTTCTTATAAAAATTAGTTTCCTCCTCTCTCTTTCTTATAAGATCATAAGCACTTTTGAGAGAGAATTGACCAGAAATGGTCCTTGTCTACCATGTTTTATCACTGAGATTTGATTGTCTAATTTGGTCCATGTACAATTTGACATGATCCACCACATGTTGAGGCAACTGCATAATCATTTTCTCATAATCCCAATCATTCTCATTCATAAAGGTATTAATGTTTGTTAGATTGTGGCAAGTCTGAACTTCAATTGGTTTTGAAAATAGAGGGCCTAGCCTTGTCCAGTTATCAAACCATATTGAAGATGTACCACCTCTAGGCTCCCACCAAATAGACTGTTCAAAAATATCCCTGTTCATCAGCATATTTTTCCATAGTTGAGATCTACCTATCCATTTTACCAAACTAGGAATTTCCTTCTTGCAATATTTATTCCACATAAAATTGGTCCATAATGATTTTTGAGTTATAAACCTTCACCAAAGATTAGCATATAGAGCTTGAGACAAGTCAAACATAGATGTAAAACCAAGACCACCCTCATGTTTGGGTAAGCAAACTTCATTCCAAGCAGCCCAATGCTTACTCTTTTCTGTTACTTTATTACACCAAAAAAAATTAGCAAAGATTCTATGGAGTTCTTTTAAGACACAGATAGGGGGTACAATAGCAGATAGGATATGCATGGGAACACTTTGCAGAACACTATTGATTAAAACTTTTTTACCTCTATAGGATAACATGTTTCCTTTCCAGGCTTAACAGTGATGGGACTAAGGGTGGAAAGTAACCTCAGTTAAGCGGAAACACACAATAAGAACAAATAAGAGAAGGTGGAAACGAAACCAAACTATATATACAAGACACCTCCCAGAACCTGGAAGTCACAAGTATAGAACTACTAACAAGGATACAAGTCTCAAAAGTGGACCACATAAGCAAACTATCTCGAAAGCAAAAGACAAGTCAAAATATAAATACAGAAGGAGACAAGTAATCCCAGAACGACATGTGCTCACCCTCGTCTTCTGAACAGATAGCTGCAGGATCGAACTCAACGATGAGAACTAGTGATTGAACCTGCATCAAGAAAACAAATGCAGAGTGTAGCATGAGTACCAAAAAAATAGGTACCCAGTAGGCTTCACAGGCCGACTGAGCAAGAAAGATAATAACAAGCAGACAAGGTAGAATCAACACCACAGAGGTCAACAGAACAGGAAAAGAGTAAACGAAGAGTAAAGCTACGAATATTACACTAAACCCAACTAGGCCCCCCATAAGACCTACTAGGCAAACAAGAACCCGAACAGACCCCCATAAGCTCGACATGTACACATAGAGAATCTACACTACAGAACCAAGGGAACCCAACTCCAAAAGCCTTAACACCCATGGGACTTGAACCCAACAAAGACAGCACCTGGGCCTCGAACCCAACCATCAGTCTCAAGCTAGAAATAATGGACTCTAACCGTGTAACATCAACCTCGGACTGGAAAATAATAGACTCAAACTGTAAATAATACAACCAGGGACTCGAACCCAAACCGTCAATCTCAAGCTGGAAATAACAGACTCTAACCGTGTAACGTCAGCCTCGGACTAGAAATAACACACTTTGCTCAATAGTCTCAAGCTGGAAATAACGGACTCTAATCGTGTAACGTCAGCCTCGGACTGGAGCTAGCAGCCCTTGCTCAACAGTCTCAAGCTGGAAATAACGGACTCTAACCGTGTAACGTAAGATTCGAACTGGAGCTAGCCGCCACAAACTGAAACAAGCCACCACCAACCAACTCAACACAAGGATAGACACTGCGGGAGGCCGCCCCTACAAGGATATCAAACGAAGGCTCCCAGCCTGTTATAACCCAACCGTCAATTGGCGCAATAGCAAAATATTCTGGTATCACCCCAGAACCGCATAGAGAGGAAGAGAAAGAATAGAAAATCTGGAAAGCCACAAATTCGCCTAAACTAAGGCCCATACTATCAGACCCGAGTCTGCTATAAAAGTCTACAAGGATCTAGTCCATCCGAATCAACGCCGGATACATACTCAGGTCAATCAGGTGCATGGGACTAAAGCAACACTACCCTAGCCTATTCTAAGCTCGAAACTTCACCGAAAACAAAAAAAAACACAAGAAAATAACCTGAACCTACGCATGCAACAACAGATAACCACCCAACAGGTAACCCACAACAAATCATCAACAACCCGAATCAACAATCCACCCTAGAACAATATACTAACCCCGAACAGTCCAGAAATCAACTCTTATAGAAGAAATCAGAGAAGAAGAAAAGAAATACTAGCTACCAAACCCGGATTAACACAAGTCTACAAGTAATTACGCATTCAAGCTCAATCCAGGAAGGGAGGGAAGATGTAACCTACAAGAAAGTCGATCACGCGCGCTCAAAGTCACTCTGTCGGATCTTTCCCTTCTGAACGGCCTCAGACTGCTTCCACGCTGTCAAAAATAGAGTCGCAGCGTCAATACGGTCGTTTAGACACTAAAATCATCAAAATCAGAGACAGACCAATTTTGGAGTCAAAATTGGGAAATGTGGGACCCGCTCCAGATTTTCTGGAATTGACTCTGTGAAGAGGTCCTAAATCCTCTCCCGAGCCTGTGTTCCAAAATGGAGCACGTCTCGGGGTTCAGAACAGCTCCATGCAACAACAAACCAAAATGCAAAACTTTACACAAAAAAGAGACTTGGGGCAGCCACTTACAACGCAGATACACCACAATCGGAGACTTTCTGACATGGTCTAGACAATCTCGAGATATCAAAGTTTTAAAATGAAGAAGAAATCATAAATTAATCACAAAAAATATGATGGGCACCAGCTTGGAACTGCAATTCACCTCCAACGAGGGTTCACCAATACAATCCGATCACTCCACCACGTAGCCACAATCTCCACGATCATACAGGACTTCGAATCACTCAAATCAGAGCTCGGATGAGGGAGAAATCGCCATTTGAAAATGAGTGCTGAAAGCTCAATTTCTGGTTTATAAAAACCGAAGTTGATAGCTAAAAATTGCAATTCTGGTCGCTAAAGGTCTGCACCAGCAACCAGACTTTGCTATTTTTCAAAGTCTCCGAACAGATCCTCGGAATTCGTTCGGGACCCGATGAAAATAAACCAGATATGCTATCCCACTAAATTCTACATTCCGGAATCAATGGCACAGTTGGAATTTCCATACGCGGTCGTTTCGACAAAAAGTGGATCCCACACCCATAGCGCCAATTTAGCCAACTTCTACCGAGGGCCTCGAAATTAGATCAGAAACCTCGAGAAGACCACGAAAGGTCATTCTATACCAAACTCGGCATTCCAGAACTAACCGGGCTGACAGAATTCCCATCCGAGCGCGTTTACCAAGAATGTTGACCAAAGTCAACTTTAAGCCAAATTTCAAAGGCTGAAAGCTAACTGGCTCCAAAATCACACCGGAAGTCCCGGGACTCAGGCCAACCATGCTTCTAGCCTAATTTGGCCGCTCCAGAGCTGATGGAATCGTCAGAATTCCCATCTAAGGTCGTTTACCTGAAGTTATGATCGAAATCAAAATTTCAAGGTTCAAAAGCTTCAAAACAGAAAAACAGGCATAAAAACCAAATGAGCGACCAGGCGACCGAACCTACAGTGCCAGTAAGTCAGAAATGACTTGGGATCGCTACAGGAAAGCTCTAACCGACAGAAAAGAGGCACAAACATGCAAATGATCTGAAGGGTCATTACAGAATCATAAGTTGCCTTGAGGCATAAGCAATGACTTCCAATTCTGCATAAGAACACATCCTAACCCAATTCTTGAGGCATCACAATAAACCACAAATCCATCGGACCCTTCTAGTAAAGTCAAGATTGGAGCGTAGGTAAGTCCATAATTCAGTTCTTGGAAACTCTTCTCACATGCTTCAGACCATACAAACTTAACTTTCTTTTGGGTCAAAGCCGTCAATGGAGAGACAATCGAAGATAACTCCTCAACAAACCTTCTATAGTAACCTGCCAAACCCAAGAAACTTTGAATATCTGAAGAGGATAGATGTCTAGGCCAACTCTTAACCACATTCATCTTCTTAGGATCTACCTCAATACCCTTACCAGAAATAATGTGACCAAGAAAATCCATGGGTCTCAACAAAAATTGAAATTTACTAAACTTTGCAAAGAGTTCTTGGTCCTTGAGGACTTGCAACACAATCCTCAAATGATTGGTATGCTCATCTTCACTCCTTGAGTAAATCAAAAAATCGTCGATGAACACAATCACAAACATATCTAGGTATTGTCTAAACACCCTATTCATCAAATCCATAAATGCGGCTGGAGCATTTGTCAAAACAAACGACGTTTCTAAGAATTCGTAATGACCATATCTAGTCCGAAAAGCCATCTTTGAAATGTCATCTTCCTTCACCCTCAATTGGTGATAACCTGACCGAAGGTCAATCTTAGAGAAGTATCTTGCTCCTTGAAGTTGATCAAACAAATCATCTGTCCTCGGAAGAGGATACTTATTCTTAATGGTAACTTTATCAATTGCCGATAATCGATACACATACAGAGGGAACCATCTTTCTTTCGAACAAACAACACTGGAGCACCCCATAGAGAGATACTCGGTCGGATGAATCCCTTATCCAACAAATCTTTCAATTGCTCTTTTAATTCCTTAAGTTCTATCGGAGCCATTCGGTAAGGAGGAATAGAGATAGGTTACGTATCAGGGAGAGGTCAATACTAAAGTCTATTTCCCTTTCGGGAGAAACACCGGGTAAATCATCGGGAAACATTTCCGAAAACTCATCAAAAATGGGGACCAACTTAAAGATAGGGGTTTCAGAATCTATATCCCTAACCCAAACAAGATGATATATGCAACCCTTAGAAATCATCTTCCTAGCTTTAAGATAAGAAACAAAGTGGCTCTTAGGCATATAATTTCCCCCTTTCCACTCTTGAATGGGTTCATTTGGAAATTAGAACTTGACCACTCGGGTTCTACAATCAATAGAAGCATAGCATGAATGCAACCAATCCATCCCAAGAATAGCATCGAAGTCTAATATATCAAGCTCTACTAGATCAACATGAGTGACTCTATGGGATAAGGAGACGGGACAATTTCTATAGACTCTCTTAGCCACGATAGATTCACCAATTGGAGTAGAGACTGAAAAAGAATCTATCAACACATCTGAAAGAACATCAAACCTCATAGTCACATATAGCGTCACAAATGACAAGGTAGCGCCGGGATCAAGCAAAGCATAAACATCGAGATTAAAGACTTTCAACATACCGGTAACCACATCGGGAGAACCCTCTTGCTCATGACGAGTCTGAAGTGCATAGAATTTATTTTGCTTTTGACTCCCACTATAACCTGATGAAGGATAAGGTTGAACCTATCGATGGTTATTTCCTTCATTCTTAGCAACGTAGGGACAATCCCTAATCTTATGATCCGTCTTGCCACAACCAAAGCATGCATTGGAACCGGCAAAGCATTTACTATCATAAATACTCAAATGACTTCATAAATACTCAAATCACTTGTCATTTTCTATTTTTTCTTATTTTAAATAGTTTGATTAAATACTTTATTATGTACTTTCTAATTGATGCATGTGTACTTTCCAATTGTTTGAATATAACTATATTCATACAAAATATAGTTATATCATTAATAAGCTGAAATACTGAATAACTTGAAAATCAACGATATCATTATAATTGTTACCTTTTCATTTTTTTGAAATGTGATATGCGAGAAGTTATATGTATAATTATTGTTACACTGTATAAATGTTAAATTTTCACTTTTACAAAATAAAAATAATCATAAATTTAATAAATAAAGAAGAAAAAATGTATTAACAATTAAAAAATATTTAAATTTTGACGTAATTAATTAAAATAATCATAATTATTTATTTTGTGATTATTTATTTTTTATTTAGTTGAAGATAACTACGAATAAAATATAAGGTTATAAACATAGTTTCTCATTGATTATAGGATTGTGTAGTAGTAGATAGGTAATGAGGAGTTATGAAACTGTTTTATATGGAACTGCTTTTTAATGTTATATATATAAATTAAAATTAGATTAAAATATATAATTATGCATACGCAAAGGTTTTGTTTTCACTCAATTTTTTTAAAAAAATTAAATTTTTAATATTTAATAAATTGGGTTTTTTAAACAGATAAGTAATAACAATAGGTTTTATGTTTCAAATATCAATTTACAATATTTAATTTTATGCAATCAAAATAAAACTTCAATGAATTTAAAGTATAAAATATTGAGATCTTTTTTAATATTAAGTTTCTTTTTATATATTTTAAATTTTAATAGTAAAGACGTCGTTTAGTATCAACTTAAAATTGTGCAATGTAAATCTTGTATGTTTGATTTAAAAAAGCAGTTTTTATGTGTATTTTACGAAAATACTATTACATAAAAATATGCTCTAAAATTGAATTTTAATGTATAAGAAAAGCTAAGTTCATTTTTAGTAGTAAAAATATTTTACAGGAAGTAGTATAGTTTGAAAAGACACCAATATTAATAAAATAGTAATATAATTAAAAAAATGTGTTGAATTTAAACTCCTAACCCATGATCAACCATAATCCTGTAAAATCATAAAATATATTTTTTAAAATATATAAAATTTAAAATAATTTGCCTACCTAATTTTTATATATCACTGATTCTAAGATAAAAATCTTGTCTACAAAAATAAAAATTTTGTTACAATAGGATAGATATTTTACTGAGTACGTATGTGCATGAAAAAAGAAAAATAGTAATTCAGACTAAATTTATTTTTAATGAGTTAAGTGATAATTTACGCTCACAACAATTATTCTTCAACTCATTAGTTAACTTAAAAATAGCATACCAAAAGTTAATCACCATTCATATTTGTTACCTCATCATTGCCAATAAAATAGTTTCAAAATGCAAAATGTTGGTCTAATTTGCCGCATTCCTTTTATCATTTGAGCAATTTTATGTTACTCGATCAGTTTCTCTTGTTGTTCTTCTTCTTAATCTCCTTCCTCGTCTTCATCTAACTCCTAACCCATGATCAAACTGTAATTCATAATCCTGCAAAATCGTAAAATATATTTTTAAAAATATATAAAATTTAAAATAATTTACCTAACTAATTTATATATATCACTGATTCTAAGATAAAAATCTTGTCTACAAAAATTAATTTTTTTATTACAATAGGATAGATATTTTACTGAGTATGTATGTGCATGAAAAAAGAAAAACTGTAATTCAAACTAAATTTATTTTTAATGAATTAAGTGATAATTTACGCTCACAACAATTATTCTTCAACTCATTAGTTAACTTAAAAATAACATACCAAAAGTTAATCAACATTCATATTTGTTCCCTCATCATTGCCAATAAAATAGTTTCAAAATGTAAAATGTTGGTCTAATTTGCCACATTTCTTTTATCATTTGAGCAATTTTATGTTACTCGATCAGTTCCTCTTGTTCTTCTTCTTCTTAATCTCCTTCCTCATCTTCATCTTCATCTTCCTCTTGTTCTCCATTTTCATCTTCATTATTGTTGTAATATCGAATCTTCTTTTCTGTTACATATATACTACTTTCGAGATCGAAATTCACTCACTTATTCATTTTCTTCATCATAAAAAAGCGCAATTGCTCCTCCTTTGCCGAATAAAGATAATAAAATTTCAACGTCTTTAAGCTATTACATCAACCTTTTTCTTGTCTTTCCTCCTTCACTGCTTCACAATCACTAAAAAATTCCAACAAATTTCATGTTTCTTTTAATAACTGCAATATGTATTATTGAAATTCATGTATAGTGAAAAACTTTGGCAATATGATAAATCATTTTTTTTTGGCTTTTCCATTAAAATTTTGCTTATTGTAATGACCCGTTAGGTCGTTTTGATCACTACACTATTTTGAATCTTCCCGTAAAATTTTAAATGGAAATTTTGAATTGCTCGTTTAACTACGATTATTTAATTAGCGGGTAAATTTTAAATAATTAATTTTAATAGGTAGTTAATGGACAAGTCCATAATTTATTTAATACCCGTTACCACTTGGCCCAGATAAGTTATAATAAGTTAGTGAGTTTGTCACTTTCACTAAATTAAATATTTTAGAAAAAAGAAAAAAGAGGAGGCGGAAACTTACTTGTGTAGGCGGCCAACGAGAGGAAAAACCATGCTCAGGTGAAAGAATCAATTCTCATCATTCTCAATTCTATATAAATTAAAGTATGTTGATATCCTACGACGTAGTGAATTGGTTTGTTGTTATTATTATATTATCGTTTATTGATAACAAAGTGAAAAACAAATTGCATCAGTTCAAATTCTTTAAAAAATTTAGAAATTTCTTCTTTGTTATTGTATCAACCTAAGGGGTGGGGGGGGGGGGGGCATTTAATGTCAATTATTGGATCATCAGGCAGTGGTTGGCATTTGATCTATAATTTTTTTTTTTTTAGAAATTAGATAAGATATAGAATAGATTGCAATTCGCAGTGCATCTTACTGGTTCCGTCACATTAGTGGGTTGATCCTTTTATTTATTTATCAAATTAAGATTCAAATTTTGTATATTGGTATATGTAATTAAATATTAGGTGTATTGTTTATATGAATATCATTAGAATTATGTTATTTGGAGGAATTAAGACTTAACTCTAAGCTTGGATTTTAAGAAATATGAGACTTGACATATTAATTGATATCAATATTAAGAGTTAATTATAAATTTGGATGAGTTTTGGATCTAGGCTAGACTTATGGTAACATGGGTGTCTACAAACTTGTTTACTTACGGATAATGACTATTTGATAGATTGGGAACATTCTGAAGCTTTACTAAAGGGAAAGGCGAAATCTTGAGGGTTCGTGGCACGTGTTCAGCTTGCAAGGTATGTTAAGACTTTCAGGCTTCGTTGAAGGACATTTTCCTAATTAAAGATTAAAAATGGAATCGACAATGGGTAAGGGCGAAAGATGGGGGTCTCGTACCAATGGTGTGACGGGCTTTGGTACAAGTACCGGTGTTATAAAGGAAAAGTTTTTTACTATAGAACGCACATTGTAATTTGAGAATGCCAAAGCATATGGGCATCAGTTGATGTATTATTGACTTGATTTTTTGATGTGATTGTGTTTCTTTATTGAATCCGTATAGTTGTGATAATTGAGGTGATTATATATGATACCGATATTTGATTGATTGAGATGCATCATCATCCCCTTTTGTTGAAATCATATTGTACACATGCATTGACATGAGATTAAGCATAAGTTGGGCATGTAGAGATCGTCCGTGCTTGGGATTGTGAGATATTATGATTATAAGTTGGGCACGTGGAGATCGTCTGTGCTAGGGATTGTTTGATTTTATGATAGTGCGTTGAGATCGTCCGCACAGACACGTGGAGATCGTCTGTGTCCGTATATAGACCTCGCGAGTCCCCCATGGGTCATGAACTCTCGATGTATTTCTGAGGAGTATCATGTATATACGATTGAGAGAGTACTTGGCATCTGAGGCATATCATCATAGTGTCTCATTGCATTGCATCTCATTACATCCTCATTCTTGCTGATTATGTGTTTTATTGGTGATTGGACATTACGTGATATTTAATTATCCCTATTTGATGATACTTGTTTGATCAGTATAATGTAGCCTTGTTAAACAATAAAAAGATGATTTTCTTATATGAACTCCCGCCACTACTTCTTCATTGTCGGTCTATGAGATATGTTGGGTACACATGGTTTCGTACTCATACTACACTTGTTGCACCTTTTTGTGGTGCAGATCCAATTCCGAATACGAGCGCACCTCGTGGAGCTTTTTGAGTTCGAGGTTGGAGTATCTTGGAGTTGTGGTGAGCTGCTTGAATGTTCTGCAGCCCACACCTCCCTCTATCTTATTATTTATTCTATTATTTTAGTGTTCAGACAGGATAATTTTTACGTTTAGACTTGTCATTTTAGTTTCAGACTTGCATCGTATTTAGAAGCTTTTGTACTAATGACACTAAATTCTGGGTGGTATTTTTCATTTTCTGCATTTCGTATTTATGAAGGACTTAGTGTTGGAGATATTCTACTCGTTATTTACTTTTCTCCCTATTTACTTAGTTAAATTGGTAAAAACTAGTAGGTTGGCTTACCTATCGGTTGGGAACATAGGTGCCATCACGACATGTGAATTTGGATCGTGACAAATTGGTATCAGAGCCAGGTTCATCGATCTCACGAGTACAAGAGCAATGTCTAGTAGAGTCTTGCGGATCGGTATGAAGACGTCCATACTTATCTTCGAGAGGCTATAGGACATTTAGGAAACTTCTATTCTTTCATTCCTTATCGTGCGCACTTGATTTTGTTGGAATTCTAATCTTGTTGTCTCATTCTCTCATAGTTAGTCAGGACTCGTGCATCCGCGATCAAAGATTTAGAGCTTGTACCCGCACCCACTGCTAGGTTATTGAATGAGGTGAGGTCAAGTTAGAGGTTGTGTTGCATTACATTTGGCTAATAGATCAGACTAACATGAAATATTCGAAATGGTCAGGATGATGAATTCTCTGACTTATACTAGTAACTTCAACGCAAATACGTATGAATTTTTAGATCGTTGTCATGAGAGGTTGCATGATCTTGGATTTGTGGAGTTGTATGGAGTTTACTACATCGTGTTTTAGATGATTGGCCCTGCCAAGTAATGATGGAGATTTAACATTGGTAGTAGACCAATTGGATCACCTCCACTATCATAGACTCAGTTAACTCAGTGTTTCTAGATAAAATTTGTTTCACGTAGTGAGAGGGAGCGAAAGAAGGCCGAGTTCAAGGATTTGCAGCAAGATGGTATATTAGTCCAAGAGTATAATGTTAAATTTCATGCCTTGGCTAGGCATAATTTGAATTTTCTTTCCGCTGAGGTTGAGAGAGTGAGAAGGTTTGTTAAGGGGTTGATTATTCAATTGTAGATATTGCCAAGGAGTTAGAGAAGATTCAACGTGTGAGATTTAAGCAGTGTGAAGGCAAGAGGGTCTGTCATTCGAGTTGGATAGGGTATGTGAGTCACTTTAATTGCCTGTACATGTTTCTACTTCTATTGGATATTTCATAGTGGTAGATCGAGTATATCGATCATATGTAGACTACTTTGAGGGGATATGATACTCAAGTGGATTTGAAGATATGATAGATTTTGATGTTATTTTTGGGATGGATTAGTTATTTTCTTATTACGCAATTTTGAATATTCATGCTAAGACAATTACATTAGTTACGCCTAGAATTCCTACAATAAAGTTGAGAGATTTTCCTAGTCGCAATTTAAAAAGGGGATGTCACTTATTAAGGCTCGTCGTTTAGTGGAGAAAGGATATTTGGCTTACTTGGTGCGTATTCGAGATACTAATGTGAAGACTCTTATGCTTGGGTCTATTTCGGTGGCGAGTGAGCTTTTAGAGGTATTTCTGACGGACCTACCAGGTCTTCCACATGATCGTGATACTGATATTGTATTGACTTAGAACAAGGCACTTAGCCAATTTCTATTCCTCCCTATGGTATGGAAATGTCGAATTGAATGAGTTGCAGGAGCAGTCATGGGATTTGTTGAGCAAGGGGTTCATTGACCGAATGTATTTCCTTGGGGTGCTCTAGTGTTATTTGTGAAAAAGAAGGATAGTTCTATACGTAGGTGTATTGACTATCGATAGTTGAACAAGGTTACCATAAGAAATAAGTACTCGATACCTCGTATTGATGATACATGTGATCAACTTTAGGATGTTTCTGGTTTCTCCAAAATTTATTTGAGATCCAATTATCACCGGATGAAGGTTAGGGCGAAGGATAACCCTAAATAGCTTTCCAGACACGTTATGGTCATTACGAGTTTCTAGTGATGTCTTTTAGGATGTCTAATGCCCCGACAACTTTTATGGACTTGATGAATAGGGTGTTAAGACCGTACTTGGATTCCTTTATTATCATGTTTATAGATGATATATTGATATACTCTCGTAGTAAAGAGGATCATGAGCATCATTTGAGGATTGTTCTTTAAAATATGAAGAAGATTAAGTTATATGCAAGTTTGTAAAGTGTGATTTTGGTTATTTCGGTGGTATATTTGGAACATGTAGAATTCAAGAAAGGTTTTATGGTGGATCCCAATAGGATTGAGGTAGTTCGGAATTGGGTCAGACATACTTCAGTTACGACACTTGGAGTTCTTAGGCCTTGTTGGTTATTATCGATGATGTTCTCATTCATTAAATCTGCATTGACTAGATTGATCTAGAAATAAGTGGATTTTTACTGGGTTGATGCGTGTGAGGTGAGCTTCTTAAAGCTTAGGACCTTATTTACTACTACTCCTATTGTGACTTTACCCGTGGAGGGAGAGGATTTTACCATTTATTATGATTCTTCTTGGATTGGTGTTGGTTAGGTATTGATGTAGAAGGGGAAGGTGATAGCTTATGTTTCAAGGCAATTGAAGGTTCATGAGAAGAACTATCCTACTTATAACTTAGACTTAACGGATGTGGTGGTTGCATTAAAGTTTTGGAGACATTACCTTTATAGTGTACACTGTGAGGTGCTTCAGTATATATTCAATAAGAGCAATCTAAATTTGAGACAACGAAGATGGTTAGAGTTGCTCAAGGACTATGGAATGACTACCATTTATCATTTGGGCAAAGAAAATATGATAGTAGATGCCTTAGGTTGAAGGACGGGAGTATGGGTAGTCTACCTTGTTACAAGTCGAATATCGTCCATTGGCTATGGATGTCCAGTCTTTCACTAATAGTTTTGTAAGGCTTGATATTTTAGATTTTGATAGGGCTTGGCACACATAAAGGCAGGGTCGTCCTTATTAAAAAGGATTTGAGCTCAATAGTTTGATGTTGGTGATTTATGTATGATTTGAGACAAAGTGTTTAAAAGGAGAATCTAAGGAGGAAATTCTTGATGGTAAGGAAGTTTTAAGGGTAAAATCTCATATTTGTGTTCCTTGGGTAAGTGATTTGACTAGGCTGATTAGAGAGGAGGCTCATAGTTTGTGGTATTCAATTCATTCGGGGGCTACTAAGATGTATCGTGACTTGAAGCAACATTATTAGTGGTGTCGTATGAAGAGGGACATAGTATATTTTGTATCTCGGTGTCTAAATTGTCAGCAAGTGAAGTATGAACACCAAAAGCCTAGAGGTGTGACGTAGAGGATGCCCATACTTGAGTGGAAGTGAGAGTGTATTGTTGTGGACCTTTTGGTAGGTTTGTCACATACCTTGAGTAAGTTTGATGTTATATAGGTTGTCGTGGACCGATTGACTATGTTTGCACACTTCGTACTAGTTCAGACTACTTATAATTCATAGAAGTTACCCAAGATCTACATTCGAGAGATAGTTCACTTGCATGGGGTGCCCATTTCTATTATTTCATGTCGAGGCACATAATTTATATCTCATTTTTGGAAGTCTATGCAGAAGGAGTTGGGACTCAGGTGGATCTTAGTAGATCCTTGCATACACAGGCTGATAGTCAGTCTGAACGGACTATTGAGGTCCTTGAGAACATGTTGCGGGTGTGTGTGATCGCTTTGGTGGTTATTGGGGACAGTTTTATTTTTAGTGGAGTTGCATACAACAACAATTATCATTCGAGTATTGAGTTGGCACCACTCGAGGCATTGTATGGTAGGAGATGTGGATCTCTAGTTGGTTGGTTTGATGCATTTGAGGTTAGGTCGTGGGGCACATATCTGGTTAGGGAGTCGTTGGATAAGGTTGAGTTGATTGAGGATAGGCTTCTCATGGCTTAGAGTAGACAAGAGAATTATACAGATCGGAAGATTCGTGATTTAAAGTTAATGATTGGAAAGCTGGTTCTCTTGAAGGTTACACCTATGAAAAGTTTGATAAAATTTGAAAAGAAGAACAAGTTGGGCCCGAGGTATATTGTCCCTGTCAAGATTGATCTACGTATTGGTGAGGTGGCTACAAGTTTGCTTTGTCACTTCGTTTGTCGGGTGTTTACATTATATTTCATAATTCGATGCTGATGAAGTTTCATTTAGGATGGGGCGTATGTGATTCAATGAGATTCAGTGTTACTTGATTAGAGTTTTACCTTTGAGGAGAAGCCGGTAACTAACATGGATGGGAAAATTTAGAATTTGAGATCGAAAGAAGTTATTTCAGTAAAGGTTCAAAGGAAGGGTTAAGAGGTTAATTGGGAGAGTGAGTTGGACATGTAGATCAGATATCCACATTTGTTTTAAGCGTTCAGTTACTTTTATTCTTTATCATTCGAGGACGAACGTTTATTTTAGTGGTAGATGATGTAATAACCCGTTAGGTCGTTTTGAGCACTAGACTATTTTGACTCTTCCCCTAAAATTTTAAATGGAAATTTTGAATTGCTCGTTTAAGTACGATTATTTAATTAGCGGGTAAATTTTAAATAATTAATTTTAGTAGGTAGTTAATGAGCAAGTCTATAATTTATTTAATACCCGTTACCACTTGGCCCAGATAAGTGATAATAAGTTAGTGGGTTTGTCACTTTCACTAAATTAAATATTTTAGAAGAAAAAAAAAAAGAGAGAGAAGGAGACGGAAACTTACTTGTGTAGGCGGCCAACGAGAGGAAAAACCACTGCTCAGGTGAAAAGAAGCACTTCTCATCATTCTCAATTCTATATAAATTAAAGTATGTTGATATCCTAAGACGTAGTGAATTGGTTTGTTGTTATTATTATATTATCGTTTATTGATAACAAAGTGAAAAACAAATTGCATCAGTTCAAATTCTTTAAAAAATTTAGAAATTTCTTCTTTGTTATTGTATCAACCTAAGGGGTGTGGGGGGGGGGGGGAGGGGGCATTTAATATCCATTATTAGATCATCAGGCAGTGGTTGGCATTTGATCTATAATTTGTTTTTTTTTAGAAATTAGATATGCTATAGAATAGATTGCAATTCGCAGTGCATCTTACTGGTTCCGTCACATTAGTGGGTTGATCCTTTTATTTATTTATCAAATTAAGATTCAAATTTTGTATATTGGTATATGTAATTAAATATTAGGTGTATTGTTTATATTAATATCATTAGAATTATGTTATTTGGAGGAATTAAGACTTAACCCTAAGCTTGGATTTTAGGAAATATGAGACTTGACATATTAATTGATATCAATATTATGAGTTAATTGTAAATTTGGATGAGTTTTGGATCTAGGCTAGACTTATGGTAACATGGGTGTCTACGAACTTGTTTACTTACGGATAATGACTATTTGATAGATTGGGAAAATTCCAAAGCTTTACGAAAGGGAAAAGGCGAAATCTTGAGGGTTCGTGGCACGTGTTCAGCTTGCAAGGTATGTTAAGACTTTCAGGCTTCGTTGAAGGACATTTTCCTAATTAAAGATTAAAAATGGAATAGACAATGGGTAAGGGCGAAAGATGGCGGTCTCGTACCAATGGTGTGACGGGCGTTGGTACGAGTACCAGTGTTATAAAGGGAAAGTTTATTACTATAGAACGCACATTGTAATTTGAGAATGCCAAAGCATATGGACATTAGTTGATGTATTATTGACTTGATTTTTTGATGTGATTGTGTTTCTTTATTGAACCCGTATAGTTGTGATAATTGAGGTGATTATATATGATACCGATATTTGATTGATTGAGATGCATCATCTTCCCCTTTTGTTGTTGAAATCATATTGTACGCATGCATTGACATGAGATTGAGTATAAGTTGGGCATGTGGAGATCGTCCGTGCTGGGGATTGTGAGATGTTATGATTATAAGTTGGGCACGTGGAGATCGTCCGTGCTGGGGATTGTTTGATTTTATGATAGTACGTTGAGATCGTCCTCACAAACACGTGGATATCGTCCGTGTCGGTATATGGACCTTGCGAGTCCCCCATGGGTCATGAACTCTCAATGTATTTCAGAGGAGTATCATGTATATACGGTTGAGAGAGTACTTGGCATCTGAGGCATATCATTCATGGTGTCGCATTGCATTGCATCTCATTACATCCTCATTCTTGTTGATTAGACATTACGTGATATTTAATTATCCCTATTTGATGATACTTGTTTGATCAGTATAATGTAGCCTTGTAAAACAATAAAAAGATGATTTTCTTATATGAACTCCCGTCACTACTTCTTCATTGTCGGTCTATGAGATATGTTGGGTACACGTGGTTTCGTACTCATACTACACTTGTTGCACCTTTTTGTGGTGCAGATCCGATTCCGAATTCGAGCACACCTCGTTGAGCTTTCTGAGTTCAAGCTTGGAGTATCTTGGAGTTGTGGTGAGCTGCTTGACAGTTCTGCAGCCCACACCTCCCTCTATCTTATTATTTATTCTATTATTTTAGTATTCAGACAGGATAATTCTTACGTTTAGACTTGTCATTTTAGTTTCAGATTTACATCATATTTAGAAGCTCTTGTACTAATGACACTAAATTCTGGGTGGTATTTTTCATTTTCCGCATTTCGTATTTATGAAGGATTTAGTGTTGGAGATATTCTACTCGTTATTTACTTTTCACCTTATTTACTTAGTTAAATTGGTAAAAACTAGTGGGTTGACTTACCTATTGGTTGGGAACGTAGGTGCAATTTGGGTCGTGACACTTATGGAATCGCTATAAGGTTGACATTAATGGTTTCTTCAATTTAAAATTCTTTAACTGAAGTGGTTGGCGAACGTGTCTATCCGAATCTTTTATTTATGTTGTTGCAGTTACTAATTTTACCACTCAGTGACTTTCAATTATAGAATTTCTAAATAATTAAATATATCTGAATCAATAAGAATAAAATGAAATACAATTTTCTAATTCATTTTTTTTAAAAGAGCCCAAAAATGTTAAAACACAGTTATTATTTTAAAAAGAAAAAAAACTAAACAATAATCATTTCTAATTTATTTAAAAAGAGTCCAAAACGTGAAAATATATAAACAATTACCTTTCTATCTATTAGATTTTATCCTCTAATTTTGAATAATGTATAAGATAAATTATAAAAGAAAATGAAAATATAAACGATAAATATAAAATGTTTTAAAAAATAAAGAACCGAAATAAGCAGTTTATATTAATTCTAAAAAAAGACCTTTTTAAGATTAATTCTAAATAAAGACTTTTTTAGATTAATTCTTAATTAATTCTAATCAGTTACCTATATATTCGGAATCCACTACTGATTAATTATTTATCTTTATCATGATTCTAGATTAATTCTTTATCTTTATCAAGATTTTAGGATTTCTCAAATTTAATATGAATTACAGATTGCAAATTTTTACTTTATCTTTATCATAATTTTTTAACTTTATCTTTATCATAATTTTAGGACTTCTCAAATTTAATATGAATTACATATTGCATATTTTTACTCTTATTATTTTTTAAAAATCTTTTAAAATATAACTACCATTGTAATTTAAAACTTTGAATTAAGAGTGATTAATTAATTTTAAAATTCAAATTTAAAAATAAAAATGAAATGATTTCTAAAAGCAATTCAAATTATAGATCAATTTTAAAACAAAAATTAATTTGAAATGAAAATATTCAGATTAATTATCTATCCATTTTAATTAGATTTTTGAAATAAAACTAATTAAATACAATAAATGTATGAATTTTCTAAATTATATAATTGATATTTCTTTTTTTTAGAAGAGATCAACGAAATACGAAATTTTAAAATAATTAAATACCTACTGTTGAAATTCAAATGATTTTTAAAAAAAAGAACTAGCTGAACTGATTCTTTTCTCCACTAACTCCACTTCATGCACCCCACGTTTCTTTATTTGCAAAAATTAAAATTTCAAATTTACATTAAAATTTCAAATTTAAATTCAGAAGATTCAAAAAATATGTAACAAATAAAATCTCTACATTCCTATTATTCCGTGAATAACTAACCCCACGTCTTCTAACTACATGATTCACGATTTTTAAATTATTTACATCAGAATTTATGCATTTACCATTCTTTCTCCAGTTTAACTTCTTCATTTACCATTCATTCTCCAGTTTAACTTTTTCATTTCTGAATCCCTCTCAAAATCGTAACATGAAGTTGTTTTTTCATCTTTAGTACTTCTTAATTCAGAAAAATATGGCCCTCGACACTAATTTCATCAACAAATTATCAGCAACAAGATACCTTGATTCTGTCGAACGTAAAGGTAACTCACCAACCCTTCAGCACCAGAAAAGGTAAATCTCTAACTTCTATTATCAAAAATAATATTTATGTGTGATTAAACTGGATATGTTGTTGTATTATCGAAATTAAAATAATGTTCTTTACTTTTAAGCATTTGAAAGATTGTTACATTGTCACCAATTTTACATGAAACTAATGTTAATTTGCTACACCAAACTTATGACTGATATTGCTCGAAATGACATGCAGGAACTAATTTGCCTTTTACAAAGTAATGAACCTTTATGAAGAAAGTTTAATGATGACAGAGATGCACTTAATATCAATAGCAATAACCTAATTTTTTTAAAAGCCTAACATTTTTTGACTGTAGATTTAATTCAAGTAACAATTATTTCTCCTTTTGTTATATATATATTTTTTTATTATTGAACAGGGAAAGAAGAACACGAAATACTTTTGGAGGCATACAATAGCTTCAATTCGTTGTCCTCTTGAGGTTCTGCGGATTTATCTTTTATATTGAAAAATATATGATGTTCAAATTATGATCATAATTATCTATATATGATTAATTTTCTCTTCAATTGTCTTACATTCTTATGATACAACTATCGAGGGATCAATTCTATATTAGTGAAGGAGGTTTATTATAACGGTGAATATTTAACTAAAGATTTCAATACTAGTGCAGTTATTGGTCTTATGAAACTAACGGTAAATTATGCCTCCTTGCACGAATTCTTTTTACGAAAAGCATATTTTTGTATTATAAATATCTTGAAATTCTAAATGTTGTGTATCGGATGGTTATCGTTGAATTGAAAAAAAGGATGGTGTTAGTAGTGAAGAAGATGAAACAAGGGTATTAGTTGAGTTAAAAAAAGGGATGGTGTTAGTAGTGAAGAAGATGAAACAATGGTATTAATGAGAAGACGTTAGCGATGGAATTGTGATGGAAGAGTTAAACGACAATATATAATGTTTGTTTATGAGTCCATAAGCAAAAATTTTATGCACATCAAAGTGCATTATATCACTTGAAGTGGGATAATTTGTTTTTCTATTTCAATTTTTTTTTTTTAATGTTTTTTATTTCAATAGAAAAGATTGTAAGTAATGTTTTAATCGTTCGTCATAATCAACTATTTATTGGCTTCCTTTTTCCCCTTTTTTGGTTGTTAATTTGATTATTTTGTTGTTGATGCGATGGATATTATTCCAATATTCATTGAAAGTTCGTTCACGAGCTAATCAAAGATATATTTTTATTCTCTTTGAATTCGTGTGATATATTTATAAGTGGTAAAAATCATATGATTTCAAATATCTTTAATTTGATAATAATTAGAATATACCAATGAGATGTATTTGATTTTTCAGTTCTGATAAATATCATAATAGATTAATTAATCATTATAAAATTAGATGATAACAGTAAAATAAACTATTTTGAGCAAAATAAATATAATATTAACATAACTTTTTTAAAAATTAAATATCATATTAATTTGATGTTGAATTGGTTCGAATATTTGTGATTTGCATATAGTTGTATTATGTTGATATTCATATCTCTAAAATTGTTGATGAATTTTTGTTATCAAATTGTCACGACCCAATTTCTCGAGCCATGATGGCGCCTAGGCAAGCCAAACCCTGTCCCGGAACTTGAGAGTAATGGGACTGAGGGTGAAAACTAGCCTCAACTAAGCGAAAGCATAAGTAAAGGAACACATAATGGAAAGGCGGGAGAGAACCCAAACTATATACAAACAACTGATACCTCCCAGAATCTGGAAGTCACATGTACAGAGCTACTACAAAAGAGTACAAGTCCCAAAAGTGGAACACCGAAACAAGACTATCTCAAAAGCAAAAGACAAACCAAAATATAAGTACAGAAGGAGGCAGGTAATCTCAGAACGCCATGTGATCACCCTCGCCTCCGGAATAGACTGCAGCAGGATCGAACTTAACGCTGATAACTGGTGCTCGGACCTGCATCACGAAAACAGATGCAGAGTGTAGCATGAGTACCAATACAACAGGTACCCAGTAGGCATCATAGGCCGACTGAGCAAGAAAGGTAAAAACAGACTGAAAGGATAATCTACAATCAAGAGGTCAAAGGAAGTAAGGACAAAACCGACAGCAAATCTAAGAATATCTAAACAAAACCTAACTGGGCCCCTCATAAGACCCAGAAGGTACACTCAAGCACATACAAACAAAATTCGAACGGACCCCCATAAGCCCGACAGGTACACGAAAAATCTAAATCTACGAGACTGAAGGAAAACCCAACAGCGAATCGAAACCACCAACCAACTCAACCGAAACAAGCAGCCAATTCCAACCCAATCAGAAGTCTGACTTCCAAATCGGGCTGCCCAGCCAGATAAAAACTCCCGGGGGCCCTGCCCTAGCCAGTAGAGTGCAAAGGGGGCATAACAACTCCTCCCAAGGCCCTAATATCCAATTGCCAAACAAGCTAACACCCCTGGGGCCTTGTGCCAGCCAGACGGGTGAGCCAGCCAACACTCCGGGGGCATTGTCCCAGCCAGACGAGTGCGCAGGGCTTGTCCACTCCAAAGAGGACCCCAATAACTCATATCCAATTGCCCGGCCGGCTAACACTCCGCGGGTCCTATCCCAGCCAGGAGAGTGAGCCAGCTAACACTTCGGAGGCCCTGTCCCAGCCAGACGAGTGCGCGAGACATATCAATTCCGTAGCGGATCTCAAATACCAAACCAATATGGATCACCGTCCACCAACAACCACATTACCACAAAACCGATCTTGAAACACCCGAAATCTCGGGAAAACACCATGCCTCCGATGACACATCGGCACCACAGAAAAGGGGAGAGAAGCCAGAAGATAGCAACAACACAAAGCCAAAGCTAAGCTCATACTATCAGACCCAAGTCTGCTATTCCGTCTACAAGGACCTAGTCCATCCGAATCGACGTCGGATACATACCAGAGTCAAACAGGTGCATGGGTCTAAGGCAAAACTAGTCTAACCTAGATTAAGGCTAGAAACATGCTCCAACATAAACAAAAAACCAACCAGATAAACCACATGCATCAACACCCAAACAACCCCTCCGATAGCATGATACCACTCCCAAGACAGCCCGAAAATAAGCCTAAAACAGGATTTCTGAGAAGAAGAGAAGAAATTCTAGAACCCCACCCAGATTCACACAAATCAGCATGCATTCACACAATCTAGCTCAATCTTAAAAGAAGGGAAGCCGTAACCTACCAGAAGGCCGACCGCGCGTGCTCCAAATAACTCTGCCGGAGTTTTTTCCTTCTGAACGGCCTCAGACTGCTTCTAAGCTATCAAAAATAGGATCACAGCATCAGTACGGTCGTTTAAACACTAAAACCAACAAAATCGGAGACAGACCAATTTAGGAGTCAAAATAAGGAAAATGTGGGATCTGCTTCGGAAATTCTGAAATTGACTCCGTGAAAGGTTCCAAAACCTGCCCCGAACTTGTGTTCCAAAATAGAACACAATTCTGGGCTCGAAACAGCTGACAAATCAAAGAAACAAAACATGAAAAACTTTACAAAACAAGCCTATGATAGCTACTTACGCCTCAAATTCACAGAAATCGGAGGTCACCCAATGCTATCCGAACACACACCCACGAAGCCTACACAATTTCGAACACCTGGGACTTCGAATCACCAAGTTCTGACTTAAAATGGAGAAGATATCAATTTTCTAACTTATAACAACACTAAACCCCGACTGCCCCTTTTAAACTAATGGCCAGACACGCAGACCTCCGCGAACGCGGAGGAAAAGAATCCACACCTCCGTGAATGTGGAGCCCTATCCGCGAACGCGGAGAAGAAAGACTCAGACCTCCGCGAACGCAGAGTCAGCGCCGCGAACGCGGAGAAGGAATGGGTCTGTAACATCAGCTGAACTTGGATTTTTCCAAAACTCCGACGGGGTGCTCGGGATTTCGTTTGGAACCCCATGCACGCAAACGAGATATGCTACCCCATCAAATTCGACGTTCCAGACTCAATGGCGTAGTCAAAATTTCCATACGAGGTCGTTTCGACTAAAAGTGAGTCCCACACCCAAAGCGCCATTTTAGCCAAATTCCACCAAGGGCCTCGAAATTAGATAGGAAACCCCAAAAAGCATACGAAGGGTCATTCTAGACCAAACTCAGCATTCCGAAACTAATCGCGCTAACATAATTCTCATCCGAGCGCATTTACCATGAATGTTGATCAAAGTCAACCTTAAGCTAAAATTCAAAGGCTAAAGCGCCAAATGGCCCCAAAGTCACACCGAAAGCCTCGGAACTCGTGCCAACCATGCTTCTAGCTTAATTTGGTCAATCCAGAGCTAATGGAACTGTCAGAATCATATTCTGGGGTCGTTTACCTGAGGTTATGACCGAAATCAACTTTTCAAGTTTTAAAAGCTCCAAAATAGGGAAACATGCATAATATCCAAAAGAACGACCAGGCGGTCGAACAATCAGTATCAGCAAGTCATAAATGACTTGGGGTCGCTACAAGAACACTTTAAACGACGAAAAGATGGCATTAACACAAAAATGACTTGAAGGGTCATTACACAAATTTTATTAACTCTAAGATTTTAGATATAATTTTTAAATTTTTATCAAAAAATCTTTTTTATAATTTCTTTAATAAAGTCATTTTTTTTAAAAAATAACAATAATAATTTTTTTGCTAAAATTCATAACTGAAATTCTAATCTACTAATTTCAATATTTTAGAGGAAATATGAAAATTTATCTAAGGAAAAGTGTTCGTAATAATTGTGCTAAAATTTAGTCATTAATAATTCATATAAATTAAAAACATACGTTCACAAATTAATTTCAAGACCTATTTTTTGTGAAACTATATTTTCACAAAATACTCTTGAAGATAGTTGAGTGTATAGATAATGCTCCTAAAATTTAGGAATTATGAAGTTACTTGCATTTAAAACACACGTGCTTAAATACAAATTAGTTAGAGAGACTATTTTTATGAAATTATATTTCTACAAAATGCTCCAAAAAGATAATTGCAAAAAATTAATATATTTGTAGGAGGTAAGTTTTATTTACATTCATTAAAAGAAAATATATTTTCTTATAGGTTTTAATAAATAAGAATGTGATTTATAAATATATTTAGTAACATTTTAATTTGCGTGTGTATATATATATAAGTGGGGAAAGAAACACCACATTAAACAAATCATAGTTGGTTATGATAATTTATAAAGAAAAACAAAAAGGAAAAGAATAAAATCAAAAAAACAAAACGGGAGAAAAAACAACTCAAATAATTGATTTTGTAATAATAGTAGTTTCCATAGCAACTTCTTATCTTCGATATTTTCTCTTCGTCATAATTGTAGGAGCTTTAAATTCAAAGATACATTTTTAAAAAGAGTCATTATTTTAATCAAATATCAAAATAAAGATTTTAAATTTAAATTCACTACTTACATTTTCTCCACTTTATGTTAATTATACATACAAAAAAATACCCCAAAAGAATTAACTAATCTAAACTAATTTCAAAAAATCATATTCAATATGCAATTTTACATGCAGTGCATCATATTCCAACGATTTTATTTTCATACTAATTGCATATATTAAAATAATGATAGTCACTAATAATAATAAACAAAAATTTTATAACAAAGTTAGTCAAAGAAATTTTCTATTTAAATTTATACATATTTAAAATTATAATTTAAAATAAACTATGATAGTAGTATTTAGATTATTGGTACATTAAATGAAAAGGATTAATTAAGATATCATAATAGACAAATTGATCTATAAAATCATAATAGATATAATGCGAGATTATTTATTCATTAAATTAATTTGGCCAATAAAATAAATAAAAAGAATACATAAAATAAATTAATATAGTAGGTAATGTAACAATGATATGTAAAGAATGGAAAGATAAATAATATTTTTAAAATATTTGATATAAAATTTGAGAATGTGTTGAAATAGTTAAGCATAAAATATAAATTTTATGTAAGACAATTGAAGCTAAAATTCAAAAGTTAAGTTGTAAAAAGTAAAATTAATCATTAATTGCACTTTTTAATTTTGTAACAACAATAACAACACTATAGTCATTAGTATTTTATGTGTGAAGTTTGAAAAAGGTAAGATATATTAAGACCTTATCTCTATAATTAGATATTTGTTGATTTAATATGATCTAACACGTTCAAATAAGTAAAATCACAATTATAATTTAATTTAATAGTGTCCGCGCATCGCACGGGATACTATACTAGTTTTATTAATAACTCACAAAAATTTCCTAGTACAAACTGGGGTAGAAAAGTTTTTGTTCGTTTTGTTTGTCTTTTGCAGGTTTTTTCGTAAAGTGCAAATTTAATGTTCAAAAATGAGATTTTCTGATTAGAGCTGAGAAGAATGATCAATCTTGAAGTTTGTTAGAGTTAGTTTTGACACATACATCGGTCCAACATCTCAAGAGTCGTATTCTTAGCCTTTGATTAAGGATACATGCAGTTAGAAATATTTTTCGAATTTTGTGTGGAGTAAGCAGCAACGACTTAGTCTAAGCTCAAACTCACGTCTCAAATCTCAACTTCAAGATCAAACTTCGACATCAAAGTAACCACCAAAAGAAGATGAGGTGATCATTGAGAATCCAAAGGGAAGATCTGAAGGAAAAGAATCAAGACAAGTAGACTAGATAGGATCTTGTATTTTTCCTTTCTTGTTCATTTTTTCTGATGTAATAGCAGGAGTCGCGGACCGAAATCTCGACAGGACCTCACATGAATCTTCCACTCATCCTCCCATCTTTACATCCACTAGAAATACACATAACTTGATTATTTAATAAATCAAGATATATATGTTACCCAAAATTAAGACGCATTCACACATCTTTTCTTTCCCTTCCATTTTGAATAAAAGGTTAGGTTAAAAATCAGTCACATTTTTCACTTTTTTGCCTGAGCACTCTCCATGTTCTCAAGCAAAGAGGGGCATGCTCTAAAAACCTAATTTTTTACCGAACCCAAGATTTTACACCATTTTAGTTCTTAAATTATTTCTTGTAGGTTAAAATTTAATTATTTAAAATTTTACTTCTTCCTAGTGAGTTTATTGAAAACTACAAAAATAGAATCACTTTTAAGGATAAGTTGTGTTTTAATATTATTATTATTTGAAAAAAGAATATATATATATATATATATATGTATATATGTGTGTGTGTGTGTGTTCAATTATGTAACACCTTGGAATTTAGAAAAGAAAGGAAAGAAATTTTGGGTTGCAGGCTGTGTCTACGGTTCCCACCTACGGAGCGTAGAAGCTCCTACGGGCCATATATGACAACCGTTGGAAGGGGAAAAATAAATTTTTCAAAGCAAGTCCCAGTATCCTTTGTACGGCTCACCAGGACGACCCGTCACCCTATGTACGAGTCATAGGTAGATCTCGTAGGTCACTCTCAGACTTAGTGAAATTTTAAAGCCTAAGGTTGGGTTATACGGTTGGTATCTATGGTTTGTAAAAGGACCTACAAACCGTAGATGATGTCTATCAAAAATTAGCCAAATAAAAAGGTTTCTGAATCTTTCTACGGTTGACCAGCACAACCCATAGAAAGACCTACGGACCGTAGGTCCAAACCATACGTGAGGTCTGTCAGTTATTTTAAGGGGCTTTTGGGTCATTTTCTAATTATTTTAATCCTATACCACGTCATTTTGCCTTCTACCCTGAGCCCTATATAAAGGTTTTGAGCCCCAAATTACCCATTTTCAACCCATTCTCCTAAATTTCCTAAACTTGACCAAATTCACTCTCCAAATTCTCTCAACCTAAGAAAGAAGAAGAAGAATTAGGGTTCCGTTCAAGTCTCCAATCCTCCCTTGTTTTTGGGCTTCTAGCATCAAGGTATGTGTGTATTCACCTATGGAGTCCTTTCCTCCAATGGGTCACGAAAGATTTCCATTTTCCAATTCAATATTCAATTGATCAAATTAGGGTTTCAATTCAATGAATGTGGGTTTCATCTAATTATGATGGACTATGGTTAATCAAGTCTTCTAATGCATGAATTGATGTTAATCTATGATATTTAGTTGAAATTGCATTGACCCATTCCTAAATTATGTTTTCCATCTATGATCCTATGATGAACCCATGAATCCATGAATTATGAAATGATGAAGATATGCATGTTTTTATGAAATGATTATAAATGATTTGGGGATACTTTGAAAGGAAAGTATCAATGCTATTGTGAAAGGATTTCTCACTTACTATGATTATCATGATTGTGAAAGGTATTTCTCACAAATGAATTCACATTGGTGAAAGGTTTTCTCATCTATGTTGAATTATGTTTAAGGAGCTATTCTATGTTTTGATCTTGAAATGTGTGGATTGATATTGATCATTGACTTTCCGTATGTTAAAAATTATATTTGACTTTTGTCTATTCCGTTGGAATTTAGACTTAGCACCGAGAGGGCTTGAGGTGGAGGCTCAAATAGGATAGTCTCTAGTAGTAACCTCTAGTCTCAAACTACGTGCCCCCGTAGGATTGTCTTAAATGACCTAGCTAGTGGATCCACTTTAGCAAATGATGACATGTACAGATTCTACCTTGGCAAGTAGTTTCCCCTTCTTTCGGTATAAGGGATATACCGGATTCCATGATATAGCTCTCATGGTCTTTTTGTCGGTTAAAGCTAATATCCCACAAAATGAGTATGTTTTCGTCAAAGCTTTTCTTATGTCTTTTATGTTAATGAACTTGACCATGTTTTCACGATTTTCATGGCATTTCTTCTTTAAAGCTTTCAAATGTTTCAACATGATCATGCCTACTCATTTTTAAGTCATTCATGCTATCATGCCTATATTTATGCATATTGCCTCATACTTAGTACCTTTCATGTACTAATGCATACTTGTGCCTACATTGTTTCACTAATGTAGGGTCCGATGCTCCTACCTCCCACACTCGTGACTAGTTGATCCTTCTTAGGCTTGAAGATTGGTGAGTCCTCATGTTCCGAGGACCGAGACCATTTGATTGCTTTATGCCATTTCTATTTCAGACTTTGTATGTGATGTATGGATTACGTCTGTATCACATTCTTCATGATGTATTAGATGTATTTTGAGACGTACGTAGACTTCTGCTTTGTTTAAATTCTTTTGATGTTTGAAATGCTATCTTTTAAAGTCTTTATTTCTAACATCTTGTATGATGTATGCTAAGTGACTTGTGTAGGGCCTCTCAGGGTCCTATACGCCATGTTATGCCTTGGGTATACTTTGGGTCGTGACAAACTTGGTATTCAGAGCACAAGATTTAGAAAGTTCCTAGGTTGTCTCATAAGCCACGTCAAGTAGAGTCTTGTTCATGAGTGTGAAGCGCGCCATATTTATGAATAAGAAGCTATAAGATGTCTATAAAACTCCACTTCTTTCATCACTCTAAATTTGTGCGATATAGTTTAACTTTATATGTCTCTCTCCTAATCCTTATCGGATGCTTTTCAGGACATGGCCCCTCGAAAAACATACGTTAGAAGGAGTGCGGGTGAGAATGTGGAACGAGAAGCTCCTCAAGAAGCTCCACAAGTTCCGTTGACCCTTTGGCCGAACAAGTAACTAATGCAGAGTTTGGAGCTGCTTTTCAAGTGTTGGCTCAAGCCATGACAACTCAAGCCAATAGGGAGGATGTGATCCCCGTGAACCCAAATGTGGGTAAGGGGGCAACTAGAGTGAAGGACTTCACTAGAATGAATCCCTCGGAGCTCCATGGTTCCAAGGTTGAGGAAGATCCTCAAGAGTTCATTGATGAGGTATACAAGGTTTTGATGATCATGGGTGTTACGCCCGTGGAAAGGTGGAATTGGCTGTGTAACACCTCAAGTGTTTACGGTTTTCCTTTATCTAGTGTAGAAGGCTTACGAGCCTATGTTTGAGAATTTTATTGTAACATTGTTTGTGTTCGAAAATATTAGTTTTAAATTAAAATTTGATAAGAATTATTTTTTAGTTTCTTCCTAAAATGTCTTAAATATTTTTAAAAAATTAATTAAAATTATTTAGTTACAATATAGTTGTGTATGCATCATATTTATAAGAATTTTATCAATTAGTAACATTTTAATGGAGATAGTAAGTCTTGTTATGTCAATAAATTATTATTATACGTAATAGACTTTGTTAAAAATAATTTTCTACTAATTATGATATATTTAAAAAGGTGTATATATTTTACCATACACCTATGCAATACCCAAATGTAAACATAATGAGATAAATAATATTTTTGGGGTTGACACCTCCTATACACGTGGAGGTGATATAAGTGGACAATAAATATACATAACGGGTGGCATTAGTTTATACCAACATTTGTCTCCGTTTAACTTTTAAATAAATTATTAGTATTCTATGCTATATAGATATTTGCATTTCTGCATTTCTTTTCATTCTAACACTTGCAATTAAATTTCCAGAAACTATTACGTTCCTTGCTTCCTCTATATATGCATAAATGATCTTTGCGCTAAGGAGTTTTTGTGGAGAAATATTTAACACTATATTCAATCAATAAAAGAAAATCGATTATCTACATCAAATTATTGGAGGAAGGTTAATGTAAAATTCTGTTTTTCATATCGCACAAAATCCCAAAAGTTATAAATCATTGAATGAATTATTTTTACTATTCTATTGCTAGAAAGACCCTTTGTGAAGGGCATTGGAAGTCAACTGACGTTATTCCTTGATTTTATTATATCGTTCTCATACCTATATCATCGTGAAGTGAGTTTGATAGTAAAGTTATCCTACGTCAATTTTCTTATTCCTTATGTCTATTAGCGAGCTATTGTCCTAAGATTAAGGGTGAAACATTGGAGATTATTGTGTTATGTCCAAGGGAGTTGTTAAGCCATTCTCTCTTGTCAAAAGCTTTTACAAAATTGTTATTTGAGAATGATACTAATATTAAATATTTTACTTTTTTCTTTTTGTTAAATACTTGTCACAACACAAAAACTGGGTGTGATGTCACTTGTCCTATCCCGCCAGGACAAGTCAGTCTAAACCCAACAAGCGGAAAATGAGCAACATAAAGAAGAACAATATAAGCGTAAGTCTAACCAAACTTAAACAATCCCCCAAGACTGGTTGTTACATGTACAAGCCACTAATACAGGATTTCAAAAGATAAGAACAAGTCTCAAGTTTTTGTATCTCAAATAGAACAAAGCTAAATAAATAAGGAACGAGAGAGTTCACCAGCATCGAATAGCTACCTCTCAAGTCTCCTCGAAAAGCCTCGAGTAAGAAAGGATAACTGAAATCACGGTCTGGGCTCGAAACCTACACAAGTGTAGAAGCAAGAGTGAGTACCAAACAACACGGTACCTAGCAAATCAACTAACAAAACAAGGTAAATCTAATAAGATTCACGAACTCCCTTACTCCCAACCGAACCTCCATAACTACAACATGCACAGAAATCAGCCCAACATAACTACATAGTTCATATAATACAAAGGTCAACAACAGCTCAATAACATCACCGAAATAACTCCCATCAGTATCAAGTATATCAATTCCAGAGTCACAAGGCATAAACACAACTCCACAATCACAGCTCAGAAACATAATTCCTAACTCGCAAGCAATCACAAAGTCAATCACAAGAATCATGTTCAACACACAATAATATGCATGAATGTTGATGCGCATGAATGTTGATGCACATACATGCATCATAGTCATCGGCAGAAACTCGGTATCACACTCTCGCCGGCAGAAACCTCGGCATCACAATATCATCGGCAAAAACCTCGGCATCACAATATCACCGGCAGAAACCTCGGCATCACAATGACAAGAGTAAGACAATGCAATGCAATGCAATGTCAAGTAGAATGATGCATGTCTGTCCTACGATACACATCCGCTAAATCTCAGATCGAAACCCATGGGGGCCACACATGGACCATGTATCTGCCGGAACCATTTTCCATCGGCATAATTCATCACTCGCCGGAACTATTTCCCATCGGCATAATAATCACTTGCCGGAACCATTTTCCATCGGCATAATCATCAAAGTGTCTCATCATAGTGTTTCAGAACCAATGCACATAAGCATATTCACGCAAATAATGAGGAAATGATAGTGTTCACAATCACAACGCAATTCATATCAATGCAAATCATGTCACACTATCAACAATATATCAATATCAACAATTACATCATTTACAACAAGATCAATTGCCTAGTCATCGATTCACTACTCCTTTCATCACAAGTAGGATTAATCACTAAGCAAGAGTTTCAAGTCTAGTCCCATAATCCACAATGAGCAAAAGACATAGTCATCCATTTCACAATCACATCGAGGCTATCATAGCATTTCATCAATTACATGTCAATATCAAGATCACGGCCTATCACACTTTGGCCTAACACTTTAGAACACATTGTCATTTTATTAACCCCGCCGACCAATTTAGATTGATTCATACAAGAATTCAACCCATACCTCAATCCCATTACTCCCCAACACAATCAAGAAAGAGAAATTCAGAATTCTACAAGATTCGCAAAGTTTTAGAAGTTCGCTTGCCTTAACCAAAATCTCAATCAATTAACAACCTGAGCTTTTCCCTTCTGAAAGCAATCCAACGCAACAAAATCTATTCAAATTATGAATCACAATCAAATTTCGGAATCAACAACACCAAGAACACGAAATTCAGGCAAAGGGGTCCAAATAGCTCAAAAATCCGATTTCGAAAACAAGGTTTGAATCCAAAAATTCTCATGTGAAAATGATCCTCAAAGCATTAGAAATCCATTAATGAAAGCCATTTTGAAAAAGGAGTTCAAACCAGCCCACAATCACCATTTGATCAAAATTCGGAGTTCACGCAAAAAATCCTAAAATCTCACTTTAAAAACCCAAATTCCAAGTTGAAATCATCATAAAATCAATGGGTAATCAAGGTTTAGAGTTAAAATCAGTTACCCAATAGATTTCCACGAAAATATCTCTTTCAAATCGCCTTTCCGAGCTTCAAAATGTCAAAAATGGGGTGTTTCCCAAATTTACACTGCTCAGGTAAAAAATCACCTCCGTGAACACGGGCATCACTTCTCAAACACGGAGACCAACTCACGCCACTCTCCGCGAACATGGGCATCACTCCGCGAACGCGGAGACCAAACAGGTCACCCATCCGCGAACGCGCCCAGCGACCCTCCACGAACATGGAGGTCCAAATTACAGTCACCTGACACAGCAACAATCAGCAATCAAACAAGCCTCCGAATGGACCCTTGGGATTTGTTCGAAATCCCGCGCACACAAACCAAATATGCCACCCTACTAAATTTGACGTTTCAGACTCAATGGAACCGTCAAAATTTGAATTCGAGGTCTCCTTGACCCGTAACCCGATAAAGCATACCCAAACTAACTTAAGCCTCAAAAACTCAAATCAGGCTCAGGACTTCTAAAAATTCAACCAAGGCCACCCCTAGGCCTAAAATCATCCCCCGAATCCAACGAAGTTGTCGTAATCAAATTCCGAGCATCCGATCTTCGAATGTTGACCAAAGTCAACTCTATGGTCAAAATTTCATAATTTTCCAACTCACGGCCTCAAATCCTTGATACAGCCCCAAATCTGATTTCGTCAATTCTCTTAGACCAAATTCCACATTCCGAAGCTGATCGATTCGACGGAATCCCCATCCGAGAGCCGAAACTCCGAATGATCCCAAAATCCACATGTTGACAACTTAAGCCTTTAGAATTCAAAACATTCCAAAAACCATAAGTTAACAAGAAATTTCACAAACCAACTTCAGATATTAACCAAACATGACTCGGGGCAACTCTCGGGAGGGGTAAAATGGTCATTTTACAAGAAATACCAAAAATGACCTTCAGGGTCATTACATTATCCACCACTAAAAACCATGTTCGTCCTCAAACATAAAGCAAACGAAAGTACCTGGAGCCTTGAAAAGATGAGGATATCTGGCACGCATGTCAGACTCGGATTCCCAAGTATTCTCTCCAACTGAACGGTGACCCCACTGCACCTTTACTGAAGCAATCTCCTTTGTCCTAAGCTTACGGACTTGCCTATCTAGAATAGTTGTAGGCTCCTCCTCATAAGTCAAATCAGGACCCAACTCCACCGAATCGAGTGTAATCACAAGAGACTCATCTGGAATGTATTTTCGAAGCATAGAAACATGAAATGCAGGATGCACAACTGACAAGCTAGGTGGCAAGGCCAACTTATAGGCCACCTTCCCCACTTGGTCCAAAATCTCAAAAAGGACCAATAAACCTAGGACTAAGCTTGCTCTTCTTTCCGAACCGCATAACACCCTTCATGGGTGACACTCGGAGCCAAACATGATCTCCCTCCATGAATACCAAGTCTCGGACTCTCCGATCGGCATAACTCTTCTGCCGACTCTAAGAAGTTAACAACCTACTCTGAATCAAATGAACCTGATCCATGGAATCTCTAAGAAAGTTAGTGTCTAAGGAATCCATCTCCGCCGAATCAAGCCATCCAATTGGCGATCTACACCGTCTGCCATACAACGCCTCAAATGGGGCCATTTGAATGCTGGAATGATAGTCGTTGTTGTAGGAAAACTCCGCTAGGGGTAAATGCTAATCCCACCTAGCACCAAAGTCAGTCACACACGCACAGAGCATATCCTTAAGCATCTGAATCGTTTGCTCGAAATGACCATCTTTCTGAGGGTGAAATGTTGTACTCATATCTAAACGAGTACCCAACCCATGCTACGAAGCCCTCTAGAAGTGCAAAGTGAATAATGAAACTCAATTCGAGACTATAGATATCGGCACCTATGAAGTCTAACAATCTGACTGATGTAGGGCTGAGCTAACTTCTCCGTTGTATACTTCACCCGAGCTGGAATGAGATGAGCAGACCTAGTTAGCCTATCAACAACCACCAAAATAGGATCATAACCACCCACGGTGGTAGGTAAACCCACAAAAAAGTCCATCATGCTCCACTCCCACTTCCAAGTAGGAATGGGCATCCTCTGAGACACACCTCCAGGCCGCTGGTGCTCGCACTTGACCTGTTGACAGGTCAAACATTTAGACACAAAGTCTGCAATATCTCTCTTCATACCACACCACCAGTAATGCTGACTCAGATCATGATACATCTTCGCTGTTCCAGGATGGATAGAATATCTAGAATAATGGGCCTCCTTTAGAATTAGTCTAATAAGCTCGCCCACCTTGGGCACACAAAGCTGACCTCCGATTCTCGAAACTCCAACGAAATCAAGTACAGCCTCCTTGGCTTCTCCTCTCGTCACCTTGTCTCAAATGAGACACAACTTCTCATCCTCATGGCTATCACATCTTGAACCATCATTGAGTACTAACGTTCCTTTTACTTCAATAATGTTTTTAAAGTTCTTACCAGAACATCTATTACATTAGTTTTCCAGTGATATAATTGTAAAATCCTTTATCCTAATATGAAATTGGCTCTATGAATCATTTATTGTGAGTACCTATGACTTAGATAGCTTCTCCAATTTAAACTCTTTCTATCTAAAGTAGAAATAAAGATCATAGTTACACTTTTAATCTTTGTCAACAATTTATTTAATCATATAGTTAAAACCCACTATCTTGTGGGTACTCCAAATTGGTCTTAACTACACGTAGTTTTTGCAAAAGAGACCACTTATGTCGCTTAAGTGGCCCCAAGAAAGTGATGCTTGGCCGCTAAAGCGGCTGGCCATCTAGGTCGGCTATCACTTAAGCAAGCCCCTGCAGCTAAAATGGCAAGCCCTTATGAAAAGCCAGGGCCGCTAAAGCGATTGGCCCATCGCTAGCCTGGATGGCTAAAGTGGACCCTAGACACTAAAGGGGCGACCACATAAGCAATGCCAGGGCTGCTACAGTGGCATCACCAGCATGAGGCACCAGAAAATTTAGCTAAGTCCCAATAAACTCTACTCGGGTGCTTGGGATTGGTTCATAAACCCATGTACACAAATGAGATATGCTACCCCACCAAAATTAGCAATCTAGACTCAACGTAGATTCCAAAACTATCAATCGAGACTGTCTCGATGAAAAGTGGGTCCCACATTTTCACAAAGGAGCTCAAGATGAGCCTAGAAACCTAAGGATCCGCACTAAAGGTCCTTCTAGATCAAATTTGATATTCCGGAGCTAATGCAAATGTCATAATGACATTCTGAGAACTCTTCCTAAACTCTTGACAAAATTCAACTATTACATCCCAAGCACACACACAAGTGTACGTGGTCGTACAAGTAGTAAAGTAGCTCTTTTAAGAGCCAGATGGTGTATCCACAGAGACTCAAGATTAAGTTATCTTTAATTTTTCTAATTTTTATCAGTTATGCAAGTGTTTTCCGAAGGAGTGATGTGTTGTACTAAATTATTAATTATTTAAATAAAAAAACAAACTACTACGATTCAATTTCAACTTTGATTTCAAACAATGACTTGGAAAATTTCAGGGTTGCAGCCTACATATGGATTCATGCATATTATCTTTTTTAAATGGACATCAATCGGTTTTCGAATCAATGATTACAGGGTTAAATGTATGATTATGGTCTCCCGACCTCTAATTGCCTACCGTAATTGGCAGCCTAACTACATCGTTGAGTGGGGATAGACTGAATCAATTATCGAGCATTACATTTTCATCCTGTCTATTAAACAAGCAATGTCTCTAGGTATATACCTTTCCTAGATACAAATCAACCCTAATTCTAGGGAAGATCATGCTCCTTTTGTCCCACGTTCTATCCTCTTATTCCTCTCCCGAGTTCAATTTAGACAATGTATTCATTTCAATAGTGGCCAGTCACGAAATAGAAAGTCAAGAACAAAAGAAAGATTCAAATGATAACCAATATTCATCCACTAAAATCGATAAAATACAATCATCTTGTAGCTGCAGCCCTAGAACTAGGAATTTAGCTACTCATAATATGATTCTCAATCATGAAATATTCAATAAACATAAATGTCACGACCTAAAGTACCCCCTAGATGTGACATGTCGTACAAGACCCTGAAATGCCTCGTACAAGCCACTTAGCATGCATCATACAAGATAATAGCAAATAAAGAGTTCAAAAGACAATTCATTATCAAGAGTTTACAAAGCATCGCAGAAGTCTACATAAAGTCTCAAGCCATCTATCATAAGAATGGAAAGAATGTTGGGACGTAACCCAATACAAGTCCGAAGGTAAAGACACAACAAGGCAATGTCCTCGAACATATGAGGACTCACCGAGTCTTCAAGTCTCTACGTACTCACTAGCCACGAGCGGGATTAGAAGAATCGCTAACCCCTACATTAATAAATCAATGTAGGCAAGAGTATGCGTTGGTACAATCATGTACCAAGTATGATAACAATGCATAAAATCATTTAATCATCCAAAAAGGGAACATTTCCTTAACATGAAAAGACCAGGCTGAAACATGAAGTAAAAAGGGTTAGAAAACATAAGTCATAAGCCAAGGTCAATTCAAGCAAAACGTCTTTAAAACATTTGTGAGATACTTCTAGAAGTAACCTTAGTTCATTATTGTGGGAGAGTACCTTTAACCGACATTTAAGACCATGTGAGCTATCAACATGGAATTCGGTGTCTTCCCTACACCGGTAGGGCCATCCTACTTGCCAAGGTAGGACCCTCAACTTCTAGCTTACGTGGATCCACTAGCTAATGTCTATCTAGACAATCATCCAATGGTGGCACATAGTTTATGGGATATGGAGATTGCTACTAGAGACCTAACCTCTTCTACGGGAGAGTCTCCGTCTCAATATCCTCTCGGTGCTAAGTAAAATCCCACAGAATTAGTCATTAATCATATTCATCTTATTATCCATGGAAAGGTACAACTAGAGCAACCAACCCAAGCTAAAGTCATGTTCATAGACGTTTCATCTTCCATGGACTAGTCCAAGCTTACGTCATTTAGAATAGCTCCTTAGACCTTGCGTGAGAAAACCTTTCATCATCCATGATCTTTTCATAATAGCTTTTAAGGCCCATAGTCATTAAAACTTCTTGCTAGAAGTGCCATATTACTAATGGAAATAGGTTTGAATGCATGATCTATAATCATTGATGGCATAACTGGCTACCATACTAATCAAGACCTAATTTGGGAAAATAGCTCGAAAAGCATTGATGGGAAATCTAGATATCATTCATGTCTTGTGGCCAAGCTTCATAGAACATATAAAAACTTTCATCTATAAGCTTACTCGAGTCATAAACATTGCTTTCATAAAACATGCCAAATTTTCATAAATTCATGGATCATAGTTCAAGACCTCATCATAAGATCAAAGTATAGAAATCATGGATTTCACATGGGTTCATGGTAACTCAACTTAAAAACATGCAATTAACTCAATTAATGCATATAAAGACATAATTCAATCAATTAGATCATAATTTGAAAGAACCCACATGATAGAAGAAAACCCTAATTTCAATTGGAGAATTCTAACTTGTAAAATTGAGAAATTTGGGAATCCTATGGAGGAAAGGACTCTATAGGTGAAAGCTATCATACCTCAATGCCACAAGATTGAAATCAATGGGGGATTAGGAGGCTTGATCTTGAAACCCTAGATTCTTCTTCTTCTTCTTCAAGCTCCTAGAGAGAGAAATATTTGGTAAGGTTGTCGAAATAGTTGAAAAGTGATTACGAAGGGTAGAAATTAGGCTTATAAGGCTAATATAGTGCCTAGGATTAGTGGGTAACTGACCTAGTTTAGGAATAGATCAGTTAGGGAAAAGACTAAAAAGCCCTTAAAAAGAACTGCCGGACTAAGACCTACGGTTGGGACCTACGGTCTGTAGGTCCAACCACGAACCGTCCTGGTCAACCGTAGAAAAGTTTAGAAACCCTGAGATTTGGACTTTCAACAACGGTTCCCATTTACGGTTCGTTAGTCCAATTATGGACCGTACATACCAACCATAGTTCCCAACTTAAAGCTTTAAAATTTGGCTAAGTCCTGGGGTGACCTACGAGACACACTTACGATCTGTAGAAGCAATTGATCTGAGGCCAAAAATATATTTTCTTATCATTAATTGCCTCATATTTATTATTTGTCTTTTTTGAGCATGAATTTTATGGATTGTGCTAAATAGTGTATTTTATTTGTAGGATTAAATTGGTGCAAAGTTGAAGAAGTTTGGAGCTAAAATGAATTAATTATGAAAGATTGAAGAAGGAAAATCAAGCAGGCAGCTTAATGGATTAAATTGAATATTATATTAATATTTATATATATGGAAAAGTTGGGCGAGGAAAGCAAATTGAGGCGGTTGGGCAGTGTTCACGCGGCGTAGGAATCCAATTCCGTTTTGGTTTTGGGTTCCTAATTTGTTTTGGACTCAGTTATTTTATTCAGGGTTTTCTACATCTATAAATAGTCCATAGAAATAATTATTTCAAAAAAAAGACTGACGGGAAAAGGAGAGACTTTGAAGAAAGACACTTTGTAAGGAAAAATTGTCAATACTTTTTAGGGTTCTTTTCTTCTTCTTTTTCTTAGGTATTAGTAGCTAAAGACCCTTGTTCTGGGGCTGCGGCTATGGGTAATTGTTGAACATCGATTGTTTTGAATATTCTTGTTTTAGTATTTCATGCTTGATCACCATAGAAATAAATCTATTGTCTATTCTTGGACTCGAGAGATAAAGAGGTAGATAGACCAGAGAATGAAAAGAGCTTGTTCTAACTTTGTTTAGATTCGTGTTCAGGAGTGACGCCCGGACGAACACCTCGCTTGGTTACGAAACAGGATGAAATATAAATGCTCGCCAATTAGGACTGCCTATCCCCGCTCAACGATGTAGTTAGACAGCTAGTTGGAGTAGGCGATTAGAGGTCGAGAGATCATGATCATAAAATCAACCCTGTAAATCACTAATTTGATAACCTTAGTTAATTCATTGCATGAGATGCGATACATGAAACCCTATGCATGCTGCAGCCCTGGAATTGTCCCAATCACTGAAAGTTAATCTTAGTATTTAATTATTGCATTCTTTTATTTCTTTTGACACTCTTAAATAAATAAATAGACTAGTATAATTTAGTAAATAGTTAATTGACAAGTCTCTGTGGGTTCGATATTCCGGTTCTTAAAGAGCCACTTATTACTTCTGCGACCACGTACACTTGCGTGTGCAATTGGAAGCAACAGCAATGACGGACCGTCCTGCTGAGTCGTAAAAAGAGTTCTGAGGCTTGACATTTTAAAGACATACAGTAGGCCAACTATGGTTCCCACCTATGATCCGTCAGTCCATCTACGGTCCGTAGGTGGCCTCCGTCATTACTGGCACCAGATTCTGAAAAACCTGAAATTTCCTTCTTTTCAAATCCGAGGTGTTATAATAAAAGAGATTGAATTAAGTAAAGTTTAGGAATGAACCCTAAGAACTAATGAAAAAACTCCCAAAGTCGTCGTTCTTCAAAACCCTAAAACAGAATAATAAAAATAATAAAATCCGACTCTACTTATAATTAGGAAAAATCGGCTAAAACTTGCACATAAGAGCACGATACGGAGGTTCTTTGAGATTTCAGATTAAGTCAAACATCTCTTCTCTGCTATGCGGAGAGGATACATAGTCTTCTGTTTCCATCTCATCGTGAAAGCAAATAATTAATTAGCTCTCCGTGACGCAGAGAGGATACAGAGCTGGGTTTTTCTTTTACTTTGACATCCTTTTGCTCTTTTTGCATCCTAATCTTGTGCTCTTTTGCTTGAACCCATCTTTGCTTCATGTACTGCCTCTTTTATGCCCTTTTTCCTCTTGTTTCACCACCTACACATACTAATCATATTGGTTAGTCCAAATGAATTTATACAATCCAAAACTAACAAAATAATGAATCCATCCCCAAACTAGGCCAAAACGGGGGTGTTATTTGGCTCCTAGGTATACAAATACGCCCAAGATCATGAACCATTCAAGTTTCAAAAGCTCCAAACACAGAACTTGCATATAATCTAAACGAACAATCAAGTGACCGAACTGTCAGTTGCATCAAGTTATAAATGACTTGGAGTCACTATAGGAATGATCTAAGTAACCAAAAGAAGGCAATAACACAGAAATAACCTGGAGGGTCATTACAACATCCACTACTAAAAGGGACTCTTGTTCATGGAAGTAAGAGTCAAGAAGTACCTGAAGGCTCAAACAAGCAGAGAAACTGCTCTTGCATCTCGTGCTCAGTCTCCCATGTAACCTTATCAGCTGGTTGATGCCTCCGATGGAACTCAAGCAAAGGAATGGCTCTCGAATGCAACCGCCACACATCTCTGTCTAAAATAGCAATAGGCTCCTTCACGAAGGTCAAACGGTCATCCAACTCAACTGAATCATACCGGAGCACATGAGACTCATCAAGAATGTATTAGAAAACCATAGAAACATGGAAAATTGGGTGAGATGAAAATGTAGGAGGTATGGATAACTCATAAGCGACATCACCAATAGTTTGTAGAATCTCAAATGACCCTATATATCTGGGGCTAAGCTTGCCAAGTCTCCCAAATCTAATCACGCCCTTCATGGGAGACACTCGAAAGAGCACCTGATCAAAAACCCCTAATCTCAAAGGCTGACGCCTATGATCAGCATAACTGTAGTGCCTACTTTGAGCTGTTCTGAGCGTATCCGGAATCACTTGCACATGATCTAAGGCAGATGTGTTACTATTCTTGTTGTGGGATTATAAATAGAACGGGTGTTCTGATTTCTACACCAAAAGAAAAATAAATTGTACACATAATGAAATCAGATATCTAATGTCATCTTACTCCTCAATACGAAGAACATGGTTTCTTATTGTTCCACCTTCTGATCTATGGTATAAGAAAAACTTTCAACCCCTAAACATGCAATGAGTTTTTACTTATCAGGATGTGTTATAGAGAGGCTATAATTGATATCTACAAAAGATGGATCAGAAACAAGAGAATTATAAACTATAAAAAGGCTTTTAAAACACATTAAAGAATTGGCATTGAACATTGAGTGATATAAGATCTTCAATACCTAAAACTATATTATTTATGATATATTTTCTAGGCTTGCCGTCAAATTCCCAATGCATTTCAAGGGCTTTTCTAAATCTTATAATTCTCTTATTTCAAATTCATTTTTTATCAATATCCATCATCGTCGTTCTATATATCATTCTGATGAGATAAAACACATTGCATGTTGAGGGGATTAAAAAGTTTCTCACTCCATGGATTAAAAGGTGGAGCATAAAAAAGCTATTGTTCTTTGTATTGAGGAGTAATATGGCATTGAATATCATAGATTGCATTATGCTAAATACTTATTATCCTTATGGAGTTCAAAAGAAAACCCCATGCTCTATATTATCCCACAACAATAATACTAAAATATAATTCTTCCCTAAATTCTATTGTTTATGAACATACCCCTTATTACTATTCACTTGTCTTTTAACCGGATAAAAAGATGTATAAAAGTTTGATAAGTAGTATTCTGCTAATGGTGAACTCACCCATAGGACATTAGTTTTTAACTTATGGCTATCCCATCTTGAACGATCATTGACCACTAATTTTCCTTTAATTTCAATAAAGTTCTAAACGTTCTTTCCAGAACATCTATAACATCATTTGCCAGTGAGATAATTATGAAATTCTTCATACTAATATGAAATGACACTATAAATCTTTTATCACTAGTACCTATGAATTAGATAGCACCTTTAATTTAAACTCCTCAAGCCTGTAACAGAAATAACGATAAGAGTGCACTTCTAATCTCTCTCCACGATTCACTTGAGCCTAGAGTTAAAACCCACTATCTTGTGGGTGAATACAAATTTAGTGAAATACTATTAAAAATTTTATACTTCTTTTCATCCGGTTCAAAACAAAATGAATAATAATATTAGTTACATTAATCATTAATAGAACTTCGGAAAGGAAGATATTTACTATTCTTGTAGTGGGATTATAAATAGAAGGGGTTTTTCTCTTTGTACATAAAAATAACCGTAAACATAATGAAATAGGATATTTAATGTCATCTTAATCATCAATACGAAGAACGTGGTTTTTTTCCACCATCTGATCTATGGTGTATGAAAATTTTTCATCCCCTGAACATGCAAGGAATTTTGTCTTATTAGGAAGTGTTATAGAGAGTCTATGATGGATATCAACAAAAGAATAATCTGAAACAAGAGAATTATAAACTATAGAAATATTTTTTTAAAATATTAAAGAATTGATTTGAAGCATAAAAATATATTATAGATGATTTTTTAGGTATTGATGTTTTTGTTGAATTACTCTTACTCCTTTTTTCTCCATTGAGGAAAATGGTTATTACCTTAAACAGTTCCATATTAACCTCTTTTGTTTATAACTAGCAGTTTCTATGCCTAGTTCAGAGAAGGTAAATGTATGTTCACAAATTTCTTTAAATATGTCATTATCCATTAATGTGTTTAGTATTGTAATTGTTCACGAATTCAATTACTGAATTGATTAAAATGAAACTATTTCATGTAACAAATGCTTTCCTCAATGGGGAACAAAAAGAGCAAGAGTGTGTAAAAAAAATCTTCAGTACCTAAATGGATATTATCTATGATATATTTTCCAGGCATGCCGTCAATTCATTACCAGATTTCAACGGCCTTTCTAAATTTTATAATTCTCTCATTTCAAATTCATTTTTTTGTGAAAATTCATCATCCTCTTACTATATCTCATCCTAATAAGAAAAAAAATCATTACATGTTTAGGGATGCAAAAGATTGTTACACCATATATCAAAAGCTAAAACATTAAAAGCTATTGTTCTTCGTATTGAAGAGTAAGATGACATTAAATATATTAGGTTTCATTATATTAAAAGTTTAGTTTGCTTATGAAGTATAAACGAAAACTCCCTTGTATTTATTATCCCACTACAAGAATAGTTAAAATCATCCTTCCTTAAATTTTGTTGGTGAAGAATTTATTCCATATTACTATTTATTTGACTTTTAACCGGATAAAAATAAATATAAAAGTTTGATGAGTAGTATTCTGCTAAAGATATACTCACCCACAAGACATTAGTTTTTATCTCTTGGCTATGCCATAATGAACGATCGTTGACTAGTAATTTCCTTTTACTTCAATTAAGTTTAAAAAGTTTCTTAAAAGAACATCTTTTACATCATTCCATAACGAGATAATTCTTAAATTTCCCATCATAATATTGAATGGCACTATGAAGCCTTTGTCGTGAGTACCTATGAGATATATTTCTCCTTCGATGAAAACTACTACAACCTGTATAAGAAATAATTATCAGAGTGCAGTTTAAATCTCTCTCAACGATTCCCTTGAACAAAGAGTTAAAACCCATTATTCTGTGGGTAAATATATATTAGCATAATACTAATAAGAATTGTATTCTTCTTTTATCTGGTTCAAAACCAAATGAATAGTAATAACAGTTACATTACATTCTTCATCAATTGAATTTAGAAAGAATGATATTTTACCATTCATGTACTTGGATTATAAATAGCATGGGGATTCTTGTTTGTAAACCATAAGAAAAAATAAATCATTAACACAATGAAACTTGGATATTTAATGTCATGTAACTTCTAAATATGAAGAACATGATTTTTCATATTTCACCTTCTGCTCTATGGTGTAAGAACAACTTCATCTCCTGAACATGTGTGGAATTTATCTTTTCAGGAAGTGTTATAGCAAGGCTATGATAGGTATTTGTAAGAGATGGATGAAGAAGTTTATAACTCTATAGATTAGAAGGTGAAACATAAAATGTTATTGTTCTTCGTATTGAGGAGTAAGATGGTATTAAATATCCTAGATTTCATTATGTTAAAGGTTTATTTTTATTTTGGAGTACAAGCAAACACCCTCTGATTTTTATTATCCCACTACAAGAATAGAAAGATATCATCCTTCCCTAAATTCCATTGATGATGAATGTACCATTATTACTATTCATTTGGCTTTTAACAAGATGAAAAGAAGTATAAAAATTTGATTAGTAGTATTCTTCTTAAGATGGTATCACTCCTCCCATGCCTCCTCTCTTATTATGTGAATCCAAAGCCCCCTACGATAGAGTTACTATCCAATTTGTCCGGTGCATTTCTAATCTAATTATACTTGTTCACTTTTAAAACTAAATGTCATAATCTATTTAAGCACCTCCTAAACCATCTATTGTAATATAAAGTTACATACAGACAAGACAAGGTGATGTGTCACCTCTATATGATCTTTAATTAAATTTATCTTCTTCTTTTTTTTGCAGTTTAAGTTTTGTGCACCGTTAGAGTAAAATATATTTGTAATGACCTTGAAGGTCATTTTTAGAAAATTTTGGAGAATTACTATTTTACCCCTCCCGGTAATTGTCCCAATTCATGTTTGGTCAGTTTACGAAGTATGTTTTGAAATTTGATAGAAAAGTTGGGATTTGGGGAAGTGTTAGAGTTTTTGGAGGCTCTAAGTTTTTAAAAGTGGTTTTTGATAATAACCGGAGCTATGAATCTCAGAATCGAATTACGTCAATTTCATCAGCTCTGAAATGTGAAATTTGGTCTAGGAGTGTTGTTGTTTTGAGTTTTGGAGTCTTTATAAGGATGTAAGCCAGTGAGTTTTGTTAAAGAGTTGACTTTGGTCAACATTCAGAGTTCGGACGCTCGGATTGGAGTTTTGTTGATTTCATTGAATTTGGAAAATGATTTTAGGCCTAGATAAGGTCTTGGTTGACTTTTCAAAGGTTCCGAGGACAGTTTAGTTTTTTGAGTGAAAGTTAGTTTTATTTCAAGTTTAACACATTTTGGGTCAAGGAGAGCTCGAATCCGTATTTCGACAGTTTCATTGAATCCGAAACCTTGGGTTTAGTTGGGTAATATACCTGGTTTGTGTGTTTGTAGTTCTAAACGAATCCTGAGGGTCCATTCGATGAGTATTGTTGAGTCTTGGTGGTTATTGATGCTACTGTCTGGTGCCTGATATTTTGTTCATCGCGATCGCAAGGCCCTCTTTCACAATCGTGTAAGTGTTTGTTTTTGTGTGTCACAATCACATGACATGTGCTGCGATCGCGAAGAGTCTGTGGGTAGAGCATCACGATCGCATGAGCCCTTTTCGCAATCAGGATGGTCAATTAATGAGTTGGTCAATGTTAATCACCGCGATCACGAGGCTTTGAGTTGCGATCGCAAAGTGTGATGTGTCCTGGGTAGAATTCTTTTCCAAAGTCGGGGTTTCAACCCCATTTCACCATTTTTGAACTTTGGAAGCTTGGTATAGGCAATTTTAAAGTGATTTTTCGACATTCTTTGATTGGGTAACTATTTTTAACTCCGCAGCTTTATTTCCCATTATTGATTTCAAAATTTTATCACCTAATTGCAAAATTTGAACTCAAACTTTGTGAGTTTTCTCCAGAACATAGGTTTTAAGGAAAATGGTGATTTGAGCTTGGTTCAACTCATTTTTCAATGTGATTTTCACTAATCAGTTCTAAAATCTTTGGGTATCATGATTTCATACAAAAATTTTAGATTTAACCCTAACCCTCGAGAATGACTTTTTGGATCGATTTGAACTTGGTTTCCAAAATAAACTATATGGGTGTTGTTCTTGAATTCTCATTGTGATTTCATATTTGTTTAGATTGGGTTGATTTGGAGATTCATCGTAGAGGGAAGGCTCAATTGCTGAGTTGATTGTTTGCTCTTTTTAAGGTAAGTGGAACTCTTAAACCCTTAGTTAAGTTTATTTAATATTGTATGCTTCATTGTGTGGTTGGGAGTAATAGAAATCGGTGAAGCATTTCATAATTCTTGTTCAGTATTATCTATTGATGAAATTATAGTGTTGATAATGTGGGATAAAAAGGAAAGTGGTTGATAAATTAATGAATGATGTGCCATGAATGATTTGAGCAGTTATATTGACTCACTATTGATAATGTTGCATGATTGTGAGAGTGTGGATTGTGTATTTGTATGAACATTATCATCTTCTCATTATTTTTGTGAACATGCTTATATGCTTTAGTTTAGAAACATTGTGATGAGATGTGAATTCTTATGTACGGCTATATTGACTCACTATTGATGATATACTTGTTATTGAGATGTGCGTATCCTACTATATATCTTGTAGTATCTCATAGATAAGTACGAACATCTACGTACCGATTTGCAAGACTTTACTAGACACCCTACTCTTTAACTTATGCAACCGGTGAACTTAGCGCTCTACTACCAATTTGTCATGACTCAAAAGCTGATGATGGCACATACCCCGAGACCTCAAAATTGGTGTGTAAGCTGAAAGAATAATACATACGAGACTTCCAAAGGGAAGTCAGGCCACAACTGAAAAGAAAATAACAAGAAATTCCCAAAACATGGTAGCATAAGTATAAAGAGCATCTAATACATTCTTATATTCTGAAATACATCTCTAGTCTTTGAAAGAAAATTAAAGACTGAAAATTATAAATGGAGACCAATGGAGATCCGAAAAGTAGGATCTTAGCAGAACTCCTACAAGAAGAATCGCTATATCCAATCAGCCGCAATGAAGATCACCCCGACTAGGATCTACATCAAAAGTATAACAGAAGTAGAGGGTGAGTACAATCCACATGTACTCAGTAGGTTAGACCGACTGAGTATGACCAACTGATCAAACTTAAGATATAAGCTAAGAAGCGCTTCTACCTCCATGCAGAAAAGTCTCATTTCGGCATCGGTGCCGCCAAGGTATATAATAACGGCGCGAATAAAGTAATCACAAAAGGATACAGGGAAACAAATCACACAATACAACAAAGCTATCCAAATGTAATGTAATGAATGATGAAATTATGTGGTGATACCAAGATTGTTGCACAACCTATCTATACACCTTGCTGAGCTTTACCTTCCAAACAAGGACCCATGGGGACTCGCAGTCCATATACCAATCTCATAATCTCAATATCTCATCAACTTGTCACCTTGCTCGTGGTTAAAGATATAAGTAAAGTGTCACATTTTCTTTCTCAAAAAGATAGTATTTCTCCACTTTCTTCATATTCCCATGAACAATGTTATGCTGAATGAGGATAAATGCATCACAACACATACGACAAAAAGGCATAATCAGTCCATCAAGGGTTTTGAATAGCATAAAATTCTCAAACTCAACAAGCCATGAAACATGTCCTCAAGTGATAGGGATAGTGGAGGATTCCATTTGAAATCATTCTTTACCTCTTAGAAAGCATTTCTTTCATTTAAGATGTTCAAATATCAACTCAAGCCCCTAACTCGGGCATCTCAATGACAAGCGTAAAGTAGACCACACAGCCCCTCTCTCAGGAAATTACTCAAATATCACAGGTTTTTAGCAACAATCAAGTGTAACACCTCGGAATTTAGAAAGTCATGTTTGAAAGGAAAAGTGCAAAAAAATTTGCTGAGGAAGTAACAACAAGTTCTATCTACGGACCGTAGGAAGTCCTAGGGGCTGTAGAAGAGAAGCCATAGAGTTGAGTTAGCTTTTGGAAAATTCAAGTTGCTGAAGTTTGGCCTGCGAGTAGCCAGGACGAGCTGTAAGAATTTGGACGGGCCGTAGATGTTAAATTGAATCGGGTTCTTGGTCGCTGTCAGCCTGCCACTGGTTTCGTAACTAGTGGCTTCAATCATTAATATTATTATTTTGTTATCATGTTATAAATTAAGTTTTGATATATTGAGATAAGTAATTAAATATTAGGTGTATTGTATTACTTGAATACCATTAAAGTTATGATAATTGGAAGAATTGAAACTTACCCTTAGGCTTGAACTTTAAGAAATTAACTATAAATTTGGGTGAGTTTTTGGGTCTAGGGTAGACATATAGTAATATGGGTGTCTATAGACTCATTAACTTATGAATTATGCATACTTGATAGATTGGAAACGTTCTGAGGCATTGAGGAAAGGAAAAGCATTGGGAAATTAGCTTGCTTGACTTCGGTTCTTCAGTGAAGGTAGGTTATGGTTTATTCTATGTGATAGAGAGATTCTTAATAGTCATTGATAGTCATTGAGTAATTTTGTGAAATTTTTTATGTACTTAATTGTTGTGGTTTGGATGATGCATATGTTGTTGTGATTGGTCTAAAATCCGAAGACCATGAAATCCATAATCTTGAACTTGTTCTATTAAAGTGATGCCTTGAATAAAGAAAGTTTGGTGAAATATTGTTAATGAAGTGGAAAGTGATGAAAACAATGATAAATTAACTCTGTTGTTGGATCGGGTGCTATGACCCGACACGATATTATTGGATTGGGTGTCACATCTGGCATGATATTATTGGATTGGGTGTCACATTTCGGCACGGAAACATTAAAGGAAAATATATTAAATAAACTTAAGTAATCAATCTCAAAGAACCCATTTCCCAAAAAGAGCGTGGTGTGGAAGCATGAGTCCTCATGTGTGTTCTTGATATTGTGACTGATTATGTACTAGTTTCATTACTATTTTCACTTGTTCACGTTGTTTGTTGTTTGCCACCTACTAAGTGCTATAGTTGATTTCATTTTATTACTTTATGCATATTGGTTTCTATTTTGAGTCTGTCGATGATATCTACTCAGTACATGTTGCCCTGTACTGACCCCTACTTGTATTTTTCTTTGTTTTCCTTTTGTGGAGTGCAGCGAGTGCACCCGCGGCTTCGACTCATCCTCAGCTCTAGCCCGTCTCCAAAACATCAGATTCCAGAGTGAGCTATTCCTTCTAGCTCGTGTTGGATTCTTTCGGTTATGGCATGATGTCCTTAGTTTTCAGACATAAATTATTTTGTCTATTTATTCTGATGTCTTTGATACTCTTCGACTTAGTATTTCGAGATTAGATATCCTTGATGTGATGACTTTTAGGTTTTGGGAAACGATATGTAATAGACTCTAGAGGATTTTTGTTTCTTATATTAATAGGATTTGAGCTTCCACATTATTATCGTATTTCATAAGTTGAATAGCTAATGTAAGTTGGGGTTGCATTCGTTGGTTTGCCCACCTAGAAGGTTAAGTGTGGGTGCCACTCATGACCCATTTTGGTTCATGACATAGCATGAATATGTAACACGTTCCAAAGGATCCTTTCAAGCATTACACTTGAGAAAGTAAAAAAAAGAAAAGAAAGGAGAAGTTAGTATTAATTGTCAAAACAAAAAGCAGCCTTGTTGAAGTGCAAAACTTTGATGTTGTAGAGCAGTACCGGAGGCTCTGGTACACTAGCTGTTACGGTCTTAAACAAAGTTCGATAAATTAGCTAAAAAACTACAAGGCAAGTCGAGTAATACATCTAATATGTTTCTCAATGATGGTCATTACCTCCAAAATGTTCGAAGCCAGGCATATTATAAGTTCCTCAAGCAATGGTTTTTGTTTGAAGCAAATGGATTTTGCTATTCTGCTGAATTCAAAGAATTTGAGAATATGGTCTTCAGTAATGAAGCTAAATTTCCATAGTGATCCTTGATGGATTAAAAAAAATTGGTGAATGATTGTTTTGAAGAGTTCTTTGTCAACGTTAGTGCCAAACACTAACACTGGACACACTACCTTTTTGTACCTCCATTCTCTTGACAAAACACTTGTCCGTTCAGCATAACGCAAAGGAAAAAAATCCTAGAATCTACTTGAGAACATTTTAAGTCAAATTGCTAACTCATTTTGTAGCAGGGCTCTTCCCACTCTTCATATTATTGATGGACATAATGGCAACTCTGCAAATTGAGAATCAGGTTGTTAGTTCATTATCATCACTAGCTTTCTATATGTGTGACTTTCCAGATATGGAAGTACATAAAGCATAAGCGGTTTAGAGATTAAGAAAAGATAAGGATATAAATAGGGAAAACTTCGAAGTTATAACTTCGAAGTCAAATTAAACTAGGTCATCATTGAATTTGTTAAATCCTACATGAAAGTTAAATTTGTGCCTTAATTCAAATAGTCCCCATAATAATTTGAAGACATAATACATAGATAGAAACCTTAACTTGACCTCGACAAGCAATTAAACATTCCAACACTGAGGATGCATATCTAGACACCTCAACTCATCCGCAACATGTCTTGTGGACACCAATGCTGACATGGCATATAAATTTTAGATGTGTCAAAAATTTGGACTAACGCAGTGGAGACAAGTTGAGGTGTCTAGATGTGCAAAGTTGGAGTGTTCAGTTCCCAATTGAGGCCAAGTTGAGGTGTCGATATATGTATTATGCCTAATTTGAATTACAGTACATTGGAGTTTGAATACTACCATATTAGGGGGAGACCATCAAGCGTCAAGCCAATTGCCCCACCTTCTAATTTCTGAATTAAATATCCACTTGTTTGCTTAATAAATTCTTCATTGGGTGATGATCGATGGAATTGTTTCATCTCCTCCACCATTTTCCATTCGTCTATGACTAAGTCCTATACAAGGCGCAACACATATTTTCTCGAGTGCAGTTGTAGATGACAATACATACTTCAACAATTCCATTTTAACTTCATTGTCATTATCCAAACCTCGAGTCATGATGGAACCTTCCATAACCCACTAGTAGGTAAGTCAACCCATATCCCGGAACGACAAGTAGCAAGAATATCGGGTAGAAACAACAGCCAACTTAGAGAGAGATGAAATGAGTATAACGAATGTAGCGGAAGATAAGAACAATAGAATATATACAAACAAAAATAAAAGACCCAATTCTATGACTTGGTGGTCACAAGTACAGAGCCACTAAAAAGAGAACAAGTCCCAAAAGTGGACCAAAAATAATAACTAATCTCAAATACAAAAGACTAGTTAAAGCTATCAATAGAAGGAAACAAATTGATTTACAAAGCCATAAGCTCACCCTCAGTCTCCGGAGATCCTCGCAGCTTGCTTGAACTCAATGTTGATGATTGGCACTCGAATCTGTATCAAAAAAACAGATGTAGAGTGTAGTATGAGTACCAAAATAACAGATACCCAATAGGCATCATACGCCGACTGCGCTTGGATAGTAAAAACAATAATAAAAAGCGAGAAGTAAAGGAAATAGGAAGTCAAACGAGTGAAGCGATTATGAAAGACTAACTATAATGCACACAAGTCTAGGAAAGGACAAATGGAAAGGTAAATAGCTAGCTATAACCTAACTGGACCCCATAAGCCCAGAAGGTACACTCATGCGCAAATGAAAGTAAATAACCCAAATGGACCTCTATAAGCCCGATGAGTACACAAAAAAGCTAAGGAAACTACTAAGCTAAGTTTAAGAGCGTCCCAGAACTACCACAGCTTTCCACTGACTCGAATCACGGTAATGGCAACCTAAAGAACCCAATAGAGTCACCAAGTCAAGACTCGAACCCAACAAATAGAGCTAAGGCCCGGGCTCAGACCAAGGCTGAAAGAGATGTGTCAGGGCCTCGAACCTCGACTAATAAAGGTATGTCAGGGCCTCGAACCGTGACTAAAGATATATGCCAGGCCTCAAACCATGGCTAAGAACTCTGAGTTTCTCCAAAACACACGCGCTTCCTTATACAGACACAAACTACAGAGCAAAAACCATCATCAGCACCACTTTCGACCCACTGTAGCTCCGAATCCAAGACCCAACCAAATAGCCATAAAAGGCCCAAAATCACCAACAAACACATCTGGGTCAAAACACAAGGGGGATTATGGATAAACGATCATAAGAGTTGAGTTGTCACCCAGCTAAGGTTCATTAACAAACCCAAGTCTTCTAAATCAGTCTATAGGGAGCTAAGTTGTCTGAAACGACATTGAGAAATATCTAAGGCCTATTGCCTCCAAAATGTAAGTCTAAGACAGTCACTAAACTACACCTAGGCTAAGGCCAAAAACAAGCTAACAACACCTATACAATCAACCCAACGATAACACAAGACAAGATACAATCACGAAATTTAAAGTAGGCCTTCTTATGAATCCCGAAACTACCCGAAATAAGGCTAAGGCATGAATTTTAATAGCTAAGCGTGATACAACCGAGAAAACCATCCCAAACTAGCTAATCTACATGAATTCACAATCACAAGTTCAATCTAAAGTCTGGTAACTTGTAGCCTACCACAAAGAAGACCGCACGTGCTCCAAAATAACAATAATTAGAGACAAACCCAAAATCGAGTCAAAATAGGATTGTGGGACCCGCATAAGGAATCATGAAATTGATTCCTTCAAAATTTCCAAAACAACCTTTTGAATTTGTGCCCCAAAATGGGACACAATTCAAGCTTATAAAAGGCAGAAATCAAATCATGCACAAAAATGATACAAATAAAGAGTTCAGGAAGTCCTTCAAGATGGAAATTCACCTTGAAATCACGCTGCATTCCCTTGAATACTCCAACATGCATACACAAAAAATCCCGACACAACACAACAAGAATTACCTCAATCGGAGGTCTAAAGCTCTCAAAAAGGCAAAATAAAGTTTTACCCTTTTCTGAAATCGCAACTGCTTAGCCACACAACTCATCGCGATCGCGGAGGCAAGGATCACAATCGCGGCCCACCAATTAAATGACCTATGTGATCGCAGAGGTCGACCCTCGCGACCGCACAGACCAAAGGTGGTCAACGCCACAACAAGCCTTATTGTGATCGCGGCCAGGAGGCAATGCGATCGCGATGACCAAGTGCAGGACCATCCGCGATCGCAGAGGATATATCACGACTATGATGAAGGATGCCTCCTGCAGCAGATAATGGTGCATCCCTAGAACTACAAGTTCTCACATACAAATGAGATATGCAACCCACCAAATTTGGCACACCGGACTCAACAGAGATGTCAAACTTCCAAGTGAGGTTGTCTCGAAAAAAGTGGGTCCCACACCCAAACTGTGTTTTAAGCCAAATTCTACAAGGGGGCTCAGGATGAGCCCAAAAGCCTCAAGATCCGCACCAAAGGTCCTTCTATACCATAATCGATGCTCCAGAGCTAACGAAACCGTCAATTTGCATTCTAAGGTCGTGCATCTGAACTTTTCACTGAAGTCAACCGTTCAAGTTTCAAAAGCTCCAAAACATATAAGCTTGCACAAAAATCAAATGAACGACCAGGTGACCGAATTGTCAGTCCCAACAATTCATTAATAACATGGGTTTGTTATAAGAATGCTCATAATGCCGAAAAGAATGCAAAAGGAGAAAATGGCCGGGAGGGTTATTACATTCATTTATGCAAATTAGGTTCATATCCACACTTTTGAGTTGCTTTAGTGCAATTTGTGGGATCGCAAGAGATGTGTTACAATCTCCAAAGGTTTCTTAGAAGCATATTACTTGAGAAACTAAAAAAATGTAATGAACCTAAAGATCATTTTTCGTAATTTTTGCAAAATGATAGTTTTACCCATCTCGAGAGTTGCCCCAAGTCATGTTTGATCAGTATCAAAAGTTGGTTTTGTGAAGTTTCTTGTTAAGTTACGGTTTTTTAGAAAAGTTGAGTTTTAGAAGCTTGAGTTGTCAAAAAGTGGTATTTGAGGTCATTAAGAGTTTCGGAGCTCAGAATGGAATTCCGTCGATTCCATCAGCTCCGAAATGTGGATTTTGGTCCAGGAGAGTTGACAGAATCAGATTTAGAGCAATAATGTGGATTTGAGGCCTTGAGTTGGAAACTAGTGAGTTTTTGGCCATAGAGTTGACTTTGGTCAACATTAGTGATCGGGTGCTCTGAATTTGTGATAAAAGAGGGTTTGTGATTTGATATGAACACTATTTTTAAAATGGTTTTCACTAATGAATTTATAATGCCTTGAGGATCATTTCCATGTAAAAATTTTCGGATTCAAACCCCATTTTTGAAATTAAATTTTTGAACCGTTTTGCCCCTTTTTCCCGAATTAGGTGTTCTTGGTGTGGTTAGCTTCGTAATTTGATTGTGGATCATAATTTGGATAGATTTTGGTGCTTTGGATTACATTCGGAAGGGAAAAGCTCCAGTTGTTGAGTGATCGCGATTTTGGCTAAGACAAGTGAACTTCTAAAACTTTGTGAATCTTGTGGAATTTCCTAATTTCTTTCTTGTTTATGTTGGGGAGTAATGGGATTGAGGTATGAGTTGAATTCTTGCATGAACCAAACTAATTTGATCGGCGGGGTTAATAAAAAGGCAATGTGTGCTAATGTGTGAACTAAGTGTTAAATACCGTGAGCTTGATATCGTTGTGAACTTGGTGAAATGTTATGATAGCCTTGATGTGATTGTGAACTTGATGAAAATGTCTTTAGTTCAGTGTGGAGTTATGGGAATTGACTTGAAATGCTTGCTTACCAATTGATCTTATTTGAGATGAGGTGGTAGTAAAATAGAGACTAGGTGATTGATCTTGATGTGATTGATGAAAATGTCGGTGTTGTTATATATACTATTGATAGTGTGACTTGAATTGTATTGACATGAATTGCGTTGTGACACTGAGCACTATCATTTCTCTTTATTTGTGTGAACATGCTTATGTGCATTAGTTCTGAAACACTATGATGAGACTCATTGATTATGCCGAAGGGAAATGATTCCGGCGAGTGATGATAATGCCGAAGGGAAATAGTTTTGGCGAGTGATGATTATGTCGAAGGGAAATGGTTCTGGTAAGTGATGATAATGCCGAAGGGAAATGGTTTCGACAATTGATAATTATGCCGAAAGGAAATGGTTCTGGCAGATACATGGTCCATGTGTGGCCCCCATGGGTTCTAGTTTGAGATTCAGTGAATGTGTATCGTAGGAAAGACATACATCACTCTACTTGACATTGCATTGCATTACATTGTCTCATTCATATATTGTGGTGTTGTGTATATGCTTCTGTGACTCTCAAATTGATATATCTGATATTGTTGTGACTTATTTGGCTATACTATTGAGTTGTTGTGGATCCTTGTACTGTTTGAAATGTGTATTGGAATCTGTTAGGTTGGGCAAATTTTATGTGCAGGTTCTAGTTATTGGAGGTTCTGTTAGGAGGAAGGGGTTCGTGAATTTTATTAGATTTGCCTTGTTTTGTTAGTTGACTTGCTGAATACCGTGTTGGAACTCACCCTTGCTTCTACACCTGTGTAGGTTTTGAACCCGGACTGTGAGCTTCTCTTCTATTCATTATCTGAGGCTTCCTAGGAGATCAAGAGAGGTAGCTATCATCCGCCGACGAACTTTCTTATTCTTGTTTATTATGTTTTGTTCTATTTGAGAAGCAAGACATATTGAGACTTGTGCTTTTCCTTTGAATTCTGTTATTAGAGGCTTGTACAAGTGATAACCAGTCTTGGTGAGGAATTTTTAAGTTTGAAGACTTTTGCTTTAGTATTCTGTTTTATATTGCTTATTCTTCTGTTTCGTTTTGCGTCTTGTTGGGTTTAGGCTGAATTGTCCTGGCGGGATAGGATGAGTGTCATCACACCCAATTTTGGGTCGTGACAAATGGTATCAGAGCCCAGGTTTCATAGGTCTCACGTGTACAACCCAAGTCTAAGTAGATTCTCAAGGATCGATATGGAGACGTCTGTATTTATCTTCGAGAGGCTATAAAAACCGTTAGGAAACTTCCTTTACTCCATTCTTTCTAATCGTGCGTGAGCTTTTTCGCTATTGCTGAGTGTCCCATGTTGTTTTGGCATATGTCGAGGAAAAGAATTTTTGTTTCGGGCGATAGAGGTGAGGCAGTCCCCGAGGCACCTATTGAGGCCCAGTCATAGGTAGGGGTACTGTCCGAGATGGAGGTCGTGCTCGTGGAGTTGCACGTGGTAGAGGTCGTGCCCGAGGAGCGGCACCTGCTAGAGGCTGTGGTAGAGAGGTTTCCCTAGAGCCACAGGTTGCGGTTGGTGAGGACCAGGTTCCTCCAGAGTTCACAACACCATTGTTTCAGGAGACCTTATTGAGGATGCTGGGTCACTACTAAAAAACACTGCATTTAGCTACGAATTTCGTCGCAGGTCCGTCACTATTTTTCTCGTAGCTAATGAAAATCAGTCGCTAATTCGTCGCTAAGTAGGATTAGCAACGGATTTTGCTGTTAAGCTACAAAATTTGTCCGTCGCTAAATTCAATTTTTTTAGTAGTGGGTGTTCTAGAGAGTTTTTATCCGAGTACAGCAGGCACGCCACAGGGGGCACATACCCCAGAGCAGCATCAGAGTCCAGTTGTCCAGGATCAGGTGGGTAAGCCACCATTGGTTCCCGTGCCAGCTGTTAGTGCACAGGTTGCACAAGATGTAGTTCTGATGGTGGAGGACCAGCAGTGTTATGAGAGGTTTCATAAGATGAAACCACCTCTGTTTCAGGGTGGTAAGAGCGAGGATGCTCATTAGTTTCTGACCTTGTACCATAAGATGCTGGAGGCTGTAAGGATGGTAGATGTGAGAGGTGTTCGCTTTGTTGCTCTCCAGCTCCGTGGACCAGCCAGGGAGTGGTGGAGGTCTTATATAGGGTCCAGGCCAGTTGGATCTCCTCCGATTGAGTGGGATGTGTTCTCCTCCGATTGAGTGGGATGTGTTCTCCAGTGCATTTCAGGATCATTTCATTCCTTGGAGTGTGCCTGAGGAGAGCAGGCTGAGATTCGAGAGTTTGACTCAGGGTAGCATGTCCGTTACCGAGTATGAGGCACGTTTCTGTCAGCTGTCTCGTCATGCCTGATCTGAGGCCAAAAATATATTTTTTTATTATTAATTACCTCATATTTATTATTTATATTTGTCCTTTTTTAGCATGGATTTTATGGATTGTGCTAAATAGTGTATTTTATTTGTAGGATTAAATTGGAGGGAAGATAAAGAAGTTTGGAGCTAAAACGAATTAAAAATAGAAGATTCTAGAAGAAAAATCAAGCAGGTAGCTTAATGGATTAAACTAAATATTATATTATAATTATACATATACATATTCCAATAGTGTGTGCAAATTAAGGGACGTGCCAGAGGTGTCACTTGGAAGAAGGGAAGGCAACAAGAGTTTGAGGCAGCACAGTTTCACGTAGGAATCCAATTCTGTTTTGGTTTTGGGTTCCTAATTTGTTTTAGACTCAGTTATTTTATTCAGGGTTTTCTACATCTATAAATAGTCCATAGAAATAATTATTTGGGGGGGTAGACTTTTGAAGGAAGACACTTTGTAAGGAAAAATTGTCAATACTTTTTAGGGTTCTTTTCTTCTTCTTTTTCTTAGGTATTAGTAGCTAAAGACCCTTGTTCTGGGGCTGCGGCCATGGGTAATTGTTGAACATCGATTGTTTTGAATTAATTTTGGTTATCGTTTAAATTACTTTTGTATTCTTGTTTTAGTATTTCATGCTTGATCACCATAGAAATAAATCTATTGTCTATTCTTGAACTTGAGAGATAAAGAGGTAGATAGACCAGAGAATGCAAAGAGCTTGTTCTAACTTTGTTTAGATTCGTGTTCAGGAGTGACGCCCGGACGAACACCTCGCTTGGTTACGAAACAGGATGAAATATAAATGCTGCCAATTAGGACTGCCTATCCCCGCTCAACGATGTAGTTAGACAGCTAGTTGGAGTAGGTGATTAGAGGTCGAGAGATCATGATCATACTTGTAAATCAGTAATTTGATAACCGTATTTAATTCATTACATGAGATGCGATACATGAAACCTTAAGCATGTTGCAGCCCTGGAATTGCCCAAAGTATTGTAAGTTCATCTTTTTGTTTAATTATTGCATTCTTTTATTTCTTTTGATACTCTTAAATAAATAATTAGACTACTATAATTTAGTAAATAGTTAATTGACAAGTCTCTGTGGGTTCGATAATCCGGCTCTTTTTGAGCCACTATATTACTTGCGTGACCACGTACACTTGCGTGTGCAATTGGAAGCAACAATGCCACATCGTTGATTCCAGATGAGGCAAAGAGGGTCCGCAGATTTGTGATAGGGTTGACTTTCTCCATCAGATCTAATGTGTTTAGATCAGCCCGTGACGGTGCTTCCTTCCAGGCCATTGTGAGCATCGCCAGGGAGCCGGAGTTGTTGGGTCGAGAGAAGTTTGGGGATCCCAAGAGGGCGTGTTCTAACAGTCAGCTTTTTGGTGCCTCGTCTGGAGGCAGGAGTTCTCAGAGAGGTGGTACCTCATTTCAGTGTCAGAGGCCTATTCATGCTTCTATGCCAGCTGCTGAGAGTGGGCAGGTGTCCCGTGGGTCTTACAGTTCTGGCCGAGGTGGCTATGGCATTCCATTGGGTTCATCCCAGCAGCTCTCTGTTTTGAGATCTTGTTATGGTTTTGGGGATCAGGGTCATTTGGTGCGACAGTGTCCTCTGCAGACTTACTCTGTAGCTCCAGAGTGAGATTCAGCACTTCCGGCTAGAGGTCAGGGTAGGGGTCAGGCAACATGTAGAAGTGGCAGAGCGTCGAGTGGTGGAGTTGTGGCCCAGCATGGAGGTAGAGGTGTGGCTCAGACAGGAGGTGGTAAGGGAGCCCAGTTTTATGCTTTTCTGGGGAGGCCCGAGGCTGAGTCTTCTGATGCCGTCATCACAGGTATCGTCCCAGTCTGCCATCTATCTATATTATTTGATCCAGGGTCTACTTTCTCCTATGTGTCTACCTACTTTGCATCTGAGTTTGATTTGGTATGTGGTCGTATACTTGTGTCTGTGCATGTTTCTATACCTGTGGGTGAGCCCTTGGTGGTGGATCGAGTGTATCGATCCTGTCTTGTGTCTTTGGCTGGGTACGACACTTTGGTAGACTTGATTATTCTAAGGATGATAGATTTTGATATGATATTGGGTATGGATTGGCTTTCTCCCTATCATGTGATCCTTGATTGTTATGCTAAGACTGTCACTTTAGCAATGTCGGGTGTTCCAAGGGTAGAGTTGAAGGGTACTAGTGGTTCTTACCCTTGTAAGGTTATCTCCTACATCCGAGCCCAGAGGTTGATTAATAGAGGGTGTTTGTCCTATTTGGCTTTTATTCGGGATGCTGGAGTTGAGTTGTCTTCTATGGAGTTTGTTCCCGTGGTTAAGGAGTTTGCCGATGTGTTCCGTACGGATCTTCCTGTGTCCCTCCGGATCGGCACATTGATTTTGCTATTGACTTGGAGTCGGGCACTAAGCCCATCTCTATTGCCTCGTATTGCATTGCTCCAGCTGAGCTGAAGGAATTGAAGGATCAGTTACACGACATGTTGAACAAAGGGTTCATTCGCCCTAGTGTGTCACCTTGGGGTGCATCGGTCCTTCTTATAAAGAAAAAAGATGGTTCGATGAGGATGTGTATTGATTATAGGCAGTGGAACAAGGTGACTGTTAAGAACAACTATTGTCTTCCTCGCATTGATGATTTGTTTGATCAGCTTCAAGGTGCGTCGTTGTTTTCTAAGATCGACTTGAGGTTTGGATATCATCAGTTGAAGATTCGGCCACCGGATATTCCTAACACAGTTTTCTGGACTCGTTATGGTCACTACGAGTTCTTAGTGATGTATTTTGAGCTGACTAACGCTCATGCGGCATTTATGGAGTTGATGAATAGAGTGTTCCATCAGTACTTGGATTCCTTTGTGATCGTCTTCATTTATGACATTTTGATATATTCCAGGACCGAGAAGGATCATACCTGTTACTTGAGGTTAGTGCTTCAGAGATTGAGAGAACAAAAGTTGTATGCCAAGTTCTCCAAGTGTGAGTTTTGGCTTGAGTCTGTGGCAATCTTGGCACACGTGGTGTCCAAGGAGGGTATTCAAGTTGATCCAGCCAAGATTGAGGCAGTTAAGGGTTGGATGAGACCTATTTCTCCTACCGAGATTCGAAGATTTGTGGGGTTGGAAGGCTACTACAGGCGGTTTGTGTAGGGTTTCTCTACTATTGCAGCGCCGTTGACTAGATTGACTCAGAAGACTGTGGATTTTCATTGGTCCAATGAGTGTGAGGCGAGCTTTCAAAAGCTCAAGACCTTGTTAACTTTTGCTCCTGTATTGACTTTGCCCGAGGAGGGTGTGGGTTTTACCGTATATTGTGATGCCTCCAGAGTTGGTTTGGGAGGTGTGTTGATGCAGAAAGGGAAAGTTATTGCCTATGCTTCTAGACAGTTGAAGGCACATGAGAAGAACTATCCTACCCACGACCTAGAGCTTGCAGTAGTGGTATTTGTACTTAAGTCGTGGCGACACTACTTGTATGGGGTTCATTGTGAGGTTTTCACTGATCATCGGAGTCTTCAATACATTTTCAGTCAGAGGGATCTAAATTTGAGACAGCGCAGATGGCTTGAGTTACTGAAGGACTATGATATGACCATTTTGTACCATCCAAGAAGGCCAATGTGGTGGCTGATGCCTTGAGTAGGAAGATTCATAGTATCGGGAGTCTCGCCACGATCAGTGTTGATATGAGGCCCTTGGCTAGGCATGTTCAGAGGTTAGCCAACTTCCTTGAACGATTGCGGGTTTCTAAGGATAGCGGTGGTTCGATTGCATGCATTGAGGCCCAGTTCTTCCTTAGTTGAGCATATTCTAGAGCGCCAGTTTGAGAATGAGAAGTTATGTCTTATTCGGGACAAGGTGATGAGAGGTGAAGCCAAGGAGGCTAGACTTGATCCCGATGGGGTTTTGAGGATTGGAAGTCGGATTTGTGTGCCCAAGGTTGGGAGCTGAATAGACTAATTCTAGAGCAGGCCCATTGTTCTAGATATTCTATCTATTCGGGAGCGACGAAGATGTATCATGATCTGGGTCAGCATTATTGTTGATGTGGTATGAAGAGAGATATTGCACACTTTTTATCTAGATGTTTGACCTGTCAACAGGTGAAGTGTGAGCATCAGCGGCCTAGAGGTGTATCTTAGAGGATGCCCATTCCTACTTGGAAGTGGGAGCGGATTACTATGGACTTTATTGTGGGTCTACCTACCACTATGGGTGGTTATGATTCTATTTGGGTGGTCGTTGATAGGCTAACAAAGTTCGCTCATTTCATTCCAATTCGGGTGAAGTATACGGCGGAGAAGTTAGCCCAGCTCTACATCAGTCAGATTGTTAGACTTCATGGGGTGCCGATATCTATAGTCTCGGATCGGGGTTCTTTGTTCACTTCACACTTATGGAGGGCTTTACAACATGATTTGGGTACTCAGTTAGATATGAGTACAACATTTCACCCTCAAACAGATGGTCAGTCCGAGCAGACGATTCAGGTGCTTGAGGACATGCTCCGCACTTGTGTGATTGACTTTGGTGCTAGGTGGGATCATAATTTTCCCTTAACGAAGTTTGCCTACAACAACAACTATCATTCCAGCATACAGATGGCCCCATTTGAGGTGTTGTATGGCAGACGGTGTAGATCACCAATTGGATGGTTTGACTTGGTGGAGATGGATTCCTTAGATATTGACTTGCTTAGAGATGTCATGGAGCATCTTCGTTTGATTCAGAGTAGGCTGTTGACAGCTCAGAGTAGACAGAAGAGCTATGCCGATTGGAGAGTTCGAGACTTGACATTCATGGCTCAGAGTGTCACCCATGAAGGGTGTTATGAGGTTCAGAAAGAAGGGCAAGCTTAGTCCTAGATTCATTGGTCCTTTTGAGATTCTGAGTTAGTGGAAGAGGTGGCATATAAGTTGGTCTTAACACATAGCTTGTCAGTTGTGCATCCTGTGTTTCATGTTTCCATGCTTTGGAAGTACATCCTGGACGAGTCTCATGTGATTACACTTGATTCGGTGGAGTTGAGTCCATATTTGACTTATGAGGAGGAGCCTACAACTATTCTTGATAAGCAGGTCCGTAAGCTTAGGACCAAGGAGATTGCTTCAGTGAAGGTGCAGTGGGAGCACCATTCAGTTGGAGAAGCTACTTGGGAGTCAGAGTGCGACATGCGTGCCAGATATCCTTAGCTTTTCGAGGCTCCAGGTACTTTCTTTTACTTTATGTTCGAGGACGAACATGGTTTTTAGTGGTGGATAATGTAATGATCCTGAAGGTCATTTTTGGTAATTTTTACAAAATGACCGTTTTACCCCTCTCGAGAGTTGCCCATAGTCATGTTTGATCAATATTCAAAGTTGATTTTGTGAAGTTTCTTGTTAAGTTAAGGTTTTTGGGAAAAGTTGAGTTTTAGAAGCTTGAGTTGTCAAAAAGTGGTATTTGAGGTCATTCAAAAGTTTCGGAGCTCGGAATGGAATTTCATCGATTCCATCAGCTCCAGAATGTGGATTTTTGTCTAGGAGAGTTGACGGAATCAGATTTAGAGCTATAATGTGGATTTGAGGCCTTGAGTTGGAAACTAATGAGTTTTTGCCATATAGTTGACTTTGGTCAACATTCGGAGATTAGGTGCTCGGAATAGATTTTCGACGACTCCGTTGGATTCAGGGGACAATTTAAGGTCTAGGAATGGCTTTGGTTAAATTTTTAGAGGTCCCGAGCTTGTTTTGAGTTTTTGAGGCTTAAGTTAGTTTAGTTGCGCTTTATCGGGTTTCAGGTCAAGGTGACCTCGAATTCGAATTCCGGCAGTTCCATTGAGTCTGGAACATCAAATTTAGTAAGGTAGCATATTTGGTTTGTGTGTACGGGGTTTGGAAAGAATCCCAAGGGTCCATTGGGAGACTTATTGGTTTGTTGAAATTCTAGTTTCTGTAACTGGTGAAGTTTAGCCTCCACGTTCGCGGAGGGTTGTTGAGCGCGTTCGCGGAGGGTAGAGTTTATTGACCTTCATGTTCACGGAGGGTCCCAGTGCGTATGTTCTCCACGTTGGCTGAGCTTCTGCCCGCGTTTGAGGAGGTCATTTTTGACCTGAACGGTGTAAATTTGGGAAAACACTCATTTTTAACATTTTGGAGCTCAGGAAGGTGATTTTAAAAGGAGATTTTTGTGGGAACCTATTGGGTAACTGATTTTAACTTTAAACCTTTATTACCCATTGATTTTACCATGATTTCAACTAGGAATTTGGGTTTTTAAAGTGAGATTTTGAGGGTTTTGCAAAAACTCTGAATTTGTGACAAAGAAGGTTTGTGATCTGATTTGAACTCCTTTTTCAAAATGGTTTTCACTAATGGATTTCTAATGCCTTGAGGATCATTTCCATGTAAAAATTTCCGGATTCAAACCCCGTTTTCGAAATCGAATTTTTGAATCGTTTTTCCCCTTTTTCCGAATTTCGTGTTCTTGGTGTTGTTTGTTCCGTAATTTGATTGTGGATCATAATTTGGATTACATTCGGAAGGGGAAAGCTCTAGTTGTTGAGTGATCGCGATTTCGGCTAAGGCAAGTGAACTTCTAAAACTTTGTGAATCTTGTGGAATTTCGTAATTTCTTTCTTGTTTATGTTGGGGAGTAATGGGATTGAGGTATGGGTTGAATTCTTGCATGAACCAACCTAATTTGATCGGCGGGGTTAATAAAAAGGCAATATGTGCCAATGTGGAAACTAAGTGTTAAATACCGTGAGCTTGATATCGTTTTGAACTTGGTGAAATGTTATGATAGCCTTGATGTGATTGTGAACTTGATGAAAATGTCTTTAGCTCAGTGTGGAGTTATGGGAAGACTTGAAATACTTGCTTACCGATTGATCCTATTTGAGATGAGGTGGTAGTGAAATGGAGACGAGGTGATTGATCTTGATGTGATTGATGAAAATGTCGGTATTGTTAAACAGTTGATAGTGTGACTTGAATTGTATTAATATGAATTGCGTTGTGACTGTGAGCACTATCATTTCTCGTTATATGTGTGAACATGCTTATTTGCATTGGTTCTGAAACACTATGATGAGACTCATTGATTATGCCGAAGGGAAATGGTTCCGGCGAGTGAAGATTATGCCGAAGGGAAATGGTTTCGGCGAGTGATGATAATGCCGAAGGGAAATGGTTCCAGCGATTGATGATTATGCTGAAGGGAAATGGTTCCGGCGGATTCATGGTCCATGTGTGGCCCCCATGGGTTCCGGTCTAAGATTTAGCGGATGTATATCGTAGGATAGACATGCATCACTCTACTTGACATTGCATTGCATTACATTGTCTCATTCTTATCTTGTGGTGTTGTGTATATGCTTCTGTGACTCTCAAATTGATATATCTGATACTGTTGTGACTTATTTGGCATTACTGTTGAGTTGTTGTGGATCCTTGTGCTGTTTGAACTATGTATTGAAATCTGTTAGGTTGGGCTGATTTTCTGTGAAGGTTGTAGTTATTGGAGGTTCGGTTGGGAGGAAGGGGTTCGTGAATTTTATTAGATTTGTCTTGTTTTGTTAGTTGACTTGCTGAGTACCGTGTTGGTTGGTACTCACCCTTGCTTCTACACTGGTGTAGGTTCTGAGCCCGGACTGTGAGCTTCTCTTTTATTCATTATCTGAGACTTCCCAGGAGATCAAGAGAGGTAGCTATCATCCGCCGGTGAACCCTCTTATTCTTGTTTATTTTGTTTTGTTCTATTTGAGAAGCAAGACATATTGAAACTTGTGCTTTTCCTTCGAATTCTGTTATTAGAGGCTTGTACATGTGACAACCAGTCTTCGGGAGGATTGTTTAAGTTTAAAGACTTCCGCTTTATTATTCTTCTTTATATTGCTTATTCACTACAAAAAAGCACAAATTGCGGGGGTTAATTTTGCAATTTGCGGCGGTTTCAAACCCCCGCAATTTGTTATCACAGCGGTTTTTAAAACCTTCGAAATAATGTCCGTCGCAACTAATTTGTGGGGCTTTTTTTACCAGCCGCCGTAACATTTAGCAGCGGTCAATTTGTGGCGGTCTTAACCCTCGCAATTTTCTTTTTACATAAAAACTACTTCATTTTACGGGGGTTTTCACCTCCAATTTTTTCTTTTTACAACCCTTTTTTTGCTTCAATTTACTGGACCTCTGCAATTATTTTTGGAGTTTTTTAAAAGAAAATTCTTTTTGCTGGGGTTTTGTCATCCATAATTTATTTATATTTTATATTAATATACATATATAGATAATTCATAATTAAACCTACTAAATCACTGTAACAAAGCCAAAGTACTTTTTAAACAAGGAAACATCGCCATTTATTTGAATCATATAAATGTTGACCAATATCAGAATTCACTAAATTCTAGATATATCTTTATGCCCAAATAAGATAAAAATGAGAAAAGAAATTCTAATACATCTTCCCCAATATACACAACATTTAATTTAAGATCGTTATTTCCTTCTGGCACTTCAGTTGTTTCCCAAGCCGAACTTTCACTCTTTAGACACTTTAAAAGTAGACATTATTCATTCATTTTACATGAGCTAATTAAGAAATTAACGATGAAACATAAGTGTACTGCTCAGGATCACACAAATGTTAGTGTAACTCTACTCCTAACTCCTAAAGAGAACGACTAAAAGTATCTAATTAAAAAATTAGCTCCTAAAGAGTTTCTCACTTTGTTCATTTAACCTTCCCGTCCCATAAGAATCAGTCGTATCAAATAGGTCGATGCCATTTTCCACGGCAAGATTGAAAGTTCGCTAAAGTTCAGAGTCCATTGAATCTTGATAACCCCAGAGAAACTGATTGGCCCATATCCAAGTACCAAACCTCATTGGAGATACTGTCAATCCCATCTTTACCTATAAATGTAACTCAATTAACATTTATTTTCTCAAAATTCATACAATTACCAAATTCAACATACAGGCCAATTAGCAAATTCAACATACAGGCCAATAACACATAGTTCAGGAGTCAAAAGCTCTTAGAGAAATGATGTTTAACACTACAACCTAGACCTGTTTAAGAAGCTTAGTAAAACAAAAATGATGTTCAACACTATAACAATAAAGGAAATTCGAGATGTGACCTTTTGTACATTAGGCGTGCTCTTCAAACAGTCCTAAAGTAGCACTTTGAGATTGATTCCTTCGCACGTAGCAGAGCTGAAAAGGAACAACAAGCTAACAAGACGTTAGATTTTGACAACAAAGATGAGCTCCCTTTTTTAATGGGATTAAACTTTTGGATGCATGAAAATTGCTAGCCAAGTGTGGAGATTAAACTTTTTGCATGACCAATACTTCCTGTATGAGAACTCTAACTCACCAGTACACCTTCAAAGCTTTTTGAATTAAGCACAATTTTATATCCCTGCATCAGATAATTTTTGGTCACTAGCTGCCCCACATGTTGTGTTTAAGTAAGCCCCAAACATTGTCAGTTTCACAAAATTCAAGACTTAGTTAGTCACCTTTATGTTTTATTAGTTTTTATACATATAAGAGTAAAAGAAAGAAAATATAGTTTATATACACCTTCAAGGAAAGAGACCAGCTTTAAAGATTGGAGGAAATCTACTGTGAAGTTCTTCACCAGTCAAACAGGACATGTGAAAATGCAAACAATCAAGGCAGTGACACATCCTATTAGAACTGTGGATAACCTCGTATGTGCCATTTCAAACACTTGTTTATAAAAAAAATTGTTTGTGGGTGTATCTAAGTTGAATATGTCTTTTTTAAGTAGATTGATGATAAGTAGGATAAGCTTACCAACAGAAAATTCAAAAAACAACGACAACAGTGAGAACTACTCTAAACACACTCATCTACTATTAAATAGCAATTGAAGATAGCTTAAGGAAAGCGATCTTCTGCTGCCCGACGAGGGACAGAAAAACCACCACGAGTGACTAAAGCAGTGAGTCTGGCAGAACATGCTAACCCTATCAAATCGCTATGCTAAAAATAGAGTAAAATTACCTTGACAATGCTTTATTTACCAAATTTTACCAAAACAAACAAAATTTAAGCAGTTAGCCGCATCCACCTGTAAAACACATATGAAAACCAAATGGCGACTACACAAGCAACAAATATTCAACACTAAGTAGAGAAAACTACACAAGCAAATATTTTAACCGATATGTACCAAATTTTCTATAAACTGACCTTGAGTTGGTACACAATATCACTTTTTTTCTTTATCTGCGAAATACATTGTCAATTCACCGATGCCAACGCAGACGGAGTTGATGACGTCAAATCCGAACTTCCAGACACCGACAGTGAATCCAATGACACCGGCGCCGTTGATTCTTCTCCGACGTCATCATTTTCCACAATATTTAGATTAATAAATCACGATCATGAAAATAAATTAGGATTAAAATACAAATCTCTAATTCTTTTAGAAACAATTCAGATTTACCAGTTAAAAAGGCATGAAATGGAGAAAGAGAACTCATAAGTCAGATGACTCGACCTGGTAATTCATCTTCAAAGCTATCAATATCTAAATTAGGGCACAATTGCTAAATTGAGAGAGAGAAACTGAATGAATGGAAGTTGATTTGGAGAAATGAAGTGATGGTTTTGGGAGAAGATTTTGTAAATAAAGTGAAGGTTTGGGGGAAAATGCGCAGGAAAAGAAAAAGTTGGTTTGTGTTTTGTTACATAATTTTATGGGGAAAGATCAAAACTACCCCTCAACTTTGTTTTATTGGTTGACTAAATCCTTGTCGTTAAAATGAAGTTATACTTACCTTGCCGTCTACAAACTTATCACCTCTACCCTCCAAACTAACGGTTTCCCCCAAATCGATCTCAAATTCCCAATTTCAACCCGAATTACCCATTTAAAACAAATTATCAATACCCGTAACCCATTTAATTTGGTCTTAACTACCAAATGTATAAACAAAAAAAAAACAAAAGTAAAATCACAAAATAGATTTACCAAAAACCATTTCAATTCCTAATGAACAGATAAATTTCCAACCATTAATGAACTTTTAAGAAGTAATGTTGGAAGCAAAAGCAGAGGAAGAAAACGTGCCAGCCTTATGTTCATGTGCAAAAATAAGAACAATGTTGTTGTTGAAATAATCCAAAAACCTTCTTCCCCAAAAGTCACTTGTATAGATGTGTTTGCTAGTTCTTCAAATCCGCCACACACGACGGGGAAAATGGCAGTACGAGACAGTCAAATTCCACCAAAAAACAACAACGATAAGAAAGAAACTAAAAAAGATCATGCTACTGCAATTTCGGATGAAAAATAATCTAATTACACAAATTCAAATCTGTGATTTCAGTTGTGAATAAATGGGTGTGTTGTTTTCGATTTGGGTATTTTGGGGAAGAAGTTGAAATTATTGATTTTTCGAAGTTGAAACTCACTTGTAAAAACTTGAAATTCGAACTCAAGCTCCAAACTCCATTAATGGCTATAAAGTTTCCTTGGTGGGTTCTTCAAGTTTGAGGAAATTGATTCAATGACAAGGGAGAAATTGATACTTTTTTGTTTTGGTGGACTCACCAAGATTGAGGAAATTGAAAATTATATTCGATTTTGCTCACCATGGTGGTGGATTTTTTTATCTGGGTCGGATTAAAAAAGAATTTCCTTCTAAATGAGTTCTAAATGGGATTCGGGTTGAAATTGAGAATTTTGAGATTGATTTGGGGAAAATCATTAGTTTGGAGGGTAGAGGTGATAAGTTTGTAGACAGCGGGTGTAAGAATAACTTCATTTTAACGGCAAGGACTTAGTCAACCAATAAAACAAAGTTGAGGGGTATTACGGCGGTAATAACCCCAACAAATTTTATGGAAATTGGAGGGGTTATTTAAACCTCCGCAATTTGATATAATTTGCAGGGGTTATATCGACCTCCATAAATAAACCCCCGCAAATTAAGCCTTTTTTTGTAGTAATTCTTTTGTTTCATTTTTTGTTTTGTTGGGTTCTGGCCGGATACGATGAGTGCCATCACACCCAGTTTTGGGTCGTGACAAAAAAAGATTAATTGCGAGAAGACGATGCAACAAATCAACATATTTACAATCAAATCATGAAAATGAGATGTACTGTAATTCAGAACCTTACTAAGTTGGAGCAGCGGCTGATCAAGTAAAAAGCATATTCAACCCAAAGTGTGACACAATTAGCTAAAATTACAAGGAAAATTCAGTAGTGTATCTGATAGATTTCTCAATGATGGTCATTACCTTTGAAATCTCAAGCGAAAACCATCCAATTATAATTTCCTCAAATAAGAGACGTGGTATTCTTGAAGCAATAAGATCTTGCTGCTCCACTAAATTCAAAGAATTTGAGAATAGACGCATCAACAATGAATCTATCCAAATAGAGTGCAGCAAATCAATGTTACACGTTCACGTAATGGTCTACTTGAAAGGAGGGTCTGAAATGATGTGGGTTTGAAGGTTGCAAACCAATAGATAAGGATAACAAGTACTAAAAGTTCTAAAGTTAGGAGGAGGGTGAAATTTACATCCATAAAATCCATAAAGATTCAGGTGCCTTAGATCCTTAAATTTGAATAGGTGAGAAGATGGACGAATGTCCTTGTTTTTAAGAAATTCAAGTGAGAATTCTTGGACATTTTTCTATGACAAAAGTAGAATCCAGTTATCATTATTAGGAAAAAGCTTGGAGTTAGAGACCAGGCGGGCAAAATTATGTAGTGGTCCTTGATGAATTAGCAGGATTTGATAATTAATTGTTTTCAGGAGGAGTCCTTTGTGAACGTTTTCATCAAACACTAGTTCGGAATCTTTGTACCTACATCCTCTTGAAAAAACACTTGCCGTTGCGACATCATGAAAACACAAGTATCCTACATCTTCCCCAAGAACATCACAAGGCAAATATTTGAGGTCTAGTCTCCACTGCTCATAATAGTGGACATAATGGAATCTGAGCAAATTGAGAATCAGGTGGCCGATCAACTCATTATAAACTTGACACTTTTAATTCTTTCTATATACGTAAATTTCGGGAAAAGGAGAGATTACTGGTGAAGATGAGTTGATCGTCCACCAACATCCAATTTCTTCGAGTTAAGCTAATTTTAGAGGAGAATTTTAGAAATTGAGATTGAAATTGGCTGCCAAAATGCAATTTCTTGACATTTTCTTAGTGTTTCAAAAATCATGCTTGATAAATTTCTAACTTTAGAGAAGAGATTACAACAAAATCATATGCACTAACGGGTTCAACAATGAAGAGTTGAAGACTGTGAATCACCTTCTTGTTTTGATGGGGAAAACGACCATATATCTAGAGTTAAAAACAAGTGTTTACATAATTTGTTTTGTTGGTGTAAAAGTAGTTTCATTGATAATATAGATAAATATATGGAGTTTTTGGAGTTTCTAGGGAGATGTTGTAATTGACTATATGGATATCCCTAACAGTCTTTTGTAACTTTTGGTTTTGGAATGGACTTAAGCTATGTTCCACCAATAAGCTAGAATGGTTGAATTGCAATAAAAATGGAAACACGCAATGACATTAAACTAGTTCAATGGAACTTCAGAGCTTGAACCGAAGTTATATTTTCACAATAAAGGGTATTTTGTATTACGATTCAGTAGCATATGTCACGCTCCAAAAGGCAAGCGTAGTGGAAATGATAATAACGCTGTCAATAACATAACATGAAAAATAAAGTCATAGTTCCCATGCACAACCATAGACCTCCCACAATGTGTCCGGAACCTCTAAGACCGTAGATGAGAATGATGACACTAAGCATGAATCCCAACTCATCCAAAAAAATACATCCTTTGTCCCAATTTATGTGAAGGGATTCAGAGTATGAGGGTTAATATACTTAATTTTGATTATGAATTCGGGCATAGATTTGCTTGAATATTTTAAAATTAAATTTACATTTTTTAAAATTACACGAAAACTATTATAAGTCAGGATGCCCATAAAACCTATTTTACTTATCTGTTACAACAAAATATTAGGGACATCTAAGGAAATTTAAAAATGGGAAGAGTGCTATCCTACTACTTCAAAGTATTATGTTAGCCTAACCTTCTATATATTTAGGGGCCATATAATTTACTAGAATGATAAACTTCGTATCACAACAAAGGTTATCTGGTCTGAACGAACGAACATAAGAGAGAAGTTCCAATGTATAAGCTAGTCTGAATCTACCATAGGAAGCTACGTGAGCTGTAAACACTATTATATTTCGCCTGAATCTACAAAATTGTTCAGGGATCAGTAAAGATGCGTTTACAACATAACTTCTCCATCCTCAGGTAGTCACCAGAGGAACAGATCCTTTAAAAGGAAGCATACGAGAATAGGTTACATACTTCATACTATCTACCAACACAACAAAAAAAATCCGAGAGGGGAACTTCTGTCCAATCATGCCATCACCATCACCATCGCCATCACCTGCCTCTCTAGGATCAACTAGCACAGAGACAGCCGTTGAAGAAAGTGAATTATTTCCAGCAAGGTCATCTTTTATTCCAGTTCTTCCCTCATGTTCTTCAGATATGTCGTGAGAAACTCCCGGTAAAGGAACAGAAAGACCATCAAGGATCCTTCTATTTCTTCCCTTGTTGGTGCGTGTAGCATTCTGCCTCTGTTCTGTAGAAACATTCCTCACAATGGCAGCAGGAACGATGACTCTTGGAGATGAAGACACATCAAACTGGAAGACTTCAGTACACACGCCTGAGATCAACATAGGCCCTGCACAAATGTGAAAAGAAAAGCATTAAATAGACAAAGATAGGAATGTGGAAAATTGGAATGTAATTTATCAGTACTTACCAGCAACACCTTCAAGGATCAATTGCTGAATAGTTGACTTTGCTTTCTTTTTATCCCCATCAGCAGGACTGCGGTAATGGTGGGAATGCCTCCCTGGGATGGCAGGGGCCAAATCTCCTGGAGGTGCAAAACCTGTCTCTCCATTTCTATGAGATGCCATGGCTTTCTTGCTTGCCAAAACAGAATGAATTATCAAGTTGCCATCAATCTTAACAAGTTTATCATTCCTGGGAACATACAAAGAGGCCATTAGAGGCTCACTACCAATGCCTGAGCTGATGAACTCATTCGCACCTCTATTGAAATTTGGCTGACCTTGCGGACTGAAATTACTGTTGTAATCCCTCTTATTATGATGCCCCCAATAACTACTTCCATTGACTCGCACATCATTATTTTTCAGATTATCATGATATAAGATGCTTTAAGATAAAACATCTCTCAGTATGTTTTCAGTTATCATGATTTAGGAGCTACTCAGTATATATCAGTTATCAATATGATTTAGTATTATCATATAATTACTGATTTCAAATTATGCATGTTTCCGTTGGGAGTAATACTTAGCATTGAACGGACTTTAGGGATAATGTTTTCTGGTCAACATTCGTGGACCTTTAGTAGCAATCTCTAAGTCCCAGAACAACGTGCCATCGTAGGATTTGTCTCGGATAGACATTAGCTAGTGGATCCACCTTAGCTCAGTTATCAGGTCTCTTACGATGGCAAGTATTGGATACCCTCTTTTCAGTGTGGGGGCAGTACAATGAACTCCATGTTGTAGCTCACATGGTTTATATTGGTTTTAGTATCTCCCGCAATTAGATTTTTAGTTATTGCATGACCTTGCACTTTTGCATTTCAGATCAATATATCTTAGCTTCATGTTATTTTACTCGGTCATTATATCAACATGTTTTACAGATTCATTTGTTATACCTCACTTAAATCGAGGTCAAACTGTGTACAACATATTGGTGATTCCTAAATTATTTAACTTAAGGAGTCGCCACCTAATTATTTTTTTGGTAAATTAGGTCACCTAAAAATTTCACTGACGTAATACTAGAAATAACTCTAAATAATGGTCTATTTAACTTATGTGATTCTAGATAAGAGTTCTATTTATCCTTAAGGGAAGGAGTTAAGCATCTTTTAAGATCCATTAAAAAGCAGTTACCGGCCAAACATAGATTAATTAAGACAGGTTAAGAAATATATTCCTAATATTTAGAAGAAAAAAAATCTATTATAAGATAAAATTAAGTGGGGATTAACCTTGAGATAAACGGTAATGCCTTAAAATTTTAAAACAAACTTAAAGTATAAAATTCCAAAAAAATTCATTCCAACTTTAAAACGGTGTCAAATTATTTTTAAAAATCTGATTGTTGCTTTTTAATGACTCAAATGAGCGTCAGGGAATATGTATACCTCATGATTTGCATCTTGCTTTCAAATAATTGACTTTGAGCCAAATGCATTCGTCTTTTAGAGAAAGTACATTTTTGTGAAAATTAATTTAACAATAAAAAAAGGATTTTTGAAGGCCAAAGTGATCGAATTTCCAGTAGCTTTTACCAACCATTATTTGCCCTTCAAAATGCATTTCTATCAATGGAAAACTGTGTTTTATCATCGAGAAAAAATCTACACATTACGGCTCTAAAAAAGCCTATATTTTTACTCTAAACAAATCAATGTTTTGTACCAAATATCTACACTTTAGAACTCTTAAACAAAGCCATATTTTACACACCTAAAATTTGCATTTTTTCTACTTAGAAAGCTGTATGCTTTACACCCAAAATCTGCATTTTTGAAGCTTTTAAAAATAACATTTTTATGCTAAAAATCTGCACATTTGAACTCAAAAATGTGTACTTCAACAACTCTCGAGAAACAATATTTTGACACCAAAATCTGTAGATTAGAAGCTCAAAGATATCCTCTTTTAAAGTCCATAAAACATCTTTTCTTTTGACGCCAAAATCTGCCATTTAGAAGTTGCCATGATAGCTGAAATTATGACCTGAAAATATTTGTTAAAAACAATCAATTTGCACAAAAAAAAAATGTTTCTCTTACTTCCATTTTCATGGAAAACTGAGGCCTGAAACATTCTAAATTATGATTAACAAAACCTGAATTTTTCACTCAACTCTAAACGATGTTGAAACTTATTCTAAATGGATCTGGGGGAAAAATGCTCAACGTCTCAATATTGTTTGTACCAAAACTATCTTATACAAAAAGAGAGAATACTAACAAAGTAAACTAAAATACATTAAAAAGGATGTTAGTCATAGTAAAAAAGATACAAAAATGCAAGATTAGAAAAGGGAGAGTGGCCTTGGATTCATTTCTAAGAACCAACATAGCTACGAGACTCCATATAATCCGACTCAAATAGGAAGTGTGAATGAGATGATTAATGCATAATTCAATCCGTTTGGATTGAGATAGACTTTTATCAAAACTGGGACAATGCTCCATTTTGTACATGTATAAAAAAGGAGATAATGAATTAGAGGATGAGGCACAAGGCAAGTTAAAGCAGAAATTCTATTTTATCATTTCAGATGCCTATTTGAAGCAGAATAAATGAAGAGCATATTCTAACTAGTCTAAAAAATATGAATTCGATTAGCAACAAAGTTAATCACATATGCGATGTTTTGACGACCCAATAATATTTTCTTTTAAGATTTCTATTTTGGATTAACCATCTAGCATACTAACCACAGTTCTAACAAAGATTAAAAACAAAAAATTAAACAAGCAGCAAGACATTAATACGACTATTTTTTGCTCAATAAATTAAATGAGGTGAAAGAGGAGAAATACGGACCTTCTCCGGGGCAGCAAACTAGTGCTTTTGAGTCTAGTACTCCGCTATCGACTCCCTCTGGATAGATTTTCTAAAGGATGTAGCAAAGAAGTTCGGCCAAAAAAATCTCAGAATATCAAAGCTCTAAACTTGATATTGTAGAAGAGACTTTTGATGTCGAAAGAGTTTAAGGCCCTATTTATGATTAAAAACCAAGGCTCTACTAGTTTGAAATATGGGCTGCTCGAATTTAAAAATAACAATAAAATAAGGAGTCACTTCCCTGAATAGATTAAGAGACAAAGAAGATAAGATGAACAGGAAGAAGGAATATATGTAAAATCCTAACACTTGAATCTGAACCGCATATATTTAGAATTGTATTTGTTGTTTTCAAGAGATTTGGAAATGTGAACATTTGAATTCAATTATTTTTATGAAGCTAGGGCACTATTAATGTTCAAAGATGACTGACGGGGGTGGCAGAGATCTTAGCGTAAAATTCAGTGGATTCTTGGGGTGAGGGAGATGGGTAGTGCAGGGGTGGTTAGGTTTAGATTTTTATCAGCTTTTTGAGGTGTAAAGATGATGAAGTGAGAGGAAGAGAAGGGTTAAGAATATTTTTGGCAGATCAAGTTGAGTTTGGGATGAAAGAAATTTATTATTTTTTAAGATTGAGCAGCGATTTTTTCTGAAGAAAGAATATAAATTGGTCCAAAATGTATTGTTGAAATAGTTGTCAAAAAATTCATTTATTTTCATTTTCTAGTTAACTAATTTAATGATGCTTTTTCTTCCTAATTAATCTTCTAAAATATATATGTATATAAGAGATATAAATAATTTAGTATACGTATTCAAATTGAATTAAAGGGGACAAAAACTGCAATGAAAAATATTGTTTTTAAGAAAATGATTAAATTATTAAAAAGTAAAAGTGAGGACACCAAATACATATATATATATATGGTAATTCTAATATAAAAATCACTCAACCATATTTAATTAAATACTCAAAAATAAGGTAAAGGTAATATTTTTTCCGAAATTTGTTGAAATCAGCGTTAAAAATAGGCGAATTTATTTTAGTAAATTATTCAGGACTAAGAAGCATGAAGAAATTGATTGTAGGAAAAATGAGAGTCAAAATTGGGTGTCAACATCAGTATTCAGATATCATGTTTATTATGCATATTCCTCTTACTCAGTACATTCAAAGTATTGACCACATACTTCCTACGTATATTGTTTGATAATATAGGTTTTGTAGCTCAGTCTCCAGCCCGAAGTTAGTACAAATCCAGTCAGCGTTGCAGCGCCTTTTTTTGAGTCCTCATTATCTGAAGACAACCTTTATGATATCTTTTCGGTCATTTACTTTAAGTTTCAGATAGTTAGAGTAAGCTAGGGGTTTGTCGTAGCCACTCATATTAGAAGAGGCTTTTAGAAAACTAGTTTAGATTTTGCTTATGTCTCAAGCAGATTCTTGTCTAATTGATCTTGTTAGACTATTTAGATGTTATTTCCACATTTAGTATTTTCAGTCTTATTATGTTCATCTTAGTGGCATGTCATGCCTTGAGGTTCTCTTGGGGTCACCTGTGGCTCTAAGCACCATGTCGCATCTAGGGGATAGTCTCGGCGTTTGACACCTCCGGATAACGGAAACAACAATGGTAGTGACGTTGAATCTGCTGCACCCAAAGATGAAGTCATGTTTGATGACCTCGACAATGGCATGAACTCAACCATCGATGACATCTTCCCACCTCCTGAGGCTGATTCTGCTGACATTCTCAACAAAAAATATTTTGACGTTTGTAAACTGGGTTCGAAAATGGGTCAGATTGACCCAAACCCGAATGGACTAGGTCAACCTGGGAGTTTGAATAGTTAATGTGGGCTTGATGTTTTGAGGACCGGTGTCTTTGAAAATCTCTTAAACAATTTTATCAACACATAAATTGATCAATCTCAATCATCACCAGCTGAGAGGAAAGCATTGAAATATTTATTTTACCCAGCATAACTTTAATCCTTGCTACTTTGAGCTGTAACAACACGAACGCCCACAACATTCACAACAATAAACATAGCTTGCTAACACATCAAGATTAACAACTATCATCATATCATCATCATATCTTCATCATATCATCATCATATCATCTATCATTATTATCATATCCTATATATCATTATATTATATTATTATATCATATTATATTAAAAGTGGAAAGCCCTATAATTAAAAGTTGGATTACAAAAATACCCTTCAAAAATTAAATGACTAAATTTTTTAAATTTAAAATAATATTATTGTTTTGGTAACAAAAGTAAATATTAAAAGGGGGTCTTAATAAATGATATCTAGGCTTTTCAACTCCTACAGTGCAAAACATTTTGAGTTTAATGGATGAATTATAAATAGTAAAAAAAATTAATAAAGGTTATTTGATTTAAAGTAATCCTACTAAATGTCAAATAATTTGGTCCACTAACGAATACTAGTAAATAATTTATAATAACTAATGGCTTATTCTTGGAAATTGACTGATGGTTTTTATTTTGAAATTTGCAAAAAATATTTATATTTATTACTGATTTTATGTAAAAAGAAAAAAACCCTAAAAAAAATAGAAGATGAAAAGATATCAATTTCAAAACCTTAAATTTTCCCCCAAACATTTACAATAATTAAAAAGTTGTAACGGATAATAATTATTGGTAAAGAAGCAATAATATAAGGAAAAAGAAAAGAAAAAGTTATGTAGGGTGCAAAAAAATTATTGGTACCATTATGTTTCTTCCAACTCAGTTGATTAACTGCTAAGAAAAATGTTTTATAAGGACTTCACAACATATGTTAACGGGTGGGCTTTAAGGTATTTGGAGACAGAATTTTGATTTCGATTATCATATAATGAGGCAAATTAAACATACTTGCATTCTTCTTCTGTGCTCATAATTTGGTTAGAGGTATATTTATGTTTCTGAAACTTTACTCAGGTTAATTTTTGTGTTTGTTTGTTTGTATTTTGTGTGTGTCAATTCTATTTTATGATTGGTGATTGTCTTTAAATTATTTGAAGGTTTTATATTATCATTTTTGAATCCTCTCATGGTCATAATTGACACAAGTTATTTACTTTTTTATAATGTAAGTGTTATTTTTTATAAGACAATTTTGTTTATATGATTTATTTAATTATTTTTGTTAACTTCATAAATGAAAGAATTCATAATTTTGAATCAAATAAAGAATACATGTATGTGTAAGTATGATTTATAATTTATATACTTTTATTTAAGCAATTATTATCTTCACCATAAAACTATAATTTTTGTATAGTTGAACACCAAGCAGTTGACAATGATCTACTACACATCCTAAAGAAGGGATACATTATCGAATTTAAGTACAATTTGTACAAAATATTATATTCGTTTGACAACAACTTCTTGATAAAAGGAGAATATTACAATTTTTAAAAAATAAGCTAAAAATTTCAAGACGGAAAATATATGCAACTATGACTGATATTCCTTAAATTCATACTTATATTATGTGTTGTTAACATATCCAAAAAAAAAGAATTACTTCTAAGTAAGTATATCTTTTGTATATCCTAATAATTGCATAATTGAAGTTGTTAGGACAATACTTTTCAGATTCATTTGATAACATTTTTTTAGTATTATTATTCTTTGTTGTTGATAAGTTATAGACTCACGGTTTACCAGTTTGAATTTGCATTTCTGTGTAAGCAAACTAACTATAATTTTGTAAAACATCTTTTTAGCATGGTATACACGTGCAACTCGAGAACTAGTTATATTAAAAGTGGGAAGCATCTAAGTCAAAAGTTGAATTACGAAAATATCATGTTAAAATTTAAAAATTATTTTTCCCTTTAGTTATTAATTTATTTTCTTCAAATAATCTAAATTTTGGTATGAATTTGGTTGGATTTGTATTATTGCGCTGAGATTTTGGACCAAAAAAAGCTTTTGTAAAGGCTAATTTAAGATTAAAATGTGTCCAGGCTTCGGTTTAAAGAATAGCCTCTTTTTATTTCGATTGAAGTAAAAATGAATCAGTTTGAGTCAGTTTAAGACGAATTAATATTCTTATTAATCAATTAAATTTTATAACTTTAACACAATAAAATAATTATTTACAAAAATATATTAATTATGGTAACATAAGTTGTAAATGACCTTGAATTGACAATTAAGAATTTGTACTTATTGAAATACTTATTTTTTTTGGATAACATGATTTTCAAGTTGACAAAACACATTATTTAATGTATAAAAAGAGTACGTAAATATAATATTATATTTATTTTGATATTTTGCCAAATGATATGTGAAAATATAATCAAAACTAATTAAAAAGATTGTCTCTGAAACCAGTTATTTCACTATGTTAAGAATTCCGAAAGCTTGACCAATTAATTAGACATATGGAGGGCCAAAATTGGGTGTGTCAACAACTACCCCTTTCTTTAGCCAAGGTTGATGAATGAGAGCATGGCTAAAGAAAAAATTGACGAGTCTAATTTTGTTTGAACACTAAATTAATCTCTAGAAATGGTAGGTTGCATGAAATCAAGGAATTATGGAAGAACTCCAATATTAGGTATTGTACATATCTTAGGTTACATGAGATTCAAGCCACATGTAGTTTAAAATACTTGATTTACACAAGATTTAAATATTTTCAAAAGTTATTCTAGTGTCTAATTATGAGGAGACTAGAGAGCTTGGAAATTAGATTAGTAGAGGATTCTAGGAATACAACTAAGTTTATAACATCAAACTGCGGACCACGAATCTACTCCAATAGAGTGGAGTGAGCCTCAACACAAGCTAGAACCCTCTTGGGATCAGAGGCATAAAGACAGACCAACTTATTGGTTAAGGACTAGATGTCCAATGCCAAAGGTCACTCCAAAACTAAAACGAAAAATAAACTCCCCATACAGGCTACCATCCAGCTCATGGCATTTGCTACTACATTTGCCTTGCCTTGATGGTATAGAACAGAAAGGTGATTGTCCTTTAGAAGCTCAATCCATGTATACTGCCTCAAATTAAGAACCTTATTGCTCAAAATGTACTAAAGACTTTGATGATCTGTGAAGCTATCACAACGAACTCCTGTCACACTCCAAAAACTCGAGTCATGATGATACCTACTATAATCCACCAATAGCTAAGTCAACACATAACCTGCAATGATTAGTAGCAGGCATATAAAGTAGATGCAATCAAATAATAGAAATTACAGGAAACATAGAACATAATTTAGAGAAAACAATGAAAAATAAGAACGAGAACAAACACACACACACACACATATATATATAGCAAAAGATCCAACCCAAAATCTAGTAGTTACATGTACATGTATAGAACTACTATAAAAGAGTACAAGTCCCAAAATTGGACCGAAATGAACATTACTTGTCTCAAAATGTAAAAGACCAGTCAAACTATAGAGTAGGAGACATGTATGATCCAGAACGCCATAAGCTCACCCTCATCTCCGAGTCCTCCTATAATTGGCTGGATATCAGTGATGGTAAATGGTGCTCGGACCTACATCATGAAAGAAAATATAGAGTATAGTAGGAGTACCAAAACAACACGTACCTAGCAAACATCATAGGCCGACAGATCTTGAAAAGAAACGATAATATAAAAAGTGGGAAATAACACTATACAGTCTAAAAGAAGAAAATTTAATATGAATGCACCCGAGTCTAGGAAAGAACAGAATTAAAAGAAAGTAGCTAACTATAACCTAACTGGACCCCATAAGCCTAGAAGGTACACTCGTGCAAAAGTTTAAGTGAATAAACTAAACATACCCTCATAAGCCCGATGGGTACGCAAAAGAGATATAACTAATGAGAACAAAATCAGTGAGTCAAGAAAAGGAGAGTACATAGCCCGGACCTCGAATTGCAGATAGAACATTTAAAGAAACCAATCGAAGTATACCGCTACATATTAACTTAATAGAGGAGAATATGCTCAAAACTCAGACTGTGGCTAAAGATCAAGTTTCGAGACCTTGAATCTACGACAATAAGTGTGGTATGCCAAGACCTTAAATCTGTGGCTATATAAGCATTATGCCAGGACCTTAAATTTGAGGCTATACATTCTATCATAAGGCCATTGTGGATCGTTGGCCACTCAAAAGTTAATAAAGAATCACTCTAAGCTCGAACAACATCTAATCCTTAATCGCCGATTGAAGTTGAAATTGCCATAGAGAATCACAAGAATTGAGGTATAAGGGGAACTATGGATTAAAGGTCATCAAAGCTGAGTAACCGCCTTGCAAAGGCTCTTTCTATCTGACCCTAGTCTGCTAGATTAGTCTACAAGGAGCTAAGCCATCCAAAGCAACGTCAGAGCAATTATAAGGCCTATCGGCACAAAACGTAAGTCTTAAGGCAATCACAAGCCTACACCTAGGCTAAGGACAATAAAAAGCTTATGATTAATCATAAATAAGTATACATTAAAGCCACAAGGTAAGGATGATCACAAAATGGGAATCAAACATGCTAAGACCCCCGAAAACCTAAAAATATGACCCAAAATATAATTTCTAAATAGCTAAATTGAATCAACTACAAACCCAACCCAAATTCCAACTAATCAACATAACTTCACATTCTTGATATCAATCTAATTACCATAAAGCCATAGCCTACCTTAACGCCGACCTCACGTGCTCCAAATTCTCAATTCAGAGCTTACCTTTTCGAACGGCCTCCAAAAGTCACCACGCTATGACTAACATAATTGCCACCTCAATATAGAAGTTTTGACACAAAAAACATAAAAATTAGTGACTAACCCAAAATTGATTGAAAAATAAAATTGTTAGACCCCACCGCAAATCCCAAATTTAACTCAGTCGAAAGGTCCTAATGATCTTACTGAACTTGTGTCCCAAAATGGGACACAATTCAAGCTCAAAAACTAGCCAAAACAAATCATGCTAGAAAAAGGAAAGAGTTCCACCATTAAAGGTTAAAGAGAGGTCTAGGGAGAAAGAACTTACCTCTTAAACAGACCTAAAACACCTCCCTGAGGTTCACAACACATTGCTCTACCAAATCAAAGTAGGAAACACCAATTCCCATGAAGAAACGAGCTTATAAGACCTCAATTCAATTCCCAAAACAATGTGAAAAACACCCCAAAATAGTCTTAAGCGGCATCTCAATTCAATTCCATAAAAGTGACCACTTATGCTGTTTAAGCGGCATCTGAAAAGTGACACCACGCTGCTAAAGTGATGGGCCACGTAGGCCGACTACCACTTAAGAAAGCCCCTGACTGCTAAAGCAATAAGTGGTTAAGTGAAGAAAGGGCTGCTAAAGCGAAAGGCCCCTCACAGGCCTAGCCCGCTAAAATGGACCCCTGGCCGCTAATATGGCGTCCACGCAAGTGATTCTAGGGCCGTTAAAGAGACTGCACCAACATAAGGCACCAAAAAATTTTGCTAAATCCCAAAAAACTCCACTCGAGTGCTTGGATTGGTTAAGAACCCCGTGCAGGCAAATGAGATATGATAGCCCACTAAAGTCAACATTCTAGACTAAACACAGATGTCAAAATTCAAACCGAGACAATCTAGATGAAAAGCGGATATTGATGAGTGGTGAATTTACACTCATTTAAGGCTCTTTTTATGATTTTGTGGCACTCAAATAGAGAAAGAGGCTAATTATTCATTGAATTGTATTAATTTCAGGTGTTTGTTGCTGGGAAGGAAATGATGGACAAAAGTGGAATAGAAGCTGAAAAAGAGATGCATCTGGCCGGAAATGAGCTCAAATGTAGCACAATGTAAAGGAGTTCACTTTTGCAAAAGGTTCAACAAAGTCAACTGGTTGCTTAAGCAAGCAGGCGGAGTTCGCTTTTGCAAACTTGTTCAAAAAGGCGGGGGTCGCTTTAGCGAACTGAATTTCACTTTTGTGACATATGCTTTTATGAACCTCCTGCCACTTTTGCGGAGCCCGCCTAATTGTCAAGGGCAGAAATGGAAATTCTCGTGCAATGAACCAAAATTCCCAGAAGAAGGGTTGGAAAGAAGCATTATTGGACATGAGATTGTTTAGACTAGCTTTATCATCTTTTAGCTTAGACTAAGGAAGAACCCTAATTTGTAGATTTCAAGTTGGGATTAAGACATAAAAAGCAAGTTCCCTCACAATTCAATATTCGGTTTTGAAGATTGTGTTCTTATGAGTAAAATTTCTTATTCTCTTCTTCATTTCCTTGCTTTGAATTGCTAGAATTGTGGGCGTAATTGCTAATTGAGATTCGGGTTTTCTACTAGAAAAAGACAATTCATTTGGGTCTTAATTCCTCATTCTAATGCTTTTGTATGTGATTCCATGCTTTCATGACTAGGGTTTGATCTAATTCTCTTACTTTAATTGATGATTTTAGAGTGCACACTTGAATCTAGCTTCCGATATTCGGGGGTGCTTGAAAAAAAATCCGTGAAGTGGAGAATTAGATTAATGATCATGTTTGACATTGATTCATAAATTTGAGACCGAAAGGAGATAATTTAGGTTTACTTGGTTAAATGATAAATTTGCTAGAAATAGAGGTTTACGTTAAGGTATTAGATTGTATTGTGTTTAACACGATTGAGATAGAAAGGAGATTTCATGAAAAAGCACTTTGAGACCGAAAGGTGATAAGTGTTGATTTATGATTATCTAGCCTACCTTTGATTGATTTGCATGTTTTGAGATGGCAATGGATCGTTGAATAAGTATTGAGTTCTGAATTTCCTAAATCCCAATTATCCCTTGCTTGATATTGACTTTGCCTCGATCTTCGTTTAGTTAGAAAAAATTGCTCTTCATTTGATAAAATTGTACATTGCATGTTTAGGTTCAAACTTTTATCTATTTATCCTTTATCTTTTCAATTAATGACACATTGTTCCCTGTGGGATTCAACCCCGACCTCATAGTTAGGTATTTTTATTGACGACGACCGCTTACTCTTTGAACTTATTTTGAGAGTAATTTGAGCGTTATCAGGTCCCATACCCAAACTATGTTTTTAAATCAATTTCCACAAAGGGGCACGGGATGAACCCCAAAACCTCAGGATCTATACTAAAAGACCTTCTAGATGTAACTCAATGTTTAAAAGCTAACGAAAATATCAGAATTGCATTCTGAGGCTATCTTTCTAAACTCTTGATTGAAGTCAACCATTCAAGTTTCAAAAGCTCCAAAACACATAAACTTGGACAGAATCTAAATGAACGGCCAATTGACCGAACTATTAGTTCCATCAAGTTATAAATTACATAGGGTCGCTATAGGAAAGCTCTAAATGATGAAAAGAAGGTAATAACACATAAATGACCTGGAGAGTCATTACAATATCCACTATTCAAAGGGACTTTCATCCACAAAAGTAAGAGTCAAGAAGTACCTGAAAGCTCAAACATGCGGCAAAATTTCTTGCACATCTCATGCTCGGTATACCATGTAGCCTTCTCAACTAGACGATGCCACCAGCGAACCTTAACCACATGGATGGCTCTCGAATGCAACCACTAGACATCTCTTTTCAAAATAGAAATAGGCTTCTTCACGAAGGTCAGATGGTCAGCGAAATTAACTGAATCATACCTGACCACATGAGACTCATTAGGAATATACCGGTGACACATAAAAACATGGAAAATTGGGTAAATAGGTGAACATTCAAGAGGTATGGCTAGCTCATAAGTGACTTCACCAACAGTCCATAGAATCTCAAATGGACTAATACATTGGGCTAAGCTTGCCCAGCCTCTTAAATCTCAACACGCTCTTCATGGGCGATACTCAGAGGAACAACTGATCACTGACCCGGAATCTTAAAGGCTAACACCTACAATCAGCATAACTCTAGTGCCTACTCTAAGCTGTTCTGAGCCTATCCTAATCACTCACACATGATCTAAGGCCTCTCGAAGCAAACTTTTACCACGCAGCCTAGGCTCTAAAGACTAAAACTGACCATTCGGAGAGTTATAACACCTAGCATATAAGGCCTCAAACGGGGCCATCTGAATACTCCAGTAGTAGCTATTATTGTACTGAAACTTCACCAACGCAAAGAGCAGGTCCCACTAACCTCAAAAGTCCAATACACAGGACCGCAACATATCCTCCAAACTTTGAATAGTTTGCTCCAATTACCCGTCGGTCTACTATTGAAAATTTGGGTTAAGTTTAACACGGGTACCCAGCTCCTCTAGAAAGGTCGTCAAAACCTGGAAGTTAGATGAGAACCTCTATAAAAAATGATGGATACCAGCACCCCATGAAGACAAACTACCTCCTAAATGTAGCTATGAGCTAACCTCTTGTTGCTGAAAGAAGAATGAATGGTAACGAAATCTACTGACTTGGTAAATCAATCAACAATGACGGAGATGTTGTCAACACCTCTAGAAGTCCGAGGCAAACACATAAAAAAAGTCCATAGTGATACACTCCCATTTTCACTCTGGAATGGGCAATCTCTGAAACTCACCACCATGCCTCAAATGCTCGACCTTCCCTAGAGGGCAACACAAGCAACGGGACACATAATCTGTAATATCTCTCCTCATACCACTCCACCAGTAATGCTGCCTCAGATCATGATACATCTTCATGGTGCTCAGATGGATAGAATATCTGGAACCATGGGCCTTACAAAGAAATACCTAAGTCTAATCCCAACTCTAGGAATAAAAATATGGTTGTCAGACTTCAAAACCCTATTAAAATCTAAGGTAGTCTACTCGACATCAACCTGCAAAACCTGATCTTGGATGGCCACCAGTGCCTCATCCACAAATTAATGACCATGGATCCTCTCTAATAGAGACGTCTGAACGCCAAATAGGCTAACAGTCGCCTAGAATCTAAAACATCGAGCCAAATCATCTTATTGGCTAAAGACTGAATGTCTAAAGCCAAAGGTTGCTATGAAGCTGAAATAAAGGCTAAACTACACATACTCACGGCCTTCTGACTCAGGGCGTCTCCTACCACACTCGCCTTACTATGATGGTATAGAGTAGAGATGTGTAGTCCTTCAGGAGCTTAATCCATCGACGCTGCCTCGAATTAAGGTCCTTCTTGGTCATAATGTATTGTAGACTCGTGGGATCCATGTAGATCTCATATCAGAATCCACATAAGTGGTGCCTCCAAATCTTAAGCTCAAAAACAATCGCCGCCAACTAAAAATCACGAGTGGGGTAGTTGCGCTAGTGCACCTTAAATGACCTCAATGCATAAGCTATAACCCAGCCCCACTGTAACAATACACAATACAAACTAAAGTCTGATGCATCACAATATACCATGAAGCCCTCGCCCTCAACTGAAAGTGTTAAAACATAAGCAATAGTATGAAACTCCTTGAGCTTCCAAAAGCTCAACGCACACTCCTTAGACCACTCAAAAGAACATAAAGGAGAGGGAATCGAGTCAAAGTCACTTCAATAGTCAAAAAACCCTCCACAAACCATCTGTAGTAGCCTTCTAATCTGAAGAAGCTCTGATTCTCAGTCACTGAGGTGGGCTTAGCCCAATCACAAATATCCTCAATCTTGCCGGTTCTACCATAATGAAATCCTTGGACACCATGTGCCCCAAGAATGCTACAAACTCAACCAAAAACTCGCACTTTGAGATATTGGCATAAAGTCGTTGATCTCTCAAACTTTGGAGCGCAGTCCTGAAATGTTGCTCGTGTTTCTCCCAACTCTGTGAGTATATGAGGATGTCATCAATGAACACAATGATGAAGCAATCAATGTATGGCCTAAATACACACGTCATCAAGTCCATAAATATCGCAGAGGCATTAGTAATTCAAAAGACATCACTATGAACTCATAATGGCCGTAATGAGTCCTAAATGTTGTCTTAGGGATCAAGTCCATAAATATCGCTGAGGCATTAGTAATTCAAAAGACATCACTACGAACTCATAATGGTCGTAATGAGTCCTAAACGTTGTCTTAGGGATGTCTGCCGCCCTAATCCTCAGCTGATGGAATTAGATCTCAGGTCAATCTTTGAAATCAACATGACACCCAAAAGTTGGTCAAAAAACTCATCAATGCGAGCCTTAGGATAACTGTTCTTCATCTTCACTTTATTTAGTTGCCTATAATATATACACATCTGCATAGACCTATCCTTCTTCTTCACAAACAAGATTGGGGCACCATAAGACAACACACTCACTCGAATGAATCCCTCACCTAAGAGATCCTGAAGCTGAACACTGATCTCCTTGAGCTCTTCAAGGGCCATACGATATGATAAAATAGAAATAGGATGAGTGCCCTGCTTAAGGTGAACGGAAAATTCAATATCATGCTCTGAGGAAAGGCCCGATAGATCAATAGAGAACACATCTATGAAAACTCACACAATAGGAACTGAATCAACTATAGGGACCTCCCTACTCATACCCCAAACATAAGCCAAATAAGCTAGACACCTACTAGCAACTAACCTCTAAGCCCAAATGAAAAAGATAGCCAGTCAAAGTGTGACTACAAGACTTGAGCCACACCACTGGAAGGACACCAGACATCCCTAAGGTAACAGTGTCAAAGCAATCCAAGACTGCATGGTAGGAGGTTAACTAATCCATGCCCAGGATAGCATCAAAATTCAACATATCAAGTACAATAAGGTCAGCCCAAGTGTCACACCCTTGGATAGTCATAAAGCAAGATCTATACATCTGATCCACTACAAAAGACTCACCCATAGAGGTCAAAACACGCAACGGTACTGCTAAAGGCTGAAAACTCATACGCAGAAAGGAAGTATAATATGAAAACACGTATGAAAAAGTAGAGCCTGGATCAAATAAATTTGACCAAATTCCACATTCCGAAGCTGATTGAATTGACGGAATTCCATTCCAAGCTCCGAAACTCCGAATGATCTCAAATACCACTTTTTGACAACTTAAGCTTCCAAAACTCAAAATTTTCCAAAAATCTTAACCTACAAGGAAATTTCACAAAACCAACTTTGGATACTGATCAAACATGACTCGGGGCAACTCTTGAGAGGGGTAAAATGGTCATTTTACAAAAAATACCAAAAATGGCCTTCAGGGGCATTACATTATCCACCACTAAAAACCATGTTCATCCTCGAAAATAAAGTAAAAAAAAGTACCTAGAGCCCTCGAAAGCTAAGGATATCTTGCACGTATGTCGGACTCGGACTCCCAAGTAGGCTCTCTAACTGAGCGGTGTCCTCGCTGCACCTTCACTAAAGCGATCTCCTTGGTCCTGAGCTTACGGACCTGCCTATGAGGAATTGTTGAAGGCTCCTCCTTATAAGTCAAGTATGGACCCACCTCCATGAAATCGAGTGTAATCACATGAGACTCGTCCGGGATGTACTTCTGAATCATAGAAACATGAAACACAGGATGCACAACTGATAAGCTAGGTGGCAAGGCCAACTTATAGGCCACCTCTCTCACTCGACTCAGAATCTCAAAAGGACTATTGAATCTAGGAATAAGCTTGCCCTTCTTTTCGAACCGCATAACACCCTTCATGGGTGACACTCGGAGTCAAACCTGATTGTCCACCATGAACACCAAGTCTCAGACTCTCCGATCGACATAGCTCTTCTTTCGACTCTGGGCAGTCAGCAACCTACTCTTTATTAAGCGAACCTGCTCCATGGAATTCCTAAGCAAGTCAGTGTCTAAAGAATCCATCTTTTCCGAGTCAAGCAATCCAATCGGTGATCTACACCATCTACCATACAACGCCTCAAATGTTGCCATCTGAATGCTGAAAAGATAGTTGTTGTTGTAGGCAAACTCCGCTAAGGGCAAATGCTAATCCCACCTAGCACAAAAATTAATCACACAAGCACGGAGCATGTCCTCAAGCACCTGAATCGTCCGCTCGGATAGACCATTTGTCTGAGGGTGAAAGGCTGTACTCATATCTAATCGAGTACCCAAACCATGCTGCAAGGCCCTCCAGAAGTCCGAAGTGAACAATGAACCTCGATCTGAGACTATAGGTATCGGCACCCCATGAAGTCTAACAATCTGACTGAAGTAGAGCTGGGCTAACTACTTCGCCGTATACTTCACCCGAACTGGAATGAAATGAGCGGACTTGGTCAACCTATCAACGACCACCCAAATAGAATCTTAACCACCCACGGTAGTGGGTAGGCCCACAAAAACATCCATAGTAATCTGCTACCAGTTCCAAGTAGGAGTGGGCATCCTCTAAGACACACCTCCGGAGCTGCTAGTGCTCACACTTGACCTGTTGTTAGGTCAAACATCTAGACACGAAGTCTGCAATATCCCTTTTCATACCACACCACCAGTAATGTTGACTCAGATCATGATACATCTTGGCCGCTCCCGGATGGATAGAATCTCTAGAACAATGGGTCTCCTCAAGAATCAATCTAATAAGCTTGCCCACCTTGGGCATATAAACTCGACCTCCAATTCTCAAAACCCCATCGAAATCAAGTACGGCTTCCTTGGCTTCACCTGTCATCACCTTGTCTTGAATAATACATACCTTCTAATCCTCAAATCGGTGCTCTCAACTCTACTCAACTAAGGAAGAACGCGCCTCAATGCATGCAATCAAACCGCCGCTCTCCTTAGAAACCCAAAATCGAACAAGGCTGTTGGCTAACCACTGAACATCTTTAGCCAAGGGACTCATATCGACACTAATTGCGGTGCGATTCCCCATACTAGGAGTCTTTCTACTCAAAGTATTGGCCACCACATTGGCCTTCTCGGGATGATACAAAATGGTCATATCATATTCCTTCAGTAACTCAAGCCACTTGCACTGTCTCAAGTTCAGATCCCTCTGACTAAAAATGTACTGAAGACTCCGATGATCAGTGAAAACTTAACAATGAACCCCATACAAGTAGTGCTGCCACAACTTAAGTACAAATACCACTACTGCAAGCTCTAGGTCGTGGGTAGGATAGTTCTTCTCATGTGCCTTTAACTGTCTAGAAGCATAGGCAATAACCTTCCCTTTTTGCATCAACACACCTCCCAAACTAACTCCAGAGGTATCACAATATATAGTGAAACCCACACCCTCCTCGGGCAAAGTCAATACAGGAGATGAAGTCAACAAAGTCTTGAGCTTTTGAAAGCTCACCCCACAATCATCAGACTAATGAAAATCCACGGTCTTCTTAGTCAATCTAGTCAACAGTGCTGCAATAGTAGAAAAACCTTGCACAAATCGTCTGTAGTAACCTGCCAATCCCATAAAACTCCGAATCTTGGTAGGAGAAGTAGGTCTCGTCCAGCCCTTAACTGCCTTAATCTTGGTAGGATCAACTCTAATACTCTCCTTGGACACCACATGTCCAAAGAATGCCACAGGATCAGGCCAGAACACACACTTAGAGAACTTTGCATACATTTTTTACTTCCTCAATCTCTGAAGCACCAACCTCAAGTGACGGGCATGATCCTCCTCGGTCTTGGAATATATAAAAACGTCATCAATGAAAACGATCACAAAGGAATCCAAGTACTGACAGAACATTTCGTTCATCAACTCCATAAACGTCGTAGGAGCGTTAGTCAGCCCGAAAGACAACACTAAGAACTCATAGTGATCATAACGAGTCCGAAAAGTTGTCTTAAGAATATCCGATGGCCTAATCTTCAATTGATGATAACTGGACCTCAAGTCAATCTTAGAAAACAAAATCGCACCCTGAAGCTGATCAAACAAATCATCTATGCGAGGAAGAGGATACTTGTTCTTGATAGTCACCACGTTCAACTGCCTATAGTTAATACACATCCTCATGGAGCCGTCTTTTTTCTTCACAAAAAGGATCGGTGCACCCCAAGGTGACACACTAGAACGAATAAACCCTTTGCTCAACAAGTCCTGATCCTTCAACTCCTTAAACTTGCCTGGAGCCATATGATACAGGGCAATAGAGATGGGCTTAGTGCCCGGCTCCAAGTCAATAGAAAAGTCAATGTCCTGATTCAGAGGGACAGCAGGAAGATCTGTAGGGAACACATCAGCAAACTCCTGAACCACCGAAATGGACTCCATAGGAGGCGACTCAACACTAGTATCTCGAATAAAAGCCAAATAGGACAAACACCCTCTATCAATCAACCTATGGGCTCGAATGTAGGAGATAACCTTACTAGGATAAGAACCACTAGTATCCTTCCACTCTACCCTCGAAATTCCAGACATCGCTAAGGCGACAGTCTTAGCATAACAATCAAGGATCGCATGATAGGGAGAAAGCCAATCGATACCCAATATCACATCGAAATCTACCATCCCTAGAATAATCAAGTCCACCCAAGTGTCGTACCTAGCCAAAGAAACAAGACAGGATCGATACACTCGATCCACCACTAAGGGCTCACCCACATGTGTGGAAACATGCACAGGCACAAGCATACGATTACATACTAAATCAAACCCAGATACAAAGTAGGTAAACACATAGGAGAAAGTAGATCCTGGATCAAATAATACAGACGCAGAGTGATGGCAGACTGGGACGATACCTTTGATGACGGCATCAAAAGACTCAGCCTCGGGTCTCCCCGGAAAAGCATAACACTGGGCTCCTCTCCACCTCCAGTCTGAGCCACACCTCTACCTCCACGCTGGGCCACAACACCACTACCCGAAGCTCTACCGCCTCTACCTGCTGTTTGACCCCTACCCCGACCCCTAGCTGGAGGAACTGAATCTCTCTCTAGAGCTACTGAGTAAGTACGATGGGGCCGTGAATGATTCTGCAGAGGGCACTGTTGTATCTAATGACCCGGATCCCCATAACTATAACAAGATCTCGGAATAGAGAACTGCTGTGATGAAACCGATGAAATACCATAGCCACCTCGGCCAAAACTATGAGACCCACGGTGCACCTACCCACTCTCAGTCGCTGGGATAGAAGCATGAATAGGTCTCTGAAGCTGAAATAAGCTACCGCCCCTCTGAGAACCTCTGCCTCCAGATGAGGCACTGAAAAACTGACCACTAGCACGGGCCCTCTTGGGGTCCCCAAACTCCTCTCGAACCAACAACTCTGCCTCATTGGCGGTGCTCACAATGGAGTTGAAGGAAGCACCCTCAAGGGCTGATCTGAACACATAAGATCTGATGGAGAAATTCAACCCTTTCACAAATCTGCGTACCCTCTCCACCTCATTTGGAATCAAAGACATGGCATGATGAGACAGCTAACAGAAACGTGCCTCATACTCAGCAACGGATATGCCACCCTGAGTCAAACTCTCAAACCTCAACCTGCTCTTCTCACGCACACTCCAAGGAATGAAGCGATCTCGAAAAGCACTAGAGAAAGCATCCCACTCAATCGGAGGAGGTCCAACTGTGCTAGACCCTACATAAGACCTCCACCACTCCTTGGCTAGCCCATGGAGTTGGAGAGCAACAAAACGAATGCCCCTCGCATCCACTATCCCCACTGCCTCAAGGATCTCATGGAACAAGGTCAGAAACTCATGAGCATTCTCGCTCTTACCACCTTGAAACTGGGGTGGTTTCATCTTCTTAAACCTCTCATAACACTGTTGGTCATCCACTGTCAGAACTACATCTGGAGCAACATGTGCACCGAAAGCTGGCACGAGAACTAACAGTGGCTAACCCATCTTATCCTCAACAATCAAACCCTGATGCTGCTCTGGGGTCTATTCCCCTACTCTACTCTGTGAACCCTGTGGTGTGCCTACTGCACTCTTAGTAAAACTCTCTAGAACACCCATCATCCTCAATAGGGTTTCCCTAAACAATGGTTCCGCGAAACCTGGTCCTCACCAACTGCAACATGTGGCTCTAGGGAAGCCTCTCTACCACGGCCTCTTACAGGTGCTGCTCCTCGGGCACGACCTTTACCACGTGCCACTCCAAAGCATGGCCTCTAGCTCGGGCCCTACCCCTACCTGTGACTGAGGCCTCAAAAAATGCCTCGGGGATTTCCTCCCCTCCATCGCCCAAAATAGAAGCACTGGTTCTCAACATCTGCCAAAACAACACGCGACACACAGAAATAGTGATAGAACCCATGCACGATAAGAAAGAATGAAGTAAAGGAGGTTTCCTAACAGTCTTCATAGCCTCTCGAAGATAAGTACATACGTCTCTGTATGATCCTCGAAACCCTAATTAGACTTGGCTTGTACACGTGAAACCTATGAACCTGGGCTCTGATACCATTTGTCACGACCCTAAACCAAGTGTGATAGCACTTGTCCTATCCTACCAGGACAAGTCAGCCTAACCCCAACAAGCAGAAATAAGCAATATAAAGAAGAATAACATAAGCGGAAATCTTTCAAACTTAAACAATCTCCTAAGACTGGTTGTCACATGGAAAAGCAGCTAATAATTGAATTCAAATGAAAATACAAGTCTCAAGTATGTCTTTGATTCTCAAGTAGAACAAAGCATAAAAATAAGGTAAGAAAGAATCTGCCGGATGACAATAGCTACCTCTCTATATCTCATGGGAAGCCTTAGAGAATCAAAAAAGAGAAACTCACAGTCCTGGCTAGAAACCTACACAGGTGTAGAAGCAAGGAGTGAGTACCAAACAATACGGTACCCAACAAGCCAACTAACAAAACTAAGCAAATCTAATTAAATACACAAACTCCTTTCATTCCAACAAAACATCCATAACTACAACTATTACGACCTAAGGTACCCCCTAGATGTGACATGGCATACAAGACCTCGAAAGGCCTCATAAAAGCCACTTAGGATATATACATACAAGATTATAGAGATTTAAGAGTTCAAAAGATAGAGAATATCATATCAAAGCTTTTAAGAAAAATAGCAGAAGTCTACATCTCATGTCTCAAAGCTAATCTATCATAAGAAAGATAATAAAATTTGGGACGTAACCCAATACAATGCCAAAATGAAAGAAATATAAAAGAAATAACAACTAGGCTATGTCCTTTAATGGATGAGGACTCACTAGGTCTTCAACAATCCTTCTACTAAGCTCTAGCCATGAATAAATGGAGAAGCGCCAAATCCTACATTGTGAGATAATGTAGGCAAAAGTATGCATTAGTACATAGAATGTACCAAGTATGAGGGAAATGCAATAAAACAATTAAATCATGCTAAAAAGGGAGATTTTCATGACATGCAATGACCAAGCTAAACAAGAAGTAAAAAGGGTTAGAATTCATAAGTCATAAACCAAGGTCAATGCAAGCAAAACATTTTTACATCACTTGTGAAATACTTTGAAAGTCATCTTAGTTCATTATTGTGGGAAATGAGCCTTAACCGACAAAGAACATGTGAGCTATAACATGGAATCCGGTGTCTACCCCACACCGAAAAGAGGTTGCCTCACTTGCCAAGGTAAGACCTTAACTTCTAGCTTAGATAGATCCACTAGCTAATCCTATGGTGGCACATAGTTTATGGGAAATGGGGACTTACCACTCGTCCACTCGGTGCTAAGCATAAATCCCACGGAATAGTCATAAATAATAATTCATCTTAACTTTATTAGACATGGGTAATCGCCTCTTCTCTATCCTTAGTAGACATGGGTAATCGCCTCTTATCTATCATTATGGAACATGGGTAATCGCCTCTTGTCTACTTTTAGGGAACATGGGTATTCGCCTCTTGTCTACCCTTGGAATAGCTCCTTGAGAAACATGGTTAATCACCGCTTGTTCCTTTCAAATTCAGAGTGTGAGTATTACGTGAGAAACCCTTTCACAACTCAACAAGAACTTCAATTAAGCTTCAATCTTAAAGCAATTCATAAATCATCATAATTTCCATAATTGAAGAGGCATACTTCAGAAAACCCATTTTTCATCATTCATCCATTTCATCATGAATCATAGCTTTTGACATCATAAAAACATGCATGAGTTCACATAACTTCATAAATTCTATCTTCTTCATAATTCAACCCATCATCAATGCATAAATATCAAAATTAGGGGAATTCATGTGGGTTCATGGGGATTCATCTTAAAACATGTAATTCAACTCAATTCATACTTAGAAAATCATAATTAAAAGTAATTTGATCATAATTGAAGGAGCCCACATAATAGAAGAAAACCTAGTTTTTGATTGAACAATCTTCACTTAGAAAATTAGGGTTTATAGTCCAATTCATTGATCAATACATGGGTTCACATGGAATTAGTTGAAAAACTTGTAATTGAGTCTAATTCTTCAAAACAAGATCATAAGTACATAATTGAATCCATACAAATAGAACCCATGAAGAATGAAATCAAAAACTTGTTCAATTTTGGGAAATTGAATTAGAGAGTTGAAAAAAACCTTGGGGGCTCAATGGGTGAATGGAACCCATTGATGACTCCCTACATACCTCTATTGAAGCCCTAAACAATGATGAAGAATGGAGGCTTGAACTTGAAGAACCCTAGCTTCTTCTTCTTCTTCTTAATTCTAGAGAGAGAATTATTTGGGAGAGGATGAATTGATCTTCTTTTGGGAAATTGAGAGAATGAATCGAATTGGATGATTTTAGGGGTAAAGATCATTATATAAGGCTTAGGGTAGAAGACAAAATGACGTAGTATCGAGTTAAAACAAATGTGAAAAGACCCAATAGCCCCTGACTTAAAAACTGCCGAAATGGCTTCGAGGAGACCCAAACTGCTCGTCAAAGCCATCACTGCCCGTCAAGCAGGTCGTGAAAATTTATCAGCCTAACAGTGTTCCACTAAAAAGGGCATAACATTTTACTCAAAACTTCAAATAGAGCAAACTTTGTGGCGTTGGAAAGAGGACTCAAAGACCTTTAAGTTGATAGGTCATGGGCTACCTAATTTATTTTCAGCTAAAAGATATGATCATTTGACGCTGACCCTAAACACTGAGTTTAACAAGTCTCCTTCATGAACGACTTCACGATCTGTATGGGGCTTCACGGGCCATTTAGACGTCCGTGGTCCTTGACCAGTTACTAAGGGAGAAGCCCTTCCTGAGTGGGCAACCTCATGACCCCTTTCATGGCCCGTGAACCTCACCACGAGCCATCTAGGAATCCATGGAAGGGACACCATCCGGGCCAACTCTTGGAACTTGTTCACAAGCCCTTTAACAGGCCGTGGTCCACTTCACGAACCATCTAGTGTGTCATGAAGGGTCCATGGTCCATTTTGGGTTTGTGGACCTTTCCTAATTTCCCTGTTTAACCCATTTCAAATCTGAGGTGTTACAACAACCTACACAGAAAATTAGCCCAATCTACACCTAACAGTTCACATAGCGCAAAGATCAACAATAGATCACCAGTATCACCGGATAAGTCACATCCGTATAAGATATATCAATAACAGAAGCACAAGGGCATATATTATACTTCATGATGATAGATAAGATGTAATGCCATGCAATGTGATGTCACGTAAAGTTATGCATGTTTGTCGTAATGATACACATCTGAACCCATGGGGGACGCACAAGGTCCATGTATCCGTTGGAACCATTTCCCATCGGCATAGTAATCAATCGCCTGAACCATTTCCAATCGGCATCGTCGGAACCATTTCCCATCGGCATAAGTATCAATCGGTTTCATCATAGTGTTCCAGAACCAATGCAAATAAGAATGTTCACACAAATAATGAGGAAAAGATAGTGTTCACAGTCACAACGCAATTCACATCAATGCAAATCAAGTCACACTATCAACAGTATATCAGCATCAACATTTACATCATTCACATCATTATAAGTCACCAAGTCTCCATTCCTTCCCCCCTTCATCACAATTAGGATCAAACGATGAGCAAGTATTTCAAGTCTATTCCCATAGTTTCGCAACAAACAAAAGTCATTTTCATCAAGTTAACGATCACATCAAGGCTATCATAGCATTTCATCACTTTCACATCGATAAGAAGATCACGACATTTTACACTTAGTTCACAACATTGACACACATTGCCTTTTATTAACCCCATCGATCAATTAAGATTAGTTCATGCAAGAATTCAACCCCAAACCTCATTCCCAGTACTCCTCAACACATACAATAAAGGAAAATCAAAATTTTACAAGATTTATGGAGTTTTAGAAGTTCACTTGCCTTAGCCAAAATCACGATCTATCAATAACCAGAACCTTTCCCTTCTGAATATAATCTGAAGCACCACAATCTATTCAAATAACGATTCACAATCAAATTCCGGAACTATAGACACCAAGAACATAAAATTCGGCTAAAAGGGTCAAAACATCTCAAAAATCCGATTTAAAAAAATGGGGTTCAAATCCAGAAATTTTTTCATCGAAATGATCCTCAAAGCATTAGGAATCCATTGGTGAAAACTATTTCGAAAATGGGCTCAAATCAGTTCACAATCAGTATATGATTAAAAATTTCGAATTATTTGAAAACCCCAAAATTTCCACTTTGAAAACCTCAATTTCAAACAAAAATCGACTTATAATCAATGGTTAATGAAGATTATGGGTTAAAATCATATACCTAATCGATTCCCATAAAAAATCTCTTTCAAAATCGCCTAATCTGAGCTTCCAAAGTCTAAAATGGTGAAAATGGGTTATTTTTCCGACTTAACACTGTTTCAGGCAAAATTGCTCTTCGCAAACGCGTCCCTCAGCTCCGCAAATGCAGAGACCAAGCATTGGGACCCTTTGCGAACACGGAGGCCAAAAAAAATAGCAACACTCCGCGAACGCAGGTACTAACCCTCCGTGAATGCGAAGGCCAAATGCACCAGACACCAACAATTACACCATGCAACTAAGTCTCCGAAAGGACCCTTGAAAACGTCCAAATATACTTCTTGAAAAGTAATATAAACGGTCGTATGCAATATATTTACCCAACTATGAGTCGGGGTCTATCCCATAGAGAATTTGGAAAATATTGCAATAGCAAATACTTAACTAGGTAGTCGTTATTTAAAAAGGGGGAATTTAAATTGAAAGAAAAATAAAATAAATAAATAAAAATAAAAATAAAAATAAAATAAATAAATAAAAAGAGTAACGATAGCTTGAAACTAAGTATTTATTTTTATTTAGATTATTAGAAATAACTAGGAATGTGTTTCCCATGATTTCATATCATAGCAAGAAAATTGTACTAGTGATCTATTTCAATTTTTAGCATGCATAGTTGATAAGTTAGATATCCCTAAGTGACTGGTCCTCCAAATAGGGAATTTCACCACGTAGCTTGGTCTGTCTACGTGTGCCGATTTACTAACCCTTACCTTTGACACAGATTAGCCCGCAGCTTATGTAGTTTGAGCTATTAGATAGCGGATTAAATCAACACTAAATCTCTGTTGTTCAATCTCTTTCTGATTCATTACTTCCTTGGTCCGACAAGTAGGAACGAGGCGGGTCCTATCGTTGTACACCGTTAAAAGCATTCTACACGAAGAGATTAACAAATACATGCATAAAAATCAATCAAGAATCATTTTTTATACATTATGTTACTTTAATAATTCATCATGGTTCCCACAAACCTAGTTATGAAATTTAGTTACTCATTATTTCAAAAATACAATCAAAATTTATTAAAATAAATATGCTCATGTTAATGATAAAGATTTAAGAACAATAACTAAATTATCTTTCAATAATCACGAATACAAATAAATAATAAAGGAGAAGAAAGAATAAACCAAAATTCTCCGGCTTCCACGGCGGCTCTTCCAAAGTTCCTAAACTATAAAGTTCTAACTTGTATATTATTTCTTGGGTTCTTGGCTCTCTCCCTCTAAGAATAATTTTTTTATGTCCTATTAATAGATATAGAAACCCCATATAAAATAATTGAGTCTAAAACAAATTAGAAAACCAAAACCCAAATAAATTGGAATTGTTGTACGCCTGTGCGAAACCACCTCAACAATAATTGCTACCTTCAGTTGCTGACACGTGGCATCCACCACCGCTTCAACAATATAATTTGCTACCTTCACTATATGGCTGCCATGTGGCAGCAACAAGAAAATATTGAGATTTCAATTGCTGCGAGCCTTCTTATACATATAAATATATTATAATATTAAATTTAAACCATTAATCTACCTGCTTGATTTTTCTTCTAGAATCTTTCATTTTCAATTCGTTTTAGCTTCATACTTCTTCATCTTTACACAATTTAATCCTACAAATAAAATATACAATTTAGTACAATCTATAAATTTTTTGCTCAAAACAGACAAATTCAAATAATAAATATGAGGCAAATAATGATAAAAATATATATTTTTGGCCTCACATGAACCCTCAGAATTCGTTCAAAACCTCGTGCACACAAACCATATATGCTACCCTACTAAATTCGACGTTCCGGACTCAATAGAACTGTCGGAATACGAAATCAAGGTCTCCTTGAACCAGAACCCGATAAAGCGCAACTAAATTAGCTTAAGCCTCAAAAACTAGAATCAAGCTCGGGACCTCTAAACATTCAAGCAAGGTCACTCCAAGGCCTAAATTCATCCCCCAAATCCAACGGAGTCATCGGAATTCAATTTCGAGCATCCGATCACCGAATGTTGACCAAAGTCAACTCTATGGCCAAAAACTCACTAATTTCCAACTCAAGGCCTCAAATCCACGTTATAGCCTCAAATCTGATGTCATCAACTCTTCTAGACCAAATTCCACATTGTGGAGCTGATAGAATCGGCATAATTTCATTCCGAGCTCCGAAACTCTCAATGACCTCAAATACCACTTTTTGACAACTCAAGCTTCCAAAATTCAAAAATTTTCAAAATTCTTAAGTTATAAGGAAATTTCACAAAACTAACATCGAATACTGATCAAACATGACTCGGGACAACTCGCAAAAGGGATAAAATGGTTATTTTGCAAAAATTATCAAAAATGACCTTCAGGGTCATTACAACCGTACACATAATGAAATCAGATATCTAATGTCATCTTACTCTTCAATATGAAGAACATGGTTTCTTATTGTTCCACCTTTTGATCTATGGTATAAGAAAAACGTTCAACCCCTAAACATGGAATGAGTTTTGACTTATCAGGATGTGTTATAGAGAGATTATAATTGATATCTACAAAAGATGAATAAGAAACAAGAGAATTATAAACTATAGAAAGTCTTTTTAAACACATTAAAGATTTGGCATTTTACATCGAGTGATATAAGATCTTCAATACCTAAAACTATATTATCTATGATATATTTTCTAGGCTTGCCGTCAAATTCTGAATGCATTTCAAGGGATTTTCTAAATTTTATAATTCTCTTATTTCAAATTCATTTTTTATCGATATCCATCATCGTCGTTCTATATCTCATTCTGATGAGATAAAACACATTGCATGTTGAGGGAATTAAAAAGTTTCTCACTCGATGGATAAAAAGGTGGAACATAAAAAAGCTATTGTTCTTTGTATTGAGCAGTAATATGGCATTGAATATTGTAGATTTCACTATGCTAAATATTTATTTTCCTTATGGAGTTCAAAAGAAAACCCTATGCTCTTTATTAACCCACAACAATAATACTAAAATACAATTCTTCCCTAAATTCTATTGTTGATGAACTTACCCCTTATTACTATTCACTTGCCTTTTAATAGGATAAAAAGGTGTATAAAAGTTGGATAAATAGTATTATGCTAATGGTGAATTCACCCACAAGCCATTAGTTTTTAACTTACGGCTATCACATCTTGAACGATCATTGACTACTAATTTTCATTTCACTTCACTAAAGTTTTAAAAGTTCTTACCAGAACATCTATAACATAATTCGCCAATGAGATAATTCTAATATTCTTCATACTAATATGAAATGGCACTATGAATCTTTTATCACGAGTAACGATGAGTTAGACAGTTCCTCCAATTCAAACTCCTCAAGCATGTAGCAGAAATAACGATTAGAGTGCACTTCAAATATCTCTCCACGATTCATTTGAGCCTAGAGTTAAAACCCACTATGTTGTGGGTGAATATAAATTTAGCGGAAGACTATTAAAAATTTTATACTTCTTTTCATCCGGTTCAAAACAAAATGAATAATAATATTAGTTACATTACTCATTAAGAGAACTTAGAGAAGGAAGATATTTTACTATTCATGTATTGGGATTATAAATAGTAGGGGTATTCCTCATTGTACAAGAAAAAAACCGTAAACATAATGAAATCGGATATTTAATCTCATCTTAATCATGAATACGAAGAACGTGATTTTTTCCTACCATCTGAGCTATGGTGTAAGGAAAACATTCATTTCCCAAGTATGCAAGGAATTTTTTCTTATACCAAAGTGTTATAGAGAGACTGTGATGGATATCTACAAAAGATGGATCCGAAACAAGAGAATTATAAACAATAGAAAGGTTTTTAAAAAATATTAAAGAGTTGACTTGAAGTATAGATAATATTATAGATGATCTTTTTAGGAATTGATAATTTTCTTGAATTACTCTTACTCTTTTTTCACCATTGGGGAAAATGATTTTTACCTTAAATGATTCCATATTAACCTCTTTTATTTATAACTAGCAGTTTCTACGCCTAGTTCAGAGAAGGTAAATGCATGTTCACAAACTTATTGATATATTTCATTATCCATTAATGTGTTTAGTATATCATTCGTTTATGTATTAAATAACTAAATAGAATAACATGAAACTATTTTAAGGAACAAGCGCTTTCCTTAATGGGGAAGAAAAAGATCAAGAGTGAGTAAAAAAATGTTCAATAACTATAAAGATATTATCTATGATATATTTTCTAGGACAACCATCAATTCATTAATACATTTCAGTGGTCTTTCTAAATTTTATAATTCAATTATTTCAAAAAAATTTTTCTAAAAATCCATTATCATCTTTGTATATCTCATTCTAATAAGACAAAATTCATTGCATGTTTAAGGGATGAAAAAGATTCTTACACCATAGATCAAAAGTTTGAACATAAAAAAGCTATTGTTCTTCGTATTGAAGATTAAGATGGCATTAAATATTGTAAATTCCATTATGCTAAATGTTCATTTTGATTATGAAGTAAAAATGAGCACCCCCTGGTATTTATAATCCCACAACAAGAATAGTAAAATATCATCCTTCCCTAAATTCCATTGATGATGAATTTACCCCCTATTACTATTCATTTGGCTTTTAACAAGATAAAGATAAGTATAAAAGATTGATGAGTAGTATTCCACTAAAGATTAACGCACCCACAAGACATTAGTTTTTAACTCATGGCTATCACATCTTGAATGATCATTGACTATTAATTTTTCTTTCACTTAAAAGTTCTTACCAGAACAACTATTATATCATTTTCCAGTGAAATAATTATAAAATTCTCCATCCGAATATGAAATGGCACTATGAATTGTTTATCGTGAGTAACTATGAATTAGATAGTTCCTCCAATGCAAACTGCTCCGGTCTAAAGCAAAAATAAGTATCAGAGAGCACTTTTAATCTCTCTAAACAATTAACTTGAGCCTATAGTTAAAACCCACTATCATGTGGGTGAATATAAATTTAGCGTAATACAACTAAAAACTATACTTCTTTTCATCCAGTTCAAAATAAAATCAATAGTAATAACAATTACATTCATCATTAATGAAATTTAGGGGAGGAAGATATTTTACTATTCTTGTTGTGGGATTATAAATAGGAGGGGTATTCTCATTTGTACACCATTGACAAAAAATCGTAAACATAATGAAATTGGATATTTAATATCATCGTACTACTCAATACGATGATTGTGAATTCTTTTCCACCTTATGATCTATGGTGTATGAAAAATTTTCATTCCCTGAACATGCAAGGAATTTTGTCTTATCAGGAAGTGTTATAGAGAGTCTATGACGGATATCAACAAAAGAAGGATCTGAAACAAGAGAATTATAAAATATAGAAATGCTTTTTTAAAATATTAAAGAATTGATTTGAAGCATAAAAATATATTATAGATTATTTTTAGGTATTGATGATTTTCTAGAATTACTTTTTCTCCTTTTTTTCTCCATTGAGAAAAATGGTTATTACCTTAAACAGTTTCATGTAACCTCTTTTTGTTAATAACTAGCAGTTTCTATGCCTAGTTCAAAGAAGGTAAATGTATGGTCACAAATTTCTTTATATATTTCATTATCCATTAATGTGTTTAGTATTGCAATTGTTCACGTATTCAATTACTGAATTTATTAATTGAAACTATTTCAGGTAAGAAATGCTTTCTTCAATGGGGAACAAAAAGAGCAAGAGTGTGTAAAAAAATCTTCAATACCTAAATGGATATTATCTATGATATATTTTCCGGCATGTCATCATTTCATTAACATATTTCAACGGCCTTTCTAAATTTTATAATTCGCTCATTTCAAATTCAATTTTTGTGGAAATCCATCATCCTCTTTCTATATCTCATCCTAATAAGAAAAAAATCATTACACATTTAGGGAAGCAAAAGATTGTTACACCATAAATCAAAAGTTGGAACATAAAAAGCTATTGTTCTTCGTATTGAAGAGTAAGATGACATTAAATATCTTAGGTTCCATTATATTAAATGTTTAGTTTGCTTATGAAGTACATACAAAAATTTTCTTGTATTTATTATCCCACTACAAGAATAGTAAAATATCATCCTTCCTTAAATTTCTTTGATGATAAATTGTAATGACCCTTCAGGTCATTTGTGTGTTTGTGCCTCTTTCCTGTCGTTTAGAGAATTCCTGTAGCAACTTCAAGTTATTTTTGACTTGCTGGCATTGTAGTTTCGGTGCCTGGTCGTTCGTTTGAGTTTTATGCCAATTTTCCTGTTTTGGAGCTTTTGAAGCTTGAAAAGTTGATTTAAGTCATAACATTAGGTAAAAGACCTCAGATGGGAATTTTGATGGTTTCATTAGCTCCGAAGCGGCCAAATTAGGCTAGAAGCATGGTTGGCCTGAGTCATGGGTCTTCAGGTGTGATTTTGGAGCCAGTTAGCACTATAGCCTTCAAAATTTGGCTTAAAGTTGACTTTGGTGAACATTCTTGGTAAATGCGTTCGGATGAGAATTTGTCAGCGCGGCTAGTTCTTGAATGCCGAGTTTGGTCTAGAATGACCCTTCGAGAACTTCCAGGAGCTTCCAATCAAATTTCGAGGCCTCTGATAGAATTTTTCTAGCCCATTGGGTGTGGGATCCACTTTTTATCGAAACGACCTCATATGAAATTTTTGACTGCGCCATTGAGTTTGGAACATCGAATTTGATGAGGTAGCATATCTCCTTTGCGTGCACGGGGTTCCAAACTAATTTCGAGCACCCTGTTAGAGTTTTAAAATTGTCCAAAACACAGCCGGTGCAGCTGGTGTCTGTAGACACTTCATCTTTCCGCGTTCGCGGAGGTGTAAGGGTGTCTACTCCGCATTCGCGGGCCAAAGGCCGCATTCGTGGAGGTGTGAGGTTTTGTTCTCCGCGTTCGCGTGGGTTGTTCCGTGTTCGCAGAGGTCTGTGGGGTGGCGTAATATCCTACTCTGCATTCACGGATAGGCCTCCACATTCGCGGAGGTCTAAGGAGCTTGGGGGAGTCTCTTCTCTGCATTCGCGGATAGGATTCCATTTTTTGTAGGTCTGAGTCCCTTCTCTCCGCGTTCACTGGCCCCTGGTCGCGTTCGCAGAGTAGAGTTTGTTATCCCTCCGCGTTCGCGGGGCCTTGGCCGCGTTTGCGGAGGTTAGCGGGTTGAAGTGGTTATAAAAGTGAGGTCGAGGCTCATTTGGAGAAAACTTTGAAATTTCATATCTCCCTCATCTTTTATCGATTTTCGGTGATTCATAGTCCCAGGCGTTAAGATTCTCGTTGGCAGTAAGGGTCTTGGCTCGGTTTGCGTTAGGTATTCCTCGATTTTCATGAATTCGAGGTGTAAGTTGCTATCCTAGGCCTATAGTTGTAAATATTTTTATCTTCTTGTGTTGGCTGTATGGAGCTGATCCGAGCCCCGATGGGTGTTCCATTTTGGAATACCAGTTCGGGGGAGGGTTTGGTACCTCTTCACGGAGTCAATTCTAGGAAATCTTGAGCGGAGGTCATTCGGATGGGGAAAGCTTTGGCAGAGTGACTTGGAGTGCGCGTGATGGGCCTTCTGGTAAGTTACGACTTCCCTTCTTCCTAGATTGAGCTTGAATACGTGATTACTTGCCCACTTGTGTGAATCTGGGTTGGGTAGTTTGTACTTATGTTCTTCTTCTCCATTTTTCTTCATTTAGAGTTGATTTCTAGACTGTTCGGGATTAGTATATTGTTTTAAGGTGGATTGTTGATTTGGGTTATTGTTGTTCTGTTGTGGGTTACCTGTTTGGTGGTTATCTATTGTTGCATGCGTGGGTTCGGGTTATTTCTAGTGTTTGATGATAGCGGTGATTTATTTTCCGACCTTAGAATAGGTTAGGGTAGTATTGCCTTAGTCTCATTCACCTGATTGACCTGAGTGTGTATCCGACGTTGATTCGGAAGGACTAGATCTTTGTAGACTAGGTTAACAGACTTGGGTATGATAGTATAGGCCTTAGTTTAGGCATTTTCATGCTTTTCGGATTTTCTATTCTTCCTCTTCTTATCTCTGCGATTCTGGGGAGCTGTCGAAAGATTTAGCTATTGCGTCGATTGACGGTTGGGTTGTGATAGACTGGAAGCCTTCGGTTGATATCCTTGTGGGTGCGGCGTCCCACGGTGTCTGGCCTTGTGTTGAGTTGGTTGGTGGTGGCTTTATTCGGTTTGAGGCTGCTAGCTGCAGTCCGCAGCTGATGTTACACGGCTGTGGTCCGTTATTTCCAGCGTGAGACTATTGAGCGTAGGCTGGTAGCTCCACCCCGTAGCTGACGTTACCCGGTTAGAGTCTAGTATTTCCAGTGTGAGACTGTTGAGCGCAGGCTGTTAGCTCCAGTCCAAGGCTGACGTTACACGATTAGAGTCTGTTATTTCCAGCTCGAGATCGTTAAGCGAGAGGTGTGATTTCAAGTTCGAGGCTGACGTTACACGGTTAGAGTCTGTTAATTCCAGTTCGAGACTGATGATTGGGCGGGGCTCAAGTGTTAAGACTGTTGGAGTGGGTTCCCTTATTTCCGTAGCGTAAATTCTCTATGTGTACCTGACGAGCTCGTGGGGGTCTGTTTGGGTTCTTGTTTGTTTGTGCTTGAGTGTGCCTAGCGGGTCGTATGGGGGGGCTAGTTGGGTTTAGTGTGATATTCATAGCTTTACTTTCCGTTTACTCTTTTCCTGTTTTGTTGACCTCTGTTGTGTTTGATTCTATCTTGTCTGCTCGTTTTTACCTTTCTTGCTCAGTCTGCCTATGATGCCTACTGGGTACCTGTTGTTTTGATACTCATGCTACACTCTGCATCTGTTTTCGTGATGCAGGTCCGAGCACCAGTTCTCAGCGTTGAGTTCGAGTCTGCAGTTGTCTGTCCAGGAGACGAGGGTGAGCACATGGCATTCTGGGATTACCTGTCTCCTTTTGTATTTATATTTTTACTTGTCTTTTGCTTTCAAGACAGTTTTTTTCTGTGGTCCACTTTTTGGACTTGTACTCTTGTTAGTAGTTCTGTACTTGTGACTTCCAGGTTCTTGGAGGTGTCTTGTATATATAGTTTGGTTTTGATTCAACCTTCTCTTATGTGTTATTTTGTGCTTCCACCTAGTTGAGGTTAGTTTCCACCCTCAGTCCCATTACTATTAAGTTCTGGGATAGGGTTTTGGCTGGCCTATTGGTGGGGTGGTAGGCTCCATCATGACTCGAGAAATTGGGTCGTGACATAAATTTATCCTATATTACTACTTATTTAATTTTTAACCAGATGAAAATAAATATAAAAGTTTGATGAGTAGTATTCTGCTAAAGATGAACTCACCCACAAGACATTAGGTTTTATCTCTTCACTATCCCATAATGAACGATCGTTGTCTAGTGATTTCCTTTTACTTCAACGAAGTCTAAAAAGTTTCTTAACAAAACATCGTTTACATCATTCCATAACGAGATAATTCTTAAATTCTCTATCATAATATTGAATGGCACTATGAATCTTTTTTTTTGAGTATCTATGAAATATATTTCTCCTTTGATGAAAACTACTACAACCTGTATAAGAAATAATGATCAGAGTGTAGTTTTAATCTCTCTCAATGATTCCCTTGAACAAAGAGTTAAAACCCATTGTCCTATGGGTAAATATATATTAGCATAATAATAATAATAAGAATTGTATACTTCTTTTATCTGGTTCAAAACAAAATGAATAGTAATAACAGTTACATTCATCATCAATAGAATTTAGGAAGAATGATATTTTACCATTCTTGTACTTGGATTATAAATAGCATGGGGATTCTTTTTTGTAAAACATAAGAAAAAACTAATCATTAACATAATGAAATTTGGATATTTAATGGCATGTTACTTTTAAATATGAAGAACATGATTTTTCATATTTCACCTTCTGCTCTATGGTGTAAGAAAAACTTCATCTCCCGAACATGTGAGAAATTTGTCTTTTCAGGATGTGTTATAGAGAGGCTATGATCGGTATCTATAAGAGATGGATGAAGAAGTTTCTAACTCTATAGATCAAAAGGTGAACATAAAATGCTATTGTTCTTCGTATTGAGGAGTAAGACGATATTAAATATTTTTGTAGGTACTCATGATAAAAGATGCATAATTGCATTTAATGTAAGGATGAATAAATTTATAATTATTTGCCTCGTTGTGAAGCAACGTAATAGGTCTTTTAGAAAGAAACTTATATAAATGGATAGAATTGAAGAAAAATTAGTAGCCATTGATCATTCAAGATTGTATGTGGGAGAAATGAATTTGAGGATTTTTCAAAGTTTCAAACCCACACAATGGGCGAAGCAAACAATCGTGTTTTCTTAGGAATATTGTTCTATTTTGTTGACGTATTTCCTTGGTTTCTTTTTTAGTAGTTCACGTGATGGTGAGATCACTTTCATAGCTCACAAAAAATGTGATTATTCTTTACGATCTGAAGAAGAAGAGTAGGTGAGAAATTAAAACCACATAGCTTAAAAGATTGAGATCATTGGTATATATAATCATGCACATAGCTTTCTGCTGTGCATCTATAGTTAGTTTTAAAATTGATTATTTTGGAATATATCTATTCTTCGTTTTGGTATTAGTTCTTATGGCAAATATCATTGTTTCTTGTTCTTTAAATATATATATATATATTTTCTCCTATTATTAGACACGTACCCTTAACTTTTTATTGTCGAGGAAAATAGAGAGATTTAATTTGAATTTCAATTCTTGATTACCAAATTTTCTCATTCATATTTTTATTACGATTCCATCAGTCTGTCAGACATTAATTCAAAGTGTCCTTAACTCTTATATTTTATTATATATGTTCATCTCAATATAATTAACTAGGAGGGGAACGATCAAACATTTATTATAGAAATTCAAAAGGATTACATGATATATCAAGAGGCCACATCATTAATTATAAAATTTTAGCTATGATGACTATAGAGATAACTCAAGATGATTTTGGGGTGACCAATAATAAAAAGATGATTGTGATGGATAATTACTACAAATGAGCTTTATTCAGGCAAACAACCTCATAATTAAGGGGAAGAACATTATTAGAGAGATCCGAGAGTATCAGTAAACTTTTGTAACAAACAAATCTCTTAAGTTATAAAAGAATTCAAAACAAAAATTCTATAAATGATCATTCCATAAGTGATTATCCTATAATCTATAATTTCATAAAATATGAACACATGAGCATTAATTAAAGGTTGAATATAAGAGGTATGAAGAGGTCGAGATGAGTTGAGGAACAAGTTGTGAGCTTTCACCAATCAAATTTCCACAAGAAAAAAAGAGAAAAGAAAGTTAATTTTCTGATGAATAAAAAAATCACAGTTAGCTATTTGCTTTTTCCCTCTTTCTTTTTGTAATAAAATATGCTAATTTTTTAATCCAAAATTCGTCTGTCGGAGAGTAATCAGTGGTTGAAAATATGAGAATTTTTCAATTAGTCATGGGTATGGATTCCAACTTCGAATGTCTCTAAGAAACATTCCAACAAATGTCATTTAATTATAGTTAAAAATAAAAGTTTGAATTTGAAATAGCCATTTGAGAGGGGGATGAGAGATTGATGGGGGAAATAGGGGAGGTGGCTATGTTCTGCTAGGGTTAGGGCTAAGGTATTGAGTGAGAGAGATAAAAGAGGGAGAAGAAGGTGGCTGCTTTTTGTAAGAATTTGGTTGGATTTGTATTATTGGGCTGAGATTTTGGACCAAAAAGGGCTTTTGTAAAGGCATTTTTAAGAGTAAAATGTGTCCAGGCTTGGGATTAAAGAATAGCCTCTTTCTTTTCGATTGAAGTCAAAATGAATCAGTTTGAGTCAAATTAAGACCAATTAATATTATTATTAATCAGTTAAATTTTATAACTTTAACACAATAAAATAATTGTTTATAAAAATAGATTAATTATGGTAATATAAGTTGTAAATGACCTTGAATTCACAATTAAGAATTTGTACTTATTGAAATACATATTTTTTTTTGGATAACATGATTTTCAAGTTGACAAAACATATTTTCTAATGTATGAAAAGAGTATGTAAAAACATTTTCTAATGTATGAAAAGAGTATGTAAATATAATATTATATTTATTTTGATATTTTGCCAAATGATATGTGAAAATATAATCAAAACTAGTTAAAAAGATTGTCTCTGCAACCGGTTATTTCACTGTGTTAAGAATTCCGAAAGCTTGACCAATTAATTTGACATATGGAGGGACAAAATTAGGTGTGTCAACAACTACCCCTTTCTTTAGCCAGGGTTGATGAACGAGAGCGTGGGTAAAGAAAAAATTGACCAGTCTAATTTTGTTTGAACACTAAATTAATCTCTAGAAATGGTAGGTTGCATGAAATCGAGGAATTATGGATGAACTCCAGTATAAGATATCATACATATCTTAAGTTACATAAGATTCAAGCCACATATAGTTTAAAATACTTGATTTACACAAGATTTAAAAATTTTCAAATGTTATTCTAGTGTCGAATTATGAGGACACTAGAGAGCTTGGAAATGAGATAGTAGAGGATTCTAGGAATACAACTAAGTTTTTAACATCAAACTGTGAACCACGAATCTACTCCAATAGAGTGGAGTGAGCCTCAACACAAGCTAAAACCCTCTTAGGATAGGAGACATCAAGACAGACCAACCTATTGGTTAAGGACTAGATGCCCAATGCCAAAGGTCACTCCAAAACTAAAACAAAAAATAGACCACCCATACGGGCTACCATCCAGCTCAAGGCATCCACTACCACATTTTCCTTGCCTCGATGGTATAGAAAAGAGAGGTGATTGTCCTTCAGAAGCTCAATCCATGTATACTGCCTCAAATTAAGGTCCTTTTGGCTCAAAATGTACTAAAGACTTATGATCTGTGAAGCTATCACAACGAACTCCTGTCACGCTCCAAAAACTCAACTCATGATGGCACCTATTATAATCCACCAGTAGGTAAGTTAACCCACTACCCAAAATGATTAGTCACATGCATATAGGGTAGATGCAATCAAATAGTTGAAATTACAAGAAACATTGAACATAATTTATAGAAAATAATGGAAGATAAGAACGGGAACAAACATATATATATATATATAACAAAAGATCCAATCCAAAATCTAGTAGTTACATGTATAGTGCTACTATAAATGAGTACAAGTCCTAAAAGTGGACCGAAATAAACATACTTGTCGCAAAATGTAAAAGACTAGTCAAACTATAGAGTAGGAGACACGTATGATCCAGAACGCCATAAGCTCACTCTCATCTTCGAGTCCTCCTGCAACTGCTGGATATCAGCGTTGGTAAATGGTTCTCGGACCTGCATCATGAAAGCAAATGCATAGTATAGTCTGAGAACAGAAACAACACGTACCTAGTAAACATTATAGGCCAACAGATCTTGAAAAGTAACGATAATATGAAAAGTGGGAAATAACACTATAGAGTCCAAAGGAAGAAAATCTATTCTAATAGGATTGCACACGAGTCTAGGAAAGAACAGAAATAAAAGCAAGTAACTAACTATAACCTAACTAGACCCCATAAGCCCAGAAGGTACACTCGTGCACAAGTATAAGTGAATAAACTGAATAGACCCTCATAAGCCCGATGGGTGCACAGAAGAGCTATAACTATTGAGAACAAAATCGGTGAGTCAAGAAAAGGTGAGTGCATAGCGTGGACCTCGAATTGCAGATAGAACATTTAAAGAAACCAATCAAACTATGTCGCTACGTATTAACTCAATAGAGGATAATGTGCTCGAAACTCAGACTACAGCTAAAGATCAAGTGTCCAGACCTAGAATCTATGAAAAGAAGTGTGGTATGCCAAGACCTTAAATCTGTGGCTATACAAGCAGTATGCCAAGACCTTAAATCTGCGGCTATACAATCTGTAACACCCCGGAAATTTCTAAGTTAAGACTCGAACCATTCTTCATTTGTGTATAAGGTCTTATCGAGTAATTCTTAATTGTTCTTAGGTATTAAGGTCAATTCTTTAGTGTGAGAATGATTTTAGATATGAATTAAGGTCACTAGAATCCTCTAGCACAAAGTTGAGTTGAAAGCTTCTGTACCGATTAAGTCTTGATGTAAGATTCTACTTGGGTGAACTTCAAATGACCATATCTCTCAGAATATAAAGAATTACGCGGCAATTAAGCTATCAAATTAAAGGTATTTGAATCTTGTTTCCAATGCCACTAATATTGTGTCAATCCGAGTTCTGCATAAATAGTTATGATCATTTTAGTAACCTGATATAGTGCACTGACGAATTAGCCAACAACAAAACAATTAAAACGATCGTTTTTGTCTTTTTACCACTAAGAAAACCCTAAACAAATTTCTTGACTAATAAAAGGCCCAAAACACTCATATTTTCATCTCTTAATCCTCTACTCTCTTCTTTCTCAAACCCTAAGGCAAAACCATAAGGAAAAATCAAAGCATAGGACTTCCATTCAAGATTCTTTCAATCTTTTTCAAGATTCTTCTTCAAGGTAAGTCCTTCTCCAAGAATTTCAATCTTTCCAACTCAAATTCCTTCATACAATTATGAATCATTATTGAAAATCATAATTCTTGGCCATAGAGTTATCAAGAAACTAATTCAAGAATCTCAAGAAATGTTTTGTTGATTGTTCTTCTTCAAGCTAGGGATTCAAGTCTTCCAATTAAGTTCATCTTGAAGATTCTTCAAGAACTTTGTTCTTATAGGTATGTAAGGCTATCATAGTGTTGTAGTAGTTCGTCCTCATGCCCTACATCTACTTTCAAATCAGTAAAAGAGTAATCTAGGGTTTTATACATAGATTTGAGTATTCTTGAGATGAGCTGATGTTGCACTCTGAGTTCCTGAGTTCCTAATTCTTTTTTAAATTCTATTCCTAATTATTGAATTGCTATATGTTATGCATTGAGATTCTTGAGTTGATTCGTTCATGTCTATATTTCAGCATGAACCCTATTAATTGAATATTCTTGAGATGAGTAGTATCATTGAAGTATGAGTTCTTGAGTTTTGAGTAATTAGATTTTCTATATTGTTATTGAGATCCTTGAGTTGAGTTGTTCGTGTCTATATTTCAGCATGAACCCTATTTTGAGTTTTGAATTTTGAAAATCTTTTAAAGTTAATATTTTTGTTTTAAATTGAGTTTTTGAGAAAGTAAAGAGAAGCTTGAGAAAGAGTTTTAACCAAGATTTGAGTAAGAGTATAAGGGAACAAAGTATTTTCAAAATGTTTCATTTTTACATGAAGAAAGACAATATTATTTTGAGAAAAAAATAAAAGAGTTTTCAGAAAGATTGAGTACAGAGCAGTTACCTCTTAAAGAGGCCCTTTTGAGTAATTATCTCAACCTAGAGAAAGTATTTTTACATTGAGCAAGGAGAAACCTTATTTTCTAAATGAGCACTGAGTTCAAAGATATTTCAGATCATTTACCTCTTTCAATAGGATAATTTGAGAAATTATCTCAAACCAAAGAAAGAGTATATTTTATACATTTGAGCATGAGTATATATATTATTGGGAATAGTATTGAGCACCGATATAGGGATGAGTTCAAACAACTCAAAATCCTCATAAACCATGTCTTGCCAACATGTGTGCATGATCATACTTTTTAGATGAATCCTTATTGCTTAGTGGATCCACTTAGTTGAGAGGTTCTATACCTTAGCACGGTATAGGACAGTTCTTGTAGTGTGAGCGAGACATTTTATCATCGCGTAGCTCATAGTGATGGTTGTCGGTTAGAGAAACACCCTAATATAGTAAAGAGTACTTTTATTGTATTTTCACATAGAGTTTTCTTTGAGTTATTGTATGGTACTTTGTGAAGCTTTAAACGATCTTATCCCTATATATGCTTTACATTGAGTTAAGTACTTCTTTCAGCCCAGTTAGTATAGTATATGCTATTATTGCATTATTTTAGTAAGAGTTTAAATTATTTTCCTATCATAATTTATATTATAATTCAGTTGACCTACTGCCAGAGTTTCAGTTTAGTTATTTTTATATTCAGCTATATTACATACTCGTACATTCTATGTACTAATGTCATTCGACCTACATCTTTTAATGATGCAGATACAGGTACTTAAGATCTTTAACAAGAGTCTGTTGAGATCACTTCATCCGCTCGTCATATTTCGAGTAAGGTCTCCTTGCTTTCAGAGGACTCCAGTTTTATGAGTTATTGGTATTAGTAGAATTTTGAGTAGTCGTGGATCTTGTCCCGACACTCGTCTATATAAAGTAGAGGCTTCATAGATAGACAGTTATGGAGAGTCTTTTAGTCTTAGAAGTTTTCTTTAAAACTTATGTTTAATACTCGGTCTATTATGAGAGTTTTGAAATTTAATACACTGTTGATATAGCATTTCTTTCAGTTTGATGCTTGTGTATGCTTGAGTTAGTCTTCCGCTTGTAGTCAGCAGGATGAGGGTTTGCTTGGGGACCAACAATGTTTCTCGAGTGTCATCCACGTTTAGGATGCATGCTCAGGTCGTGACACAACCTATCATAAGGCCATTGTGGATCGATGTCCACTCAAAAGTTAACAAAGAATCACTCTAAGCTCAAACCACATCTAATCTTGAATCGCCGAATGAAGCTGAAATTGCCATAGAGAATCAAAAGAATTGAGGTATAAGGGGAATTATGGATGTAAGGTCATCGAAGCTTAGTTACCTCCTTGCAAAGGCTCTTTCTATCCGACCCTAATCTGTTACATCAATCTACAGGGAGCTAAGGCATCCAAAGCAATGTCAGAGCAATTATAAGTCCTATCGGCACTAAAGTTGGGTAATTTTATTGACAACGACTGCTTACTCTTTGAACTTGTTTTGAGAGTAATTTGAGTGTTATTAGGTCCCATACCCAAATTGTGTTTTTAAATCAATTTCCACAAGAGGGCACGGGATGAACCCCAAAACCTCAGGATCCATACTAAAGGCCCTTCTAGATCAAACTCAATGTTTCAAAGATAACGTAAATACAAAAATTGCATTCTGAGGCTGTGTTTCTAAACTCTTGATCGAAGTCAACCATTCAAGTTTCAAATGTTCCAAAACACATAATCTTGGACAGAATCTAAATGAACGGCCAAGTGACCGAACTATCACTCCTATCAAGTTATAAATGACTTAGGATTGCTATAGCAACGCTCTAAATGATGAAAAGAATGTAATAAAACATAAATTACCTAGAGAGTCATTACACTATCCACTATTAAAAAGAACTTTCATCCGAAAAAGTAAGAGTCAAGAGGTACCTGAAGGATCAAACAAGCGGTGAAACTTCTAGCACATCTCATGCTCGGTCTCCCATGTAGCCTTCTCGACTAGACGATGCCTCTAATGGACCTTAACAACGTGAATGGCTCCCGAATGCAACCGCTAGACATCTCTATCCAAAATAGCAACAGGCGTCTCCACAAAGGTCAAACGATCAGCCAAATCAACTGAATCACATCGGAGCACAAGAGACTCATTAGGAATATGCCGGTGACACATAAAAAATGGAAAATTGGGTAAAAAGCTAAAAATGCAAGAGATGGCTAACTCATAAGCGACTTCACCAACAGTCCGTAGAATCTCAAACGGACTAATACATGGGGCTAAGCTTGCCCAGCCTCCTAAATCTCATCACGACCTACATGGGTGACACTCAGAGGAACACCTGATCACTAACCTTGAATCTCAAAGGCTAACACCTAAAATCAGCATAACTCTAGTGCCTACTCTGAGCTGTTCTGAGCATATCCTAATCCCCACACATGATCTGAGGCCTCTTGAAGAAAACTTTTACCACGCGGCCTAGGCTCTGAAGACTAAAACTGACCATCGGAAGAGTTATAACACCTGGCATATAAGGACTCGAACGGGGCCATCTGAATACTCGAGTGGTAGCTATTATTGTATGCAAACTCTGCCAAGGCAAAGAACAGGTCCCACTGGCCTCAAAAGTCCAAAACACAGAACCACAACATATCCTCCAAACCTTGAATAAAATGCTCTGATTGCCTATCGGTCTACTGGTGAAAATCTGTGCTAAGTTTAACACGGGTACCCAGCTCCTCCAGAAAGGTCCTCCAAAAGTTGGAAGTGAGATGAGAACCCCTATCAGAAATGATGGATACCGGCACCCTGTGAAGACAAACTACCTCCTAAATGTAGCTATGAGCTAACCTTTCAGTGCTGAAAGAAGAATGAACGGGAAAGAACTGTGCTGACATGGTAAATCAATCAACGATGACCCAGATGCTGTCAATACCTCTAGAAGTCCGAGGCAAACCCATAACAAAGTCCATGGTGATACACTCCCATTTCCATTCTTGAATGGGCAATCTCTGAAACTCACCACCAGGTCTCAAATGCTCGACGTTCCCTACAGGGCAACACAAGCAACGTGACACATAATCCACAATATATCTCCTCATGCCACTCCACCAGTAATGCTGCCTCTGATCATGATACATCTTCATGGTGCCCGGATGGATATAATATCTTAAACTATGTGCCTTACAAGGAATCACCTAAGTCAAATCTTGAACTCTAGAAATACAAATACGGTCGTCAGACCTCAAAACCCTATTAAAATCTAAGGTAGTCTACCGACATCACCCGACAAAACCTGATCTTGGATGGCCACCAATGCCTCATCCACAAATTAATGACAACGGATCCTCTCCAATAGAGATGACTGAAGGCTACATAGGCTAACATCGACCTAGAATCTAAAACATCGAGCCGAATTATCCTATTGGCTAAAGGCTGAACTTCTAAAGCCAAAGGTTACTCCGTTAAAGGCAAGACTACACATACTCACGACCTTCCGACTCAGGGCATCTACTACCACATTCGCCTTACTTGAAAGGTGTAGAATAAAGATGTTGTGGTCCTTCAGTAGCTTAATCAACCTACGATACGTCACATTAAGGTCCTTCTTGGTCATAATGTATTGTAGAGTCATAGGATCCAAGTAGATCTCAAATTAGAATCCATACAAGTAGTGCCTCCAAATCTTAAGCTAAAAAACAATCGCCGCCAACTCCAAATCACGAGTGTGGTAGTTGCAATCATGCACCTTAAACGACCTCAATGCGTAAGCTATAACCCAGCCCCACTATAACAATACACAATCCAAACTGAAGCTGGATGTATCACAATATTCGGTGAAGCCCTCACCCTTAACTGGAGGTGTTAAAACATAAGCCATAGTAAGAAACTCCTTGATCTTTCAAAATCTCAACCCAAACTTCTTAGACCACTCAAAAGGAACATAAAGGCAAGATAACTAAGTGAAAGTCGCTTCATTATTGAAGAAACCCTCCACAAACCATCCATAGTAGCCTTCTAATCTGAAGAAGCTCTGAGGTGGGCCTAGTACAATCATAAGTAGCCTCAATCTTGATTGATCCACCATAATGAAATCCTTGGACACCATGTGCCCCAAGAATGCTACAGACTCAAGAAAAAACTTGCACTTTGAAAGCTTGGCATAAAGTCGTTGATCTCTCAAAGTTTGGAGCACAGTCCTCTAATGTTGCTCATGTTTCTCCCAGCTCCGTGAGTATATGAAGATTTCATCAATGAACACAATGATGAAGGAGTCAATGTATGGCCTGAATAAAGATGTCATCAAGTCCAGAAATGTCGCAAAGGCATTAGTAATTCAAAAGACATCACTAGAAACTCGTAATGGCCGTAATGAGTCCTAAATGTTATCTTTGGGATATACGCCGCCCTAATCCTCAGTTGATGGAAATTAAATCTCAGGTCAATCTTTGAAAACAACACGACACACAGAAGTTGTTAAAAAGAATTCATCAATGCGAGCCACAGGATAACGGTTCTTCACCGTCACCTTATTTAGTTGCCTATAATAAATACACATCAGCATAGACCTATCCTTCTTCTTCACAAACAAGATTGGGCCATTCTAAGACAACACACTTGATTGAATAAATCCCTTATCTAAGAGATCTTGAAGCTGAACACTGATCTCTTTGAGCTCTACGAGGGCCATACGATACAAAAGAATAGAAATAGCATGAGTGCCCTGCTCGAGGTGAACAGAAAAGTCAATATAAGGCTCTGAGGGAAGGCCAGGTAGATTAGTAGAGAACACATCTATGAAAACTCACATAATAGGAACTGAATCAACTATAGGGACTTCCCTACTCATACCCCACACATAAGTCAAATAAGCTAGACACCCACTAGCAACCAACCTCTAAGCCCAAATGAAAAGGATAACCCAGTCAACGGGTGAATACAAAACCCTAATCAAACCACCGGAAGGACACTAGGCATCCCTAAGGTAACGGTCTTAGCAAAGCAATCCAAGACTGCATGGTAGAAGGCTAACTAGTCCATGCCTAGAATAGCATCAAAATTCAACATATCAAGTAAAATAAGGTCAGCCCAAGTGTCACATCCTTGGATAGTCACAAAGCAAGATCTATACACCTAATCCACTACAAAAGACTCACCCATATGGGTCAAAACACTCAATGGAACTGCCAAAGGCTCAGAACTCATACACAAACATAAAGTATAATATGAAGAAACATATGAAAAAGTATAGCCTGGATAAAATAAATCTGAGGTGCCTAATGGCATAAAAGAATCATAAATGTGATAATGTTGTCCAATGCCACACCCCTACCCTCGTTGGTGCTGCATATAGGTGTCCATGACCACCTCTGCCTCGAGTATCAGATTTATATCCTGAAATGCCTCCTCGAGGTCCTTCTCGAGCTCCTTGATGACTACCTCATTAATCCTGACCCTAGGTACCGCCCCTGGCTAGTGGTTCTACTACTGCAATTGGCCGTTCGATACATAACAGGTGCAATCACCTTTTGCCAGGGACAATATCTAGACCAATTATCAAGCTCACCACAGTAGTAACAACCCTGAGAAGATTAGCCCATAAAATAAATGCCACCATAGCCTGAAGTACTTGAATCCGACCTTGTCAAACTCTGACCTAAGTTAAGACCACCCTGACTGAACCACTTTCCCTTTGCAGCCTGAACTAGTGCCTGAACAGGCTTGCTAGACTGGCCCAACTAGGGCTCTATCTATGGGCTCGGGTGAATCACCTCTGGCCGCTGAGTTGCGCGTGTGAGCCATCCTATGAAAGAATGAAACAAGTAAGATTCCAAAAACCAATAAGATAAATGATGCATGAAAGTGGTACAAAAGAGATATTCTTCCAAAAAATGTCTTGTAGCTCCCCAAAGATAGGATACAGATGTCTGTGCACTGATCCATAGGACTCTACTATATATTAGCTATGTAAAAGAGACACCGATGAACCTAGATCTCTAAAGCTAACTTGTAACAACCTGAAAATCAAGTCATGATAACACCTACTATAACCCACCAAAAGGTAAGTCAATTCGTAACCTGAAACAATTAGTAACAGGCATATTGCATGGATACAATCAAATAACAGAAATTACAAGAAACTCAACATAATTTAAAGAAAATAGTAGAAGATAAGATCAAAAACCAACATATATACATATACATATACATACATACATATACATATACATACATATATATATATATATATGCATATATATATATGTAAATACATATATATATATATATGTATATGTATATATATATATGTATACACACACACACACATATATATATTATGTATACAATGTAAAGATATGACACCTGGACCTAACTCACCCCCAAAAGCTAATTCATGAGGGGAGGTTTACCCAAGTCCTTATAAGGAGACCACCAGTCCTTCCCCAACCAATCTGGGACTTTTACCCAATCAAACACCCCTCTTCACGCCTAGGCCTGACTGGAGCGTGGATCGGGGGCCCAAATGGGGATGAACTTGGCTCTGATATCATGTTAAAGTGTATGACCATCTTATCTAAAAGCTCATGCTTTTAGATGAGATGGTCACACACACACACACACACACACGCACACACACATATTTATATACGTGTATAAAATAAAAGATCCCTCCAAAAATTGGGTAGTCACATGTACAGAGCGACTATGAAAGAGTTTAAGTCACAATACTAGACTAAAACTAATAGAGTTTTCTCAAAATGCAATAGACAATTCAAACTGTACAGAAGGAGATGGTATAATCCATAATGCCATAAGCTCACCCTCGTCTCATAGTCCTCTTGTAACTTGTTCAATATTATTGCTTAAAACTAGTGCTCAGACCTGCATCATAAAAGTCGATGCAGATTGTATTATGAGTACCAAAACAATAGGTATCTCCTTTGCACCATAGGCTGAATGAGCTAGAAAAACAAAGACTATATGAAAAGCGGGAAATAACACTTCATAGGTCAAATGAAAGGAAATAGAAAAGTAATGCACACGAGTCTAGGAAGGAATGAAAATAAAAGACAGTAACTAATTATAACCTAATTAGACCCCATAAGCCCATAAAGTACACTTGCGAAAAAGTTTAAGTAAAAAACTCGAACGGACCCCTTTAAGCCCAATGGGTACACAGAAGAGCTATAACTAATGAGAATGAAACTCGATAAGTCCAGAACAAGAGAGTGCAAAGCCCAGACCTCAAGCCGTGGATAGGACACCCAAACAAACCAATAGAACTAAACGTTTGGTATCAACTAAATAGAGGATAATGTACCTAAAACTTAGATTGTTGCTAAAGATCTAGTGTCCAGACCTTGAATTGTGACGATAAGAGCGGTATGCCTAGATCTTAAATTTGCAGCTATACAAGCAGTATGCCCAGACCTTAAATTTACGACTATACAATCTATCGAACAAGAGTCCTATATCGAAGTCATAAGCGTAAGGCTTATGTGGATTGACATCCACTCCAAAGTTTCTGTAATCAGATCATTTGTGTGTTTATGCCTTCTTTCTATCGTTTAAAGCATTCCTGTAGTGACCCCAAGACATTTATGACTTGTTGGCACTGACTGTTCGATCGCCTGGTCGTTCGTTTGGGTTTTATGCCCGTTTTTCCTGTTTTGCAGCTTTTGGAGCCTGAAGAGTTTATTTCGGTTATAAGCTCAGGCAAAAGACATCAGAAGGGAATTCTAATGGTTCCATCAGCTTTAGAACAGCCAAATTAGGCTAGAAGCATGGTTAGCCCAAGTCCCGGGGCTTTCGGTGTGATTTTGGGGCCATTTGGCTCTTTAGCCTTTTAAATTTGGCTTGAAGTTAACTTTGGTCAACATTCATGATAAACGCACTCGGATGAGAATTCCATCAACACGGTTAGTTTTGGAATCCTGAATTTGGTGTAGAATGACCCTTCATGCCCTTCCTAAGGCTTCCGAGGTAATTTCGAGACCCTTGGTTGAAGTTGGCTAAATTGGCACTTGGGAAGTGGGACCCACTTTTTGTCGAAATGACCTCGTATGGAAATTTTGATTGTGCCATTAGGTTTGGAACATCAAATTTTATGGGGTAGCATATCTCCTTTGCATTCACGGGGTTCCAAACGAATCCCGAGCACCCCATCAGAGTTTTGGGAATGGCCAAACTCAGCTGGTGCACAACTGATGTTACAGACCCATCTCTTCTCCACGTTCATGGGCTTGGCTCCATGTTCATGTAGGTGTGTGATGTTCTTCTCTGCATTCACGGATAATGCTCCGTGTTCGCGGAGGTCTGGGGATCTTCCTCTCCGCGTTTGCGATTGGGCCTCCATGTCCGCAAAGGTGTGAATCCTCTCTCTCAACATCTGCGGGCCCATTGGCTGCATTCAAAGAGTTTGGTGTGTTTCTTCTCAATGTTCGTGGGCCCCTGTTCGTGTTCACGGAGGTATAATAGCTTTCCCTCCGCATTCGTGGGGCCATGGCCACGTTCGCGAAGGTTAGCGACTAGCAAGGTATATAAAAGGGAGGTCGGGTTCATTTGTTAGAAAATTTAGAAATTTGTTATCTCTCTCAGTTCAAATTGGTTTTCGGTGATTCCATGTCCTGTGTGTTAAGAAGTTTGTTGGCCTCGTGGGTAGTTGAGCTGAGTGTATTAGGTGGGCCCCGATTCTCATGAATTTGAGGCGTAAGTTGCTATCTTGTGCTTATGGTGTAAAGTTTTCAATCTTTTGCTTCGTTGTGTTGTTAGCTATTCCGAACCCCAAATTGTGTTTTGTTTTGGAACATAAGTTTGGGAGAGGGTTCAGGACCTTTTCACGGAGACAATTCTAGGATTTCTGGAGTGGGTCCCATATTTTCTTTTTTTTTGGCTCCTAAATTGGTCCGTCTCAATTTTTGTTGATCTTAGTGTCTAAATGACCATGCTAATGCTATGATTCTATTTTTGATAGCGTGGCAGCATTCTGAGACCGTTCAGAAGGGAAAAGCTCTGGCAGAGTTACTTGGAGCGCGTGCGGCTGGCCTTTTGGTAGGTTACAGCTTCCCTTTTCTTAGATTGAGCTAGCATGTGTGAATACTTGATGAGTTGTGTGAATCTGGGCAGGGTAGCTTGTATCTCCTCTCTTCTTCTCAAAATCCATGCTTTAGGGTAGATTTTTGGGGTTAGCACCATGTTAGCAGAGGGGTTGCTTATCGGTGTATTTATGATTATCTGTTGGACTATTTATATGTTGCTGCATGCGGATTGTCTGGTTAGCTGTTTATTGTATAGGAGCTTATCTTTTGCCTTACTTTAGGATAGAGTAGGGTTGACTTAGGCCGATGCACCTGTTTGACTATGGTATGTTTACGACGTCGATTTGGATGACTAGGTCCTTGTAGACTGACATAGCAGACTTGGGTCTTATAGTTTGAGTCCGGTTTGGGCTTTGTTTGGTGTGCTTTTCTAGATCTCTCCCCATTTTTGCGGTGTCGATGTGTTGTCGGAGGCGTGTTATTTTTCTTTGGCTATCGAATGTTTCGAGATTGGTTTGGCGGTACTGTGGTAGTAGTGGACGGCGATCCACCTTGGCTTGGTGTTTGGGATATTTTGATGGCTTCGCGTACTCTACTGGCTTAGGTAGGGCCCTCGGGAGTATTAGCGAAGTGGGCAATTAGATATGAGATACTTGGATTGTGCAGCGTACTGGATTGGGTAGGGCCCCCGGGAGTACCAACGCACTCTACTGGCTTGGGTAGGGCCCCCAGAAGTGTTAGCTAACTGGGCAGCGGAGTAATAAGCCTTTTGGAATTGGCTGGTTATTTCGTTCAGGATTTGGGTTTCCAGAGTTGTCGTGCCTCGGCACTCTACTGGCTGGGTAGGGCCCCCGGGAGTTGCTGCCTAGCCGGCGGCCCGATTTGTAAGTCAGACTTTTGATCGTTGGCTGATTTGGTTTGGTAGAGTGGGCTGGTGGATTCGATTCGTGGCTTTGGTCTTCTTTCGTTCTCGTAGGATAACTCTTCTGTGTACCTGTCGGGCTTAAGAGGGTCTGTTCGGGTTTTGTTTGTCTGTGCTGGAGTGTACTTTCTGGGTCTTATGGGGGCCCAGTTAGGTTTAGATTAAAGGGTTTTTAGGTTTTCTGTCTTTTGGTTATTCTCTTCTCTCTTGACCTTGGTTGTAGTAGATTCTATCCTCTCAGTCTGTTTTTACCTTTCTAGCTCAGTCGGCCTATGATGCCTACTAGGTACCTGTTGTATTGGTACTCATGCTACACTTTGCATCTATTTTCTTGATGCAGGTCCGAGCACCAGTTATTACCGTTGAGTTTGAGCCTGCTGCTCTCTATTCCAGAGACGCGGGTGAGTACATGGCGTTATGGGATTACCTGTCTACTTCTGTATGTATATTTTGTCTTGTCTTTTTGCTTTTGAGACTACTTGTTTCTGTGGTCCACTTTTGCGACTTGTAATCATTTAGTAGATCAGTACATGTGACTATCGTTGTTATAAATTGATGTTTTCGCTTCCGCCTTTCCTTTATATGTTCCTTTACTTATGCTTTCGTGTAGTTGAGGTTAGTTTCCACTCTCAGTCCCATTACTGTTAAGTTTCGGGATAGTGTTTGGCTTGCCTAATAGTAGGTTGGTAGGTTCTATCATGACTCGAGGAATCAGGTCGTGACAAGTTGGTATCAGAGCCCTAGGTTCGTTGGTCTCACTTGTACAGATCTAGCATCTAGTTGAGTCCTGCGGATTGGCGTGGAGACGTCCATGACTTATCTTCAGGAGGCTATAGGATGTCTTTAGTAGGTTTTCTTGTTTTATGTCCTGTTCGTGCGTCGTTGTCCGATTGGTTTCATGAAATCCTACTTCTTTCACTCTGTTGCAGGATGTCTCGCACGTGCAGTAGATGTCGACCCCCAGGTCGAGGTTGTGCTGCGGCACCAGGCCGCGATAGAGTGAGAACTCCGGAGCTGGAGGTGGATCCTCGGATTGAGCAAGATTGCTTCTCAGCCGGTGGAGCCGGGACCAGCACAACCACCGCTCGCTCTAGCTGCCACCCCTGATCTTCAGGCCATGCTTACGTAGATTTTGACAACTATAATGGTTATACAGCAGCAGCAGTAGGACCCAACACTCGTTCCAGAGCCAGCTCCAGTACCGCAGGGTCAGCCTACCCCAGCGGTTCCATAGATTCATCAGCAGGGACAGCCCGCAGCAGCGGCCCCAGAGGGTTAGCAGTTGCCAGCATCAGCCCATTTAGCCGGATGCTCTAAGATGGAGTTATGCCACTTCGTGAGCAGAAGATGCTCGGTGTGTTCCTTAGACTGACACCGCTAAGGTTTTCTGGGGCAGTTGGAGAGGACGCTGACGAGTTTATTACTTCATGCCAGGAGAGATTGCAGGCCCTTGGGTTGGTGGAGTCCAGAGGAGCTGACTTCATAGCTTACCGGTTAGATGGACCGGCCAGGCAGTGGTGGCGCTCGTTTATGGAGACTAGGCCAGCTGGGTCCCCGCCGGTATCATGGACAGAGTTTTTTTAGGACTTTTTGGCTAGATTTATTTCATGGAGCATCAGAGATTGGCTTCGTGATGAGTTCTCGAGGTTTGAGCAGGGTTCCATGACTGTATCGGAGTACGAGGCCACATTTCATGAGTTATCCCGTCATGCTACTATGATATTGCCGAAAGAGGAGGAGAGAGTTAGATGTTTCATCAAGGGCTTGTGATTGCAGCTGCGTATTGATTCGCAGTCTATGGTATCAGTGGGCTGCTCTTTTCTAGATGTCGTAGACCATGCCCGCACGATCAAGAAGCTCTGTCACGAGGCCCAAGAGGGTAGTGGCAAGAGGGCTGGGTAGGATGACAGCTCTAGTCGGCACCGCCCAAAGCCCAAGGATACTAAGGACCGGGTCCAACAGAGGTTCCAGTCAGGTCAACCTAGTTGCCCATTTCAAGCAGCACTAGTGATATAAGAGGGTGACCAGCACCATTAGGGTGGTTATGGTGCCGGTCCGAGCCAGGGCCGAGGTTGTTTTTCAGACAGGTTTCTCAGTTCGAGGTGGCCGGCCTCCAGTTTCGAGTATGTCTTCCAGGGTTGCTTTACGTTTAGAGAGCTTGGTCATTGGGCTAGGGAGTGCCCTATCTCCAGATCAGCTTTACCAACTCCTCAGGCGGCGAGACCAGTTTCGGCAATAGCACCTCCAGCTAGAGGAGGAGGTCAGCATCAGGGTGAGCGGGGAGGTCCCCAGAGAGGCAGAATAGGTGGCGAGGTGGATGCTCATGGTAAAGGCGCCTAGGGCCATTTCTATGCCACTCTAGCTAGAACAGAGGCTGAGGCGTCTGATGATGTGATCACATGTACGATTCTCTTATGCCATCAGCCTTATTTCGACCCCGGTAGGGGATTCTTTAGTAGTGGATCAGGTGTGTAAATCCTTTGTGGTGACTATCCGGGAGAAGGACACTCGGACGGATCTTATTGTGTTGAATATGTTGGATTTTGATCTTATTTTGGGCATGGATTGGCTATCCCCTCACCGAGTGGTCTTAGATTGCTATGCCAAGACTGTTATTTTAGCCATGCCTCAAATTCCATTGGTGGTATGGCAGGGTTCTTGCAGTCGCACACCAGTTGGGGTGATTTCTTCTATTCATGCGCGGAGGCTTGTGGATAGCGGATGTTTTGCTTATTTGGCATATGTTAGGGATGTTAGTAAGGAGAGCCCTACGGTGGAGTCAGTGCCTATAGTTCGAGAGTTTACTGATGTGTCTCCTGCCGACCTTCCCAGCCTATCCCCAGAGCGAGACATTGACTTTGCCATTGATTTGGAGCTAGGAACTTGACCTATTTCTGTCCACCGTATCGTATGGCCCCGGAAAAGCTCAAGGAGCTCAGCATTAAACTTTCAGATCTCTTAGGTAAGGGGTTCATTCGACCTAGTGTATCGCCTTGGGGTGCCCCAGTTCTGTTTTTGAAGAAGAAGGATGGTACCATGTGGATGTGTATTGATTACAGGCAGCTAAATAAGGCGATGGTAAGGAACCGTTACCCCATGACATGTATTGATGATCTGTTCGACCAACTTCAGGGTGCCGTAGTGTTTTCTAAGATTGATTTGAGATCTGGCTATCATTAGTTTAGGGTTAGAGCAGTGGACATCCCTAAGACAGAATTTAGGACTCGATACGGCCACTATGAGTTCCTAGTGATGTTTTTTGGGTTCACTAATTCCCCTACTGCTTTCATGGACTTGATGACTCGTGTATTCAGGCCGTATCTGGATTCCTTTGTCATATTTTTCGTTGATTATATCTTGGTATACTCGCGGAGCCATGGTGAGCATGAGCAGCCTTTAAGGATAGTTCTCCAGACTTTGAGAGATCATTGACTTTATGCCAAGTTCTCAAAGTGTGAGTTTTGGCTTGAGCCCGTAGCATTCTTGAGGCACGTGGTGTCCAAGAATGGCATTATGATGGATCTGACTAAGAATGAGGTTATCTGTGATTGGGCTAGGCCCACTTCCGTTACTGAGGTTTGGAGCTTCGTTGGATTGGCAGGGTACTACAAGCATTTTGTTGAGGTTCTCTTTTATAGAAGCACCTCTGACTCGGTTGACTCGCCAAGATGTTCCCTTGGTGTTGTCGGAGGAGTATGAGAGAAGCTTTCTAAGTCTTAAGGAGTTGCTTACCACCGCTCCTATATTGACTATTCTAGTTGAGGGCAAGGGCTTCACGGTTTACTGTGATGCATTTGGTGTCGGTTTGCGTTGTGTATTAATGCAGCAGGGCCGGGTTATTATTTATGCATCGAGGCAGCTTAAGTTGCATGAGCGCAACTACCCCACTCATGATCTGGAGTTGGTGGTGGTATTTTTCACGCTTAAGATCTGGAGGCATTACCTATATGGAGTTCATTGGGAGATCTACACTGATCACAGAAGCCTTCAGTATATTATGACCCAGAGGGATCTTAATTCGAGGCAACGCCATTGGATTGAGCTCCTGGAGAACTATGACCTCTGTATTCTCTATCATCCGGGCAAGGATAATGTGGTAGCGAACGCCTTGAGCCAGAAGGCAGTGAGTATGAGTAGTCTAGCCATCATTTTTATTTCAGAGCGACCCTTGGCTTTGGACATCCAGTCCTTAACCAATAAGATGATCAGGCTTGATGTTTCAGATTCCAGTAAGGTATTAGCCTACATGGGAGTTCAGTCATCTTTGTTGAATCAGATCCCTAGTCATCAGTTCGAGGATGGGTCTTTCATGGCACTCAGAGATAAAGTATTACCGGGCAGGCTACCTTAGATTCAGATGGGGTTATGAGATTTCCTGGCCGAATTTGTGTTTCGAGAGTTGGGGACTTGATACAGCTGATCCTTAGTGAGGCCTATGATTCCAGATATTCCATCCATCCAGGCATCGGTAAGATGTATCGTGAAATGAGGCAGCACTATTGATGGTGCGGTATAAGGAGGGACATGTCTGATTATGTGTCCCGTTGCTTGTGTTGTCAGCAAGTGAAGGCCGAGCATTTGAGGCCTGGTGGTGAGTTGCAGCGATTGCCCATTCCTGAATGGAAGTGGGAGCATATCACCATGGATTTTATTGTGGGGCTGCCTCGGACTTCTAGAGGTGTTGACAGCATCTGGGTCATCGTGGATCGATTGACCAAGTCAGCACACTTCATTCCAGTTCATACATCCTTCCATGTTGAGAGGTTAGCTCGTATCTACATTCGAGAGGTGGTCAGTTAGAGCGCACTATTCAGGTCTTGAGGATATGTTGCGGCCTGTGTTATGGACTTTGGAGGCTAATGGGACCAGTTCTTGCCTTTGGTGGATTTTGCGTATAACGAAAGTTACCATTCTAGCATTTAGATGGCCCCGTTTGAGGCCTTATATGGTAGACGTTGTCATACTCCAGTTGGATGGTTCAAGTCTAGAGAGCCTAGGCCGCATGGTACAGATCAGTTTTAGGAGACCTTAGCCTATGTGAGGATGATTTAGGATCGGCTTAGGATGGCTCAAAGTAGACAGCAGAGTTACACGGATTGCAGGCTATGGCCGCTGAGATTTCCCATTGGTGATAGAGTAATTCTCTGAGTATCGCCCATGAAGGGCGTGATGAGATTTGGGAAGCGGGGGAAGATTAGCCCCAGGTATATCCGGCCTTTGGAGATCTTGAGGACAATTAGTGATGTGGCCTATGAGTTAGCTTTACCCTCAACATTCTCAGCTATTCATCCAGTTTTCCATGTTTCAATGCTGCGCCAGTATGTTTCAGACGAGTCTCATGTGCTCCAGTGCAATGCTGTTGAGTTGGATGATCGCCTGACCTATATTGAGGAGTCGGTTGCTATTTTGGCCAGAGATGTAAGGCAACAGAGTTCTAGAGTCATTCCTGTAGTTAAGGTCTATTAGAGGCATCGCCCATTCGAGGAGGCTACCTAGGAGACCGAGCGGGAGATGCGGGATAAGTACCCCAGCTTATTTGAGCCCTCAGGTTCTTCTTGACTCTCACTTTCACGGACGAAATTTCTTTTAGTAGTGGAAGTTGTAATGATCCTTCATGTCATTTTTGTGTTTGTGCCTTTTTCATGTCATTTAGAGTGTTCCTGTATCGACCCGAAGACATTTATGACTTGCTGGCACTAACTGTTCGGTCGCATGATCGTTCGTTTTGGTTTTATGCCAGTTTTCCTATTTTGGAGCTTTTGGAGCCTGAAAAGTTGATTTCAGTCATAATCTTAGGTAAACAACCTCAGAAGGGAATTCTGACTGTTCCATCAGCTCTGGAGCGGCCAAATAGGCTAAAAGCATGGTTGGCCCAAGTCTCGGGGCTTCCGGTGTGATTTTGGGGCCATTTGGCTCTTTACCCTTTGAAATTTGGCTTAGAGTTGACTTTCGTCAACATTCGTGATAAACGCACTCGGCTAAGAATTCGGTCAGCGTGATTTGTTCTGGAATTCCAATTTTTGTCTAGAATGACCCTTCGTGTGCTTCCCAAGGCTTTCGAGCTACTTCTGAGGCCCTCGATTGAAGTTAGGTAAATTGGCACTTGGGAAATGGGATCCACTTTTTATCGAAATAACCTCCTATGGAAATTTCGATTGTGCCATTAAGTCTGAAAAATTGAATTTAATGTGGTAGCATATCTCATTTGCATGCATGGGGTTCCGAACAAATCCCTAGCACCCCGTCGAAGATTTGGGAATGCCCAAACTCAGTTGGTGCACAACTGATGTTGCATACCCATCTCTTCTGCGTGTTTGCAGGCTTGGTTCCGCATTCGCTGATGGGCCTCCACGTTCGCGGAGGTGTGGATCCTCTCTCTCCGCATTCGCAGGCACATGGCCACGTTCACGGATTTCTCTATGTTGCTTCTTCGTGTTCGTGGAGGTACAATTGTTTTCCCTCGGCGTTTGCGGGGCCATGGCCGGATTTGCAGAGGTTAGTGATTGGCAGGGTATATAAAAGGAAGGCCGGGTTCATTTGTTAGAAAATTTAGAAATTTGTCATCTCTCTCATTTCAAATCGGTTTTCGGTGATTCCAAGTCTTGTGTGTTCAGAAGTTTGTTGGCCTTGTGGGTAGTTGAGTAGAGTGTGTTAGGTGGGCCCCGATTCTCATGAATTTGAGGCGTAAGTTGCTATCCTGTGCTTATGGTGTAAAGTTTTGCATGTTTTGCCTCTTTGTGTTGTTAGCTGTTGCGAGCTCTGAATTGTGTTCTATTTTAGAACGTAGGTTAGGGGGAGGGTTTAAGACCTTTTGACGGAGTCAATTCTGGGATTTCCAAAGCGGATCCCACATTTTCTGAACTTTGACTCCTAAAATAGTCCGTCTCCATTTTTGTTGATCTTAGTGTCTAAACGACCGTGATGTTGCTGTGATTCTGTTTTTCATAGCGTGGCAGCGTTCTGATGCCGTTTGGAAGGGAAAAGCTCTGGCAGAGTGATTTGGAGCGGGCGCAGTCGGCCTTTTGGTAGGTTACGGCCTCCGTTTTCTTAGATTGATCTGGAATGTGTGAATACTTGCTGAGTTGTGTGAATCTGGGATGGGTAGCTAGTATCTCCTCTCTTCTTCTTAGAAGCCATACTTTAAAGTCGATTTTCAGGTTATTTTTGGGGTTAGCACCATGTTAGCGGAGGGGTTACTTATCGGTGTATTTATGATTATCTATTGGACTGTTTATATGTTTCTGCATGCGGATTGTTTGGTTGGCTGTTTATTGTATTGGAGTTTATCTTTGGCCTTAGTTTAGGATAGAGTAGTGCTGACTTAGGCCTATGCACCTGTTTGACTGTGGTATGTATCCGACATCGATTCGGATGAGTAGGTCCTTGTAGACTGACATAGCCGACTTAGGTCTGATAGTTTGAGTCCGGTTTGGGCTTTGTGTGGTGTGATTTTCTAGCTTTCTCCCCATTTCTGTGGTGCCGATATGTTGTCGGAGGCGTGTTGTTTTTTCTTGGCTATCGGATGTTTAGAGATCGATTGAGAGGTACTGTGATTTGCAGTTGATGGCGAACCACCTTTGCTTGGTGTTTGGGATATTTGGATGGCCCTGTATACTCTACTGGCTTGGGTTGGGCCTCTGGGAGTATTAGCAAAGTGGGCAATTGGATATGAGATACTTAGGTTATCCAGTGTACTCTACTGGCTTGGGTAGGGCCCCCGGGAGTACCAGCGTCGGAGTGTTAGCTATCTGGGCAGTAGAGTATTAAGGCTTTTTGAATTGATTGGTTGTTTCATTTAGGATTTGGGTTTCCGAAGTCGTCGTGCCTCGGCACTCTACTGGCTGGGTAGGACCCCTGGGAGTTGTTTTCTGGCCGGTCTCCCGATATGAAAGTCAGACTTTTGATCGGGTTGGAGTTGGCTGTTTTGGTTCGGTTGAGTTAGTTGGTGGATTCAATTCGTGGTTTTGGTCTTCCTTCATTCTCATAGGATAGCTCTTTTATGTACCTGTCGGGCTTATGGGAGTTTGTTCAGGTTTTGTTTGTATGTGCTTGAGTGTACCTTCAAAGTCTTATAGGGGGGCGGCGGTTAGGTTTAACTTAGGGGTTCTTAGTTTTTCTGTCATTTAGTTATTCTCTTCTCTCTTGACCTTGGTTGTAGTAGATTCTGTCCTTTCAGTCTGTTTCTACCCTTTTAGCTCAGTCGGCCTATGATGCCTACTGGGTACCTATTGTATTAGTACTCATGCTACACTCTGCATCTGTTTTCGTGATGCAGGTCTAAGCACCAGTTATCAATGTTGAGTTCGAACCTGCAGTGATCTATTCTGGAGACAAGGGTGAGCACATGGCGTTATGAGATTGCCTGTCTCTTTCTGTATATACATTTGACTTGTCTTTTGCTTTTGAGACAGCTGGTTTCTGTGGTCCACTTTTTGGACTTGTACTCGTTTAATAGTTCTGTACATGTGACTTCAAGGTTCTGGGAGGTATCGTTGTTATATATAGATGTTTTCACTTCCGCCTTTCCTTTATATGTTCCTTTACTTATGCTTCCGTGTAGTTGAGGTTAGTTTCTACTCTCAGACCCATTACTGTTAAGTTCCGGGACACAGTTTGGCTTGCCTACTGGCAGGTTGGTAGGCATCATCATGACTCGAGGAATCAGGTCGTGACAAGGTGAGCTGATGGAATCATCAGAATTCACTTCTAAGGTCGTTTACCTGAGGTTATGACAGAAATAAACTTTTCAGGCTCCAAAGGGTCCAAAATGGGAAAACAGGCATAAAATCCAAACGAACGACCAAGCGACCGAACACTCAGTGCAAGTAAGTCATAAATATCTTGGGGTCGCTACATGAATGCTCTAAACAACAAGAAGAAGGAACAAACACACAAATGACCTAAAGGGTCATTACAGTTTCAAGGAAAACACTCCAAGCCCGAACCATATCAAATCCCAAATCGCTAAACGAAGCCAATATTTCCACAGAGAATCACAAGGACCGAGGTATAAGGGGAATTATTGATAAAAGGTCATCAAAGCTGAGTTACCAACTAGATAAGGATCATTCTATCTAACCCCTATTTTCTACATTGGTCTATAGGGAGGTAAGTCATCCTATGTGACGTCGGAGTAATTCAAAGGCCTCTCGGTGCCAAAACGCAAGTCTAAGGCCATCACTAGACTAAACCTAGGCTAAGGCCAACAACAAGTTTCCAAATAATCATAAACAGTAAATATGAAGGCTACAAGGTAAAGATGGTTGCAAAAAGAGAATTAAGCATGCTAACACCTCTAAAAACTCAAAAATCCGACCTAAACATGATTTCTAAATATCTAACATGAATCAACTACTAACCCAACCCAATTTCAAACTAATCAACACGAATTCACATTATCAATCTCAATCTAATGATCGGAAAGCCATAGCCTACCCCAATGTAGATTATGTGCACTGCAAATTCATAATTTTGCATCTTTACCCTTCTGAATGACCTCCAAATGATTCCATGCTAACAAAAACATAATCACAATGTCAATACGAATATTTTGACCCCAAAAACACATTAATTTGATATTGACCCAAAAAGAGTCAAAAATGGAATTATATGACCCACATCGGGCCTCTCAAAATTAATCCCGTCAAAGGTCCTAATGAGCTTACTAAACTTATGTCCCAAAATGGAAAATACTTCATGCTCAAAAACCAGCCAAATCAGTTCATGCAAGAAAAGGGCCAAAATTCAATTATTAAAGGTCAAAGAGAGGTCTAGTGAGCAAGAACTTACCTCCAAAATAAACCTACAACGCCTCCCCAAGGGTCCCCACACAATTCTCTACCAAAACCTAGCAAGAAAAACTAATTCCCATGAAGAAATGACCTCAAAAAACCTAAATTCAATTCTAAAAGCAATGACAAAAGACTTGAAAATGGTCTTAACTACTTGTAGGTGTTGTAAAAGCAACCACTTATGCTTCTTAAGAGGCCCCACAAAAGTGATACATGGCCGCTAAAACGGATGGTCACATAGGCCGGCTACCACTTAAGCAAGCCCCTGATCGCTAAAGTGGCAAGCGACTAAGTGTAGCCAGGGCCGCTAAAGCGGCTGGCCCCTCACTGATCTAACCCGCTAAAGTAGACCCCTACCCGCTAAAGCAGCACCGCTTAAGAGATGCAAGGGCTGCTTGTAAAACCCCGGATTCAAAGAGAACGAAAATATTTTGAATTTTGAAAAGTTTGGTGACCCACGACTTGACCTACCAATCGTTGGTTGACCTAACAACCGTAGGTCAAGTGTGGGTCCTACTGGTTGGGGGAGAGAATTAATTAAATTTTTGGGCTTAGACAAAATGACCTATGGTTGGCCACCTACGGGCAGTAGGTTGACCTACGGTTCGTTGGTGAGGTAGTTTCGGAACATTTTTTAGGGATCGTTTGGTCTTTTCACCCAATGACTTATTTATCAACCAAGGTCGGTTTATAACTACTCCTAACATAATATAAGCCTTTTCAATCAAAAAATATACCCTTCCAAATCACTTTACAAGTTTTCCCAACTCTCATCTCCCAAATATTTCTCTCTCTAGAAGTTAGAAGAAGAAGAAGAAAAACAAGAAGAAGAAGAAGAAGAAGGCAAGCTAGGGTTCAAGAAATCAAGTTTTTCTTCATCAATTGCTTAAGGTAATTTAACACTAAGGTATGATAGTATTCATCTATGGAGCCCTTTCCACCAGAGAATTCTAAAATTCTCTATTTTTCAATTTAGAAATCCTCCATTGAAGTTAGGATTTTCTTCTATGTCATGGGTTCTTTTCAATGTTAATTTAATTGATTATTTTATGAACTATGAAGCATGATTTGAGTTGAATTTCATGAATGAAGATGAATCTCCACGAACCCATGTGATTTCCCCAATTTCAAAATTTATGAATTTGTTGATGGGTTGAATTGTGAAGAAGATGAATTTTATAAAGTTTATATGAACTCATGCATGACTTACGATTTCTAAAAAGCCATGATTTCATGATGAATTATGAATGATCAAAGAATGGATTTTATGAAGGTATGCATGTTCAATTATGAAAATTATGATGATTTCTGAATTGCTTTAAGATTGAAGCATGATTGATGATGTTGTTGAGTTGTGAAAGGTTTTCTCACATATTACTCAATCTATGAATGTGAAAATATTTCTCACATAAAGGATTCATAGCTTTTTGAAAGGTTTTCTCAACTAAAGTTGAATCAAAGGTTTAAGGAGCTATTCTAAATGATGTAAGCTTGGATTGGTAACTCTAGTTGTACCTTTATATGGATAATAAGATGAATAAGAACTTTGAATAATTCCGTGGGATTTATGTTTAGTACCGAGAGGACATTGAGATGAAAGCTCTCCCGTAGTAGAGGCCGGGTTTCCAAAAGCAATCTCTTGTCCTATAAACTATGTGCCATCATAAGATGATGGTCTATGATAGACACTAGCTAGTGGATCCATGTAAGCTATATGTTAAGTACAGGGTCCTACCTTGGCAAGTAGGATGGCCCTATCGGTGTGGTGTTAGACACCGAATTCCATGCTGATAGCTCACATGGTCTTACATGTCGGTTAAGGCTACTTCCCACAAACAAAGAACTAAAGTGCTTTTAAGATATTTCACAAGTGATGTAAATATGTTTAGCTTTCTTTGACCACGGTTTATGACTTATATTTCTAACCCTTTTTTTATCATGTTTTAGCTTGGTCATTGCATGTTATGAAAATGTCCCCTTTTTGCATGTTTAAATGATTTTGTGTATTGCTATCATACTTGGTACTTGATTGTACTAACGAATACTCTTTCCTACATTAATTTAATAATGTAGGGCGTGACGACTCTTCTCCATCTATTCGTGGCTAGAGCCTATTTGAAGGATTCTCCAAGATTTGTGAGTCCTCACGCTTCGAGGACCGAGACTCTTTCATTTCTTTTATGTCTTTCTATTATAGACTTTTGTATGTGATGTGTGGGTTATGTCCCCATCACTCTATGATGTAATAGATGGCTTGTGACTATGTAGACTTCTGTTTCATTTTATAAAACTTTTAAGATTTGAATTCATTTTTTTATATACTCTTGATTTCCATTATCTTGTCTATGCATGCTAAGTGGCTTGTATGAGACCTTTCGAGGTCTTGTATGGCATACCATGTCTAGGGGGTACCTTGGGTCGTGACAAACTTGGTATTCAGAGCACAAGGTTTTAGAAAGATCCTAGGATATCTCATAAGCCACGTCGAGTAGAGTCTTGTTCATGAGTGTGAAGCGTGCCACATTTATGAATGAGAGGTTATAAGATGTTTAGGAAACTCCACTTCTTTCATTACACTTAAGTCGTGCGATAGAGTACAACTCTGTATGTCTATCTCCTAATCCCTATCCTATGCCTTTCAGGATATGGCAACCCGAAAAGCTCATGCTAGAAGAAATGCGGGAGAGAATGTGGAACAAGAAGCTCCTCCTCAAGCTCCCCAAGTTCTGGCCGACCCTTTGGCCGAACAAGTGACTAATGTAGAGTTTAGGGCTGCTTTTCAAGTATTGGCTCAAGCTATGACGGCTCAAGCCAATAGAGAGGTTGTGGCTCCCGTGAACACAAATATGGGTACGGCGGCATCAGGGGTGAGGGATTTCAGTAGAATGAACCCTCCGAAATTTCATGGTTCTAAGGTTGAGGAGGATCCTCAAGAGTTCATTGATGAGGTGTACAAGGTGCAAATGATCATGGGTGTGACGCCGGAGGAAAAGGTAGAGTTGGCCTCTTATCAACTTAAGGGTGTGGATCAAGTGTGGTTTGAGCAATGGAAGAGTGAGAGGGCGGATGATGCGGGTCCTCTTGATTGGGAAAAGTTCAAGGTTGCTTTCCTTGATAGGTTTTTTCCCCTTGAGATGAGGGAGGCAAGGATGCTTGAGTTCATAAATCTTCATCACGGAAGCATGAGTGTTAAAGAGTATGCTTTGAAGTTCACACAATTGTTTCGATATGCTCTTACTATGGTTGCCGATCCTAGGGCAAGGATGAGTAAGTTCATTTCGGGAGTGTCCGAAATGGTGGTCAAGGAATGTCGTACCGCTATGCGTATCCATGATATGGATATTTCTCGTCTCATGGTTCATTCTCAACAAATAGAAGAGGAGAAACTTAAGGAAAGATCTAGAGAGGCAAAGAGGGCTAAGACCAGTGATGGTAATTTCTCACATTCAAGGTCCGACGGACATGGTCGTTTTAAGTCTCGACAAAGGTTTTCCAGTAAAGGTTTCTCCAATGCTCTTCCTAAGTTCAACAAAGATAGGGTGCCTAACCCTAAGCCTCAAGGAGGAAATGGTGGTGGATTCTCATCGGCTACTTGTTCTAAGTTTGGGAAGAAACATGAGGGCAAGTGCTTAGCCGGTACGGATGGTTGCTTCGGTTCTGGTAAGAGCGGTCATAAGATAAGGGATTGTCCATCTCTCACGGCTAAGGGAAGAGAAGGTAAGAAAGCTCCACCTAGTGGTTCGGGTTAAAATGCTCCCAAGCAAAATCGATTCTATGCACTTCAAGCTCGCCATGAGCAAGAGGGTTCTCCCTATATGGTTACCGGTATATTGAAAGTCTTTCACTATGATGTTTATGATTTGCTTGATCCCGGTTCTACTTTGTCTTTTGTGATGCCATATGTGGCTATGAGGTTTGATGTTCTTCTGGATGTGTTGTTAGATCCCTTTTGTGTCTCTACTCCTATTGGTGAATCTATTGTGGCTAAAAGAGTCTATAGAAATTGTCCCATCTCCTTACCCCATAGAGTCACTTATGTTGATCTTGTAGAGCTTGATATGTTGGATTTTAATGTCATTCTTGGGATGGATTGGTTGCATTCTTGTTATGCTTCTATTGATTGAAGAACTCGAGTGGTCAAGTTTCAATTCCCAAATGAGCATATCCTAGAGTGGAAGGGGGGAAATTCTATGACTAAAGGTCAATTTGTGTCCTGTCTTAATGTTAGAAAGATGATTTCTAAGGGGTGCATATACCATCTTGTTAGGGTGAGGGATGTGGATTCCGAAACCCCTACTCTTGAGTTTGTTCCCGTTGTAAATGAGTTTCTAAAAGTGTTTCCCGATGATCTACCCAGTGTTCCTCCCTAAAGGGAAATAGACTTTGGTCATGATCTCCTTCGCTATACGCAACCTATCTCTATTCCTCCTTATCGAATGGCTCTGGCAGAACTTAAAGAGTTAAAGGAGCAATTGAAAGACTTGTTGGATAAGGTTTTCATCCGACCAAGTATCTCTCCATGGGATACTCCAGTTTTGTTTGTTACAAAGAAAAATGGTTCACTTCGTATGTGCATTGATTACCGACAATTGAATAAGGTTACTATTAAGAATAAGTATCCTCTTCCAAGAATAGTTGACTTGTTTGATCAACTCCAAGGCGCAAGTTATTTTTCTAAGATCGATTTTCGTTCGGGTTATCACCAATTGAGGGTGAAAGAAGATGATTTTCTAAAAATGTCTTTTCGTACTAGATATGGCCATTATGAATTCCTAGTGATGTCGTTTGGGTTGACAAATGCTCTGACCGAGTTCATGGATTTGATGAATAGGGTGTTTAGACAATATCTTGATATGTTTGTGATTGTGTTCATAGATGATATTTTGATTTACTCAAGGAGTGAGTATGAGCATGCCAATCATTTGATGATTGCATTGCATGTCCTCAAGGACCAACAACTCTTTGCGAAGTTTAGTAAATGTGAGTTCTGGCTAAGGTCCGTGGCTTTTCTTGGACACATTGTCTCTGGTAAGGGTATTGAGGTAGATCCTAAGAAGAAGGATGCGGTTAAGAATTGGCCTAGACCTTTATCACCTTTGGATATTCGAATTTCTTGGGTTTGGTCGGTTACTATAGGAGGTTTGTTTAAGGGTTTTCTTCGATTGCCCATTGATGGCTTTGACTCAAAAGAAGGTTAAGTTCACATAGTCCGAAGCATGTGAGAAGAGTTTTCAAGAGTTAAAGATAACCTTACCTCGGCACTGATATTGACTTTACCGAAAGGGTCCGATGGTTTTGTGGTTTATTGTTATGCTTCAAGGATTGGGTTAGGGTGTGTTCTTATGCAAAATGGAAAAGTCATTGCTTATGCTTCAAGGCAACTCAAGATTTATGAAAAGAACTATCCTACTCATGATTTAGAATTAGCGGCGGTTGTGTTTGCTTTAAAGATTTGGAGGCATTATTTGTATGGCGTGCATGTTGAAATTTTTATCGACCATAAGATTTTGCAATATGTGTTCAAACAAAAAGAACTAAATCTTTGCAAAAGGAGGTGGCTTGAGTTGTTAAAAGACTATGACATGAGTGTATTCTATCACCCTAGCAAGGCGAATGTGGTGGTGAATGCTCTTAGTCAGTTGTCTATGGGTAGTGTTGCTCATGTTGAGAATGGTAAGAAAGAATTGGTTTGTGATGTTCATAGTTTGGCCCGATTAGGTGTTCGGTTGATTGATTCTAGTGAGAGTGGTGTTATGATTCACAATGGTTCGAAATCGTCTTTTGTGTCCGATGTGAAGACTAAGCAAGATCTTGATCCTAATTTGGTTGAGTTGAAGGAAGCGGTGCTAGAGAAGGCTGTTGAGGCTTTCTCACAAGGGGGAGATGGTGTGCTTTGATATAAAGGTCGTTTATGTGTTCCCGATGTAGATGACCTAAGAGGACAAATTTTGCCGGAAGCCCATAGTTCTCGATATTCCATTCACCCGGGAGCTATCAAGATGTACCGTGATCTACGAGAGGTCTATTGGTGGAGAAGGATATTGCGGAATTTGTGGCTAAGTGTCCTAATTGTAAACAAGTGAAAGTTGAGCATCAAAAGCCGAGAGGTTTGTCCCAAGATATTAGTATTCCTACTTGGAAGTGCGAAGATTTGAATATAGACTTTATTGTTGGTTTACCACGCACCCGGCGACAATATGATTCAATTTGGGTTATTGTGGATCGTATGACGAAATCAACCCATTTCATTCTAGTCAAGGTTTCTTATTCGGCAGAAGATTATGCTCTATTGGTGGGGAAGGATATTGCGGAATTTGTGGCTAAGTGTCCTAATTGTCAACAATTGAAAGTTGAGCATCAAAAGCCGAGAGGTTTGTCCCAAGATATTAGTATTCCTACTTGGAAGTGCGAAGATTTGAATATAGACTTTATTGTTGGTTTACCACGCACCCGGCGACAATATGATTCAATTTGGGTTATTGTGGATCGTATGACGAAATCAACCCATTTCATTCTAGTCAAGGTTTCTTATTCGGCGGAAGATTATGCTAAGTTGTACTTGAGAGAAATGGTTAGGTTGCATAGAGTGCCTTTATCCATTATCTCCGATCGTGATGCACAATTTACTTCTCAATTTTGGGCGTCTTTCCAAAAAGGTCTTGGTAATCGTGTTAAGCTTAGCTTGACCTTTCATGCTCAAATCGGTGGGCAAGCGGAATGCACTATCCATACTTTTGAAGATATATTGAGAGCTTGTCTGATTGATTCCAAGGGTGATTGAGATGATCATATTCCTTTGATTGAGCTTGCTTACAATAATAGCTACCATTCTAGTATTGGTATGGCTCCGTTTGAGGCTCTTTATGGTAGGAGGTGTAGATCTCCTATAGGTTTGTTTGAAGTTGGTGAAGTCGCTTTGATATGTTCCAAGTTGGTACATGAGGCTATGGAGAAAGTTTGACTTATTAGAGAAAGGTTGAAAACGGCTCAAAGTCGGCAAAAGTCCTATGCCGATGTTAGAAGGAGAGATTTAGAATTTGATGTTGATGATTGGGTTTACTTGAAAATTTCACCCATGAATGGTGTAATGAGATTCGGGAAGAAAGGGAAGCTTAGTCCCCGTTATGTAGGCCCATATCAAAATTTAAGACGTGTTGGTAAGGTTGCTTATGAACTTGACTTGCCTAATGATTTTGCATCGGTGCATTCGGTTTTCCATGTCTCCTTGTTGAAGAAATGTGTTGGTGATCCGACATCTATAGTGCCATTAGAGAATCTTGGCATAAAGGATAGTCTTTCCTATGAAGAAGTTCCGGTTGAGATTTTAGACCGGCAAGTCCAAAAATTAAGAAATAAAGAAGTTGCTTCCGTGAAGGTTCCTTGGAGAATCAATTAGTTGAGGATGCTACTTTGGAGGATGAGGCCGATATGATGTCCCGATATCCTCATCTCTTTCCCTCTGATCCTACTCTAGCTTGAGGTACCTAGTTCCTCATGGTTCATTCTTTTGGTTTCATGTGTCATAGTTGTTTCCATGATTCCTTGTTTATGCATGTTCATGAAGAGTCTAAATCTTGAGAAATGAGCTAGCTTGATTGATTTCCCTATGATTATGTGCATTTGAGTGGGAATTGCATAAAGCTTTTGTGCAATGATGTTTTGAACATGCTATAGCTTGGAGATGATGTTTCCTCCTCGAATATGTGCATTTATGTGATTTCATGCATGTTGGGTTGTTACATCTTGATCTTACCTTCCTTATGATGTTTTGAATCTCATTCGAGGAGGAATGATCCCAAGAGGGAAATAATGTAACACCCCGGATTCGAAGAGAACGAAAAAAATTCAAATTTTGAAATGTTTGGTGACCCATGACTTGACCTACCAATTGTTGGTTGACCTACCAACCGTAGGTCAAGTGTGGGGAGGAGTCGTAGGTCCTACTGGTTGGGGGAGAAAATTAATTAAATTTTTGGGCTTAGACAGAATGACTTACGATTTGCCACCTACGGGCAGTAGGCTGACCTACCAACCGTAGGTCAAGTCGTTGGTGAGCCAGTTTCAGAAATATTTTTAGGGATCGTTTCATCTTTTCACCCAATGGCTTATTTATCAACCAAGGTCGGCTTATAACTACTCCTAACACTATATAAGCCTTTTCAATAAAAAAATCTACCCTGCCAAATCACTTTACAAGTTTCCCCAAACTCTCCTCTCCCAAATATTTCTCTCTCTAGAAGTTAGAAGAAGAAGAAGAAGAAGAGGGCAAGCTAGGGTTCAAGAAATCAAGTTTTTCTTCACCAATTGCTTAGGGAAATTAAACACTAAGGTATGATAGTCTTCATCTATGGAGCCCTTTCCTCCATAGAGTTCCAAAATTCTCTATTTTTCCTGTTAGAAGTACTCCATTGAAGTTAGGGTATTCTTCAATGTCATGGGTTCTTTTCAATGTTCATTTAATTGATTGTTTTATGAACAATGAAGCATGATTAGCGTTGAATTTCATTAATTAAGATGAATCCCCATGAACCCGTGTGATTTCCCCAATTTTGAAATTTATGAATTTGTTGATGGGTTGAATTGTGAAGAAGATGAATTCTATAAAGCTTATATGAACCCATGCATGACTTACAATTTCTAAAAAGCTATGATTTCATGATGAATTATGAATGATCAAAGGATGGGTTTTATGAAGATATGAGTGTAAAATTATGAAAATTATGATGATTTATTAATTGCTTTGAGATTGAAGCATGATTGATGATGTTGTTGAGTTGTGAAAGGTTTTCTCACATATTACTCAATCTATGAATGTGAAAGGTTTTCTCGCATAAAGGATTCATAACTTGTTGAAAGGTTTTCTCAACTAAAGTTGAATCAAAGGTTTAAGGAGCTATTCTAAATTATATAAGCTTTGATTGGTAACTCTAGTTATACCTTTCTAAGGATAATAAGATGAACAGGAACTTTGACTAATTCCATGGGATTTATGCTTAGCACCGATAGGACATTGAGATGGAAGCTCTCCCGTAGTAGAGGCCGGGTTTCCAAAAGCAATCTCTTGTCCCATAACCTATGTGCCACCATAGGATGATTGTCTATGATAGACACTAGCTAGTGGATCCACGTAAGCTATATGTTAAGTAAAGGGCCCTACCTTTGCAAGTAGGATGGCCCTATCGGTGTGGGGTTAGACACCGAATTCCATGTTGATAGCTTACATAGTCTTACATGTCGGTTAAGGCTACTTCCCATAAACAAAGAACTGAAGAGCTTTTAAGATATTTCACAAGTGATGTAAAGATGTTTAGCTTGCTTTGACAAGGGTTTATGACTTATGTTTCTAACCCTTTTTTTCATGTTTTAGCTTGGTCATTGCATGTTATGAAAATGTCCCCTTTTTGCATGTTTAAATGATTTTGTGCATTGCTATCATACTTGGTACTTGATTTTACTAACGCATACTCTTGCCTACATTGATTCATTAATGTAGGGCGTGACAACTCTTCTCCATCTATTCGTGGCTAGAGCCTAGTTGAAGGATTCTTGAAGATTGGTGAGTCCTCATGGTTCGAGGACCGAGACTCTTTCATTTCTTTTATGTCTTTCTATTCTAGACTTTTGTATGTGATGTGTGGGTTACGTCCTCGTCACTCTATGATGTTATAGATGGCTTGAGACTATGTTGATTTCTGCTTCGTTTTATAAAACTTTTAAGACTTGATTTCATTTTTTATATACTCTTGATTTCCATTATCTTGTCTATGCATGCTAAGTGGCTTGTATGAGATCTTTCGGGCTCTTGTACGCCATGTCACGTCTAGGAGGTACCTTGGGTCGTGACACTGCTAAAGAGGTTGCACCAGCAGGAGGCACTAGAAAATTTACCCTAGTTCCAACGGAATCTGCTCGGGTGCTCATTATTGATTCAAAACTCTGTACATGCAAATGAGATATGCTACCACAATAAAATGGCATTCCAAACTCAATGGAAATCTCAAAACTTCTATTTGAGGTCATCTCAATAAAATGTGGGTCCCGCACCAAACTCCATTTTAAACAAATTTTCATAAAGTTCTCGGAATGAGCCAGGAAGCCTCGGTATCTGCACTAAGGGTCCTTCTAAACCAAACTTCATATTCTAGATCTAACAAAACCATCAAAATTGCATTTTGAGGCCGTCTTCCTGAACTTTTGACCAAAGTTCACTGGTCAACTTTTAAAATATCCAAAATACATAAACATGCATAGAATCGAAATGAATGACCGAGTGACCGAACTGTCAGTTTCAACAAAAAATAAATGACTTTGGGTCACTATAGAAATGCTTTAAATGACAAAAAGAAGGTAATAACACAAAAATGACCTAGAGGTTCATTACTACTCTGAGTGCCTCAAAATCATTAACACAAAAACTACTACCGCCAACCCTAAATCATGAGTGTGGTAGTTGTAATCGTGCAACATAAGTTGTCTATACAAAGATGCAATAACACGACCCTGCTATATCAAAACACAACCTAACCAACACCAGATGTATCACTATATACCATAAACCCCTCGCCCTCAACGAGAAGAGTTAGAATAGAAGTTGTAGCAGGTAACACCTTCAGTTTCAGAAATATCACATCACACTCGTCTAACCACTCAAAAGAAAAGTCCAACTTGGTCAATCTAGTCAATGGCGTTGCAATAGAAGAAAATCCCTCAACGATCAATCTGTAGTAGACTACCAGCCTAACAAAACTCCAAATTTGTTACACATTGGTTGGTCTAGCCCAATCATGAACTACCTAAATCTTCACTAGATCGACCATGATCCCATCCATGGACACCAAGTACCCCTAGAAATCCATAGACTCTAGCCAACACTCGTACTTTGTGAACTTAGCATTAAGCCACTAATCTCTCAAAGTGTGTAGCATAATCCTTAGTTGCTGCTCATGCTCTTTTCTACTCCTAAGTAAACAAGAATGACATTGATAAAAAGAAAGAAAAAGAGTCTATATAAGGCCTAAAAACACGCATCATCTAGCCTATGAATGTCACTGGGCATTGGTCAATACAAAAGACATTACCAGGAACTCATAAGGGTCATAATGAGTCCTAAAAATTTTCATAGGGATTGTGTTCGACCTAAGCCTAGCTGAGGCTTGACAACCTTTTTTATTGCTATTATCTTTTTCTTTCATTTTTTCTCTCTAACTTCTGATTACTTCGCTATTTTCTTTTAATTGTGTAGTTCGATTTGAAGTTGAGGAGATTTTATTGAGGTGTGGATTATCTTAGCGAGCGTATCTTGGATTACACTGTACAAATTTGAGGGATGGTTTTGGAAATAAGGATGAATTGGGTGAGAAGGGAGTGGAGCTTGGTATGATGATATGCCATTTTAGTAGGTTGGCAACTGAGTTTAGTATGGAAATATGGAATTTTGGTAGCAATTTAGTATTTGGATTATTATATTGGTTGAGTGACTATGGGGTAATATGTGATGGACCCACAGATTGTTGATTTATGGTGGTTATGTCTCTAATGGGTTTGTTAGCAAGGGAATTTGGGGGTTTTTGGGTATATGCTTGGAAAATGATAGGAATATATGAGTTTAATAGAGGGATTTAAGATGGAGGTTTCCCACTATCCAAAGGAGTTTGTTTTTCATGATGGCTACCTTTACCAGAATCTTTTGTAGTTTTCATTTCTTCTTGCCAGTCAAAAATCTATTGAACCAAATATGTAGTAAATTCATGATTATATAGATATGAGATCTCATGGTTTTTCAAAGTTATGGTTGTCAACCTCGTCTCTTCTCTTGATGTCATATCCATTCTACTTTATCATTTTCTTTTTCATGAAGCCAGATGATGCAAGTAGTGTTGATCTTCTAAAGTAGGATTGTTAGCTTACCAACACAAATAAACTCTCCCTTTATTCAAAGAAAAGAACAACTCAAAATACAAAAGTGTTATTTTATTGATTATAATAACTAATCTAAAAATGACAGAAGCAAGTAATTTATAATTTGATCAAAACAAGATTGGTCAAAATTTGATTAAGAGGGAAATGTGAGGACCTAGTGGTGAGAGTCTCCTATTTTCTAGTGGGCTCTCATGTCGAGGATAAATTTGTAGAAAAAACAATAGTATGTGTATGAAAATCGATTTGAAAAAGACTAGTTCATATTGATGCAATGACCCTTGTGGTCATTTGCTTGCTTTTGTGTGATATTGTTATTTTTTTTTCTTCCTGTAGATTTTGTGCAGTGTTTTTGAGGTGTTCGGATCGGTAGCATGCTTTCCAAGGTTGTCAGAAAAGTTTTGAGTGAGGTTTACCCTTTTTGAGATTTTAAATTGAAAGAGTTGATTTTGTTCAACATCTAGAGAATCTAAAGTCGTACGAGATTTATGTCAGCTCCATCAGTTCTAGAGTGTACATTTTAGGTTACTAGCATGGTTGGTTTGGATCCCGATGCCTTCGGCATGAGTTTAAGCCATTAGGTGAGATATTTTTTAAAGTTTGACAAATGGTTAACTTCGGTCAATATTTTTGGTAAACATACTCGGTTGAGATTTCTATCAGTGCAATTAGTTCTGAAACATTGATTTTAGTATAGAAGGACCTTTGGTTTAGATCTCAAGGTGATCAGGACGATTTTGTGGTGTTTCGCATAAGTTGGTTTTGGTTGCTTTGTGTAAGTGTTGACTTGGGTCCACATTTTTTGAGATGATCTCCATTGGTTGTTTCGTTGATTCCGTTGATCCTGGAATATTGATTTTGGTTGGGTAGAATATTTCTCTTATGTTTATTGGGTTTCAAATGAATCCCGCGGACTCATTCAGAGAAAATTCCTTCTTCTCTTTTGGCTGATACCAAAGCTGCTGGTGCAACCACTTTAGCAGCCTCCGGACCGCTTTACAGGTAGTAGGCAATCTAGGCTCGGACAGCTTAAGCATCCTCCAAAATTTTTTAGCGGTAGTCGACCACTATGGTCATGCCACTTTTGGTACTATTCGACCGCTTTTGAGGTGACCACTTAAGCGGCCATTCAACTGTCTTTGGGGTTATTGCTAGTGATATTACTCTGTCATTCGTCCTTTTTCTTTAAAGAACCCATTATTGAAGAGAGCTCATATCAACGTGTAATTTCTCATTTCTTGACCATTTCAATTGATTCAAAGGTAACTTCCTTTACCGTCACTTTCTTGTATGTATTATAGCTATATTTCGGCAATCCAATTCCATATTTAAGATCAAATTCCTCATTTTCTTATTCTTTAAAGTGTCTTGTTTGGACCGATTGATATCTTGATTGATTCTCATCTTTTCCCAACTTTGTGGCACATGATCTTAATGTCGAGGAAAATATAATGACACAATTAGTTTTTCAATTCGTTATTGTTGTTCGTAGTCAATTTTCTACATGATTTCTCGCCCAAATTTCATAATATTGATATGGGTATCAATAGTCGTGTATTAACATGTATATTCTATTTTTGATAGCATGACAACATTTTGGAGGCTCTTCAGAAAGGAAGAGCACCCGAGTAGTGATTCAAGTGCAATTTCGGCCATGAGGTAGGTTACAATTTCTCCCTTTTAGACTTACCTTAGTCAGATCCTATATATATTTAGTAGCATTGATTTTCATGAAGGTTTTAGGATGAGATTCTAGATTTGTATGATCCTTAGTTGTTTTTTTTCCATTTTCGGGATATTAGCCTAGTTTTTTAGCCATGAAGCCTTAGATTTGGATTAGCCTTAGTCTTGGTTGACGTTATAGGATCTTTAGAATCCTTATAGTTTGTTTGAAACTTAGATCTATATGTGTTGGTTGGTTTGGTGTGATTGTGTTCCCTTTTTTGATTATCTTTTAGCTTTTACTTCTTTATCATCAGTTTGTGAGCCTAAGGCCTTGGACTTGGACTGGCTAGAGTTCCGGATGAGTACTATTGTATTGTGATGGGTTCCTACCCAGTTGTTTGCATGTTGTGGTTGATTTTAGGATGGATTAACTAATCTTGGCATGCATTCATGCGCATTACATCTACATTTGACATGTTTTTGGACCAGAAATGATAGAAAGATGTATTTGAGACATTTAAATAATTTATTATGATTTCTACTAGTTTTGGGTTCTGAGGGACCGTGATATTAATATTTTATATAAGGAAATTTGGGGATGTTGAAGAGCACATCATTTTCATAGGTTTGAATTGTAAAAGGATATTTACTTGAATTTTATTGCTTTCACTTTCTAGACTTGAATATTTTTTAAGGAAAAACACTATTGTACTAGAGTTGGGATGGAAAGTAGAATACTTTAATTATGGGGATTTTCCAAAACCTTTATGTAATATGGGATTTTTTTTACTTGATAGTGAGCTCGAGGGGATATTCCAGGTTGCACTTCATGTATAATACATAATTTGATGAGCTACAACAACCCGTAGACTGAATATTGCATTCTACTTTTACTGCACATGTTGATGAACTTCGATGGGTTTTGTATTTTTCTCGGGGAGCTCATGAGGCAGCCCAAGAGATATTTTGGAACTCTTTACTTTATTCATGCATTGGCCACATATGCATTGCATTGTCTTGTGTTTTATTGTTGTCTGTGATTGGATTGACTTGTTTTGCAAGTATTCATTATTACTATTTTCTTCACTGCTAATGGTGGCTGTATTTTTCTAGTTAGATAATTAATCATTATGTTAGCACTATCGTGCCTCTTTATTTAGATAGTTTCTATCTGAGCTCGGTCAGCCTATGATGCCTACTGAATACCCCATGTTTTGTACTTATGCTACCCTTCTACAAGTTTTTCTTATTCAACTCCAAGGATGAGCCACCCTCGCTTAGCTCAGATCTCCTGTGGCCGTCGTTGATATTGGACTGTTGTGAGCTCTTGGCGTCCAGAGATTTGCTTCTTTCCCTCTTTTTTGTACTGTCTATGTAGTTTGTATTTTGATTTGACAAATATGATTTAAAATGACTTTATGTACTTAGATATTCTTATATAGGTGACACCTGGTCCAGGGTTTGGATTCCTATGTATAGTTTTATCTTTGTCTATCACTTTTGGGCCCCTTCTGTATATTTTTTATCGTTATATTCATATCTATACTATGGTCCCCTCTTCTTCTTAGTGATGCTTCCATATAGTTTCTTGTTCGTTATCGCTTATAGTCATGGGTTATTATGTCACAACCTGAAATCAGGCAATGATTGCGCCTACCATAAAAACCCTAGTAGGCAAGCCAAAACCCACAGCGGAAAACAATAAAGAGCAAAAAAAATAAACGCGAAAGAAAAATAGAAACATAGTATAGTGTCCATGGCATAGATATGTATAAACAATAAAAATATACAAAACGGTCTAAAAGGTGACCAGGAAAAACAAAACTATATACAAGAATCAAACTCTGGACCAGGTGTCTCCGGTACAAGAGCGTCTAAGTAGAGAAAGCTATATAACTCAGATCCATTTAATCAATAGTACAAAATGCATAAACAGTACAAAAGATGGAAATTAGCATACTATGGATGCTAAAAACTCACCACTAACTAAGTCTGCGATGGCGAGAAAAGATTCGAAAGTCAACGAGAGTGGCTCGTACTATGAGTCGCATAAAAAAAGATGTAGAAGTCTAGTATGAGTACAAACATGGGACGGAGTACTTAGTAGGCAGCAAAGGCCAACCAAGCTCAGAAAATGTATATAAGAAGTACGATAGTGCTAACACTAAGATCTAGCAACTAGAAAGTGATATACAAACCATTAATGACAGTAAAGCTAATAGTAACAAGCACGGAGCAACCAATACAAGTTACAACAAAACAGATGAAGCATGACAATTTAATGTAATTATGGAAAATGCATAAAAGTAAGATCTTGGAGAATCCCTTGGGCACCTGGAATGATCCCTCAAACTCAACAATAGGTGCAATGCAAGAAAATAACTCGGATTAGCTCCACAGGCCACCCGAAATGCTTCCTCGAGCTCAACAGGATAAGAGTAAAGCCAAAATGATCATTTGGGCCTCCCAAAATACTTCCTCATGCTTAACTTTTAACAAAGGGATGCAAAATTTTAAGTTTAAAACAAATCACCCTTTTTGTCCCAAAACTCTTTTACAATAGAATTTTCATATCAGCAGAATTAGTTCCGATAGAGAAATCAACGATTTAAGTGAAAAACCTCATTAAAATGGAAACCCCAAGAAAGTGGTGAAAATCCTTTAAAAATTATGAGTTTTCTTTAAACAAAATCAATAACAGGCTCCCTCAGAGCCAAAAACAAATGGAAAACAATTTAGAAAAACATTGCATTGTCTCAAACACTCTTTCTCTCCTTTCCAGATACAAACAAAGCTAAATGTAGATGTCGTTTATATGATTTCATCAAAAACACAATCAAGCCATCCATAAATCATCACATCACTCAAACAACCGATAGACAACCATCACAGTACAGTCATACTAACCTGGAACTCCAGGCAATCAAAGTCCAAGGCCTCAAGCACACAAACACAATAATAATGCGATATAAGCTCAAAACTAACCAAATAAAAGGCACACATTAACACTAAACCAATCAAACATGCATATATCTAAGATTAAGCCACCAAGAAGCATTCTAAGGATTCTATAATGTCAACCAAGACTAAGGATCATTCTAATCTAAGGCTACACGACCAAAAGCTAAGCTAATAACCTAAAAATGGCCAAAAGTACAACTAAGGGTCACACAACATAAAATCTCCCCAAGGAAAAATACTAATCAACATATCATAATCTAGCTGAGCGAACACTAAAATGAAGAAACCGTAGCCTATCTCAAGGCCGAACCACAGTCAAACCTCTATTCTGGAGGTTTTCCTTTCCAACAGCTTTCAATCGGTGTCACGCTATCAAATTAGTTAAGAGAACGTTAATTCAAGCAAAACAATACCTAAATTGCAATAAAACATTTTGAACCCAAAAAATTAGGTCAAAATAGGACTATGGGACCCACACGCAGAATCACAAAATTGACTCTGTCACAAGGTTCTAACTAGCTCAAAGAACTTGAGCTCTGAAACCGGGCACAATCCAAGCACAAATTAAGCTCAAGAATGATCAAAAGAGAATTTAAGAATAGAAAATCAACAAAACTTACAAGATAATGCAAGATTAATGAACCCCACTATGATCCAACACGCTCCACCAATGATTTCCATCAATTCCCTACAGATTCCCTCTACAATTCGAAGTAAAAAATCACCTAAAATTCTGATCACTTTGGAACTTGCATGCTGAAAAATGAGGAGCACTGATATATCTTAACTACGTCAGTCATCGGGATCGTGAGACCCATTGGGTCATGATCGCGATTCATTAAAGTTGACTGGGTCCACTGACCACTCATCTTGATTGTGATTGTGATTGTCAATGGTCACAGCCCTGTGGACCAAGCAAGGTGGTCTCCATGTGTGCGGGACCCAACTAATAGTCAAGCTGAGCAAGGCTGGGGGCACCAACATCAACTGCATCAACTCAACTACGAGTTGAGAAAATGACCCAATGAGGGCTCTGGATTTGTTCAAAACCCCGTGATTTGAAACGAATTGTGCGACCCCACTAGAAATGACACTACAGACTCAACAAAATCAATGAAATATCCAACAGAGACCGTCTCGATAGAAAGATGATCCAAGTCAACACTTACAAAGGCAACCAAACAAGCATAACGTAAAACAACACAAAACACCCCGATCACCTTGGGATTCAAACTAAAGCATATTCTAGAGTAAGATCGATATTTTTGAGATAATTAAGCTGATGAAATTCTCATACGACCATGTTTACCAAGAATGTTGACTGAAGTGAACACTTTGCCGAACTTTCGCAACTATCTCTCCTCATTGATCAAATTCATGTTGAAGACCTTGGGATCAGAATTAACCATGCCACTAGCCCAAGATGGGCCTTTCGGAGCTGATAGAACTGACCAAAATCTCATTCGATGAAAAAATTCTCCGAATGTTGACCTAAGTCAATGCTTTCAACTCAAAGGCTTCTAAAAGAGACAAACTTACTCAAAACTCTCCCGATGGCCTCGAGAAATGTACCACACATCCCAACATATCACATACAGTACACAAAAGCTATGAGAAGGGGGAAAATAGTAAATTCACACCAAAGCAAGAAAATGACAATGTGGGTCATTACATTTGACTTGCCCACCAAGGGGTTGATGGTAGGCGTCATTATGGCCGTATTTCGGGTTGTGACAATTGAACACCAAACTCATTCTTTATTAGATACTTATCTTTTGCTAAGCTCTACTATTTATTTGGAACATCTCAGCTGATGATACATTATTGTTGCCCTAATATCAAGATGTTACTGAAGATTATAACCAACAGCTTTTTCATTACATTTGTTTCAATAAAAATTTGTGGCATCTATTAATACCTCCTCTTTTCAAAAGATGATAATTTGGGATTATGCAAACACATATGCATATCTATCTATATATATATATATGTGTGTGTGTGTGTGTGTTTGTGTGTGTGTGTACAGTCATGTTAAGAGGATAATTTAGTAGGAAGAAAATATTTTGACGTTATACATGATCCCTGAAAGAAAACCAATCATCTACGATTCAAGCTCAAATTCAAGGTATGTGAAGGCTTTTATTTTTGCATGATTCCTTAATGTTTGTTGTTTTTGGTTATAGCGTGCAATCAATGAGTCGGCTATTAAATATTTCTAAACTACTATTGGTATTATTATTGTTAAAAACTCATTCGTTCGTGTTTGTTTCATGTCAAGTTGGTTAATAGGAAGTGGTTGTATGTATTATAGGTCTAAGTGCATGTGTAACAATTATAGGCAGTTGAACAAGGTGACAGTGAAGATTAAGTACCCTATGCATCATATCACTGACTTGTTTGATTAGTTTTACGGTGTCGTAGTGTTTTCTAAGATTGATTTGAGATATGGTAACCATTAGCTGAGGATTATGGCAGAGATGTAATGACCCTCGTGGTCATTTTCTTGTTTTCATGCAATTATACTTTTTTCCCTTTCCCATAGCTTATGTGCAGTGTTTGTGGTGTGTTCAGATGGTTGACATGCTTATGTTCAGATCGGTGTGCTTAGATGTCTTATTGATAGCGTTAGGTAGGCTTATAGTCAATTGAACCAAATGTCCTATATCATGACCCATAAGTCCTTAGTGATTCAGAGCTCTGCAACACTACATTAGTGGTGAATTACTTAAAGGAAAAGCCTATGATTCGATGTATATACACTTGAATTTCTTTTAGAGTGGGCGTATTTGTATGATCTTGTAATCTCTATATTATGAATTGCATGATTGTATGTGTAATTTTCTCTTGAGAAAATGGTAAAGTCTTGATTTCAATTAAGAGGTATCAATACGATAAATTGTGTAGTGAACATCTAGGCAAACCTTTAAGGTTGATGCCAATAACTTGAGATGCTTGCTAATCTTGCTTGAAATGAATATCTCCCCCTAATTTTGATTGAAATAGTGAACCTCCCTTGCCTTTGTGCTTTCTCCCTTAAGCCTTTTGGATAAAACAACATCTCTTACCACTAGATCAATGTTGATTTGATTACCCTTTTCATGTTGAGGTCAATGAAGATAATGAGTCTTTCACATAGTAGGCTTCATTGTTTCCTTCTCTAATCATGTATTAATGGCCTCATTTGATACGAATTACCATACATAGTTTTGATATTGATAGTCACCTTTGGTGTCGGATGTATGAATCCTCTTTTACTACCAATCGTATAAAAATGTGTCAATTTCTGATAATACCCAATCTCATTTAATGTTACATTATATCTAATTGTAGTTCTCAAATCTTACATTATAATACTGGTATCCTTGTCATTACTCTTACTATTGTTGTCGTAGATCCAATTTCTAGTAGTGATCATTGTTGTATCAGTTATTGGGTGACTTATTTGTCTAGTGATTGATAGCATTGATATGATAGACATGACTGATGAAGATTTCTTGATTGTGAGATTCTTGTGACTATATGAAGGGAACCTGCATACTTGTTATATAGTTTGTGATTATATACTTGTTACTAATCTTAGTCGGCCTATGATGCCTTCTAGTACATAGTATTTGTACTGATGCTACTTCTGCACTTTCTTTTGAGTGCAAACTGTGATCAAGAAATATCCACACAGTCCCACATATAGCACGGTTATTTAAGGTAATCAACAATGTCACTCAAATCACCAAACAAGAAATTTGAACTCACTCTTTATTCAAATAAAAATTACAAATAATAAAAGTAAATTAAACCACAACTTGAAGAATACAAATCAGATATAATTAAAAGTGGAAAGTTCCAAAGTGTAAAGTTGAAATACCATTTTATCCCTATACTAAATACTTTATTTTTATAAATCATATATTATTAGTTATAATACATTAAATATTATGTTATCATCATCATTCATTCATCCTTATCTATAAATGTTCATTTATTTATTGCTAGAATAAAGAAGACAAATGAAGAGTTGTAGAAATGAGTAGTTATGAAAAGCTACAAGAAATGAATATAATAAAAAGGTCTTTAACGAGATTACAATAATGGGATCCTAGAAATTTACTTTTTTATGAAATAGTAAAATGCTTGAAGAATTTGAAAAGTTAATATTTTAGTAAAAACATAATAAAAGATTGCATCATCTATTTAAACCATCAGCCATTACTATTAAAATACAAAGAATTTGAAGAGTTAACATTGAATTAAAAAAATGGACCATAATCATCTATAAAATCAAATATATACGGATCACTTTTACATGAAAGAAAGGTGAGAAAAAACCATGAATTTTGTGGATTAATGTTGGAGGAGAGAATTTTGTTCTCATTTTTTTCTTGGAGAAATCTAATTAATATGTCTTATCTCAAATTTGTTTGCTCTAATATATTCCCATATTTTTAATTTTGTTTGCTAACTAATTCTTATTTGTTTTTCCGCATTTCAGATTTAACTTTGCACACTCTTCACTTCTCAATCACAACATCAAGTACTCATTTTCTAACAACTACTATTTTACAAAAATATAATATAATTTGTAGGAAAATGTAACGTATGTCTAAGATTTATGAGAAGTATAAAAGATATAAACATGATTATTAGTCCTCTGAGCTTTTTCCTTGTTTTTTGGATATTTACACATGGTGATAGATTCTTTTATATTTTATACATTATGATTTTATTTGAAAAAGTTTCCTAAAATTATTCTGTTAAATTCACATATATTATAATTTATAATCTTGAATTAAACAAAGGAAGATACAGCTTTGTTAGGTTGCTGGTTCCTGAGGAGAGCGGTGGTTTGATTGCGTTCATTGAGGCCCGTTCTTCCTTAGTTGAGCAGATTTGTGAGTTCCAGTTTGAGGATGAGATGTTGTGTCTCATTCGAGACAAAGTGATGAGAGGTGAAGCCAAGGAGGCTGCACTTGATTCTAATCTAGAGGAGGCCCATTGTTCTAGATATTCTATCCATCCAAGAACAACGAAGATGTATCATGATCTGAGTCAGCATTACTGGTCGTGTGGTATGAAGAGGGATATTGCAGACTTCATATCTAGATGTTTGACCAATCAACACGTCAAGTGTGAGCACCAGCGGCCCAGAGGTGTGTCTCAGAGGATGCCCATTCCTACTTGGAAGTGGGAGCGGATCAATATGGACTTTGTTGTGGGTTTACCTACCACCGTGGGTGGTTATGATTCTAATTGGGTGGTTATTGATAGACTGACTAAGTCCGTTCATTTCATTCCAGTTCGGGTGAAGTATAAAGCGGAGAAGTTAGCCCAGCTCTATATCAATCAGATTGTTAGACTTCATGGGGTGCCGATAGCTATAGTCTTGGATCGAGGTTCATTGTTAACTTCGCACTTTTGGAGGGCTTTGTAGCATGGTTTAGGTACTCATTGAGATATGAGTACAACATTTCACCCTCAAATAGATGGTCAGTCCGAGTTGACGATTCAGGTTCTTGAGGATATGCTCTGTGCGTGTGTGGTTGACTTTGGTTCTAGGTGGGATCAGCATTTGCGCCAACCGGAGTTTGCCTACAACAATAGCTATCATTCCATCATTCAGATGGCCCCATTTGAGGCGTTGTATGGCAGACGGTGTAGATAGCTGATTGGATAGTTTGATTCGGCGGAGATGGATTCCTTAGGCAATGACTTGCTTAGAGATGCCATGGATCAAGTTCGTTTGATTTAGGGTAGGCTGTTGACTCCTCAGAGTCGGCAAAAGAGTTATACTGATTGGAGAGTCTGAGACCTAGTATTCATGGAGGGAGATGATGTTTGGCTCCGAGTGTCACCCATGAAGGGTGTTATGCGGTTCGGAAAGAAGGGCACGCTTAGCCTTAGATTCATTGGCCCTTTTGAAATTTTGGACTGAGTGGGAGAGGTGGCCTATAAGTTGCCTTACCACCTAGCTTGTCACCTATGCATCTTGTGTTTCATGTTTCTATGCTTCGGACGTACATCCCGGATGAGTCTCATGTGATTACACTCGATTTTGTGGAGTTAGGTCCTGATTTGACCTATGAGGAGGAACCTACAACCATCTTAGATAGGCAGGTCAGCTTAGGACCAAAGAGGTTGCTTTAGTGAAGGTGCAGTGGGGTCACCGTTCAATTGGAGAGGCTACTTAGGAGTTTGAGTCCGACATGCGTGCCAGATATCCTTAGCTTTTCGAGGCTTCAGGTACTTTCTTTTACTTTATGTTAGAGGACGAACATAGTGTTTAGTGGTGGATAATGAAATGACCCTAAAGGTCATTTTTAGTAATTTTATAAAATGACTATTTTACTCCTCTCGAGAGTTGTCCCGAGTCATGTTTGGGTAATATTCGAAGTTAGTTTTGTGTAATTCTTGTAAAGTTTTGATTTTTGGAAAGTTTTGAATTCTAAAGGCTCAAGTACGTTGTCAAATGTGGTTTATGGGAGTCATTCAGAGTTTCGGGTCCCGCATGGGGATTCCATCGATTTCATCAGCTCCAAAATATGGAATTTGGTCTAGGAGAGTTGACAGAATCAAATTTGGGGCTGTATCGTGGATTTAAGACCTTGAGTAGGAAAATTGTTGAATTTTGATCATAGGGATCACTTTGGTCAACATTCGAAGACCGGATACTCAGAATTTGATTCTGACGACTTTGTTGGATTCGGGGGATGCTTTTAGGCCTAGGAGTGGCCTTAGTTGAATTTTTAGAAGTCCGGAGCTTGATTTGAGAGGCTTAAGTTAGTTTTGTTGTGCTTTATAAGGTTCCAGGTGAAGGAGACCTCGAATTCGAATTCCGACGGTTCCACTGAGTTAGGAACATAGTAGGGTAGCATGTATGGTTTATGTGCATGGGGTTCCGAACAAACCCCGAAGGTCCATTCGGAGACTTGTTAAAATTGCTGATTTTGTTGTATCTGGTGCCTGTAATTTTGACCTCCGCGTTCGCGGAGGGTAGTTGCCCGCATTTGCGGAGTGTTGTCTGTGGAACCTCCACATTCACGAAGGGGGTCCCGCATTTGCGGAGGGTTGTATTTTGAACCTCCGCATTGCGAAGCTTTGTTCGCGCAGTAAGGGGCCTGGTATCCACTTTCGCGGGCTATGTGAGCCGCGTTCGCGAAGAACAAAATATGCATGAACAGTGTATATTCGGGAAAGTGTCCATTTTCTCCATTTTCAAACTTTGGAAGCTTGGGAAGGCGATTCGAAAGAGAGTTTTTTGTGGAAACCTACTGGGTAACTAATTTTAACTCTAAACCTTGATTACCCAATGATTTTAGCTTGATTTCAACTTAGAATTTGGGTTTTTAAAGTGAGATTTTTGGGGCTTTTGCATGAACTCTGAAATTGTGATCCAAGAGGGATTGTGATATGATTTAAACTCCTTTTTCAAAATGGTTTTCACTATTTGTTTTCTAAAGCTTTGAGGATCATTTACATGTAAGAAATTTTGGATTCAAACCCCGTTGTCGAAATTAAATTTTTAGGTTGTTTTGCCTCTTCATTTCGAATTTCGTGTTCTTAGCATTATTAACTTTGAAATTTGATTGGGTTTCATAATTTGGATATATTGTGTAGCTTTGGATCTCTTTCGGAAGGGAAAAGCTCTGGTTGTTGATTGATTGCGATTTCGGTTAAGGCAAGTGAGCTTTTAAAACCTTGTGAATCTTGTAGTATTCCGACTTCCTTTCTTGATTGTGTTGGGGAGTAATGGGATTGAGGTATGGGTTGAATTATTGTATGAATCAATCTAAAATTGGTTGGCGGGGTTAATAAAATGGCAATGTGTGCTAAAGTGTTAGGCCAAAGTGTGATAGGCCTTGATCATGATATTGATGTGTAATTGATGAGATGCTATGATAGCCTCGATGTGATTGTGAAATTGATGAATATGTCTTTTTCTCATTGTGGATTATGGGACTAGACTTGAAACTCTTGCTTAGTGATTAATCCTACTTGTGATGAAAGGAGTAGTGAATCGGAGACTAGGCAATTGATCTTGTTGTAAATGTTGTAATTGTTGATGATGATATATTGTTGATAGTGTGACGTGATTTGCATTGATATGAATTGCGTTGTTAATGTGAGCCCTATCATTCTTTTCATTATTTGTGTGAACATGCTTATGTGCATTGGTTCTGGAAGCAATATGATGAGACACTTTGATGATTATGCCGATGGGAAATAGTTGCGGCGATTGATGATTATGCCGATGGAAAATGGTTTCGGCGGATATATGGTCCATGTGTGGCCCCCATGGGTTCCGATCTAACATTAAGAGGATGTGTATCGTAGGACAGACATGCATTATTCTACTTGGCATTACATTGCATTGTCTCATCCTGGTTATTGTGGAGTTATGTTTATGCCTTATGACTCTGGGATTGATATACTTGGCACTGAATGAGATATTTTGTTGATGCTGTTGAGCTGTTGTTGATCTTTGTATTATATGAACTGTGTAGTTTAGGTTGGGCTGATTTCTGTGCAGGTTGTAGTTTTGAAGGTTCGGTTGGAAGTAAGGGAGTTCGTGAATTTTATTAGATTTGCCTTGTGTTTGTTAGGTGATTTGTTGGGTACCGTGTTGTTTGGTACTCACCCTTGCTTCTACACTAGTGTAGGTTCCAAGCCCGGACTGTGATCTAGTTCTTTCTTCTTCTTACTCTGTTGTTCTTGAGGAAAATTGAGCGGTAGTTATTCGATACTGGCGATCTCTCTCGGCCTTTTCATTTATGCTTTGTTCTATTTGAGATTCAAAGACTTTGAGACTTGTAATTTCATTTCAATTCTGTATTAGTGGCTTGTACATGTGACAACCAGTCCTTCCCTTTGTTTAAGTTTTGTTGGACTTCCGCTTTAGTTGTTCGTCTTTAATTGCTTATTTTCACTTGTTGGGTTTTAGGCTGACTTGTTCTGGTGGGATAGGACAAGTATCATCACCCCCAATTTTGGGTCGCGACACAAATAGACCCAAAAACATAAACTAGATAACATGAGTCTTCTTTAATGCTTGTTCCAACCATGTTTTCATTTTAATTTGTTCAACATACCAAAAATTTTTTAGCTCATCCACCAAGGATTGCTTGCCCTACCTACAACAACAACGAAAAAAATACATCTTCAGTGTGTGTTCAGATGGGTGGGTGGGGGGTTGTTTATAAAAAACACACAAACAAATACATACATCCTAGATTGTTTTAAAAATTGTGTCCAGATGCATGATGGGTTCCTTTACATTTGTTGTGTATGTATAGCTTATTAGTGTCTTTTAGTCGTAGCCATATATAGTTTAGGATGACTAATCAGATACTTTTTATTGAAAATAATATCAAAAAATTATATTATGCATATAGAAAATTATATGAAATATAAAGATCATAAATTATTTTCAATACGTATATTAAATCTTGAACGCCCTTAGTGAAATCTCAGACTTCGTCACTGCTTTTTGTGTGAGAGAGTAAATTGGTGAGTGGAGAGTTGTGCAGGTAAGAGTCTAATAAAAAAATGCTTCTCTTTTTGTGTGAGGATGAAATGGGTGTGAGATGTGAGTATATATTTATGTACTCTTTTTTTTTTTTGGTAAATCTTAATCTATGACTTGAAAATTATTATTTTTTAATGTTTTTTTGTCCGAATTTCAGATGAAACGACCATTAGAGGTTGAAGATTTGGAAGTTCAACCTCAAGTAGAAGGAAATACAACTAATGAAACTCAAACAAAAGGTAATGGTTCAAATACATCTTTTGTAAATAACCCTCCAAAGAAACAGAAAAGAACAACTTTGTGTAGTCATGACCCTAGCTCTGGGGGTAGTAGTAGAAAAACATATGAAGTTTGGGATCATTATTCAGAGATTACTAATAAAGTGGGTGAACTGAAGGTAAAATGAAAGTACTGCTTCGAAGACTCTGCTTGGACTAGTAAGAATGGAACTTCTAATCTTTGGGGACATTTACTTAAGAAGTGTATGAAATATCCTTTCAAGTCTATTTATAGAAAGCAAACAACTCTCAAACCTATTAAAAGAGGAGGACACGTAGATTTGGAGAAGGTTGTTTATAATGTCGCCGAAGTTAGGAGGGCTATTGTCGAGTTTGTTATAATCAATGAACAACCATTTAGAGTCGTTGAGGGTGAAGGCTTTAAGAGACTAATGTCGCTTATTTTGCCTAATTATGAGTTACCGTCTCGTATTACTATTGCTAGACACTGTGTAAGAATTTATCAAGAAGAGAAACAAAAGCTTAAAAGACTTGTTAAAGGCTAATTTGTTAATAGTACTAGTGACACATGGACTTCACTCCAAAATTTTATGTATATGATCATTACTGCCCACTGAATTGATGATGAGTGGAAGTTGCAAAAAAAGATTCTAAATTTTTTTCAAACTCCAGATCATAGGGGTGAGACTATTGCAAAAGCCATTGAATCTTGTTTGTTAGATTGGGGAATAGAGAACCTACTTACGGTGACACTTGACAATGCATCAGCTAATGATGCAGCAACCACACATTTGAAAGGGCTAATTAACGATTGGAAAGGTGTTATCATGGAAAATAATTTTTTGCATGTCAGGTGCATTGCGCATATCCTAAACTTGATCGTAAAAGAAGGATTGAGTGAACAAAATTGATCTATTTTTTGGGTAAGAAATGCTGTGAAATATGTTAAGTCTTCTTGTGCAAGAACTACTTCCTTTAAGTCATATGTTGAGAAGGTTAAACTAGACACTCGTGGGCTCTTGAGTCTGGATATTGAGACGAGGTGGAACTCTACATATTTGATGGTAGATACTGCAGTCAAATTTGAAAAGGCATTTTCAAGAATGTATATTGATGATCATAAGTACTTTAAATATTGTCTTTGACTTAGGTTGAAAGGTAGAGCATCAATCTTCAAAAGATTGGATGGATGTGAAGGTATTTCTAAAGTTTCTAGAGATTTTCTGTCAAACCACTTTGAAGTTATCGAGTACTTTACATGTTACTTCAAATACTTTCTTTCATGAGCTTTTTAATCTTCAAAGTATAATTGTCAACTATTGTAAGTGTGACGATTCTTTTGAATGGTATGGCAATAAAGATGAAAGAAAAGTTTGATAAATATTGGGGTGGTTTTTGTTAATATGAATATGTTGTTGTTTGTTGCCATTGTGTTGGACCCTCGCTTCAAAATGAAGTATGTGAAGTTCCTTTAAAAGAATTATTATAATTCTAAGGAGGGATGTAGTAAATCTAACAAGGTAATGGATACTTTAACTAGCTTGTATAATTATTACAAGAATTTTATTTCTGAGACTTCTTGTGAAACTGTTAAAGATCAAACTGATGTGAGTGAAATTAGTGCAATGGACACTTCTGATGTGTGGCAATCTCAATGGGAGAAATTTCATGAAAAAGATAATCATGTTGATGATAAATTTGATCTTGACAAGTATTTGGAGGATGATATAGAGAAGATGAAGAATTTTAATATCTTGACTTGGTGGAAAGCTTCATCGGAAAAATATCCAGTTGTCTCTAGGATTGCAAGAGATGTTCTTGCTATTCCTACATCTACTGTTGCTTCAGAATCTGTTTTTAGCACAGGTGGTCGGATTCTTGATTGTTATCGAAGTTCTTTGTCACCAAAAACTGCCAAAGCTCTTGTTTGTAGTCAACAATGGTTGTGTTCAATATCTAAAGAATGCAAGATTGAAGATCTTTTAGAAGAAATGTAAAAGCTTGAAATAGTTGAAAAAGGTATTACTTTACAACTTACTAGCTATTTCTTTATGTTTCTTATTTTGTTCTTAAAATTTGATTTAAAAAACTTGAAATAGTTATAAAAAGTACTACTTTACAGCTTATTAATTCTTTCTTCCAATTTCTTTTTTTGATTTTTAAAATTTGATGTCATAATAGAGGTCTCTGCATCTCTTATTGTCTCTTGTAATAAAAGAGAAGCTAGATCATATTTATATTTGTAGATATTTAATGCCTAATATAGTATATTTTTTTCAGAATATCTGGACACTACTTTGAGCATTGAATAATTAAAAGCTCAAGCTAAAGAACATGGTAACTGATTAGTTTTTATTTTGAAATATTGGTTTCTTTTTTCAGAAGTAGTTTCTCAATATTTTAAGGTGTAATTTTATTGAAAAGTGTATTGATAAGATGTTAAGATCTCTAGAATATTGAACCAACTTTATGCTATTGAAAATGAGTTTTTTTGGTTTCTGAAACTTGGTACATTGGATGAATCACTTTGTTCGTGTAATAGCTTTTTTGTGAATTATTTATGTACTAGGTGTTTGTGTCTATCAAGATGCGTATGTTCTCAACAAACATATTACTTTCAAATCGGAAAAAAGAAAAAACACAACTAAACCGAACCAGACCGAACCAAACCGACAATAACCAAATCGACGGTTATTTTTTTGATTTGATTGGTTTGGTTTTTTAGAAATTTAAAAACTGATTAAATTGGTTTGGCTTTGGTTTTATCTAATAACCGAACCATGAACACCCCTAAGTGTGTACTACTATGATTTTTATATATAGATTAAATTTTTTATATTACTGATTATTAATTAATTATCTCTATCACAAAAAATTGTTTAATATTTTTTAAACACGTGTTAGACCATGAAATTGACAATAATATACTAGTAATATTCTTGAAAAATGTATATGTTTGAATTTTTGTATAACTCTATAAAATACTACTTCCTCTATTTCAAATTAATTGAATTGTTGAGATATTTTTTTCATTTTTCAAATTAACTTAATTGTTCAATCTTCAAGACAGCTTTTAAATATATTCTTTCAATTTTACCCTTCATTAGTTAGTGTTGGAATTAGTTATATAATTAATGTTTAGTTATTTTAATCACAAATTTGACAATAATTAATAAGGGTAAAAATGGAAAGTTATGCCTAATTTATGTCTTAATCTTCTTTTCTAAATGGGTGTGAAACACCTCAACAATTGAATTAATTTGAAATGGAGGGAGTATCATTCAACAATAATATGAGAGTATGAGACTCTATAAAAGGAGAAGACAAAAAATTCTTAGGACAAGATACACAATTTAAGACTCAAAGCATTTGCAAACATAACTGATTATATTGCTCATGTTAATATTCAAACTATTTGTTGTTGAAATATCAAAAGACAAAGAAAATGTCATATATCATACAAACTACACAAGAAAATGGTCAAATCAAATCAATTTATTATATATAGCTACAAATTATTGTACTTTACTTTTAAAATTATAATTAATCATTATTTCCATATTTAATTAATATTATCTGAATTATTTTAAAGATTAGATATGTTGACATTGAACAAGCGTGCAACACATGTTCCCAGAAACTAGTATAACAAAATGTTGGAGATGCATATTACATGCACACAAGAAATTTGAACTCACTCTTTCTTCAAATAAAATTATGTTAGTGAAAATTACAAAAAATACAAATTACAATTGAAAAATAAAATGAAGAAATTAATACATTGTAAATATATGCCAAATTACTATCTTCATAGAATTGAGCCCGGTATGAAATATCTTCTTCTTGTTGAATGTCGTTTATATGTGTAGAGGGCATCGACTATCTAGCTACAAAACAAGAAATAATCGTTCCATTCACTAGCCAGTATATGAGCTGGAACAATTTTAGGTAATCAACAATGTCACTCAATCACCAAACAAGAAATTTGAAGTCACTCTTTATTCAAATAAAAATTACAAACTTGAAGAAATTAACGTTGTAACTTGATGCGCGTTTAATGTATTGTGAGGAATTAATACATTGTAAATATATGCCAAATTACTATCTTCATAGAATTGAGCCCGGTATGAAATATCTTCTTCTTGTTGAATGTCGTTTATATGTGTAGAGGGCATCGACTATCTAGCTACAAAATAAGAAATATTCGTTCCATTCACTAGCCAGTATATGAGTTGGAACAATTTTAGGTAATCAACAATGTCACTCAATCACCAAACAAGAAATTTGAAGTCACTCATTATTCAAATAAAAATTACAAACAACAAAAGTAAATTAAACCACAACATGAAGAATACAAATATAACAAATGTTGGAGACGCATATTACATGCACACAAGACACCAAATTAAGAAACGATAATTTCACGTGTTAATATAACAGCAAAGTCTCAAATCATATTTTTGTTCACACCAAAAAAAATTGAACTCATAATAGTAAATCAAAGTCCATTTACTCATTAAACCACAGTTCACTAGTTCCTGTATATTTTTTAGTTAGAGGAGGATCCAATTTGTCCCATGAAATCAATAGAATCAGAAGCATTTTTCATGTGCTGTAAGAAGAGATTATTCCTTCTTTGCTGCAAAAGCATCTCATGCTCTTGATGTCGTAATGCAGCTGCTTCCTCTTTCTGTCGAACTTATTCCTGCAGCGGTCGAATTTCTTCATCTGCCTGTCCAGACATCTCATCTTTTAGTGAGTTAATGGATGTTTTTACGGAATCAATCTAAGAATTTTCCATTTTTAGTTCAGTTAGCTTTTTCTTAAAGAAAGACAAAAGATGATGTTCATTATCATCTCTTGATTTAGTTTCATAAATATGAGCACAATTTGCATGGATATTGAAGTTGCAAAGAGAACAATTGTAGGTGAAAGTAGGACAGCAAGATGCGCCACAAAGATGGCATGGGGCGGTGGTGCTGTTTGACAGATAGAGAAGGCGTAAGGCATGTTTTTCATGGAATTTGTTTTGAGTAGATTGTGGGAGGTGAGAGCATGATTTGTGAAGGTAAAAGTTGCAAGAAGAGCAAGTGTAACAAGAACCAAAGAGGGGAAGGTTGCAACCAAAGCAAGTTTTTTTATTTTGTTAGGTTTTCACTTGGTACTTCTATGGTGTGAAGATCATGTAGATTCTGATCTTAGACCTATTAGTTTGAGCAACTTCATAAACAAAATCATTCCTAGATTGATTCATGATAGATTGGAGGATGTTCTCCCTAGATTGATTTTCCAAAACCAATCTGGATTTATTAAGGGGAGAAATATTACTGAAAGTATATTGCTGGCTCAGGAATTTGTTAATGACATCAGGTTTAGGGGAAAACCATACAATGTGATTATCAAAATTGACATGGCCAAGGCATATGATAGGGTTGAATGGAGATTTTTTATCAAAGTATTTGAGAAAATGGCCTTTAGTTCTAATATTCTTGTCATGATTTGGAGAATTATTGGTAATAATTGATACTTTGTACTGATTAATGGTAGAGCACATTATTTTTTCGATATTTCAAAGGGGATAAAGCCTTATCTTCTGCTTTATTCATAATATCTGCTGAGTTTTTAACTAGAGCTTTCAATCATTTGTTCCTAGAGGATGGGTATAAAGGATATGGTCTTCCCAGGTGGAGTAAACAGTTGAATCATCTAGCTTGTGCAGATGATACAATTATCTTTGCTTTTGCTGATAAGACATTTCTTCAAATGATTATGAATATTTTGAAAATGTATGAACAACAATCTGGATAGCTTATAAACAAAGAAAACAACTTCTTTTATTTGTTTAGTATTATTATGAAGCTGATTTGAAGTTCTGATGATTTAACAGGCTTTTGGATCTAATAAGGGACCTGGTCGAGGAAAGACTCTGCGAGAAAAGGATAGAAGACAGCTGTATACAAGTTGTCAACTCTATTGTGGTTGGTGCACGCCTTTTCAGAACAGCAGGCTCCAAACTAATGGTGTTGCCCCAAGGGTTTGTGTCCATTTTATATTAGCTTCTTCTCCAAAGACACAAACAAGATTTTGCAAACAAAGTTTGGAATTTCAGAAAATTCACAAGCTTACAAAGAAAAAGCCATCTTCAAGGGAAAATATTGCTCATACTCAACAAAAGACCTGATACATTGCTGAAGCGTCTTTTGTTGTATTTTTGAGTTTTGTGTCTTGTGTGCTTATATTGTAAATCTACTCATATGTTATAAAGGATAGTAGATCGGTTGCTTGTCTAAGTCTTTAGTTTGAGTCGTATTAACTAGAGTTAGTTAGTCGAATCATCTATGTTTTAGTCAAGCCTCTTTGCATCATTGTTTTGATGTTCTCTAGGGTAGAGTTGCCTAGAAGTGTAAAGTAGAGTTAGTTGATGTGTTGGGGCAGTAGATTTGTTGCTTGTTCTTCTCTCATCTTTGAGATCTAGAGTTGACGGCTAGAGTTAACCTACTTGGGTTCTTGAAGTCTAGATCAACTAGAGTTAGTTGGTTTAGTGGGCAATAGAGTTATTGCTTAGTTCTTTTGCTTGTAGTAGATATGCTACAGTAAGGGGGAAGGGATTGAAAGTTTAATTCCTAGATTGCAAGAGTTTGTAATCTAAAGCATTGCTCTGTTTTGAGTGAAATGGAGTTTGGGTTGAAATCCTGTGAGTGAAGGTCCTGGTTTTCACTGCCCTTGAGCAAGGGGGTTTCCACGTAAAATCCTTGTGCCTGATCTACTTTGAGTTATTTATTTTCTACACTTTTATTCTGTTGAGGGACCTGGTCTAGTGATCACTAGTGGAGGCCTCTATTCTAACAATTGGTATTAGAGCTTGGGCTCTCTATCTGGTTAACACCAAGAGAGAAATTTATGTAAAAATGGTTGCTCCACCTAATTTGGAAGAAGGACAATCAACTACATGCCCTCCTTGCTTTAATGGACAATACTATGGATGGTGTAAGACTAGAACGCACGACTACATCATAGCTGAGGATAGTGTGCTTTGGGATATTTTTCTTGATGGCCCTCACATTCCTACCATGGACGTGAAAAAAGGAGAGGTCACTAGAGTTGGTCCCAAAACCCGACAACAATATAATGAGGCTGATCGGAAGAAGATCGTAAAGAAATACAAGGCTAAGAAACTATTGGTCTGCGGCATTGGAGCTGAGGAATACAATCGAATCTCGGCTTGTGAATCAGCCAAAGAGACCTGGGATTGTTTAAAAACAGCTCATGAAAGGACTGAGCAAGTGAAAGAGTCCAAGATGGAAATGTGAACCACCCAGTATGAGAACTTCATCATGGAAGAAGGTGAATCCATTCAGGAAATGCATACCAGATTCACCTCTATCACCAATGAGATTTGTTGTCTTGGTGAACCTATTCACCCAAGCAAGAAGGTTCGAAATATTCTTCACGTTCTTCCTAAATCTTGGGAAAGCAAAGTTAATGCAATTACTGAAGCAAGGGACCTGAAGAACCTTATGATGGATGAGCTGATTGGGAATCTTCAAACCTATGAACTGAACAAGCAACACGATCACTCCAAGAGGGATCGAAAGAAAGATAAGTCTTTAGCTCTCAAGGCATCACCCAGTGACTTGTCAGATGATGATGAAGAGATGGCCTACTTGACAAGAAGATTTCAAAAAATTATCAAGAAACACAGAGATTTTATGAAAAAGGGAAACTCTAGCTAATGAGTAAATGCGGATGATTTGTGTCACAAGTGTGGAAAGCTTGGACATTTCATGAGAGATTGTCCTTCACACAATCTATAATACAACGACTATATCAGAATGGGAGGATATAGAGAGAAGCATAGGGACAAGGTCCCTGATAATGAAAGCAAAAAAGCAACTGTTGATCAAATGGTGAAGAAAGCCCTTGCAGTATGGGGCAACTACTCCAGCGACTCTGAGGAATCAGACCATCCTGAAGACATCTCAATGATGGTGGTAAAAGATGATAAAGACATCTTAAACTCCCTCTTCCTATTTATGGCAAAATCAAATGATGAAGATATCAAGGAAGAGGTAACACTTCTTGACATTAAAAGTAATTTAGATACTTATTTTATCAAACGGTTAAGGAAACTTGCTGCTATGCTGATTGATTCTGTCGATGAATTAACTACTAAAAAGAATGCTCAAAATGAGACTCTAGACTCTTTCCAAGATGAAAAGCTTGCTTTAATGTCACAAATGACTACTCTAGAAGCTGATAATCTAAAATTGAAAGAAAAGATAAAAAGGGTGACTACAACGGTTTCTAAAGGAAAGAATGAGGCCAGCAACTTGAGCTTGAAAATAAGCTGCGCACTGTAGAAATAAAGATGCAATTGGCTCTAGAAAGAAAATTGAACAAATCCCCCAAATGGACCACTTCCTCTAAATTTCTTACAAAGTTGACTGGTCAGGGAAACAACAGTAGAAGAGGGATGGGTTGTGAAAAAATAGATTCCCCACACAATCCTCATAGCAAAAATGTTTCTATTGCTGATAATTTGCTATGTGTGCATTGTGGTTGAAATGGACATCTTAAGAAAAATTGTCTTGTCTTGCAAAAACATGAAGAAAGAATTTCAAACTATTCCAAACAGAGGAACATGCAAAAGAATGGACCTGGTCGTGCTTCTGGTCCTAAGTTGAACAAAATCAAGCTGCCTTATTGGACAAAAAATTCTCTTGTCACTCTTTTATCTGCTCTGGAAACTCCGTCTCGGATGGCTTTCCAAGGCTAACAAGTGATTTGCTATGCAGGTGAGAGGAAGTAGCAGCAATCAGTGTTTGTTCATGGATAGTGGATGCTTAAAGCATGTGACTAAGAAAACTGAACACTTCCTCTCTCTCAAGATACTTCAAGGTGGAGGTGTCTCATTTGGCAATGGGAAGAAAGGGTATATTCTTGATATAGGAAGAATTGGGAAGTCTATGGAACACTCCATTGAGGATGTGTACTATGTCAATGGTTGAAGTACAATCTTCTAAGTGTTTCACAGATTTGTGATAAAAGAAATGAAGTTAAGTTCTTATCAGATAAATGTGTGGTCACAAATTTGATCTCTCAGGTGGTGGTCTTGATAGAATAGAGAAGTTGCAAAACAAAAGGGATTCTGAGATTGAAGAGTTGCTTCAGATTCAGAGAGATGGTCTAAACGGTGAACTTGCTAAAGAACATCCTCCTAAGGAATCTAGCAATCCCAAAGAAGCTGATGCAGATGATGGACCTGATGAGGGACCTGGTCTGGTCAACAATGCTGAACAAAGATGATGTAGTTCAATTTAATAATACAGATTCTGAAGATCAAGCAAACCTCTAAAGTTTTGCAAAATGAAAGATCAAGTGGTGGACATCTTCACCAAAGCCTAAGCAAGGACCAGGTTGTCAAGAACAACTGATGTAGAGTATGTAGTTGATGAAACTTGGTGTGTTCCACTCCGGTGGATCAAACAATAGCTCTGACTAGGGACCTGGTCGAGATAATTAAATTGAATTTGGGGATGCTGAAACTTGACTAAATGGATCCTGCTTGAAGCAATCAACTCTTTCATGGCTATACTAAGAGAGTAGGTATCCTTGTTTTTTAGTTATGTATGTTTTATAAAATTTAGTCTTATACCTTTTTTAGGTATACACATATGGAGAAAGTGCTGAAGGAAAGGGAAGGTCACGACAGATCTAGGCAATTACATTCAAACTACAGAGAGGGACCCAGTCTATTCTCGAAGGTTAGGACTCTTAACATTGTATTTTGCATTATGCATGAGAACTGTTGCAATTGCCACGTCTCTGTCATTCAGGTGTCTAATTGATGTCCCTTTATTCAAATACCAAGTGGCACTTCCTTCAGGGACCTGATACACTCTTTCACTCCTTTTTATACTTCCTACTTCTTTACATCTCCCCAGAAAATTCAAATCCCCTACCAAAATTAGAAATTTTCAAAACCCTCTTTTCTTCTCTCTTAGAACACTTCAAAATGTCTAAACTTCTTGCTCCTACTGAAGAATTTTCTGATGAAGAAATTCTTAAGTCTGAAGAGGGACCAGGTTCAGCAAGCAAAAAGAAGAAGGTGGAAAAGATGATGTCTAAAAAGAAAAGGGTTGATATTCTGAGAACTCAAAATGTTCTGAATGGGAAGGTGTTTGACCTTGAAATGAAACTAAAAGCAGGCATGAAAAGTCTAGTTGATGTTATAGAGATTCATAGTGGGACCCATTTGTTTGAAAGTCACTCACATGTGTTGCATTATTCAGAAGTGAGGGACTTCCATCACAACATGGCTGTTACAGATGATGGGAGTCTAAATACTTAGGTAGGAAACTATATTTTCCATCTGAATAAGAAAATTTCAAGAGAGGCTTCTAAAAAAACCTTTCTCTGACAGGCATCTACTAACCTTACTCTTTCAATCCCTTGTTCCTAAGCCCTCCCCTCTCTTCCTAAATTCCTGCGTCAGTCCCCGTTCCTCCTCTTTCTTTGAAACTTAGTGGGTATTGTCCTGGTTCTCATTCGTAATAATATTTGCAATGTTTTGATTGTTGATCTTTTGCTTATGAATGGAAAAGGCCTTGGTTCTACTGACTTGTCTCATTACTTTATGCATTTTTACTTATGCTCAGCGTTGCCCAAGTGGCCATGAATTTTCTTGAACTGCATTTCTGTCAACTTGGTTTACTGCTTTAACTCTTTTTATGATGTCAAAAGGGGGAGAATTGTTAAGGTATGAGATCAAAGTTAGTTACTTGGAGAGTGAGATCAATGTATTGCTTGAAGAGGACCTGATGCTGTTAGGGAGAACTGGTGAAAGGGGGAAGAAGTTGAATAAGTTTGTCATCATCAAAAAGGGGGGAAATTTTACTTTGGTGCTTATGTGAAATTTTGATGATTTAACAAACTTCGGGGATAAAGAAACAAAGGGACCAATGCTAGTTACTTAAAGAGTTATGCTGATAGGGGGAACTGGCAAAGGGGGAATGTTGAATAAGTTTGTCATTCATCTAAAAGGGGGAAAATGTTAATATGAAGATAATTTGAAGTTTTGATAATTTAACAAACTTTTGGATCTAACAAGGGACCTGGTCGAGGAAAGACTCTGCGTTCGTGAAAAGGACATAAAGTTGTATACAAGCTGTGAACTCTGCTATGGTTGGTGCACGCCTTTTCAGAACAGCAGGCTCCCAACCAATGGCGTTGCCCCAAGGGTTTGTGTCCATTTTATATGAGCTTCTTCTCCAAAGACACAAACAAGATTTGTCAAACAAAGTTTGGAATTTCAGAAAATTCACAAGCTTACAAAGAAAAAGCCATCTTTAAGGAAGAATATTGCTCATACTCAACAAAGGACCTGATGGAGTGTTGAAGCGTGTTTTGTTGTATTTTTGAGTTTTGTGTCTTGTGTGCTTATATTGTAAATCGACTCCTATGTTATAAAGGATAGTAGATCAGTTGCTTGTCTAAGTCTTTAGTTTGAGTCGTATTAACAAGAGTTTGTTAGTCGAATCATTTATTTTTTAGTCAAGCAACTTTGCATCCTTGTTTTGATGCTCTCTTGGGTAGATCTGCCTAGGAGTGTCAACTAGAGTTAGTTGACGTGTTGGTGCAACAGAGTTTCTACCTGTTCTTCCCTCATCTTTGAGATCTGGAGTTGATGGCTAGAGTTAGCCTTGTTGGGTTCTTGAAGTGTAGATCAACTAGATTTAGTCGGTTTAGTGGGCAATAGAGTTATTGCTCAGTTCTTTTGCTTGTAGTAGAGTTGCTACAGTAAGGGGGGAGCGATTAAGTGTTTAATTCCTAGGTTGCAAGAGTTTGTAATCTGAAGCATTGCTCTGTTTTAAGTGAAATGGAGTTTGGGTTGAAATCATATGAGTACAGGTCGTGGTTTTCACCGCCCTTGAGCAAGGGGGTTTCCACATTAAATTCTTTTGCCTGATCTACTTTGAGTTATTTATTTTCTGCACTTTTATTCTATTGAGGGACCTGGTCCAGTGATCACTATTGGATGCATCCATTCTAACATTTAGCAAAGATGCTCACACTTCAGTACAAATTGTTGAGGATGTAACAGGTTTCTGCAAAGGGAGTTTTTCATTAAACTATTTGGGTTGTCCTATTAGACATTCTAAGAAGAAGAAAGTCCATTTTAAAGAGCTTATTAAGAGGAGTGGAACAAGCTCTAACTGTAGAAAGGGAAGCTATTATCTTTTGGAGGTAAAGCGGTGCTTATTACTCATGTATTGTAGAGTAGTCTTGCAATCTCTTATATTCAATTAGTGCTCCTAAGTGTGTTATTGATGATATTCATAAGATTTAAAAAAAATTCTTATGAAATTCTAAGGAAGAGGGAAGAGCTACTCACTAGTTAGCATGGGGTGATACTTGGTTGCCTAAGGAAGAGGAAGGATCATGTTTTAGATCTCTATTGGATGTGTCTAAAACTTTGTTTGCTAAATTATGGTAGAAGTTCTGAACATCAAATACATTTTGATCAAATTACATGTGGAACAAGTATTTAAAAGACAGAGGCCACAAGTAGTTGAATGAAAAGGGCGTTCTTAAGTTTGGAAAGCTATGCTGCAAGCTAAGGATTTTTTTTATCAAGAGATTTGGTAGGAAATTAGAGAAGGAAATGCTAGTGTGTAGTTTGATAATGTGAAACAACTAGGGGCATTACATTATTTGATGCCTATCTCACATGACCAGAATCAGCTAGAAGATGTTCAACAATTATATAATGGAGAAGGATGGAAGAGTGAGGTATTAGCTACTAATTTCAACAATGATATTCGTAATCACATTTACCAGGTTGTAGGAAACATTACTACTGCTGAAGGTAGAGACAAAGCCTAGTGGATCCCAAGAAGTGATGGGAAATTTAAAGTTTAGCTTAGCCTGAGAGTTACGCAAAAGCAGAAGAGATCCTATTGAAAATATCTCAAAAGTTCAGGAGAAAGGTCGAACTTTTAAGATTTCCTTTTTTATGTGGAGACTATGGTTTAAAAGATTTCCCATAGGGAGGTGCTGATTAAAAGAAGGATTGTGGAGAATGTTGAACATTGTTGTTGTAACAATAATGCCCCTGCAACTTTCTCCCATCTTTTTATTAATTGTCCTATTTCTCAAAATGTTTAGAAATAGTTCTGGGATGTTGCAGGGCTGCATTTTCAAAATGTTCAACTCAAACAACTAAAGGAGGACTGGTGGAAGGCTGATGGTGCTCCTAAAGTGATGCCACTTAAATCAATCCCTGCTTTCATAACTTGGCAAATTTGGAAAAGGAGGAATGTGATTAAACATGGTAGGGGCATGGCTAAAAACTCAATGTTATTGGAGATTCAGAAGAGCATCTACTATTTCACCAAGGATAGATACCCATGGTTAAATAATATCCCTAAAACTTGGCCGTTAATTGTCAAGTTCCTGGCAGGATATTCCCCATTGATGTAGGCTAAAATTGTGAGATGAATTCACCTTTCAATGGGTGTTTATAAATTTAATATTGATGCTTCATATCAATATGAGACAGGAGTTGAAGTTATAGCTTTTTGCATCAGAAATGAGGAGGGTGATCTGGTTTATGAAGAATTCAAAGGGGTTACAAAGAACTCTATTTTGGAGGTCGAGATCATGTTAATTAAGGAGTGATTAACCTACTGTCCTCATGAGACATGGGTTCTTTTGATCATTGAGATTGATTCTTTGTTAGCTCAGAAAGTACTAAATGGATTGTGGGAGGTTCCATGGCAGATAGTATGGAATGTTAGGCTCATTAAGGAAATGATAATGAATCATGGGGTGGAAGTGGTTCATGCTCTCAGAGAAGGAAATAGGCTAGCTAATTTTTTTACTAATCCGTTTCTTGATTTTGTAGGTAGTGAGAGACAATAATAACATAACTTACATGAACTACCACAGAAGGCCAAGATAATATTGCAACTAGACAAAGAAACTATCCTTAATTTCAGGGTCAAGAAATTACAAAACAAAAGATACAATGGATAACCACAATGTAGTAGGAATTAGCATGATGTAGTAGCTTTAACAACATGAGCATGGAGGAAAACGATGAGAAGTACCTTTAATCTCCAAGTAAAAAGAGTTTTGTTTACAACGTCTGAGGTGTGTCGACTTAAATAGTGGTATTAATCCCGATGGGAATCTGTTGAGGAGGCTAATCAAAGACTGAGTACAAAGATACATAAAGGATTTAAAGGCAACAAAATATTCTTACTTGTGAGAGGTTACCTAGTTTCATGTTGGCATTCGTTCATCAAGGTGAATCAAATCCATGTACATAACCTAGGTACTAGCTCAGATTGACAGCATCTAGGTACAAGAAGTTTTCAATGACCGTTGAATCATGATATTAGTGAGAGCTATGATGTGGAGGTGATTTCAACCAGCACTTGAATCTTTATCGATCATAGTTGATCTCTCAAGGACATGTGCTCTTCAAGAATTGATTCCTGCGACGAATTGCTTGACATTTACAGGGAAGGACCATTAGAGTCGTAAGCCAAGTTGCTAGAGAAGATGAAGCCACTGGGGCTTTCAAACTTTTGGATTCCTAATTGAGTGTATTTAGTTTGTTTTTTTGTTGTTTCCTTTTGTTTGGGGTTGAGTCACTTTTGGACCCAAGTTTGTTAATTAGTTGGACTGGAGGTTTTTATGTTTTTGGTTTTGGTTTTTAATAAATGGGCATGGTCCAAATTTGATAAAAATGCGTACTTATGGAATCATATTGTATGTAATATGATATAAAATAGAATATGAAACATAACTGAAGTAAAAAGGACAATCAAAGGGTCGTAATCATAGCATGGAAAGGATTCAAAATTTCGTTTGGTTGACCTTAACATTTTTGTCTTTAATCATTCATTAGTTCCTTCTGGTTCCTTAATTTAACCATCATAATTTACTATGTGATCACATGGAATCTTATCTTTGTTCGATCAGTTATGACACATATATTTTGCCTAGGTTGAGACAACCTAACGTGTTTGCTAGCAAAGGGTCCATAAAAAGTATCCTCGGGCATCATAGAGTATTCACTTGAACAACCAGAATGATACAAAACCTACATTGACATATGTAGTTTCTAGCACTTGTCATATAAACTCATGCTTTCTTGATTAAAAATAGCTCAAAAGCTCATAAATCATAAGCCTTGTTTCTTTATGAGAATCACATCGTGAATAACAGTTCATAGTTACAAAAGTCACATCATAAGTAAAAACCTTAAGAAAAATCATTAATTTCAGAGTTTGAAGGAAAATCATATTTTTCATATAAAATCATAAAATTAATAGAATAAGATCACAATGAGCATATAGAGAGTTTATAGCAGTTCATGGTATTCCTAATGAATTTACATGAAAAAGAAACATTACATTTCAACCCTAGGAAATTTTGAATAAACGTAGCAGGGGAAGAACAATATTATTCTTGCAAGTGAGATAGTCTTACATACTCTAATCACTCCTAAACCATGGATAAAAAATTGAACTTTCACAAAAGAACGTTCAAGACTCTATGCTTGAATCTTTGAGAAGGATTTATTCAAAGATTCTATATATGATCGTCGGATAGAATCGCATTATGAATTCACACATATTTTGGAAAATTTAGGAAATACTTAAATTTATATGGGATGTAATACCCCTAGCTTCAAAAGAATGAAAATGCAAAATTTACCGGAAGACAATGACCTACGGAGGCCACTTACGGGCCGTAGATGGGGACCGTCAATGGCACTGTGAACTTTTAGGATTTCTAAGTTTCAGAATTTTGACCTACGGAGTAGCAGGACGGTTCGTAGTTCAATTGACGGGCTGTAGATGAGTTCCGTAGATGCCTTCTAGACTTAGCCAAATTTTCAGCCCAAAATGAACTCTCTGAATCAATTGACGAAAAACAGGACGGTCCATCAATTGATGTACAAACCGTAGATCCTGTCCGTCGATTGGCCCCGACAGTTATTAATTAAGGGCTTTTTGTTCTTTTCCCTAATTGTTTACCTATTAAGCTAAGTCGGTTTTACCCTTAATCGAAGACCTATAAATACTTCCTAAGACTAATTTCTCTCATTATAATTCATTCTCAATTATATCCTCTCAAATATTTCTCTCTAAAAGAAACTCTCTCCACTCTCAAGGAAGAAGAAGAAAGCTTGAATCCTCCATTGAAGACCTTCGATCTTCTCCAATTTCTTGTGGATTTCTTTGAGGTATGATAGTGTTCACCATTAGGAGTCCTTTCCTCCAATGGGTCATTCCTCTTCTTCATGTTTTTCAAAGGTTTACTCTAACCCAATTGAATTAGGGTTTTGATCAATCATTGTGGGTTCTTCAATTATGATTTCAATTATCAATTTTATGAATTGTAGTGCACGCTCTAGCGTGATAAAGTAACTTAGTGCATGAATTAGCATGAATTACATGATGCCCCCATGATCCCAAGCTAATTCTCCTCAAATTGATCATTTATGCTTTGATTGTTGGGTTGAGGTATAAATTGATGAAGTCAATGACATCTTTATGAAACTAAGCATGATTTATGAATGAATTGAGGATAATCCTATGAATTTAGCATGATCAAGTCAAAAGCATAATTTTCATCTATTATGTATGTTCCTTCAAGTATGGGTAAATTGTCTTAATTATGGCTTTCTAAGCATCAACTTGCATTGATTTGCATGATATGAGTTGAACTTGCATGAACCCATATGAACTATGAATTAAGAGAATGATGAGCTAAGTAAAGAAGAGGCTAATGAACTTATGCATGTCTCATATGAAGTTAATAACGAATTAAGGGTGCTTTGAGAGTGAAGTACCAAAGTTATGATATGATGATGCTATGGTTGACTTGTGAAAGTTTTCCCACATAATACTCCCAATATGATTTAAAAGAACAAGAGGCGACTACCTATGTTCTTAAGGAGCTATTCTAATGACGTAAGCTTGGACAAGGTCCATGGAAGATGAAACGTATATAAACATGATTTTTAGCCTGGATTGGTAACCCTAGTTGTACCTCTCCATGTATAATGATATGAATATGTTAACGATTAATCCGTGAGAATTATGCTTAGCACAGAGTGGATATTGAAATGGAAACCCTCCCATAAGTAGAGGCCGGGTCTTTTGGTGAAAGATCTCCAGTTAGTAGAGGCCGGGTTTTCTAGATGGAGCTCTCCCGTTAGTTGAGGCCGAGTCTTCAAAAGCAATCTCTATCCCATAAACTATGTTGCCACCATAGGATGTTGTCTTTAAGTAGACATTAGCTAGTGGATCCATATAAGCTAAGAAGTTCATGGTCTTACCTTGGCAAGTAGAACACTTCTTTTCGGTGTGGGGTAGACACCGGATTCCATGTTGATAGCTCACGTGGTCTTATATGTCGGTTAAAGCTATTCCCCACAAGTTATTGAATAGGTGTTCTCATGATGAAGTAAAGAAAAGAAAGAAAGATGATTTAGTTTGCTTTGGCCTTGATATATGCTTTATGTTTCATGTTTATCATGTTTTAAGTTTTGCCATTGCATGTCATGATTATATATAACTCTAGCATGATTTACTTGTTTATGTGCATTGTTATCATACTTTGTACTTAATTGTGCTAACGCATACTTTTGCCTACATTAACTTCTTTGGTGTAGGACGTGGCGATTCACCATCCACTCGTGGCTAGAGCTTTAGTAGAGGATTTGATAGAAGACTTGGTGAGTTATCATCCATCCGAGGACATAGCCTAGTTGTTCTTATTTTCATGTATTTCCTTTCTTTTCGGATGTTTTATTGGGCTACGTCCCAAACTTTATTTTCTTGTTTAGATTGGCTTTGAGACGTGAGATGTAGACTTTCGTTGTTTCGTTTAAAAGCATTGATATGAAAATCTCTTTTGAACTTTTATTCTCTATTATCTTGTATGTATGTGTGCTAAGTGTCTTGTGTGAGGCCTCTCGGGGTATTGTACGCCATGTCACATCTAGGGGGTACCTTGGGTCGTGACAAACTTGGTATTCATAGCACAAGGTTTTAGAAAGATACTAGGTTGTCTCATAAGCCGCGTCAAGTAGAGTCTTGTTCATGAGTGTGAAGCGTGCCACACTTATGAAGGGGAGGCTATAAGACGTTTAAGAAATCCCACTTCTTTCATTATTCCTAAGTCGTGCCATAAAGTTTAACTCTATAAGTCTCTCTCCTAATCCCTATCCTACGCATTTCAGGATATAACGACCCGAAGAGCTTATGCTAGAAGAAACATGGGAGAGAATGTGGAACAAGAAGCTCGTCCTCAAGCTCCTCAAGTTTCGGTCAACCCTTTGATCGAACAAGTGACTAATGCAGAGTTTAGGGCTGCTTTCCAAGTGTTGGCTCAAGTCGTGACGGTCCAAGCCAATAGAGAGGTGGTGGCTCCCGTCAAGAGTGAGGGACTTTACGAGGATGAATCCTCCAGAATTTCATGGCTCTAAGGTTGAGGAAGATCCTCAAGAGTTCATCGATGAAGTGTACAAGGTGTTGATTATTATGGGTGTAACACCGGAAGAAAAGGCGGAGCTGGCCGCTTTTCAACTCAAGGGTGTTGCCCAAATTTTGATCAATCAATGGAAGAGTGAGAGAGCGGCTAATGAAGGTCCTCTTGATTAGGAGAAATTCAAGGTTGCTTTCCTTAATAGGTTCTTTCCCCTTGAGATGAGGGAGGCAAATGTGCTTGAGTTTATCAACCTTCGACAAGGAAATATGAGTGTGAAAGAGTATGCTTTAAAGTTCACACAATTGTCCCAATATGCTCCTTCCATTATTGCCGATCCAAAAGCAAGAATGAGTAAGTTTGTTTCGGGAGTGTCCGAAATGTTGGTTAAAAAATGCCGCACTGCTACGCTTGTTAATGATATGGATATTTCTCATCTCATGGTGTATGCCCAAAAAATAGAGGAAGAAAATCTTAAGGAAAGGTCTAGAGAGACCAAGAGGGCTAGGACCGGAGATGGTAACTTTTCGCATGCAAGGTCCGATGGACATGGTCGTCCTAGATTCCGGCAAAGGTTCTCCAACCAAGGCTCCTCTAGTGCTCCTCTAAAGTTTAATAAAGATAGGGTGTCTAACCCTAAGCCCCAAGGTGGGAATGATGGTGGTTCTTCTTTGGCTCCTTGTGCTAAATGTGGGAAAAAGCATGAGGGTAGATATCTAGCTGGTACGGATGGTTGTTATAGTTGTGGAAAGAGTGCTCACAAGATGAGGGATTGTCCATCTCTCACATCCAAGGGAAGGGAGAATAAGCAAGCTCCACCTAGAGGATCTGGTTCGAATGTTCAGAAGCAAAACCGATTTTATGCACTACAAGCTCGTCATGAGCAAGAGAGCTCACCCGATGTGGTCACCGGTATGTTAAAATTTTTCCATTTTGATGTTTATGCCTTGCTTGATCCCGGTGCTACTTTATCCTTTGTGACACCCTATGTAGCCATGCGGTTTGATATTGTTCTCGATATTTTGTTAGATCCTCTTCGTGTTTGTACTCCGATTGGAGAGTCTATCTTAGCTAAGAGGGTTTATAGAGGTTGCCCCATTTCCTTATCCTATATAGTTATTCTTGTTGATCTCATAGCGCTTGATATTCTAGATTTTGATGTTATTCTTGGGATGGATTGGTTGCTGCTTGTTATGCCTCTATTGATTGTAAGACCCGAATGGTTAAGTTTCAGTTTTCAAATGAGCCTATCTTAGAGTGGAAGGGGATAAATTCTATGTTTCGAGGTCAATTTGTCTCTTACTTAAAAGGCTAGAAAGATGATCACTAAGGTTTGCATTTACCATCTTGTTAGGGTGAGGGATGTAGATTCTGAAACCCCTACTCTTGAGTCGGTCCTTATTGTTAATGAGTTTCCAGAAGTGTTTCTCGATGACTTGCCCGGTATTCTTCTTGAATGGGAAATAGACTTCGGTATTGACCTTCTCCCAGATACGAAACCTATTTATATTCCTCCTTATAGAATGGCTCCAGTGGAACTTAAGGAACTAAAAGAGGAATTAAAAGACTTGTTGGATAGGGGTTTCATCCGGCCAAGTATTTCTCCAAGGGGTGCTCCAGTCTTGTTTGTAAGGAAGAAAGATGGTTCACTCCGTATGTGTATTGATTATTGCCAATTGAACAAGGTTACCATTAAGAATAAGTATCCTCTACCAAGGATTGATGACTTGTTTGATCAACTGCAAGGGGCTAGTTATTTCTCTAAGATCGACCTTTGTTCGGGCTATCACCAATTGAGGGTGAAAGAGGATGATATTCCAAAAATTGCTTTCCGAACTAGGTATGGTCACTACGAGTTCTTGGTGATGTCGTTTGGGTTGACAAATGCTCTGGCCGCATTTATGGACTTAATGAACAGGGTGTTTAAGCAATACCTTGACATGTTCATGATTGTGTTTCTTGATGATATCTTGATCTACTCAAAGAATGAGGGTGAGCATGTTAATCATTTGAGGGTTGTATTGCCAGTCCTTAAGGACCAACAACTCTTTGCGAAGTTTAGTAAATGTGAGTTTTTGTTAAGGTCCGTGGCTTTTCTTGGTCACATTGTTTCCGGTAAAGGCATTGAGTTAGATCCTAAGAAGACGGAAGCGGTTAAGAATTGGCTTAGACCTCTATCACCTTCGGATATTCGTAGTTTCTTGGGTTTAGCCGGTTACTATAGGAGGTTTGTCGAAGTGTTCTCTACTATTGCTTCTCCATTGATGGCTTTGACTCAAAAGAGGGTTAAGTTCACGTGGTCCGAGGCATGTGAAAAGAGTTTCCAAGAGTTAAAAGATAGACTTACTTCGGCTCAAATATTGGCTCTACCAGAAGAGTCCGATGGCTTTGTAGTTTATTGTGATTCCTCAAGAATTGGGCTAGGATGTGTTCATATGCAAAACGGGAAATTCATTGCTCATGCTTCAAGGCAACTTAAGGTGCACGAAAAGAACTATCCTACTCATGACTTGGAATTAGCGGCGGTTGTGTTTGCTTTGAAAATATGGCGACATTATTTGTATGGGGTACATGTAGACGTCTTCACCGACCATAAGAGTTTACATTATGTATTTAAACAGAAAGATCTGAATCTTCGCCAAAAAAGGTGGCTTGAATTGTTAAAAGACTATGATATGAGTGTTCTCTATCACCCCGGTAAAGCTAATGTGGTGGCGGATGCTCTTAGTCGATTATCTATGGGTAGTGTTGCTCATGTTGAGGATGGTAAGAAAGAGTTTGTTCGCGATGTCCATAGATTGGCTTGATTCGGTGTTAGATGGGTTGATTCTACTAAGGGTGGTGTTACGGTTCACAATGGTTCTGACTCCTCTTTTGTGCATGATGTGAAAGCTAAGCAAGATCTTGATCCTAACTTGGTTGAACTAAAGGAAGCGGTACTTAAGAAGTCCATAGAGGTTTTCTCCCAAGGGGGGAGATGGTGTGCTTCGTTATCAAAGTCGTTTATGTGTTCCCGATGTTGATAACTTGAGAGGACAGATTTTGTCAGAAGCTCATAGTTCTCAATATTCCATCCACCCAGGAGCTACAAAAATGTACGGTGATTTGCGGGAGATTTATTGGTGGAACGAAATGAAGAAGGATATTGCGGAATTTTTGGCTAAGTGTCCTAATTGTCAACAAGTGAAAGTTGAGCATCAAAAGCCGAGAGGTTTAACCCAAGATATTAGCATTCCTACTTGGAAGTGGGAAGATGTGAATATGGACTTTATTCTTGGGTTGCCTCGCACTAAGCGACAATATGATTCGATTTGGGTTGTGGTTGATAGAATGACAAAGTCAGCCCATTTCATTCCCATCAAGACTTCTTATTCGGTGGAGGATTATGCTAAATTGTACTTGAGGGAAATGGGGAGGTTGCATGGAGTGCCTTTATCCATTATCTCCGATTGTGGTGCGTAATTTACTTCTCAATTTTGGAAGTTGTTCCAAAAAGGTCTTGGTACTCGTGTTAAGCTTAGTACGGTCTTTCATCCCCAAACTAATGGGCAAGCAGAGCGTAGTATTTAGACCTTGGAAGATATGTTGAGAGCTTGTGTAATTGATTTCAAGGGTACTTGGGATGATCATTTGCCTTTGATTGAGTTTGCTTAGAATAATAGCTACCATTCTAGCATTGGTATAGGACATGGCGATTCACCTTCCACTTGTGGCTAGAGCTTTAGCAGAGGATTTGATAGAAGACTTGGTGAGTCCTCATCCATCTGAGGACATAGCCTAGTTGGTCTTATTTTCATGTATTTCCTTTCTTTTCAAATGTTTTATTGGGTTACGTCCCAAACTTTATTTTGTTGTTTAGATTGGCTTTGAGACATGAGATGTAGACTTCCGATGTTTCTTTTAAAAGCTTTGCTATGAAAATTTCTTTTGAACTTTTATTCTCTATTATCTTGTATGTATGTATGCTAAGTGGCATGTGTGAGGCCTCTCGGGGTCTTGTACGCCATGTCACATCTAGGGTTACCTTGGGTCGTGACATGGGATGACTTACCTTTGCGTGGGGAGATTTTCAGAGGATAGGAGACTCATCCGAGGGATATCAAAAAAGAAGAACATGTGAAAAGTTTAGAAAAACATGACTCGAGTCCTTTTTATAGACTGGGACTATAGACCTAAGGTTTGGTACGTTGCAGTGTATAATGCAGTGAACTTCATTGCAATGGTCATACCGCTGCAACGAACCTCATTGCGATGGGTGTCGACGTGTCGCATGTTATGGCCCGATAATTGATTCATCATGAGACCTACTATAACTGTCTAGTAGGTAAGTCAAAACCGAACACTTAAGCAGAAGAAAACATGAAGCATGCATAAAGAGGAAACATAAAAGAGATAAATGGGTCACCATGTATAGATCATATATTATTAAAAGTGGGAAGCTCCAATGTACAAAGTTGAATTACTATTTTACCCCTATTCTGAATTAAAATATTATAAACACATAATAATTAAATAGTAAAATTTTAATTACTTAATCATGCTTTGGATAAGACATGGGTTTTATGTAATGGCTAATAAAAAGAATTAAATTTTGGGCATTAAAAAAGAGAACTTCAATGCCCTCACCCTTATAGGATTCAATGAATTGTTATGTGCATAATATCAGTTTTTTTATTCAATATTGATTCCTTTTAGCTTCCTACGTTACTTATTCATTCATTTCAATCTTTTCAAAAAAAATTTCACTTATAAATATAGCTATAAAACCAATTAGACTTTGTCATAAATAATTCTCAATTGGCAAAATCATTTTTTTTACATATGGCATACCTGCTTACCATCTACAACACATGATCAATTTATAGATTAGATGATTATTTAGTGCTAAATACAGACGAATCATGTTGCATGAAGAAATTTGTCAAGAATATTGCATGAAAGGAGGGAGATTTGGACAAGGTTGTCACACAAGAGTTTTTCCTTTTAACTGGTACATTTGTTGGGTGTCCTATGTTTATAGTTATTTTTCTAGGTAAATTTTCATAATTATTATCATAAAACTTAATTTGGTTATATAAATTTTATGTATGCAGTAGTACTTACTAACTTTTAGTAGAAAATATTGTTACATTTGTTATTTGTGTTGTAACTAAAGAAAGTTAATTCCAATATTAGACTAATTATAATCCGATCATGGACATTACTTTTTTACATCCTCTTCTTTTAGTTTTAGTAGCAATAAGTTATGAATTATATGAAATTTCAATATATAAATATCATGTGATGTGACCACAATCTGAATGTTTGCTCTTATTTCTTTTTTATTATTAGCTTTCTTCTTTGCTTTGGATTGTTAATTGCAATTCATGTCAATGATGATACGTATTTTTTATTTTTATTGAGTTTTATATTCTGAAGTTGAATATAAAATTTTATGAAATTAAAATTCATCTTTCTTACTAAGAATGCAAGTTCAAGCTAATATATATTAATGAATTTTAGTTTCTTTCACAATTTTCTCTCCTTTTTTATAGTAAAATCACTAATAAGAATAATTATAAATTAATTAGGTTGTCATTTCAGAAATGAAACTTGCTTAGAAATATATTAAATGATCAAGCAAAGAAGGAAGAAAATAGTGCCCCCCCCCCCCCCCCTTATCTTTCACTAATTTGATAAGATAACTAACGTTTTATTTATCTCAATTTCAATTATATACAAGTAGAACAATATAAAACATGTGGAAGTAGATAACCTAAATAATTATAAACGAAAACTATATTTCCGTAGGATTTATAATGTTACAATTACATATCAAAATTAACTTAGTAGAAGGGAGAAAAAACTAATTAGCACCTAAACTGACTTCCAAAATTACCTAATAAAGTTAGATTTATCTATTTTGAACTACACGTGCGTTGCACGTGTCCAAGAACTAATATATAAATAATTGGTACAAAATATATATTACGGGCCCTAAGAAACAAAAAAAGACAACAAACATACACAAGATATCACCCCAAACTTGGTGTAAATCATACAAGGGCTACTAAAGTATAAAAATAAAGTTGTACACAAAACATAACTATCTAACAAAATACAAAATATAGATACTAAATATAAGAAGATCTTGTTGGTATTTACAGATAAAGAAAGCATAGGATAGAAGAAGAAATAGAGTGTACTTTTATTAAGCTGAAAAAAGAGATATTTAAATAGAAGGAAATCCTAACAATCTGCAGTAAATAATGCAGTAACTGAAAAACAAATTCTTCCTAATAACTAGGAACTAAGTCTACTAACAGTTACATGCCTAAAGACTAGGAAACTCATAATTGAAAACTAAAACAGAAAAATTCTATCTTCTGAAAATAGAAACACATCAGCAGTCATGTCATCATGTCAACTCAACATCAATTAACAGCTCATAAGGAAGGTTTCAGCATATCTAAAAAATCAGCAGGCCTTCGGACGCTAAAAGCTCACCACGATTTGATCATAGCATGCCTCGAACGAACAAAGATAAGCGGGGGTTACTCGTACTAGGCGCTTCATTATAAAAAGATGCAAAAGTGCAGTATAAGTATCAAAACATGGGCTACTTCATTAGGAGTGTATTACATATTTTATTTATGATCATTTGCTATTCTTATTTCTTATGCTATGCTTCTTAAGTATCCTAAGTGATTTTAAACTTATATAACGTTGTAACTTGATGCGCGTATAATGTATTGTGAGGAATTAATACATTGTAAATATATGCCAAATTACTATCTTCATAGAATTGAGCCCGGTATGAAATATCTTCTTCTTGTTGAATGTCGTTTATATGTGTAAAGGGCATCGACTATCTAGCTACAAAACAAGAAATAATCGTTCCATTCACTAGCCAGTATATGAGCTGGAACAATTTTAGGTAATCAACAATGTCACTCAATCACCAAACAAGAAATTTGAAGTCACTCTTTATTCAAATAAAAATTACAAACAACAAAAATAAATTAAACCACAACATGAAGAATACAAATATAACAAAATTTTGGAGACGCATATTACATGCACACAAGACACCAAATTAAAAAATGATAATTTCACGTGTTAATATAACAGTAAAGTCTCAAATCATGTTTTTTTGTTCACACCAAAAAAAATTGAACTCGTAATAGTAAATCAAAGTCCATTTACTCATTAAACCACAGTTGACTAGTACCTGTATATTTTGTAGCTAGAGGAGGATCCGATTTGTCCCATTAAATCAATAGAATCAGAAGCATTTTTCATGCGCTGTGAGAAGAGATTATTCCTTCTTTGCTGCAAAAGCATCTTATTCTCTTGATGTCGCAATGCCGCTGCTTCTTCTTTTTGTTGAATTTGTTCCTGTAGCTGTCGAATTTCTTCATCCGCCTATCCAGAAATCTCATCCTTTAGGGAGTTAATGAATGTTTTTACAGAATCAATCTCAGAATTAGTCATTTTTAGTTCATTGAGCTTTTTCTTAAAGAAAGACAAAAGAAAATGTTCATTATCATCTCGTGATTAGGTTTCATAAAGATGAGCACAGTTTACATGGATATTGAAGTCACAAAGAGAACAATTGTAGGTGAAAGTAGGACTTCAAGATGCGCCACAAAGATGGCATGGGGCAGTGGTGAAGTAGGGCGGATAGAGAAGGCGTAAGGCAATGTTTTTCATGGAATTTGTTTTGAGTAGATTGTGGGAGCTGAGAGCATGATTTGTGAAGGTAAAATTTGCAAGAAGAGCAAGTGTAACAAGAACCAAAGAGGGGAAGGTTGCAACCAAAGCAAGTTTTTGATTTTGTTAGGTTTTCACTTGGTACCTCTTAGAGGTGTCAAAAATGAACCCAAATATAGGTAACCCGCCCAACCCTCCCAGAATTTTAAGGGTTAGGCTCATGATAATTTGAGTTGCGTTCAATCTCAACCCATTCAAGCCTTAACTCATTTCAAAAGAATCCTCAATTGAGCCCAATTCAATCTCCAATTTCAACCCGTTTTAAGAATCTTTATTTGCATTGATGTAATATATGTTCCTATATTGAAGGTATGGATTATTATCTATTTAATATCTTTTAGAATTTATCTATCTGTATGTAACTTTTTTTAAAAAATAATCTTGAGTTGAAATTCAAATTGTGGTTATAAATGTTAAATATCAATAAGTTAAAATTATTGGGATTAAGCGGGTCAACTTGGGCGGATAAGACCCAACCCGCTTTTTAGCCCATTTGAGCCCAAAGTAAACTTGGGCGGGTCAGGACCCAACCCGATTTCTATTTCAACCCATTTTAGTATCTCCAATATCAACCCAACCCGCCCATTTGATACCTGTTGTACCTCTATGGTGTGAAGATCATGTGGATGGCTAAAATGCTTCATCACGCTTGAAAGGAATGTGTGTGTGTAATAGGGAATAAATAGAATTGTGTGTCTATGAACACAAGCCAACCTTGATATTTATACTAAAATTTCATGAGCTAAATATGTTACTACTATTCTTTTAAAGTCAAGTTGGATAATTTGAGGAATCCCACTACTAATTCTTGACTCTATCCAACCAAGAAAAATGCAATTTATCTCTATATATATTCAAGTGGGCTACTTCCTAATAACTACTAATATTCCATCTATTGAGATTTACAAATTAGGAGTCTTAAGAAAATACTGCAAGTTGTATAGTTAAACATTTCAAAAAGAAAATTAAAATAATAATGTAATTAATGAAAATATTCCGTACCATATATTTATATGCAAATTCATTTTAAGTAGATGGAGCACCACTTATTAGATGGACATGAAAAATACACTAATATTATATCTGAATATAGGGAGTTGCTCCAAAGGACAGGGAACCCAAAAATCAGTCATAGCTTAAGAAATCAGAACCAAGTGGCCAATATGCTAGCTAAGAAGGGTACAAGACTAAAGTAGGATGTAGATTTTATGGAATGGTCAGTTCCTCCGTGTTTGTTTTGAAAGTATACAATACCTTATCTAGTATCGGATAGTACTCATTTTGTTGCAAATGTAATATATACCCCAGATTTTAGTAGTATTTCATGCTAAGTGGCTTGTATGAGGCCTTTCGGGGTCTTGTACGCCATGTCACGTCTAGGGGGTACCTTAGGTCGTGACATACTTGGTATTCAGCGCACAAGGTTTTAGAAAGATCCTAGGATGTCTCATAAGCCACGTCTAGTAGAGTCTTGTTCATGAGTGTGAAGCGCGCCACATTTATGAATGAGAGGCTATAAGATGTTTAGGAAACTCCATTTCTTTCATTACTTTAAAGTCGTACGATGGAGTGTAACTCTATATGTCTCTCTCCTAACCCCTACTCTTGGATCGGTCCCCATTGTTAATGAGTTTCCGGAAGTGTTTCCCGATGATTTACCTGGTATTCGTCCCGAAAGGGAAATAGACTTCGGTATTAACCTTCTCCCGGATACGCAACCTATCTCTATTACTCCTTATAGAATGGCTCCGGCGGAACTTAAGGAACTAAAAGAGCAATTGAAAGACTTGTTGGATAAGGGCTTCATCCGACCAAGTATTTCTCCATTGGGTGCTCCGGTCTTGTTTTTGATGAAGAAGGATGGTTCACTTCGTATGTGCATTGACTACCGCCAATTGAACAAGGTTACCATTGAGAATAAGCATCCTCTTCCAAGAATAGATGGTTTGTTTAATCAACTTCAAGGGGCTAGTTACTTCTCTAAGATCGACCTTTGTTTGGGTTTTCACCAATTGAGGGTGAAAGAAGATGATATACAGAAAATGGCTTTTCAGACTACATATGGCCAGTATGAACTCATAGTGATGTCGTTTGGGTTGACAAATGCTCCGGCCGCATTTATGGATTTGATGAATAGGGTGTTTAGACAATATCTTGATATGTTTGTGATTGTGTTCATAGATGATATTTTGATTTACTCAAGGAGTGAGGATGAACATGCCGATCATTTGAGGATTGTGTTGCAAGTCCTCAAGGACCATCAACTCTTTGCGAAGTTTAGTAAATGTGAGTTTTGGCTAAGGTCTGTGGCTTTTCTTGGTCACATTGTCTCCGCTAAGGGTATTGAGGTAGATCCTAAGAAGACGGATGCAGTTAGGAATTGGCCTAGACCTCTAACACCGTTGGATATTCGTAGTTTCTTGGGTTTAGCCAATTATTATAGGAGATTTGTTGAAGGGTTTTCTTTGATTGCTTCCCCATGGACGGCCTTGACTCAAAAAAAGGTTAAGTTCACTTGGTCTGAAGCGTGTGAGAAGAGTTTTCAAGAGTTGAAAGATAGACTTACCTCGGCTCCGATATTGACCTTGCAGGAAGAGTCTGATGGTTTAGTGGTTTATTGTGATGCCTCAATAATTGGGCTAGGATGTGTTCTTATGCAAAATGGGAAATTTATTGCTTATGTTTCAAGGCAACTCAAGGTTCATGAAAAGAACTATCCTACTTATGACTTAGAATTAGCGGCGGTTTTGTTTGCTTTAAAGATTTGGAGGCATTATTTGTATGGTGTGCATGTTGACATCTTCACTGACCATAAGTGTTTGCAATATGTGTTCAAACAAAAAGATCTAAATCTTCGCCAAAGGAGGTGGCTTGAGTTGTTAAAAGACTATGACATGAGTGTCCTCTATCACCCCGGCAAGGCTAATGTGGTGGCGGATGCTCTTAGTCGGTTATCTATGGGTAGTGTTGCTCATGTTGAGGATGGTAAGAAAGAGTTGGTTCGTGATGTTTATAGATTGGACATATTGGGTGTTCGGTTGGTTGATTCCACTAAAGGTGGTGTTATGGTTCACAACGGTTCCGAATCGTCCTTTGTACATGATGTAAAGGCTAAACAAGATCTTGATTCTAATTTGGTTGAGTTGAAGGAAGCGGTGCTAATAAAGTCCGTTAAGGCTTTCTCACAAGGGGGAGATGGTGTGTTTCGATATCAAGATCGTTTGTGTGTTCCCGATGTAGATGACTTAAGAGGATAATTTTATCGGAAGCCCATAGTTCTCGATATTCCATTCACCCGGGTGCTACCAAGACGTGATTTGCGGGAGATCTTTTGGTGGAATGGGATGAAGAAGGATATTGCGGAATTTGTGGCTAAGTGCCCTAATTGTCAACAAGTGAAGGTTCAGCATCAAAAGCCGGGAGGTTTGTCCCAAGATATTAGTATTCCGACTTGGAAGTGGGAGAATTTGAATATGGACTTTATTGTTTGTTTACCAAGTACCCGACGACAATACGATTCTATTTGGGTCATTGTAGATCGTATGACAAAATCAGCCCATTTCATTCCCGTCAAAGTTTCTTATTCGGCGGAGGAATATGCTAAGTTGTACTTAAAGGAAATGTTTAGGTTGCATGGAGTGCTTTTATCCTTTATCTCCGATCATGGTGCACAATTTACCTCTCAATTTTGGAAGTCTTTTCAAAAGGGTCTTGGTACTCATGTTAAGCTTAGTATGGCCTTTTATCCTCAAACCGATGGGCAAGCGAAGCGTACTATCCAAACTTTGGATGATATATTGAGAGCTTGTGCAATTGATTTCAAGGGTAATTGGGATGATCATTTACCTTTCATTGAGTTTGCATATAATAATAGCTACCATTCTAGTTTGGCATGGCTCCGTTTGAGGCTCTCTATGGAAGGAGGTGTAGATCTCTTATAGGTTGGTTTGAAGTTGGTGAAGCTGCTTTGATAGGTCCCGAATGGGTACATGAGGCTATGGAGAAAGTTCGGCTTCTTAGAGAAAGGTTGAAAAATGGCTCAAAATCGACAAAAGTCCTATGCCGATGTTAGAAGGAGAGATTTAGAATTTGATGTTGATGATATGGTTTACTTTAAAATTTAACCCATAAAGGGTGTAGTGAGATTCGAGAAGAAAGGGAAGCTTAGTCCCCGTTATGTAGGCCCATATCAAATTTTGAGACGAGTTGGTAAGTTTGAGTATGAACTTGATTTGCCTAATGATTTGGCATCGGTGCATCCGGTTTTCCATGTCTCATTGTTGAAGAAATGTGTTGGTGATCCGACATCTATAGTGCCATTGGAGAATCTTGGCATAAAGGATAGTATTTCCTATGAAGAAGTTCCGGTTGAGATTTTAGACCGGCAAGTCCAAAAGTTAAGAAATAAAGAAGTTGCTTCCGTGAAGGTTCTTTGGAGGAATCAATTAGTTGAGGGTGCTACTTGGGAGACCGAGATCGATATGGTGTCCCGATATCCTCATCTCTTTCCCTCCGATCCTACTCTAGCTTGAGGTACTTAGTCCCTTATGGTTCATTCTTTTGGTTTCATGTGTCTTATCTATTTCCATGATTCCTTGATTGTGCATGTTCATGAAGAGTCTAATATTGAGGTAGCTTGATCGATTTATCCATGATTATGTGCATTGAGTATAAGTTGCATAAAGTCTTCATGAAATGATATTTTGAACATGTTTTATTTTGGAGATGATGTTTTCTCCTCGGATACGTGCATTTATGTGATTGCATTAATGTTGGGCTGTTAGGTTAAGTTCCTACCTTCTTTATGATGTCAAGGATCTCATTCGAGGACGAACCCAAAATAGACCTTGTAACATCTCGGTTTCGAAAAAGGCTAAAAAGGGGAAACAGGAAAGGTCCACGAACCCAAAATAGACCATGGACCCTTCATGAGACCTTAGACGGCTCGTGGAGGGGACCACGGCCCATATGGGAAATTGTGAAGGACTGCCTAAGGCAGCCAAGGTGAAGTAACTCACCAAGAGCCACTAAACGGCCCATGGTGCATTGTACGGCCCGTATAGTGGTCCGTACAAGGCATCCTTTAGATTTTGAGTTTAGGTTCAACTTCAAACGATGATATCTTTTAGCGCAAAATGAATTAGGTGGCTCATGACCTATCAAGGTCTTTGAGTCCTCTTTCCAATGCCACCACGTTTGCTCCATTTAAATTTAGGAGTAAAATGTTATGCTCGTTTTAGTGGAGCGCTGTGAGGGAGAAATCTTCACGATCCACTGTACGAGCCATGAAGCATTGTACGACTCGTAGAGCCTCTCTTGAAGCCATTTCAGCAGTTTTTAAGTCAGGGGCTATTGTGTCTTTTCCCAATTGTTTTAACTCGATACTACGTCGTTTTGCCTTCTACCCAAAGCCCTGTATAAATATTTTTACCCCCAAAATCACCCAATTCAATTCATTCTCTCAAATTCCAAAAGATTGACCAAGTTCATCCTCCCCAAATATTTCTCTCTCTAAGGAAGAAGAAGATAGAGTCAAGTAAGGGTTTCAAGGTCAAATCTCCAATTTACCAAATTGCTTAAGGGATTTGAACCCCAAGGTATGATAGTGTTCATCCATGGAACCTTTTCCTCCATGGAATCCCTAAAATCTCCAATTTTCAAAGTATCAAATCCCCAATTTGATTCAAGCGTTTTCTTCTATGATGTGGGTTCTTTGAATTATGATCAAATTACTTTCAATTATGGTTTTCTAAGTATGAATTGAGTTGATTTACATGCTTTAAGATGAATTCCCATGAACCCACATGAGTTCACCTAATTTTTACAATTATGCATTGATGATGGGTTGAATTATGAAGAAGATAGAATTTATGAAGTTTATGTGAAATCAGGCATGTTTTTATGATTTCAAAAGCTATGATTCATGATGAAATTGATGAATGATGAAAATGGGTTTAATGAAGTATGCGTGTTCAATTATGGAAATTATGATGATTTCTGAATTGATTTAAGATTGAAGCTTAATTGAAGATGTTGTTGAGTTGTGAAAGGTTTTCTCACATGTTACTCAATCTATGAATGTGAATGGTTTTATGACATGTAAGGATTCATACTAGTTGAAAGATTTTCTCAACTAAAACTTGAATCTAAGATTAAGGAGCTATCCTAATGATAAGATAAGAGAAGGCCACCCATGTTTTCTAATGATATGTAAAGTTAAGACTATTACTTATTCGTGGGATCTATGCTTAGCAACGAGCGAATATTGAGATGGAAGCCCTCCCATTAGAAGAGGTCGGGTTTCTAGTGAAAGCTCTCCTGTTAGTAGAGGCCGGGATTTCTAAATAGAGGCTCTCCCCTTAGTAGAGGTCGGGTCTCCAAAAGTAATCTCTTTATCCCATAACTATGTGCCACCATAGGATGATTGTCTTAAAGTAGACATTAGCTAGTGGATCCACGTAAGCTAGAAGTTAAGGTCTTACCTTGGCAAGTAAGGCAACCTCTTTTCGGTATGGGGTAGACACGGGATTCCATATTATAGCTCACATGGTCTTTGTCGGTTAAGGCTCACTTCCAACAACAATGAATTAAAGTTACCTTTCAAAGTATTTCACAAGTGTTTTAAGTATGTTTAACTTGCATTGACTATGATTTACGACTTATTTTTTCTAACCTTTATCATGTTTTAGCTTGGTCATTGCATGTCATGAAAATGTCCCGTTTTAGCATGTTTTAAATGATTTTGTGCATTGCTATCATACTTGGTACTTGATTGTACTAATAAATACTCTAGCCTACATTGACTTGTTAATGTAGGGTTCGGTGATTCTCCATTTATTCGTGGCCAGAGCTTAGTAGAAGGATTGTTGAAGACTTGGTGAGTCCTCATCCAATCGAGAACATAACCTAGTTGTTATTACTTTTATGCTCTTTCATTTTTGCATTGTATTTGGTTACGTCCCAAACTTTATTTCTCTTTCTTATGGTAGATTGGCTTTGAGACATGAAATGTAGACTTCCGCTATTTTCTTAAAAGTTTTGATATGATATTGTCTTTTGAACTCTCAAGTTTCTATAATGTTGTATGTATGTATGCTAAGTGGCCTGTATGAAGCCTTTCAGGGTCTTGTACGCTATGTCACGTCTAGGGGGTACCTTGGGTTGTGACAAACCTCCCAGGTTGACTCCTCGACTGGACGATGCCTCCAACAGACCTTCACCATAGGAATAGCTCTAGACCTCAGTTGCCTCACATCTCTGGCCAAAATAGCAACGGGCTCCTCAATATAGGTCAGGTGATCATCCAACTCAACGGCATCATAATGGAGCACATACGACTCATATGGAACATACCAGCGCAGCATCAAAACATGGAAAACTGGATGAATAGCTGAGAATGCTGGAGGTAAAACTAACTCATAGGCCACATCACCAACTGTCCTCAAAATCTCAAAAGGTCCAATATACCTGGGGCTAAGCTTGCCCTGCCTCCAAAATCTCACCACACCCTTCATGGGCGATACTCAGAGGAATCCTCGATTACCAATGACAAATATCAATGGTTGACGCCTCTGATCCGCATAACTCTGATGTCTACTCTGAGCCGTCCTAAGCCTAACCTGAATCAACCTCACATGCTCTAAGGCCTCCTGAAACAAGTCTGTACCACGCGACCTAGGCTCCATAGACTCAAACTAACCAACTGGAGTGCGACAACACTTGCCATACAAGGCCTCAATCGGGGCCATCTGAATGCTAGAATTGTAGCTACTGTACGTAAACTCCGCCAAAGGCAAGAACTGGTCCCACTGACCTCTGAAGTCCATAACACAGGCCCGAAACATATCCTCAAGAACCTAAATAGTACGCTCTGACTGGCCATCAGTCTGTGGGTGAAGTGTTGTGCTAAGATCGACACGGGTGCCCAACTCCTCTTGGAATACTCTCCAAAAGTTGGAAGTTAATTGTGAACCCCGGTCTGAAATGATAGAAATAGGCACACCATGAAGACGGACAACCTTTCAAATGTAGATACGAGATACCCTCTCAGCACTGAAGGAAGTTTGAACTGGAAGGAAGTGTGTTGACTTGGTCAATCGATCCACCATGACCCAAATGCTATCAACACCTCTAGAAGTATGAGGCAAGCCCACAATGAAATCCATGGTAATGCGCTCCCACTTCCACTCAAGAATGGATAATCTCTGTAACTCACCACCAGGCCTCAAATGCTCGGCCCTCACCTGCTAGCAAACAAGCAACGAGACACATAGTCTGAGATATCTCTCTTCATACCGCTCCACCAGTAATGCTGCCTCAAATCACGATACATCTTAGCGATTCCCGGATGGATAGAAAACCTTGAGTTATGGGCCTCGCTAAGGATCAGTTGAATCAAATCCCCAACTCTCGGAACACACAAACGGCCAGAAAACCTCAAAATCCCATTTGAGTCTAATGTAGTCTTCTCGGTATCTCCTGCCAACACTCTATCTCGGAGTGCCACCAAAGACTCATCCTCAAACTGATGGCCACAGATATGATCTAGCAGAGATGGATGAACTCCCATATAGGCTAACACCCGACTGGTCTCTGAAACATAAAGCCTGATCATCGGGTTGGCTAGGGACTGAATGTCCAAAGCCAAGGGTCACTCCAAAATAGAAAGGCTAGACTACCCATACTCACTGCCTTCAAGTTCAAGGCATCCGCTACCACATTCGCCTTGCCCGGATGGTAGAGAATAGAGAGATGATAGTCCTTTAGGAGCTCAATCCAATGGCGTTGCCTTGAATTAAGATCCCTCTAGGTCATAATATACTGAAGGTCCGGTGATCAGTGTAGATCTCAAAATGAACTCCATACAACTAATGCCTCCAGATCTTAAGCGCGAAAACTACCGCTGCCAACTCCAAGTCATGATTGGGGTAGTTACGCTCATGCAGCTTCAGCTGCTTCAACGCATAAGAAATAACCCGGCCATTTCAGCTGCTTCGATGCATAAGCAATAACCCGGCCCTGCTGCATCAGAACATAACCCAAACCAACGCCGGATGCATCACAATAGACCATGAAGCCCTCGCTTTCTACTGGAAGAGTCAATATATGAGTAGTGGTAAGCAACTCCTTGAGCCTTAGAAAGCTCCTCTCTCACTTCTCAGACAACACGAAGGGAACATCCTGGCGAGTCAACCAAGTCAAAGGCGCCGCTATAGAAGAGAAACCCTCAACAAAACGCCTGTAGTACCCTGCCAATCAAACGAAGCTACGAATCTCAGTCCCAGAGGTGGTCCTAACCCAATCAAGGATAACCTCAATCTTCGCTGGATCAACCATAATGTCATTCTTGGACACCACGTGTCCCAAGAATGCTACAAACTCGAGCAAAAACTCACACTTTGAGAACTTAGCAAAAAACGGATGGTCTCTCAAAATCTAGAGCACTATCCTCAAATGTTGCTCATGCTCACTATGGCTCCGCGAGTATACAAAGATATCATCAATGAAGACTATGATGAAGGAGTCCAGATACGGCCTGAATAAACGAGTCATCAAATCCATGAAGGCGACAGGGGCATTAGTCAACCCAAAAGACATCACTAGGTACTCAAAATTGCCATAACGAGTCTGAAATGCTATCTTATGGATGTCCGCTGCTCTAATCCTCAACTGATGGTAACCGGATCTCATGTCAATCTTAGAAAATACTAAGGCACCCTAAAGCTGGTCGAACAAATCATTAATACGAGGCATGGGGTAACGATTCTTCACCGTCACCTTATTCAGCTGCCTGTAATCAATACACATCCGCATAGTACCTTTCTTCTTTTTCACAGATAGGACTGGGGCACCCCAAGAAGATACACTAGGTCAAATTAATCCCTTACCCAAGAGATCCTAAAGCTAAACACTGAGTTTCTTGAGCTCTGCGGGTGCCATATGATGCAGTGGGATGGAAATAGGATGAGTACCGGGTTATAAATCAATGGCAAAGTCAATGTCCCGATCTAGGGGTAGGTCAGGAAGGTTGACAGGAAACACATCTACTATCTCTTGGACAATAGGCACTGAATCAATTGTAGGGCCCTAACTACTAACATCTCTAACATAAGGCAAATATGCCAAACACTCGCTAGCCACTAGCCTCCTGCCTAAACATAAGAAATCACCCTAATCGGCGAGCAACTACAAGAACCCTACCAAACCACCGGTGGAATACATGGCATAGCTAAAGTAACGGTCTTAGAATAGAAATCCCAGTCCGCTCAGTGTGGGGATAACCAGTCCATGCCCAAAATCAAATCAAAATCCAATATACTAGGCACAATAAGGTCAACACGAGTGACCTGCCCCCGAATAGTCACCACACAAGATCTACAAACCTTATCCACTACTAACGAATCCTTTCCCAGGGTCGAAACACGCAAAGGTACCACTAAGGGCTCTGGACTAACCTCTAACCTAGGAACACAATAAGCAGACATATACGAATAAGTAGAACCAGGATAAAATATAGCTGAAACGGGCTGATGGCATAAGAAAACTGTATATGTGATCACATGATCTGATGCCTCAGCCTCTACTCTAGCTGGAGCTACATAGAAATGGCCCTAGCGCCTCTACCACGCGCATCAACTCTGCAACTTGTCCTGCCTCACTGGGGACCTCCCCGAACACCCTGATGCTAACCTCCTCCTCTAGCTGGAGGTTCTACTGCTAATATCGGTCTCGCTGCCTAAGGAGAAGGTAAGGTTGGTGTTGAGATAGGGCACTCCTTAGACCAATGACCAAGCTCTCCACACATAAAGCAACCCTGAGAAGACCTACTAACAACTTGAGGCTGGCCACCCCGACCTGAGGAACATGCCTAGAAATCACCTTAGCCCTGACTCGGACCGGCACTATAACTACTCTGACGGTGCTGGTCACCCTCTGATATCTGTAATATTGCCTGAACGGGCGACTAGGCTGACCTTCTGATAGACCTGGTCCCGAGTAACTCTAGGTCTAAAACGGGCCCACTAACTGTATCACCCTGCCTATCCCTCTTGCCGCTGCCCCAATGGGCCTCGCGATGGAGCTGCTCAAGTATGCGGCATGGTCCACTATAGCTAGAAAAGAGCGGTCCACTGATGCCATAGACTGCGACTCGATACGCAGCTGCAACCTCACACCTCTAACGAAGCATCGGACTCTCTCCTCCTCTGTAGGCAAGATTATGGTGGCATGACAGGATAACTCATATAATCAAGCCTCGTACTGAGATACCGTCATACAACCCTGCTCCAACCTCGAGCACTCATCGCGAAGGCAATATCTGACGCTCCGTGGGATAAATCTAGCCAAAAAGGCCTCAAAAAACTCTGTCCACATCATTGGCAGGGGCCCAGCTTGTCTGGTCAGCATAGAAGAATGCCACCACTGCCTGGCCGGTCCATCTAACTGGTAAGCTGTGAAGTCAGCTCCCCTAGACTCAACCAACCCCAAAGTATGCAACCTCTCTTGGCAAGTAGTAAGGAACTCCTGGGCATCCTGACCAACTACCCCAGAAAACCTCGGCAGTGAAAATCTAAGAAACACCCAGAGCATCTTCTGCTCTCGCAGAGGCATGACCCCATCTAAGACATCCGGCTAAACGACGGCCGGTGCTGACGGCTGCTGAACCTCTTGAGCCGCTACTGCAGGCTGACCCCGCGGTGCTGGAGCTAGATCTAGAACTGGTGTTGTGGCTTGCTACTGCTGAATACCCCCTATCGAAGCTAGAATCTGTGCAAGCATCGCCTGAAGATCAGGGGCGGCAGCTGGTTCGGGTGGTGGTTGGGTTGGTCCCGGCCCCACCAACTGAGGAGGAATCTGCTCAAGCTAAGGCTCTACCTCCAGCTGTGGAGTCCTCACTATATCTTGATCTGGTGTCGCAACACCACCTCGACCTCGGGATCGACCTCAATTATGCGTGTGAGCCATCCTGCGACATAGTGAAACAAGTAAGATTCTATGAAACCAATTGGACAACAAAGCACGAAAATGATGCAAGACATGAAAACCCCCTAAGGACATCCTGTAGCCTCCTGAAGATAAGTCACGGATGTCTCCGCGCCGATCCGCAAGACTCTGCTAGATGCTAGTAAAGTACAAGTCAGACCGACGAACCTCGGGCTCTAATACCAACTTTGTCACGATCTGATTTCTCGAGTCATGATGGCCCCTACCAACCCACCAGTAGGCAAGTCAAACCCTATCCCAGAACTTGATGGCAATGGAAATGAGGGTGGAAACTAACCTTAACTACGCGAAGGGATAGTAAAGGAACACATAAGAGAAAGGTAACAGCTCCAAAACTATATATATAAAGGACACCTCCCAGAACCGAGAAGTCACTTGTACAGAATTACTAAAAAAGTACAAGTCCCAAAAGTGGACCAGAGAAACAAACTGTCTCAAAAGCGAAAGACAAGACAAAATATATATACAGAAGGAGACAAGTAATCCTAGAACGCCATGTGCTCACCTTCGTCTCTGGAAAAAACTACTGCAGGATCAAACTCAATGCTGATAGCTAGAACTCAGACCTGCATCACGAAAAAAAATGCAGAGTGTAGCATGAGTACCAATATTACAGGTACTCAGTAGGCATCGTAGGTCGACTGAGCAACTAAGGGTAAAAATAGACAGAGAGGATAGAATCTACAATAACAGAGGTCAAGCAAATAATAAAAGAAGCACACCAGCGCACCAAAAGCAAATCTAAGCACAACTAAACTAAGCCTAACTGGATCCCCATAAGCCCAGAAGGTACACTCATGCACAAGTTTAAATAAAACTCAAAAGGACCCCCATAAGCCCGACATGTACACAAAAAAGCTAAAACTACAGAACCAAAGGAGACCAACTCCGAACCGAAACAACCAGTCAACTCCAACCCAATCAACAAGCCCAACCAAGTCGAGTGCTGCAGAAGGGTATGACAACCCCTCCAAAGACCCCGATATCCAACCACCCAATTGGCTAACACTCCGGGGGCCCTGCCCCAGCCATCCAAGTGAGCCATCTAACACTCCCAGGGGCCCTACCCAGCCAGCAAGAGTGCAAGGGAAATGTCAACTCCAAGGGAACCTTAAGTAACTTATGAACAATTGCCTAGCCGACTAACATTCCAAGGGCCCTACCAAGCTAGCCAAGTGAGTCAGGTAACACTCTCTGGGGCCCTACCCAAGCCAGACAGATCGTATAAGGAGAACCAACTCCGTAGAGGATATTAAATTCCAAACCATTGTGGTTCGATGTCCACTGCCAACCACATCACAACAAGTGTATCAACTCAAAAACGTAGTGGATGTACGTCCACTACCAATCATATCAGCACAAATCTGACCCCGAAGCATCCAACCAGAAATATATCACGCGTCCGATAACGCATCGGCACCACAGAAAAATGGGGAGAAAAGACAGAAGGATGGCAAGCACTACAAAGCCTAAACTAAGTTCAACTATCAGACCCAAGTCTGCTATGCCAATCTACAAGGACCAAGTCCATCCAAATCAATGTCGGATACATACCAAAGTCAACTAGGTGCATGGATTTAAGTCAACACTAGTCTATCCAAAATTAAGGCCAAAGACATACTCCAACACAATAAATAACCAACAAGATAATCCGCTTGCAACAACATATAAACAACCCCACAGGTAATTCACCACAGTCACAGATAAGCAACCCCTCCGGTAACATGGTACTAACCCCGAAAAAATTGATAAACCCAAAAATCACCCTAAAGCATGGTTTCTGAGAAGAAGAGAAAATATACTAGCTACCCAACCCAGATTCACACAAATCTGCATGCACTTACACAATCAGGCTCGATCTAAAGAAAAGGAAGCCGTAGCCTACATGAAGGCCTATCGCGCGCGCTCCATAGCACTCTACCGAAGCTTTCCCCTTCCGAACGGCCTCGAATTGCTGCCATGCTATCAAAAATAGAATGACAGCATCAACACAGTTGTTTAGACACTAAACTCATCAAAATCGGAGACAGACCAAATTTGGAGTAAAAATCAGGAATTGTGGGACCCGCTCCAGAATTTCCAGAATTGACTCCTTGAAGAGGCCCTAAACTCTCCCCCGAGCCTGTGTTAAAAAATAGAACACCTCTCGGAGCTCGAATCAACTCCATGCAACAACAAACCCAGGATGTAAAATTTTACACAATTAACTTAAGGTAGCAACTTACACCAAATATTCATGGAAATTGAAAACTACCCAATGCTATCCGAGCACTAACGTACAGAGCCATCAAGATTTCGAACACCTGGGACTTCAAATCACCAAAAATCGACTTAAAATGAGAAAGATAACAATTTCAAAACTTTCTTCAAAATAGAAACCTGACCTCCCCTTTTATAATTACCAGGCACCAATGACCTCCGCGAACGCAGCCTGAGGCCTGCGAACGTAGAGTAACAGCAACTACACCTCCGCGAACGTGGCTAAGGGTCCACGAAAATGGAGAAGAGGACCACAGACCTCCGCAAAAGCGAAGCCCTATCCGCAAAGGCGGAGGGAAATGCTCCCTAGACCTCCCAGACCTTTGCAAACACGGAGCCTTATCCGGGAACGCGGAGAAGGAAGTGTCACACCTCCACGAATGCGGATCCAGGCCCGCAAAGGTGGAGAAGAAACACCCATACCTCTGCGAACGCGGAGAAGGAATGGGTCTGCAACATCAGTTGTGCTCCAGCTGAGTTTTGGGCATTCCCAAAACTTGGGAAGCACACGAAGGTTCATTCTAGACCAAACTCGGTATTCCAGAACTAACCACGCTGACAGATTTCTCATCCGGTCGCGTTTACTAAGAATGTTGACCAAAGTCAAACTTATGCCAAATTTCAAAGGCTAAAGCACCAAATGGCCCCAAAGTCACACCAAAAACCTCGAGACATGTGCCAATCATGCTACTAGCCTAATTTGGCTATTTCAGAGATGATGGAACCGTCAGAATTCTCATCTGAGGTCGTTTACCTGAGATTATAACCGAAATCAACTTTGCAAGTTTCAAAAGCTCCAAAATAGGAAAATAAGCATAAAATCCAAATGAACGACTAGGCGACCGAACAATTAGTGATCGCAAGTCATAAATGACTTGGGGTCACTACATAAACACTCTAAACGACAGGAAGAAGGCATAAACTCATAAATGACCTGGAGGGTCATTACATAGATGGAGAAGGGCTAAAAGCTGGAAGCAGTGAAGATGTTACATTAGGATGTGTACTAGATGGACCTATTGGAATAGGCAATAAAGACGAGGAACGTGTCGGCAGAGGACTAAAGTATTCCAGATTAGGAGAAGTATGCAAATTGAAAACTCTATTTGGAGATAAAGTAGGAGAAATGTTTGGAGACCTGAGACAAGGAAACGATAGTGATGATGGACTTTTAAAGGAGGAGAAGAAAGTGTTTGGAGATATACACTTAGAAATTAAGGAAGGATATGGAAAAGAGTCCTCTTGAAAAATAAGATGACGAAAAATAAAACCTTTATTTTCAAAAGGATCAAAGCACCTAAAACCTTTATAATTTGAAGGATAACCAAGAAAAATACAATGTTTAGATCGAGGACTCAACTTATGTGGTACATAATCACGAAGATTAGGAAAATAAGAACAACCAAATACACGTAAATGACGATACGAGGGCAGTTTACCAAAAAGAAGTTCATATGGAGTTTTAAACTTGAGCTTGGAAGAAGGTAGAATATTTAAGAGATGGACAACAGTATTAAGGGCATCAACCCAAAATTGAGATGGAAGAAAGGATTGAAAAAGTAAAGACCGAAGCATATTTAGTATAGTGCGATGCATTCGTTCGGCGTTACCATTTTACTAGTGAGTATGTGGACATGCAATGTGAAGACAAACATCATTCGAATTTAAAAGCTCACAAAAAGAGGCAAGCTTGACGTATTCAGCAGCTCCGTCATATTGTAGTGATTTAATTTTGACTGAAAATAGAGTTAAAACATAAGAGTAAAAGCTTTTGAACATAAGGAATGCTTCTAATTTGCGTCGAATTGGAAACACCCATGTGAATTTAGTAAAATCATCATGAAATAAAATATAATGATGATAACAAGTAAAAGAGGGAATTGGGGAGGTCCAAATATCACTGTGAATCAATTCAAATGCAGACGTAGAAGAAGATATAGATTCCTTAAATGGTTATTTTGTGTGCTTGCCAAGTTCAGAGACATTTCAAGGAAAATCTAAACTCTTCACCAAAGAACATTGTAAATTATTATTTCTAACAAGACTAGAAATAACCCCTATACTAGGGTGGCTTAGAGGACGGTGCCAGAGAGTTGGTGTCACACACCGAGCCTACACCCTAGACGTGGCCGGCACTCGAGAACCATTGATGGTCTCCAAGCGAACCCTTGGCCTGGATGACTACTTAGCGAAAGACTAACTCAAGCAATGTTAGGCTCAAAATAGAATTAATTCAGTTAAACTCAAATACTCATCTCATAAAGTTTGAAAAATACTCAATAGCAATACTTATAGTTTGTAAAACAACTCAAAAGAACGTAAATATTGAGAGAGACCTCGACTCTATATATCGATGAAGCCTCTACTATTAAGGAAGGATGTCGGAACAAGACCCATGACATCTCGAAACTACTAACTAGAAAGTAAATGTGAAGTCCCACGGAATGCAAGGAGGCACACCCAAGCCATCTGAAGTGCAAAGTAATCTCAATGAAATGCTTGCTGATGATCCTAAACACTTGTATCTGCATCATAAGAAGGTGCAGATCGAATGACATCAGTACATTGAATACACGAGTATGTAATATAGTTGAAGTGAAATAACTGAATGAAAGGACTGCAATAGATAAAATCTACTCGAGCTGAATGTAAAGAAATAAATTAGTTAAATCATTTAAAGCTTTACAATACACTTACTCTTCTTTGAACTCAACATAATAAGTGACATTAAAAATACAATTTAACTCTATTGGGAGATTCTCTAACCGACAATCATCACTATGAGCTAAGTGATGATACAACGTCTTGTCCATGCTTAGAATTGTCCTATATCTTGCCAGGATATAGAACCTATCAACTAAGTGGATCCACTAAGCAATAAGGATTCATCTAAAAAGTAAGATCATTTACCAATGTTGGCAATACATGGTTTATGAGGATTTTGAGTTGTCTGAACTCATCCTCATATCGGTGCTCAATACTACACCCAATAATAAATATACTCACGCTCAAATGGATAAAACATACTCTTTCTCTTGTTTGAGATAATTGCTCAAACTATCCTCTTAAAAGAGGTAATTGCTCTTAAGTATCTCTGAACTCATAAACTCATTTAGAAATAAAAGTTTCTTTCTCAATGTAAAAGTAATACATTTAGGAATCAATTAGTACCCTTAAACAGTACTCAAAATTCTCTTTAAACTCTACTCAAACTCTTCTTTACTTTAAAAAACAAAAGTTTAAAATAAATGTTTATTGTAATATGATCATTGATGACTCGAGAAGTCATACTGCATAAATATTTATGGCATATCTAGATGTCATACTGCTTACACATTGATGGCATACTCGACTATCATACTAATCATGAATCATAGTTCTCTTCTCAATATAACATAATGATAAATTTGGGACTACTTAGTTCCCTTATACTATTGCTCAACTCTTGGTTAACACTCTTTCTCATACTTCTCTTTCCTTTCTCAAAATTTAGTTTAAAATAATTATGTTTTGTTTAAAAAGATTATCAAAATTTATAACTCAAAATAGGGTTCATGCTGAAATATAGACATTTACAACTCAAGAATCTCAATGCATAACATATAGCAAATCAACCATTAGGAATAGAACTCAAAACGCTACAATAAACTCATCTCAAGAATTCTCAAATCTAAGGATAGAACTCTAGATTTACTTTTTTACTGATTTGAAAGTAGATGTAGGGTGCGAGGATGAGCTAGTCCAACACTATGATAGTTTTACATGCCTGGAAGAACAAAGTTCTTGAAAAATTTTGAAGAAGAACTTGATTGGAATACTTGAAACCTAGCTTGCAGAAGGACGATCAAGAAAACCTTTCTTGATATTCTTTAAAACTATATGACCAAGAATTATGATTTTCATCAATGATTCATAAATGTATGAATGAATTTGAGTTGTAAAGAATGCAATTCTTGGAGAAGGACTTAACTTGAAGAAGAATCTTGAAAAAGATTAAAGAATATTGAATGGAAGTCCTGTTCTTTGATTTTTCCTTAGGGTTTTGCCTTAGGGTTTGAGATAAAAGAGAATGGGGAATTAAGATATAAAAATCTGATTTTTTTGGCACTTTTATTAGTAAAGAAACTCCTTTAGGGTTTTCTTAGAGGTAAAAAGATAAAAATGACCTTTTTAATGTTTTCCCATCGGCTAATTCGTCATTGCTCTATATCTCGTTACTAAAATAATCATATATGTTTGCTTGGATCTCTGATTAACGTAAAATTTGTGGCTTTAGAAAGAATATGTAAATACCTTTAAGTTGATTGGTTATGGGCCACATAACTCTTTATATTCGTAGAGATATGGTCATTTGAAGTTGACCCAAGAAGAATCCTATATCAAAACTTAATTAGTAAGCAAGCTTTCAACTCAACTTTGTGCTAGGAGAATTTTATGACCTTAATTCATCTCCAAATTTATTCTCACACTAAAGAATTTACCTTACCACTTCAGGATAATTTAAGAATCACCAGACACGACCTTATACGTAAATGAAGAATAGTTTGGGTCTTAACTCAGAAACTTTTGGGATGTAACTATATATCCCCCTTGAGATCATTCGTCCTCGGATGATTGTTAAACTAAGCATGGAAGGGAAAGGAGTTACTCTTACTATCTTTTTTTACTTCTGAACTTATCTAATAACATAGGCGGAAGTGATTCATATTGAGAGTTTTAAAACTAAACTCGTGCACGCTTGGCACGAAGATCGCATAAGATTTCAAGATTATAGGTTATGAAATGAACTTTCGAAGCATCACAATAGGAGAATCAACTCTCTCCCATCTATCATTACTCAACTACTATCATAAACATCATTATCAAAAACTGAAAGTATCACTGAGGGAGCTTTAGAGTGAAAGATCATAAGCATGATTCATTCAAGAAATCAGATATAAGAATATGCATGACATAACATTATGTTGCTTACCACTGAGACTAAATCATGAATTTGTGAGTTTTAGCATACAATGAGACACGAGTTCTTATAAGAATAGGCCCGTATCATGAGATTTATATTTATAACTTTATGAAGTAAGGTTGAGATTAATGGGCTAAAGTCTTTGCCCCTCATTTTGGGAACTGATCATAGATTTGAATCTGTCTGTAGTGTATGTGCATAGGTTATGGACGCAATTTTAACATTAGAGACATGAATATGATGTTGAAATGACTGAACTCTAAGGAATATGCTAGAGTATGAATGGATTGATATAACACTATAACTCTTTCTTAACACATCACTATTTGATTCTCAACACTTGACTTGGTTCCTCGCCTTATCAACTCCGCCTTGGGTTTGAAGCTGACACTTTAAAGCTATGGATCTATTCCATCTTCCCTTAACTAGTCTATATTCACTTTACTTTAATGCATGGGAAATGCTAACCTCATGGCCATTGAACTCTCCATGTGCAGGTACTAGGATTTCTTCTAAGGCTTCTTTATGAGACACTACTCTTAACTTCTTCCGGCTTCAATAGAAGACTATTTATAACCGCTAACCGCATTTACCTATAAAGTCATTTAATCTAACTCTTAATAGTCTGACTTCTCCTTTTTTGCCACTAACACCGTCATTGTAAATTCATATCTAGGTAACTGGAGGAAACTTACACTATATTTAAGAGGCTCATCATTGGCTAGGCTATATAAAATCTCTTCCATCAAACTCTTAATGTTAATAAATAATGCTTACATTAGCCTAGCCCACATTGGCAACTCAACTATACTATCTGTCATGATCCAAGGTACCCCCTAGATGTGACATGGCGTACAAGACCCCGAAAGGCATCATACAAGCCACTTAGAATACATACATATAAGATAATAGAGATTAAGAGCTCAAAAGAGATTCTCATACCAAACCTTTTAAAAGAAAATAGCAAAAGTCTACATCTCATGTCTCAAAGCCAATCTAACATAACGAAACAAAGTTTGGGATGTTACCCAATACAATCATAAATGAAAAGAAACAACATGAAAATAAGAACAACTAGGCTATGTCCTCGGATGGATGAGGACTCACCAAGTCGTCTATGAATCTTCTACTAAAGCTCTAGCCACGAGTGGATGGTGAATCGCCAAGTCCTACATCAAAGAAGTTAATGTAAGCAAGAGTATGCATTAGTACAATCAAGTACCAAGTATGATAGCTATGCGCATAAAACACATAAAAACACGCTAGAATGAGATATAGTCATGACATGCAATGGCCAAGCTAAAACATGATAAAGCATAAGAAGTATGAAACATAAACCATGACCAAAGCAAGCTAAATCATCTTTCTTTACTTTACTTAAAATCATCATAGCACCCTTGTGCTCATTAGTTGTGGGAAAAACCTTACCCGACATTTAAAGACCATGTGAGCTATCAACATGGAATATGACTTACTCCCTACATCGGAAGGGCCATCCTACTTGCCAAGGTAGAATCCTAACTTTTAGGTTACGTGAATCAACTATCTAATAATAAAAGGTCTATTCAAGACATCCTATGGGGGCACATAGGTGTGGGATAAAGAGATTGCTACTAGAAACTCGGCCACTTCTACGGGAGAGCTTCCATCTCAATATCCTCTCAGTGCTAAGCATATTTCCCACGGAATAGTTATTTATCATATTCATATTGTTATCCATGGAAAGGTGCAACTAGGGTTGCCAATACAAGCTAAAATCATGTTTATAGACGTTTCATCTTCCATGGACTAGTCAAAGCTTACGTCATTAGAATAGCTCCTTAAGAACATAGGTAATCGCCTCTTGTCCTTTTAATTCTTAGTGTGAGCATTACGTGAGAAAATCTTTCACAACTCAACACAACATCATCATGTCATAACTTTGGTACTTCACTCTCAAATCACCCTTAACTCATTATTAAATTCATATGAGACATGCACAAGTTCATAAGCTTCATCATTACATAGTTCATCATGCTCATAATTCATAGATCATAGAGTTCATATGGGTACATGCTAGTTCAACTCAAATCATGCAATTCAATGCAAACTCATGCTTAAAAGACCATAAAGAAGGCAATTTGACCATATTTGAAAGAACTCACATAATAAAGGCATTTTGACCATATTTGAACATTGAAAACCTTGAAGAAAAGGGAGGACCCATTGAAGGAAAGGACTCCAAATGGTGAACACTATCATACCTCAACAAAGCCTACAAGAAATTGATGAAAATTGATGGTCTTCAATAGAGGATCCTAGCTTTCTCCTTCCTTGAGAGTTGAGAGGATTTTCTTAGAGAGAGAAGAATTTAGGAATGGGTTAGAATGAATAAAATTAGGCTTAGGAACTATTTACAGGGTCTAGGTTAAGGGTATAACCGACTTAGATTAATAGTTAATCAATCAGGGAAAAGACCAAAAAGCCCTTAATTAATAATTGTAGGGGGCAATCGACGGTGGGGACCTACGGTCCGTAGGTCAAATGACGGACCGTACTGTCCTTCCATCAAAAGATTTAGAAACTAAGTTTTGGGCTGAAAATTTTTGCTAAGTATGGAAGGGATCTACGGGACCCGTCTATGGCCCGTCAATTGAATGACGACCCGTTCTACTTCTCCGTAGGTTGAGATTCAGAAACTTGGAAACCCTGAAGTACACAGTGCCATCGACGGTTCCCTACCTACGGCCCGTCAATCCTCCTACGGTCTGTAGGTGGCCTCCGTAGATCACTGGTAACAGTCCAAAATTCTGCACTTTTCTTTCTTAGAAAACTTGAGGTGTTACATTATCTCCCCCTTGGGAAGATTCATCCTCGAATGAGAATCAAGGCATCATAAGCAGGGTAGAAGACACGGACTAACAACCCAACCTAGCATGCAATCACATAAATGCACATATCCAAAGAGGAAACATCAACTCAGCTAAAGCATATTCAACACATCATTTCATGAGGGTTTATGCATCTCAGGCTCAATGCACATAATCATAGATGAATCAATCAAGTTAGCTCATTTTCACAACATCTAGACTCTTCATGAACATGCATAATAAAAAAATTAATCAAGCTAAATCATATCTTTGAAAAGATCAAAATTTCATGAACATGAATGCATGAGGAAACATGAGAATGACTAAAACACAAAAATCCTTAGGAGTGAACCATGAAGGGCTAAAGTCTCAAACTAGACTCGAAGGTAGAAGACAAGGATAAAGATACGGATACCAAGACATCTCATCACCTCCAAACTTTCACTTATCAAACCATAACTAGGAAACACTTGCCAATCATGAAACACACTATCTCCCCATTGGGAGCCAACCTCTCAAATCCTTCCGAATCCATCTCCCTCAATCAAAACATAGTACCAAAACCTTAACAACCACGGAACCATTGCTACAAGTATACACCTAAGATGTTTCCACAAGGATTTCAAAGTCGACCTTAAACACACTAACAAAACATGGAGTCTTATCATGGCCAACCAAACACCAAACATTAATCAATACATAACCACAAACTAAAGGATCATAACTTACCAATTTCCACATCCGGGGAACCATCATGATCTTGTCGAGTTTGAAGAGCATAAAACATATCTTGCTTTGGGGCACTTGGATCGGAACCACTAGGTTGATCTTGCCTACCTTCCCTTCCCTTTGCCGTAAGAAATGGGCAATCCCTCATCTTGTGACCAATCTTTCCACAACCGTAACATGCATTAGAATCGGCTAGACACTCACCCTATGTCTTCTTCCACACTTCCAACACACGGGCCATATTTTCTCACTAGAACCCTTACCTTGAGAACGATTTCCTTCACCGGACCTTGAAAGGAAAGATTCACTCTCATCCCTTCTTGCCCTTTTTAAATCCCTAGTTTTCTCCTTAAGCTTTTCTTCTTCTATTTGTTGAGCATGAACCATCAAGCGGGACACATCCATCTCCTTAACAAGCATGGCGGTTAGACATTCTTTGACCACCAACTCGGAAGCACCCGACACAAACTTACTCATCATTGCCCTTGGATCTGCGACCATAGTTGGAGCATACTTAGACAATTGCGTTAACTTCAAGGCATACTCTTTCACACTAATATCCCCTTGACGAAGGTTGATGAACTCAAGTACCTTCGCCTCCTTAATCTCAAGGAGAAAGAACCTCTCGAGGAAAGCAACCTTAAATTTCTCCCAATCAAGAGGACCCGCATCTACCGCCCTCTCACTCTTCCATTGTTCAAACTAAACTTGAGCAACACCCTTAAGTTAATAAGCGGCCAACTCCGCTTTTTCCTCCGACGTCACTCCCATGATCATCAACACCTTGTACACTTCATCAATGAATACTTGAGGATCTTCTTCCACCTTAGAACCATGAAATTTTGGAGGATTCATTCTAACGATATCCCTCACACTTGTTGCCACCGTACTTACCCTTAGATTCACAGGAGCCACAATATCTCTATTTGCTTGGGCCCTCGTAGCTTGAGCCAATGCGTGAAATGCGGCCCGAAAGTCATCATTAGGCACTTTCTCGGCAAAATGGTTGACCGGCACTTGGGGAACCTCTTGTCTCTTATTTGCACCAACATACCTATTCCTTCTCATGGGATCCCTTCGTGGAGGCATATTCTGAAAAGTATAAATAGGGATTAGGAGAGGAAGACCTATAAGGTTAAACTCTATCGCAAGACTTAGGAGTAATGAAAGAAGTGAAATTTTTAAAATATCTTATAGCCTCTCATTCATAAATGTGGCGTGCTTCACACTCATGAATAGGACTCTAGTCGACGCGGCTTATGAGACATCCGAGGATCTTTCTAAAACCTTGTGCTCTGAATACCAAGTTTGTCAAGACCCAAGGGACCACCTAGACGTGACATGGCGTACAAGACCTTGAAAGGGATCCTAAAAGCCACTTAGCATACATACATATAAGATAATAGAGATTAAGAGCTCAAAAGAGATTCTCATACCAAACCTTTTAAAAGAAAATAGCAAAAGTCTACATCTCATGTCTCAAAGTCAATCTAACATAAAGAAACAAAGTTTGGGATGTTACCCAATACAATCATAAATGAAAAGAAACAACATGAAAATAAGAACAACTAGGCTATGTCCTCGGATGGATGAGGACTCACCAAGTCTTCTATGAATCTTCTACTAAAGCTCTAGCCACGAGTGGATGGTGAATCGCCAAGTCCTACATCAAAGAAGTTAATGTAGGCAAGAGTATGCATTAGTACAATCAAGTACCAAGTATGATAGCTATGCGCATAAAACACATAAAAACACGCTAGAATGAGATATAGTCATGACATGCAATGGCCAAGCTAAAACATGATAAAGCATAAGAAGTATGAAACATAAACCATGACCAAAGCAAGCTAAATCATCTTTCTTTACTTTACTTAAAATCATCATAGCACCCTTGTGCTCATTAGTTGTGGGAAAAACCTTACCCGACATTTAAAGACCATGTGAGCTATCAACATGGAATCTGACATACTCCCTACATCGGAAGGGCCATCCTACTTGCCAAGGTAGAATCCTAACTTTTAGGTTACGTGAATCAACTAGCTAATAATAAAAGGTCTATTCAAGACATCCTATGGGGGCACATAGGTGTGGGATAAAGAGATTGCTACTAGAAACCCGGCCTCTTCTACGGGAGAGCTTCCATCTCAATATCCTCTCGGTGCTAAGCATATTTCCCACGGAATAGTTATTTATCATATTCATATTGTTATCCGTGAAAAGGTGCAACTAGGGTTGCCAATCCAAGCTAAAATCATGTTTATAGACGTTTCATCTTCCATGGACTAGTCCAGGCTTACGTCATTAGAATAGCTCCTTAAGAACATAGGTAATCGCCTCTTGTCCTTTTAATTCTTAGTGTGAGCATTACGTGAGAAAACCTTTCACAACTCAACACAACATCATCATGTCATAACTCTGGTACTTCACTCTCAAAGAACCCTTAACTCATTATTAAATTCATATGAGACATGCACAAGTTCATAAGCTTCATCTTTACATAGTTCATCATGCTCATAATTCATAGATCATAGAGTTCATATGGGTACATGCTAGTTCAACTCAAATCATGCAATCCAATGCAAAATCATGCTTAAAAGACCATAAACAAGGTAATTTGACCATATTTGAAAGAACTCACATAATAAAGGAAAATCATGTTTTTAACTTGAATATACCGAATTTCATAAAGTCATCCTCAATTCAATTTATAATTGATGCATATATTCATAGATATTTCATAAACTTACTCAATTCCTAGCTCAACCCAACAATCAAAGCATAGATTAGGAAATTTTGGAGAAATAGTGTGGGTTCATGGGGATTCACGCAATCTTTACATCCAATAATATAATTCACGCTAATTCATGAACTAAATTACTTCTTCACACTAGATCACACACTAGGAATCATAAAATCAACAATTGAAATCATAATTGAAGAACCCATGAGAATTGATCAAAAACCCTAATTCAATTTGGGGAAATTGAACCTTGAAAACCTTGAAGAAAAGGGAGGACCCATTGGAGGAAAGGACTCTAAATGGTGAACACTATCATACCTCAACAAAGCCCACAAGAAATTGATGAAAATTGATGGTCTTCAATGGAGGATCCTAGCTTTCTTCTTCCTTGAGAGTTCAGAGGATTTTCTTAGAGAGAGAAATATTTGAGAGAAAGGAATTTAGGAATGGGTTAGAATGAATAAAATTAGGCTTAGGAACTATTTATAGGGTTTGGGTTAAGGGTATAACCGACTTAGATTAATAGTTAATCAATTAGGAAAAAGACCAAAAAGCCCTTAATTAATCACTGTCGGGGGCAATCGACGGTGGGGACCTACGGTCCGTAGGTCAAATGACGGACCGTACTGTCCTTCCGTCAAAAGATTCAGAAACTAAGTTTTGGGCTGAATTTTTTTGCTAAGTATGGAAGGGATTTACAAGACCCATCTACGGCCCGTCAACTGAACGATGACCTGTCCTACTGCTCCATAGGTCAAGATTCAAAAACTTGGAAACCCTGAAGTACACAGTGCCTTCGACAGTTCCCTACCTATGGCCCGTCAATCCTCCTACGGTCCGTAGGTGGCCTCCGTTGATCACTGTTAACAATCCAAAATTTTGCACTCTCCTTTCTTAGAAAACTTGGGTGTTACACTATCTAGGCACACATGAAAAAAAATCATAAACTTAATTTGAACCTTGTCTGACTACATTCGATCTCAGGTACATATCTTAATGCTCTTGTTAAACTAATGAATTAGCCACACTTTTTTGCTCTCGTTTAAGGGTCATAATACCACACTTCTACCACTCACATTCATTGCAACTAACACCTTAATTCCTCATCTGATCTATGTCAAATCTACTAGATCAAATCTCAAAACTAATATCATCACCCTCTTGTTGCCATCTTTTTTTTATCACGATACTCATCTCAAATTCAAGCTTAGTGTCTAGTACTAAACATGGATATCAATATAATTGCTCACATACTATACTAACTTAGGACTACTGGGTAAAAATAAGAAACACTTACTCACTAAGACTTCATGAATAGTAGTCAATCTTTATCTCTCAATTTACATACTTATAGTTTACCGTCACATACACTTTTACAATTTAAGTACTATTTATCCATTTACTATACATCATTGTCTAATTAGTTCTATAACCCTCTGAATATCATGGGCTCTCCTTCAAAAAATCATAACCCTAGCTTAGATCTATTACCTCATGAATACTCTGCTCTTCTATTTAACACATATACTTGGTCTTCACTAACACAATGGGACATCGACATAAACACCCTTCTGGTTAGTATACTCTAACTCATCGTGACTAGTAACTATTACTTTACCTTATGTCATGAAATCCACACAAGATTACTACTTCTTATCCCACACCTAAGGGAAAAACACATCATTAATGACTTACTAAGCACATAGACACAATTTACATACTCTATTCAACAACTATTCCCATCTCTTATGTTACTGCACTTCCAAATGCATACTTTTAACTCTGGGTACTTCTACTACTACCGGTTCATACTATCACAAATCACACTATATTTCGGGCGACAATACTACCCAAGCATTCTAAAATATACTCCCCTCTTAAAGGGCATCATCTGAAACAAGATTTTATGAAGAGAATCTGAGAGTACATCTCACTTTTAGCTCGAATGCATGATTTATATGTAGAAGGGTGCATTCTTTTGAATGAATACACTTAATGCACACTAACGGGCTTCTCTCAAACCCTATGCAATCTCTTTTCTTTCTGAAGACTTTATCTGAGATTAACTTATCAATAAGAACCTGGGCTTTGCTATTTCAACTACTTTAAGTATGAGGGGTAGTCGAATGGATTTTAGAAACACACGAGTACACATAAGTTCCTTTTGGAAGAGTTCTATTACACGATTTAGAGTATGAAAGAAGGGAAGTTTTCTTAAATGTCTGTAGTCCCTCATTTATAGAAGTGGAGCCCTCACAACCATAAATACGACCCTACTGACACGACTTCATAGACACCCTAGGACACTTGAATACTATGCTCTGATACCAAGTTTATCACACCCCAAGCCTAGACCCTAGACGTGGCTAGAACTCGAGAACCATTGTTGGTCCCCAAACAAACCGTTGACCTGGCTGAACTTAGCAGAAACCTTACACAAGCAATGATAGGCTTCAAATAGAATTAAATTAGTTAACCTCAATTACTCATCTAATAAAGTGTGGAAAATACTCAATGGCAATATTTATAGTTTGTAAAACAACTCAAAAGAACGTAAATATTGAGAGACACCTCGACTCTGTCTATCTATGAAGTTTCTACTATAAAGGAAGGATGTCGGGACAAGACCCACGACATCTCAAAACTACTAACTAGAAAGTAAACGAGAAGTCCCCCGAAATGCAAGGAGGCTCACCCAAGCTATCTAAAGTGCAAAGTGATCTCAACGAAATGATTTACAATATACTTACTCATCTCGTAACTCAACATAATAAGTGATATATTAAAAATACACTTTAACTCTATTAGGAGATTCTCTAAGCGACAACCATCACTATGAGCTAAGTGATGATACAGTGTCTTTTTCACACTACCAGAACTGTCCTATATCGTGTCAGGATATAAAACCTCTCAACTAAGTGGATCCACTAAGAAATAAGGATTCATCTAAAAAGTATGATCATTTTCCCATCTTGGCAAGACATGGTTTATGAGGATTTTAAGTTGTCTGAACTTATCCTCATATCGGTGCTCAATAATACTCCCAATAATACATATACTCATACTTAAATGTATAAAACATACTTTTTCTCTGCTTTGAGATAATTGCTCAAAATATCCTCTTAGAAGAGATAACTGCTCTGAATTATCTTTGAAATCATAAACTCATCTAGAAATCAAAGTTTCTTTCTCAATATAAAAGTAATACATTTAGGAATCAATTAGTTCCCTTAAACTTTACACAAAAATTCTCTTTAAACTCCACTCAAACTCTACTTTACTTCAATAAAAAAAGTTTAAAACAAATGTTTATTGTGATCTGATCATTGATGACTCAGAAAGTCATACTACATAAACATTGATGGCATATCAAGATGTCATACTGCTTACACATTGATGGCATACTCAGCTTTCATACTAATCATGAATCATAGTTCTCTTCTAAAAGTAACAAAATGATATATTTGGGACTACTTAGTTCCCTTATACTCTTGGTTAAAACTCTTTCTCATACTCCTCTTTACTTTCTCAAAATTTAGTGTAAAACAACTATGTTTTGTTTAAAAAAATTCTCAAAATAGGGTTCATGCTGAAATATAGACATTAACAACTCAAGAATCTTAATGCATAACATATAGAAACTTAACCATTAGGAATAGAACTCAAAATTCAACAACAAACTCATCTCAAGAATTCTCAAATCTAAGGATTGAACTCTAGATTTACTCTTTTACTCATTTGAAAGTAGATGTAGGGCGTGAGGACGAACTAGTCAAACACTATGATAGCTTTAAATACCTGGAGGAACAAACTTCTTGAAAAATCTTGAAGAAAAACTTGATTGGAAAACTTGAAACCCTAGCTTGAAGAAGGACGATCAAGAAAATTTTTTTTGAGATTCTTGAAAACTATATGGCCAAGAATTATGATTTTCATTAATGATTCATAATTGTATGAATTAATTTGAGTTGGAAAGAATGTTATTCTTGGAGAAGGAATTACCTTGAAGAAGGATCTTGAAAAAGATTAAAAGAATATTGAATGGAAGTCATGTGCTTTGGTTTTTCCTTAGGGTTAGAGATAAAAGAGAATGGGTAATTAAGAGATGAAAATATTATTATTTTGGGACTTTTATTAGTTAAAAAAATTGTTTAGGGTTTTCTTAGAGGTAAAAAGATAAAAACGACCTTTTTAATGTTATCTCGTCGGCTAATTCATCACTGCATTGTATCAGGTTACTAAAATGATCATAATTGTTTACTTGGAACTCAAATTGACGCAAAATTGGTTGCATTGGAAAGAATATGCAAATACCTTTAATTTGATAGTTTATGGGCCACGTAACTTTTTATATTCTGTGAGATATGGTCGTTTGAAGTTGCCCAAGTAGAATTTTATATCAAAATTAAATTAGTATGGAATCTTTTAAATCAACTTTGTGCTAGGGGATTTTTGTGACCTTAATTCATCTCCAAATTTATTCTCACACTAGATAATTGACCTTAACACTTAACCATATTTTAATAATCACCTGACACGACCTTATACGTAAAGGAAAAATAGTTTGGGTCTTAACTTAGAAATTTTTGAGGTGTAACAATATCTGACCCTTGGAATCATTCGTCCTCGAATGATGGTTAAACTGAGCATGGAAGGGAAAGGAGTTACTCTAACTATCTTTTTGACTTATGGACTTATCTAATAACATAGGCGGAAGTGATTCATACTGAGAGTTTTAAAACTGAACTCTAGCACGCTTGGCACGAAGCTCACATAAGATTTAAAGATTACAGGTCATGACATGAACTTCCTAAGCATCACAATAGGAGAATAAACTCTCTCCCATCTATCATTAATCAACTACTATTATCAACATCATTATCAAAAACTGAAAGGATCACTGAGGGAGCTTAAAGTGAAAGATCATAAGCATGATTCATTCAAGAAATCTGATATAAGAATATGCATGACATAACATTATGTTGCTTTCCACTGAGAGTAAATCATGAATTTGCGAGATTGTGAATACTATGAGACACAAGGGCTTATAAGAGTAGGTTTGTATCATGAGATTGATATTTATAACTTTATGAAGTAAGGTTGAGATTAATGGGCTAAGGTCTTTGCCCCTCATTGATAGGCTGACCAATTCCGCTCATTTCATTCCAATTCGGATGAAGTACACAGCGGAGAAGTTAGCCCTGCTCTACATCAGTCAGATTGTTAGACTTCATGGGGTGACGATATCTATAGTCTCGGATCGAGGTTCATTGTTCACTTTGCTCTTTTGGAGGGCTTTACAACATGGTTTGGGTACTCAGTTAGATATGAGTGCAACATTTCACCCTTAGACGGGTGGTCAGTCCGAGCGAACGATTAAGGTGCTTGAGGACATACTCCATTGGATTCGGGGGATGATTTTATTACTAGAAGTGGCCTGGTTTGAATTTTTGGAGGTGCCGAGCTTGATTAGAGTTTTAGGCTTAAGTTAGTTTAGTTGCTTTTTATCGGGTTCTGGGTCAAGGAGACTTCGAAGACTAATTTCAATGATTCCATTGAGTCCGGAACATTGAATTTAGTAGGGTAGCATATCTGGTTTGTGTGTACGGGGTTCCGAACGAATCTCGAGGGTCCATTCGAAGACTTAGTGCATTGCTGGTTTTAGCTGTGTCTGGTGCCTGTATTTTTGGCCTCCGCGTTAGTGGCGCGTTCACGGAGGGTTGTAACCCTGGTCTCCACATTCGCGGGCTAAGTGAGCCGCGTTTGCGAAGAACAAATATGTCTGGAACAGTGTAAATTCGGAAAACACCCATTTTCACCATTTTCAAACTTTAGAAGCTTGGTTGGGTGATTTTGGAAGGAAATGTTTGTGGGAAACCTTTTGGTTAAGTGATTTTAACCTTAAACCTTCATTACCCATCGATTTTATCATGATTTTTACTTGAAATTGGGGTTTTTAAAGTGGAAAATTGGGGATTTTCATCGATTCTGAAAATTTGATCAAAGCGGGATTGTGAACAGATTCAAACTCCTTTTTCAAAATGATTTTCACTAATGAATTTCTAATGCTTTGAGGATCATTTTCATGTAAAAATTTCCGGATTTAAACCCCATTTTAAAAATAGTATTTTTGAGCCATTTTGCCCCTTTTTCCTGAATTTTATGTTCTTGATATTGTTTTTTCTGGAATTTGACTGTAGATAATAATTTTGATAGATTGTGGTGCTTTAGATTACATTTGGAAGGGGAAAGCTCAGGTTTTTGAGTGATCGCAATTTCGGCTAAGGCAAATGAACTTCTAAAACCCTGTGAATCTTGTAGAATTTTGAATTTCTTTCTTGTTTGTGTTGGGGAGTAATTGGATTGAGGTATGGGTTGAATTCTTGCATGAGCCAACCTAATTTGATCGATGGGGTTAATGAAAAGGCAATGTGTACTAATGTGTGAACTAAATGTTAAATACTGTGAGCTTGATATCGTTGTGAACTTTGTGAAATATTATGATAGACTTGATGTGATTGTGAACTTGATGAAAATGTATTTTGCTCATTGAGGAGTTATGGGAATAGACTTGAAATACTTGGTTACCGATTGACCCTATTTGAGATTAAGTGGAGGTGAAATGGAGACTAGGTAATTGATCTTGATGTGATTGATGTAAACATAGGTGTTGATATACTGTTGATAGTGTGACTTGGATTGCATTGATATGAATTGTGTTGTGACTGTGAGCACTATCATTTCTCATTATTTGTGTGAACATGCTTATGTGCATTGGTTCTAGAACACTATGATGAGACACATTGATTATGCTGAAGGGAAATGGTTCCGGCTAGTGATGATTCTGTCGATGAGAAATAGTTCCAGCGATGTCGAAGGGAAATGGTTCTGGTGATTGATGATTATGCTGAAGGGAAATGGTTTCAGCGGATACATGGGCCATGTGCACCCCCATGGGTTCTGGACTGAGATTCAGCGGATGTGTATCGTAGGAAAGACATGCATCAATTTATTTGACATTGCATTACATCTTATCTGTTATTGTGAAGTTGTGTATATGCTTCTGTGACTTTGTAATTGATATATCTGATACTGCTGTGACTTATTTGGGGATACTGTTGAGTTGTAGTGGATCCTTGTGCTGTTCGATCTATGTAAGGAATCTGTTAGGTTCGGCTGATTTTCTGTGCAGGTTGTAGTTATTGGAGGTTTAGTTTGGAGGAATGGGGTTCGTGAATTTTATTAGATTTGCCTTGTTTTGTAAGTTGACTTTCTAAGTACCGTGTTTTTATACTCACCCTTGCTTCTACACCTATGTAGGTTCCTAGCCCAGATTGTGAGCTTCTCTTCTATTCATTATCTGAGGCTTCCCAAGAGATCAAGAGAGGTAGCTATCATCCACCGGCAAACCCTCTCGTTCCTGTTTATTATGCTTTGTTCTATTTGAGAAGCAAAGACATATTGAGACTTGTACATTTCCTTTGAATTCTGTTATTAGAGGTTTGTACATTTGACAACCTGTTTTGGGGAGTATTCTTCAAGATTAAAGACTTTCGCTTTAGTTTCTTCTTTATATTGCTTATTCTTCTGTTTCATTTTCCGTCTTGATGGGTTTAGGCTGACTTATCCCAGTGGGTTTCGATGAGTGCCATCACACCCAGTTTTGGGTCGTGACATTAAAAGGGGAGTATATTTTAGAATGAGTGCTTGGGTAGTATTGTCGTCTGAAAGATAGTGTGATTTGTGATAGTTTAAGTCAGTAGTAGTAGAAGTACCCAGAGTTAAAAGTACGCATTTGGAAGTGCAGTAACATTAGAGATGGGAATAGTTATTGAATAGAGTATGTAAATGGTAGCTATGTACTTAGTAAGTCATTAATGAGTAGTTTTTCCCTTAGGTGTGGGCTAAGGAGTAGTAATCTTGTGCGGATTTATGACAGAAGGTAGAGTAATAGTTACCAGTCAGGATGAGTTTGAGTATACTAAACAGAAATGGATTTATGTCGATGTCCCATTGTGTTAGTGAAGACAAAGTATAGGTGTTAAATATAAGAGCAGAGTATTCATAAGGTGATAGATCTAAACTAGGCTTATGATTTTTTGAGGGAGAGTCCACGATATATAGAGGGTTATAGAACTAATTAGGCAATGATGTATAGTGAATGGGTAAATAGTACTTAGGTTGTAAAAGGAAATGTGATGGTAAACTATAAGTATGTAAACTGAGAGATAAAGATTGACTACTATTCATAAGGTCTTAGTGAGTGAGTGTTTCTTAATTTTACTTAGTAGTCGTAAGTTAGTATAGTATGCGAGCAATTATATTGATATTCGTGTTTAGTACTAGACACTAAGCTTGAATTTAAGATGAGTGTCGCGATAGAAAAAGATGTCAACAAGAGGGTGATGATATTAGTTTTGAGATTTGACATAGAGCAGATGAGGAATTAAGGTGTTAGTTACAATGAATGTGAGTTGTAGAAGTGTGGTATTATGACCCTTAAATGAGAGCAATAAAGTGTGGTTAAGTCATTAGATTAGCAAGAGTATTAAGATATGTACATGAGATCATATGTAGTCAGACGAGGTTCCTATTAAGTTTTTGATTCTTTTTCATGTGTACCTAGATAGTATAGTTGAGTTTCCAATGTGGGGTAGGCTGATGTAAGCATTATTTATTACCCTTAAGAGTTTGATAGAAGAGATTTTATATAGCCTAGAAAATGATGAGCCTCTTAAATATAGTTCAAGTTTCCTCCTGTTAGCTAGATATGAACTTACAAGGACAATATAGGTGGACTAAGAAGGAGAAGTCAAACTATTAAGAGTTAGATTAAATGACTTTATAGGTAAATGCGGGTAGCGGTTATAGAAAATCTTCTATAGAAGCAGGAAGAAGTTAAGAGCAGTGTCTCATAAAGAGGCCTTAGAAGTAATCTTAGTACCTGCGCATGGAGAGTTCAATGGCCATGAGATTAACATTTCCTGAGTATTAAAGTAAAGTGAATAGAGACTAGTTAAGGGAAGATGGAATTGATCCATAGGTTTAAAGTGTCATATTCAAACCCTGGGGTAGTTGATATGGTGAGAAACCAAGTGAAGTGTTGAGAATCAAATAGTGATGTGTTCAAAAAGAGTTAAACTATTATATCAATCAATTCATACTTTAGCGTATTCCTCAAAGTTTAGTCATTTCAACGTCATATTGATGTTTCTAATATTAGAATTGTGTCCATGACCTATGCACATACACTCCAGGCAACTGATGCTCACACTTGACCTATTGACAAGTCAAACATCTAGATACAAAGTCCGCAATATCTCTCTTCATACCACACCACTAGTAATGCTGACTTAGATCATGATACATCTTCGCCGCTCCTGGATGGATAGAATATCTAGTACAATGGGCCTTCTCCAGAATCAGTCTAATTAGCTCACCCACCTTGGGCACACAAATCTAGCCTCCAATCCTCAAAAATCCATCGGAATCAAGCACAACCTCCTTGGCTTCACCTCTCATCACCTTGTCCCGAATAAGGCATAACATCTTATCCTCAAACTGGCGTCAATGCACGCATTCAACCCACTACTCACCTAAGAAACCTGCAATCAGAAAAGGTCGTTGGCTAACCTCTGAACATCCCTAGCCAAGGGCCTCATATAAACACTGATCGCGACGAGACTCCCCATACTATGAGTCTTGCTACTTAAGGCATCGGCCACCACATTGGCCTTCCTGGGATAGTACAAAATGGTCATATCATAGTCCTTCGGTAACTCAAGCCATCTGCGCTGTCTCAAATTCAGATCCCTTTGACTGAAAATGTACTGAAGACTCTGATGATCAGTGAAAACCTCACAATGAACCCCATACAAGTAGTGCCGCCAAAACTTAAGTACAAATACCACTGCTGCAGGCTCTAGGTCATGGGTAGGATAGTTCTTCTCATGCCTTTAACTGTTTAGAAGCATAGGCAATAACCTTCCCTTTTTGCATTAACATACCTCCCAAACCAACTCCGGAGGCATCACAATATACGGTAAAACCCACACCCTCCTCGGGCAAAGTCAATACAGGAGATGAAGTCAACAAAGTCTTTAGCTTTTAAAAGATCACCTCAGACTCATCGGACCAATGAAAATCCACAGTCTTCTGAGTCAATCTAGTCAATGGCGCTGTAATAGTAGAGAAACCCGGCACAAACCAGTTGTAGTAGCCTACCAACCCTACAAAACTCTGAATCTCGGTAGGAAAAGTAGGTCTCGACCAACCCTTAACTGCCTCAATCTTGGCCAGACCAACTCTAATAACCTCTTTCAACACCACGTGTCTTAAGAATGCCACAAACTCAAGCCTAAACTAACACTTAGAGAACTTGGCATACAACTTTGCTCCCTTAAAGTCTGAAGCACCAGCCTCAGGTGAGTTGCATGATCCTCCTCGGTCTTGGAATATATCAAAATGTCATTAATAAATACAATCTCAAAGGAATCCAAGTACTGACGGAACACTCCGCTCATCAACTCCATAAACGCCACAGGAGCGTTAGTCAGCCCAAAAGACATCAATAAGAACTCATAGTGACCATAATGAGTCTGAAAAGCTGTCTTATGAATATCTGATGGCCTAATCCTCAACTGATGATAACCGGACCTCAAGTCAATCTTAAGAAACAACGCAGCACCTTGAACCTAATCAAACAAATCATCAATTCGAGGAAGAGGATACTTGTTCTTAACAGTCACCTTGTTCAACTGCCTATAATCAATACACATCCTTATCGAACCATCTTTCTTCTTTACAAAAAGGACCCGTGTACCCCAAGGTGACACACTAGGGCGAATAAACCCTTTTCTAAACAAGTCTTGCAACTGGTCCCTCAAATCTTTCAACTCAGCTGGAGCCATACGATACAGGGCAATAGAAATGGGCTTGGTGCCCAACTCCAAGTCAATAGCAAAATCAATGTCCCGATCCGGAGGAACACCAGGAAGATCAATAGGGAACACATCAGCAAACTCCTTAACCATAGGAATGGACTCCATAGGAGGCGACTCGACACTAGCATCCTGAATAAAAGCCAAATAGGACAACCACCCTCTATCAATCAACCTCTGTGCTCGAATGTAGGAGATAATCTTACTAGGGTAAGAACCACTAGTACCTTTCCACTCTACCCTTGGAACACCAGGCATCGCTAAGGTGACAGTCTTAGCATAAAAATCAAGGATCGCATGATAGGAAGAAACTCAATCCATACCCAATATAACATCGAAATCTACCATCCCCAGAATAATCAAGTCTACCCAAATGTAATACCCAGCCAAAAAAACAAGACAGGATCGATACACTTGATCCACCACTAATGGCTCACCCACGGGTGTAGAAATATTCAGAGGCACACACATACAATCACATACCAAATCAAACTTAGATGCAAAGTAGGTAGACACATAGGAGAAAGTACACCCTTGATCAAATAACACAGATATAGATCGCTGGCAGACTAGGATGATACCTGTGATAACGGCATCAGAAGACTCAGCCTCGAGCCTCCCTGGAAAAGCATAACACTGGGCTCCTCTACCACCTCCTGTCTGAGCCACACCTCTACCTCCATGCTGGGCCACAGCTCCACTACCCGATGCTCTGCCAGCTCTACCTACTATTTGACCCCTGCCCCGACCTCTAGCCGGAGGTGCTGAATCTCTCTCTGGAGCTGCAGAGTAAGTATGATGGGGCCTTGAATGAGTCTACAGAGGATACTGTCGCACTAAATGACCCGGATTCCCATAACTATAACAAGATCTCAAAACAGAGAGTTGTTGCGATGAACCCAATGGAATGCCATAGCCACGTCGGCCAGAACGGTGAGACCCATGGGACACCTATCCACTCTCAGCCGCTTGCATAGAAGCATGAATAGGTCTCTGACACTGAAATGAAGTACCATCTCTCTGAGAACCTCTGCCTCCAGACGAGGCACAAGAAAAATGACCGCTAGAACGGGCCCTCTTAGGATCCTTAAACTCCTCTCGAACCAACAACTCCGCCTCTTTGGCGGTGCTCATAATGGACTTAAAGAAAGTACCCTCACGGGCTGATCTGAACACATAAGATCTAATGGAAAAAGTCAACCCCTCACAAATCAGCGGACCCTCTCCACCTCATCTAGGATCAAAGACGTGGCATGATAAGACAGCTGACAGAAACGTGCCTCATACTCAGCAACGGACATGCCACCCTGAGTCAAACTCTTAAACCTCAGTCTGTTCTCCTCATGCACGCTCCAAGGAATGAAGGATCCCGAAAATCACTAGAGAAAGCATCCCACTCAACCGGATGAGATCTAACTGGCCTAGACCTCACATAAGACCTCCACCATTCCCTGGCTAGCCCACGGAGCTAGCATGCAACAAAGCAAACACCCCTCGCATGTACCATCCTCACAGCCTCGACCATCTCATGGCACAAGGTCAGAAACTCATGAGCTTCCTCGCTCTTACCACCCTGAAATTGGGGTCTCAATAACTGCCTCGGGGACTGCCTCCCTTCTACCACCCGAAATAGAAGCTCTGGTTCTCGACATTTGCCAAAATAACACGTCACACTCAGCACTAGCGAAAAAACCCACTCACGATAAGAAGGAATGAAGTAAAGGAAATTTCCTAACAGTCTTCATATCCTCTCGAACATAAGAACAGATGTCTCTGTACCGATCCTCGAGACTCTACTCAGACTTGGCTTGTACACGTGAGACCTATGAAATCTGGCTCTGATTCAATTTTTCACGACCCAAAACTGGATGTGATGGTAGTCATCCTATCCCACAAGGACAAGCCAGCCTTAACCCAACAAGACGGAAAACAAAACAGAAGAATAAGCAATATAAAGAAGAAACTAAAGCAGAATTCTTCAAACTTAAACAATCCTCCCCAAGACTGGTTGTCACATGTACAAGACTCTAATAACATAATTCAAAGGAAAAGTACAAGTCTCAATATGTCTTTGCTTCTCAAATAGAACAAAGCATAATAAACAGGAACAAGAGAATTCGCCGGCGGATGATAGCTACCTCACTTGATCTCTTGGGAAGCCTCAGATAATGAATAGAAGAGAAACTCACAATCTGGGCTTAGAACCTACATAGGTGTAGAAGCAAGGGTGAGTACCAAACAACACAGTACTCAACAAGTCAACTAACAAAACAAGGCAAATTTAATAAAATTCACGAACCCCTTTCCTCTAAATCGAACCTCTAATAACTACAACCTGCACAGAAAATCAGTCCAACCTAATAGATTCCAATACACAGATCAAACAGCACAAGGATCTACAACAACTCAACCGTATCGCCAAATAAGTCACAATAGTATCAGATATATTACTTACAGAGTCACAGAAGTATATATACAACTTCACAATAACAGATAAGATGTAATGCAATGCAATGCAATGTCAAATAGAGTGATGCATGTCTTTCCTACGATACACATCCGCTGAATCTCAGTATGGAACCCATAGGGGGGAGCACATGGCCCATGTATTCACCGGAACCATTTTCCTTTGGTATAACCATCAATCGCCAGAACCATTTCCCTTTGGCATCATCAGAACCATTTCCCATCGGCATATCATCACTCGCCGGAACCATTTCCCTTCGGCATAATCAATATGTCTCATCATAGTGTTCCAGAAACAATGCACATAAGCATGTTCACACTAATAATAAAAAATGATAGTGCTCACAGTCACAACGCAATTCATATCAATGCAATCTAACTCACACTATCAACAGTATATCAACACTGATATTTACATCAATCACATCAAGATCAATTACCTAGTCTCCATTTCACTACCACTTCATCTCAAATAGGGTCAATCGATAAGCAAATATTTCAAGTATATTCCGATAACTCCACAATGAGCAAAAGACATTTTCATCAAGTTCACAATCACATCAAGGATATCGTAGCATTTCACCAAGTTCACAACGATATCATGCTCACGGTATTTAACACTTAGTTCACACATTAGCATACATTGCCTTTTTGTTAACCCCATCGATCAAATTAGGTTGGTTCATGCAATAATTCAATCCATACCTCAATCCCATTACTCCCCAACACAAACAAGAAAGAAATTTGGAATTCTACAAGATTCACAAGATTTTAGAAGTTCACTTGCCATAGCTGAAATCGCGATCACTCAACAAACAGATCTTTCCCTTCTGAACGTAATCCAAAGCACCACAATCTATACATATTATGATCCACAGTAAAATTCTGAAACAAACAATACCAGGACACGAAATTTGGGGAAAATGGGCAAAACGGCTCAAAAATCTTATTTCAAAAACGGGGTTTAAATCCAATTTTTTTTACATGGAAATGATCCTCAAAGCATTAGAAATTCATTGGTGAAAACCATTTTGAAAAATAAGTTCAAATCAGTTCACAATCCCCCTTTGATAAAATTTTCGGAATCCATGAAAATCCCCCAATTTCCCACTTAAAAAACCCCAATTTCAAGTCAAAATCATGATCAAATCGATGGGTAATGAAGGTTTAAGGTTAAATCACTTACCCAAAAGGTTTCCCACGAAAATATCCTTCAAAAATTGCCTAACCATGCTTCTAAAATTTGAAAGTAGTGAAAAATGGGTGTTTCCCGAATTTACACTATTTCAGGCATATTTGTTCTCCGCGAATGCGGCTCACTTAGCCCACGAACGCGCAGACGAAGGTTACAACCCTCCGCAAACACGCCACAACCTCCGCCAAACTAACATACTCTCCGTGAATGCGCCTAGATACCCTCCGCGAACTCAAAGGCCAAAATACAGGCACTAGACACAGCAAAAATCAGCAATGCACTAAGTCTTCGAATGGATCCTCAGGATTCGTTCGGAACCCCGTACGCAAAAACAAGATATGCAACCCTACTAAATTCAACGTTTTGGACTCAATGGAACCGTCGGAATTCAAATTCGAGGTCTCCGTGACCTGAAACCCAATAAAGTGCAACTAAACTAACCTAAGCCTCAAAAACTCAAATCAAGCTCGAGACCTCTAAAAATTTAAACCAAGCCACTCCTAGGCCTAAAATCATCCCCCAAATCCAACGGAGTCGTCAAAATTCCATTCCGAGCATCTGATCTCCGAATGTTGACCAAAGTCAACTATATGGCCATAAACTCACTTATTCTTAACTCAAGGACAAAAATCCACGATTTAGCCTCAAATTTGATTCAATCAACACTCCTAGACCAAAATCCACATTTCGGAGCTGATGGAATCGACAGAATTCCATTCTGAGCTCTAAAACTCCGAATGACCTCCAATATCACTCTTTAACAACTTAATCTTTTAAAACTCAACTTTCCCAAAAAGCTTAACCTAACAAGAAACTTCACAAAACCAACTTCGGATACTGATCAAACATGACTCGGGGCAACTCTCGGATGGGGTAAAATGGTCATTTCACAAAAATTACCAAAAATGACATTCAGGGTCATTACACTTAAAAGCACATCATCTGAAATAAGATTCTAAAGAAGAGAATCTAAGAGTACATCTCACTTTTAGCTCGATTGCATGATTTATATGAAGAAGGGTACATTCTTTTGAATGGATACACTTAATGCACACTAACGGGCTTCTCTTAAACCCTATGCAATCTCTTTTCTTTTTGAAGTCTTTATCTTGGAGTAAGTCATCCTTAAGAATCCAGGCTTTTCCTTTTCAACCACCTTGAGTACGAGGGGTAGTCGAATGGATTTAAGAAACACACGAGTAAAAATAAGTTCCTTATGGCATAGTTCTGTTGCATGATTTAGAGTGTGAAAGAAGGAAATTTTTTCTTAAATGTCTATAGTCCCTCATTTATAGAAGTGGGGCCCTCGCAACCATAAATAAAATCATACTGATACGGTTTCATAGATACCCTAGGACACTTGAACTCTGTGCTCTGATACCAAGTTTGTTATGCCCCGAGCTTACACCCTGGATGTGGCCGACACTCGAGAACCATTGCTGGTCCCCAAGCGAACCCTTGGCCTGGCTGACTACTTAGCAGAAAACTTACTCAAGCAATGATAGGCTCAAAACAAAATTAAATCAGTTAAATTCAAATACTCATCTCATAAAGTGTGGAAAATACTCAATAGCAATACTTATGTTTGTAAAACAACTCAAAAGAATGTAAATATTGAGAGATACCTCGACTCTGTCTATCTATGAAGCATCTACTATTAAGGAAGGATGTTGGGACAAGACCCATGACATCTCAAAACTACTAACTAGAAGTAAATGTGAAGTCCCCCGAAATGCAAGGAGGCTCACCCAAGCTATCTAAAGTGCAAAGTGATCTCAACGAAATGCTTGTTGATAATCCTAAACACCTGTATCTACATCATAAAAATATGTTGGTCGAATGACATCAGTACATTATATTGAATGTACGAGTATGTAATATAGCATAAGTGAAATAACTGAATGAAAGGACTGCAATAGATAGAATATACTCAAGCTAAATGTAATGAAATAAAGGAGTTAAATCATTTAAAGCTTTCGAATATACTTACTCATCTCTAAACTCAACATAAAAAGTGATATATTAAAAAATACACTTTAACTCTATTGGGAGATTCTCCAACCGACAATCATCACTGTGAGCTAAGTGATGACGCAGCTAGCTGTGCATGCTACCAGAATTGTCCTATATCGTGCTGGGATATAGAACCTCTCAACTAAGTGGATCCACTAAGCAATAAGAATTCATCCAAAAAGTATGATCCTTTACCCATGTTGGCAAGACATGGTTTATGAGGATTTTGAATTGTCTGAACTCATCCTCATATCGGTGCTCAATACTACACCCAATAATACATATACTCATGCTCAAATGTATAAAACATACTCTTTCTCTGGTTTGAGATAATTGCTCAAACTATCCTCTTAAAAGAGGTAACTGCTCTGAAGTATCTCTGAACTCATAAACTCATTTTGAAATCAAAGTTTCTTTCTCAATGTAAAAGTAATACATTTGGAAATCAATTAGTTCCCTTAAAGTTTACTCAAAAATTCTCTTTAAACTCTACTCAACTCTGCTTTACTTTAAAAAAAAAGTTTAAAACAAATGTTTATTATGATCTGATCATTGATGACTCGGGAAGTCATACTGCATAAGCATTGATGGCATACTCCACTTTCATACTAATCATGAATCATAGTTCTCTTCTCAATGTAACAAAATGATACATTTGGGACTACTTAGTTCCCTTATACTCTTGTTCAACTCTCGATTAAAAATCTTTCTCATACTCCTCTTTACTTTCTCAAAACTCAGTTTCAAATAATTATGTTTTGTTTAAAAAATATCATCAAACTTTATAACTCAAAATAAGGTTCATGTTGAAATATAGACTTGAACAACTCAAGAATCTCAATGCATAACATATACCAACTTGACCATTAGGAATAGAACTCAAAACTCAACAACAAACGCATCTCAAAAATTCTAAAATCTAAGAATAGAACACTAGATTTACTCTTTTACTGATTTGAAAGTAGATGTAGGGTGTGAAGACGAAGTAGTCCAACACTATGATAGCTTTACAAACCTGGAAGAACAAAGTTCTTGAAGAATCTTGAAGAACTTGATTGGACGACTTGAAACCCTAGCTTGAATAAGGACAATCAAGAAAACATTTCTTGAGATTCTTGAATTAGTTTCTTGAAAACTACATGACCAAGAATTATAATTTTCATTAATGATTCATAATTGTATGAGCGATTGGAAAGAATGGAATTCTTGGAGAAGGACTTACCTTGAAGAAGAATCTTGAAAAAGATTTAAAGAATATTTAATGGAAGTCATGTGCTTTGATTTTTCCTTAGGGTTTTGCCTTAGGGTTTGAGATAAAAGAGAATGGAGAATTAAGATATGAAAATATGGTTATTTTGGGACTTTTATTAGTCAAAAAATTCGTTTAGAGTTTTCTTAGAGGTAAAAAGACAAAAATGACTTTTTTTCTAATGTTTTCCCGTCAGCTAATTCGTTACTGCACTTTATTAGGTTACTAAAATGATCATAACTATTTACGTGGAACTCGGATTGACGCAAAATTGTTGGCGTTGGAAAGAATATGCAAATACCTTTAATTAGATAGGTCATGGGTCACTTAACTCTTTATATTATGAGAGATATGGTCTTTTGAAGTTGACCCAAGTAGAATCTTATATCAAAATTTAATTAGTAAGGAAGTTTACAACTCAACTTTGTGCTAGGAGATTTTTTTGACCTTAATTCATCTCCAAATTTATTCTCACACTAAAGAATTGACCTTAACACTTAAGCATAATTTAAGAATCACCCGACACGACCTTATACATTAATGAAGAATAGTTCTGGTCTTAACTTAGAAACTTTTGGGGTGTGACAGTTGGAGAAACATGGGAAGCAACAAAAGCATGATGAGCAACAACCGCAGGAGTTGATGGAGAGAAAGATAAAGGGGGCCCAAACTATTGCACCTGAGAAGAATTCTCTTTATCTTGAAGTCCTTAATGGAAAAACCAAAAGCATCAAACTCAATTGAACATTTATTATCAGATGTAAATTTAAGAACACTTAATAAATTGCAAGAAAGAGTTGGAACAACTAAAACATTTTTTAGAAAGAAAGTGGAAGAATGAGTAGAGAATGTATTATTATCGGTATAGGAGATGGGGGGTTGATTACCATTACCTACCATAACACGATCATTACCATTATAGGGCTGAACAGAAGAGAGATGCGAAGGATTAGGTGTCATATGCGACGAGGCTCCACTGTCAACATACCAAGGAGTATGACCTACCGGAGTATATGAATGTGCAGAGGAGAAAGATTGAATATCAGAAAAGAGTGCTTTAGAACCAAGAGATGGACAATCTCTTGTAGTATGAGTAGGTTGAAAACATAATTTGCATTGAAGAGGAGAAGGCGCTACTGGATAACTAGGATAGAACAGAGAAGTACTAGTGTGCGGAGCTGAACCTAGAATGGAAGCGTTTGGACGTGGAGCAAATTGGAGGGGCACTGGAATAATTTCTATGGTAGTCATTGTTGTTATTGTTGTTGTTGCGGCCTCTACCACGACCAACATTGCCATATCGACCACCATTAGAATTTCTTCCACGTCCACGTCTTTGAGAAGACGAATTATGTTTAGCTACTAAAGCAGTAGATGAATCTGATGCGGTAGAGGAAAGACCATTTAACTGAGTCTCATGAAGAAATAAAAGAGATATGGTCTCAAGAAAAGTAGGAAGTGGAATTCTGGTGGAGATTGAAGTGCTAACAGAGAGACATTGGAAAGGTAGGACAGAAAGAACTTGGAGAACAAGATTTGAATCAGAGATAGGATTACTTATCGATATCAAGGCATCGTCAATGAATTTGAGACGGTGCACATAATCAGAGACAAAAAAGGAACCTTTCTTAAGGTTATGAAATTGAACCTTAAGTTGGAGAGTTCGGGAACTAGCATGATCACGGAAAAGACGTTCAATCTGTAGCCATGCCTCACGAGCAGTAAAAATGTTGTTAGGATGAATAATAGCCTGAAGTATCTCTTGAGAGATTGTGACTTGTATCCATGACAAAACAATGCAGTCAAGTTGGACCCATTGTTGAAAAACAGGATTAATAGTCGAAGTTCCGTCCTCCATGATAAGAGTACGTTCTGGACATGGATGACTTCCATCGATGAAGCCGTAGATACTATGTCCTTTAAACACGGGAAGAAATAACTCTCTCCAAAGAATGTAGTTTGTATAATTAAGAGTGGTAGGAATCAATTTTTTGATGTTGGAAACAGAAACAGCGAAATTTGGAATAGGAGGTTTAACGGAAATAGTAGCCATGGAAGAAGCAGAAGAGGTATTACCCTGGAATAATAACTATCTCAATAGATACATTAACCAACTACAAGGGGTATTTATAATATGTAAATATGATACAAAAGACTAAACCATCCTTCTAGCTATACATATATATTTATCAGAGGCAACAACTACTGTTGAAGATCAAAACCTACATTGCTTGGACTCTTCAAAATTTCAAGGCGTGTGTGTTGACTTCACCAAAAGTAGAGTTTTTTTTTTGGAGAATCTAATACGAATGCCCGTAGATAGTACTTTGATTTGATGAGATAAGGACTCTATATCATCATATAAATACAAATAACAATTTTTACAATTACAATTTTCAATTTTTACAGAACAAACCAATAGAAAAGGAAGAGAAAGAGGTGTAATTGAAAAAGATTAAATTCAACCGTTTTAATTTTTTAATGCACGTGACATTTACTCTAGGAAGGCTAAAAAGCTATTAAACGGTGACCTTCCAATAACTAATAATATTAGTAATTTACTAATTGAATAACTACATTAAAAAATAAGGAGAAAATCCGACAAATGCCAAAAAAAAAAAAGAGAGAAAAAAGATATATAGCATTCTAGGAATCTAGGCAATATAGATGTGTCATATCACCTTGTCTATGTTTCTATTAGAATAGTGTTTTCCTGAAATGACGATTCTCTTCCCTTTCCCAACTATACCATTAATGCTTAATATATTGAATGTGATTAGAGGATGTTGAATAATATTTTTTCTTTCCTTAATTATAATACAATTGTAATTAAACATTTGTTTTCCCTTAATGATGATTTTCTTTCCATTCTTGTAATGTAATTAATGCTTAATATTTTGAATGTAATATAATAAAACATATTGTATTTATTATGAGAAAAATTTTAAAAATTGAAAAAAATAGACAAATAGGAATCCTGGCTTCTAAGAGGTGCCATATAACTGTTTTCACATACATCTTTAGATATATATATATATATATATATATATATTTGTAATTATAATTTTAAATTTTTAATATTATAGAGAAGGCCAAAAGTTTTGATTAGGATATTAGATTAGTATTTTCCTAAAATGACGATTCTCTTCCCATTCCCAACTATACCATTAATGCTTAATATATTGAATGTGATTAGAGGATGTTGAATAATATTTTTTTCTTTCCTTAATTATCATAAAATTGTATTTAAACATTTCTTTTCCCTTAATGGTGATTTCTTTCCATTCTTGTAATGTAATTAATGCTTAATATTTTGAATGTAATATAATAAAACATATTGTATTTAATATGAGAAAAATTGAAAAAATAGACAAATAGGAATCCTGGCTTCTAAGAGGTGCCACATAACTGTTTTCACATACAGCTTTAGATATATATATATATATATACTGCACAACTAAACATTAAAATTAAAAATTATGAAGGTTGAAGGTGAAGGAATATCTAAATGCACATTAAGTCTAATAACGAAGACATATTATAGTGGGAGGTGAAAAGTTGAGCAATGGAATGTACAGGATTTTTGAGTTATTAAAAATAAAATAAATAATTAAATGAATGAAAAAATATTCAAAAAAATGAGAAAAAAGAGAAATGTGAATGGAGGTCAAAGAGAGGTGCCACATCACCTTCTCTATGTTTCTCCTTTATATATATTAATTAATATAATATGACAATATGATTAATATTTTATATTTAATTAGATGTTTTATTATATTTTTGATTTCCTCCAAGGGAAAAATCGTAATCGAACTTTGAAGATGAGAGCCTCCTACTTTTAATATAATATGATGATTGGGTCTGAATAGTGAATAAGCAGAGACCACATTTGAGTGACACGTGTATATGTTTTAATATTATATAAATAATATTGAAGTATGTGTGTGATGAAAATCAATAGGGGAAAATATAAGTTCCAATTAATGAATGATTATCTTATGGAATTGATATTTATTGTCATTGCAAAGCACTAACTTATGAAAAATATTTTTAAATTATGAATGTGAGAATATCCTTTATTTTCTAGAGATGAAATTTGAATTTAGGGAGTGAATAAGTAGAAACCACGTTTGAGTGAACCCATTCATAGTTTAAAAAAGAGTAAATCAAAATATTATAACGATAGAAAGTTAATAAAGAACAAAATGTATATATATTCCTTTTATTTGGTTAATATATTTTCTTAAATATCTTGTAGTTCTCTTTGAAAACTATCAAATTTAGAATATTCTATAATGTTATTATTTCTTTCTTTATTGGTTAAAACGTGTATTTTTCTATCTATTTCTGACTGCTATGCTTTTAGAAAATCACAATTTTGGTCTAGTTTTTTCTAAAAGTGTCTTCTGTTTATTTTGCAGATCTTCAAGAGTATTCAAAGCTTTAAGTATTCCAGTATTATCTTTCTGAACAGCTTTTCCTAGATTTATTATTAGATCAGTAATAGTATTTAATTGCTGGTCTTCTCTAGGTAGAACATGTTCTCCATTATTAAAATTTCATCTTATAAGTAAATTATCTTTTAGCCTTCTATATTTTTTTTCTGATTGTATTTTTAAATCTAAATAGTCTAATTTCTTTAAATTATCTATTGTGCTTTATTATCTTTTTTATTTTTTATTTTTTATTTTTAGGTATTTTATTAGCTTGGCTTCTAATTTTGAGATACTATTTATTAATTTATCAAATCTTTTAGGATTTTGTTTATTTTTGTTTAACCTAATATATTCTGGGTATAGTTTTTCAAGCCTTGTTTTTACTTTTTGGTATTTTTTCATAGATAAATTAAATAGTTTTTATCCTAAAAGATAGTATTTTACTTTATTTATAATATATTTTTTATAATCTAATCGTCTCGTTATATCGTACGTTGTATTTTTGTTTTTATTTTAGCTTGAAAATTGCGGATTTTTTATAAATTTTGTAAAATCCTACTCAGTACTCCCTCCTCCAATTCCTTCGTCATGTTTTGCAGCCTGTTATTATTAGTTTTATGTAAATTACTCCAAAAATACTAAATACTTTTTTTAACCTCGTTCATCTCTTCTTCTCAGCCTATTTTTTTAATAGTTTCTTCTCTAACCCCACCCTGGGATAAACATAAGTCCTTTGGCATTCTAACCTTAGCGGACATTCAACTCCCTAGGACTTTACAGGTTAGTCCATCGTTATTATTAATAAACTGAGAAAAGAACCATATACTAAAGGTTTATAGATAAACACCAGATCATAAACATTAATATCACAAACATTAATTTTACATAATAGGGAGAAACATACAAAAACTTAATAATTAACATAGCTACTTACATGGCTTAGGTTGGAGAGAGGTTTCCCTTTCGGGAGTCCCCGAAAAACCTTTCGAAGCTGCTTCGAAAACTAACTTATTTCACACTACCACACTTAAATACACTTTATTTTACTTAATATTTTACAATGAAAGAAGGTAGAAATAAGGATGATTTTATGCTTTCTCTTTCTTATGCTTTCTTTTGCTTGCTTCGCTCTACCTCTTTCTCATATTATCTTGATCTTTATAGGCGTCTTCGGACTTCAAATTCGGATTTCAACTTGATCAAAGAATTTCTTTCAACCTGCCGGGTTTGCTGTGGTCCCCATCATCACATGGTTATGTTGAAAAACTTTCTCAATTATTTTCCTTTTCTCTGTCCGTGTCTATCTTCGAGTAATGACTTATTACGTCATTGCTTACGCCTTGTGGCCTAATGCGTCATTGCTTACGCCTTGTGGCCTAATGCGTCATTGCTTACACATTATCCTATCTTGACTTCTTTGCTCGATTTTTAGTCTCACGCGTTTTTTTATGGGTCTAAATTATGTAATGCTATGAATCAAAGCTCATTCCTGAGTCATCGTCTTCATTTGGATCTTGAGCAAATTGGTCCATTGTATGATCATATCCCGTGCTTCCTGAGTTTTTTGATTCTGGTGTCTTTGGTCTTTGCTCTAGTTCTGGATTTTCTATAATAACTTCCTTTGTTTTTTCGCTAAGAAATTTTTTAATCGCTTTGTCTACTATTTTTTCTATCTCCTTTCTTTTTTCTTAAACATACTCTCTTTTTTTTGTACGTCTTTATTTTGTCTAGATGTTCCTTCTGTTTCTGTATTAAAACTAGCTGGGTGTGTCCTTAAACTTTTTGGTAAAGTGTTAGCCGTAAACGGATTTGATATGTCTTTACCAGTTACCAGTTAAACTGGACTAGTTGTACCTCTAACTAATACAGTAGATATTTCTGCATTCATTGGGGAATGCACACCCTTCTTATCCATTTTTGATGAAGATGGAGAACTCCTTTGGGGGGTTTGGGGGGTCTATATTTGTTGGCTATTTGTCTGACATAACTTGAAATGAAGAGTTTTCACTCTTTCTTGTAGTAGTCTAATATGTTCCATCATCTTTTCTTTTTCCATTCTGAGTTTTTTCGTTTTCTTGGTTTAGTCTTTTGAATGCCACAGTCATTGTTGAGCAGTGGTCGCAGAAGATTATTTTGTCTGTGTCTTTTTGGATGTTGTATTGTGGAACATTTCTTGTGGTTTGTCTGAGTGCTGGGGTAATATAATAATTTGGCTCAAGGTTTCCCCTAGCATAGTCTAAAGCTTCATTCAACTCATTGAAGCCTTTAAATAGAGGTGCCAAATGATTTTTTTACAGCGTCTACTTCTTCTATCCATGTTTGAAAAACTCTTGGAACCTGTCCTTTTATTACCACATAAAACTTAAATTTTTTGTCTTGATTTTTATCTGTAATATACTGGCTTAAAGCATTTATTACTGAAATAAAATAACTATTGTCTCTTGGTGTCTCGTTATATAATATCCATAAATTGTCTATCAAACATTTTTGTTGTTTATCAACCTGGGTATCTGCTTTTAGTCTAAAACTCATGTTAGACGGTGGATAACTTATCAAAATTTTCTTCCCAAACCATAGTCTCTCTAGTCTTTGGTTTTCGAGCATCGTTTGACGTTTTAACTGAGTGTTACTTAACAGAGTCTGTAAATACATGTCTTTAGCATAAATATCTTGAGAAGGTGAGGCTTCAGCCTTTCCTTTTCCTGCACTCATGCTAGAAAATATGAACATAGATGAGTCTACTAATCTGATCTGCTATATTATTATCCTTTCCTTTGATATGTTCTAATGTGATAATATAAATTGACGTTGCGTTTAGAAAATTTAGCAATATTCTTTTACTGTTCTTCTTTTCATTTATCTTTTGAAATTTTTTTACTATTGCCTCGCAATCTGTTCTCACTAATATTTCTGATTTATTTAATATATGAAGTCAAAAACTATCTAATACGTATATTACTGCTAGTATTTCTGTATATATGCTACTCATATTTCCTTTTTCTTTCCTTTAGAACGGCTCCCCATCCTTCCAGACTTCCATCTGTTTCAACTATTAAGTAGTGTCACGACCCAATTTCTCAAGTCACGATGGCGCCTACCAACCCACCAGTAGGCCAGCCAAAACCCTATCTCGAAACTAAACAGTAACGGCACTAAGGGTGGAAACTAATCCATAACAAAGCGGAAGCATACAATAAAAGCACTCACGAAAGCTGGAACGGAACCAAAATAATATATACAACACCTCCCAAAACCTGGAAGTCACAAGTATAGAACTACTAAAAAGAGTACAAGTCTCGAAAGTGCACCACTAGAACAACTGTCTCGAAAACAAAAAACAAGCCAAAACATATAAACAGAAGGAGACTGGTAATTCCAAAATGTCTAGTGCTCACCCTTGTCTCCTGAATAGACCGCTGCAGGCTCGATATCAACGCTGATAGCTGGTGCTCAGACCAGTATCACGAAAATAGATGTAGAGTGTAGCATGAGTACCAAAACAATAGGTACCCAGTAGGCATCATAGGCCAACTGAGCAAGAAGGGTAAAATCAAGCGAACAAGATAGAATCAGCACAAACAGAGGTCAACAGAACAGGAAACGGAAAATCTGAAAGGAAGCACAAAGAAATAACTAAAATAAACCCAGCTGAACCCCCCATAAGACCCGTTGGGCACACTCGTGCGCAAGTTTAAATAAAACCTGAACAGACCCCATAAGCCCGACAAGTACACAGAAGTGCTATTCTACAGAAACGAAGGAATAACCAACTCAAGAACAACACCAGGGCCCCGCCCAGTCATTACTATCAGATCCCCGCTCAGTCATAAATATCAGAGCCCAGCTCAGTTATAAATATCAGAGCCCAGCTCAGTCATCAGTCACGAGCTGGAAATGCCAGACTCTAACCGAGCAACATCAGTCTCGGACTGGCACAAACAGCCCACACTTGACAGTCTAACGCTGGAAATACGGGTTCCACCGGATACGTCGCTCGCATAGCTGGGACTAGTAGCCTATACTCCACGGACTCGCACTGGAAATAACGGGCTGCAATCGTGTAACGTCAGCTGCGGACCGCAGCGGGTAGCCTACCCCCGTCAGCCTAGCACTGGAAATCCTGAGTGATAACCGAGTAACGTCAGCCGCGTAATGGTGCCAGCCGTCACGAACTGGATAAGCCACAAAAATAATACACGAAGAGACTAAAAATCACGGGCCGCCGCCCCCACATATATACCAACCGAAGGCTCCCAGCCTAACACAATCCAGCCGACAATCGGCACAACCACGGTATCTTTCGGCAACATCCCAAAAATCCCAGCGATAAGGGGCAAAAAATCGGAAGGTCCGAAAGCCACGAAAACGCCTATACTAAGGCTCATAATCTGACCCAAGTCTGCTATACCAGTCTACAAGGATCTAGTCCATCCAAAATGACGACGGATACATACTCAAGTCAACGAGGTACATGAGACTATGTCAATAAATCACAACCTATTCTAAGGAAGAATCATAATAATCAGTCAATCATCAACCAGATTCACTCGAACCCACTCATGCAACATCAGATAACCACCAACAGATACCCCACAGCATGCATATCAGCAAATCAAATCAAAAGCCCAACCTATAGCATGATACTAGCTCATAACAACCCAACAGTCAACTCTAAACTGAGGAACTCGGGGAACAAGGGAAACAATACTAACTAACCACCCCAGATTCACAAATATCAACCAGCATTTACACAATCAGGCTCAGTCTAGAAAGAAGGGAAGTCGTAACCTACCAAAAAGCCGATCACGCGCGCTCCAAGTCACTCAATTGGAGATTTCCCCTTTTGAACGGCCTCATACTGCTGCCATGCTACCAAAAATAGAATCACAGCGTCAATACGGTCGTTTAGACACAAAACATAACAAATTCGGAGACAGACCAACTCTTGGATAAAAATCGGGCAAAGTGGGACCCGCTCCGGATTTCCCGGAATTGACTCCATCAAAAGGTCCCAAATCCTTCTCCCAACACTAATCCTAAACTAGTTTATCAAATAGGGGTCGGATCCGCTCCCAATCAACCAAACAATAACAAATCTAAAACTAACAAAAATAGGCTAAATAAGGGGTTTACCTCTGATTTCACGCAGAACGAGGTGCACCCATCTAACCCCAACCTCAAATATACGAAGCTAAAGAAAACCCGAACACGAGGGACTTTGAATCACCAAAAAAGGAGCTCTAGAACTCGAGATATCAAAATTTAAAATGAAGAAGAAATCATAAGTTTATGGCAGCAGCTTCGAGCTGCATTTCACCACAAACGAGGGTTCACCAACACATTCCAATCAATCCACTGCCTAGACACAATCTCCACGATCATACAGGACTTTGAATCACTCAAATCGGAGCTCGGATGAGGGAGAAATCGGCATTTGAAAATGAGGGGAGAGCTTAAATTTCTGGGTTATAAAGCCCAAATCTCGCCGCTACAGACCATTTCTTGTCACTAAAAGTCCAATTTCTGGTCGCTAGAGGTCTGCACCAGCAACCAGATTTTAGCTATTTTTTTAAAGTCTCCGAACGGACCCTCGGAATTCATTTGGGACCCGATAAAAATAAACCAGATATGCTACCCCACTAAATTCGACATTTCGCACTCAATGGCGAAGTCGAAATTTCCATACGAGGTCGTTTCGACAAAAAGTGAGTCCCACACCCATTATGCCATTTTAGCCAAATTCTACCAAGGGCCTCGAATTTTTACCGGAAGCTCCCGGTAATTCTCGAAAGGTCATTCTAAACCAAACTCGGCATTCTGGAACTAACCGCGCTGTCGGAATTTTCATCCGAGTGCATTTTCCAAGAAAGTTGACCAAAGTCAACCTCAGGCCAATTTCCAAAGGCTAAAGAGCTAATCGGCCCCAAATTCACACCGGAAGCCCCAGGAATCATGCAAACCATGCTTCTAAACTAATTTGGCCTTTCCGGAGCTGATGGAACCGTCAGAATTCTCATCTGAGGTCGTTTACCTGAAGTTATGACCGAAGTCAACTTTTTAAGGTTCAAAAGCTCCAAAATAGAAATATGGGCATAAAACCCAAACGAACGACCAGGTGACCGAATCGTCAGTGCCAGCAAGTCATAAATGACTCGGGGTCGCTACAGGAACGCTCTAAACGATAGAAAGAAGGCATTAACACAAAAATGACCTGGAGGGTCATTACAAGTAGTCTATTTCTAATGGCATTGCTAAGTCTGGAATATTTTTCACCATATTTTTAAGTCTTTGAACTAATTTTATATCTTATGTATTAAAGGATATTTGCCCTGTGGATCCTGTTTTAGAATAAAGTGGTCCTGCCACTTTCCCTAGGTCTTTGATAAAATTTCTTGCATAATTTAGTATTCCTAAAAATTTATGTAGTTCTTTTGTTTTATCTAGTTTATCTGGCATTTCTAAAATCTTTTTTTCTATATGGGTTTGTAACTTTATTCTTCCTTCTCCTATTATTACACCAAAAAAAACTAATATGAGTTTTGCATAATTCTATTTTCTTTTTACTAATTATGATTCCGTTAATTTAAAAACTATTTGCAAATGTCCTAAATGTTCTGTTATATTATTGCTAAAAACTAAAATAACACCCTCATAAACTATAATGAATTTTTTATAATTTCTAAAAATATTATCCATTTTTCTTTGGAAAATTGGGGGTGCTGTCTTTAGCCCGAATGACATTACTAGTCATTCGAAATGTCCTTCTGGACAAGTAAAGGTTGTCTATTTTATAATTTCTTCTTCCATTTTAATTTGCCAGTATCCTGATTTACAATCAAATTTACTAAATATTTTTCTCCCATGGATTCTATTTATTAGTTCTGTTTTATCTGGTAGCTTATACCCATCCATTCTTGTGTTATCATTAAGTCTTTTATAGTTAATTATCGTTCTTGCCTTTCCTCTTATTATTTCGTTATGGTTTCTTACCATAAAAACTGTTGATCTATGTTTTGATCTTGATTTTCTTATTACTCCTAATTCTAATAGTTCTTTTATTTGAATTTCAAAATCGATTAAGTCTTGGTTTGTTCCTTCTATGGATGTTGTTTTTACTGTATATTCCGTGTTAATTATGTCTAACCTACAAGTTATTTGATTGGAATCCCAATGTTTTAGGGGTTTTTCTCCAATTATTTCTAATTCGTCTAGGATTTGTATTATTTTTTCCAAGTCCTTTTGATCCTTTATTATTCCTATTTGTTGCATACCTTTCTTAAAATTGTATGACTCTGTATTTATTTCTATTAGTGTGTATTCTTTTTCTGTCTCACCTGAATCCAACATTTCTTCTACTTCTTCATTTATGGTCACCTTTTCGCAAGTGTCACATTCACAATTTTTCCTTTCTCACATTTTTGTTTGGAATTAGTTTCTTCTCTTTGTTCATTATTTTTAAGGTAATGGAATTTCGTAGGAGTAAGTATTGTTGTCACTGGCGTTTGAGTAATGTTTTAGATAAAATTACGCCGACTTCCATTATTTTGCAACAAAAAATCTAATCCTAATACAAAGTCCATTCTAATATTTAAGTCTCTTACCTATATTTTATCAAGCTTATACGTGGGTTTATAAAAGTTAATGCAAGTGTTTACAAAGCTTATTGTTGTTTTATTCACATAATGTCTATATGTGTTAAAAGATCCATCCATTTGCATAGATGTTTGTGGGGTTGGTAATTTTTTTATTAGATTTGGTGGTAAAATCTTGGTATTAATTATACTCCGTGTACACCTTGAATCTACTAAAACTAGAGTTTCTATCTCATAGTTTTGAATTTTTATTCTTGCTAAGATTTTTATAGTACTTATCTTTTTATCTTTATTATATATTAATCTTTCAAAGGAAGTGCTCATAAGTTCTTCTTCTTCTGTAGACTTTTCTTTCCCTCTTTCTATTTTTTCTAGTCTCTTTTTTAAGCTGTCTATTCTTGCTTCTAAGATTTTTATCTTTTCATTTGTTAAATCATTTCTAGGAGTTTTATAAGTATTAAGTTGTTCTTCAGTTTGATTGTATTCTTTCATATCGATTTTTAAAGTCTTATATATACATGGTACATATCCTTCTATATAACAATTTTTACACTTAGCTTTGATATTTCTACTTGGGTACCAATGACAAACATAACATTGATTACTATCTAACCCTTTGCCTTTTCCAAATTCGTGCTCACAGCTTTGTATTATATTTACCAAGTTATGGTTGTATAATTCTTCAAAATCTAGTTTCTATAATCCTAATTCATTTTTTTAATTCTCCTTCGGAGTATGAGGAATTTTGTTTAGGTTTTCCAGTTGTGTCTATACTTATAATAGAATATATGCATTCATTATCTGACATGTATTCATCTACATTTACTAAAAATCGTCTATCAGTTGAGCGTTCCTAGTTCTGCTATTATTTCTTTTTTGACAAGTATTTGCCAAATTTTCTATGCTTCCACATGTGAAACATTCGAGTCTATTTTTATAATTTTTATTATTATTATATTTTCTTACATGTCTATATTTATCTAAATATGGTTTTCTTGCTGATGATTTTCTCAGATAGTACTTCTTTCTTGGATAATAATTTTGTCCAGATTGGTATGTCTTTTTATGTTTTTTATAATTTCTTTTTTGTTGATATTCTTGATCGTAATTTTGTGTAGTATATATACTTTTGCAGAAATTGGTCTCATTTTGTTTTAACTGTTTTTGTATTTGTATATTTATGCATTTTTCTTGTAATATTTCCATAATATGTTGTATTTTTTGTCCTATTGACCATCTTCCGCATGGATTTTGTACTACTCCATCTCTCTTGTACCATTTTTCTTCTATCTCTCTTCCTAAGGCACATGGTAGCTTATTAAAAAGCTTTTCCCCTAAATCTAAGTCAAAAGCATTTCCGCTAATGCTACAATAATAAAAATATTCATTTAAAAATTCTTTTATGTTAAACCAACAGCTTATACTTAACTGTTCTAGTTTTATTAAGGCGTTCTTTTGTAGTGTAACTAAGCCACTATTTGGGTCTTCTCTGGTTATTAAGCTATGTATTTTATTTGTAAAGTTATATGGATTAGCTCCCATATTTACTAATCCTTGAAATTCTTCAGGAAATTCTGATTTATAGGCTTCCCATAATCCTTTAGTAGATTCTCCTAAAAATGTTTCGATATACCTATACATTGTTTCTGCGTCTGTTTCTTGATTAGTTTGTATATAGTCTGCCATTACTATTCCTTTCCATATGTCTATTACTGATTTCCATAACTGGGGGTCATGTGCTGCTATATTTAGAATTTTTCCTTTATTTCCCCCTTCTTGGAGTCTAATAGGTTCTTGTATGGGCATCCTTCTTCCTTTTGGCTTGATATTTTCTGTCTGTATATCAAGATTTACTGTATACACTCTATGTCTTGGTACGTTTCCTATACTCATTTGTACTCTTTGCATTGAGGTCGTTCTTTGGAAAGGGCTTGAGCTACTAGAGACACTTTCCATTAATTCTTTTATACTTATCATTGTTTCATCTATACTAATATTTGATTCTTCTTCACTATCCTCTTGTATCTTATTCTTGAATTTTCTTCTGTATCCATAATTATCATTTCTTAATTCGCATTTTCTAAAATGCTCTTTCACATTAGTAAAGTCTATTCCTCCTTTTCCACAACCTTTGTATTTAAATTTTTGGCTGCTATCTTTTTCATACATTTTTTCCGCTTTCAGTATAGCTTCCTCTACCATAAAATCATCTTCAGGTATTATTTCTATATTCATGTGTTCAATATCTTCAATTTCTTCATCAATTTCCTTTTGATCTATGTATGCATAATCTGTAAATCTTATAGAAGCTTGTCATTTACTATTTGTGTACATCAAATGATCTTTTGGTCTAAGTGTGCTTTTTCTACTAAGATTTTCTAAATTCCATTCTAATCCCACATATTCTTCTGAGTCTATTTTTAACGGTTTCATAACCTTTATTCCTTTATTTCCCATTAATCCTACTACATCTTCTACTTTAAGTTTAAATTTAGTGTTACTATTAGTAGCAATTTTTCCTATAAAGCCTACACATATTAATAAATTATTACCACTTATCATTTCTTCATATTCTTTAGTTTGAATGCCTATCTATATATGTTGTCCAAACTCAGAATAACTTAACATGAAATCGGGATTGCAGTAAAAAAGCCCTCCATTGTTGGACATGTCTACTTCTGTTAAACCTATTATAGATTTTTTTAAATATGTCCATCTATCGTCATATATTGTGATTAATACTTTAGTCCCTAGGTTTTTTCTTGTTAGCCCTTTTAATCCTATTACTATTAAACCCATATGCATAAGGTTCATGTTTGAATTTTAAATTTCTTTTAAAGATTCTTGACTTATTAAACCTATACTATTACTGTCATTACTTATGAAAAACATTTGTTCTTCCCTGTAATGTCGATATAGGTGAGCCTGACTTGAGAAGATTCCTGTATAATATAATACTTTGAGATTTAATTGTTTGAGTCTATTTTTTTGGAAAATTTGTATATCTCTGTCTACATTTATTACTTCTTCTAATTATTGACTTGTGGTTAGTGTAGAGGTGTTGAGTATTTTTACTAACATATTATTTCTTAGTCTGTCTTGAGAGAAACTTGCTCTTGGTCTGTCCGTGATTGTTCTAGACCTACCTGAAAAAAGGTCCGTGGTTGTCTCTTTTTTGTAATTTTTATTTTTTCTTTTTGAAGAGTTACCTCTATTCTTTTTAATTGTTCTATTAATTCATCTATGTTTTTCTCTTGGATTGTCTGTTTTTCTTCGTGTACTTTTTCTTTAGTAAGTTTTTCTAGATTTTTATTGATTTCTATTAATAAGAGTATTATCGTTGTTTTGTTTTATTATTATTGAATCTGACTTGCCTTGTGGTTGATAACCTGATAGTCCTTCTGGGTTTGGCTGAATTTGTTCTGCCCTTTTTTAAATTATCTCATAAAATAGGTCATTCATGAAAGGGTTATTTCTTTTATTTGGTTAGTATCTTTTCTTAAATCTTGTAGTTCACTTTGAAAACTACCAAATTTAGAATATTCTATAATGTTATTATTTCTTTCTTTATTGATTAAAACATGTATTTTTCTATCTATTACTAACTGCTGTGCTTTTAGAAAATCAAAATTTTGGTCTAGTTTTTCTAAAAGTGTTTTTTGTTTCTTTTGCAGATCTTTAAGAGTATTCAAGGCTTTAAATATTCCAGTACTATCTTTCTGAACAGCTTCTCCTAGATTTATTATTAGATCTGTAATAGTATTTTATTGCTGGTCTTCTCCATGTAGAACATGTTCTCCATTATTAAAATTGCATCTTATAAGTGAATTATATTTTAGCCTTTTATATTTTTTTTCTCTGATTGTATTTTTAAATCTAAATAGTCTATTTTCTTTAAATTATCTATTGTGCTTTATTATCCTTTTTATTTTTTATTTTTAGGCATTTTATTGGCTTGGCTTCTAATTTTGAGATACTATTTATTAATTTATCTAATATTTTAGGATTTTGTTTATTTTGGTTTAACCTAATATATCTGGGTATAATTTTTCTAGCCTTGTTTTTACTTTTTGGTTTTTTTCATAAATAAATTAAATTGTTTTTATCCTAAAGAGTAGTATTTTACTTTATTTATAATGTACTTTTTATAATCTAATCGTCTCGTTATATCGTATGTTGTATTATATATTTCCCTAGAGTAAATAATTCTTTAATTGAACAGTGTTTGAATCGTTTAGTTTTAATTCTAGTTCTAAGTTACTTTCAAAGTCTTTTAAAGTTTTTATTAGTTTTTGTCTAATCTTTTTAATTTCTTTTATATCTATAGCTGCCGTATGAACAATAATATGGTGGGAACTTATATATCTTGTAAACCTATTTTGTCTCATAAATAGGCTTTCGGCTCTGATACCAGAATAATACAGAAAATTACAAATATGATTTTATGTTAAGAATATTTGATTCTTGTATTTTTGTTTTTGTTTTTGCTTGAAAATTGTCGATTTTTTATAAATTTTGTAAAATTCTACTAAGTACTCCTTCCTCCAATTCCTTCGTCATGTTTTGCAGCTTGTTATTATTAGTTTTATGTAAATTTCTCCCAAAATACTAAATACTTTTTTAAACCTCGTTCATCTCTTCTTCTCAACCTATTTTTAAAAAAATTTCTTCTCTAACCCCACTCTGTGATAAACGTAAGTCCTTCGGCATTCTAACCATAGCGGACATTCAACTCCCTAGGACTTTACAGGTTAGTCCATTGTTATTATTAAAAAATTGAGAAAAGAACCATATACTAAAGGTTTATAGATAAACAATAGATCATAACAAGAAAAATGCACAAATATACAAATACAAAAACAGTTAAAACAAAATGAGACCAATTTCTGCAAAAGTATATGTACTAAACAAAATTACTGTCTTGACCCGATTTCCCAAATCATGATGGCGCCTACCAACCCACCAGTAGGCCAGCCCAAACCCTATCCCAGAACCAAACCGTAATGGGATTAAGGGTGGAAACTAATCCTCAAACTAGCGGAAGCATAAAACAAGGATACAAATACAAAAGCTGGAACGAGACAAAAATAATATATTTGTCTAATGGTCAGGTGCCCCGCAGGTAAAGAAACCCTGCGATAATCTGCTCCCAGATGGAGGTCGGCCACCCCAACCTGAAGAACCCGACTGCAAACCACCCCGGCCTTGACTCAGCCCGGCACTATATGCCTCTGGCGATGTTGGTCACCCTCTGATATCTGAAGCGCTGCCTAAAATGAGTGACTGGGCTGAATTGCCTGGAACCTCTAATAAACCTGGTGCGAGTAACTCTAGGCCTGGAACGGGCCCCACTTGCCCTGCCATCCTGTCGGACCCTCTTGTCACTGCCCCCTTGGGCCTCAAAACGAAGATGCTCAATAGTACGGGCATGGTCTACCACCTTTAGAGAGCAACAACCCGTTGCAAACAAAGACTGCGACTCAATCCTCAACTGCAGTCTCAACCCTCTAACGAAGTAACGGACCCGTTCCTCCTCTGTGGGTAGAATCAAGGTGGCATGACGGGACAACTCCAGAAATCTTGTCTCGTACTCAGAAAACGTCATGGATCCTTGCTCCAACCTCGAGAACTCGTCACGAAGCTGATCCTTGACGCTCCGTGGAATAAACTTGGCCAGAAAAGCGTCAAAAAACTTCTCCCACGATACTGGTGGTGCTCCGACTGGCCTGGTCCCAATGAACGAACGCCAACATTGTCTTGCCGGTTCGTCTAGCTGATAAGCTGCGAAGTCAGCTCCTCTGGACTCCACCAAACCCAAGGTCTGCAACCTCTCTCGGCAAGTAGTCAAGAACTAGTGGGCATCCTCCCCCATTGCCCCTAAGAACCTCGGCGGTGATAGTCTAAGAAACACCCCAAGCATCTTTTGCTCTCGCAGAGGTATAACCCCGTCCAACGGGTCAAGCTGAACCACGGTTGGTACTGGTGGCTGAATAACCTCTGGCACCACAACCGCAGGCTGGTCCTGTTGTGCATGAACCGGCTCTAGGACTGGTGTTTGGGTCGGCTGTAGCTGCTGATGCTGCTGCATACTCCTGATAGCAGCTAGAATCTAGTCAAGCATGCCCTAAACTTCAGGAGCCACAACTGGTGCTAGTGGTGGCTGGGCTGGCCCCGACCCCACTGACTGAGGAGAAATCTGCTCTGCTCGAGGCTCCAGCTTCGGAGTCCCCTCTCTATCTCAGCCTGGTGCTGTAGTACCACCTCCCCTGCGCGTACAAGCCATCCCTGTAACAGAACGGAAGAAGTGAGATTTCAAGAAACCAACTGGACAGCAACGCACGGAAGGATACAAAATAAGACGACATCCTAAGGACATCATGTAGCCTCTTGAAGATAAGTCACGGACGTCTCTGCACCGATCCTCAAGACTCTGTTAGATGTTAGTTCTGTACAAGTGAGACCAATGAACCAAGGCTCTGATACCAATTTGTCACGACTAGATTTCTCAAATCATGATGGCGCTTATCAACCCACCAGTAGGCCAGCCCAAACCCTATCCTGGAACCAAACCTTAATGGGACTAAAGGTGGAAGCTCATCTTCAAACTAGCCGAAGCATAAAACAAGGATACAAATACGAAAGCAGGAATGAGACAAAAATAATATATACGACACCTCCAAAAATTCGGAAGTAACAATTACAGAACTACTAATCAAGAGTACAAGTCCCAAAAGTGGACCACAGAAATAACTGTCTCAAAAACAAAAACACAAGCTAAAATATATGTACAGAATGAGACACGTAAATCCCAGAATGCCATGTGCTCACCCTAGTCTCCTGAAAGGACAGCTCCAAGCCCGATCTCAACACTGATAACTGGTGCTCGGACCTGCATCATGAAAACAGATACAGAGTGTCGCATGAGTACCAAAACAACAGGTACCCAAAAGGCATCATAGGCCAACTGAGCAAGAAAGGTAAAAACATGCAGATAAGATAGAATCAGCAACAATATCAACAGAGGTCAACACAAAGGAAATAGAGAAAATGGAATGTAAACTGAGGATAGCTACGCTAAACCCAGTTAGGGCCCCCATAAGACCCGCTAGGCACACTCGTGCGCAAGTTTAAATAAAACTCGAACGGACCCCCATAAGCCCGATAGGTACACTGAAAATCTAGAACTACAGAATTAAGGAACAGAACTCCGAACCGAACAATGACCAATACTCAACTGACCACAAGTCTGAATTCCCAAAGCAATACACCAATCCAGCAAGATACTCCTGGGGCATGAACCCAGCCAGTCGAGTACTGAAAAAATGGTGGAGTTCGCCGACCCCTTCGATTAACCAGATCACCAACTGTCCAATTAGGCAACCACTCCGGGGGCGCTGCCCAGGGCAGGCAAGTGAGCCTTTTGTCATTCCGGGGGCACGGTCCCAACAAAACGAATGAAATATCTAACATTCTGGGGTCTCTGTTCCAGCCAGACGAGTGAAACATCTAGTACTCTGGGGCTCTGTCCCAGCCAGACAAGTACGTGGGCTATGTCTACTCCGCAGAGGACCACAAAAAACAAAAATCCAACTTCTCTGCCATCTAATAACTCCGGGGGCGCTGCCCAGCCAGACAAGTGTGCGAGCTACATCTACTCCGAAGAGGATCTCAAATAACTCCTATATCGTGAATCGCCGTCCACTCCCCATATATCCTCCACAAAAAATCAGATAAAGTCAATACCAACCATGCCACGCCAGACTAAACATCACGGGCCGCCGCCCTCACAGGTATATCAACCAAAGGCTCCCAGACTAACACAATCCAACCGGTAATCAGCACAACGACGACATTTTCTGGTAGCATCCCAAGAATCGCAGAGATAAGGGAGAAAGAATCGAAAGATCTGAAAGTCGCAAAAACGTCGATACTAAGGCTCATACTGTCAAACCCAAGTCTGCTATACCAGTCTACAAGGATCTAGTCCATCCAAATCGACGTCAGATACATACTCAAGTCGACCAAGTGCATGGGACTAAGTCATCATCATAACAGCTTATTCTAAGGCATACTCACAATAATCAGCCAATCACAAAGTGAAATCACCCAGGCCCACTCATGCAACATTAGATAACCACCAACAGATACCCCATAATAACATATACATCAAATCAATTGAACAGCCCCACCTAGCATGATACTAACTCATAACAACCCAACAATCAACTCCAAACGAGGAAATTGGGTAACAGGGAAACAATACTATCTAACCACCCCGGATTCATAAAATATCAACCAACATTTACACAATCAAGCTAAATCTAGAAGGAAGGGAAGCCGTAACCTACCAAAAAGATGACACTCGCGCTCCAAATCACTCAACTGGATATTTCCCTTTCCGAACGGCCTCAGACTGCTGCCACACTATCAAAAATAGAATCACAGCATCAATACGGTCGTTTAGACACTAAAATCAACAAATTCAGAGACAAACCAATTTTGGAGTCAAATCAGGCAAAGTGGGACCCGCTCCGGATTTTTTTAAATTGACTCTGTGAAAAGGTCCTAAATCCTTCCCCAAACACGAATCCCAAAATGGATCACCCAATAGGGGTCGGATCCGCTCCTAACAGTCCACAACACAAATCACAAAAATTAACAAAAATAGGCCAACAAAGAACTTACCCTCGATTGCACAGAAAACGAGGAACACCCAACAAACCCCAATGTAAAACTTACAAAGCCAATGAGAATCCAAGTGCCTGGGACTTCGAATCGCCAAAAACTGATGTAAGATGAGGGAGATATGAGGTTTTGAAGCTCCCAAACGAGTGAGCTTCGACCTCATTAAATAGACACTGCCATGTCCTATCTCTCTACGAACGTGGCCAAGCCTCCCTGAATGTGGAGATTAACCTCCAAAAGGTCCGCTAATGTGGCCCCAGGCCCGCGAACGAGGAGAACAAAGGTCTGCCCCACTCACAGACCTCCGCGAACGCGAAGAGCCTTCCGCGAATGAGGATCACAAGCACACTCCACACAATAACCCTCCGCAAACGCGGAGCACCTTCCGCGAACGCAGAGTAGACACCTTCATACCTCCCCAAACGCAGAGCCTATCCTGCGAAAGCGGAGAACAATGGTTCTGCACTTACAGCTGCAGCCAGCTAAGTTGTGGAGAATTCCAAAACTCCGACGGGGTGCTCAAAATTCGTTCGGAACCCCTTGCATGCAAACGAAATATGCTACCCCCTCGAATTTGACATTTTGATCTCAATGGCGCAGTCAAAATTTCCATACGAGGTCGTTTCAATAAAACGTGGGTCCCACACCCAATGAGCCATTTTAGCCAATTTCTACCGGAGGTCTCAAAATCATATCGGAAGCTCTCGGTAATTCTCAAAGGGTCGTTCTAGACCAAACTCAGCATTCCGGAACTAACCGCATTATCAGAATTTCCATCCGAGCGCGTTTCCAAGAATGTTGGCCGAAGTCAACACAAAACCAAATTTCAAAGACTAAAGAGTTAACTGGCTCCAAAATCACACCGGAAACTCCGGGACTCGGGCAAACCATGCTCCTAGCCTAATTTGGCCGCTCCGGAGCTGATGGAACCGTCAGAATTCTCATCTGAGGTCGTTTACCTGAAGTTATGACCGAAATCAACTTTTAAAGGTTCAAAAGCTCCAAACCAGAAAAATAGACATGAAACCCAAACGAATGACCAGGCAACCAAACAGTCAGCGCCAGCAAGTCATAAATGACTTGGGGTCGCTACAGGAATGCTCTAAACGACAAAAAGAAGGAATTAATATAGAAATGACTTGGAGGGTCATTACAATTACGATCAAGAATATCAACAAAAAAGAAATTATAAAAAACATAAAAAGACATACCAATCTGGACAAAATTATTATCCAAGAAAGAGGTACTATCTGAGAAAAGCATCAGCAAGAAAACCATATTTAGATAAATATAGACATGTAAGAAAATATAATAATAATAGAAATTATAAAAATAGACTCGAATGTTTCATATGTAGAATCATAGAACTTTTAGCAAATACTTGTCCAAAAAGAAATAATAGCAGAACTAGGAACGCTCAATTGATAGACGAATTTCAGGAGACCCTAATAAATGTAGATGAATACATGTCAGATAATGAAAGCATATATTCTATTATAAGTATAGACACAACTGGAGAACCTAAACAAAATTCCTCAGACTCCGAAGGAGACGAATTAATAAATAAATTAGGATTAGAGAAACTAGATTTAGAAGAATTAGACAACCATAACTTGGTAAATATAATACAAAGCTGTGAGCACAAATTTGAAAAAGGCAAAGGGTTAGATAGTAATCAGTGTTATGTTTGTCATTGGTACCCAAGTAGAAATATCAAAGTTAAGTGTAAAAATTGTTATATAGAAGGATGTATACCATGTATAAATAAGACTTTAAAAATCGATATGAATGAATACAATCAAACAGAAGAACAACTTAATATTTATAAAACTCCTAGAAATGATTTAACAAATGAAAAGATAAAAATCTTAGAAGCAAGAATAGACAGCTTAGAAAAGAGACTAGAAAAATAGAAAGAGGGAAAGAAAAGTCTACAGAAGAAGAAGAACTTATGAGCACTTCCTTTGAAGGATTAATATGTAATGAAGATAAAAAGATAAGTGCTATAAAAATGTTAGCAAGAATAAAAATTCAAGACTATGAGATAGAAACTCTAGCTTTAGTATATTCAGGATGTACACGAAGTATAATTAATAAAAAGATTTTACCACCAAATCTAATAAAAGAATTATCAACCCCACAAACATCTATGCAAATAGATGGATCTTTTAACACATATAGACATTATGTGAATAAAGCAACAATAAGCTTTGTAAACACTTGCACTAACTTTTATAAACCCACGTATAAGCTTGATAAAATATGGGTAAGAGACTTAAATATTAGAGTGGATTTTGTTGCAAAATAATGGAAGTTGTCTTCTCACTAGAGACGATGTAATTTTATCTAAAAACATTACTCAAACGCCAGTGACAACAATACCTACACCTACTATATTTCGTTACCTTAAAAATAATGAACAAAGAGAAGAAATTAATTTCAAACAAAAATGTGAGAAAGGAAAAAATTATGAATCTGACACTTGCGAAAAGGTGACCATAAATGAAGAAGGAGAAGAAAGGTTCGATTCAGGTGAGATAGAAAAAGAATACACAATAATAGAAATAAATACAGAGTTACACAATTTTAAGAAAGGTATACAAAAAATAGGAATAATAAAGGATAAAAAGGACTTGGAAAAAATAATACAAATCCTAGACGAATTAGATATAATTGGAGAAAAACCCCTAAAACATTGGGATTCCAATCAAATAACTTGTATGTTAGACATAATTAACCCGAAATATAGAGTAAAAACAGCATCCATAGAAGCAACATACCAAGACTTAATCAATTTTGAAATTCAAATAAAAGAATTATTAGAATTAGGAGTAATAAGAAGATCAAGATCAAAACATAGATCAACAGCTTTTATGATAAGAAACCATAACAAAATAATAAGAGAAAAGGCAAGAATGGTAATTAACTATAAAAGACTTAATGATAACACAAAAATGGATGGGTATAAGCTACCAGATAAAACGGAACTAATAAATAGAATCCAAGGGAGAAAAATATTTAGTAAATTTGATTGTAAATCGGGATACTGGGAAATTAAAATGGAAGAAGAAAGTATAGAATTAACAGCCTTTACTTGTCCAGAAGGACATTTCGAATGGCTAGTAATGCCATTCGGGCTAAAGACAACACCAATTTTCCAAAGAAAAATGGATGATATTTTTAGAAATTATAAAAATTTCATTATAGTTTATGTGGATGATATTTTAGTTTTTAGCAATAATATAACAGAACATTTAGGACATCTGCAAATAGTTTTTAAATTATTTGTAGACAACGGAATCATAATTAGTAAAAATAAAATGGAATTATGCAAAACTCATATTAGTTTTCTTGGTGTAATAATAGGAGAAGGAAGAATAAAGTTACAACCCCATATAGCAAAAAAGGTATCAGAAATGCCAGATAAACTAGATAAAACAAAAGAACTACAGAAATTTTTAGGAATACTAAATTATGCAAGAAATTTTATCAAAGACCTAGGGAAAGTGGCAGGACCACAACATACATTAACGAGATCCACAGGGCAAAAATCCTTTAATACAGAAGATATAAAATTAGTTCAAAGACTTAAAAATATGGTGAAAAAAATTCCAGACATAGCAATGCCATTAGAAACAGACTACTTAATAGTTGAAACAGATGGAAGTCTGGAAGGATGGGGAGCCATTCTAAAGGAAAGAAAAAGGAAATATGAGTAGCATAGATGCAGAAATACTAGCAATAATATACGGATTAGATAGTTTTTGACTTCATACATTAAATAAATCAGAAATATTAGTGAGAACAGATTGCGAGGCAATAGTAAAAAATTTTCAAAAGATAAATGAAAAGAAGAGCAGTAAAAGAAGATGGTTAAATTTTCTAAACGCAACGTCAATTTATATTATCACATTAGAACATATCAAAGGAAAGGATAATAATATAGCAGATCTAATTAGTAGACTCATTATAAAATAAACTAACCTATGTTCATATTTTCTAGCATGAGTGCAAGAAAAGGAAAGGCTGAAGCCTCACCTTCTCAAGATAGTTTTGCTAGAGACATGTATTTAAAGACTGTGCTAAGTAACACTCACCTCAAACCTCAAACGATGTTCGAAAACCAAAGACTCGAGACACTATGGTTTTGGAAGCAAAATTTGATATGTTATCCACCGTCTAACATGAGTTATAGACTAAAAGCAGATACCCAGGTTGATAAACAACAAAAATGCTTGATAGACAATTGATGAATATCATATAAAAAGACACCAAGAGACAATAGTTATTTTATTTAAGTAATAAATGCTTTAAGCCAGTATTTTACAGTTAAAAATCAAGACAAAAAATTTAAGTTTTATGTGGTAATAAAATGACAGGTTCCAGGAGTTTTTCAGACATGGATAGAAGTAGTAGACGCTGTAAAAAAAATCATTCGGCACCTCTATTCAAAGGCTTCAATGAGTTGAATGAAGCTTTAGACTATGCTAGGGGAAACCTTGGGCCAAATTATTATATTACTCCAGCACTCAGACAAACCACAAGAAATGTTACATAATACAACATCTAAAAAGACACAGACAAAATAATCTTCTGCGACCACTGCTCAACAATGACTGAGGCATTCAAAAGACTAAACCAAGAAAACGAAAAACTCAGAATAGAAAAAGAAAAGATGATGGAACATATTAGACTACTACAAGAAAGAGTGAAAACTTTTCATTTCGAGTTATGTCAGACAAATGGCCAACAAATACAAACCCCACAAACCCCTCAAATGAGTTCTCCAGCTTCATAAAAAATGGATAAGAAGGGTGTGCATTCCCCAATGAATGCAGAAATATCTACTGTATCAGATAGAGGTACAACTAGTCCAGTTCAAATGGTAACTGGTAAAGACATATCAAATCCGTTTACGGCTGACACTTTGCCAAAAAGTGTAACGATACTCCCAGCTAGTTTTAATACAGAAACAGAAGGAACATCTAGACAAAATAAAGACGTACAAAAAAAGGGAGTATGTTTAAGAAAAAAGAAAGGAGATAGAAAAAATATAGAAAAATAGTAGAAGAAGCGATTAAAGAATTTCTTAGCGAAAAAACAAAGGAAATTATTATAGAAAATCTACAATCAGAAAAAAGACCAAAGACCCCAGAATCAGAAAACTCAAGAAGCACGGGATATGATCATACAATGGACCAATTCGCTCAAGATCCAAATGAAGACGATGACTCAGGAATGAGCTTTGATTCAATAGCATTACATAATTTAGACACATAAAAAAAAAGTGTGAGAATGAAAATCGAGCAAAGAAGACAAGACAGGATAATGTGTAAGCAATGACGCATTAGGCCACAAGATGTAAGCAATGACGTAATAAGTCATTACTCGAAGATAGACACGGACATAGAAAAGGACAATAATTGAGAAAGTTTTTCAACATAACCATGTAAAGATGGGGCCCACAACGCACCAGGCAGGTTGAAAGAAATTCTTTGATCAAGTTGAAATCAGAATTTGAAGTCCGAAGACTCCTATAAATATCAAGATAATATGAGAAAGAGGTAGAGTGAAGCAAGCAAAAGAAAGCATAAGAAAGAGAAAGCATAAAATCATCCTCTATTTCTACCTTCTTATTGTAAAATAATAGTAAGTAAAATAAAGTGTATTTGAGTGTGGTAGTGTGCAACAAGTTAGTTTTCAAAATAGCTTGGAAAGGTTTTTCGGAGACTCCCGAAAGGGAAACCTCTCTCCAACCTAAGCCATGTAAGTAGCTATATTAGTTATTAAGTTTTTGTATGTTTTCTCCCTATTAGGTAAAATTAATGTAAAATGATGTTTGT